>CAWYQB010000001.1:4512041-5957291 GCA_963966105.1 Volucella zonaria | reverse complement strand
GGTGCATAATATGACCCCCGCAGACGCCTGGTTTAGGAGTTATAGCCATTTTAAGATTTTGATTTTTTTTTTTCTGGTGCATAATATGACCCCCGCAGACGCCTGGTTTAGGAGTTATAGCCATTTTAAGATTTTGAATTTTTTTTTTCTGGTGCATAATATGACCCCCGCAGACGCCTAGTTTAGGAGTTATAGCCATTTTAAGATTTTGAATTTTCTTTTTTTCTGGTGCATAATATGACCCCCGCAGATGCCTGGTTTAGGAGTTATAGCCATTTTAAGATTTTGAATTTTTTTTTTCTGATGCATAATATGACCCCCGCAGACGCCTAGT
This sequence comes from Volucella zonaria, assembly GCA_963966105.1. NCBI lineage: Eukaryota > Metazoa > Arthropoda > Insecta > Diptera > Syrphidae > Volucella > Volucella zonaria. The sequence goes on along the minus strand of CAWYQB010000001.1, from coordinate 5,956,957 downwards.
TTAGGAGTTATAGCCATTTTAAGATTTTGAATTTTTTTTTTCTGGTGCTTAATATGACCCCCGCAGACGCCTGGTTTGGGAGTTATAGCCATTTTAAGATTTTGAATTTTTTTTTTTTCTGGTGCATAATATGACCCCCGCAGACGCTTGGTTTAGGAGTTATAGCCATTTTAAGATTTTGAATTTTTTTTTTTCTGGTGCATAATATGACCCCCGCAGACGCCTGGTTTAGGAGTTATAGCCATTTTAAGATTTTGAATTTTTTTTTTCTGGTGCATAATATGACCCTCGCAGACGCCTGGTTTAGGAGTTATAGCCATTTTAAGATTTTGAATTTTTTTTTTTTCTGGTGCATAATATGACCCCCGCAGACGCCTGGTTTAGGAGTTATAGCCATTTTAAGATTTAGAATTTTTTTTTCTGGTGCATAATATGACCCCCGCAGACGCCTGGTTTAGGAGTTATAGATATTTTAAGATTTTGAATTTTTTTTTCTGGTGCATAATATGACCCCCGCAGACGCCTAGTTTAGGAGTTATAGCCATTTTAAGATTTTGAATTTTTTTTTTTCTGGTGCATAATATGACCCCCGCAGACGCCTAGTTTAGGAGTTATAGGCATTTTAAGATTTTGAATTTTTTTTTTTCTGCTGCATACTATGACCCCCGGAGACGCCTGGTTTAGGAGTTATAGCCATTTTAAAATTTTGATTTTTTTTTTTCTGGTGCATAATATGACTCCCGCAGACGCCTGGTTTAGGAGTTATAGCCATTTTAAGATTTTGAATTTTTTTTTTCTGGTGCATAATATGACCCCCGCAGACGCCTGGTTTAGGAGTTATAGCCATTTTAAGATTTTGATTTTTTTTTTTCTGGTGCATAATATGACCCACGCAGACGCCTGGTTTAGGAGTTATAGCCATTTTAAGATTTTGAATTTTTTTTTTCTGGTGGATAATATGACCCCCGCAGACGCCTAGTTTAGGAGTTATAGCCATTTTAAGACTTTGAATTTTCTTTTTTTCTGGTGCATAATATGACCCCCGCAGATGCCTGGTTTAGGAGTTATAGCCATTTTAAGGTTTTGAATTTTTTTTTTCTGATGCATAATATGACCCCCGCAGACGCCTAGTTTAGGAGTTATAGCCATTTTAAGATTTTGAATTTTTTTTTGTGGTGCTTAATGTGACCCCCGCAGACGCCTGGTTTATGAGTTATAGCCATTTTAAGATTTTGAATTTTTTTTTTTCTGGTGCATAATATGACCCCCGCAGACGCTTGGTTTAGGAGTTATAGCCATTTTAAGATTTTGAATTTTTTTTTTCTGGTGCATAATATGACCCCCGCAGACGCCTGGTTTAGGAGTTATAGCCATTATAAGATTTTGATTTTTTTTTTTCTGGTGCATAATACGACCCCTGCAGACGCCTGGTTTAGGAGTTATAGCCATTTTAAGATTTTGAATTTTCTTTTTTTCTGGTGCATAATATGACCCCCGCAGATGCCTGGTTTAGGAGTTATAGCCATTTTAAGATTTTGAATTTTTTTTTTCTGATGCATAATATGACCCCCGCAGACGCCTAGTTTAGGAGTTATAGCCATTTTAAGATTTTGAATTTTTTTTTTCTGGTGCTTAATATGACCCCCGCAGACGCCTGGTTAAGGAGTTATAGCCATTTTAAGATTTAGAATTTTTTTTTTCTGGTGCATAATATGACCCCCGCAGACGCTTGGTTTAGGAGTTATAGCCATTTTAAGATTTTGAATTTTTTTTTTTCTGGTGCATAATATGACCCCCGCAGACGCCTGGTTTAGGAGTTATAGCCATTTTAAGATTTTGATTTTTTTTTTTCTGGTGCATAATATGACCCCCGCAGACGCCTGGTTTAGGAGTTAAAGCCATTTTAAGATTTTGAATTTTTTTTTTTGGTGCATAATATGACCCCCGCAGACGCCTGGTTTAGGAGTTATAGCCATTTTAAGATTTTGATTTTTTTTTTCTGGTGCATAATATGACCCCTGCAGACGCCTGGTTTAGGAGTCCTAGCCATTTTAAGATTTTGAATTTTTTTTTTCTGCTGCATAATATGACCCCCGCAGACGCCTAGTTTAGGAGTTATAGCCATTTTAAGATCTTGATTTTTTTTTTCTGGTGCTTAATATGACCCCCGCAGACGCCTAGTTTAGGAGTTATAGCCACTTTAAGATTTTGAATTTTCTTTTTTTCTGGTGCATAATATGACCCCCGCAGACGCCTGGTGTAGGAGTTATAGCCATTTTAAGATTTTGAATTTTTTTTTTCTGCTGCATAATATGACCCCCGCAGACGCCTGGTTTAGGAGTTATAGCCATTTTAAGATTTTGAATTTTTTTTTTCTCTTGCATAATATGACCCCCGTAGACGCCTGGTTTAGGAGTTATAGCCATTTTAAGATTTTGAATTTTTTTTTCTGGTGCATAATATGACCCCCGCAGACGCCTGGTTTAGGAGTTATAGCCATTTTAAGATTTTGAATTTTTTTTTTCTGATGCATAATATGACCCCCGCAGACGCCTAGTTTAGGAGTTATAGCCATTTTAAGATTTTGAATTTTCTTTTTTTTCTGGTGCATAATATGACCCCCGCAGATGCCTGGTTTAGGAGTTATAGCCATTTTAAGATTTTGAATTTTTTTTTTCTGGTGCATAATATGACCCCCGCAGACGCCTAGTTTAGGAGTTATAGCCATTTTAAGATTTGAATTTTTTTTTTCTGATGCATAATATGACCCCCGCAGACGCCTAGTTTAGGAGTTATAGCCATTTTAAGATCTTGATTTTTTTTTTCTGGTGCTTAATATGACCCCCGCAGACGCCTGGTTTAGGAGTTATAGCCATTTTAAGATTTTGAATTTTCTTTTTTCTTGTGCATAATATGACCCCCGCAGACGCCTAGTTTAGGAGTTATAGCCATTTTAAGATTTTGAATTTTTTTTTTCTGGTGCATAATATGACCCCCGCAGACGCCTAGTTTAGGAGTTATGGCCATTTTAAGAATTTGAATTTTCTTTTTTCTGGTGCATAATATGACCCACGCAGACGCCTAGTTTAGGAGTTATAGCCATTTAAGATTTTGAATTTTTTTTTTTCTGGTGCATAATATGACCCCCGCAGACGCCTAGTTTAGGAGTTATAGCCATTTTAAGATTTTGAATTTTTTTTTTTCTGGTGCATAATATGACCCCCGCAGACGCCTAGTTTAGGAGTTATAGCCATTTTAAGATTTTGAATTTTTTTTTCTGGTGCATAATATGACCCCCGCAGACGCCTAGTTTAGGAGTTATAGCCTTTTTAAGATTTTGAATTTTCTTTTTTCTGGTGCATAATATGACCCCGCAGACGCCTAGTTTAGGAGTTATAGCCATTTTAAGATTTTGAATTTTCTTTTTTCTGGTTCATAATATGACCCCCGCAGACGTCTGGTTTAGGAGTTATAGCCATTTTAAGATTTGATTTTTTTTTTCTGGCGCATAATATGACCCCCGCAGACGCCTGGTTTAGGAGTTATAGCCATTTTAAGATTTTGAATTTTTTTTTTCTGGTGCATAATATGACCCCCGCAGACGCCTGGTTTAGGAGTTATAGCCATTTTAAGATTTTGAATTTTTTTTTTTCTCTTGCATAATATGACCCCCGTAGACGCTGGTTTAGGAGTCCTAGCCATTTTAAGATTTTGAATTTTTTTTTTTCTGGTGCATAATATGACCCCCGCAGACGCCTAGTTTAGGAGTTATAGCCATTTTAAGATTTTGAATTTTTTTTTTCTGGTGCATAATATGACCCCCGCAGACGCCTAGTTTAGGAGTTATAGCCACTTTAAGATTTTGAATTTTCTTTTTTTCTGGTGCATAATATGACCCCCGCAGACGCCTGGTGTAGGAGTTATAGCCATTTTAAGATTTTGAATTTTTTTTTTCTGCTGCATAATATGACCCCCGCAGACGCCTGGTTTAGGAGTTATAGCCATTTTAAGATTTTGAATTTTTTTTTTCTCTTGCATAATATGACCCCCGTAGACGCCTGGTTTAGGAGTTATAGCCATTTTAAGATTTTGAATTTTTTTTTCTGGTGCATAATATGACCCCCGCAGACGCCTGGTTTAGGAGTTATAGCCATTTTAAGATTTTGAATTTTTTTTTTCTGATGCATAATATGACCCCCGCAGACGCCTAGTTTAGGAGTTATAGCCATTTTAAGATTTTGAATTTTCTTTTTTTTCTGGTGCATAATATGACCCCGCAGATGCCTGGTTTAGGAGTTATAGCCATTTTAAGATTTTGAATTTTTTTTTTCTGGTGCATAATATGACCCCCGCAGACGCCTAGTTTAGGAGTTATAGCCATTTTAAGATTTTGTTTTTTTTTTTTCTGATGCATAATATGACCCCCGCAGACGCCTAGTTTAGGAGTTATAGCCATTTTAAGATCTTGATTTTTTTTTTCTGGTGCTTAATATGACCCCCGCAGACGCCTGGTTTAGGAGTTATAGCCATTTTAAGATTTTGAATTTTCTTTTTTCTTGTGCATAATATGACCCCCGCAGACGCCTAGTTTAGGAGTTATAGCCATTTTAAGATTTTGAATTTTTTTTTTCTGGTGCATAATATGACCCCCGCAGACGCCTAGTTTAGGAGTTATGGCCATTTTAAGAATTTGAATTTTCTTTTTTCTGGTGCATAATATGACCCACGCAGACGCCTAGTTTAGGAGTTATAGCCATTTTAAGATTTTGAATTTTTTTTTTCTGGTGCATAATATGACCCCCGCAGACGCCTAGTTTAGGAGTTATAGCCATTTTAAGATTTTGAATTTTTTTTTTCTGGTGCATAATATGACCCCCGCAGACGCCTAGTTTAGGAGTTATAGCCATTTTAAGATTTTGAATTTTTTTTTCTGGTGCATAATATGACCCCCGCAGACGCCTAGTTTAGGAGTTATAGCCTTTTTAAGATTTTGAATTTTCTTTTTTCTGGTGCATAATATGACCCCCGCAGACGCCTAGTTTAGGAGTTATAGCCATTTTAAGATTTTGAATTTTCTTTTTTCTGGTGCATAATATGACCCCCGCAGACGTCTGGTTTAGGAGTTATAGCCATTTTAAGATTTTGATTTTTTTTTTCTGGCGCATAATATGACCCCCGCAGACGCCTGGTTTAGGAGTTATAGCCATTTTAAGATTTTGAATTTTTTTTTTCTGGTGCATAATATGACCCCCGCAGACGCCTGGTTTAGGAGTTATAGCCATTTTAAGATTTTGAATTTTTTTTTTTCTCTTGCATAATATGACCCCCGTAGACGCCTGGTTTAGGAGTCCTAGCCATTTTAAGATTTTGAATTTTTTTTTTCTGGTGCATAATATGACCCCCGCAGACGCCTAGTTTAGGAGTTATAGCCACTTTAAGATTTTGAATTTTCTTTTTTTCTGGTGCATAATATGACCCCCGCAGACGCCTGGTGTAGGAGTTATAGCCATTTTAAGATTTTGAATTTTTTTTTTCTGCTGCATAATATGACCCCCGCAGACGCCTGGTTTAGGAGTTATAGCCATTTTAAGATTTAGAATTTTTTTTTTTCTCTTGCATAATATGACCCCCGTAGACGCCTGGTTTAGGAGTTATAGCCATTTTAAGATTTTGAATTTTTTTTTCTGGTGCATAAAATGACCCCCGCAGACGCCTGGTTTAGGAGTTATAGCCATTTTAAGATTTTGAATTTTTTTTTTCTGGTGCATAATATGACCCCCGCAGACGCCTAGTTTAGGAGTTATAGCCATTTTAAGATTTTGAATTTTCTTTTTTTTCTGGTGCATAATATGACCCCCGCAGATGCCTGGTTTAGGAGTTATAGCCATTTTAAGATTTTGAATTTTTTTTTTCTGATGCATAATATGACCCCCGCAGACGCCTAGTTTAGGAGTTATAGCCATTTTAAGATCTTGATTTTTTTTTTCTGGTGCTTAATATGACCCCCGCAGATGCCTGGTTTAGGAGTTATAGCCATTTTAAGATTTTGAATTTTCTTTTTTCTTGTGCATAATATGACCCCCGCAGACGCCTAGTTTAGGAGTTATAGCCATTTTAAGATTTTGAATTTTTTTTTCTGGTGCATAATATGACCCCAGCAGACGCCTAGTTTAGGAGTTATAGCCATTTTAAGATTTTGAATTTTTTTTTTCTGGTGCATAATATGACCCCCGCAGACGCCTAGTTTAGGAGTTATAGCCATTTTAAGATTTTGAATTTTTTTTTTCTGGTGCATAATATGACCCCCGCAGACGCCTAGTTTAGGAGTTATAGCCATTTTAAGATTTTGAATTTTTTTTTCTGGTGCATAATATGACCCCCGCAGACGCCTAGTTTAGGAGTTATAGCCATTTTAAGATTTTGAATTTTCTTTTTTCTGGTGCATAATATGACCCCCGCAGACGCCTAGTTTAGGAGTTATAGCCATTTTAAGATTTTGAATTTTCTTTTTTCTGGTGCATAATATGACCCCCGCAGACGCCTGGTTTAGGAGTTATAGCCATTTTAAGATTTTGATTTTTTTTTTTCTGGTGCATAATATGACCCCCGCAGACGCCTGGTTTAGGAGTTATAGCCATTTTAAGATTTTGAATTTTTTTTTTCTGGTGCATAATATGACCCCCGCAGACGACTGGTTTAGGAGTTATAGCCATTTTAAGATTTTGATTTTTTTTTTCTGGTGCATAATATGACCCCCGCAGACGCCTAATTTAGGAGTTATAGCCACTTTAAGATTTTGAATTTTCTTTTTTTCTGGTGCATAATATGACCCCCGCAGACGCCTGGTGTAGGAGTTATAGCCATTTTAAGATTTTGAATTTTTTTTTTCTGCTGCATAATATGACCCCCGCAGACGCCTGGTTTAGGAGTTATAGCCATTTTAAGATTTTGAATTTTTTTTTTTCTCTTGCATAATATGACCCCCGTAGACGCCTGGTTAAGGAGTTATAGCCATTTTAAGATTTTGAATTTTTTTTTCTGGTGCATAATATGACTCCCGCAGACGCCTGGTTTAGGAGTTATAGCCATTTTAAGATTTTGAATGTTCTTTTTTCTGGTGCATAATATGACCCCCGCAGACGCCTAGTTTAGGAGTTATAGCCATTTTAAGATTTTGAATTTTTTTTTTCTGGTGCATAATATGACCCCCGCAGACGCCTAGTTTAGGAGTTATAGCCATTTTAAGATTTTGAATTTTCTTTTTTTTCTGGTGCATAATATGACCCCCGCAGATGCCTGGTTTAGGAGTTATAGCCATTTTAAGATCTTGATTTTTTTTTTCTGGTGCTTAATATGACCCCCGCAGATGCCTGGTTTAGGAGTTATAGCCATTTTAAGATTTTGAATTTTCTTTTTTCTTGTGCATAATATGACCCCCGCAGACGCCTGGTTTACTAGTTATAGCCATTTTAAGATTTTGAATTTTTTTTTCTGGTGCATAATATGACCCCCGCAGACGCCTAGTTTAGGAGTTATAGCCATTTTAAGATTTTGAATTTTCTTTTTTCTGGTGCATAATATGACCCCCGCAGACGCCTAGTTTAGGAGTTATAGCCATTTTAAGATTTTGAATTTTCTTTTTTCTGGTGCATAATATGACCCCCGCAGACGCCTGGTTTAGGAGTTATGGCCATTTTAAGATTTTGATTTTTTTTTTCTGGTGCATAATATGACCCCCGCAGACGCCTGGTTTAGGAGTTATAGCCATTTTAAGATTTTGAATTTTTTTTTTCTGGTGCATAATATGACCCCCGCAGACGCCTGGTTTAGGAGTTATAGCCATTTTAAGATTTTGATTTTTTTTTTTCTGGTGCATAATATGACCCCCGCAGACGCCTAATTTAGGAGTTATAGCCACTTTAAGATTTTGAATTTTCTTTTTTTCTGGTGCATAATATGACCCCCGTAGACGCCTGGTTTAGGAGTTATAGCCATTTTAAGATTTTGAATTTTTTTTTCTGGTGCATAATATGACCCCCTCAGACGCCTGGTTTAGGAGTTATAGCCATTTTAAGATTTTGAATTTTCTTTTTTCTGGTGCATAATATGACCACCGCAGACGCCTGGTTTAGGAGTTATAGCCATTTTAAGATTTTGATTTTTTTTTTTCTGGTGCATAATATGACCCCCGCAGACGCCTGGTTTAGGAGTTATAGCCATTTTAAGATTTTGAATTTTCTTTTTTCTGGTGCATAATATGACCCCCGCAGACGCCTGGTTTAGGAGTTATAGCCATTTTAAGATTTTGATTTTTTTTTTCTGGTGCATAATATGACCCCCGCAGACGCCTGGTTTAGGAGTGATAGCCATTTCAAGATTTTGAATTTTTTTTTTCTGGTGCATAATATGACCCCCGCAGACGAATGGTTTACTAGTTATAGCCATTTTATGATTTTGATTTTTTTTTTTCTGGTGCATAATATGACCCCCGCAGACGCCTGGTTTAGGAGTCCTAGCCATTTTAAGATTTTGAATTTTTTTTTTCTGCTGCATAATATGACCCCCGCAGACGCCTGGTTTAGGAGTTATAGCCATTTTAAGATTTTGAATTTTTTTTTTTCTCTTGCATAATATGACCCCCGCAGACGCCTGGTTTAGGAGTCCTAGCCATTTTAAGATTTTGAATTTTTTTTTTCTCTGGCATAATATGACCCCCGTAGACGCCTGGTTTAGGAGTTATAGCCATTTTAAGATTTTGAATTTTTTTTTTCTGGTGCATAATATGACCCCCGCAGACGCCTGGTTTAGGAGTTATAGCCATTTTAAGATTTTGAATTTTTTTTTTCTGGTGCATAATATGACCCCCACAGACGCCTAGTTTACGAGTTGTAGCCATTTTAAGATTTTGAATTTTTTTTTTCTGGTGCATAATATGACCCCCGCAGACGCCTAGTTTAGGAGTTATAGCCATTTTAAGATTTTGAATTTTCTTTTTTCTGGTGCATAATATGACCCCCGCAGACGCCTAGTTTAGGAGTTATAGCCATTTTAAGATTTTGAATTTTCTTTTTTCTGGTGCATAATATGACCCCCGCAGACGCCTGGTTTAGGAGTTATAGCCATTTTAAGATTTTGATTTTTTTTTTCTGGTGCATAATATGACCCCCGCAGACGCCTGGTTTAGGAGTTATAGCCATTTCAAGATTTTGAATTTTTTTTTTCTGGTGCATAATATGACCCCCGCAGACGCCTGGTTTACTAGTTATAGCCATTTTATGATTTTGATTTTTTTTTTTCTGGTGCATAATATGACCCCCGCAGACGCCTGGTTTAGGAGTCCTAGCCATTTTAAGATTTTGAATTTTTTTTTTTCTGCTGCATAATATGACCCCCGCAGACGCCTAGTTTAGGAGTTATGGCCATTTTAAGATTTTGAATTTTCTTTTTTTTCTGGTGCATAATATGACCCTCGCAGATGCCTGGTTTAGGAGTTATAGCCATTTTAAGATCTTGATTTTTTTTTTTCTGGTGCTTAATATGACCCCCGCAGATGCCTGGTTTAGGAGTTATAGCCATTTTAAGATTTTGAATTTTCTTTTTTCTTGTGCATAATATGACCCCCGCAGACGCCTAGTTTAGGAGTTATAGCCATTTTAAGATTTTGAATTTTTTTTTTCTGGTGCATAATATGACCCCCGCAGACGCCTAGTTTAGGAGTTATAGCCATTTTAAGATTTTGAATTTTCTTTTTTCTGGTGCATAATATGACCCCCGCAGACGCCTAGTTTAGGAGTTATAGCCATTTTAAGATTTTGAATTTTTTTTTTCTGGTGCATAATATGACCCCCGCAGACGCCTAGTTTAGGAGTTATAGCCATTTTAAGATTTTGAATTTTCTTTTTTCTGGTGCATAATATGACCCCCGCAGACGCCTAGTTTAGGAGTTATAGCCATTTTAAGATTTTGAATTTTTTTTTTCTGGTGCATAATATGACCCCCGCAGACGCCTAGTTTAGGAGTTATAGCCATTTTAAGATTTTGAATTTTCTTTTTTCTGGTGCATAATATGACCCCCGCAGACGCCTAGTTTAGGAGTTATAGCCATTTTAAGATTTTGAATTTTCTTTTTTCTGGTGCATAATATGACCCCCGCAGACGCCTGGTTTAGGAGTTATAGCCATTTTAAGATTTTGATTTTTTTTTTCTGGTGCATAATATGACCCCCGCAGACGCCTGGTTTAGGAGTTATAGCCATTTCAAGATTTTGAATTTTTTTTTTCTGGTGCATAATATGACCCCCGCAGACGCCTGGTTTACTAGTTATAGCCATTTTATGATTTTGATTTTTTTTTTTCTGGTGCATAATATGACCCCCGCAGACGCCTGGTTTAGGAGTCCTAGCCATTTTAAGATTTTGAATTTTTTTTTTTCTGCTGCATAATATGACCCCCGCAGACGCCTGGTTTAGGAGTTATAGCCATTTTAAGATTTTGAATTTTTTTTTTTCTCTTGCATAATATGACCCCCGTAGACGCCTGGTTTAGGAGTTATAGCCATTTTAAGATTTTGAATTTTTTTTTTCTGGTGCATAATATGACCCCCGCATACGCCTGGTTTAGGAGTTATAGCCATTTTAAGATTTTGAATTTTTTTTTTCTGGTGCATAATATGACCCCCGCATACGCCTGGTTTAGGAGTTATAGCCATTTTAAGATTTTGAATTTTTTTTTTCTGGTGCATAATATGACCCCCGCAGACGCCTAGTTTAGGAGTTATAGCCATTTTAAGATTTTGAATTTTCTTTTTTCTGGTGCATAATATGACCCCCGCAGACGCCGAGTTTAGGAGTTATAGCCATTTTAAGATTTTGAATTTTTCTTTTCTGGTGCATAATTTGACCCCCGCAGACGCTTAGTTTAGGAGTTATAGCCATTTTAAGATTTTGAATTTTCTTTTTTCTGGTGCATAATATGACCCCCGCAGACGCCTAGTTTAGGAGTTATAGCCATTTTAAGATTTTGAATTTTCTTTTTTCTGGTGCATAATATGACCCCCGCAGACGCCTAGTTTAGGAGTTATAGCCATTTTAAGATTTTGAATTTTCTTTTTCTGGTGCATAATATGACCCCCGCAGACGCCTAGTTTAGGAGTTATAGCCATTTTAAGATTTTGAATTTTCTTTTTTCTGGTGCATAATATGACCCCCGCAGACGCCTAGTTTAGGAGTTACAGCCATTTTAAGATTTTGAATTTTTTTTTTCTGGTGCATAATATGACCCCCGCAGACGCCTAGTTTAGGATTTATAGCCATTTTAAGATTTTGAATTTTTTTTTTCTGGTGCATAATATGACCCCCGCAGACGCCTAGTTTAGGAGTTATAGCCATTTTAAGATTTTGAATTTTTTTTTTCTGGTGCATAATATGACCCCCGCAGACGCCTAGTTTAGGAGTTATAGCCATTTTAAGATTTTGAATTTTTTTTTTCTGGTGCATAATATGACCCCCGCAGACGCCTAGTTTAGGAGTTATAGCCATTTTAAGATTTTGAATTTTCTTTTTTCTGGTGCATAATATGACCCCCGCAGACGCCTAGTTTAGGAGTTATAGCCATTTTAAGATTTTGAATTTTTTTTTTCTTGTGCATAATATGACCCCCGCAGACGCCTAGTTTAGGAGTTATAGCCATTTTAAGATTTTGAATTTTTTTTTTCTGGTGCATAATATGACCCCCGCAGACGCCTAGTTTAGGAGTTATAGCCATTTTAAGATTTTGAATTTTCTTTTTTCTGGTGCATAATATGACCCCCGCAGACGCCTAGTTTAGGAGTTATAGCCATTTTAAGATTTTGAATTTTCTTTTTTCTGGTGCATAATATGACCCCCGCAGACGCCTAGTTTAGGAGTTATAGCCATTTTAAGATTTTGAATTTTTTTTTCTGGTGCATAATATGACCCCCGCAGACGCCTAGTTTAGGAGTTATAGCCATTTTAAGATTTTGAATTTTTTTTTTTCTGGTGCATAATATGACCCCCGCAGACGCCGAGTTTAGGAGTTATAGCCATTTTAAGATTTTGAATTTTTTTTTTTTGGTGCATAATATGACCCCCGCAGACGCCTAGTTTAGGAGTTATAGCCATTTTAAGATTTTGAATTTTTTTTTTCTGGGGCATAATCTGACCCCCGCAGACGCCTAGTTTAGGAGTTATAGCCATTTTAAGATTTTAAGATTTTGAATTTTCTTTTTTCTGGTGCATAATATGACCCCCGCAGACGCCTAGTTTAGGAGTTATAGCCATTTTAAGATTTTGAATTTTTTTTTTCTGGTGCATAATATGACCCCCGCAGACGCCTAGTTTAGGAGTTATAGCCATTTTAAGATTTTGAATTTTTTTTTTCTGGTGCATAATATGACCCCCGCAGACGCCTAGTTTAGGAGTTATAGCCATTTTAAGATTTTGAATTTTTTTTTTCTGGTGCATAATCTGACACCCGCAGACGCCTAGTTTAGGAGTTATAGCCAATTTAAGATTTTGAATTTTTTTTTTCTGGTGCATAATGTGACCCCCGCAGGCGCCTAGTTTAGGAGTTATAGCCATTTTAATATTTTGAATTTTCTTTTTTCTGGTGCATAATATGACCCCCGCAGAAGCCTAGTTTAGGAGTTATAGCCATTTTAAGATTTTGAATTTTTTTTTTCTGGTGCATAATATGACCCCCGCAGACTCCTAGTTTAGGAGTTATAGCCATTTTAAGATTTTGAATTTTTTTTTTCTGGTGCATAATATGACCCCCGCAGACGCCTAGTTTAGGAGTTATAGCCATTTTAAGATTTTGAATTTTTTTTTTCTGGTGCATAATCTGACACCCGCAGACGCCTAGTTTAGGAGTTATAGCCATTTTAAGATTTTGAATTTTTTTTTTCTGGTGCATAATATGACCCCCGCAGACGCCTAGTTTAGGAGTTATAGCCATTTTAAGATTTTGAATTTTTTTTTTCTGGTGCATAATATGACCCCCGCAGACGCCTAGTTTAGGAGTTATAGCCATTTTAAGATTTTGAATTTTCTTTTTTCTGGTGCATAATATGACCCCCGCAGACGCCTAGTTTAGGAGTTATAGCCATTTTAAGATTTTGAATTTTCTTTTTTCTGGTGCATAATATGACCCCCGCAGACGCCTAGTTTAGGAGTTATAGCCATTTTAAGATTTTGAATTTTCTTTTTTCTGGTGCATAATATGACCCCCGCAGACGCCTAGTTTAGGAGTTATAGCCATTTTAAGATTTTGAATTTTTTTTTTCTGGTGCATAATATGACCCCCGCAGACGCCTAGTTTAGGAGTTATAGCCATTTTAAGATTTTGAATTTTTTTTTTCTTGTGCATAATATGACCCCCGCAGACGCCTGGTGTAGGAGTTATAGCCATTTTAAGATTTTGAATTTTTTTTTCTGGTGCATAATCTGACCCCCGCAGACGCCTAGTTTAGGAGTTATAGCCATTTTAAGATTTTGAATTTTCTTTTTTCTGGTGCATAATATGACCCCCGCAGACGCCTAGTTTAGGAGTTATAGCCATTTTAAGATTTTGATTTTTTTTTTTCTGGTGCATAATATGACCCCCGCAGAAGCCTAGTTTAGGAGTTATAGCCATTTTAAGATTTTGAATTTTTTTTTTCTGGTGCATAATATGACCCCCGCAGACGCCTAGTTTAGGAGTTATAGCCATTTAAAGATTTTGAATTTTTTTTTTCTGGTGCATAATATGACCCCCGCAGACGCCTGGTTTAGGAGTTATAGCCATTTTAAGATTTTGATTTTTTTTTTTCTGGTGCATAATATGACCCCCGCAGACGCCTAATTTAGGAGTTATAGCCACTTTAAGATTTTGAATTTTCTTTTTTTCTGGTGCATAATATGACCCCCGCAGACGCCTGGTGTAGGAGTTATAGCCATTTTAAGATTTTGAATTTTTTTTTTCTGCTGCATAATATGACCCCCGCAAACGCCTGGTTTAGGAGTTATAGCCATTTTAAGATTTTGAATTTATTTTTTTCTCTTGCATAATATGACCCCCGTAGACGCCTGGTTTAGGAGTTATAGCCATTTTAAAATTTTGAATTTTTTTTTTTGGTGCATAATATGACCCCCGCAGACGCCTGGTTTAGGAGTTATAGCCATTTTAAGATTTTGAATTTTCTTTTTTCTGGTGCATAATATGACCCCCGCAGACGCCTAGTTTAGGAGTTATAGCCATTTTAAGATTTTGAATTTTCTTTTTTTTCTGGTGCATAATATGACCCCCGCAGATGCCTGGTTTAGGAGTTATAGCCATTTTAAGATTTTGAATTTTTTTTTTCTGATGCATAATATGACCCCCTCAGACGCCTAGTTTAGGAGTTATAGCCATTTTAAGATCTTGATTTTTTTTTTCTGGTGCTTAATATGACCCCCGCAGATGCCTGGTTTAGGAGTTATAGCCATTTTAAGATTTTGAATTTTCTTTTTTCTTGTGCATAATATGACACCCGCAGACGCCTAGTTTAGGAGTTATAGCCATTTTAAGATTTTGAATTTTTTTTTTCTGGTGCATAATATGACCCCCGCAGACGCCTAGTTTAGGAGTTATAGCCATTTTAAGATTTTGAATTTTCTTTTTTCTGGTGCATAATATGACCCCCGCAGACGCCTAGTTTAGGAGTTATAGCCATTTTAAGATTTTGAATTTTTTTTTTCTGGTGCATAATATGACCCCCGCAGACGCCTAGTTTAGGAGTTATAGCCATTTTAAGATTTTGAATTTTCTTTTTTCTGGTGCATAATATGACCCCCGCAGACGCCTAGTTTAGGAGTTATAGCCATTTTAAGATTTTGAATTTTTTTTTCTGGTGCATAATATGACCCCCGCAGACGCCTAGTTTAGGAGTTATAGCCATTTTAAGATTTTGAATTTTCTTTTTTCTGGTGCATAATATGACCCCCGCAGACGCCTAGTTTAGGAGTTATAGCCATTTTAAGATTTTGAATTTTCTTTTTTCTGGTGCATAATATGACCCCCGCAGACGCCTGGTTTAGGAGTTATAGCCATTTTAAGATTTTGATTTTTTTTTTTGGTGCATAATATGACCCCCGCAGACGCCTGGTTTAGGAGTTATAGCCATTTTAAGATTTTGAATTTTTTTTTTCTGGTGCATAATATGACCCCCGCAGACGCCTGGTTTACTAGTTATAGCCATTTTATGATTTTGATTTTTTTTTTTCTGTTGCATAATATGACCCCCGCAGACGCCTGGTTTAGGAGTCCTAGCCATTTTAAGATTTTTAATTTTTTTTTTTCTGCTGCATAATATGACCCCCGCAGACGCCTGGTTTAGGTGTTATAGCCATTTTAAGATTTTGAATTTTTTTTTTCTCTTGCATAATATGACCCCCGTAGACGCCTGGTTTAGGAGTTATAGCCATTTTAAGATTTTGAATTTTTTTTTTCTGGTGCATAATATGACCCCCGCATACGCCTGGTTTAGGAGTTATAGCCATTTTAAGATTTTGAATTTTTTTTTTCTGGTGCATAATATGACCCCCGCAGACGCCTAGTTTAGGAGTTATAGCCACTTTAAGATTTTGAATTTTCTTTTTTTCTGGTGCATAATATGACCCCCGCAGACGCCTGGTTTAGGAGTCCTAGCCATTTTAAGATTTTGAATTTTTTTTTTCTGCTGCTTAATATGACCCCCGCAGACGCCTGGTTTAGGAGTTATAGCCATTTTAAGATTTTGAATTTTCTTTTTTCTCTTGCATAATATGACCCCCGTAGACGCCTGGTTTAGGAGTTATAGCCATTTTAAGATTTTGAATTTTTTTTTCTGGTGCATAATATGACCCCCGCAGACGCCTGGTTTAGGAGTTATAGCCATTTTAAGATTTTGAATTTTCTTTTTTCTGGTGCATAATATGACCCCCGCAGACGCCTAGTTTAGGAGTTATAGCCATTTTAAGATTTTGAATTTTCTTTTTTCTGGTGCATAATATGACCCCCGCAGACGCCTAGTTTAGGAGTTATAGCCATTTTAAGATTTTGAATTTTTTTTTTCTGGTGCATAATATGACCCCCGCAGACGCCTAGTTTAGGAGTTATAGCCATTTTAAGATTTTGAATTTTTTTTTTTCTGGTGCATAATATGACCCCCACAGACGCCTAGTTTAGGAGTTGTAGCCATTTTAAGATTTTGAATTTTTTTTTTCTGGTGCATAATATGACCCCCGCAGACGCCTAGTTTGGGAGTTATAGCCATTTTAAGATTTTGAATTTTTTTTTTCTGGTGCATAATATGACCCCCGCAGACGCCTAGTTTAGGAGTTATAGCCATTTTAAGATTTTGAATTTTTTTTTTCTGGTGCATAATATGACCCCCGCAGACGCCTAGTTTAGGAGTTCTAGCCATTTTAAGATTTTGAATTTTCTTTTTTCTGGTGCATAATATGACCCCCGCAGACGCCTAGTTTAGGAGTTATAGCCATTTTAAGATTTTGAATTTTCTTTTTTCTGGTGCATAATATGACCCCCGCAGACGCCTAGTTTAGGAGTTATAGCCATTTTAAGATTTTGAATTTTTTTTTTCTGGTGCATAATATGACCCCCGCAGGCGCCTAGTTTAGGAGTTATAGCCATTTTAAGATTTTGAATTTTTTTTTTTTGGTGCATAATCTGACCCCCGCAGACGCCTAGTTTAGGAGTTATAGCCATTTTAAGATTTTGAATTTTCTTTTTTCTGGTGCATAATATGACCCCCGCAGACGCCTAGTTTAGGAGTTATAGCCATTTTAAGATTTTGAATTTTTTTTTCTGGTGCATAATATGACCCCCGCAGACGCCTAGTTTAGGAGTTATAGCCATTTTAAGATTTTGAATTTTTTTTTTCTGGTGCATAATCTGACCCCCGCAGACGCCTAGTTTAGGAGTTATAGCCATTTTAAGATTTTGAATTTTCTTTTTTCTGGTGCATAATATGACCCCCGCAGACGCCTAGTTTAGGAGTTATAGCCATTTTAAGATTTTGAATTTTTTTTTTCTGGTGCATAATATGACCCCCGCAGGCGCCTAGTTTAGGAGTTATAGCCATTTTAAGATTTTGAATTTTTTTTTTCTGGTGCATAATCTGACCCCCGCAGACGCCTAGTTTAGGAGTTATAGCCATTTTAAGATTTTGAATTTTCTTTTTTCTGGTGCATAATATGACCCCCGCAGACGCCTAGTTTAGGAGTTATAGCCATTTTAAGATTTTGAATTTTTTTTTCTGGTGCATAATATGACCCCCGCAGACGCATAGTTTAGGAGTTATAGCCATTTTAAGATTTTGAATTTTTTTTTTCTGGTGCATAATCTGACCCCCGCAGACGCCTAGTTTAGGAGTTATAGCCATTTTAAGATTTTGAATTTTCTTTTTTCTGGTGCATAATATGACCCCCGCAGACGCCTAGTTTAGGAGTTATAGCCATTTTAAGATTTTAAGATTTTGAATTTTTTTTTTCTGGTGCATAATATGACCCCCACAGACGCCTAGTTTAGGAGTTATAGCCATTTTAAGATTTTGAATTTTTTTTTTCTGGTGCATAATATGACCCCCGCAGACGCCTAGTTTAGGAGTTATAGCCATTTTAAGATTTTGAATTTTCTTTTTTCTGGTGCATAATATGACCCCCGCAGACGCCTAGTTTAGGAGTTATAGCCATTTTAAGATTTTGAATTTTCTTTTTTCTGGTGCATAATATGACCCCCGCAGACGCCTAGTTTAGGAGTTATAGCCATTTTAAGATTTTGAATTTTCTTTTTTCTGGTGCATAATATGACCCCCGCAGACGCCTAGTTTAGGAGTTATAGCCATTTTAAGATTTTGAATTTTTTTTTTCTTGTGCATAATATGACCCCCGCAGACGCCTGGTGTAGGAGTTATAGCCATTTTAAGATTTTGAATTTTTTTTTTCTGGTGCATAATCTGACCCCCGCAGACGCCTAGTTTAGGAGTTATAGCCATTTTAAGATTTTGAATTTTCTTTTTTCTGGTGCATAATATGACCCCCGCAGACGCCTAGTTTAGGAGTTATAGCCATTTTAAGATTTTGATTTTTTTTTTTCTGGTGCATAATATGACCCCCGCAGAAGCCTAGTTTAGGAGTTATAGCCATTTTAAGATTTTGAATTTTTTTTTTCTGGTGCATAATATGACCCCCGCAGACGCCTAGTTTAGGAGTTATAGCCATTTAAAGATTTTGAATTTTTTTTTTCTTGTGCATAATATGACCCCCGCAGACGCCTAGTTTAGGAGTTATAGCCATTTGAAGATTTTAAGATTTTGAATTTTTTTTTTCTGGTGCATAATATGACCCCCACAGACGCCTAGTTTAGGAGTTATAGCCATTTTAAGATTTTGAATTTTTTTTTTCTGGTGCATAATATGACCCCCGCAGACGCCTAGTTTAGGAGTTATAGCCATTTTAAGATTTTGAATTTTCTTTTTTCTGGTGCATAATATGACCCCCGCAGACGCCTAGTTTAGGAGTTATAGCCATTTTAAGATTTTGAATTTTCTTTTTTCTGGTGCATAATATGACCCCCGCAGACGCCTAGTTTAGGAGTTATAGCCATTTTAAGATTTTGAATTTTCTTTTTTCTGGTGCATAATATGACCCCCGCAGACGCCTGGTTTAGGAGTTATAGCCATTTTAAGATTTTGATTTTTTTTTTTCTGGTGCATAATATGACCCCCGCAGACGCCTAATTTAGGAGTTATAGCCACTTTAAGATTTTGAATTTTCTTTTTTTCTGGTGCATAATATGACCCCCGCAGACGCCTGGTGTAGGAGTTATAGCCATTTTAAGATTTTGAATTTTTTTTTTCTGCTGCATAATATGACCCCCGCAAACGCCTGGTTTAGGAGTTATAGCCATTTTAAGATTTTGAATTTTTTTTTTTCTCTTGCATAATATGACCCCCGTAGACGCCTGGTTTAGGAGTTATAGCCATTTTAAAATTTTGAATTTTTTTTTTTGGTGCATAATATGACCCCCGCAGACGCCTGGTTTAGGAGTTATAGCCATTTTAAGATTTTGAATTTTCTTTTTTCTGGTGCATAATATGACCCCCGCAGACGCCTAGTTTAGGAGTTATAGCCATTTTAAGATTTTGAATTTTCTTTTTTTTCTGGTGCATAATATGACCCCCGCAGATGCCTGGTTTAGGAGTTATAGCCATTTTAAGATTTTGAATTTTTTTTTTCTGATGCATAATATGACCCCCTCAGACGCCTAGTTTAGGAGTTATAGCCATTTTAAGATCTTGATTTTTTTTTTCTGGTGCTTAATATGACCCCCGCAGATGCCTGGTTTAGGAGTTATAGCCATTTTAAGATTTTGAATTTTCTTTTTTCTTGTGCATAATATGACCCCCGCAGACGCCTAGTTTAGGAGTTATAGCCATTTTAAGATTTTGAATTTTTTTTTTCTGGTGCATAATATGACCCCCGCAGACGCCTAGTTTAGGAGTTATAGCCATTTTAAGATTTTGAATTTTCTTTTTTCTGGTGCATAATATGACCCCCGCAGACGCCTAGTTTAGGAGTTATAGCCATTTTAAGATTTTGAATTTTTTTTTTCTGGTGCATAATATGACCCCCGCAGACGCCTAGTTTAGGAGTTATAGCCATTTTAAGATTTTGAATTTTCTTTTTTCTGGTGCATAATATGACCCCCGCAGACGCCTAGTTTAGGAGTTATAGCCATTTTAAGATTTTGAATTTTTTTTTCTGGTGCATAATATGACCCCCGCAGACGCCTAGTTTAGGAGTTATAGCCATTTTAAGATTTTGAATTTTCTTTTTTCTGGTGCATAATATGACCCCCGCAGACGCCTAGTTTAGGAGTTATAGCCATTTTAAGATTTTGAATTTTCTTTTTTCTGGTGCATAATATGACCCCCGCAGACGCCTGGTTTAGGAGTTATAGCCATTTTAAGATTTTGATTTTTTTTTTTGGTGCATAATATGACCCCCGCAGACGCCTGGTTTAGGAGTTATAGCCATTTTAAGATTTTGAATTTTTTTTTTCTGGTGCATAATATGACCCCCGCAGACGCCTGGTTTACTAGTTATAGCCATTTTATGATTTTGATTTTTTTTTTTCTGTTGCATAATATGACCCCCGCAGACGCCTGGTTTAGGAGTCCTAGCCATTTTAAGATTTTGAATTTTTTTTTTTCTGCTGCATAATATGACCCCCGCAGACGCCTGGTTTAGGAGTTATAGCCATTTTAAGATTTTGAATTTTTTTTTTTCTCTTGCATAATATGACCCCCGTAGACGCCTGGTTTAGGAGTTATAGCCATTTTAAGATTTTGAATTTTTTTTTTCTGGTGCATAATATGACCCCCGCATACGCCTGGTTTAGGAGTTATAGCCATTTTAAGATTTTGAATTTTTTTTTTCTGGTGCATAATATGACCCCCGCAGACGCCTAGTTTAGGAGTTATAGCCACTTTAAGATTTTGAATTTTCTTTTTTTCTGGTGCATAATATGACCCCCGCAGACGCCTGGTTTAGGAGTCCTAGCCATTTTAAGATTTTGAATTTTTTTTTTTCTGCTGCTTAATATGACCCCCGCAGACGCCTGGTTTAGGAGTTATAGCCATTTTAAGATTTTGAATTTTCTTTTTTCTCTTGCATAATATGACCCCCGTAGACGCCTGGTTTAGGAGTTATAGCCATTTTAAGATTTTGAATTTTTTTTTCTGGTGCATAATATGACCCCCGCAGACGCCTGGTTTAGGAGTTATAGCCATTTTAAGATTTTGAATTTTCTTTTTTCTGGTGCATAATATGACCCCCGCAGACGCCTAGTTTAGGAGTTATAGCCATTTTAAGATTTTGAATTTTCTTTTTTCTGGTGCATAATATGACCCCCGCAGACGCCTAGTTTAGGAGTTATAGCCATTTTAAGATTTTGAATTTTTTTTTTCTGGTGCATAATATGACCCCCGCAGACGCCTAGTTTAGGAGTTATAGCCATTTTAAGATTTTGAATTTTTTTTTTTTCTGGTGCATAATATGACCCCCACAGACGCCTAGTTTAGGAGTTGTAGCCATTTTAAGATTTTGAATTTTTTTTTTCTGGTGCATAATATGACCCCCGCAGACGCCTAGTTTGGGAGTTATAGCCATTTTAAGATTTTGAATTTTTTTTTTCTGGTGCATAATATGACCCCCGCAGACGCCTAGTTTAGGAGTTATAGCCATTTTAAGATTTTGAATTTTTTTTTTCTGGTGCATAATATGACCCCCGCAGACGCCTAGTTTAGGAGTTCTAGCCATTTTAAGATTTTGAATTTTCTTTTTTCTGGTGCATAATATGACCCCCGCAGACGCCTAGTTTAGGAGTTATAGCCATTTTAAGATTTTGAATTTTCTTTTTTCTGGTGCATAATATGACCCCCGCAGACGCCTAGTTTAGGAGTTATAGCCATTTTAAGATTTTGAATTTTTTTTTTCTGGTGCATAATATGACCCCCGCAGGCGCCTAGTTTAGGAGTTATAGCCATTTTAAGATTTTGAATTTTTTTTTTCTGGTGCATAATCTGACCCCCGCAGACGCCTAGTTTAGGAGTTATAGCCATTTTAAGATTTTGAATTTTCTTTTTTCTGGTGCATAATATGACCCCCGCAGACGCCTAGTTTAGGAGTTATAGCCATTTTAAGATTTTGAATTTTTTTTTCTGGTGCATAATATGACCCCCGCAGACGCCTAGTTTAGGAGTTATAGCCATTTTAAGATTTTGAATTTTTTTTTTCTGGTGCATAATCTGACCCCCGCAGACGCCTAGTTTAGGAGTTATAGCCATTTTAAGATTTTGAATTTTCTTTTTTCTGGTGCATAATATGACCCCCGCAGGCGCCTAGTTTAGGAGTTATAGCCATTTTAAGATTTTGAATTTTTTTTTTCTGGTGCATAATCTGACCCCCGCAGACGCCTAGTTTAGGAGTTATAGCCATTTTAAGATTTTGAATTTTCTTTTTTCTGGTGCATAATATGACCCCCGCAGACGCCTAGTTTAGGAGTTATAGCCATTTTAAGATTTTGAATTTTTTTTTCTGGTGCATAATATGACCCCCGCAGACGCCTAGTTTAGGAGTTATAGCCATTTTAAGATTTTGAATTTTTTTTTTCTGGTGCATAATCTGACCCCCGCAGACGCCTAGTTTAGGAGTTATAGCCATTTTAAGATTTTGAATTTTCTTTTTTCTGGTGCATAATATGACCCCCGCAGACGCCTAGTTTAGGAGTTATAGCCATTTTAAGATTTTGAATTTTTTTTTTCTGGGGCATAATCTGACCCCCGCAGACGCCTAGTTTAGGAGTTATAGCCATTTGAAGATTTTAAGATTTTGAATTTTCTTTTTTCTGGTGCATAATATGACCCCCGCAGACGCCTAGTTTAGGAGTTATAGCCATTTTAAGATTTTGAATTTTTTTTTTTCTGGTGCATAATATGACCCCCGCAGACGCCTAGTTTAGGAGTTATAGCCATTTTAAGATTTTGAATTTTTTTTTTCTGGTGCATAATGTGACCCCCGCAGACGCCTAGTTTAGGAGTTATAGCCATTTTAATATTTTGAATTTTCTTTTTTCTGGTGCATAATATGACCCCCGCAGAAGCCTAGTTTAGGAGTTATAGCCATTTTAAGATTTTGAATTTTTTTTTTCTGGTGCATAATATGACCCCCGCAGACGCCTAGTTTAGGAGTTATAGCCATTTTAAGATTTTGAATTTTTTTTTTCTGGTGCATAATATGACCCCCGCAGACGCCTAGTTTAGGAGTTATAGCCATTTTAAGATTTTGAATTTTTTTTTTCTGGTGCATAATCTGACACCCGCAGACGCCTAGTTTAGGAGTTATAGCCATTTTAAGATTTTGAATTTTTTTTTTCTGGTGCATAATATGACCCCCGCAGACGCCTAGTTTTGGAGTTATAGCCATTTTAAGATTTTGAATTTTTTTTTTCTGGTGCATAATATGACCCCCGCAGACGCCTAGTTTAGGAGTTATAGCCATTTTAAGATTTTGAATTTTCTTTTTTCTGGTGCATAATATGACCCCCGCAGACGCCTAGTTTAGGAGTTATAGCCATTTTAAGATTTTGAATTTTCTTTTTTCTGGTGCATAATATGACCCCCGCAGACGCCTAGTTTAGGAGTTATAGCCATTTTAAGATTTTGAATTTTCTTTTTTCTGGTGCATAATATGACCCCCGCAGACGCCTAGTTTAGGAGTTATAGCCATTTTACGATTTTGAATTTTTTTTTTCTGGTGCATAATATGACCCCCGCAGACGCCTAGTTTAGGAGTTATAGCCATTTTAAGATTTTGAATTTTTTTTTTCTTGTGCATAATATGACCCCCGCAGACGCCTGGTGTAGGAGTTATAGCCATTTTAAGATTTTGAATTTTTTTTTTCTGGTGCATAATCTGACCCCCGCAGACGCCTAGTTTAGGAGTTATAGCCATTTTAAGATTTTGAATTTTCTTTTTTCTGGTGCATAATATGACCCCCGCAGACGCCTAGTTTAGGAGTTATAGCCATTTTAAGATTTTGAATTTTCTTTTTTCTGGTGCA
This sequence comes from Volucella zonaria, assembly GCA_963966105.1. NCBI lineage: Eukaryota > Metazoa > Arthropoda > Insecta > Diptera > Syrphidae > Volucella > Volucella zonaria. The sequence goes on along the minus strand of CAWYQB010000001.1, from coordinate 5,933,297 downwards.
TAATATGACCCCCGCAGACGCCTAGTTTAGGAGTTATAGCCATTTTAAGATTTTGAATTTTCTTTTTTCTGGTGCATAATATGACCCCTGCAGACGCCTAGTTTAGGAGTTATAGCCATTTTAAGATTTTGAATTTTTTTTTTCTGGTGCATAATATGACCCCCGCAGACGCCTAGTTTAGGAGTTATAGCCATTTTAAGATTTTGAATTTTTTTTTTCTTGTGCATAATATGACCCCCGCAGACGCCTGGTGTAGGAGTTATAGCCATTTTAAGATTTTGAATTTTTTTTTTCTGGTGCATAATCTGACCCCCGCAGACGCCTAGTTTAGGAGTTATAGCCATTTTAAGATTTTGAATTTTCTTTTTTCTGGTGCATAATATGACCCCCGCAGACGCCTAGTTTAGGAGTTATAGCCATTTTAAGATTTTGATTTTTTTTTTTCTGGTGCATAATATGACCCCCGCAGAAGCCTAGTTTAGGAGTTATAGCCATTTTAAGATTTTGAATTTTTTTTTTCTGGTGCATAATATGACCCCCGCAGACGCCTAGTTTAGGAGTTATAGCCATTTAAAGATTTTGAATTTTTTTTTTCTGGTGCATAATATGACCCCCGCAGACGCCTGGTTTAGGAGTTATAGCCATTTTAAGATTTTGATTTTTTTTTTCTGGTGCATAATATGACCCCCGCAGACGCCTAATTTAGGAGTTATAACCACTTTAAGATTTTGAATTTTCTTTTTTTCTGGTGCATAATATGACCCCCGCAGACGCCTGGTGTAGGAGTTATAGCCATTTTAAGATTTTGAATTTTTTTTTTCTGCTGCATAATATGACCCCCGCAAACGCCTGGTTTAGGAGTTATAGCCATTTTAAGATTTTGAATTTTTTTTTTTCTCTTGCATAATATGACCCCCGTAGACGCCTGGTTTAGGAGTTATAGCCATTTTAAAATTTTGAATTTTTTTTTTTGGTGCATAATATGACCCCCGCAGATGCCTGGTTTAGGAGTTATAGCCATTTTAAGATTTTGAATTTTTTTTTTCTGATGCATAATATGACCCCCTCAGACGCCTAGTTTAGGAGTTATAGCCATTTTAAGATCTTGATTTTTTTTTTCTGGTGCTTAATATGACCCCCGCAGATGCCTGGTTTAGGAGTTATAGCCATTTTAAGATTTTGAATTTTCTTTTTTCTTGTGCATAATATGACCCCCGCAGACGCCTAGTTTAGGAGTTATAGCCATTTTAAGATTTTGAATTTTTTTTTTCTTGTGCATAATATGACCCCCGCAGACGCCTGGTGTAGGAGTTATAGCCATTTTAAGATTTTGAATTTTTTTTTTCTGGTGCATAATCTGACCCCCGCAGACGCCTAGTTTAGGAGTTATAGCCATTTTAAGATTTTGAATTTTCTTTTTTCTGGTGCATAATATGACCCCCGCAGACGCCTAGTTTAGGAGTTATAGCCATTTTAAGATTTTGAATTTTCTTTTTTCTGGTGCATAATATGACCCCCGCAGACGCCTAGTTTAGGAGTTATAGCCATTTTAAGATTTTGAATTTTCTTTTTTCTTGTGCATAATATGACCCCCGCAGACGCCTAGTTTAGGAGTTATAGCCATTTTAAGATTTTGAATTTTTTTTTTTGGTGCATAATATGACCCCCGCAGATGCCTAGTTTAGGAGTTATAGCCATTTTAAGATTTTGAATTTTTTTTTTCTTGTGCATAATATGACCCCCGCAGACGCCTGGTGTAGGAGTTATAGCCATTTTAAGATTTTGAATTTTTTTTTTCTGGTGCATAATCTGACCCCCGCAGACGCCTAGTTTAGGAGTTATAGCCATTTTAAGATTTTGAATTTTCTTTTTTCTGGTGCATAATATGACCCCCGCAGACGCCTAGTTTAGGAGTTATAGCCATTTTAAGATTTTGAATTTTCTTTTTTCTGGTGCATAATATGACCCCCGCAGACGCCTAGTTTAGGAGTTATAGCCATTTTAAGATTTTGAATTTTTTTTTTCTTGTGCATAATATGACCCCCGCAGACGCCTGGTGTAGGAGTTATAGCCATTTTAAGATTTTGAATTTTTTTTTTCTGGTGCATAATCTGACTCCCGCAGACGCCTAGTTTAGGAGTTATAGCCATTTTAAGATTTTGAATTTTCTTTTTTCTGGTGCATAATATGACCCCCGCAGACGCCTAGTTTAGGAGTTATAGCCATTTTAAGATTTTGATTTTTTTTTTTCTGGTGCATAATATGACCCCCGCAGAAGCCTAGTTTAGGAGTTATAGCCATTTTAAGATTTTGAATTTTTTTTTTCTGGTGCATAATATGACCCCCGCAGACGCCTAGTTTAGGAGTTATAGCCATTTAAAGATTTTGAATTTTTTTTTTCTTGTGCATAATATGACCCCCGCAGACGCCTAGTTTAGGAGTTATAGCCATTTGAAGATTTTAAGATTTTGAATTTTTTTTTTCTGGTGCATAATATGACCCCCACAGACGCCTAGTTTAGGAGTTATAGCCATTTTAAGATTTTGAATTTTTTTTTTCTGGTGCATAATATGACCCCCGCAGACGCCTAGTTTAGGAGTTATAGCCATTTTAAGATTTTGAATTTTCTTTTTTCTGGTGCATAATATGACCCCCGCAGACGCCTAGTTTAGGAGTTATAGCCATTTTAAGATTTTGAATTTTCTTTTTTCTGGTGCATAATATGACCCCCGCAGACGCCTAGTTTAGGAGTTATAGCCATTTTAAGATTTTGAATTTTCTTTTTTCTGGTGCATAATATGACCCCCGCAGACGCCTGGTTTAGGAGTTATAGCCATTTTAAGATTTTGATTTTTTTTTTTCTGGTGCATAATATGACCCCCGCAGACGCCTAATTTAGGAGTTATAGCCACTTTAAGATTTTGAATTTTCTTTTTTTCTGGTGCATAATATGACCCCCGCAGACGCCTGGTGTAGGAGTTATAGCCATTTTAAGATTTTGAATTTTTTTTTTCTGCTGCATAATATGACCCCCGCAAACGCCTGGTTTAGGAGTTATAGCCATTTTAAGATTTTGAATTTTTTTTTTTCTCTTGCATAATATGACCCCCGTAGACGCCTGGTTTAGGAGTTATAGCCATTTTAAAATTTTGAATTTTTTTTTTTGGTGCATAATATGACCCCCGCAGACGCCTGGTTTAGGAGTTATAGCCATTTTAAGATTTTGAATTTTCTTTTTTCTGGTGCATAATATGACCCCCGCAGACGCCTAGTTTAGGAGTTATAGCCATTTTAAGATTTTGAATTTTCTTTTTTTTCTGGTGCATAATATGACCCCCGCAGATGCCTGGTTTAGGAGTTATAGCCATTTTAAGATTTTGAATTTTTTTTTTCTGATGCATAATATGACCCCCTCAGACGCCTAGTTTAGGAGTTATAGCCATTTTAAGATCTTGATTTTTTTTTTCTGGTGCTTAATATGACCCCCGCAGATGCCTGGTTTAGGAGTTATAGCCATTTTAAGATTTTGAATTTTCTTTTTTCTTGTGCATAATATGACCCCCGCAGACGCCTAGTTTAGGAGTTATAGCCATTTTAAGATTTTGAATTTTTTTTTTCTGGTGCATAATATGACCCCCGCAGACGCCTAGTTTAGGAGTTATAGCCATTTTAAGATTTTGAATTTTCTTTTTTCTGGTGCATAATATGACCCCCGCAGACGCCTAGTTTAGGAGTTATAGCCATTTTAAGATTTTGAATTTTTTTTTCTGGTGCATAATATGACCCCCGCAGACGCCTAGTTTAGGAGTTATAGCCATTTTAAGATTTTGAATTTTCTTTTTTCTGGTGCATAATATGACCCCCGCAGACGCCTAGTTTAGGAGTTATAGCCATTTTAAGATTTTGAATTTTCTTTTTTCTGGTGCATAATATGACCCCCGCAGACGCCTGGTTTAGGAGTTATAGCCATTTTAAGATTTTGATTTTTTTTTTTGGTGCATAATATGACCCCCGCAGACGCCTGGTTTAGGAGTTATAGCCATTTTAAGATTTTGAATTTTTTTTTTCTGGTGCATAATATGACCCCCGCAGACGCCTGGTTTACTAGTTATAGCCATTTTATGATTTTGATTTTTTTTTTTCTGTTGCATAATATGACCCCCGCAGACGCCTGGTTTAGGAGTCCTAGCCATTTTAAGATTTTGAATTTTTTTTTTTCTGCTGCATAATATGACCCCCGCAGACGCCTGGTTTAGGAGTTATAGCCATTTTAAGATTTTGAATTTTTTTTTTTCTCTTGCATAATATGACCCCCGTAGACGCCTGGTTTAGGAGTTATAGCCATTTTAAGATTTTGAATTTTTTTTTTCTGGTGCATAATATGACCCCCGCATACGCCTGGTTTAGGAGTTATAGCCATTTTAAGATTTTGAATTTTTTTTTTCTGGTGCATAATATGACCCCCGCAGACGCCTAGTTTAGGAGTTATAGCCACTTTAAGATTTTGAATTTTCTTTTTTTCTGGTGCATAATATGACCCCCGCAGACGCCTGGTTTAGGAGTCCTAGCCATTTTAAGATTTTGAATTTTTTTTTTTCTGCTGCTTAATATGACCCCCGCAGACGCCTGGTTTAGGAGTTATAGCCATTTTAAGATTTTGAATTTTCTTTTTTCTCTTGCATAATATGACCCCCGTAGACGCCTGGTTTAGGAGTTATAGCCATTTTAAGATTTTGAATTTTTTTTTCTGGTGCATAATATGACCCCCGCAGACGCCTGGTTTAGGAGTTATAGCCATTTTAAGATTTTGAATTTTCTTTTTTCTGGTGCATAATATGACCCCCGCAGACGCCTAGTTTAGGAGTTATAGCCATTTTAAGATTTTGAATTTTCTTTTTTCTGGTGCATAATATGACCCCCGCAGACGCCTAGTTTAGGAGTTATAGCCATTTTAAGATTTTGAATTTTTTTTTTCTGGTGCATAATATGACCCCCGCAGACGCCTAGTTTAGGAGTTATAGCCATTTTAAGATTTTGAATTTTTTTTTTTCTGGTGCATAATATGACCCCCACAGACGCCTAGTTTAGGAGTTGTAGCCATTTTAAGATTTTGAATTTTTTTTTTCTGGTGCATAATATGACCCCCGCAGACGCCTAGTTTGGGAGTTATAGCCATTTTAAGATTTTGAATTTTTTTTTTCTGGTGCATAATATGACCCCCGCAGACGCCTAGTTTAGGAGTTATAGCCATTTTAAGATTTTGAATTTTTTTTTTCTGGTGCATAATATGACCCCCGCAGACGCCTAGTTTAGGAGTTCTAGCCATTTTAAGATTTTGAATTTTCTTTTTTCTGGTGCATAATATGACCCCCGCAGACGCCTAGTTTAGGAGTTATAGCCATTTTAAGATTTTGAATTTTCTTTTTTCTGGTGCATAATATGACCCCCGCAGACGCCTAGTTTAGGAGTTATAGCCATTTTAAGATTTTGAATTTTTTTTTTCTGGTGCATAATATGACCCCCGCAGGCGCCTAGTTTAGGAGTTATAGCCATTTTAAGATTTTGAATTTTTTTTTTCTGGTGCATAATCTGACCCCCGCAGACGCCTAGTTTAGGAGTTATAGCCATTTTAAGATTTTGAATTTTCTTTTTTCTGGTGCATAATATGACCCCCGCAGACGCCTAGTTTAGGAGTTATAGCCATTTTAAGATTTTGAATTTTTTTTTCTGGTGCATAATATGACCCCCGCAGACGCCTAGTTTAGGAGTTATAGCCATTTTAAGATTTTGAATTTTTTTTTTCTGGTGCATAATCTGACCCCCGCAGACGCCTAGTTTAGGAGTTATAGCCATTTTAAGATTTTGAATTTTCTTTTTTCTGGTGCATAATATGACCCCCGCAGACGCCTAGTTTAGGAGTTATAGCCATTTTAAGATTTTGAATTTTTTTTTTCTGGTGCATAATATGACCCCCGCAGGCGCCTAGTTTAGGAGTTATAGCCATTTTAAGATTTTGAATTTTTTTTTTCTGGTGCATAATCTGACCCCCGCAGACGCCTAGTTTAGGAGTTATAGCCATTTTAAGATTTTGAATTTTCTTTTTTCTGGTGCATAATATGACCCCCGCAGACGCCTAGTTTAGGAGTTATAGCCATTTTAAGATTTTGAATTTTTTTTTCTGGTGCATAATATGACCCCCGCAGACGCCTAGTTTAGGAGTTATAGCCATTTTAAGATTTTGAATTTTTTTTTTCTGGTGCATAATCTGACCCCCGCAGACGCCTAGTTTAGGAGTTATAGCCATTTTAAGATTTTGAATTTTCTTTTTTCTGGTGCATAATATGACCCCCGCAGACGCCTAGTTTAGGAGTTATAGCCATTTTAAGATTTTGAATTTTTTTTTTCTGGGGCATAATCTGACCCCCGCAGACGCCTAGTTTAGGAGTTATAGCCATTTGAAGATTTTAAGATTTTGAATTTTCTTTTTTCTGGTGCATAATATGACCCCCGCAGACGCCTAGTTTAGGAGTTATAGCCATTTTAAGATTTTGAATTTTTTTTTTTCTGGTGCATAATATGACCCCCGCAGACGCCTAGTTTAGGAGTTATAGCCATTTTAAGATTTTGAATTTTTTTTTTCTGGTGCATAATATGACCCCCGCAGACGCCTAGTTTAGGAGTTATAGCCATTTTAAGATTTTGAATTTTTTTTTTCTGGTGCATAATCTGACACCCGCAGACGCCTAGTTTAGGAGTTATAGCCAATTTAAGATTTTGAATTTTTTTTTTCTGGTGCATAATGTGACCCCCGCAGACGCCTAGTTTAGGAGTTATAGCCATTTTAATATTTTGAATTTTCTTTTTTCTGGTGCATAATATGACCCCCGCAGACGGCTAGTTTAGGAGTTATAGCCATTTTAAAATTTTGAATTTTTTTTTCTGGTGCATAATATGACCCCCGCAGACGCCTAGTTTAGGAGTTATAGCCATTTTAAGATTTTGAATTTTTTTTTTCTGGTGCATAATATGACCCCCGCAGACGCCTAGTTTAGGAGTTATAGCCATTTTAAGATTTTGAATTTTTTTTTTCTGGTGCATAATATGACCCCCGCAGACGCCTAGTTTAGGAGTTATAGCCATTTTAAGATTTTGAATTTTTTTTTTCTGGTGCATAATCTGACACCCGCAGACGCCTAGTTTAGGAGTTATAGCCATTTTAAGATTTTGAATTTTTTTTTTCTGGTGCATAATATGACCCCCGCAGACGCCTAGTTTAGGAGTTATAGCCATTTTAAGATTTTGAATTTTTTTTTTCTGGTGCATAATATGACCCCCGCAGACGCCTAGTTTAGGAGTTATAGCCATTTTAAGATTTTGAATTTTCTTTTTTCTGGTGCATAATATGACCCCCGCAGACGCCTAGTTTAGGAGTTATAGCCATTTTAAGATTTTGAATTTTCTTTTTTCTGGTGCATAATATGACCCCCGCAGACGCCTAGTTTAGGAGTTATAGCCATTTTAAGATTTTGAATTTTCTTTTTTCTGGTGCATAATATGACCCCCGCAGACGCCTAGTTTAGGAGTTATAGCCATTTTACGATTTTGAATTTTTTTTTTCTGGTGCATAATATGACCCCCGCAGACGCCTAGTTTAGGAGTTATAGCCATTTTAAGATTTTGAATTTTTTTTTTCTTGTGCATAATATGACCCCCGCAGACGCCTGGTGTAGGAGTTATAGCCATTTTAAGATTTTGAATTTTTTTTTTCTGGTGCATAATCTGACCCCCGCAGACGCCTAGTTTAGGAGTTATAGCCATTTTAAGATTTTGAATTTTCTTTTTTCTGGTGCATAATATGACCCCCGCAGGCGCCTAGTTTAGGAGTTATAGCCATTTTAAGATTTTGAATTTTCTTTTTTCTGGTGCATAATATGACCCCCGCAGACGCCTAGTTTAGGAGTTATAGCCATTTTAAGATTTTGAATTTTCTTTTTTCTGGTGCATAATATGACCCCCGCAGACGCCTAGTTTAGGAGTTATAGCCATTTTAAGATTTTGAATTTTTTTTTTCTGGTGCATAATATGACCCCCGCAGACGCCTAGTTTAGGAGTTATAGCCATTTTAAGATTTTGAATTTTTTTTTTCTTGTGCATAATATGACCCCCGCAGACGCCTGGTGTAGGAGTTATAGCCATTTTAAGATTTTGAATTTTTTTTTTCTGGTGCATAATATGACCCCCGCAGACGCCTAGTTTAGGAGTTATAGCCATTTTAAGATTTTGATTTTTTTTTTTCTGGTGCATAATATGACCCCCGCAGAAGCCTAGTTTAGGAGTTATAGCCATTTTAAGATTTTGAATTTTTTTTTTCTGGTGCATAATATGACCCCCGCAGACGCCTAGTTTAGGAGTTATAGCCATTTAAAGATTTTGAATTTTTTTTTTCTGGTGCATAATATGACCCCCGCAGACGCCTGGTTTAGGAGTTATAGCCATTTTAAGATTTTGATTTTTTTTTTTCTGGTGCATAATATGACCCCCGCAGACGCCTAATTTAGGAGTTATAACCACTTTAAGATTTTGAATTTTCTTTTTTTCTGGTGCATAATATGACCCCCGCAGACGCCTGGTGTAGGAGTTATAGCCATTTTAAGATTTTGAATTTTTTTTTTCTGCTGCATAATATGACCCCCGCAAACGCCTGGTTTAGGAGTTATAGCCATTTTAAGATTTTGAATTTTTTTTTTTCTCTTGCATAATATGACCCCCGTAGACGCCTGGTTTAGGAGTTATAGCCATTTTAAAATTTTGAATTTTTTTTTTTGGTGCATAATATGACCCCCGCAGATGCCTGGTTTAGGAGTTATAGCCATTTTAAGATTTTGAATTTTTTTTTTCTGATGCATAATATGACCCCCTCAGACGCCTAGTTTAGGAGTTATAGCCATTTTAAGATCTTGATTTTTTTTTTCTGGTGCTTAATATGACCCCCGCAGATGCCTGGTTTAGGAGTTATAGCCATTTTAAGATTTTGAATTTTCTTTTTTCTTGTGCATAATATGACCCCCGCAGACGCCTAGTTTAGGAGTTATAGCCATTTTAAGATTTTGAATTTTTTTTTTCTGGTGCATAATATGACCCCCGCAGACGCCTAGTTTAGGAGTTATAGCCATTTTAAGATTTTGAATTTTCTTTTTTCTGGTGCATAATATGACCCCCGCAGACGCCTAGTTTAGGAGTTATAGCCATTTTAAGATTTTGAATTTTTTTTTTCTGGTGCATAATATGACCCCCGCAGACGCCTAGTTTAGGAGTTATAGCCATTTTAAGATTTTGAATTTTCTTTTTTCTGGTGCATAATATGACCCCCGCAGACGCCTAGTTTAGGAGTTATAGCCATTTTAAGATTTTGAATTTTTTTTTTCTGCTGCATAATATGACCCCCGCAAACGCCTGGTTTAGGAGTTATAGCCATTTTAAGATTTTGAATTTTCTTTTTTCTGGTGCATAATATGACCCCCGCAGACGCCTGGTTTAGGAGTTATAGCCATTTTAAGATTTTGATTTTTTTTTTTGGTGCATAATATGACCCCCGCAGACGCCTGGTTTAGGAGTTATAGCCGTTTTAAGATTTTGAATTTTTTTTTTCTGGTGCATAATATGACCCCCGCAGACGCCTGGTTTACTAGTTATAGCCATTTTATGATTTTGATTTTTTTTTTTCTTTTGCATAATATGACCCCCGCAGATGCCTGGTTTAGGAGTCCTAGCCATTTTAAGATTTTGAATTTTTTTTTTTCTGCTGCATAATATGACCCCCGCAGACGCCTGGTTTAGGAGTTATAGCCATTTTAAGATTTTGAATTTTTTTTTTTCTCTTGCATAATATGACCCCCGTAGACGCCTGGTTTAGGAGTTATAGCCATTTTAAGATTTTGAATTTTTTTTTCTGGTGCATAATATGACCCCCGCATACGCCTGGTTTAGGAGTTATAGCCATTTTAAGATTTTGAATTTTTTTTTTCTGGTGCATAATATGACCCCCGCAGACGCCTAGTTTAGGAGTTATAGCCACTTTAAGATTTTGAATTTTCTTTTTTTCTGGTGCATAATATGACCCCCGCAGACGCCTGGTTTAGGAGTCCTAGCCATTTTAAGATTTTGAATTTTTTTTTTTCTGCTGCTTAATATGACCCCCGCAGACGCCTGGTTTAGGAGTTATAGCCATTTTAAGATTTTGAATTTTCTTTTTTCTCTTGCATAATATGACCCCCGTAGACGCCTGGTTTAGGAGTTATAGCCATTTTAAGATTTTGAATTTTTTTTTCTGGTGCATAATATGACCCCCGCAGACGCCTGGTTTAGGAGTTATAGCCATTTTAAGATTTTGAATTTTCTTTTTTCTGGTGCATAATATGACCCCCGCAGACGCCTAGTTTAGGAGTTATAGCCATTTTAAGATTTTGAATTTTCTTTTTTCTGGTGCATAATATGACCCCCGCAGACGCCTAGTTTAGGAGTTATAGCCATTTTAAGATTTTGAATTTTTTTTTTCTGGTGCATAATATGACCCCCGCAGACGCCTAGTTTAGGAGTTATAGCCATTTTAAGATTTTGAATTTTTTTTTTTCTGGTGCATAATATGACCCCCACAGACGCCTAGTTTAGGAGTTGTAGCCATTTTAAGATTTTGAATTTTTTTTTTCTGGTGCATAATATGACCCCCGCAGACGCCTAGTTTGGGAGTTATAGCCATTTTAAGATTTTGAATTTTTTTTTCTGGTGCATAATATGACCCCCGCAGACGCCTAGTTTAGGAGTTATAGCCATTTTAAGATTTTGAATTTTTTTTTTCTGGTGCATAATATGACCCCCGCAGACGCCTAGTTTAGGAGTTATAGCCATTTTAAGATTTTGAATTTTCTTTTTTCTGGTGCATAATATGACCCCCGCAGACGCCTAGTTTAGGAGTTATAGCCATTTTAAGATTTTGAATTTTCTTTTTTCTGGTGCATAATATGACCCCCGCAGACGCCTAGTTTAGGAGTTATAGCCATTTTAAGATTTTGAATTCTTTTTTTCTGGTGCATAATATGACCCCCGCAGGCGCCTAGTTTAGGAGTTATAGCCATTTTAAGATTTTGAATTTTTTTTTTCTGGTGCATAATCTGACCCCCGCAGACGCCTAGTTTAGGAGTTATAGCCATTTTAAGATTTTGAATTTTCTTTTTTCTGGTGCATAATATGACCCCCGCAGACGCCTAGTTTAGGAGTTATAGCCATTTTAAGATTTTGAATTTTTTTTTCTGGTGCATAATATGACCCCCGCAGACGCCTAGTTTAGGAGTTATAGCCATTTTAAGATTTTGAATTTTTTTTTTCTGGTGCATAATCTGACCCCCGCAGACGCCTAGTTTAGGAGTTATAGCCATTTTAAGATTTTGAATTTTCTTTTTTCTGGTGCATAATATGACCCCCGCAGACGCCTAGTTTAGGAGTTATAGCCATTTTAAGATTTTGAATTTTTTTTTTCTGGTGCATAATATGACCCCCGCAGACGCCTAGTTTAGGAGTTATAGCCATTTTAAGATTTTGAATTTTTTTTTTCTGGTGCATAATATGACCCCCGCAGACGCCTAGTTTAGGAGTTATAGCCATTTTAAGATTTTGAATTTTTTTTTCTGGTGCATAATATGACCCCCGCAGACGCCTAGTTTCGGAGTTATAGCCATTTTAAGATTTTGAATTTTCTTTTTTCTGGTGCATAATATGACCCCCGCAGACGCCTAGTTTAGGAGTTATAGCAATTTTAAGATTTTGAATTTTTTTTTTCTGGTGCATAATATGACCCCCGCAGACGCCTAGTTTAGGAGTTATAGCCATTTTAAGATTTTGAATTTTCTTTTTTCTGGTGCATAATATGACCCCCGCAGACGCCTAGTTTAGGAGTTATAGCCATTTTAAGATTTTGAATTTTCTTTTTTCTGGTGCATAATATGACCCCCGCAGACGCCTAGTTTAGGAGTTATAGCCATTTTAAGATTTTGAATTTTCTTTTTTCTGGTGCATAATCTGACCCCCGCAGACGCCTAGTTTAGGAGTTATAGCCATTTTAAGATTTTGAATTTTCTTTTTTCTGGTGCATAATATGACCCCCGCAGACGCCTAGTTTAGGAGTTATAGCCATTTTAAGATTTTGAATTTTCTTTTTTCTGGTGCATAATATGACCCCCGCAGACGCCTAGTTTAGGAGTTATAGCCATTTTAAGATTTTGAATTTTTTTTTTCTGGTGCATAATTTGACCCCCGCAGACGCTTAGTTTAGGAGTTATAGCCATTTTAAGATTTTGAATTTTCTTTTTTCTGGTGCATAATATGACCCCCGCAGACGCCTAGTTTAGGAGTTATAGCCATTTTAAGATTTTGAATTTTCTTTTTTCTGGTGCATAATATGACCCCCGCAGACGCCTAGTTTAGGAGTTATAGCCATTTTAAGATTTTGAATTTTTTTTTTCTGGTGCATAATATGACCCCCGCAGACGCCTAGTTTAGGAGTTATAGCCATTTTAAGATTTTGAATTTTCTTTTTTCTGGTGCATAATATGACCCCCGCAGACGCCTAGTTTAGGAGTTACAGCCATTTTAAGATTTTGAATTTTTTTTTTCTGGTGCATAATATGACCCCCGCAGACGCCTAGTTTAGGAGTTATAGCCATTTTAAGATTTTGAATTTTTTTTTTCTGGTGCATAATATGACCCCCGCAGACGCCTAGTTTAGGAGTTATAGCCATTTTAAGATTTTGAATTTTTTTTTTCTGGTGCATAATATGACCCCCGCAGACGCCTAGTTTAGGAGTTATAGCCATTTTAAGATTTTGAATTTTTTTTTTCTGGTGCATAATATGACCCCCGCAGACGCCTAGTTTAGGAGTTATAGCCATTTTAAGATTTTGAATTTTCTTTTTTCTGGTGCATAATATGACCCCCGCAGACGCCTAGTTTAGGAGTTATAGCCATTTTAAGATTTTGAATTTTCTTTTTTCTGGTGCATAATATGACCCCCGCAGACGCCTAGTTTAGGAGTTATAGCCATTTTAAGATTTTGAATTTTTTTTTTCTGGTGCATAATATGACCCCCGCAGACGCCTAGTTTAGGAGTTATAGCCATTTTAAGATTTTGAATTTTCTTTTTTCTGGTGCATAATATGACCCCCGCAGACGCCTAGTTTAGGAGTTATAGCCATTTTAAGATTTTGAATTTTTTTTTTTTGGTGCATAATATGACCCCCGCAGACGCCTAGTTTAGGAGTTATAGCCATTTTAAGATTTTGAATTTTTTTTTTCTGGGGCATAATCTGACCCCCGCAGACGCCTAGTTTAGGAGTTATAGCCATTTTAAGATTTTAAGATTTTGAATTTTCTTTTTTCTGGTGCATAATATGACCCCCGCAGACGCCTAGTTTAGGAGTTATAGCCATTTTAAGATTTTGAATTTTTTTTTTTCTGGTGCATAATATGACCCCCGCAGACGCCTAGTTTAGGAGTTATAGCCATTTTAAGATTTTGAATTTTTTTTTTCTGGTGCATAATATGACCCCCGCAGACGCCTAGTTTAGGAGTTATAGCCATTTTAAGATTTTGAATTTTTTTTTTCTGGTGCATAATCTGACACCCGCAGACGCCTAGTTTAGGAGTTATAGCCATTTTAAGATTTTGAATTTTTTTTTTCTGGTGCATAATATGACCCCCGCAGACGCCCAGTTTAGGAGTTATAGCCATTTTAAGATTTTGAATTTTTTTTTTCTGGTGCATAATATGACCCCCGCAGACGCCTAGTTTAGGAGTTATAGCCATTTTAAGATTTTGAATTTTTTTTTTCTGGTGCATAATATGACCCCAGCAGACGCCTAGTTTAGGAGTTATAGCCATTTTAAGATTTTGAATTTTCTTTTTTCTGGTGCATAATATGACCCCCGCAGACGCCTAGTTTAGGAGTTATAGCCATTTTAAGATTTTGAATTTTCTTTTTTCTGGTGCATAATATGACCCCCGCAGACGCCTAGTTTAGGAGTTATAGCCATTTTAAGATTTTGAATTTTCTTTTTTCTGGTGCATAATATGACCCCCGCAGACGCCTAGTTTAGGAGTTATAGCCATTTTAAGATTTTGAATTTTTTTTTCTGGTGTATAATCTGACCCCCGCAGACGATTAGTTTATGAGTTATAGCCATTTTAAGATTTTGAATTTTTTTTTTCTGGTGCATAATATGACCCCCGCAGACGCCTAGTTTAGGAGTTATAGCCATTTTAAGATTTTGAATTTTCTTTTTTCTGGTGCATAATATGACCCCCGCAGACGCCTAGTTTAGGAGTTATAGCCATTTTAAGATTTTGAATTTTTTTTTTCTGGTGCATAATATGACCCCCGCAGACGCCTAGTTTAGGAGTTATAGCCATTTTAAGATTTTGAATTTTTTTTTTCTGGTGCATAATCTGACCCCCGCAGACGTCTAGTTTAGGAGTTATAGCCATTTTAAGATTTTGAATTTTCTTTTTTCTGGTGCATAATATGACCCCCGCAGACGCCTAGTTTAGGAGTTATAGCCATTTTAAGATTTTGAATTTTTTTTTTCTGGTGCATAATATGACCCCCGCAGACGCCTAGTTTAGGAGTTATAGCCATTTTAAGATTTTGAATTTTCTTTTTTCTGGTGCATAATATGACCCCCGCAGACGCCTAGTTTAGGAGTTATAGCCATTTTAAGATTTTGAATTTTCTTTTTTCTGGTGCATAATCTGACCCCCGCAGACGCCTAGTTTAGGAGTTATAGCCATTTTAAGATTTTGAATTTTCTTTTTTCTGGTGCATAATATGACCCCCGCAGACGCCTAGTTTAGGAGTTATAGCCATTTTAAGATTTTGAATTTTCTTTTTTCTGGTGCATAATATGACCCCCGCAGACGCCTAGTTTAGGAGTTATAGCCATTTTAAGATTTTGAATTTTTTTTTTCTGGTGCATAATTTGACCCCCGCAGACGCTTAGTTTAGGAGTTATAGCCATTTTAAGATTTTGAATTTTCTTTTTTCTGGTGCATAATATGACCCCCGCAGACGCCTAGTTTAGGAGTTATAGCCATTTTAAGATTTTGAATTTTCTTTTTTCTGGTGCATAATATGACCCCCGCAGACGCCTAGTTTAGGAGTTATAGCCATTTTAAGATTTTGAATTTTTTTTTTCTGGTGCATAATATGACCCCCGCAGACGCCTAGTTTAGGAGTTATAGCCATTTTAAGATTTTGAATTTTCTTTTTTCTGGTGCATAATATGACCCCCGCAGACGCCTAGTTTAGGAGTTACAGCCATTTTAAGATTTTGAATTTTTTTTTTCTGGTGCATAATATGACCCCCGCAGACGCCTAGTTTAGGAGTTATAGCCATTTTAAGATTTTGAATTTTTTTTTTCTGGTGCATAATATGACCCCCGCAGACGCCTAGTTTAGGAGTTATAGCCATTTTAAGATTTTGAATTTTTTTTTTCTGGTGCATAATATGACCCCCGCAGACGCCTAGTTTAGGAGTTATAGCCATTTTAAGATTTTGAATTTTTTTTTTCTGGTGCATAATATGACCCCCGCAGACGCCTAGTTTAGGAGTTATAGCCATTTTAAGATTTTGAATTTTCTTTTTTCTGGTGCATAATATGACCCCCGCAGACGCCTAGTTTAGGAGTTATAGCCATTTTAAGATTTTGAATTTTCTTTTTTCTGGTGCATAATATGACCCCCGCAGACGCCTAGTTTAGGAGTTATAGCCATTTTAAGATTTTGAATTTTTTTTTTCTGGTGCATAATATGACCCCCGCAGACGCCTAGTTTAGGAGTTATAGCCATTTTAAGATTTTGAATTTTCTTTTTTCTGGTGCATAATATGACCCCCGCAGACGCCTAGTTTAGGAGTTATAGCCATTTTAAGATTTTGAATTTTTTTTTTTTGGTGCATAATATGACCCCCGCAGACGCCTAGTTTAGGAGTTATAGCCATTTTAAGATTTTGAATTTTTTTTTTCTGGGGCATAATCTGACCCCCGCAGACGCCTAGTTTAGGAGTTATAGCCATTTTAAGATTTTAAGATTTTGAATTTTCTTTTTTCTGGTGCATAATATGACCCCCGCAGACGCCTAGTTTAGGAGTTATAGCCATTTTAAGATTTTGAATTTTTTTTTTTCTGGTGCATAATATGACCCCCGCAGACGCCTAGTTTAGGAGTTATAGCCATTTTAAGATTTTGAATTTTTTTTTTCTGGTGCATAATGTGACCCCCGCAGACGCCTAGTTTAGGAGTTATAGCCATTTTAATATTTTGAATTTTCTTTTTTCTGGTGCATAATATGACCCCCGCAGACGCCTAGTTTAGGAGTTATAGCCATTTTAAGATTTTGAATTTTTTTTTTCTGGTGCATAATATGACCCCCGCAGACGCCCAGTTTAGGAGTTATAGCCATTTTAAGATTTTGAATTTTTTTTTTCTGGTGCATAATATGACCACCGCAGACGCCTAGTTTAGGAGTTATAGCCATTTTAAGATTTTGAATTTTTTTTTTCTGGTGCATAATATGACCCCAGCAGACGCCTAGTTTAGGAGTTATAGCCATTTTAAGATTTTGAATTTTCTTTTTTCTGGTGCATAATATGACCCCCGCAGACGCCTAGTTTAGGAGTTATAGCCATTTTAAGATTTTGAATTTTCTTTTTTCTGGTGCATAATATGACCCCCGCAGACGCCTAGTTTAGGAGTTATAGCCATTTTAAGATTTTGAATTTTCTTTTTTCTGGTGCATAATATGACCCCCGCAGACGCCTAGTTTAGGAGTTATAGCCATTTTAAGATTTTGAATTTTTTTTTCTGGTGTATAATCTGACCCCCGCAGACGATTAGTTTATGAGTTATAGCCATTTTAAGATTTTGAATTTTTTTTTTCTGGTGCATAATATGACCCCCGCAGACGCCTAGTTTAGGAGTTATAGCCATTTTAAGATTTTGAATTTTCTTTTTTCTGGTGCATAATATGACCCCCGCAGACGCCTAGTTTAGGAGTTATAGCCATTTTAAGATTTTGAATTTTTTTTTTCTGGTGCATAATATGACCCCCGCAGACGCCTAGTTTAGGAGTTATAGCCATTTTAAGATTTTGAATTTTTTTTTTCTGGTGCATAATCTGACCCCCGCAGACGTCTAGTTTAGGAGTTATAGCCATTTTAAGATTTTGAATTTTCTTTTTTCTGGTGCATAATATGACCCCCGCAGACGCCTAGTTTAGGAGTTATAGCCATTTTAAGATTTTGAATTTTCTTTTTTCTGGTGCATAATATGACCCCCGCAGACGCCTAGTTTAGGAGTTATAGCCATTTTAAGATTTTGAATTTTCTTTTTTCTGGTGCATAATATGACCCCCGCAGACGCCTAGTTTAGGAGTTATAGCCATTTTAAGATTTTGAATTTTTTTTTTCTGGTGCATAATATGACCCCCGCAGACGCCTAGTTTAGGAGTTATAGCCATTTTAAGATTTTGAATTTTTTTTTTCTGGTGCATAGTATGACCCCCGCAGACGCCTAGTTTAGGAGTTATAGCCATTTTAAGATTTTGAATTTTTTTTTTTCTGGTGCATAATATGACCCTCGCAGACGCCTAGTTTAGGAGTTATAGCCATTTTAAGATTTGAATTTTTTTTTTCTGGTGCATAATATGACCCCCGCAGACGCCTAGTTTCGGAGTTATAGCCATTTTAAGATTTTGAATTTTTTTTTTCTGGTGCATCATATGCCCCCCGCAGACGCCTAGTTTAGGAGTTATAGCCATTTTAAGATTTTGAATTTTTTTTTTCTGGTGCATCATATGACCCCCGCAGACGCCTAGTTTAGGAGTTATAGCCATTTTAAGATTTTGAATTTTTTTTTTCTGGTGCATAATCTGACCCCCGCAGACGCCTAGTTTAGGAGTTATAGCCATTTTAAGATTTTGAATTTTTTTTTTCTGGTGCATAATATGACCCCCGCAGACGCCTAGTTTAGGAGTTATAGCCATTTTAAGATTTTGAATTTTTTTTTTCTGGTGCATAATATGACCCCCCGCAGACGCCTAGTTTAGGAGTTATAGCCATTTTAAGATTTTGAATTTTCTTTTTTCTGGTGCATAATATGACCCCCGCAGACGCCTAGTTTAGGAGTTATAGCCATTTTAAGATTTTGAATTTTCTTTTTTCTGGTGCATAATATGACCCCCGCAGACGCCTAGTTTAGGAGTTATAGCCATTTTAAGATTTTGAATTTTCTTTTTTCTGGTGCATAATATGACCCCCGCAGACGCCTAGTTTAGGAGTTATAGCCATTTTAAGATTTTGAATTTTCTTTTTTCTGGTGCATAATATGACCCCCGCAGACGCCTAGTTTAGGAGTTATAGCCATTTTAAGATTTTGAATTTTTTTTTTCTGGTGCATAATATGACCCCCGCAGACGCCTAGTTTAGGAGTTATAGCCATTTTAAGATTTTGAATTTTTTTTTCTGGTGCATAATATGACCCCCGCAGACGCCTAGTTTAGGAGTTATAGCCATTTTAAGATTTTGAATTTTTTTTTTCTGGTGCATAATATGACCCCCGCAGACGCCTAGTTTAGGAGTTAAAGCCATTTTAAGATTTTGAATTTTCTTTTTTCTGGTGCATAATATGACCCCCGCAGACGCCTAGTTTAGTAGTTATAGCCATTTTAAGATTTTGAATTTTTTTTTTTCTGGTGCATAATATGACCCCCGCAGACGCCTAGTTTAGGAGTTATAGCCTTTTTAAGATTTTGAATTTTCTTTTTCTGGTGCATAATATGACCCCCGCAGACGCCTAGTTTAGGAGTTATAGCCATTTTAAGATTTTGAATTTTCTTTTTTCTGGTGCATAATATGACCCCCGCAGACACCTAGTTTAGGAGTTATAGCCATTTTAAGATTTTGAATTTTCTTTTTTCTGGTGCATAATATGACCCCCGCAGACGCCTAGTTTAGGAGTTATAGCCATTTTAAGATTTTGAATTTTTTTTTTCTGGTGCATAATATGACCCCCGCAGACGCCTAGTTTAGGAGTTATAGCCATTTTAAGATTTTGAATTTTCTTTTTCTGGTGCATAATATGACCCCCGCAGACGCCTAGTTTAGGAGTTATGGCCATTTTAAGATTTTGAATTTTTTTTTTCTGGTGCATAATATAACCCCCGCAGACGGCTAGTTTAGGAGTTATAGCCATTTTAAGATTTTGAATTTTTTTTTCTGGTGCATAATATGACCCCCGCAGACGCCTAGTTTAGGAGTTATAGCCATTTTAAGATTTTGAATTTTCTTTTTTCTGGTGCATAATATGAACCCCGCAGACGCCTAGTTTAGGAGTTATAGCCATTTTAAGATTTTGAATTTTTTTTCTCTGGTGCATAATATGACCCCCGCAGACGCCTAGTTTAGGAGTTATAGCCATTTTAAGATTTGAATTTTTTTTTCTGGTGCATAATATGACCCCCGCAGACGCCTAGTTTAGAAGTTATAGCCATTTTAAGATTTTGAATTTTCTTTTTTCTGGTGCATAATATGACCCCCGCAGACGCCTAGTTTAGGAGTTATAGCCATTTTAAGATTTTGAATTTTTTTTTCTGGTGCATAATATGACCCCCGCAGACGCCTAGTTTAGGAGTTATAGCCATTTTAAGATTTTGAATTTTTTTTTTCTGGTGAATAATATGACCCCCGCAGACGCCTAGTTTAGGAGTTATAGCCATTTTAAGATTTTGAATTTTTTTTTTCTGGTGCATAATATGACCCCCGCAGACGCCTAGTTTAGGAGTTATAGCCATTTTAAGATTTTGAATTTTCTTTTTTCTGGTGCATAATATAACCCCCGCAGACCGGCTAGTTTAGGAGTTATAGCCATTTAAGATTTTGAATTTTTTTTTTCTGGTGCATAATATGACCCCCGCAGACGCCTAGTTTAGGAGTTATAGCCATTTTAAGATTTTGAATTTTCTTTTTTCTGGTGCATAATATGACCCCCGCAGACGCCTAGTTTAGGAGTTATAGCCATTTTAAGATTTTGATTTTTTTTTTCTGGTGCATAATATGACCCCCGCAGACGCCTAGTTTAGGAGTTACAGCCATTTTAAGATTTTGAATTTTTTTTTTCTGGTGCATAATATGACCCCCGCAGACACCTAGTATAGGAGTTATAGCCATTTTAAGATTTTGAATTTTTTTTTTCTGGTGCATAATATGACCCCCGCAGACGCCTAGTTTAGGAGTTATAGCCATTTCAAGATTTTGAATTTTTTTTTTCTGGTGCATAATATGACCCCCGCAGACGCCTAGTTTAGGAGTTATAGCCATTTTAAGATTTTGAATTTTCTTTTTTCTGGTGCATAATATGACCCCCGCAGACGCCTAGTTTAGGAGTTATAGCCATTTTAAGATTTTGAATTTCTTTTTTCTGGTGCATAATATGACCCCCGCAGACGCCTAGTTTAGGAGTTATAGCCATTTTAAGATTTTGAATTTTTTTTTTCTGGTGCATAATATGACCACCGCAGACGCCTAGTTTAGGAGTTATAGCCATTTTAAGATTTTGAATTTTTTTTTTCTGGTGCATAATATGACCCCCGCAGACGCCTAGTTTAGGAGTTATAGCCATTTTAAGATTTTGAATTTTTTTTTTCTGGTGCATAATATGACCCCCGCAGACGCCTAGTTTAGGAGTTCTAGCCATTTTAAGATTTTGAATTTTTTTTTTCTGGTGCATAATATGACCCCCGCAGACGCCTAGTTTAGGAGTTATAGCCATTTTAAGATTTTGAATTTTTTTTTTCTGGTGCATAATATGACCCCCGCAGACGCCTAGTTTAGGAGTTATAGCCATTTTAAGATTTTGAATTTTCTTTTTTCTGGTGCATAATATGACCCCCGCAGACGCCTAGTTTAGGAGTTATAGCCATTTTAAGATTTTGAATTTTCTTTTTTCTGGTGCATAATATGACCCCCGCAGACGCCTAGTTTAGGAGTTATAGCCATTTTAAGATTTTGAATTTTCTTTTTTCTGGTGCATAATATGACCCCCGCAGACGCCTAGTTTAGGAGTTATAGCCATTTTAAGATTTTGAATTTTTTTTTTCTGGTGCATAATATGACCCCCGCAGACGCCTAGTTTAGGAGTTATAGCCATTTTAAGATTTTGAATTTTTTTTTTTTCTGGTGCATAATATGACCCTCGCAGACGCCTAGCTTAGGAGTTATAGCCATTTTAAGATTTTGAATTTTCTTTTTTCCGGTGCATAATATGACCCCCGCAGACGCCTAGTTTGGGAGTTATAGCCATTTTAAGATTTTGAATTTTCTTTTTTCTGGTGCATAATATGACCCCCGCAGACGCCTAGTTTAGGAGTTATAGCCATTTTAAGATTTTGAATTTTCTTTTTTCTGGTGCATAATCTGACCCCCGCAGACGCCTAGTTTAGGAGTTATAGCCATTTTAAGATTTTGAATTTTCTTTTTTCTGGTGCATAATATGACCCCCCGCAGACGCCTAGTTTAGGAGTTATAGCCATTTTAAGATTTTGAATTTTCTTTTTTCTGGTGCATAATATGACCCCCGCAGACGCCTAGTTTAGGAGTTATAGCCATTTTAAGATTTTGAATTTTTTTTTTCTGGTGCATAATATGACCCCCGCAGACGTCTAGTTTAGGAGTTATAGTCATTTTAAGATTTTGAATTTTTTTTTTTCTGGTGCATAATATGACCCCCGCAGACGCCTAGTTTAGGAGTTATAGCCATTTTAAGATTTTGAATTTTCTTTTTTCTGGTGCATAATATGACCCCCGCAGACGCCTAGTTTAGGAGTTATAGCCATTTTAAGATTTTGAATTTTTTTTTTCTGGTGCATAATATGACCCCCGCAGACGCCTAGTTTAGGAGTTATAGCCATTTTAAGATTTTGAATTTTCTTTTTTCTGGTGCATAATATGACCCCCCGCAGACGCCTAGTTTAGGAGTTATAGCCATTTTAAGATTTTGAATTTTCTTTTTTCTGGTGCATAATATGACCCCCGCAGACGCCTAGTTTAGAGTTATAGCCATTTTAAGATTTTGAATTTTTTTTTTCTGGTGCATAATATGACCCCCGCAGACGCCTAGTTTAGGAGTTATAGCCATTTTAAGATTTTGAATTTTTTTTTTTCTGGTGCATAATATGACCCTCGCAGACGCCTAGCTTAGGAGTTATAGCCATTTTAAGATTTTGAATTTTCTTTTTTCTGGTGCATAATATGACCCCCGCAGACGCCTAGTTTGGGAGTTATAGCCATTTTAAGATTTTGAATTTTCTTTTTTCTGGTGCATAATATGACCCCCGCAGACGCCTAGTTTAGGAGTTATAGCCATTTTAAGATTTTGAATTTTCTTTTTTCTGGTGCATAATCTGACCCCCGCAGACGCCTAGTTTAGGAGTTATAGCCATTTTAAGATTTTGAATTTTCTTTTTTCTGGTGCATAATATGACCCCCGCAGACGCCTAGTTTAGGAGTTATAGCCATTTTAAGATTTTGAATTTTCTTTTTTCTGGTGCATAATATGACCCCCGCAGACGCCTAGTTTAGGAGTTATAGCCATTTTAAGATTTTGAATTTTCTGTTTTTCTGGTGCATAATCTGACCCCGCAGACGCCTAGTTTAGGAGTTATAGCCATTTTAAGATTTTGAATTTTCTTTTTTCTGGGTGCATAATATGACCCCCGCAGACGCCTAGTTTAGGAGTTATAGCCATTTTAAGATTTTGAATTTTCTTTTTTCTGGTGCATAATATGACCCCCGCAGACGCCTAGTTTAGGAGTTATAGCCATTTTAAGACTTTGAATTTTCTTTTTTCTGGTGCATAATCTGACCCCCGCAGACGCCTAGTTTAGGAGTTATAGCCATTTTAAGATTTTGAATTTTCTTTTTTCTGGTGCATAATATGACCCCCGCAGACGCCTAGTTTAGGAGTTATAGCCATTTTAAGATTTTGAATTTTTTTTTTCTGGTGCATAATATGACCCCCGCAGACGTCTAGTTTAGGAGTTATAGTCATTTTAAGATTTTGAATTTTTTTTTTCTGGTGCATAATATGACCCCCGCAGACGCCTAGTTTAGGAGTTATAGCCATTTTAAGATTTTGAATTTTCTTTTTTCTGGTGCATAATATGACCCCCCGCAGACGCCTAGTTTAGGAGTTATAGCCATTTTAAGATTTTGAATTTTTTTTTTCTGGTGCATAATATGACCCCCGCAGACGCCTAGTTTAGGAGTTATAGCCATTTTAAGATTTTGAATTTTCTTTTTTCTGGTGCATAATATGACCCCCGCAGACGCCTAGTTTAGGAGTTATAGCCATTTTAAGATTTTGAATTTTCTTTTTTCTGGTGCATAATATGACCCCCGCAGACGCCTAGTTTAGGAGTTATAGCCATTTTAAGATTTTGAATTTTTTTTTTCTGGTGCATAATATGACCCCCGCAGACGCCTAGTTTAGGAGTTATAGCCATTTTAAGATTTTGAATTTTTTTTTTTTCTGGTGCATAATATGACCCTCGCAGACGCCTAGCTTAGGAGTTATAGCCATTTTAAGATTTTGAATTTTCTTTTTTCTGGTGCATAATATGACCCCCGCAGACGCCTAGTTTGGGAGTTATAGCCATTTTAAGATTTTGAATTTTCTTTTTTCTGGTGCATAATATGACCCCCGCAGATATAGCCATTTTAAGATTTTGAATTTTCTTTTTTCTGGTGCATAATCTGACCCCCGCAGACGCCTAGTTTAGGAGTTATAGCCATTTTAAGATTTTGAATTTTCTTTTTTCTGGTGCATAATATGACCCCCGCAGACGCCTAGTTTAGGAGTTATAGCCATTTTAAGATTTTGAATTTTCTTTTTTCTGGTGCATAATATGACCCCCGCAGACGCCTAGTTTAGGAGTTATAGCCATTTTAAGATTTTGAATTTTCTGTTTTTCTGGTGCATAATCTGACCCCCGCAGACGCCTAGTTTAGGAGTTATAGCCATTTTAAGATTTTGAATTTTCTTTTTTCTGGTGCATAATATGACCCCCGCAGACGCCTAGTTTAGGAGTTATAGCCATTTTAAGATTTTGAATTTTCTTTTTTCTGGTGCATAATATGACCCCCGCAGACGCCTAGTTTAGGAGTTATAGCCATTTTAAGACTTTGAATTTTCTTTTTTCTGGTGCATAATCTGACCCCCGCAGACGCCTAGTTTAGGAGTTATAGCCATTTTAAGATTTTGAATTTTCTTTTTTCTGGTGCATAATATGACCCCCGCAGACGCCTAGTTTAGGAGTTATAGCCATTTTAAGATTTTGAATTTTCTTTTTTTCTGGTGCATAATATGACCCCCGCAGACGCCTAGTTTAGGAGTTATTGCCATTTTAAGATTTTGAATTTTTTTTTTCTGGTGCATCATATGCCCCCCGCAGACGCCTAGTTTAGGAGTTATAGCCATTTTAAGATTTTGAATTTTTTTTTTCTGGTGCATCATATGACCCCCGCAGACGCCTAGTTTAGGAGTTATAGCCATTTTAAGATTTTGAATTTTTTTTTTCTGGTGCATAATCTGACCCCCGCAGACGCCTAGTTTAGGAGTTATAGCCATTTTAAGATTTTGAATTTTTTTTTTCTGGTGCATAATATGACCCCCGCAGACGCCTAGTTTAGGAGTTATAGCCATTTTAAGATTTTGAATTTTTTTTTTCTGGTGCATAATATGACCCCCGCAGACGCCTAGTTTAGGAGTTATAGCCATTTTAAGATTTTGAATTTTCTTTTTTCTGGTGCATAATATGACCCCCGCAGACGCCTAGTTTAGGAGTTATAGCCATTTTAAGATTTTGAATTTTCTTTTTTCTGGTGCATAATATGACCCCCGCAGACGCCTAGTTTAGGAGTTATAGCCATTTTAAGATTTTGAATTTTCTTTTTTCTGGTGCATAATATGACCCCCGCAGACGCCTAGTTTAGGAGTTATAGCCATTTTAAGATTTTGAATTTTCTTTTTTCTGGTGCATAATATGACCCCCGCAGACGCCTAGTTTAGGAGTTATAGCCATTTTAAGATTTTGAATTTTTTTTTTCTGGTGCATAATATGACCCCCGCAGACGCCTAGTTTAGGAGTTATAGCCATTTTAAGATTTTGAATTTTTTTTTCTGGTGCATAATATGACCCCCGCAGACGCCTAGTTTAGGAGTTATAGCCATTTTAAGATTTTGAATTTTTTTTTTCTGGTGCATAATATGACCCCCGCAGACGCCTAGTTTAGGAGTTAAAGCCATTTTAAGATTTTGAATTTTCTTTTTTCTGGTGCATAATATGACCCCCGCAGACGCCTAGTTTAGGAGTTATAGCCATTTTAAGATTTTGAATTTTTTTTTTCTGGTGCATAATATGACCCCCGCAGACGCCTAGTTTAGGAGTTATAGCCTTTTTAAGATTTTGAATTTTCTTTTTTCTGGTGCATAATATGACCCCCGCAGACGCCTAGTTTAGGAGTTATAGCCATTTTAAGATTTTGAATTTTCTTTTTTCTGGTGCATAATATGACCCCCGCAGACACCTAGTTTAGGAGTTATAGCCATTTTAAGATTTTGAATTTTCTTTTTTCTGGTGCATAATATGACCCCCGCAGACGCCTAGTTTAGGAGTTATAGCCATTTTAAGATTTTGAATTTTTTTTTTCTGGTGCATAATATGACCCCCGCAGACGCCTAGTTTAGGGATTATAGCCATTTTAAGATTTTGAATTTTTTTTTTTCTGGTGCATAATATGACCCCCGCAGACGCCTAGTTTAGGAGTTATAGCCATTTTAAGATTTTGAATTTTCTTTTTCTGGTGCATAATATGACCCCCGCAGACGCCTAGTTTAGGAGTTATGGCCATTTTAAGATTTTGAATTTTTTTTTTCTGGTGCATAATATAACCCCCGCAGACGGCTAGTTTAGGAGTTATAGCCATTTTAAGATTTTGAATTTTTTTTTTCTGGTGCATAATATGACCCCCGCAGACGCCTAGTTTAGGAGTTATAGCCATTTTAAGATTTTGAATTTTTTTTTTCTGGTGCATAATATGACCCCCGCAGACGCCTAGTTTAGGAGTTATAGCCATTTTAAGATTTTGAATTTTTTTTCTCTGGTGCATAATATGACCCCCGCAGACGCCTAGTTTAGGAGTTATAGCCATTTTAAGATTTTGAATTTTTTTTTCTGGTGCATAATATGACCCCCGCAGACGCCTAGTTTAGAAGTTATAGCCATTTTAAGATTTTGAATTTTCTTTTTTCTGGTGCATAATATGACCCCCGCAGACGCCTAGTTTAGGAGTTATAGCCATTTTAAGATTTTGAATTTTTTTTTTCTGGTGCATAATATGACCCCCGCAGACGCCTAGTTTAGGAGTTATAGCCATTTTAAGATTTTGAATTTTTTTTTTCTGGTGAATAATATGACCCCCGCAGACGCCTAGTTTAGGAGTTATAGCCATTTTAAGATTTTGAATTTTTTTTTTCTGGTGCATAATATGACCCCCGCAGACGCCTAGTTTAGGAGTTATAGCCATTTTAAGATTTTGAATTTTCTTTTTTCTGGTGCATAATATAACCCCCGCAGACGGCTAGTTTAGGAGTTATAGCCATTTTAAGATTTTGAATTTTTTTTTTCTGGTGCATAATATGACACCCGCAGACGCCTAGTTTAGGAGTTATAGCCATTTTAAGATTTTGAATTTTCTTTTTTCTGGTGCATAATATGACCCCCGCAGACGCCTAGTTTAGGAGTTATAGCCATTTTAAGATTTTGATTTTTTTTTTTCTGGTGCATAATATGACCCCCGCAGACGCCTAGTTTAGGAGTTACAGCCATTTTAAGATTTTGAATTTTTTTTTTCTGGTGCATAATATGACCCCCGCAGACACCTAGTATAGGAGTTATAGCCATTTTAAGATTTTGAATTTTTTTTTTCTGGTGCATAATATGACCCCCGCAGACGCCTAGTTTAGGAGTTATAGCCATTTCAAGATTTTGAATTTTTTTTTTCTGGTGCATAATATGACCCCCGCAGACGCCTAGTTTAGGAGTTATAGCCATTTTAAGATTTTGAATTTTTTTTTTCTGGTGCATAATATGACCCCCGCAGACGCCTAGTTTAGGAGTTATAGCCATTTTAAGATTTTGAATTTTCTTTTTTCTGGTGCATAATATGACCCCCGCAGACGCCTAGTTTAGGAGTTATAGCCATTTTAAGATTTTGAATTTTTTTTTTCTGGTGCATAATATGACCACCGCAGACGCCTAGTTTAGGAGTTATAGCCATTTTAAGATTTTGAATTTTTTTTTTCTGGTGCATAATATGACCCCCGCAGACGCCTAGTTTAGGAGTTATAGCCATTTTAAGATTTTGAATTTTTTTTTTCTGGTGCATAATATGACCCCCGCAGACGCCTAGTTTAGGAGTTCTAGCCATTTTAAGATTTTGAATTTTTTTTTTCTGGTGCATAATATGACCCCCGCAGACGCCTAGTTTAGGAGTTATAGCCATTTTAAGATTTTGAATTTTTTTTTTCTGGTGCATAATATGACCCCCGCAGACGCCTAGTTTAGGAGTTATAGCCATTTTAAGATTTTGAATTTTCTTTTTTCTGGTGCATAATATGACCCCCGCAGACGCCTAGTTTAGGAGTTATAGCCATTTTAAGATTTTGAATTTTTTTTTTCTGGTGCATAATATGACCCCCGCAGACGTCTAGTTTAGGAGTTATAGTCATTTTAAGATTTTGAATTTTTTTTTTCTGGTGCATAATATGACCCCCGCAGACGCCTAGTTTAGGAGTTATAGCCATTTTAAGATTTTGAATTTTCTTTTTTCTGGTGCATAATATGACCCCCGCAGACGCCTAGTTTAGGAGTTATAGCCATTTTAAGATTTTGAATTTTTTTTTTCTGGTGCATAATATGACCCCCGCAGACGCCTAGTTTAGGAGTTATAGCCATTTTAAGATTTTGAATTTTCTTTTTTCTGGTGCATAATATGACCCCCGCAGACGCCTAGTTTAGGAGTTATAGCCATTTTAAGATTTTGAATTTTCTTTTTTCTGGTGCATAATATGACCCCCGCAGACGCCTAGTTTAGGAGTTATAGCCATTTTAAGATTTTGAATTTTTTTTTTCTGGTGCATAATATGACCCCCGCAGACGCCTAGTTTAGGAGTTATAGCCATTTTAAGATTTTGAATTTTTTTTTTTTCTGGTGCATAATATGACCCTCGCAGACGCCTAGCTTAGGAGTTATAGCCATTTTAAGATTTTGAATTTTCTTTTTTCTGGTGCATAATATGACCCCCGCAGACGCCTAGTTTGGGAGTTATAGCCATTTTAAGATTTTGAATTTTCTTTTTTCTGGTGCATAATATGACCCCCGCAGACGCCTAGTTTAGGAGTTATAGCCATTTTAAGATTTTGAATTTTCTTTTTTCTGGTGCATAATCTGACCCCCGCAGACGCCTAGTTTAGGAGTTATAGCCATTTTAAGATTTTGAATTTTCTTTTTTCTGGTGCATAATATGACCCCCGCAGACGCCTAGTTTAGGAGTTATAGCCATTTTAAGATTTTGAATTTTCTTTTTTCTGGTGCATAATATGACCCCCGCAGACGCCTAGTTTAGGAGTTATAGCCATTTTAAGATTTTGAATTTTCTGTTTTTCTGGTGCATAATCTGACCCCCGCAGACGCCTAGTTTAGGAGTTATAGCCATTTTAAGATTTTGAATTTTCTTTTTTCTGGTGCATAATATGACCCCCGCAGACGCCTAGTTTAGGAGTTATAGCCATTTTAAGATTTTGAATTTTCTTTTTTCTGGTGCATAATATGACCCCCGCAGACGCCTAGTTTAGGAGTTATAGCCATTTTAAGACTTTGAATTTTCTTTTTTCTGGTGCATAATCTGACCCCCGCAGACGCCTAGTTTAGGAGTTATAGCCATTTTAAGATTTTGAATTTTCTTTTTTCTGGTGCATAATATGACCCCCGCAGACGCCTAGTTTAGGAGTTATAGCCATTTTAAGATTTTGAATTTTCTTTTTTTCTGGTGCATAATATGACCCCCGCAGACGCCTAGTTTAGGAGTTATTGCCATTTTAAGATTTTGAATTTTTTTTTTCTGGTGCATAATATGACCCCCGCAGACGCCTAGTTTAGGAGTTATAGCCATTTTAAGATTTTGAATTTTTTTTTTCTGGTGCATAATATGACCCCCGCAGACGCCTAGTTTAGGAGTTATAGCCATTTTAAGATTTTGAATTTTTTTTTTCTGGTGCATAATATGACCCCCGCAGACGCCTAGTTTAGGAGTTATAGCCATTTTAAGATTTTGAATTTTTTTTTTCTGGTGCATAATCTGACCCCCGCAGACGCCTAGTTTAGGAGTTATAGCCATTTTAAGATTTTGAATTTTTTTTTCTGGTGCATAATATGACCCCCGCAGACGCCTAGTTTAGGAGTTATAGCCATTTTAAGATTTTGAATTTTCTTTTTTCTGGTGCATAATATGACCCCCGCAGACGCCTAGTTTAGGAGTTATAGCCATTTTAAGATTTTGAATTTTCTTTTTTCTGGTGCATAATATGACCCCCGCAGACGCCTAGTTTAGGAGTTATAGCCATTTTAAGATTTTGAATTTTTTTTTTTCTGGTGCATAATATGACCCCCGCAGACGCCTAGTTTAGGAGTTATAGCCATTTTAAGATTTTGAATTTTCTTTTTTCTGGTGCATAATATGACCCCCGCAGACGCCTAGTTTAGGAGTTATAGCCATTTTAAGATTTTGAATTTTCTTTTTTCTGGTGCATAATATGACCCCCGCAGACGCCTAGTTTAGGAGTTATAGCCATTTTAAGATTTTGAATTTTCTTTTTTCTGGTGCATAATATGACCCCCGCAGACGCCTAGTTTAGGAGTTATAGCCATTTTAAGATTTTGAATTTTTTTTTTCTGGTGCATAATATGACCCCCGCAGACGCCTAGTTTAGGAGTTATAGCCATTTTAAGATTTTGAATTTTCTTTTTTCTGGTGCATAATATGACCCCCGCAGACGCCTAGTTTAGGAGTTATAGCCATTTTAAGATTTTGAATTTTTTTTTTCTGGTGCATAATATGACCCCCGCAGACGCCTAGTTTAGGAGTTATAGCCATTTTAATGATTTTGAATTTTTTTTTTCTGATGCATAATATGACCCCCGCAGACGCCTAGTTTAGGAGTTATAGCCATTTTAAGATTTTGAATTTTTTTTTTTTGGTGCATAATATGACCCTCGCAGACGCCTAGTTTAGGAGTTATAGCCATTTTAAGATTTTGAATTTTTTTTTTCTGGGGCATAATCTGACCCCCGCAGACGCCTAGTTTAGGAGTTATAGCCATTTTAAGATTTTAAGATTTTGAATTTTCTTTTTTCTGGTGCATAATATGACCCCCGCAGACGCCTAGTTTAGGAGTTATAGCCATTTTAAGATTTTGAATTTTTTTTTTTCTGGTGCATAATATGACCCCCGCAGACGCCTAGTTTAGGAGTTATAGCCATTTTAAGATTTTGAATTTTTTTTTTCTGGTGCATAATGTGACCCCCGCAGACGCCTAGTTTAGGAGTTATAGCCATTTTAATATTTTGAATTTTCTTTTTTCTGGTGCATAATATGACCCCCGCAGACGCCTAGTTTAGGAGTTATAGCCATTTTAAGATTTTGAATTTTTTTTTTCTGGTGCATAATATGACCCCCGCAGACGCCTAGTTTCGGAGTTATAGCCATTTTAAGATTTTGAATTTTTTTTTTCTGGTGCATAATATGACCCCCGCAGACGCCTAGTTTAGGAGTTATAGCCATTTTAAGATTTTGAATTTTTTTTTTCTGGTGCATAATCTGACCCCCGCAGACGCCTAGTTTAGGAGTTGTAGCCATTTTAAGATTTTGAATTTTCTTTTTTCTGGTGCATAATATGACCCCCGCAGACGCCTAGTTTAGGAGTTATAGCCATTTTAAGATTTTGAATTTTTTTTTTTCTGGTGCATAATATGACCCCCGCAGACGCCTAGTTTAGGAGTTATAGCCATTTTAAGATTTTGAATTTTCTTTTTTCTGGTGCATAATATGACCCCCGCAGACGCCTAGTTTAGGAGTTATAGCCATTTTAAGATTTTGAATTTTCTTTTTTCTGGTGCATAATATGACCCCCGCAGACGCCTAGTTTAGGAGTTATAGCCATTTTAAGATTTTGAATTTTTTTTTTCTGGTGCATAATATGACCCCCGCAGACGCCTAGTTTAGGAGTTATAGCCATTTTATGATTTTGAATTTTTTTTTTCTGGTGCATAATATGACCCCCGCAGACGCCTAGTTTAGGAGTTATATCCATTTTAAGATTTTGAATTTTCTTTTTTCTGGTGCATAATATGACCCCCGCAGACGCCTAGTTTAGGAGTTATAGCCATTTTAAGATTTTGAATTTTCTTTTTTCTGGTGCATAATATGACCCCCGCAGACGCCTAGTTTAGGAGTTATAGCCATTTTAAGATTTTGAATTTTCTTTTTTCTGGTGCATAATATGACCCCCGCAGACGCTAGTTTAGGAGTTATAGCCATTTTAATGATTTTGAATTTTTTTTTTCTGATGCATAATATGACCCCCGCAGACGCCTAGTTTAGGAGTTATAGCCATTTTATGATTTTGAATTTTTTTTTTCTGGTGCATAATATGACCCCCGCAGACGCCTAGTTTAGGAGTTATAGCCATTTTAAGATTTTGAATTTTCTTTTTTCTGGTGCATAATATGACCCCCGCAGACGCCTAGTTTAGGAGTTATAGCCATTTTAAGATTTTGAATTTTCTTTTTTCTGGTGCATAATATGACCCCCGCAGACGCCTAGTTTAGGAGTTATAGCCATTTTAAGATTTTGAATTTTTTTTTTCTGGTGCATAATATGACCCCCGCAGACGCCTAGTTTAGGAGTTATAGCCATTTTAAGATTTTGAATTTTTTTTTTCTGGTGCATAATATGACCCCCGCAGACGCCTAGTTTAGGAGTTATAGCCATTTTAAGATTTTGAATTTTTTTTTTCTGGTGCATAATATGACCCCCGCAGACGCCTAGTTTAGGAGTTATAGCCATTTTAAGATTTTGAATTTTTTTTTTCTGGTGCATAATATGACCCCCGCAGACGCCTAGTTTAGGAGTTATAGCCATTTTAAGATTTTGAATTTTTTTTTTCTGGTGCATAATATGACCCCCGCAGACGCCTAGTTTAGGAGTTACAGCCATTTTAAGATTTTGAATTTTTTTTTTCTGGTGCATAATATGACCCCCGCAGACGCCAAGTTTAGGAGTTATAGCCATTTTAAGATTTTGAATTTTTTTTTTCTGGTGCATAATATGACCCCCGCAGACGTCTAGTTTAGGAGTTATAGCCATTTTAAGATTTTGAATTTTTTTTTTCTGGTGCATAATATGACCCCCGCAGACGCCTAGTTTAGGAGTTATAGCCATTTTAAGATTTTGAATTTTCTTTTTTCTGGTGCATAATATGATCCCCGCAGACGCCTAGTTTAGGAGTTATAGCCATTTTAAGATTTTGAATTTTTTTTTTCTGGTGCATAATATGACCCCCGCAGACGCCTAGTTTAGGAGTTACAGCCATTTTAAGATTTTGAATTTTTTTTTTCTGGTGCATAATATGACCCCCGCAGACGCCTAGTTTAGGAGTTATAGCCATTTTAAGATTTTGAATTTTTTTTTTCTGGTGCATAATATGACCCCCGCAGACGTCTAGTTTAGGAGTTATAGCCATTTTAAGATTTTGAATTTTTTTTTTCTGGTGCATAATATGACCCCCGCAGACGCCTAGTTTAGGAGTTATAGCCATTTTAAGATTTTGAATTTTCTTTTTTCTGGTGCATAAAATGACCCCCGCAGACGCCTAGTTTAGGAGTTATAGCCATTTTAAGATTTTGAATTTTTTTTTTCTGGTGCATAATATGACCCCCGCAGACGCCTAGTTTAGGAGTTATAGCCATTTTAAGATTTTGAATTTTTTTTTTCTGGTGCATAATATGACCCCCGCAGACGCCTAGTTTAGGAGTTATAGCCATTTTAAGATTTTGAATTTTTTTTTTCTGGTGCATAATATGACCCCCGCAGACGCCTAGTTTAGGAGTTATATCCATTTTAAGATTTTGAATTTTCTTTTTTCTGGTGCATAATATGACCCCCGCAGACGCCTAGTTTGGGAGTTATAGCCATTTTAAGATTTTGAATTTTCTTTTTTCTGGTGCATAATATGACCCCCGCAGACGCCTAGTTTAGGAGTTATAGCCATTTTAAGATTTTGAATTTTCTTTTTTCTGGTGCATAATCTGACCCCCGCAGACGCCTAGTTTAGGAGTTATAGCCATTTTAAGATTTTGAATTTTCTTTTTTCTGGTGCATAATATGACCCCCGCAGACGCCTAGTTTAGGAGTTATAGCCATTTTAAGATTTTGAATTTTCTGTTTTTCTGGTGCATAATCTGACCCCCGCAGACGCCTAGTTTAGGAGTTATAGCCATTTTAAGATTTTGAATTTTCTTTTTTCTGGTGCATAATATGACCCCCGCAGACGCCTAGTTTAGGAGTTATAGCCATTTTAAGATTTTGAATTTTCTTTTTTCTGGTGCATAATATGACCCCCGCAGACGCCTAGTTTAGGAGTTATAGCCATTTTAAGATTTTGAATTTTCTTTTTTCTGGTGCATAATATGACCCCCGCAGACGCCTAGTTTAGGAGTTATAGCCATTTTAAGATTTTGAATTTTCTTTTTTCTGGTGCATAATATGACCCCCGCAGACGCCTAGTTTAGGAGTTATAGCCATTTTAAGATTTTGAATTTTCTTTTTTTCTGGTGCATAATATGACCCCCGCAGACGCCTAGTTTAGGAGTTATAGCCATTTTAAGATTTTGAATTTTTTTTTTCTGGTGCATAATATGACCCCCGCAGACGCCTAGTTTAGGAGTTATAGCCATTTTAAGATTTTGAATTTTCTTTTTTCTGGTGCATAATATGACCCCCGCAGACGCCTAGTTTAGGAGTTATAGCCATTTTAAGATTTTGAATTTTTTTTTTCTGGTGCATAATATGACCCCCGCAGACGCCTAGTTTAGGAGTTATAGCCATTTTAAGATTTTGAATTTTTTTTTTCTGGTGCATAATCTGACCCCCGCAGACGCCTAGTTTAGGAGTTATAGCCATTTTAAGATTTTGAATTTTCTTTTTTCTGGTGCATAATATGACCCCCGCAGACGCCTAGTTTAGGAGTTATAGCCATTTTAAGATTTTGAATTTTTTTTTTCTGGTGCATAATATGACCCCCGCAGACGCCTAGTTTAGGAGTTATAGCCATTTTAAGATTTTGAATTTTCTTTTTTCTGGTGCATAATATGACCCCCGCAGACGCCTAGTTTAGGAGTTATAGCCATTTTAAGATTTTGAATTTTCTTTTTTCTGGTGCATAATATGACCCCAGCAGACGCCTAGTTTAGGAGTTATAGCCATTTTAAGATTTTGAATTTTCTTTTTTCTGGTGCATAATATGACCCCCGCAGACGCCTAGTTTAGGAGTTATAGCCATTTTAAGATTTTGAATTTTCTTTTTTCTGGTGCATAATATGACCCCCGCAGACGCCTAGTTTAGGAGTTATAGCCATTTTAAGATTTTGAATTTTTTTTTTCTGGTGCATAATATGACCCCCGCAGACGCCTAGTTTAGGAGTTATAGCCATTTTATGATTTTGAATTTTTTTTTTTCTGGTGCATAATATGACCCCCGCAGACGCCTAGTTTAGGAGTTATAGCCATTTTAAGATTTTGAATTTTCTTTTTTCTGGTGCATAATATGACCCCCGCAGACGCCTAGTTTAGGAGTTATAGCCATTTTAAGATTTTGAATTTTCTTTTTTCTGGTGCATAATATGACCCCCGCAGACGCCTAGTTTAGGAGTTATAGCCATTTTAAGATTTTGAATTTTTTTTTTCTGGTGCATAATATGACCCCCGCAGACGCCTAGTTTAGGAGTTATAGCCATTTTAATGATTTTGAATTTTTTTTTTCTGATGCATAATATGACCCCCGCAGACGCCTAGTTTAGGAGTTATAGCCATTTTAAGATTTTGAATTTTTTTTTTTTTGGTGCATAATATGACCCCCGCAGACGCCTAGTTTAGGAGTTATAGCCATTTTAAGATTTTTAATTTTTTTTTTCTGGGGCATAATCTGACCCCCGCAGACGCCTAGTTTAGGAGTTATAGCCATTTTAAGATTTTAAGATTTTGAATTTTCTTTTTTCTGGTGCATAATATGACCCCCGCAGACGCCTAGTTTAGGAGTTATAGCCATTTTAAGATTTTGAATTTTTTTTTTTCTGGTGCATAATATGACCCCCGCAGACGCCTAGTTTGGGAGTTATAGCCATTTTAAGATTTTGAATTTTTTTTTTCTGGTGCATAATGTGACCCCCGCAGACGCCTAGTTTAGGAGTTATAGCCATTTTAATATTTTGAATTTTCTTTTTTCTGGTGCATAATATGACCCCCGCAGACGCCTAGTTTAGGAGTTATAGCCATTTTAAGATTTTGAATTTTTTTTTTCTGGTGCATAATATGACCCCCGCAGACGCCTAGTTTAGGAGTTATAGCCATTTTAAGATTTTGAATTTTTTTTTTCTGGTGCATAATATGACCCCCGCAGACGCCTAGTTTAGGAGTTATAGCCATTTTAAGATTTTGAATTTTTTTTTTCTGGTGCATAATATGACCCCCGCAGACGCCTAGTTTAGGAGTTATAGCCATTTTAAGATTTTGAATTTTCTTTTTTCTGGTGCATAATATGACCCCCGCAGACGCCTAGTTTAGGAGTTATAGCCATTTTAAGATTTTGAATTTTTTTTTCTGGTGCATAATATGACCCCCGCAGACGCCTGGTTTAGGAGTTATAGCCATTTTAAGATTTTGAATTTTTTTTTTCTGGTGCATAATATGACCCCCGCAGACGCCTAGTTTAGGAGTTATAGCCATTTTAAGATTTTGAATTTTTTTTTTCTGGTGCATAATCTGACCCCCGCAGACGCCTAGTTTAGGAGTTGTAGCCACTTTAAGATTTTGAATTTTCTTTTTTCTGGTGCATAATATGACCCCCGCAGACGCCTAGTTTAGGAGTTATAGCCATTTTAAGATTTTGATTTTTTTTTCTGGTGCATAATATGACCCCCGCAGACGCCTAGTTTAGGAGTTATAGCCATTTTAAGATTTTGAATTTTCTTTTTTCTGGTGCATAATATGACCCCCGCAGACGCCTAGTTTAGGAGTTATAGCCATTTTAAGATTTTGAATTTTCTTTTTTCTGGTGCATAATATGACCCCCGCAGACGCCTAGTTTAGGAGTTATAGCCATTTTAAGATTTTGAATTTTCTTTTTTCTGGTGCATAATATGACCCTCGCAGACGCCTAGTTTAGGAGTTATAGCCATTTTAAGATTTTGAATTTTTTTTTTCTGGTGCATAATATGACCCCCGCAGACGCCTAGTTTAGGAGTTATAGCCATTTTAAGATTTTGAATTTTTTTTTCTGGTGCATAATATGACCCCCGCAGTCGCCTAGTTTAGGAGTTATAGCCATTTTAAAATTTTGAATTTTTTTTTCTGGTGCATAATATGACCCCCGCAGACGCCTAGTTTAGGAGTTATAGAAATTTTAAGATTTTGAATTTTTTTTTCTGGTGCATAATATGACCCCCGCAGACGCCTGGTTTAGGAGTTATAGCCATTTTAAGATTTTGAATTTTTTTTTTCTGGTGCATAATATGACCCCCGCAGACGCCTAGTTTAGGAGTTATAGCCATTTTAAGATTTTGAATTTTTTTTTTCTGGTGCATAATCTGACCCCCGCAGACGCCTAGTTTAGGAGTTGTAGCCATTTTAAGACTTTGAATTTTCTTTTTTCTGGTGCATAATATGACCCCCGCAGACGCCTAGTTTAGGAGTTATAGCCATTTTAAGATTTTGAATTTTCTTTTTTCTGGTGCATAATATGACCCCCGCAGACGCCAAGTTTAGGAGTTATAGCCATTTTAAGATTTTGAATTTTCTTTTTTCTGGTGCATAATATGACCCCCGCAGACGCCTAGTTTAGGAGTTATAGCCATTTTAAGATTTTGAATTTTCTTTTTTCTGGTGCATAATATGACCCCCGCAGACGCCTAGTTTAGGAGTTATAGCCATTTTAAGATTTTGATTTTTTTTTCTGGTGCATAATATGACCCCCGCAGACGCCTAGTTTAGGAGTTATAGCCATTTTAAGATTTAGAATTTTTTTTTTCTGGTGCATAATATGACCCCCGCAGACGCCTAGTTTAGGAGTTATAGCCATTTTAAGATTTTGAATTTTTTTTTCTGGTGCATAATATGACCCCCGCAGACGCCTAGTTTAGGAGTTATAGCCATTTTAAGATTTTGAATGTTTGTTTTCTGGTGCATAATATGAACCCCGCAGACGCCTAGTTTAGGAGTTATAGCCATTTTAAGATTTTGAATTTTTTTTTTCTGGTGCATAATCTGACCCCAGCAGACGCCTAGTTTAGGAGTTATAGCCATTTTAAGATTTTGAATTTTCTTTTTTCTGGTGCATAATATGACCCCCGCAGACGCCTAGTTTAGGAGTTATAGCCATTTTAAGATTTTGAATTTCTTTTTTCTGGTGCATAATATGACCCCCGCAGACGCCTAGTTTAGGAGTTATAGCCATTTTAAGATTTTGAATTTTTTTTTTTCTGGTGCATAATATGACCCCCGCAGACGCCCAGTTTAGGAGTTATAGCCATTTTAAGATTTTGAATTTTCTTTTTTCTGGTGCATAATCTGACCCCCGCAGACGCCTAGTTTAGGTGGTATAGCCATTTTAAGATTTTGAATTTTCTTTTTTCTGGTGCATAATATGACCCCCGCAGACGCCTAGTTTAGGAGTTATAGCCATTTTAAGACTTTGAATTTTCTTTTTTCTGGTGCATAATATGACCCCCGCAGACGCCTAGTTTAGGAGTTATAGCCATTTTAAGATTTTGAATTTTCTTTTTTCTGGTGCATAATATGACCCCCTCAGACGCCTAGTTTAGGAGTTATAGCCATTTTAAGATTTTGAATTTTTTTTTCTGGTGCATAATATGACCCCCGCAGACGCCTAGTTTAGGAGTTATAGCCATTTTAATGATTTTGAATTTTTTTTTTCTGATGCATAATATGACCCCCGCAGACGCCTAGTTTAGGAGTTATAGCCATTTTAAGATTTTGAATTTTTTTTTCTGGTGCATAATATGACCCCCGCAGACGCCTAGTTTAGGAGTTATAGCCATTTTAAGATTTTGAATTTTCTTTTTTCTGGTGCATAATATGACCCCCGCAGACGCCTAGTTTAGGAGTTATAGCCATTTTAAGATTTTGAATTTTTTTTTTTCTGGTGCATAATATGACCCCCGCAGACGCCTAGTTTAGGAGTTATAGCCATTTTAAGATTTTGAATTTTTTTTTTCTGGGGCATAATCTGACCCCCGCAGACGCCTAGTTTAGGAGTTATAGCCATTTTAAGATTTTAAGATTTTGAATTTTTTTTTTCTGGTGCATAATATGACCCCCGCAGACGCCTAGTTTAGGAGTTATAGCCATTTTAAGATTTTGAATTTTTTTTTCTGGTGCATAATATGACCCCCGCAGACGCCTAGTTTAGGAGTTATAGCCATTTTAAAATTTTGAATTCTTTTTTCTGGTGCATAATATGACCCCCGCATTCGCCTAGTTTAGGAGTTATAGAAATTTTAAGATTTTGAATTTTTTTTTCTGGTGCATAATATGACCCCCGCAGACGCCTGGTTTAGGAGTTATAGCCATTTTAAGATTTTGAATTTTTTTTTTCTGGTGCATAATATGACCCCCGTAGACGCCTAGTTTAGGAGTTATAGCCATTTTAAGATTTTGAATTTTTTTTTTCTGGTGCATAATCTGACCCCCGCAGACGCCTAGTTTAGGAGTTGTAGCCATTTTAAGATTTTGAATTTTCTTTTTTCTGGTGCATAATATGACCCCCGCAGACGCCTAGTTTAGGAGTTATAGCCATTTTAAGATTTTGATTTTTTTTTCTGGTGCATAATATGACCCCCGCAGACGCCTAGTTTAGGAGTTATAGCCATTTTAAGATTTAGAATTTTTTTTTTCTGGTGCATAATATGACCCCCGCAGACGCCTAGTTTAGGAGTTATAGCCATTTTAAGATTTTGAATTTTCTTTTTTCTGGTGCATAATCTGACCCCCGCAGACGCCTAGTTTAGGAGTTATAGCCATTTTAAGATTTTGAATTTTCTTTTTTCTGGTGCATAATATGACCCCCGCAGACGCCTAGTTTAGGAGTTATAGCCATTTTAAGATTTTGAATTTTCTTTTTTCTGGTGCATAATATGACCCCCGCAGACGCCTAGTTTAGGAGTTATAGCCATTTTAAGATTTTGAATTTCTTTTTTCTGGTGCATAATATGACCCCCGCAGACGCCTAGTTTAGGAGTTATAGCCATTTTAAGATTTAGAATTTTTTTTTTTCTGGTGCATAATATGACCCCCGCAGACGCCCAGTTTAGGAGTTATAGCCATTTTAAGATTTTGAATTTTCTTTTTTCTGGTGCATAATCTGACCCCCGCAGACGCCTAGTTTAGGTGGTATAGCCATTTTAAGATTTTGAATTTTCTTTTTTCTGGTGCATAATATGACCCCCGCAGACGCCTAGTTTAGGAGTTATAGCCATTTTAAGACTTTGAATTTTCTTTTTTCTGGTGCATAATATGACCCCCGCAGACGCCTAGTTTAGGAGTTATAGCCATTTTAAGATTTTGAATTTTCTTTTTTCTGGTGCTTAATATGACCCCCGCAGACGCCTAGTTTAGGAGTTATAGCCATTTTAAGATTTTGAATTTTTTTTTTCTGGTGCATAATATGACCCCCGCAGACGCCTAGTTTCGGAGTTATAGCCATTTTAAGATTTTGAATTTTCTTTTTTCTGGTGCATAATATGACCCCCGCAGACGCCTAGTTTAGGAGTTATAGCCATTTTAAGATTTTGAATTTTTTTTTCTGGTGCATAATATGACCCCCGCAGACGCCTAGTTTAGGAGTTATAGCCATTTTAAGATTTTGAATTTTTTTTTTCTGGTGCATAATCTGACCCCCGCAGACGCCTAGTTTAGGAGTTGTAGCCATTTTAAGATTTTGAATTTTCTTTTTTCTGGTGCATAATATGACCCCCGCAGACGCCTAGTTTAGGAGTTATAGCCATTTTAAGATTTTGATTTTTTTTTCTGGTGCATAATATGACCCCCGCAGACGCCTAGTTTAGGAGTTATAGCCATTTTAAGATTTAGAATTTTTTTTTTCTGGTGCATAATATGACCCCCGCAGACGCCTAGTTTAGGAGTTATAGCCATTTTAAGATTTTGAATTTTTTTTTCTGGTGCATAATATGACCCCCGCAGACGCCTAGTTTAGGAGTTATAGCCATTTTAAGATTTTGAATGTTTTTTTTCTGGTGCATAATATGACCCCCGCAGACGCCTAATTTAGGAGTTATAGCCATTTTAAGATTTTGAATTTTTTTTTCTGGTGCATAATCTGACCCCCGCAGACGCCTAGTTTAGGAGTTATAGCCATTTTAAGATTTTGAATTTTCTTTTTTCTGGTGCATAATATGACCCCCGCAGACGCCTAGTTTAGGAGTTATAGCCATTTTAAGATTTTGAATTTCTTTTTTCTGGTGCATAATATGACCCCCGCAGACGCCTAGTTTAGGAGTTATAGCCATTTTAAGATTTTGAATTTTTTTTTTTCTGGTGCATAATATGACCCCCGCAGACGCCCAGTTTAGGAGTTATAGCCATTTTAAGATTTTGAATTTTCTTTTTTCTGGTGCATAATCTGACCCCCGCAGACGCCTAGTTTAGGTGGTATAGCCATTTTAAGATTTTGAATTTTCTTTTTTCTGGTGCATAATATGACCCCCGCAGACGCCTAGTTTAGGAGTTATAGCCATTTTAAGACTTTGAATTTTCTTTTTTCTGGTGCATAATATGACCCCCGCAGACGCCTAGTTTAGGAGTTATAGCCATTTTAAGATTTTGAATTTTCTTTTTTCTGGTGCATAATATGACCCCCGCAGACGCCTAGTTTAGGAGTTATAGCCATTTTAAGATTTTGAATTTTTTTTTTCTGGTGCATAATATGACCACCGCAGACGCCTAGTTTCGGAGTTATAGCCATTTTAAGATTTTGAATTTTCTTTTTTCTGGTGCATAATATGACCCCCGCAGACGCCTAGTTTAGGAGTTATAGCCATTTTAAGATTTTGAATTTTTTTTTCTGGTGCATAATATGACCCCCGCAGACGCCTAGTTTAGGAGTTATAGCCATTTTAAGATTTTTAATTTTTTTTTTCTGGTGCATAATATGACCCCCGCAGACGCCTAGTTTAGGAGTTATAGCCATTTTAAAATTTTGAATTTTTTTTTCTGGTGCATAATCTGACCCCCGCAGACGCCTAGTTTAGGAGTTATAGCCATTTTAAGATTTAGAATTTTTTTTTTCTGGTGCATAATATGACCCTAGTTTAGGAGTTATAGCCATTTTAAGATCTTGAATTTTTTTTTTCTGGTGCATAATATGACCCCCGCAGACGCCTATTTTAGGAGTTATAGCCATTTTAAGATTTTGAAGTTTTTTTTTCTGGTGCATAATATGACCCCGCAGACGCCTAGTTTAGGAGTTATAGCCATTTTAAGATTTTGAATTTTTTTTTTCTGGTGCATAATCTGACCCCCGCAGACGCCTAGTTTAGGAGTTATAGCCATTTTAAGATTTTGAATTTTCTTTTTTCTGGTGCATAATATGACCCCCGCAGACGCCTAGTTTAGGAGTTATAGCCATTTTAAGATTTTGAATTTCTTTTTTCTGGTGCATAATATGACCCCCGCAGACGCCTAGTTTAGGAGTTATAGCCATTTTAAGATTTTGAATTTTTTTTTTCTGGTGCATAATATGACCCCCGCAGACGCCTAGTTTAGGAGTTATAGCCATTTTAAGATTTTGAATTTTCTTTTTTCTGGTGCATAATATGACCCCCGCAGACGCCTAGTTTAGGAGTTATAGCCATTTTAAGATTTTGAATTTTTTTTTTCTGGTGCATAATATGACCCCCGCAGACGCCTAGTTCAGGAGTTATAGCCATTTTAAGATTTTGAATTTTTTTTTTCTGGTGCATAATATGACCCCCGCAGACGCCTAG
This sequence comes from Volucella zonaria, assembly GCA_963966105.1. Classification (NCBI taxonomy): domain Eukaryota; kingdom Metazoa; phylum Arthropoda; class Insecta; order Diptera; family Syrphidae; genus Volucella; species Volucella zonaria. The sequence continues at coordinate 5,890,788 of CAWYQB010000001.1, read as the reverse complement.
TTTAGGAGTTATAGCCATTTTAAGATTTTGAATTTTTTTTTTCTGGTGCATAATATGACCCCCGCAGACGCCTAGTTTAGGAGTTATAGCCATTTTAAGATTTTGAGTTTTTTTTTTCTGGTGCATAATCTGTCCCCCGCAGACGCCTAGTTTAGGAGTTATAGCCATTTTAAGATTTTGAATTTTCTTTTTTCTGGTGCATAATATGACCCCCGCAGACGCCTAGTTTAGGAGTTATAGCCATTTTAAGATTTTGAATTTTCTTTTTTCTGGTGCATAATATGACCCCCGCAGACGCCTAGTTTAGGAGTTATAGCCATTTTAAGATTTTGAATTTTTTTTTTTTGGTGCATAATATGACCCCCGCAGACGCCTAGTTTAGGGGTTATAGCCATTTTAAGATTTTGAATTTTTTTTTTCTGGTGCATAATATGACCCCCGCAGACGCCTAGTTTAGGAGTTATAGCCATTTTAAGATTTTGAATTTTTTTTTCTGGTGCATAATATGACCCCCGCAGACGCCTAGTTTAGGAGTTATAGCCATTTTAAGATTTTGAGTTTTCTTTTTTCTGGTGCATAATATGACCCCCGCAGACGCCTAGGTTAAGAGTTATAGCCATTTTAAGATTTTGAATTTTTTTTTTCTGGTGCATAATATGACCCCCGCAGACGCCTAGTTTAGGAGTTATAGCCATTTTAAGATTTTGAATTTTTTTTTTTCTGGTGCATAATATGACCCCCGCAGACGCCTCGTTTAGGAGTTATAGCCATTTTAAGATTTTGAATTTTTTTTTTCTGGTGCATAATATGACCCCCGCAGACGCCTCGTTTAGGAGTTATAGCCATTTTAAGATTTTGAATTTTCTTTTTTCTGGTGCATAATATGACCCCCGCAGACGCTTAGTTTAGGAGTTCTAGCCATTTTAAGATTTTGAATTTTTTTTTCTGGTGCATAATATGACCCCCCCCAGACTCCTAGTTTAGGGGTTATAGCCATTTTAAGATTTTGAATTTTCTTTTTTCTGGTGCATAATATGACCCCCGCAGACGCCTAGTTTAGGAGTTACAGCCATTTTAAGATTTTGAATTTTTTTTTTTGGTGCATAATATGACCCCCGCAGACGCCTAGTTTAGGGGTTATAGCCATTTTAAGATTTTGAATTTTTTTTTTCTGGTGCATAATATGACCCCCGCAGACGCCTAGTTTAGGAGTTATAGCCATTTTAAGATTTTGAATTTTTTTTTCTGGTGCATAATATGACCCCCGCAGACGCCTAGTTTAGGAGTTATAGCCATTTTAAGATTTTGAGTTTTCTTTTTTCTGGTGCATAATATGACCCCCGCAGACGCCAAGTTTAGGAGTTATAGCCATTTTAAGATTTTGAATTTTTTTTTTCTGGTGCATAATATGACCCCCGCAGACGCCTAGTTTAGGAGTTATAGCCATTTTAAGATTTTGAATTTTTTTTTTTCTGGTGCATAATATGACCCCCGCAGACGCCTCGTTTAGGAGTTATAGCCATTTTAAGATTTTGAATTTTTTTTTTCTGGTGCATAATATGACCCCCGCAGACGCCTCGTTTAGGAGTTATAGCCATTTTAAGATTTTGAATTTTCTTTTTTCTGGTGCATAATATGACCCCCGCAGACGCTTAGTTTAGGAGTTCTAGCCATTTTAAGATTTTGAATTTTTTTTTCTGGTGCATAATATGACCCCCCCAGACGCCTAGTTTAGGGGTTATAGCCATTTTAAGATTTTGAATTTTCTTTTTTCTGGTGCATAATATGACCCCCGCAGACGCCTAGTTTAGGAGTTACAGCCATTTTAAGATTTTGAATTTTTTTTTTCTGGTGCATAATATGACCCCCGCAGACGCCTAGTTTAGGAATTATAGCCATTTTAAGATTTTGAATTTTCTTTTTTCTGGTGCATAATATGACCCCCGCAGACGCCTAGTTTAGGAGTTATAGCCATTTTAAGATTTTGAATTTTCTTTTTTCTGGTGCATAATATGACCCCCGCAGACGCCTAGTTTAGGAGTTATAGCCATTTTAAGATTTTGAATTTTCTTTTTTCTGGTGCATAATATGACCCCCGCAGACGCCTAGTTTAGGAGTTACAGCCATTTTAAGATTTTGAATTTTCTTTGTTCTGGTGCATAATATGACCCCCGCAGACGCCTAGTTAAGGAGTTATAGCCATTTTAAGATTTTGAATTTTTTTTTTCTGGTGCATAATATGACCCCCGCAGACGCCTAGTTTAGGAGTTATAGCCATTTTAAGATTTTGAATTTTCTTTTTTCTGGTGCATAATATGACACCCGCAGACGCATAGTTTAGGAGTTATAGCCATTTTAAGATTTTGAATTTTTTTTTTCTGGTGCATAATATGACCCCCGCAGACGCCTAGTTTAGGAGTTATAGCCATTTTAAGATTTTGAATTTTTTTTTCTGGTGCATAATATGACCCCCGCAGACGCCTAGTTTAGGAGTTATAGCCATTTTAAGATTTTGAATTTTTTTTTTCTGGTGCATAATATGACCCCCGCAGACGCCTAGTTTAGGAGTTATAGCCATTTTAAGATTTTGAATGTTCTTTTTTCTGGTGCATAATATGACCCCCGCAGACGCCTAGTTTAGGAGTTATAGCCATTTTAAGATTTTGAATTTTTTTTTTCTGGTGCATAATATGACCCCCGCAGACGCCTAGTTTAGGAGTTATAGCCATTTTAAGATTTTGAATGTTCTTTTTTCTGGTGCATAATATGACCCCCGCAGACGCCTAGTTTAGGAGTTATAGCCATTTTAAGATTTTGAATTTTTTTGTTCTGGTGCATAATATGACCCCCGCAGACGCCTAGCTTAGGAGTTATAGCCATTTTAAGATTTTGAATTTTCTTTTTTCTGGTGCATAATATGACCCCCGCAGACGCCTCGTTTAGGAGTTATAGCCATTTTAAGATTTTGAATTTTTTTTTTTCTGGTGCATAATATGACCCCTGCAGACGCCTAGTTTAGGAGTTATAGCCACTTTAAGATTTTGAATTTTCTTTTTTCTAGTGCATAATATGACCCCCGCAGACGCCTAGTTTAGGAGTTATAGCCATTTTAAGATTTTGAATTTTTTTTTTCTGGTGCATAATATGACCCCCGCAGACGCCTAGTTTAGGAGTTATAGCCATTTTAAGATTTTGAATTTTTTTTTTCTGGTGCATAATATGACCCCCGCAGACGCCTAGTTTAGGAGTTATAGCCATTTTAAGATTTTGAATTTTCTTTTTTCTGGTGCACAATATGACCCCCCCAGACGCCTAGTTTAGGAGTTATAGCCATTTTAAGATTTTGAATTTTTTTTTTCTGGTGCATAATATGACCCCCGCAGACGCCTAGTTTAGGAGTTATAGCCATTTTAAGATTTTGAATTTTCTTTTTTCTGGTGCATAATATGACCCCCGCAGACGCCTAGTTTAGGAGTTATAGCCATTTTAAGATTTTGAATTTTTTTTTTCTGGTGCATAATATGACCCCCGCAGACGCCTAGTTTAGGAGTTATAGCCATTTTAAGATTTTGAATTTTCTTTTTTCTGGTGCATAATATGACCCCCGCAGACGCCTAGTTTAGGAGTTATAGCCATTTTAAGATTTTGAATTTTTTTTTTCTGGTGCATAATATGACCCCCGCAGACGCCTAGTTTAGGAGTTATAGCCATTTTAAGATTTTGAATTTTCTTTTTTCTGGTGCATAATATGACCCCCGCAGACGCCTAGTTTAGGAGTTATAGCCATTTTAAGATTTTGAATTTTCTTTTTTCTGGTGCATAAAATGACCCCCGCAGACGCCTAGTTTAGGAGTTATAGCCATTTTAAGATTTTGATTTTTTTTTTCTGGTGCATAATATGACCCCCGCAGACGCCTAGTTTAGGAGTTACAGCCATTTTAAGATTTTGAATTTTCTTTTTTCTGGTGCATAATATGACCCCCGCAGACGCCTAGTTTAGGAGTTACATCCATTTTAAGATTTTGAATTTTTTTTTCTGGTGCATAATATGACCCCCGCAGACGCCTAGTTTAGGAGTTATAGCCATTTTAAGATTTTGAATTTTTTTTTTCTGGTGCATAATATGACCCCCGCAGACGCCTAGTTTAGGAGTTATAGCCATTTTAAGATTTTGAATTTTTTTTTTCTGGTGCATAATATGACCCCCGCAGACGCCTAGTTTAGGAGTTATAGCCATTTTAAGATTTTGAAATTTCTTTTTTCTGGTGCACAATATGACCCCCCCAGACGCCTAGTTTAGGAGTTATAGCCATTTTAAGATTTTGAATTTTTTTTTTCTGGTGCATAATATGACCCCCGCAGACGCCTAGTTTAGGAGTTATAGCCATTTTAAGATTTTGAATTTTCTTTTTTCTGGTGCATAATATGACCCCCGCAGACGCCTAGTTTAGGAGTTATAGCCATTTTAAGATTTTGAATTTTTTTTTTCTGGTGCATAATATGACCCCCGCAGACGCCTAGTTTAGGAGTTATAGCCATTTTAAGATTTTGAATTTTCTTTTTTCTGGTGCATAATATGACCCCCGCAGACGCCTAGTTTAGGAGTTATAGCCATTTTAAGATTTTGAATTTTCTTTTTTCTGGTGCATAATATGACCCCCGCAGACGCCTAGTTTAGGAGTTATAGCCATTTTAAGATTTTGAATTTTCTTTTTTCTGGTGCATAAAATGACCCCCGCAGACGCCTAGTTTAGGAGTTATAGCCATTTTAAGATTTTGATTTTTTTTTTTCTGGTGCATAATATGACCCCCGCAGACGCCTAGTTTAGGAGTTACAGCCATTTTAAGATTTTGAATTTTCTTTTTTCTGGTGCATAATATGACCCCCGCAGACGCCTAGTTTAGGAGTTACATCCATTTTAAGATTTTGAATTTTTTTTTCTGGTGCATAATATGACCCCCGCAGACGCCTAGTTTAGGAGCTATAGCCATTTTAAGATTTTGAATTTTTTTTTTCTGATGCATAATATGACCCCCGCAGACGCCTAATTTAGGAGTTATATCCATTTTAAGATTTTGAATTTTTTTTTCTGGTGCATAATATGACCCCCGCAGACGCCTAGTTTAGGAGTTATAGCCATTTTAAGATTTTGAATTTTTTTTTTCTGGTGCATAATATGACCCCCGCAGACGCCTAGTTTAGGAGTTATAGCCATTTTAAGATTTTGAATTTTCTTTTTTCTGGTGCATAATATGACCCCCGCAGACGCCTAGTTTAGGAGTTATAGCCATTTTAAGATTTTGAATTTTTTTTTTTTCTGGTGCATAATATGACCCCCGCAGACGCCTAGTTTAGGAGTTATAGCCATTTCAAGATTTTGAATTTTTTTTTTTCTGGTGTATAATATGACCCCCGCAGACGCCTAGTTTAGGAGTTATAGCCATTTTAAGATTTTGAATTTTTTTTTTCTGGTGCATAATATGACCCTCGCAGACGCCTAGTTCAGGAGTTATAGCCATTTTAAGATTTTGAATTTTCTTTTTTCTGGTGCATAATATGACCCCCGCAGACGCCTAGTTTAGGAGTTATAGCCATTTTAAGATTTAGAATTTTTTTTTTTCTGGTGCATAATATGACCCCCGCAGACGCCTAGTTTAGGAGTTATAGCCATTTTAAGATTTTGAATTTTCTTTTTTCTGGTGCATAATATGACCCCCGCAGACACCTAGTTTAGGAATTATAGCCATTTTAAGATTTTAAGATTTTGAATTTTCTTTTTTCTGGTGCATAATATGACCCCCGCAGACGCATAGTTTAGGAGTTATAGCCATTTTAAGATTTTGAATTTTCTTTTTTCTGGTGCATAATATGACCCCCCCAGACGCCTAGTTTAGGAGTTATAGCCATTTTAAGATTTTGAATTTTCTTTTTTCTGGTGCATAATATGACCCCCGCAGACACCTAGTTTAGGAATTATAGCCATTTTAAGATTTTAAGATTTTGAATTTTCTTTTTTCTGGTGCATAATATGACCCCCGCAGACGCCTAGTTTAGGAGTTATAGCCATTTCAAGATTTTGAATTTTTTTTTTTCTGGTGTATAATATGACCCCCGCAGACGCCTAGTTTAGGAGTTATAGCCATTTTAAGATTTTGAATTTTTTTTTTCTGGTGCATAATATGACCCTCGCAGACGCCTAGTTCAGGAGTTATAGCCATTTTAAGATTTTGAATTTTCTTTTTTCTGGTGCATAATATGACCCCCGCAGACGCCTAGTTTAGGAGTTATAGCCATTTTAAGATTTTGAATTTTTTTTTTTCTGGTGCATAATATGACCCCCGCAGACGCCTAGTTTAGGAGTTATAGCCATTTTAAGATTTTGAATTTTCTTTTTTCTGGTGCATAATATGACCCCCGCAGACACCTAGTTTAGGAATTATAGCCATTTTAAGATTTTAAGATTTTGAATTTTCTTTTTTCTGGTGCATAATATGACCCCCGCAGACACCTAGTTTAGGAATTATAGCCATTTTAAGATTTTAAGATTTTGAATTTTCTTTTTTCTGGTGCATAATATGACCCCCGCAGACGCATAGTTTAGGAGTTATAGCCATTTTAAGATTTTGAATTTTCTTTTTTCTGGTGCATAATATGACCCCCGCAGACGCCTAGTTTAGGAGTTATAGCCATTTTAAGATTTTGAATTTTCTTTTTTCTGGTGCATAATATGACCCCCCCAGACGCCTAGTTTAGGAGTTATAGCCATTTTAAGACTTTGAATTTTTTTTTTCTGGTGCATAATATGACCCCCGCAGACGCCTAGTTTAGGAGTTATAGCCATTTTAAGATTTTGAATTTTTTTTTTCTGGTGCATAATATGACCCCCGCAGACGCCAAGTTTAGGAGTTATAGCCATTTTAAGATTTTGAATCTTTTTTTCTGGTGCATAATATGACCCCCGCAGACGCCTAGTTTAGGAGTTATAGCCATTTTAAGATTTTGAATTTTTTTTTCTGGTGCATAATATGACCCCCGCAGACGCCTAGTTTAAGAGTTATAGCCATTTTAAGATTTTGAATTTTCTTTTTTCTGGTGCATAATATGACCCCCGCAGACGCCTAGTTTAGGAGTTATAGCCATTTTAAGATTTTGAATTTTCTTTTTTCTGGTGCATAATATGACCCCCGCAGACGCCTAGTTTAGGAGTTATATCCATTTTAAGATTTTGAATTTTTTTTTCTGGTGCATAATATGACCCCCGCAGACGCCAAGTTTAGGAGTTATAGCCATTTTAAGATTTTGAATTTTTTTTTTCTGGTGCATAATATGACCCCCGCAGACGCCTAGTTTAGGAGTTATATCCATTTTAAGATTTTGAATTTTTTTTTTCTGGTGCATAATACGACCCCCGCCGACGCCTAGTTTAGGAGTTATAGCCATTTTAAGATTTTGAATTTTCTTTTTTCTGGTGCATAATATGACCCCCGCAGACGCCTAGTTTAGGAGTTATAGCCATTTTAAGATTTTGAATTTTCTTTTTTCTGGTGCATAATATGACCCCCGCAGACGCCTAGTTTAGGAGTTATATCCATTTTAAGATTTTGAATTTTTTTTTTTCTGGTGCATAATATGACCCCCGCAGACGCCTAGTTTAGGAGTTATAGCCATTTTAAGATTTTGAATTTTCTTTTTTCTGGTGCATAATATGACCCCGCAGACGCCTAGTTTAGGAGTTATATCCATTTTAAGATTTTGAATTTTTTTTTCTGGTGCATAATATGACCCCCGCAGACGCCAAGTTTAGGAGTTATATCCATTTTAAGATTTTGAATTTTTTTTTTCTGGTGCATAATACGACCCCCGCAGACGCCTAGTTTAGGAGTTATAGCCATTTTAAGATTTTGAATTTTCTTTTTTCTGGTGCATAATATGACCCCCGCAGACGCCTAGTTTAGGAGTTATAGCCATTTTAAGATTTTGAATTTTCTTTTTTCTGGTGCATAATATGACCCCCGCAGACGCCTAGTTTAGGAGTTATAGCCATTTTAAGATTTTGAATTTTCTTTTTTCTGGTGCATAATATGACCCCCGCAGACGCCTAGTTTAGGAGTTATATCCATTTTAAGATTTTGAATTTTTTTTTCTGGTGCATAATATGACCCCCGCAGACGCCAAGTTTAGGAGTTATAGCCATTTTAAGATTTTGAATTTTTTTTTTCTGGTGCATAATATGACCCCCGCAGACGCCTAGTTTAGGAGTTATATCCATTTTGAGATTTTGAATTTTTTTTTTCTGGTGCATAATACGACCCCCGCAGACGCCTAGTTTAGGAGTTATAGCCATTTTAAGATTTTGAATTTTCTTTTTTCTGGTGCATAATATGAAACCCGCAGACGCTTAGTTTAGGAGTTATAGCCATTTTAAGATTTTGAATTTTTTTTTTCTGGTGCATAATATGACCAACGCAGACGCCTAGTTTAGGAGTTATAGCCATTTTAAGATTTTGAATTTTCTTTTTTCTGGTGCATAATATGACCCCCGCAGACGCCTAGTTTAGGAGTTATAGCCATTTTAAGATTTTGAATTTTTTTTTTCTGGTGCATAATATGACCCCCGCAGACGCCTAGTTTAGGAGTTATATCCATTTTAAGATTTTGAATTTTCTTTTTTCTGGTGCATAATATGACCCCCGCAGACGCCTAGTTTAGGAGTTATAGCCATTTTAAGATTTTGAATTTTCATTTTTCTGGTGCATAATATGACCCCCGCAGACGCCTAGTTTAGGAGTTATATCCATTTTAAGATTTTGAATTTTCTTTTTTCTGGTGCATAATATGACCCCCGCAGACGCCTAGTTTAGGAGTTATAGCCATTTTAAGATTTTGAATTTTCATTTTTCTGGTGCATAATATGACCCCCGCAGACGCCTAGTTTAGGAGTTATTGCCATTTTAAGATTTTGAATTTTTTTTTTCTGGTGCAAAATAGGACCCCCGCAGACGCCTAGTTTAGGAGTTATAGCCATTTTAAGATTTTGAATTTTCTTTTTTCTGGTGCATAATATGACCCCCGCAGACGCCTAGTTTAGGAGTTATAGCCATTTTAAGATTTTGAATTTTTTTTTTCTGGTGCATAATATGACCCCCGCAGACGCCTAGTTTAGGAGTTATAGCCATTTTAAGATTTTGAATTTTTTTTTTCTGGTGCACAATATGACCCCCGCAGACGCCTAGCTTAGGAGTTATAGCCATTTTAAGATTTTGAATTTTTTTTTTTCTGGTGCATAATATGACCCCCGCAGACGCCTAGTTTAGGAGTTATAGCCATTTTAAGATTTTGAATTTTTTTTTTTCATTTTAAGATTTTGAATTTTTTTTTTCTGGTGCATAATATGACTCCCGCAGACGCCTAGTTTAGGAGTTATAGCCATTTTAAGATTTTGAATTTTCTTTTTTCTGGTGCATAATATGACCCCCGCAGACGCCTAGTTAAGGTGTTATAGCCATTTTAAGATTTTGAATTTTCTTTTTTTCTGGTGCATAATATGACCCCCGCAGACGCCTGGTTTAGGAGTTATAGCCATTTTAAGATTTTGAATTTTTTTTTTCTGGTGCATAATATGACCCCCGCAGACGCCTAGTTTAGGAGTTATAGCCATTTTAAGATTTTGAATTTTCTTTTTTTCTGGTGCATAATATGACCCCCGCAGATGCCTGGTTTAGGAGTTATAGCCATTTTAAGATTTTGAATTTTTTTTTTCTGATGCATAATATGACCCCCGCAGACGCCTAGTTTAGGAGTTATAGCCATTTTAAGATTTTGAATTTTTTTTTTCTGGTGCATAATATGACCCCCGCAGACGCCTAGTTTAGGAGTTATAGCCATTTTAAGATTTTGAATTTTCTTTTTTCTGGTGCATAATATGACCCCCGCAGACGCCTAGTTTAGGAGTTATAGCCATTTTAAGATTTTGAATTTTTTTTTTCTGGTGCTTAATATGACCCCCGCAGCCGCCTGGTTTACGAGTTATAGCCATTTTAAGATTTTGAATTTTTTTTTTCTGGTGCATAATATGACCCCCGCAGACGCCTGGTTTAGGAGTTATAGCCATTTTAAGATTTTGAATTTTTTTTTTCTGGTGCATAATATGACCCCCGCAGACGCCTAGTTTAGGAGTTATAGCCATTTTAAGATTTTGAATTTCCTTTTTTTCTCTTGCATAATATGACCCCCGTAGACGCCTGGTTTAGGAGTTATAGCCATTTTAAGATTTTTAATTTTTTTTTTCTGGTGCTTAATATGACCCCCGCAGCCGCCTGGTTTAGGAGTTATAGCCATTTTAAGATTTTGAATTTTTTTTTTCTGGTGCATAACATGACCCCCGCAGACGCCTGGTTTAGGAGTTATAGCCATTTTAAGATTTTGAATTTTTTTTTTCTGGTGCATAATATGACCCCCGCAGACGCCTAGTTTAGGAGTTATAGCCATTTTAAGATTTTGAATTTCCTTTTTTTCTCTTGCATAATATGACCCCCGTAGACGCCTGGTTTAGGAGTTATAGCAATTTTAAGATTTTGAATTTTTTTTTTCTGGTGCATAATATGACCCCCGCAGACGCCTGGTTTAGGAGTTATAGCCATTTTAAGATTTTGATTTTTTTTTTCTGGTGCATAATATGACCCCCGCAGACGCCTGGTTTAGGAGTCATAGCCATTTTAAGATTTTGAATTTTTTTTTTCTGCTGCATAATATGACCCCCGCAGACGCCTGGTTTAGGAGTTACAGCCATTTTAAGATTTTGAATTTTTTTTTTCTCTTGCATAATATGACCCCCGCAGACGCCTGGTTTAATAGTTATAGCCATTTTAAGATTTTGAATTTTTTTTTTCTGGTGCATAATATGACCCCCGCAGACGCCTAGTTTAGGAGTTATAGCCATTTTAAGATTTTGAATTTTTTTTTTCTGGTGCATAATATGACCCCCGCAGACGCCTAGTTTAGGAGTTATAGCCATTTTAAGATTTTGAATTTTTTTTTTTCTGGTGCATAATATGACCCCCGCAGACGCCTAGTTTAGGAGTTATAGCCATTTTAAGATTTTGAATTTTTTTTTTCTGGTGCATAATATGACCCCCGCAGACGCCTGGTTTAGGAGTTATAGCCATTTTAAGATTTTGAATTTTTTTTTTCTGGTGCATAATATGACCCCCGCAGACGCCTAGTTTAGGAGTTATAGCCATTTTAAGATTTTGAATTTTTTTTTTCTGGTGCATAATATGACCCCCGCAGACGCCTGGTTTAGGAGTTATAGCCATTTTAAGATTTTGAATTTTTTTTTTCTGGTGCATAATATGACCCCCGCAGACGCCTAGTTTAGGAGTTATAGCCATTTTAAGATTTTGAATTTTTTTTTTTTTGGTGCATAATATGTCCCCCGCAGACGCCTAGTTTAGGAGTTATAGCCATTTTAAGATTTTGAATTTTCTTTTTTCTGGTGCATAATATGACCCGCGCAGACGCCTAGTTTAGGAGTTATAGCCATTTTAAGAATTTGAATTTTCTTTTTTTCTGGTGCATAATATGACCCCCGCAGACGCCTAGTTTAGGAGTTATAGCCATTTTAAGATTTTGAATTTTTTTTTTCTGGTGCATAATATGACCCCCGCAGACGCCTAGTTTAGGAGTTATAGCCATTTTAAGATTTTGAATTTTTTTTTTCTGGTGCATAATATGACCCCCGCAGACGCCTGGTTTAGGAGTTATAGCCATTTTAAGATTTTGATTTTTTTTTTCTGGTGCATAATATGACCCCCGCAGACGCCTGGTTTAGGAGTCATAGCCATTTTAAGATTTTGAATTTCTTTTTTTCTGCTGCATAATATGACCCCCGCAGACGCCTGGTTTAGGAGTTACAGCCATTTTAAGATTTTGAATTTTTTTTTTCTCTTGCATAATATGACCCCCGCAGACGCCTGGCTTAATAGTTATAGCCATTTTAAGATTTTGAATTTTTTTTTTCTGGTGCATAATATGACCCCCGCAGACGCCTAGTTTAGGAGTTATAGCCATTTTAAGATTTTGAATTTTTTTTTTCTGGTGCATAATATGACCCCCGCAGACGCCTAGTTTAGGAGTTATAGCCATTTTAAGATTTTGAATTTTTTTTTTCTGGTGCATAATATGACCCCCGCAGACGCCTAGTTTAGGAGTTATAGCCATTTTAAGATTTTGAATTTTCTTTTTTCTGGTGCATAATATGACCCCCGCAGACGCCTAGTTTAGGAGTTATAGCCATTTTAAGATTTTGAATTTTTTTTTTCTGGTGCATAATATGACCCCCGCAGACGCCTAGTTTAGGAGTTATAGCCATTTTAAGATTTTGAATTTTTTTTTTCTGGTGCACAATATGACCCCCGCAGACGCCTAGCTTAGGAGTTATAGCCATTTTAAGATTTTGAATTTTTTTTTTTCTGGTGCATAATATGACCCCCGCAGACGCCTAGTTTAGGAGTTATAGCCATTTTAAGATTTTGAATTTTTTTTTTTCATTTTAAGATTTTGAATTTTTTTTTTCTGGTGCATAATATGACTCCCGCAGACGCCTAGTTTAGGAGTTATAGCCATTTTAAGATTTTGAATTTTCTTTTTTCTGGTGCATAATATGACCCCCGCAGACGCCTAGTTAAGGTGTTATAGCCATTTTAAGATTTTGAATTTTCTTTTTTTCTGGTGCATAATATGACCCCCGCAGACGCCTGGTTTAGGAGTTATAGCCATTTTAAGATTTTGAATTTTTTTATTCTGGTGCATAATATGACCCCCGCAGACGCCTAGTTTAGGAGTTATAGCCATTTTAAGATTTTGAATTTTCTTTTTTTCTGGTGCATAATATGACCCCCGCAGATGCCTGGTTTAGGAGTTATAGCCATTTTAAGATTTTGAATTTTTTTTTTCTGATGCATAATATGACCCCCGCAGACGCCTAGTTTAGGAGTTATAGCCATTTTAAGATTTTGAATTTTTTTTTTCTGGTGCATAATATGACCCCCGCAGACGCCTAGTTTAGGAGTTATAGCCATTTTAAGATTTTGAATTTTCTTTTTTCTGGTGCATAATATGACCCCCGCAGACGCCTAGTTTAGGAGTTATAGCCATTTTAAGATTTTGAATTTTTTTTTTCTGGTGCTTAATATGACCCCCGCAGCCGCCTGGTTTACGAGTTATAGCCATTTTAAGATTTTGAATTTTTTTTTTCTGGTGCATAATATGACCCCCGCAGACGCTTGGTTTAGGAGTTATAGCCATTTTAAGATTTTGAATTTTTTTTTTCTGGTGCATAATATGACCCCCGCAGACGCCTGGTTTAGGAGTTATAGCCATTTTAAGATTTTGAATTTTTTTTTTCTGGTGCATAATATGACCCCCGCAGACGCCTAGTTTAGGAGTTATAGCCATTTTAAGATTTTGAATTTCCTTTTTTTCTCTTGCATAATATGACCCCCGTAGACGCCTGGTTTAGGAGTTATAGCAATTTTAAGATTTTGAATTTTTTTTTTCTGGTGCATAATATGACCCCCGCAGACGCCTGGTTTAGGAGTTATAGCCATTTTAAGATTTTGATTTTTTTTTTCTGGTGCATAATATGACCCCCGCAGACGCCTGGTTTAGGAGTCATAGCCATTTTAAGATTTTGAATTTTTTTTTTTCTGCTGCATAATATGACCCCCGCAGACGCCTGGTTTAGGAGTTACAGCCATTTTAAGATTTTGAATTTTTTTTTTCTCTTGCATAATATGACCCCCGCAGACGCCTGGTTTAATAGTTATAGCCATTTTAAGATTTTGAATTTTTTTTTTCTGGTGCATAATATGACCCCCGCAGACGCCTAGTTTAGGAGTTATAGCCATTTTAAGATTTTGAATTTTTTTTTTCTGGTGCATAATATGACCCCCGCAGACGCCTGGTTTAGGAGTTATAGCCATTTTAAGATTTTGAATTTTTTTTTTCTGGTGCATAATATGACCCCCGCAGACGCCTAGTTTAGGAGTTATAGCCATTTTAAGATTTTGAATTTTTTTTTTTCTGGTGCATAATATGACCCCCGCAGACGCCTAGTTTAGGAGTTATAGCCATTTTAAGATTTTGAATTTTTTTTTTCTGGTGCATAATATGACCCCCGCAGACGCCTGGTTTAGGAGTTATAGCCATTTTAAGATTTTGAATTTTTTTTTTCTGGTGCATAATATGACCCCCGCAGACGCCTAGTTTAGGAGTTATAGCCATTTTAAGATTTTGAATTTTTTTTTTCTGGTGCATAATATGACCCCCGCAGACGCCTGGTTTAGGAGTTATAGCCATTTTAAGATTTTGAATTTTTTTTTTCTGGTGCATAATATGACCCCCGCAGACGCCTAGTTTAGGAGTTATAGCCATTTTAAGATTTTGAATTTTTTTTTTTCTGGTGCATAATATGACCCCCGCAGACGCCTAGTTTAGGAGTTATAGCCATTTTAAGATTTTGAATTTTTTTTTTTCTGGTGCATAATATGACCCCCGCAGACGCCTAGTTTAGGAGTTATAGCCATTTTAAGATTTTGAATTTTTTTTTTTCTCTTGCATAATATGACCCCCGCAGACGCCTGGTTTAGGAGTTATAGCCATTTTAAGATTTTGAATTTTTTTTTTCTGGTGCATAATATGACCCCCGCAGACGCCTAGTTTAGGAGTTATAGCCATTTTAAGATTTTGAATTTTTTTTTTCTGGTGCATAATATGACCCCCGCAGACGCCTAGTTTAGGAGTTATAGCCATTTTAAGATTTTGAATTTTTTTTTTCTGGTGCATAATATGACCCCCGCAGACGCCTAGTTTAGGAGTTATAGCCATTTTAAGAATTTGAATTTTCTTTTTTTCTGGTGCATAATATGACCCCCGCAGACGCCTGGTGTAGGAGTTATAGCCATTTTAAGATTTTGAATTTTTTTTTTTCTGCTGCATAATATGACCTCCGCAGACGCCTGGTTTAGGAGTTATAGCCATTTTAAGATTTTGAATTTTTTTTTTCTGGTGCATAATATGACCCCCGCAGACGCCTAGTTTAGGAGTTATAGCCATTTTAAGATTTTGAATTTTTTTTTTGTGGTGCATAATATGACCCCCGCAGACGCCTAGTTTAGGAGTTATAGCCATTTTAATATTTTGAATTTTTTTTTTTCTGGTGCATAATATGACCCCCGCAGACGCCTAGTTCAGGAGTTATAGCCATTTTAAGATTTTGAATTTTCTTTTTTTCTCTTGCATAATATGACCCCCGTAGACGCCTGGTTTAGGAGTTATAGCCATTTTAAGATTTTGAATTTTTTTTTTCTGATGCATAATATGACCCCCGCAGACGCCTAGTTTAGGAGTTATAGCCATTTTAAGATTTTGAATTTTTTTTTTCTGGTGCTTAATATGACCCCCGCAGACGCCTGGTTTAGGAGTTATAGCCATTTTAAGATTTTGAATTTTTTTTTTCTGGTGCATAATATGACCCCCGCAGACGCTTGGTTTAGGAGTTATAGCCATTTTAAGATTGTGAATTTTTTTTTTTCTGGTGCATAATATGACCCCCGCAGACGCCTGGTTTAGGAGTTATAGCCATTTTAAGATTTTGAATTTTTTTTTTCTGGTGCATAATATGACCCCCGCAGACGGTTTAGGAGTTATAGCAATTTTAAGATTTTGAATTTTTTTTTTCTGGTGCATAATATGACCCCCACAGACGCCTGGTTTAGGAGTTATAGCCATTTTAAGATTTTGATTTTTTTTTTCTGGTGCATAATATGACCCCCGCAGACGCCTGGTTTAGGAGTTATAGCCATTTTAAGATTTTGAATTTTTTTTTTTCTGCTGCATAATATGACCCCCGCAGACGCCTGGTTTAGGAGTTACAGCCATTTTAAGATTTTGAATTTTTTTTTTTCTCTTGCATAATATGACCCCCGTAGACGCCTGGTTTAGGAGTTATAGCCATTTTAAGATTTTGAATTTTTTTTTTCTGGTGCATAATATGACCCCCGCAGACGCCTGGTTTAGGAGTTATAGCCATTTTAAGATTTTGAATTTTTTTTTTCTGGTGCATAATATGACCCCCGCAGACGCCTAGTTTAGGAGTTATAGCCATTTTAAGATTTTGAATTTTTTTTTTCTGGTGCATAATATGACCCCCGCAGACGCCTTGTTTAGGAGTTATAGCCATTTTAAGAATTTGAATTTTCTTTTTTTCTGGTGCATAATATGACCCCCGCAGACGCCTGGTGTAGGAGTTATAGCCATTTTAAGATTTTGAATTTTTTTTTTTCTGCTGCATAATATGACCCCCGCAGACGCCTGGTTTAGGAGTTATAGCCATTTTAAGATTTTGAATTTTTTTTTTCTGGTGCATAATATGACCCCCCGCAGACGCCTAGTTTAGGAGTTATAGCCATTTTAAGATTTTGAATTTTTTTTTTCTGGTGCATAATATGACCCCCGCAGACGCCTAGTTTAGGAGTTATAGCCATTTTAAGATTTTGAATTTTCTTTTTTCTGGTGCATAATATGACCCGCGCAGACGCCTAGTTTAGGAGTTATAGCCATTTTAAGATTTTGAATTTTTTTTTTTCATTTTAAGATTTTGAATTTTTTTTTTCTGGTGCATAATATGACCCCCGCAGACGCCTAGTTTAGGAGTTATAGCCATTTTAAGATTTTGAATTTTCTTTTTTCTGGTGCATAATATGACCCCCGCAGACGCCTAGTTTAGGAGTTATAGCCATTTTAAGATTTTGAATTTTTTTTTCTGGTGCATAATATGACCCCCGCAGACGCCTGGTTTAGGAGTTATAGCCATTTTAAGATTTTGAATTTTTTTTTTCTGGTGCATAATATGACCCCCGCAGACGCCTGGTTTAGGAGTTAAAGCCATTTTAAGATTTTGACTTTTTTTTTTTCTGGTGCTTAATATGACCCCCGCAGCCGCCTGGTTTAGGAGTTATAGCCATTTTAAGATTTTGAATTTTTTTTTTCTGGTGCATAATATGACCCCCGCAGACGCCTAGTTTAGGAGTTATAGCCATTTTAAGATTTTGTATTTTCTTTTTTTCTGGTGCATAATATGACCCCCGCAGATGCCTGGTTTAGGAGTTATAGCCATTTTAAGATTTTGAATTTTTTTTTTCTGATGCATAATATGACCCCCGCAGACGCCTAGTTTAGGAGTTATAGCCATTTTAAGATTTTGAATTTTTTTTTTCTGGTGCTTAATATGACCCCCGCAGACGCCTGGTTTAGGAGTTATAGCCATTTTAAGATTTTGAATTTTTTTTTTCTGGTGCATAATATGACCCCCGCAGACGCTTGGTTTAGGAGTTATAGCCATTTTAAGATTTTGAATTTTTTTTTTTTTGGTGCATAATATGTCCCCCGCAGACGACTGGTTTAGGAGTTATAGCCATTTTAAGATTTTGAATTTTTTTTTTCTGGTGCATAATATGACCCCCGCAGACGCCTGGTTTAGGAGTTATAGCCATTTTAAGATTTTGAATGTTTTTTTTCTGGTGCATAATATGACCCCCGCAGACGCCTGGTTTAGGAGTTATAGCCATTTTAAGATTTTGAATTTTTTTTTTCTGGTGCATAATATGACCCCCGCAGACGCCTAGTTTAGGAGTTATAGCCATTTTAAGATTTAGAATTTTTTTTTTCTGGTGCATAATATGACCCCCGTAGACGCCTAGTTTAGGAGTTATAGCCATTTTAAGATTTTGAATTTTTTTTTTCTGGTGCATAATATGACCCCCGCAGACGCCTAGTTTAGGAGTTATAGCCATTTTAAGATTTAGAATTTTTTTTTTCTGGTGCATAATATGACCCCCGCAGACGCCTAGTTTAGGAGTTATAGCCATTTTAAGATTTAGAATTTTTTTTTTCTGGTGCATAATATGACCCCCGCAGACGCCTAGTTTAGGAGTTATAGCCATTTTAAGATTTTGAATTTTTTTTTCTGGTGCATAATATGACCCCCGCAGACGCCTAGTTTAGGAGTTATAGCCATTTTAAGATTTTGAATGTTTTTTTTCTGTTGCATAATATGACCCCCGCAGACGCCTAGTTTAGGAGTTATAGCCATTTTAAGATTTAGAATTTTTTTTTTCTGGTGCATAATATGACCCCCGTAGACGCCTAGTTTAGGAGTTATAGCCATTTTAAGATTTTGAATCTTCTTTTTTCTGGTGCATGACCCCCGCAGACGCCTAGTTTAGGAGTTATAGCCATTTTAAGATTTTGAATTTTTTTTTTCTGGTGCATAATATAACCCCCGCAGACGCCTAGTTTAGGAGTTATAGCCATTTTAAGATTTTTAATTTTTTTTTTCTGGTGCATAATATGACCCCCGCAGACGCCTAGTTTAGGAGTTATAGCCATTTTAAGATTTTGAATTTTTTTTTTCTGGTGCATAATATGACCCCCGCAGACGCCTAGTTTAGGAGTTATAGATATTTTAAGATTTTGAATTTTCTTTTTTCTGGTGCCTAATATGACCCCCGCAGACGCCTAGTTTAGGAGTTATAGCCATTTTAAGATTTTGAATTTTCATTTTTCTGGTGCATAATATGACCCCCGCAGACGCCTAGTTTAGGAGTTATTGCCATTTTAAGATTTTGAATTTTCTTTTTTCTGGTGCATAATATGACCCCCGTAGACGCCTAGTTTAGGAGTTATAGCCATTTTAAGATTTTGAATCTTCTTTTTTCTGGTGCATGACCCCCGCAGACGCCTAGTTTAGGAGTTATAGCCATTTTAAGATTTTGAATTTTTTTTTTCTGGTGCATAATATAACCCCCGCAGACGCCTAGTTTAGGAGTTATAGCCATTTTAAGATTTTGAATTTTCTTTTTTCTGGTGCATAATATGACCCCCGCAGACGCCTAGTTTAGGAGTTATAGCCATTTTAAGATTTTGAATGTTTTTTTTCTGGTGCATAATATGACCCCCGCAGACGCCTAGTTTAGGAGTTATAGCCATTTTAAGATTTAGAATTTCTTTTTTCTGGTGCATAATATGACCCCCGCAGACGCCTAGTTTAGGAGTTATAGCCATTTTAAGATTTTGAATTTTTTTTTTCTGGTGCATAATATGACCCCCGCAGACGCCTAGTTTAGGAGTTATAGCCATTTTAAGATTTTGAATTTTCTTTTTTCTGGTGCATAATATGACCCCCGTAGACGCCTAGTTTAGGAGTTATAGCCATTTTAAGATTTTGAATCTTCTTTTTTCTGGTGCATGACCCCCGCAGACGCCTAGTTTAGGAGTTATAGCCATTTTAAGATTTTGAATTTTTTTTTTCTGGTGCATAATATGACCCCCGTAGACGCCTAGTTTAGGAGTTATAGCCATTTTAAGATTTTGAATCTTCTTTTTTCTGGTGCATGACCCCCGCAGACGCCTAGTTTAGGAGTTATAGCCATTTTAAGATTTTGAATTTTCTTTTTTCTGGTGCATAATATGACCCCCGCAGACGCCTAGTTTAGGAGTTATAGCCATTTTAAGATTTTGAATTTTCTTTTTTCTGGTGCATAATATGACCCCCGCAGACGCCTAGTTTAGGAGTTATAGCCATTTTAAGATTTTGAATTTTCTTTTTTCTGGTGCATAATATGACCCCCGCAGACGCCTAGTTTAGGAGTTATAGCCATTTTAAGATTTTGAATTTTTTTTTTCTGGTGCATAATATGACCCCCGCAGACGGCTAGTTTAGGAGTTATAGCCATTTTAAGATTTTGAATTTTTTTTTTCTGCTGCATTATATGACCCCCGCAGACGCCTAGTTTAGGAGTTATAGCCATTTTAAGATTTTGAATTTTTTTTTTCTGGTGCATAATATGACCCCCGTAGGCGCCTAGTTTAGGAGTTATAGCCATTTTAAGATTTTGAATCTTCTTTTTTCTGGTGCATGACCCCCGCAGACGCCTAGTTTAGGAGTTATAGCCATTTTAAGATTTTGAATTTTCTTTTTTCTGGTGCATCATATGACCCCCGCAGACGCCTAGTTTAGGAGTTATAGCCATTTTAAGATTTTGAATTTTCTTTTTTCTGGTGCATAATATGACCCCCGCAGACGCTTAGTTTAGGAGTTATAGCCATTTTAAGATTTTGAATTTTTTTTTTCTGGTGCATAATATGACCCCCCCAGACGCCTAGTTTAGGAGTTATAGCCATTTTAAGATTTTGAATTTTCTTTTTTCTGGTGCATAATATGACCCCCGCAGACGCCTAGTTTAGGAGTTATTGCCATTTTAAGATTTTGAATTTTTTTTTTCTGGTGCCTAATATGACCCCCGCAGACGCCTAGTTTAGGAGTTATAGCCATTTTAAGATTTTGAATTTTCATTTTTCTGGTGCATAATATGACCCCCGCAGACGCCTAGTTTAGGAGTTATAGCCATTTTAAGATTTTGAATTTTCTTTTTTCTGGTGCATAATATGACCCCCGCAGACGCTTAGTTTAGGAGTTCTAGCCATTTTAAGATTTTGAATTTTTTTTTCTGGTGCATAATATGACCCCCCCAGACGCCTAGTTTAGGGGTTATAGCCATTTTAAGATTTTGAATTTTCTTTTTTCTGGTGCATAATATGACCCCCGCAGACGCCTAGTTTAGGAGTTATAGCCATTTTAAGATTTTGAATTTTTTTTTTTCTGGTGCATAATATGACCCCCGCAGACGCCTAGTTTAGGAGTTATAGCCATTTTAAGATTTTGAATTTTTTTTTTCTGGTGCATAATATGACCCCCGCAGACGCCTAGTTTAGGAGTTATAGCCATTTTAAGATTTTGAATTTTCTTTTTTCTGGTGCATAATATGACCCCCGCAGACGCCTAGTTTAGGAGTTATAGCCATTTTAAGATTTTGAATTTTTTTTTTCTGGTGCATAATATGACCTCCGCAGACGCCTAGTTTAGGAGTTATAGCCATTTTAAGATTTTGAATTTTCTTTTTTCTGGTGCATAATATGACCCCCGCAGACGCTTAGTTTAGGAGTTATAGCCATTTTAATATTTTGAATTTTTTTTTTCTGGTGCATAATATGACCCCCCCAGACGCCTAGTTTAGGAGTTATAGCCATTTTAAGATTTTGAATTTTCTTTTTTCTGGTGCATAATATGACCCCCGCAGACGCCTAGTTTAGGAGTTATTGCCATTTTAAGATTTTGAATTTTTTTTTTCTGGTGCATAATATGACCCCCGCAGACGCCTAGTTTAGGAGTTATAGCCATTTTAAGATTTTGAATTTTCTTTTTTCTGGTGCCTAATATGACCCCCGCAGACGCCTAGTTTAGGAGTTGTAGCCATTTTAAGATTTTGAATTTTCTTTTTTCTGGTGTATAATATGACCCCCGCAGACGCTTAGTTTAGGAGTTATAGCCATTTTAAAATTTTGAATTTTTTTTTTCTGGTGCATAATATGACCCCCCCAGACGCCTAGTTTAGGAGTTATAGCCATTTTAAGATTTTGAATTTTCTCTTTTCTGGTGCATAATATGACCCCCGCAGACGCCTAGTTTAGGAGTTATAGCCATTTTAAGATTTTGAATTTTCTTTTTTCTGGTGCATAATATGACCCCCGCAGACGCCTAGTTTAGGAGTTATAGCCATTTTAAGATTTTGAATTTTCTTTTTTCTGGTGCCTAATATGACCCCCGCAGACGCCTAGTTTAGGAGTTGTAGCCATTTTAAGATTTTGAATTTTCTTTTTTCTGGTGCATAATATGACCCCCGCAGACGCTTAGTTTAGGAGTTATAGCCATTTTAAGATTTTGAATTTTTTTTTTCTGGTGCATAATATGACCCCCCCAGACGCCTAGTTTAGGAGTTATAGCCATTTTAAGATTTTGAATTTTCTTTTTTCTGGTGCATAATATGACCCCCGCAGACGCCTAGTTTAGGAGTTATTGCCATTTTAAGATTTTGAATTTTTTTTTTCTGGTGCATAATATGACCCCCGCAGACGCCTAGTTTAGGAGTTATAGCCATTTTAAGATTTTGAATTTTCTTTTTTCTGGTGCCTAATATGACCCCCGCAGACGCCTAGTTTAGGAGTTGTAGCCATTTTAAGATTTTGAATTTTCTTTTTTCTGGTGCATAATATGACCCCCGCAGACGCTTAGTTTAGGAGTTATAGCCATTTTAAGATTTTGAATTTTTTTTTTCTGGTGCATAATATGACCCCCCCAGACGCCTAGTTTAGGAGTTATAGCCATTTTAAGATTTTGAATTTTTTTTTTCTGGTGCATAATATGACCTCCGCAGACGCCTAGTTTAGGAGTTATAGCCATTTTAAGATTTTGAATTTTCTTTTTTCTGGTGCATAATATGACCCCCGCAGACGCTTAGTTTAGGAGTTATAGCCATTTTAATATTTTGAATTTTTTTTTTCTGGTGCATAATATGACCCCCCCAGACGCCTAGTTTAGGAGTTATAGCCATTTTAAGATTTTGAATTTTCTTTTTTCTGGTGCATAATATGACCCCCGCAGACGCCTAGTTTAGGAGTTATTGCCATTTTAAGATTTTGAATTTTTTTTTTCTGGTGCATAATATGACCCCCGCAGACGCTTAGTTTAGGAGTTATAGCCATTTTAAGATTTTGAATTTTTTTTTTCTGGTGCATAATATGACCCCCGCAGACGCCTAGTTTAGGAGTTATAGCCATTTTAAGATTTTGAATTTTTTTTTTTCTGGTGCATAATATGACCCCCGCAGACGCCTAGTTTAGGAGTTATAGCCATTTTAAGATTTTGAATTTTTTTTTTCTGGTGCATAATATGACCCCCGCAGACGCCTAGTTTAGGAGTTATAGCCATTTTAAGATTTTGAATTTTCTTTTTTCTGGTGCATAATATGACCCCCGCAGACGCCTAGTTTAGGAGTTATAGCCATTTTAAGATTTTGAATTTTTTTTTTCTGGTGCATAATATGACCTCCGCAGACGCCTAGTTTAGGAGTTATAGCCATTTTAAGATTTTGAATTTTCTTTTTTCTGGTGCATAATATGACCCCCGCAGACGCTTAGTTTAGGAGTTATAGCCATTTTAATATTTTGAATTTTTTTTTTCTGGTGCATAATATGACCCCCCCAGACGCCTAGTTTAGGAGTTATAGCCATTTTAAGATTTTGAATTTTCTTTTTTCTGGTGCATAATATGACCCCCGCAGACGCCTAGTTTAGGAGTTATTGCCATTTTAAGATTTTGAATTTTTTTTTTCTGGTGCATAATATGACCCCCCCAGACGCCTAGTTTAGGAGTTATAGCCATTTTAAGATTTTGAATTTTCTTTTTTCTGGTGCATAATATGACCCCCGCAGACGCCTAGTTTAGGAGTTATTGCCATTTTAAGATTTTGAATTTTTTTTTTCTGGTGCATAATATGACCCCCGCAGACGCCTAGTTTAGGAGTTGTAGCCATTTTAAGGTTTTGAATTTTCTTTTTTCTGGTGCATAATATGACCCCCGCAGACGCTTAGTTTAGGAGTTATAGCCATTTTAAGATTTTGAATTTTTTTTTCTGGTGCATAATATGACCCCCGCAGACGCCTAGTTTAGGAGTTATAGCCATTTTAAGATTTTGAATTTTCTTTTTTCTGGTGCATCATATGACCCCCGCAGACGCCTAGTTTAGGAGTTATTGCCATTTTGAATTTTTTTTTTCTGGTGCATAATATGACCCCCGCAGACGCCTAGTTTAGGAGTTATAGCCATTTTAAGATTTTGAATTTTCTTTTTTCTGGTGCCTAATATGACCCCCGCAGACGCCTAGTTTAGGAGTTGTAGCCATTTTAAGATTTTGAATTTTCTTTTTTCTGGTGCATAATATGACCCCCGCAGACGCTTAGTTTAGGAGTTATAGCCATTTTAAGATTTTGAATTTTTTTTTTCTGGTGCATAATATGACCCCCCCAGACGCCTAGTTTAGGAGTTATAGCCATTTTAAGATTTTGAATTTTCTTTTTTCTGGTGCATAATATGACCCCCGCAGACGCCTAGTTTAGGAGTTATTGCCATTTTAAGATTTTGAATTTTTTTTTTCTGGTGCATAATATGACCCCCGCAGACGCCTAGTTTAGGAGTTATAGCCATTTTAAGATTTTGAATTTTCTTTTTTCTGGTGCATAATATGACCCTCGCAGACGCCTAGTTTAGGAGTTATAGCCATTTTAAGATTTTGAATTTTCTTTTTTCTGGTGCATAATATGACCCCCGCAGACGCCTAGTTTAGGCGTTACAGCCATTTTAAGATTTTGAATTTTCTTTTTTCTGGTGCATAATATGACCCCCGCAGACGCCTAGTTTAGGAGTTATAGCCATTTTAAGATTTTGAATTTTCTTTTTTCTGGTGCATAATATGACCCCCGTAGACGCCTAGTTTAGGAGTTATAGCCATTTTAAGATTTTGAATTTTTTTTTTCTGGTGCATAATATGACCCCCGCAGACGCCTAGTTTAGGAGTTATAGCCATTTTAAGATTTTGAATTTTCTTTTTTCTGGTGCCTAATATGACCCCCGCAGACGCCTAGTTTAGGAGTTATAGCCATTTTAAGATTTTGAATTTTCATTTTTCTGGTGCATAACATGACCCCCGCAGACGCCTAGTTTAGGAGTTATAGCCATTTTAAGATTTTGAAATTTTTTTTTCTGGTGCATAATATGACCCCCCCAGACGCCTAGTTTAGGAGTTATAGCCATTTTAAGATTTTGAATTTTCTTTTTTCTGGTGCATAATATGACCCCCGCAGACGCCTGGTTTAGGAGTTATTGCCATTTTAAGATTTTGAATTTTTTTTTTTTTGGTGCATAATATGACCCCCGCAGACGCCTAGTTTAGGAGTTATAGCCATTTTAAGATTTTGAATTTTCTTTTTTCTGGTGCATAATATGACCCCCGCAGATGCCTAGTTTAGGAGTTATAGCCATTTCAAGATTTTGAATTTTCTTTTTTCTGGTGCATAATATGACCCCCGCAGACGCCTAGTTTAGGAGTTATAGCCATTTTAAGATTTTGAATTTTCTTTTTTCTGGTGCATAATATGACCTCCGCAGACGCCTAGTTTAGGAGTTATAGCCATTTTAAGATTTTGAATTTTTTTTTTCTGGTGCATAATATGACCCCCGCAGACGCCTAGTTTAGGAGTTATAGCCATTTTAAGATTTTGAATTTTTTTTTTCTGGTGCATAATATGACCCCCGCAGACGCCTAGTTTAGGAGTTATAGCCATTTTAAGATTTTGAATTTTCATTTTTCTGGTGCATAATATGACCCCCGCAGACGCCTAGTTTAGGAGTTATTGCCATTTTAAGATTTTGAATTTTCTTTTTTCTGGTGCATAATATGACCCCCGTAGACGCCTAGTTTAGGAGTTATAGCCATTTTAAGATTTTGAATCTTCTTTTTTCTGGTGCATAATATGACCCCCGCAGACGCCTAGTTTAGGAGTTATAGCCATTTTAAGATTTTGAATTTTTTTTTTCTGGTGCATAATATGACCCCCGCAGACGCCTAGTTTAGGAGTTATAGCCATTTTAAGATTTTGAATTTTTTTTTTCTGGTGCATAATATGACCCCCGCAGACGCCTAGTTTAGGAGTTATAGCCATTTTAAGATTTTGAATTTTTTTTTTCTGGTGCATAATATGACCCCCGCAGACGCCTAGTTTAGGAGTTATAGCCATTTTAAGATTTTGAATTTTCTTTTTTCTGGTGCATAATATGACTCCCGCAGACGCTTAGTTTAGGAGTTATAGCCATTTTAAGATTTTGAATTTTTTTTTTCTGGTGCATAATATGACCCCCGCAGACGCCTAGTTTAGGAGTTATAGCCATTTTAAGATTTTAAGATTTTGAATTTTCTTTTTTCTGGTGCATAATATGACCCCCGCAGACGCCTAGTTTAGGAGTTATAGCCATTTTAAGATTTTGAATTTTCTTTTTTCTGGTGCCTAATATGACCCCCGCAGACGCCTAGTTTAGCAGTTATAGCCATTTTAAGATTTTGAATTTTCTTTTTTCTGGTGCATAATATGACCCCCGCAGACGCCTAGTTTAGGAGTTATAGCCATTTTAAGATTTTGAATTTTCTTTTTTCTGGTGCATAATATGACCCCCGCAGACGCCTAGTTTAGGAGTTATAGCCATTTTAAGATTTTGAATTTTCTTTTTTCTGGTGCATAATATGACCCCCGCAGACGCCTAGTTTAGGAGTTATAGCCATTTTAAGATTTTGAATTTTTTTTTCTGGTGCATAATATGACCCCCGCAGACGCCTAGTTTAGGAGTTATAGCCATTTTAAGATTTTGAATTTTTTTTTTCTGGTGCATAATATGACCCCCGCAGACGCCTAGTTTAGGAGTTATAGCCATTTTAAGATTTTGAATTTTTTTTTCTGGTGCATAATATGACCCCCGCAGATGCCTAGTTTAGGAGTTATAGCCATTTTAAGATTTTGAATTTTTTTTTTCTGCTGCATAATATAACCCCCGCAGACGCCTAGTTTAGGAGTTATAGCCATTTTAAGATTTTGAATTTTTTTTTTCTGGTGCATAATATAACCCCCGCAGACGCCTAGTTTAGGAGTTATAGCCATTTTAAGATTTTGAATTTTTTTTTCTGGTGCAAAATATGACCCCCGCAGACGCCTAGTTTAGGAGTTATAGCCATTTTAAGATTTTGAATTTTCTTTTTTCTGGTGCATAATATGACCCCCGCAGACGCCTAGTTTAGGAGTTATAGCCATTTTAAGATTTTGAATTTTTTTTTTCTGGTGCATAATATGACCCCCGCAGACGCCTAGTTTAGGAGTTATAGCCATTTTAAGATTTTGAATTTTTTTTTTCTGGTGCATAATATGACCCCCGCAGACGCCTAGTTTAGGAGTTATAGCCATTTTAAGATTTTGAATTTTCTATTTTCTGGTGCATAATATGACCCCTGCAGACGCCTAGTTTAGGAGTTATAGCCATTTTAAGATTTTGTTTTTTTTTTCTGGTGCATAATCTGACCCCCGCAGACGCATAGTTTAGGAGTTATAGCCATTTTAAGATTTTGAATTTTTTTTTTCTGCTGCATTATATGACCCCCGCAGACGCCTAGTTTAGGAGTTATAGCCATTTTAAGATTTTGAATTTTTTTTTTCTGGTGCATAATATGACCCCCGCAGACGCCTAGTTTAGGAGTTATAGCCATTTTAAGATTTTGAATTTTTTTTTTCTGGTGCATAATATGACCACCGCAGACGCCTAGTTTAGGAGTTATAGCCATTTTACGATTTTGAATTTTTTTTTTCTGGTGCATAATATGACCCCCGCAGACGCCTAGTTTAGGAGTTATAGCCATTTTAAGATTTTGAATTTTCTTTTTTCTGGTGCATAATATGACCCCCGCAGACGCCTGGTTTAGGAGTTATAGCCATTTTAAGATTTTGAATTTTTTTTTTCTGGTGCATAATATAACCCCCGCATACGCCTAGTTTAGGAGTTATAGCCATTTTAAGATTTTGAATTTTCTTTTTTCTGGTGCATAATATGACCCCCGCAGACGCCTAGTTTAGGAGTTATAGCCATTTTAAGATTTTGAATTTTCTTTTTTCTGGTGCATAATATGACCCCCGCAGACGCCTAGTTTAGGAGTTATAGCCATTTTAAGATTTTGAATTTTTTTTTTCTGGTGCATAATATGACCCCCGCAGACGCCTAGTTTAGGAGTTATAGCCATTTTAAGATTTTGAATTTTTTTTTTTCTGGTGCATAATATGACCCCCGCAGACGCCTAGTTTAGGAGTTATAGTCATTTTAAGATTTTGTTTTTTTTTTCTGGTGCATAATATGACCCCCGCAGACGCCTAGTTTAGGAGTTATAGCCATTTTAAGATTTTGAATTTTCTTTTTTCTGGTGCATAATATGACCCCCGCAGACGCCTAGTTTAGGAGTTATAGCCATTTTAAGATTTTGAATTTTCTTTTTTCTGGTGCATAATATGACCCCTGCAGACGCCTAGTTTAGGAGTTATAGCCATTTTAAGATTTTGAATTTTTTTTTTTTCTGGTGCATAATATGACCCTCGCAGACGCCTAGCTTAGGAGTTATAGCCATTTTAAGATTTTGAATTTTTTTTTTCTGGTGCATAATATGACCCCAGCAGACGCCTAGTTTAGGAGTTATAGCCATTTTAAGATTTTGAATTTTTTTTTCTGGTGCATAATATGACCCCCGCAGACGCCTGGTTTAGGAGTTATAGCCATTTTAAGATTTTGAATTTTTTTTTTCTGGTGCATAATATAACCCCCGCATACGCCTAGTTTAGGAGTTATAGCCATTTTAAGATTTTGAATTTTCTTTTTTCTGGTGCATAATATGACCCCCGCAGACGCCTAGTTTAGGAGTTATAGCCATTTTAAGATTTTGAATTTTTTTTTTCTGGTGCATAATATGACCCCCGCAGACGCCTAGTTTAGGAGTTATAGCCATTTTAAGATTTTGAATTTTTTTTTTCTGGTGCATAATATAACCCCCGCAGACGCCTAGTTTAGGAGTTATAGCCATTTTAAGATTTTGAATTTTTTTTTTTCTGGTGCATAATATGACCCCCGCAGACGCCTAGTTTAGGAGTTATAGCCATTTTAAGATTTTGAATTTTTTTTTTCTGGTGCATAATTTAACCCCCGCAGACGCCTAGTTTAGGAGTTATAGCCATTTTAAAATTTTGAATTTTTTTTTTTCTGGTGCATAATATGACCCCCGCAGACGCCTAGTTTAGGAGTTATAGCCATTTTAAGATTTTGAATTTTTTTTTTCTGGTGCAAAATATGACCCCCGCAGACGCCTAGTTTAGGAGTTATAGCCATTTTAAGATTTTGAATTTTTTTTTTCTGGTGCATAATATGACCCCCGCAGACGCCTAGTTTAGGAGTTATAGCCATTTTAAGATTTTGAATTTTTTTTTTCTGGTGCATAATATGACCCCCGCAGACGCCTAGTTTAGGAGTTATAGCCATTTTAAGATTTTGAATTTTTTTTTTCTGGTGCATAATATGACCCCCGCAGACGCCTAGTTTAGGAGTTATAGCCATTTTAAGATTTTGAATTTTTTTTTCTGGTGCATAATATGACCCCACCAGACGCCTAGTTTAGGAGTTATAGCCATTTTAAGATTTTGAATTTTTTTTTTCTGGTGCATAATATGACCCCCGCAGACGCCTAGTTTAGGAGTTATAGCCATTTTAAGATTTTGAATTTTTTTTTTCTGGTGCATAATATGACCCCCGCAGACGCCTAGTTTAGGAGTTATAGAAATTTTAAGATTTTGAATTTTTTTTTTCTGGTGCATAATATGACCCCCGCAGACGCCTAGTTTAGGAGTTATAGCCATTTTAAGATTTTGAATTTTCTTTTTTCTGGTGCATAATATGACCCCCGCAGACGCCTAGTTTAGGAGTTATAGCCATTTTAAGATTTTGAATTTTTTTTTTCTGGTGCAAAATATGACCCCCGCAGACGCCTAGTTTAGGAGTTATAGCCATTTTAAGATTTTGAATTTTCTTTTTTCTGGTGCATGATATGACCCCCGCAGACGCCTAGTTTAGGAGTTATAGCCATTTTAAGATTTTGAATTTTTTTTTTCTGGTGCATAATATGACCCCCGCTGACGTCTAGTTTAGGAGTTATAGCCATTTTAAGATTTTGAATTTTCTTTTTTCTGGTGCATAATATGACCCCCGCAGACGCCTAGTTTAGGAGTTATAGCCATTTTAAGATTTTGAATTTTCTTTTTTCTGGTGCATAATATAACCCCCGCAGACGCCTAGTTTAGGAGTTATAGCCATTTTAAGATTTTGAATTTTCTTTTTTCTGGTGCATAATATGACCGCCGCAGACGCCTAGTTTAGGAGTTATAGCCATTTTAAGATTTTGAATTTTCTTTTTTCTGGTGCATAATATGACCCCTGCAGACGCCTAGTTTAGGAGTTATAGCCATTTTAAGATTTTGAATTTTTTTTTCTGGTGCATAATATGACCCCCGCAGACGCCTAGTTTAGGAGTTATAGCCATTTTAAGATTTTGAATTTTTTTTTTCTGGTGCATAATATGACCCCCGCAGACGCCTAGTTTAGGAGTTATAGCCATTTTAAGATTTTGAATTTTCTTTTTTCTGGTGCATAATATGACCCCAGCAGACGCCTAGTTTAGGAGTTATAGCCATTTTAAGATTTTGAATTTTTTTTTTCTGGTGCATAATATAACCCCCGCAGACGTCTAGTTTAGGAGTTATAGCCATTTTAAGATTTTGAATTTTTTTTTTTCTGGTGCATAATATGAACCCCGCAGACGCCTAGTTTAGGAGTTATAGCCATTTTAAGATTTTGAATTTTTTTTTTCTGGTGCATAATATAACCCCCGCAGACGCCTAGTTTAGGAGTTATAGCCATTTTAAGATTTTGAATTTTTTTTTTTCTGGTGCATAATATGACCCCCGCAGACGCCTAGTTTAGGAGTTATAGCCATTTTAAGATTATGAATTTTTTTTTTCTGGTGCATAATATGACCCCCGCAGACGCCTAGTTTAGGAGTTATAGCCATTTTAAGATTTTGAATTTTTTTTTTCTGGTGCAAAATATGACCCCCGCAGACGCCTAGTTTAGGAGTTATAGCCATTTTAAGATTTTGAATTTTTTTTTTCTGGTGCATAATATGACCCCCGCAGACGCCTAGTTTAGGAGTTATAGCCATTTTAAGATTTTGAATTTTTTTTTTCTGGTGCATAATATGACCCCCGCAGACGCCTAGTTTAGGAGTTATAGCCATTTTAAGATTTTGAATTTTTTTTTTCTGGTGCATAATATGACCCCCGCAGACGCCTAGTTTAGGAGTTATAGCCATTTTAAGATTTTGAATTTTCTTTTTTCTGGTGCATAATATGACCCCCGCAGACGCCTAGTTTAGGAGTTATAGCCATTTTAAGATTTTGAATTTTTTTTTTCTGGTGCATAATATGACCCCCGCAGACGCCTAGTTTAGGAGTTATAGCCATATTAAGATTTTGAATTTTCTTTTTTCTGGTGCATAATATGACCCCCGCAGACGCCTAGTTTAGGAGTTATAGCCATTTTAAGATTTTGAATTTTTTTTTTCTGGTGCAAAATATGACCCCCGCAGACGCCTAGTTTATTAGTTATAGCCATTTTAAGATTTTGAATTTTCTTTTTTCTGGTGCATAATATGACCCCCGCAGACGCCTAGTTTAGGAGTTATAGCCATTTTAAGATTTTGAATTTTTTTTTTCTGGTGCATAATATGACCCCCGCAGACGTCTAGTTTAGGAGTTATAGCCATTTTAAGATTTTAAGATTTTGAATTTTCTTTTTTCTGGTGCATAATATGACCACCGCAGACGCCTAGTTTAGGAGTTATAGCCATTTTAAGATTTTGAATTTTCTTTTTTCTGGTGCATAATATAACCCCCGCAGACGCCTAGTTTAGGAGTTATAGCCATTTTAAGATTTTGAATTTTTTTTTTTCTGGTGCATAATATGACCCCGCAGACGCCTAGTTTAGGAGTTATAGCCATTTTAAGATTTTGAATTTTCTTTTTTCTGGTGCATAATATGACCCCCGCAGACGCCTAGTTTAGGAGTTATAGCCATTTTAAGATTTTGAATTTTCTTTTTTCTGGTGCAAAATATGACCCCCGCAGACGCCTAGTTTATTAGTTATAGCCATTTTAAGATTTTGAATTTTCTTTTTTCTGGTGCATAATATGACCCCCGCAGACGCCTAGTTTAGGAGTTATAGCCATTTTAAGATTTTGAATTTTCTTTTTTCTGGTGCATAATATGACCCCCGCAGACGCCTAGTTTAGGAGTTATAGCCATTTTAAGATTTTGTTTTTTTTTTTCTGGTGCATAATATGACCCCCGCAGACGCCTAGTTTAGGAGTTATAGCCATTTTAAGATTTTGAATTTTCTTTTTTCTGGTGCATAATATGACCCCCGCAGACGATTAGTTTAGGAGTTATAGCCATTTTAAGATTTTGAATTTTCTTTTTTCTGGTGCATAATATGACCCCTGCAGACGCCTAGTTTAGGAGCTATAGCCATTTTAAGATTTTGAATTTTTTTTTTTTCTGGTGCATAATATGACCCTCGCAGACGCCTAGCTTAGGAGTTATAGCCATTTTAAGATTTTGAATTTTTTTTTTCTGGTGCATAATATGACCCCCGCAGACGCCTAGTTTAGGAGTTATAGCCATTTTAAGATTTTGAATTTTTTTTTCTGGTGCATAATATGACCCCCGCAGACGCCTAGTTTAGGAGTTATAGCCATTTTAAGATTTTGAATTTTCTTTTTTCTGGTGCATAATATGACCCCCGCAGACGCCTGGTTTAGGAGTTATAGCCATTTTAAGATTTTGAATTTTTTTTTCTGGTGCATAATATAACCCCCGCATACGCCTAGTTTAGGAGTTATAGCCATTTTAAGATTTTGAATTTTCTTTTTTCTGGTGCAAAATATGACCCCCGCAGACGCCTAGTTTAGGAGTTATAGCCATTTTAAGATTTTGAATTTTTTTTTTCTGGTGCATAATATAACCCCCGCAGACGCCTAGTTTAGGAGTTATAGCCATTTTAAGATTTTGAATTTTTTTTTTTCTGGTGCATAATATGACCCCCGCAGACGCCTAGTTTAGGAGTTATAGCCATTTTAAGATTTTGAATTTTCTTTTTTCTGGTGCATAATATGACCCCCGCAGACGCCTAGTTTAGGAGTTATAGCCATTTTAAGATTTTGAATTTTTTTTTTCTGGTGCATAATATAACCCCCGCAGACGCCTAGTTTAGGAGTTATAGCCATTTTAAGATTTTGAATTTTTTTTTTTCTGGTGCATAATATGACCCCCGCAGACGCCTAGTTTAGGAGTTATAGCCATTTTAAGATTTTGAATTTTTTTTTTCTGGTGCATAATATAACCCCCGCAGACGCCTAGTTTAGGAGTTATAGCCATTTTAAGATTTTGAATTTTTTTTTTTCTGGTGCATAATATGACCCCCGCAGACGCCTAGTTTAGGAGTTATAGCCATTTTAAGATTTTGAATTTTTTTTTTCTGGTGCATAATATGACCCCCGCAGACGCCTAGTTTAGGAGTTATAGCCATTTTAAGATTTTGAATTTTTTTTTTCTGGTGCAAAATATGACCCCCGCAGACGCCTAGTTTAGGAGTTATAGCCATTTTAAGATTTTGAATTTTTTTTTTCTGGTGCATAATATGACCCCCGCAGACGCCTAGTTTAGGAGTTATAGCCATTTTAAGATTTTGAATTTTTTTTTTCTGGTGCAAAATATGACCCCCGCAGACGCCTAGTTTAGGAGTTATAGCCATTTTAAGATTTTGAATTTTTTTTTTCTGGTGCATAATATGACCCCCGCAGACGCCTAGTTTAGGAGTTATAGCCATTTTAAGATTTTGAATTTTTTTTTTCTGGTGCATAATATGACCCCCGCAGACGCCTAGTTTAGGAGTTATAGCCATTTTAAGATTTTGAATTTTTTTTTTCTGGTGCATAATATGACTCCCGCAGACGCCTAGTTTAGGAGTTATAGCTATTTTAAGATTTTGAATTTTCTTTTTTCTGGTGCATAATATGACCCCCGCAGACGCCTAGTTTAGGAGTTACAGCCATTTCAAGATTTTGAATTTTCTTTTTTCTGGTGCATAATATGACCCCCGCAGATGCCTAGTTTAGGAGTTATAGCCATTTTAACATTTTGAATTTTCTTTTTTCTGGTGCATAATATGACCCCCGCAGACGCCTAGTTTAGGAGTTATAGCCATTTGAAAATTTTGAATTTTCTTTTTTCTGGTGCATAATATGACCCCCGCAGACGCCTAGTTTAGGAGTTATAGCCATTTTAAGATTTTGAATTTTTTTTTCTGGTGCATAATATGACCCCCGCAGACGCCTAGTTTAGGAGTTATAGCCATTTTAAGATTTTGAATTTTTTTTTTCTGGTGCATAATATGACCCCCGCAGACGCCTAGTTTAGGAGTTATAGCCATTTTAAGATTTTGAATTTTTTTTTCTGGTGCATAATATGACCCCCGCAGATGCCTAGTTTAGGAGTTATAGCCATTTTAAGATTTTGAATTTTTTTTTTCTGCTGCATAATATAACCCCCGCAGACGCCTAGTTTAGGAGTTATAGCCATTTTAAGATTTTGAATTTTTTTTTTCTGGTGCATAATATAACCCCCGCAGACGCCTAGTTTAGGAGTTATAGCCATTTTAAGATTTTGAATTTTTTTTTTCTGGTGCAAAATATGACCCCCGCAGACGCCTAGTTTAGGAGTTATAGCCATTTTAAGATTTTGAATTTTCTTTTTTCTGGTGCATAATATGACCCCCGCAGACGCCTAGTTTAGGAGTTATAGCCATTTTAAGATTTTGAATTTTTTTTTTCTGGTGCATAATATGACCCCCGCAGACGCCTAGTTTAGGAGTTATAGCCATTTTAAGATTTTGAATTTTTTTTTTCTGGTGCATAATATGACCCCCGCAGACGCCTAGTTTAGGAGTTATAGCCATTTTAAGATTTTGAATTTTCTATTTTCTGGTGCATAATATGACCCCTGCAGACGCCTAGTTTAGGAGTTATAGCCATTTTAAGATTTTGTTTTTTTTTTCTGGTGCATAATCTGACCCACGCAGACGCATAGTTTAGGAGTTATAGCCATTTTAAGATTTTGAATTTTTTTTTTCTGCTGCATTATATGACCCCCGCAGACGCCTAGTTTAGGAGTTATAGCCATTTTAAGATTTTGAATTTTTTTTTTCTGGTGCATAATATGACCCCCGCAGACGCCTAGTTTAGGAGTTATAGCCATTTTAAGATTTTGAATTTTTTTTTTCTGGTGCATAATATGACCACCGCAGACGCCTAGTTTAGGAGTTATAGCCATTTTACGATTTTGAATTTTTTTTTTCTGGTGCATAATATGACCCCCGCAGACGCCTAGTTTAGGAGTTATAGCCATTTTAAGATTTTGAATTTTCTTTTTTCTGGTGCATAATATGACCCCCGCAGACGCCTGGTTTAGGAGTTATAGCCATTTTAAGATTTTGAATTTTTTTTTTCTGGTGCATAATATAACCCCCGCATACGCCTAGTTTAGGAGTTATAGCCATTTTAAGATTTTGAATTTTCTTTTTTCTGGTGCATAATATGACCCCCGCAGACGCCTAGTTTAGGAGTTATAGCCATTTTAAGATTTTGAATTTTCTTTTTTCTGGTGCATAATATGACCCCCGCAGACGCCTAGTTTAGGAGTTATAGCCATTTTAAGATTTTGAATTTTTTTTTTCTGGTGCATAATATGACCCCCGCAGACGCCTAGTTTAGGAGTTATAGCCATTTTAAGATTTTGAATTTTTTTTTTCTGGTGCATAATATGACCCCCACAGACGCCTAGTTTAGGAGTTATAGCCATTTTAAGATTTTGAATTTTTTTTTTTCTGGTGCATAATATGACCCCCGCAGACGCCTAGTTTAGGAGTTATAGTCATTTTAAGATTTTGTTTTTTTTTTCTGGTGCATAATATGACCCCCGCAGACGCCTAGTTTAGGAGTTATAGCCATTTTAAGATTTTGAATTTTCTTTTTTCTGGTGCATAATATGACCCCCGCAGACGCCTAGTTTAGGAGTTATAGCCATTTTAAGATTTTGAATTTTCTTTTTTCTGGTGCATAATATGACCCCTGCAGACGCCTAGTTTAGGAGTTATAGCCATTTTAAGATTTTGAATTTTTTTTTTTTCTGGTGCATAATATGACCCTCGCAGACGCCTAGCTTAGGAGTTATAGCCATTTTAAGATTTTGAATTTTTTTTTTCTGGTGCATAATATGACCCCCGCAGACGCCTAGTTTAGGAGTTATAGCCATTTTAAGATTTTGAATTTTTTTTTTCTGGTGCATAATATGACCCCCGCAGACGCCTAGTTTAGGAGTTATAGCCATTTTAAGATTTTGAATTTTTTTTTTCTGGTGCATAATATGACCCCCGCAGACGCCTAGTTTAGGAGTTATAGCCATTTTAAGATTTTGAATTTTTTTTTCTGGTGCATAATATGACCCCACCAGACGCCTAGTTTAGGAGTTATAGCCATTTTAAGATTTTGAATTTTTTTTTTCTGGTGCATAATATGACCCCCGCAGACGCCTAGTTTAGGAGTTATAGCCATTTTAAGATTTTGAATTTTCTTTTTTCTGGTGCATAATATGACCCCCGCAGACGCCTAGTTTAGGAGTTATAGCCATTTTAAGATTTTGAATTTTTTTTTTCTGGTGCAAAATATGACCCCCGCAGACGCCTAGTTTAGGAGTTATAGCCATTTTAAGATTTTGAATTTTCTTTTTTCTGGTGCATAATATGACCCCCGCAGACGCCTAGTTTAGGAGTTATAGCCATTTTAAGATTTTGAATTTTTTTTTTCTGGTGCATAATATGACCCCCGCAGACGTCTAGTTTAGGAGTTATAGCCATTTTAAGATTTTGAATTTTCTTTTTTCTGGTGCATAATATGACCCCCGCAGACGCCTAGTTTAGGAGTTATAGCCATTTTAAGATTTTGAATTTTCTTTTTTCTGGTGCATAATATAACCCCCGCAGACGCCTAGTTTAGGAGTTATAGCCATTTTAAGATGTTGAATTTTCTTTTTTCTGGTGCATAATATGACCGCCGCAGACGCCTAGTTTAGGAGTTATAGCCATTTTAAGATTTTGAATTTTCTTTTTTCTGGTGCATAATATGACCCCTGCAGACGCCTAGTTTAGGAGTTATAGCCATTTTAAGATTTTGAATTTTTTTTTTTCTGGTGCATAATATGACCCTCGCAGACGCCTAGCTTAGGAGTTATAGCCATTTTAAGATTTTGAATTTTTTTTTTCTGGTGCACAATATGACCCCCGCAGACGCCTAGTTCAGGAGTTATAGCCATTTTAAGATTTTGAATTTTTTTTTTCTGGTGCATAATATGACCCCCGCAGACGCCTAGTTTAGGAGTTATAGCCATTTTAAGATTTTGAATTTTTTTTTTCTGGTGCATAATATGACCCCCGCAGACGCCTAGTTTAGGAGTTATAGCCATTTTAAGATTTTGAATTTTCTTTTTTCTGGTGCATAATATGACCCCCGCAGACGCCTAGTTTAGGAGTTATAGCCATTTTAAGATTTTGAATTTTTTTTTTCTGGTGCATAATATGACCCCCGCAGACGCCTAGTTTAGGAGTTATAGCCATATTAAGATTTTGAATTTTCTTTTTTCTGGTGCATAATATGACCCCCGCAGACGCCTAGTTTAGGAGTTATAGCCATTTTAAGATTTTGAATTTTTTTTTTCTGGTGCAAAATATGACCCCCGCAGACGCCTAGTTTATTAGTTATAGCCATTTTAAGATTTTGAATTTTCTTTTTTCTGGTGCATAATATGACCCCCGCAGACGCCTAGTTTAGGAGTTATAGCCATTTTAAGATTTTGAATTTTTTTTTTCTGGTGCATAATATGACCCCCGCAGACGTCTAGTTTAGGAGTTATAGCCATTTTAAGATTTTAAGATTTTGAATTTTCTTTTTTCTGGTGCATAATATGACCACCGCAGACGCCTAGTTTAGGATTTATAGCCATTTTAAGATTTTGAATTTTTTTTTTCTGCTGCATAATATGACCCCCGCAGACGCCTAGTTTAGGAGTTATAGCCATTTTAAGATTTTGAATTTTCTTTTTTCTGGTGCATAATATAACCCCCGCAGACGCCTAGTTTAGGAGTTATAGCCATTTTAAGATTTTGAATTTTTTTTTTTCTGGTGCATAATATGACCCCGCAGACGCCTAGTTTAGGAGTTATAGCCATTTTAAGATTTTGAATTTTCTTTTTTCTGGTGCATAATATGACCCCCGCAGACGCCTAGTTTAGGAGTTATAGCCATTTTAAGATTTTGAATTTTCTTTTTTCTGGTGCAAAATATGACCCCCGCAGACGCCTAGTTTATTAGTTATAGCCATTTTAAGATTTTGAATTTTCTTTTTTCTGGTGCATAATATGACCCCCGCAGACGCCTAGTTTAGGAGTTATAGCCATTTTAAGATTTTGAATTTTCTTTTTTCTGGTGCATAATATGACCCCCGCAGACGCCTAGTTTAGGAGTTATAGCCATTTTAAGATTTTGTTTTTTTTTTTCTGGTGCATAATATGACCCCCGCAGACGCCTAGTTTAGGAGTTATAGCCATTTTAAGATTTTGAATTTTCTTTTTTCTGGTGCATAATATGACCCCCGCAGACGATTAGTTTAGGAGTTATAGCCATTTTAAGATTTTGAATTTTCTTTTTTCTGGTGCATAATATGACCCCTGCAGACGCCTAGTTTAGGAGCTATAGCCATTTTAAGATTTTGAATTTTTTTTTTTTCTGGTGCATAATATGACCCTCGCAGACGCCTAGCTTAGGAGTTATAGCCATTTTAAGATTTTGAATTTTTTTTTTCTGGTGCATAATATAACCCCCGCAGACGCCTAGTTTAGGAGTTATAGCCATTTTAAGATTTTGAATTTTTTTTTCTGGTGCATAATATGACCCCCGCAGACGCCTAGTTTAGGAGTTATAGCCATTTTAAGATTTTGAATTTTCTTTTTTCTGGTGCATAATATGACCCCCGCAGACGCCTGGTTTAGGAGTTATAGCCATTTTAAGATTTTGAATTTTTTTTTCTGGTGCATAATATAACCCCCGCATGCGCCTAGTTTAGGAGTTATAGCCATTTTAAGATTTTGAATTTTCTTTTTTCTGGTGCATAATATGACCCCCGCAGACGCCTAGTTTAGGAGTTATAGCCATTTTAAGATTTTGAATTTTTTTTTTCTGGTGCATAATATGACCCCCGCAGACGCCTAGTTTAGGAGTTATAGCCATTTTAAGATTTTGAATTTTCTTTTTTCTGGTGCATAATATGACCCCCGCAGACGCCTAGTTTAGGAGTTATAGCCATTTTAAGATTTTGAATTTTCTTTTTTCTGGTGCATAATATGACCCCTGCAGACGCCTAGTTTAGGAGTTATAGCCATTTTAAGATTTTGAATTTTTTTTTTTTTCTGGTGCATAATATGACCCTCGCAGACGCCTAGCTTAGGAGTTATAGCCATTGTAAGATTTTGAATTTTTTTTTTCTGGTGCATAATATGACCCCAGCAGACGCCTGGTTTAGGAGTTATAGCCATTTTAAGATTTTGAATTTTTTTTTCTGGTGCATAATATGACCCCCGCAGACGCCTAGTTTAGGAGTTATAGCCATTTTAAGATTTTGAATTTTCTTTTTTCTGGTGCATAATATGACCCCAGCAGACGCCTAGTTTAGGAGTTATAGCCATTTTAAGATTTTGAATTTTTTTTTTCTGGTGCATAATATAACCCCCGCAGACGCCTAGTTTAGGAGTTATAGCCATTTTAAGATTTTGAATTTTTTTTTTTCTGGTGCATAATATGACCCCCGCAGACGCCTAGTTTAGGAGTTATAGCCATTTTAAGATTTTGAATTTTTTTTTTCTGGTGCATAATTTAACCCCCGCAGACGCCTAGTTTAGGAGTTATAGCCATTTTAAAATTTTGAATTTTTTTTTTTCTGGTGCATAATATGACCCCCGCAGACGCCTAGTTTAGGAGTTATAGCCATTTTAAGATTTT
This sequence comes from Volucella zonaria, assembly GCA_963966105.1. Taxonomy (NCBI): domain Eukaryota; kingdom Metazoa; phylum Arthropoda; class Insecta; order Diptera; family Syrphidae; genus Volucella; species Volucella zonaria. The sequence goes on along the minus strand of CAWYQB010000001.1, from coordinate 5,850,986 downwards.
GAATTTTTTTTTTCTGGTGCAAAATATGACCCCCGCAGACGCCTAGTTTAGGAGTTATAGCCATTTTAAGATTTTGAATTTTTTTTTTCTGGTGCATAATATGACCCCCGCAGACGCCTAGTTTAGGAGTTATAGCCATTTTAAGATTTTGAATTTTTTTTTTCTGGTGCATAATATGACCCCCGCAGACGCCTAGTTTAGGAGTTATAGCCATTTTAAGATTTTGAATTTTTTTTTTCTGGTGCATAATATGACCCCCGCAGACGCCTAGTTTAGGAGTTATAGCCATTTTAAGATTTTGAATTTTTTTTTCTGGTGCATAATATGACCCCACCAGACGCCTAGTTTAGGAGTTATAGCCATTTTAAGATTTTGAATTTTTTTTTTCTGGTGCATAATATGACCCCCGCAGACGCCTAGTTTAGGAGTTATAGCCATTTTAAGATTTTGAATTTTTTTTTTCTGGTGCATAATATGACCCCCGCAGACGCCTAGTTTAGGAGTTATAGCCATTTTAAGATTTTGAATTTTTTTTTTCTGGTGCATAATATGACCCCCGCAGACGCCTAGTTTAGGAGTTATAGCCATTTTAAGATTTTGAATTTTCTTTTTTCTGGTGCATAATATGACCCCCGCAGACGCCTAGTTTAGGAGTTATAGCCATTTTAAGATTTTGAATTTTTTTTTTCTGGTGCAAAATATGACCCCCGCAGACGCCTAGTTTAGGAGTTATAGCCATTTTAAGATTTTGAATTTTCTTTTTTCTGGTGCATAATATGACCCCCGCAGACGCCTAGTTTAGGAGTTATAGCCATTTTAAGATTTTGAATTTTTTTTTTCTGGTGCATAATATGACCCCCGCAGACGTCTAGTTTAGGAGTTATAGCCATTTTAAGATTTTGAATTTTCTTTTTTCTGGTGCATAATATGACCCCCGCAGACGCCTAGTTTAGGAGTTATAGCCATTTTAAGATTTTGAATTTTCTTTTTTCTGGTGCATAATATAACCCCCGCAGACGCCTAGTTTAGGAGTTATAGCCATTTTAAGATGTTGAATTTTCTTTTTTCTGGTGCATAATATGACCGCCGCAGACGCCTAGTTTAGGAGTTATAGCCATTTTAAGATTTTGAATTTTCTTTTTTCTGGTGCATAATATGACCCCTGCAGACGCCTAGTTTAGGAGTTATAGCCATTTTAAGATTTTGAATTTTTTTTTTTCTGGTGCATAATATGACCCTCGCAGACGCCTAGCTTAGGAGTTATAGCCATTTTAAGATTTTGAATTTTTTTTTTCTGGTGCACAATATGACCCCCGCAGACGCCTAGTTCAGGAGTTATAGCCATTTTAAGATTTTGAATTTTTTTTTTCTGGTGCATAATATGACCCCCGCAGACGCCTAGTTTAGGAGTTATAGCCATTTTAAGATTTTGAATTTTTTTTTTCTGGTGCATAATATGACCCCCGCAGACGCCTAGTTTAGGAGTTATAGCCATTTTAAGATTTTGAATTTTCTTTTTTCTGGTGCATAATATGACCCCCGCAGACGCCTAGTTTAGGAGTTATAGCCATTTTAAGATTTTGAATTTTTTTTTTCTGGTGCATAATATGACCCCCGCAGACGCCTAGTTTAGGAGTTATAGCCATATTAAGATTTTGAATTTTCTTTTTTCTGGTGCATAATATGACCCCCGCAGACGCCTAGTTTAGGAGTTATAGCCATTTTAAGATTTTGAATTTTTTTTTTCTGGTGCAAAATATGACCCCCGCAGACGCCTAGTTTATTAGTTATAGCCATTTTAAGATTTTGAATTTTCTTTTTTCTGGTGCATAATATGACCCCCGCAGACGCCTAGTTTAGGAGTTATAGCCATTTTAAGATTTTGAATTTTTTTTTTCTGGTGCATAATATGACCCCCGCAGACGTCTAGTTTAGGAGTTATAGCCATTTTAAGATTTTAAGATTTTGAATTTTCTTTTTTCTGGTGCATAATATGACCACCGCAGACGCCTAGTTTAGGATTTATAGCCATTTTAAGATTTTGAATTTTTTTTTTCTGCTGCATAATATGACCCCCGCAGACGCCTAGTTTAGGAGTTATAGCCATTTTAAGATTTTGAATTTTCTTTTTTCTGGTGCATAATATAACCCCCGCAGACGCCTAGTTTAGGAGTTATAGCCATTTTAAGATTTTGAATTTTTTTTTTTCTGGTGCATAATATGACCCCGCAGACGCCTAGTTTAGGAGTTATAGCCATTTTAAGATTTTGAATTTTCTTTTTTCTGGTGCATAATATGACCCCCGCAGACGCCTAGTTTAGGAGTTATAGCCATTTTAAGATTTTGAATTTTCTTTTTTCTGGTGCAAAATATGACCCCCGCAGACGCCTAGTTTATTAGTTATAGCCATTTTAAGATTTTGAATTTTCTTTTTTCTGGTGCATAATATGACCCCCGCAGACGCCTAGTTTAGGAGTTATAGCCATTTTAAGATTTTGAATTTTCTTTTTTCTGGTGCATAATATGACCCCCGCAGACGCCTAGTTTAGGAGTTATAGCCATTTTAAGATTTTGTTTTTTTTTTTCTGGTGCATAATATGACCCCCGCAGACGCCTAGTTTAGGAGTTATAGCCATTTTAAGATTTTGAATTTTCTTTTTTCTGGTGCATAATATGACCCCCGCAGACGATTAGTTTAGGAGTTATAGCCATTTTAAGATTTTGAATTTTCTTTTTTCTGGTGCATAATATGACCCCTGCAGACGCCTAGTTTAGGAGCTATAGCCATTTTAAGATTTTGAATTTTTTTTTTTTCTGGTGCATAATATGACCCTCGCAGACGCCTAGCTCAGGAGTTATAGCCATTTTAAGATTTTGAATTTTTTTTTTCTGGTGCATAATATAACCCCCGCAGACGCCTAGTTTAGGAGTTATAGCCATTTTAAGATTTTGAATTTTTTTTTCTGGTGCATAATATGACCCCCGCAGACGCCTAGTTTAGGAGTTATAGCCATTTTAAGATTTTGAATTTTCTTTTTTCTGGTGCATAATATGACCCCCGCAGACGCCTGGTTTAGGAGTTATAGCCATTTTAAGATTTTGAATTTTTTTTTCTGGTGCATAATATAACCCCCGCATGCGCCTAGTTTAGGAGTTATAGCCATTTTAAGATTTTGAATTTTCTTTTTTCTGGTGCATAATATGACCCCCGCAGACGCCTAGTTTAGGAGTTATAGCCATTTTAAGATTTTGAATTTTTTTTTTCTGGTGCATAATATGACCCCCGCAGACGCCTAGTTTAGGAGTTATAGCCATTTTAAGATTTTGAATTTTCTTTTTTCTGGTGCATAATATGACCCCCGCAGACGCCTAGTTTAGGAGTTATAGCCATTTTAAGATTTTGAATTTTTTTTTTCTGGTGCATAATATAACCCCCGCAGACGCCTAGTTTAGGAGTTATAGCCATTTTAAGATTTTGAATTTTTTTTTTTCTGGTGCATAATATGACCCCCGCAGACGCCTAGTTTAGGAGTTATAGCCATTTTAAGATTTTGAATTTTTTTTTTCTGGTGCATAATATAACCCCCGCAGACGCCTAGTTTAGGAGTTATAGCCATTTTAAGATTTTGAATTTTTTTTTTCTGGTGCATAATATGACCCCCGCAGACGCCTAGTTTAGGAGTTATAGCCATTTTAAGATTTTGAATTTTCTTTTTTCTGGTGCATAATATGACCCCCGCAGACGCCTAGTTTAGGAGTTATAGCCATTTTAAGATTTTGAATTTTTTTTTTCTGGTGCATAATATAACCCCCGCAGACGCCTAGTTTAGGAGTTATAGCCATTTTAAGATTTTGAATTTTTTTTTTCTGGTGCATAATATGACCCCCGCAGACGCCTAGTTTAGGAGTTATAGCCATTTTAAGATTTTGAATTTTTTTTTTCTGGTGCATAATATAACCCCCGCAGACGCCTAGTTTAGGAGTTATAGCCATTTTAAGATTTTGAATTTTTTTTTTCTGGTGCATAATATGACCCCCGCAGACGCCTAGTTTAGGAGTTATAGCCATTTTAAGATTTTGAATTTTTTTTTTCTGGTGCATAATATGACCCCCGCAGACGCCTAGTTTAGGAGTTATAGCCATTTTAAGATTTTGAATTTTTTTTTTCTGGTGCAAAATATGACCCCCGCAGACGCCTAGTTTAGGAGTTATAGCCATTTTAAGATTTTGAATTTTTTTTTTCTGGTGCATAATATGACCCCCGCAGACGCCTAGTTTAGGAGTTATAGCCATTTTAAGATTTTGAATTTTTTTTTTCTGGTGCATAATATGACCCCCGCAGACGCCTAGTTTAGGAGTTATAGCCATTTTAAGATTTTGAATTTTTTTTTTCTGGTGCATAATATGACTCCCGCAGACGCCTAGTTTAGGAGTTATAGCTATTTTAAGATTTTGAATTTTCTTTTTTCTGGTGCATAATATGACCCCCGCAGACGCCTAGTTTAGGAGTTACAGCCATTTCAAGATTTTGAATTTTCTTTTTTCTGGTGCATAATATGACCCCCGCAGATGCCTAGTTTAGGAGTTATAGCCATTTTAACATTTTGAATTTTCTTTTTTCTGGTGCATAATATGACCCCCGCAGACGCCTAGTTTAGGAGTTATAGCCATTTTAAGATTTTGAATTTTTTTTTTCTGGTGCATAATATGACCCCCGCAGACGCCTAGTTTAGGAGTTATAGCCATTTTAAGATTTTGAATTTTCTTTTTTCTGGTGCATAATATGACCCCCGCAGACGCCTAGTTTAGGAGTTATAGCCATTTTAAGATTTTGAATTTTTTTTTTCTGGTGCAAAATATGACCCCCGCAGACGCCTAGTTTAGGAGTTATAGCCATTTTAAGATTTTGAATTTTCTTTTTTCTGGTGCATAATATGACCCCCGCAGACGCCTAGTTTAGGAGTTATAGCCATTTTAAGATTTTGAATTTTTTTTTTCTGGTGCATAATATGACCCCCGCAGACGTCTAGTTTAGGAGTTATAGCCATTTTAAGATTTTGAATTTTCTTTTTTCTGGTGCATAATATGACCCCCGCAGACGCCTAGTTTAGGAGTTATAGCCATTTTAAGATTTTGAATTTTCTTTTTTCTGGTGCATAATATGAACCCCGCAGACGCCTAGTTTAGGAGTTATAGCCATTTTAAGATTTTGAATTTTTTTTTTCTGGTGCATAATATGACCCCCGCAGACGCCTAGTTTAGGAGTTATAGCCATTTTAAGATTTTGAATTTTTTTTTTTCTGGTGCATAATATGACCCCCGCAGACGCCTAGTTTAGGAGTTATAGCAATTTTAAGATTTTGAATTTTTTTTTTCTGGTGCATAATATGACCCCCGCAGACGCCTAGTTTAGGAGTTATAGCCATTTTAAGATTTTGAATTTTTTTTTTCTGGTGCATAATATGACAACCGCAGACGCCTAGTTTAGGAGTTATAGCCATTTTAAGATTTTGAATTTTCTTTTTTCTGGTGCATAATATGACCCCGCAGACGCCTAGTTTAGGAGTTATAGCCATTTTAAGATTTTGAATTTTTTTTTTCTGGTGCATAATATGACCCCCGCAGACGTCTAGTTTAGGAGTTATAGCCATTTTAAGATTTTGAATTTTCTTTTTTCTGGTGCATAATATGACCCCCGCAGACGCCTAGTTTAGGAGTTATAGCCATTTTAAGATTTTGAATTTTTTTTTTCTGCTGCATAATATGACCCCCGCAGACGCCTAGTTTAGGAGTTATAGCCATTTTAAGATTTTGAATTTTCTTTTTGCTGGTGCATAATATAACCCCCGCAGACGCCTAGTTTAGGAGTTATAGCCATTTTAAGATTTTGAATTTTTTTTTTCTGGTGCATAATATGACCCCCGCAGACGCCTAGTTTAGGAGTTATAGCCATTTTAAGATTTTGAATTTTCTTTTTTCTGGTGCATAATATGACCCCCGCAGACGCCTAGTTTAGGAGTTATAGCCATTTTAAGATTTTGAATTTTCTTTTTTCTGGTGCATAATATGAACCCCGCAGACGCCTAGTTTAGGAGTTATAGCCATTTTAAGATTTTGAATTTTCTTTTTTCTGGTGCATAATATGACCCCCGCAGACGCCTAGTTTAGGAGTTATAGCCATTTTAAGATTTTGAATTTTTTTTTTTCTGGTGCATAATATGACCCCCGCAGACGCCTAGTTTAGGAGTTATAGCAATTTTAAGATTTTGAATTTTTTTTTTCTGGTGCATAATATGACCCCCGCAGACGCCTAGTTTAGGAGTTATAGCCATTTTAAGATTTTGAATTTTTTTTTTCTGGTGCATAATATGACAACCGCAGACGCCTAGTTTAGGAGTTATAGCCATTTTAAGATTTTGAATTTTCTTTTTTCTGGTGCATAATATGACCCCGCAGACGCCTAGTTTAGGAGTTATAGCCATTTTAAGATTTTGAATTTTCTTTTTTCTGGTGCATAATATGACCCCTGCAGACGCCTAGTTTAGGAGTTATAGCCATTTTAAGATTTTGAATTTTCTTTTTTCTGGTGCATAATATGACCCCCGCAGACGCCTAGTTTAGGAGTTATAGCCATTTTAAGATTTTGAATTTTCTTTTTTCTGGTGCATAATATGACCCCCGCAGACGCCTAGTTTAGGAGGTATAGCCATTTTAAGATTTTGAATTTTTTTTTCTGGTGCATAATATGACCCCCGCAGACGCCTAGTTTAGGAGTTATAGCCATTTTAAGATTTTGAATTTTCTTTTTTCTGGTGCATAATATGACCCCCGCAGACGCCTGGTTTAGGAGTTATAGCCATTTTAAGATTTTGAATTTTTTTTTTCTGGTGCATAATATAACCCCCGCAGACGCCTAGTTTAGGAGTTATAGCCATTTTAAGATTTTGAATTTTCTTTTTTCTGGTGCATAATATGACCCCCGCAGACGCCTAGTTTAGGAGTTATAGCCATTTTAAGATTTTGAATTTTTTTTTTCTGGTGCATAATATGACCCCCGCAGACGCCTAGTTTAGGAGTTATAGCCATTTTAAGATTTTGAATTTTCTTTTTTCTGGTGCATAATATGACCCCTGCAGACGCCTAGTTTAGGAGTTATAACCATTTTAAGATTTTGAATTTTTTTTTTTCTGGTGCATAATATGACCCTCGCAGACGCCTAGCTTAGGAGTTATAGCCACTTTAAGATTTTGAATTTTTTTTTTCTGGTGCATAATATGACCCCCGCAGGCGCCTAGTTTAGGAGTTATAGCCATTTTAAGATTTTGAATTTTTTTTTCTGGTGCATAATATGACCCCCGCAGACGCCTAGTTTAGGAGTTATAGCCATTTTAAGATTTTGAATTTTCTTTTTTCTGGTGCATAATATGACCCCCGCAGACGCCTGGTTTAGGAGTTATAGCCATTTTAAAATTTTGAATTTTTTTTTTCTGGTGCATATTATAACCCCCGCATACGCCTAGTTTAGGAGTTATAGCCATTTTAAGATTTTGAATTTTCTTTTTTCTGGTGCATAATATGACCCCCGCAGACGCCTAGTTTAGGAGTTATAGCCATTTTAAGATTTGTAATTTTTTTTTTTGGTGCATAATATGACCCCCGCAGACGCCTAGTTTAGGAGTTATAGCCATTTTAAGATTTTGAATTTTCTTTTTTCTGGTGCGTAATATGACCCCAGCAGACGCCTAGTTTAGGAGTTATAGCCATTTTAAGATTTTGAATTTTTTTTTTCTGGTGCATAATATAACCCCCGCAGACGCCTAGTTTAGGAGTTATAGCCATTTTAAGATTTTGAATTTTTTTTTTTCTGGTGCATAATATGACCCCCGCAGACGCCTAGTTTAGGAGTTATAGCCATTTTAAGATTTTGAATTTTTTTTTTCTGGTGCATAATATAACCCCCGCAGACGCCTAGTTTAGGAGTTATAGCCATTTTAAGATTTTGAATTTTTTTTTTTCTGGTGCATAATATGACCCCCGCAGACGCCTAGTTTAGGAGTTATAGCCATTTTAAGATTTTGAATTTTCTTTTTTCTGGTGCATAATATGACCCCAGCAGACGCCTAGTTTAGGAGTTATAGCCATTTTAAGATTTTGAATTTTTTTTTTCTGGTGCATAATATAACCCCCGCAGACGACTAGTTTAGGAGTTATAGCCATTTTAAGATTTTGAATTTTTTTTTTTCTGGTGCATAATATGACCCCCGCAGACGCCTAGTTTAGGAGTTATAGCCATTTTAAGATTTTGAATTTTTTTTTTCTGGTGCATAATATAACCCCCGCAGACGCCTAGTTTAGGAGTTATAGCCATTTTAAGATTTTGAATTTTTTTTTTTCTGGTGCATAATATGACCCCCGCAGACGCCTAGTTTAGGAGTTATAGCCATTTTAAGATTTTGAATTTTTTTTTTTCTGGTGCATAATATGACCCCCGCAGACGCCTAGTTTAGGAGTTATAGCCATTTTAAGATTTTGAATTTTCTTTTTTCTGGTGCATAATATGACCCCCGCAGACGCCTAGTTTAGAAGTTATAGCCATTTTAAGATTTTGAATTTTTTTTTTCTGGTGCATAATATGACCCCCGCAGACGCCTAGTTTAGGAGTTATAGCCATTTTAAGATTTTGAATTTTTTTTTTCTGGTGCATAATATGACCCCACCAGACGCCTAGTTTAGGAGTTATAGCCATTTTAAGATTTTGAATTTTTTTTTTCTGGTGCATAATATGACCCCCGCAGACGCCTAGTTTAGGAGTTATAGCCATTTTAAGATTTTGAATTTTCTTTTTTCTGGTGCATAATATGACCCCCGCAGACGCTTAGTTTAGGAGTTATAGCCATTTCAAGATTTTGAATTTTCTTTTTTCTGGTGCATAATATGACCCCCGCAGATGCCTAGTTTAGGAGTTATAGCCATTTTAAGATTTTGAATTTTCTTTTTTCTGGTGCATAATATGACCCCCGCAGACGCCTAGTTTAGGAGTTATAGCCATTTTAAGGTTTTGAATTTTTTTTTTCTGGTGCATAATATGACCCCCGCAGACGCCTAGTTTAGGAGTTATAGCCATTTTAAGATTTTGAATTTTCTTTTTTCTGGTGCATAATATGACCCCCGCAGACGCCTAGTTTAGGAGTTATAGCCATTTTAAGATTTTGAATTTTTTTTTTCTGGTGCAAAATATGACCCCCGCAGACGCCTAGTTTAGGAGTTATAGCCATTTTAAGATTTTGAATTTTCTTTTTTCTGGTGCATAATATGACCCCCGCAGACGCCTAGTTTAGGAGTTATAGCCATTTTAAGATTTTGAATTTTTTTTTCTGGTGCATAATATGACCCCCGCAGACGTCTAGTTTAGGAGTTATAGCCATTTTAAGATTTTGAATTTTTTTTTTCTGGTGCATAATATGACCCCCGCAGACGCCTAGTTTAGGAGTTATAGCCATTTTAAGATTTTGAATTTTTTTTTTCTGCTGCATAATATGACCCCCGCAGACGCCTAGTTTAGTTGTTATAGCCATTTTAAGTTTTTGAATTTTCTTTTTTCTGGTGCATAATATAACCCCCGCAGACGCCTAGTTTAGGAGTTATAGCCATTTTAAGATTTTGAATTTTTTTTTTTCTGGTGCATAATATGACCCCCGCAGACGCCTAGTTTAGGAGTTATAGCCATTTTAAGATTTTGAATTTTTTTTTTCTGGTGCATAATATGACCCCCGCAGACGCCTAGTTTAGGAGTTATAGCCATTTTAAGATTTTGAATTTTTTTTTTCTGGTGCATAATACGAGGGGCGTTCAATATATTCTCGGTATCGATATGAAGGAAAATGCGAATTCAATTTAAATTGTTTTTATTTTTCAATATGATCTCCCCTAACATCAATGCATTTGTTACATCTTGAGATAAGCTTTTTTAAACCCTCAAAATAATAAATTTCCTCTTTCTCTGCAAAATACCGACTTGAGTTCTTCATCATCCGAAAATCTTTTTCCACGAAGACATTTTTCAAATCCGGAAACAGGAAATAATCACTAGGGGCAAGGTCTGGACTATAGGGTGGGTGTTGGATTTCTTCGAAACCACAATCTCGCGCAGCAGCCTTGGAAACTCGCGCCGTGTGAACAGGAGCGTTGTCATGAAGAAGCAACACACCCGCTGCGAGTTTACCCCGTCTTTTCTTTTTAATTTCCTCCCGCAAATTATGCAAAGTGGAAGCGTAGGATGTGGCGTTGATGGTTTCACCTTTTTTTTTGTACTCAATGAGCAAGATTCCCTTTGAGTCCCAAAAAACTGTGGCCATGAGCTTTCGGGCAGACGGAGTGACTTTGAACTTCTTCGGGGGGTCTGTTCCTTTTTTATGCCACTGCATGGACTCTTGTTTGCTTTCAGGGTCATAGTGGTGGACCCATGTTTCGTCCCCAGTAACAATTCGATCCATAACACCGTCCGCGTTCTCACTACACATCTCCAAAAGCTCTCTACAGCATGCGATTCTCACTTTTTATCTGAGGCGCTGTGAGCATTCGTGGCACCCACCTTGCACTGACCTTTGAAAGGTTAAGATAGTCATGAAGAATGGTGTGAATGGTACCAATTGAAAGCATGGTGATCTCTGCCATCATTTTCACCTTTATTCGGGCATCCTCAAGAACAAGTTTTTCGACTTCTTTGATGCTTTCTCCCGTACAAGCAGTAGCCGGGGCGCCGGAGCGGGGGTCGTCCTCAATGCTCTCTCTGCCTCTCTTGAACTCACTTGACCACTTTTGCACAGTGGATAATGAAGGTGCGGAACCCTGGTAAACAGCCACCATCTCTTCATGAATAGTTTTTTGACTTTTTCCTTGCTTAGTGAGAAATTTAATTACAGCGCGATGCTCAATTTTCACCATCATCGCCTCAGTTGCCATTATGATTCTGTTTAACTAGAGATAAAACGCGAATTAATAATCACATTTATATGAAATTTTACATGAATGCACTAAAATGATAGTGTTACTTGATAAATAAGTCAATTTATATATGCAACTTCAGCTTCACCCCGATACCGAGAATATCTTGAACGCCCCTCGTATGACCCCACCAGACGCCTAGTTTAGGAGTTATAGCCATTTTAAGATTTTGAATTTTTTTTTTCTGGTGCATAATATGACCCCCGCAGACGCCTAGTTTAGGAGTTATAGCTATTTTAAGATTTTGAATTTTCTTTTTTCTGGTGCATAATATGACCCCCGCAGACGCCTAGTTTAGGAGTTACAGCCATTTCAAGATTTTGAATTTTCTTTTTTCTGGTGCATAATATGACCCCCGCAGATGCCTAGTTTAGGAGTTATAGCCATTTTAAGATTTTGAATTTTCTTTTTTCTGGTGCATAATATGACCCCCGCAGACGCCTAGTTTAGGAGTTATAGCCATTTTAAGATTTTGAATTTTTTTTTTCTGGTGCATAATTTGACCCCCGCAGACGCCTAGTTTAGGAGTTATAGCCATTTTAAGATTTTGAATTTTCTTTTTTCTGGTGCATAATATGACCCCCGCAGACGCCTAGTTTAGGAGTTATAGCCATTTTAAGATTTTGAATTTTTTTTTTCTGGTGCATAATATGACCCCCGCAGACGTCTAGTTTAGGAGTTATAGCCATTTTAAGATTTTGAATTTTCTTTTTTCTGGTGCATAATATGACCCCCGCAGACGCCTAGTTTAGGAGTTATAGCCATTTTAAGATTTTGAATTTTTTTTTTCTGCTGCATAATATGACCCCCGCAGACGCCTAGTTTAGGAGTTATAACCATTTTAAGATTTTGAATTTTTTTTTTGCTGGTGCATAATATAACCCCCGCAGACGCCTAGTTTAGGAGTTATAGCCATTTTAAGATTTTGAATTTTTTTTTTTCTGGTGCATAATATGACCCCCGCAGACGCCTAGCTTAGGAGTTATAGCCATTTTAAGATTTTGAATTTTCTTTTTTCTGGTGCATAATATGACCCCCGCAGACGCCTAGTTTAGGAGTTATAGCCATTTTAAGATTTTGAATTTTCTTTTTTCTGGTGCATAATATGAACCCCGCAGACGCCTAGTTTTGGAGTTATAGCCATTTTAAGATTTTGAATTTTCTTTTTTCTGGTGCATAATATGACCCCCGCAGACGCCTAGTTTAGGAGTTATAGCAATTTTAAGATTTTGAATTTTTTTTTTCTGGTGCACAATATGACCCCCGCAGACGCCTAGTTTAGGAGTTATAGCCATTTTAAGATTTTGAATGTTTTTTTTCTGGTGCATAATATGACCCCCGCAGACGCCTAGTTTAGGAGTTATAGCCATTTTAAGATTTTGAATTTTCTTTTTTCTGGTGCATAATATGACCCCCGCAGACGCCTAGTTTAGGAGTTATAGCCATTTTAAGATTTTGAATTTTCTTTTTTCTGGTGCATAATATGACCCCCGCAGACGCCTAGTTTAGGAGTTATAACCATTTTAAGATTTTGAATTTTTTTTTTGCTGGTGCATAATATAACCCCCGCAGACGCCTAGTTTAGGAGTTATAGCCATTTTAAGATTTTGAATTTTTTTTTTTCTGGTGCATAATATGACCCCCGCAGACGCCTAGCTTAGGAGTTATAGCCATTTTAAGATTTTGAATTTTCTTTTTTCTGGTGCATAATATGACCCCTGCAGACGCCTAGTTTAGGAGTTATAGCCATTTTAAGATTTTGAATTTTCTTTTTTCTGGTGCATAATATGACCCCCGCAGACGCCTAGTTTAGGAGTTATAGCCATTTTAAGATTTTGAATTTTATTTTTTCTGGTGCATAATATGACCACCGCAGACGCCTAGTTTATGAGTTATAGCCATTTTAAGATTTTGAATTTTTTTTTCTGGTGCATAATATGACCCCCGCAGACGCCTAGTTTAGGAGTTATAGCCATTTTAAGATTTTGAATTTTCTTTTTTCTGGTGCATAATATGACCCCCGCAGACGCCTGGTTTAGGAGTTATAGCCATTTTAAGATTTTGAATTTTTTTTTTCTGGTGCATAATATAACCCCCGCATACGCCTAGTTTAGGAGTTATAGCCATTTTAAGATTTTGCATTTTCTTTTTTCTGGTGCATAATATGACCCCCGCAGACGCCTAGTTTAGGAGTTATAGCCATTTTAAGATTTTGAATTTTCTTTTTTCTGGTGCATAATATGACCCCCGCAGACGCCTAGTTTAGGAGTTATAGCCATTTTAAGATTTTGAATTTTTTTTTTCTGGTGCATAATATGACCCCCGCAGACGCCTAGTTTAGGAGTTATAGCCATTTTAAGATTTTGAATTTTCTTTTTTCTGGTGCATAATATGACCCCTGCAGACGCCTAGTTTAGGAGTTATAGCCATTTTAAGATTTTGAATTTTTTTTTTTTCTGGTGCATAATATGACCCTCGCAGACGCCTAGCTTAGGAGTTATAGCCACTTTAAGATTTTGAATTTTTTTTTTCTGGTGCATAATATGACCCCCGCAGACGCCTAGTTTAGGAGTTATAGCCATTTTAAGATTTTGAATTTTTTTTTCTGGTGCATAATATGACCCCCGCAGACGCCTAGTTTAGGAGTTATAGCCATTTTAAGATTTTGAATTTTCTTTTTTCTGGTGCATAATATGACCCCCGCAGACGCCTGGGTTAGGAGTTATAGCCATTTTAAAATTTTGAATTTTTTTTTTCTGGTGCATAATATAACCCCCGCATACGCCTAGTTTAGGAGTTATAGCCATTTTAAGATTTTGAATTTTCTTTTTTCTGGTGCATAATATGACCCCCGCAGACGCCTAGTTTAGGAGTTATAGCCATTTTAAGATTTTGAATTTTTTTTTTCTGGTGCATAATATGACCCCCGCAGACGCCTAGTTTAGGAGTTATAGCCATTTTAAGATTTTGAATTTTCTTTTTTCTGGTGCATAATATGACCCCAGCAGACGCCTAGTTTAGGAGTTATAGCCATTTTAAGATTTTGAATTTTCTTTTTTCTGGTGCATAATATGACCCCCGCAGACGCCTAGTTTAGGAGTTATAGCCATTTTAAGATTTTGAATTTTTTTTTTCTGCTGCATAATATGACCCCCGCAGACGCCTAGTTTAGTTGTTATAGCCATTTTAAGATTTTGAATTTTCTTTTTTCTGGTGCATAATATAACCCCCGCAGACGCCTAGTTTAGGAGTTATAGCCATTTTAAGATTTTGAATTTTTTTTTTTCTGGTGCATAATATGACCCCCGCAGACGCCTAGTTTAGGAGTTATAGCCATTTTAAGATTTTGAATTTTTTTTTTCTGGTGCATAATATGACCCCCGCAGACGCCTAGTTTAGGAGTTATAGCCATTTTAAGATTTTGAATTTTTTTTTTTCTGGTGCATAATATGACCCCCGCAGACGCCTAGTTTAGGAGTTATAGCCATTTTAAGATTTTGAATTTTCTTTTTTCTGGTGCATAATATGACCCCCGCAGACGCCTGGTTTAGGAGTTATAGCCATTTTAAGATTTTGAATTTTTTTTTTCTGGTGCATAATATAACCCCCGCATACGCCTAGTTTAGGAGTTATAACCATTTTAAGATTTTGCATTTTCTTTTTTCTGGTGCATAATATGACCCCCGCAGACGCCTAGTTTAGGAGTTATAGCCATTTTAAGATTTTGAATTTTCTTTTTTCTGGTGCATAATATGACCCCCGCAGACGCCTAGTTTAGGAGTTATAGCCATTTTAAGATTTTGAATTTTTTTTTTCTGGTGCATAATATGACCCCCGCAGACGCCTAGTTTAGGAGTTATAGCCATTTTAAGATTTTGAATTTTCTTTTTTCTGGTGCATAATATGACCCCTGCAGACGCCTAGTTTAGGAGTTATAGCCATTTTAAGATTTTGAATTTTTTTTTTTTCTGGTGCATAATATGACCCTCGCAGACGCCTAGCTTAGGAGTTATAGCCACTTTAAGATTTTGAATTTTTTTTTTCTGGTGCATAATATGACCCCCGCAGACGCCTAGTTTAGGAGTTATAGCCATTTTAAGATTTTGAATTTTTTTTTCTGGTGCATAATATGACCCCCGCAGACGCCTAGTTTAGGAGTTATAGCCATTTTAAGATTTTGAATTTTCTTTTTTCTGGTGCATAATATGACCCCCGCAGACGCCTGGTTTAGGAGTTATAGCCATTTTAAAATTTTGAATTTTTTTTTTCTGGTGCATAATATAACCCCCGCATACGCCTAGTTTAGGAGTTATAGCCATTTTAAGATTTTGAATTTTCTTTTTTCTGGTGCATAATATGACCCCCGCAGACGCCTAGTTTAGGAGTTATAGCCATTTTAAGATTTTGAATTTTTTTTTTCTGGTGCATAATATGACCCCCGCAGACGCCTAGTTTAGGAGTTATAGCCATTTTAAGATTTTGAATTTTCTTTTTTCTGGTGCATAATATGACCCCAGCAGACGCCTAGTTTAGGAGTTATAGCCATTTTAAGATTTTGAATTTTTTTTTTCTGGTGCATAATATAACCCCCGCATACGCCTAGTTTAGGAGTTATTGCCATTTTAAGATTTTGAATTTTCTTTTTTCTGGTGCATAATATGACCCCCGCAGACGCCTAGTTTAGGAGTTATAGCCATTTTAAGATTCTGAATTTTCTTTTTTCTGGTGCATAATATGAACCCCGCAGACGCCTAGTTTTGGAGTTATAGCCATTTTAAGATTTTGAATTTTCTTTTTTCTGGTGCATAATATGACCCCCGCAGACGCCTAGTTTAGGAGTTATAGCAATTTTAAGATTTTGAATTTTTTTTTTCTGGTGCACAATATGACCCCCGCAGACGCCTAGTTTAGGAGTTATAGCCATTTTAAGATTTTGAATTTTTTTTTTCTGGTGCATAATATGACCCCCGCAGACGCCTAGTTTAGGAGTTATAGCCATTTTAAGATTTTGAATTTTCTTTTTTCTGGTGCATAATATGACCCCCGCAGACGCCTAGTTTAGGAGTTATAGCCATTTTAAGATTTTGAATTTTCTTTTTTCTGGTGCATAATATGACCCCTGCAGACGCCTAGTTTAGGAGTTATAGCCATTTTAAGATTTTGAATTTTCTTTTTTCTGGTGCATAATATGACCCCCGCAGACGCCTAGTTTAGGAGTTATAGCCATTTTAAGATTTTGAATTTTCTTTTTTCTGGTGCATAATATGACCCCCGCAGACGCCTAGTTTATGAGTTATAGCCATTTTAAGATTTTGAATTTTTTTTTCTGGTGCATAATATGACCCCCGCAGACGCCTAGTTTAGGAGCTATAGCCATTTTAAGATTTTGAATTTTCTTTTTTCTGGTGCATAATATGACCCCCGCAGACGCCTGGTTTAGGAGTTATAGCCATTTTAAGATTTTGAATTTTTTTTTTCTGGTGCATAATATAACCCCCGCATACGCCTAGTTTAGGAGTTATAGCCATTTTAAGATTTTGAATTTTCTTTTTTCTGGTGCATAATATGACCCCCGCAGACGCCTAGTTTAGGAGTTATAGCCATTTTAAGATTTTGAATTTTCTTTTTTCTGGTGCATAATATGACCCCCGCAGACGCCTAGTTTAGGAGTTATAGCCATTTTAAGATTTTGAATTTTTTTTTTCTGGTGCATAATATGACCCCCGCAGACGCCTAGTTTAGGAGTTATAGCCATTTTAAGATTTTGAATTTTTTTTTTCTGGTGCATAATATGACCCCCGCAGACGCCTAGTTTAGGAGTTATAGCCATTTTAAGATTTTGAATTTTCTTTTTTCTGGTGCATAATATGACCCCAGCAGACGCCTAGTTTAGGAGTTATAGCCATTTTAAGATTTTGAATTTTTTTTTTCTGGTGCATAATATAACCCCCGCAGACGCCTAGTTTAGGAGTTATAGCCATTTTAAGATTTTGAATTTTTTTTTTTCTGGTGCATAATATGACCCCCGCAGACGCCTAGTTTAGGAGTTATAGCCATTTTAAGATTTTGAATTTTTTTTTTCTGGTGCATAATATAACCTCCGCAGACGCCTAGTTTAGGAGTTATAGCCATTTTAAGATTTTGAATTTTTTTTTTTCTGGTGCATAATATGACCCCCGCAGACGCCTAGTTTAGGAGTTATAGCCATTTTAAGATTTTGAATTTTTTTTTTCTGGTGCATAATATGACCCCCGCAGACGCCTAGTTTAGGAGTTATAGCCATTTTAAGATTTTGAATTTTTTTTTTCTGGTGCAAAATATGACCCCCGCAGACGCCTAGTTTAGGAGTTATAGCCATTTTAAGATTTTGAATTTTTTTTTTCTGGTGCATAATATGACCCCCGCAGACGCCTAGTTTAGGAGTTATAGCCATTTTAAGATTTTGAATTTTCTTTTTTCTGGTGCATAATATGACCCCCGCAGACGCCTAGTTTAGGAGTTATAGCCATTTTAAGATTTTGAATTTTTTTTTTCTGGTGCATAATATGACCCCCGCAGACGCCTAGTTTAGGAGTTATAGCCATTTTAAGATTTTGAATTTTTTTTTTCTGGTGCATAATATGACCCCACCAGACGCCTAGTTTAGGAGTTATAGCCATTTTAAGATTTTGAATTTTTTTTTTCTGGTGCATAATATGACCCCCGCAGACGCCTAGTTTAGGAGTTATAGCCATTTCAAGATTTTGAATTTTTTTTTTCTGGTGCATAATATGACCCCACCAGACGCCTAGTTTAGGAGTTATAGCCATTTTAAGATTTTGAATTTTCTTTTTTCTGGTGCATAATATGACCCCCGCAGACGCCTAGTTTAGGAGTTATAGCCATTTCAAGATTTTGAATTTTCCTTTTTCTGGTGCATAATATGACCCCCGCAGATGCCTAGTTTAGGAGTTATAGCCATTTTAAGATTTTGAATTTTCTTTTTTCTGGTGCATAATATGACCCCCGCAGACGCCTAGTTTAGGAGTTATAGCCATTTTAAGATTTTGAATTTTTTTTTTCTGGTGCAAAATATGACCCCCGCAGACGCCTAGTTTAGGAGTTATAGCCATTTTAAGATTTTGAATTTTCTTTTTTCTGGTGCATAATATGACCCCCGCAGACGCCTAGTTTAGGAGTTATAGCCATTTTAAGATTTTGAATTTTTTTTTTCTGGTGCATAATGTGACCCCCGCAGACGTCTAGTTTAGGAGTTATAGCCATTTTAAGATTTTGAATTTTCTTTTTTCTGGTGCATAATATGACCCCCGCAGACGCCTAGTTTAGGAGTTATAGCCATTTTAAGATTTTGAATTTTTTTTTTTCTGGTGCATAATATGACCCCCGCAGACGCCTAGTTTAGGAGTTATAGCCATTTTAAGATTTTGAATTTTCTTTTTTCTGGTGCATAATATGACCCCCGCAGACACCTAGTTTAGGAGTTATAGCCATTTTAAGATTTTGAATTTTCTTTTTTCTGGTGCAAAATATGACCCCCGCAGACGCCTAGTTTAGGAGTTATAGCCATTTTAAGATTTTGAATTTTCATTTTTCTGGTGCATAATATGACCCCCGCAGACGCCTAGTTTAGGAGTTATAGCAATTTTAAGAATTTGAATTTTTTTTTTCTGGTGCATAATATGACCCCCGCAGACGCCTAGTTTAGGAGTTATAGCCATTTTAAGATTTTGAATTTTTTTTTTCTGGTGCATAATATGACCCCCGCAGACGCCTAGTTTAGGAGTTATAGCCATTTTAAGATTTTGAATTTTCTTTTTTCTGGTGCATAATATGACCCCCGCAGACGCCTAGTTTAGGAGTTATAGCCATTTTAAGATTTTGAATTTTCTTTTTTCTGGTGCATAATATGACCCCTGCAGACGCCTAGTTTAGGAGTTATAGCCATTTTAAGATTTTGAATTTTCTTTTTTCTGGTGCATAATATGACCCCCGCAGACGCCCAGTTTAGGAGTTATAGCCATTTTAAGATTTTGAATTTTTTTTTCTGGTGCATAATATGACCCCCGCAGACGCCTAGTTTAGGAGTTATAGCCATTTTAAGATTTTGAATTTTCTTTTTTCTGGTGCATAATATGACCCCCGCAGACGCCTGGTTTAGGAGTTATAGCCATTTTAAGATTTTGAATTTTTTTTTTCTGGTGCATAATATAACCCCCGCATACGCCTAGTTTAGGAGTTATAGCCATTTTAAGATTTTGAATTTTCTTTTTTCTGGTGCATAATATGACCCCCGCAGACGCCTAGTTTAGGAGTTATAGCCATTTTAAGATTTTGAATTTTCTTTTTTCTGGTGCATAATATGACCCCCGCAGACGCCTGGTTCAGGAGTTATAGCCATTTTAAGATTTTGAATTTTTTTTTTCTGGTGCATAATATAACCCCCGCATACGCCTAGTTTAGGAGTTATAGCCATTTTAAGATTTTGAATTTTCTTTTTTCTGGTTCATAATATGACCCCCGCAGACGCCTAGTTTAGGAGTTATAGCCATTTTAAGATTTTGAATTTTTTTTTTCTGGTGCATAATATGACCCCCGCAGACGCCTAGTTTAGGAGTTATAGCCATTTTAAGATTTTGAATTTTTTTTTTCTGGTGCATAATATGACCCCCACAGACGCCTAGTTTAGGAGTTATAGCCATTTTAAGATTTTGAATTTTTTTTTTTCTGGTGCATAATATGACCCCCGCAGACGCCTAGTTTAGGAGTTATAGCCATTTTAAGATTTTGTTTTTTTTTTTCTGGTGCATAATATGACCCCCGCAGACGCCTAGTTTAGGAGTTATAGCCATTTTAAGATTTTGAATTTTCTTTTTTCTGGTGCATAATATGACCCCCGCAGACGCCTAGTTTAGGAGTTATAGCCATTTTAAGATTTTGAATTTTCTTTTTTCTGGTGCATAATATGACCCCCGCAGACGCCTAGTTTAGGAGTTATAGCCATTTTAAGATTTTGAATTTTTTTTTTTTCTGGTGCATAATATGACCCTCGCAGACGCCTAGCTTAGGAGTTATAGCCACTTTAAGATTTTGAATTTTTTTTTTCTGGTGCATAATATGACCCCCGCAGACGCCTAGTTTAGGAGTTATAGCCATTTTAAGATTTTGAATTTTTTTTTTTTCTGACCCTCGCAGACGCCTAGCTTAGGAGTTATAGCCACTTTAAGATTTTGAATTTTTTTTTTCTGGTGCATAATATGACCCCCGCAGACGCCTAGTTTAGGAGTTATAGCCATTTTAAGATTTTGAATTTTTTTTTCTGGTGCATAATATGACCCCCGCAGACGCCTAGTTTAGGAGTTATAGCCATTTTAAGATTTTGAATTTTCTTTTTTCTGGTGCATAATATGACCCCCGCAGACGCCTGGTTTAGGAGTTATAGCCATTTTAAAATTTTGAATTTTTTTTTTCTGGTGCATAATATAACCCCCGCATACGCCTAGTTTAGGAGTTATAGCCATTTTAAAATTTTGAATTTTTTTTTTCTGGTGCATAATATGACCCCCGCAGACGCCTAGTTTAGGAGTTATAGCCATTTTAAGATTTTGAATTTTCTTTTTTCTGGTGCATAATATGACCCCAGCAGACGCCTAGTTTAGGAGTTATAGCCATTTTAAGATTTTGAATTTTTTTTTCTGGTGCATAATATAACCCCCGCAGACGCCTAGTTTAGGAGTTATAGCCATTTTAAGATTTTGAATTTTTTTTTTTCTGGTGCATAATATGACCCCCGCAGACGCCTAGTTTAGGAGTTATAGCCATTTTAAGATTTTGAATTTTTTTTTTCTGGTGCATAATATAACCCCCGCAGACGCCTAGTTTAGGAGTTATAGCCATTTTAAGATTTTGAATTTTTTTTTTTCTGGTGCATAATATGACCCCCGCAGACGCCTAGTTTAGGAGTTATAGCCATTTTAAGATTTTGAATTTTTTTTTTCTGGTGCATAATATGACCCCCGCAGACGCCTAGTTTAGGAGTTATAGCCATTTTAAGATTTTGAATTTTTTTTTTCTGGTGCAAAATATGACCCCCGCAGACGCCTAGTTTAGGAGTTATAGCCATTTTAAGATTTTGAATTTTTTTTTTCTGGTGCATAATATGACCCCCGCAGACGCCTAGTTTAGGAGTTATAGCCATTTTAAGATTTTGAATTTTCTTTTTTCTGGTGCATAATATGACCCCCGCAGACGCCTAGTTTAGGAGTTATAGCCATTTTAAGATTTTGAATTTTTTTTTTCTGGTGCATAATATGACCCCCGCAGACGCCTAGTTTAGGAGTTATAGCCATTTTAAGATTTTGAATTTTTTTTTTCTGGTGCATAATATGACCCCACCAGACGCCTAGTTTAGGAGTTATAGCCATTTTAAGATTTTGAATTTTTTTTTTCTGGTGCATAATATGACCCCCGCAGACGCTTAGTTTAGGAGTTATAGCCATTTTAAGATTTTGAATTTTTTTTTTCTGGTGCATAATATGACCCCCGCAGACGCCTAGTTTAGGAGTTATAGCCATTTTAAGATTTTGAATTTTCTTTTTTCTGGTGCATAATATGACCCCCGCAGACGCCTAGTTTAGGAGTTATAGCCATTTCAAGATTTTGAATTTTCCTTTTTCTGGTGCATAATATGACCCCCGCAGATGCCTAGTTTAGGAGTTATAGCCATTTTAAGATTTTGAATTTTCTTTTTTCTGGTGCATAATATGACCCCCGCAGACGCCTAGTTTAGGAGTTATAGCCATTTTAAGATTTTGAATTTTTTTTTTCTGGTGCATAATATGACCCCCGCAGACGCCTAGTTTAGGAGTTATAGCCATTTTAAGATTTTGAATTTTTTTTTTCTGGTGCAAAATATGACCCCCGCAGACGCCTAGTTTAGGAGTTATAGCCATTTTAAGATTTTGAATTTTCTTTTTTCTGGTGCATAATATGACCCCCGCAGACGCCTAGTTTAGGAGTTATAGCCATTTTAAGATTTTGAATTTTTTTTTTCTGGTGCATAATGTGACCCCCGCAGACGTCTAGTTTAGGAGTTATAGCCATTTTAAGATTTTGAATTTTCTTTTTTCTGGTGCATAATATGACCCCCGCAGACGCCTAGTTTAGGAGTTATAGCCATTTTAAGATTTTGAATTTTTTTTTTCTGCTGCATAATATGACCCCCGCAGACGCCTAATTTAGGAGTTATAGCCATTTTAAGATTTTGAATTTTCTTTTTTCTGGTGCATAATATAACCCCCGCAGACGCCTAGTTTAGGAGTTATAGCCATTTTAAGATTTTGAATTTTTTTTTTTCTGGTGCATAATATGACCCCCGCAGACGCCTAGTTTAGGAGTTATAGCCATTTTAAGATTTTGAATTTTCTTTTTTCTGGTGCATAATATGACCCCCGCAGACACCTAGTTTAGGAGTTATAGCCATTTTAAGATTTTGAATTTTCTTTTTTCTGGTGCAAAATATGACCCCCGCAGACGCCTAGTTTAGGAGTTATAGCCGTTTTAAGATTTTGAATTTTCATTTTTCTGGTGCATAATATGACCCCCGCAGACGCCTAGTTTAGGAGTTATAGCAATTTTAAGATTTTGAATTTTTTTTTTCTGGTGCATAATATGACCCCCGCAGACGCCTAGTTTAGGAGTTATAGCCATTTTAAGATTTTGAATTTTTTTTTTCTGGTGCATAATATGACCCCCGCAGACGCCTAGTTTAGGAGTTATAGCCATTTTAAGATTTTGAATTTTCTTTTTTCTGGTGCATAATATGACCCCCGCAGACGCCTAGTTTAGGAGTTATAGCCATTTTAAGATTTTGAATTTTCTTTTTTCTGGTGCATAATATGACCCCCGCAGACGCCTAGTTTAGGAGTTATAGCCATTTTAAGATTTTGAATTTTCTTTTTTCTGGTGCATAATATGACCCCCGCAGACGCCTAGTTTAGGAGTTATAGCCATTTTAAGATTTTGAATTTTCTTTTTGCTGGTGCATAATATGACCCCCGCAGACGCTTAGTTTAGGAGTTATAGCCATTTTAAGATTTTGAATTTTTTTTTTCTGGTGCATAATATGACCCCCGCAGACGCCTAGTTTAGGAGTTATAGCCATTTTAAGATTTTGAATTTTCTTTTTTCTGGTGCATAATATGACCCCCGCAGACGCCTAGTTTAGGAGTTATAGCCATTTCAAGATTTTGAATTTTCCTTTTTCTGGTGCATAATATGACCCCCGCAGATGCCTAGTTTAGGAGTTATAGCCATTTTAAGATTTTGAATTTTCTTTTTTCTGGTGCATAATATGACCCCCGCAGACGCCTAGTTTAGGAGTTATAGCCATTTTAAGATTTTGAATTTTTTTTTTCTGGTGCATAATATGACCCCCGCAGACGCCTAGTTTAGGAGTTATAGCCATTTTAAGATTTTGAATTTTCTTTTTTCTGGTGCATAATATGACCCCCGCAGACGCCTAGTTTAGGAGTTATAGCCATTTCAAGATTTTGAATTTTCCTTTTTCTGGTGCATAATATGACCCCCGCAGATGCCTAGTTTAGGAGTTATAGCCATTTTAAGATTTTGAATTTTCTTTTTTCTGGTGCATAATATGACCCCACCAGACGCCTAGTTTAGGAGTTATAGCCATTTTAAGATTTTGAATTTTTTTTTTCTGGTGCATAATATGACCCCCGCAGACGCTTAGTTTAGGAGTTATAGCCATTTTAAGATTTTGAATTTTTTTTTTCTGGTGCATAATATGACCCCCGCAGACGCCTAGTTTAGGAGTTATAGCCATTTTAAGATTTTGAATTTTCTTTTTTCTGGTGCATAATATGACCCCCGCAGACGCCTAGTTTAGGAGTTATAGCCATTTCAAGATTTTGAATTTTCCTTTTTCTGGTGCATAATATGACCCCCGCAGATGCCTAGTTTAGGAGTTATAGCCATTTTAAGATTTTGAATTTTTTTTTTCTGGTGCAAAATATGACCCCCGCAGACGCCTAGTTTAGGAGTTATAGCCATTTTAAGATTTTGAATTTTTTTTTTTCTGGTGCATAATATGACCCCCGCAGACGCCTAGTTTAGGAGTTATAGCCATTTTAAGATTTTGAATTTTTTTTTTCTGGTGCATAATATGACCCCCGCAGACGCCTAGTTTAGGAGTTATAGCCATTTTAAGATTTTGAATTTTTTTTTTCTGGTGCAAAATATGACCCCCGCAGACGCCTAGTTTAGGAGTTATAGCCATTTTAAGATTTTGAATTTTTTTTTTCTGGTGCATAATATGACCCCCGCAGACGCCTAGTTTAGGAGTTATAGCCATTTTAAGATTTTGAATTTTCTTTTTTCTGGTGCATAATATGACCCCCGCAGACGCCTAGTTTAGGAGTTATAGCCATTTTAAGATTTTGAATTTTTTTTTTCTGGTGCATAATATGACCCCCGCAGACGCCTAGTTTAGGAGTTATAGCCATTTTAAGATTTTGAATTTTTTTTTTCTGGTGCATAATATGACCCCACCAGACGCCTAGTTTAGGAGTTATAGCCATTTTAAGATTTTGAATTTTTTTTTTCTGGTGCATAATATGACCCCCGCAGACGCTTAGTTTAGGAGTTATAGCCATTTTAAGATTTTGAATTTTTTTTTTCTGGTGCATAATATGACCCCCGCAGACGCCTAGTTTAGGAGTTATAGCCATTTTAAGATTTTGAATTTTCTTTTTTCTGGTGCATAATATGACCCCCGCAGACGCCTAGTTTAGGAGTTATAGCCATTTCAAGATTTTGAATTTTCCTTTTTCTGGTGCATAATATGACCCCCGCAGATGCCTAGTTTAGGAGTTATAGCCATTTTAAGATTTTGAATTTTCTTTTTTCTGGTGCATAATATGACCCCCGCAGACGCCTAGTTTAGGAGTTATAGCCATTTTAAGATTTTGAATTTTTTTTTTCTGGTGCATAATATGACCCCCGCAGACGCCTAGTTTAGGAGTTATAGCCATTTTAAGATTTTGAATTTTTTTTTTCTGGTGCAAAATATGACCCCCGCAGACGCCTAGTTTAGGAGTTATAGCCATTTTAAGATTTTGAATTTTCTTTTTTCTGGTGCATAATATGACCCCCGCAGACGCCTAGTTTAGGAGTTATAGCCATTTTAAGATTTTGAATTTTTTTTTTCTGGTGCATAATGTGACCCCCGCAGACGTCTAGTTTAGGAGTTATAGCCATTTTAAGATTTTGAATTTTCTTTTTTCTGGTGCATAATATGACCCCCGCAGACGCCTAGTTTAGGAGTTATAGCCATTTTAAGATTTTGAATTTTTTTTTTCTGCTGCATAATATGACCCCCGCAGACGCCTAATTTAGGAGTTATAGCCATTTTAAGATTTTGAATTTTCTTTTTTCTGGTGCATAATATAACCCCCGCAGACGCCTAGTTTAGGAGTTATAGCCATTTTAAGATTTTGAATTTTTTTTTTTCTGGTGCATAATATGACCCCCGCAGACGCCTAGTTTAGGAGTTATAGCCATTTTAAGATTTTGAATTTTCTTTTTTCTGGTGCATAATATGACCCCCGCAGACACCTAGTTTAGGAGTTATAGCCATTTTAAGATTTTGAATTTTCTTTTTTCTGGTGCAAAATATGACCCCCGCAGACGCCTAGTTTAGGAGTTATAGCCGTTTTAAGATTTTGAATTTTCATTTTTCTGGTGCATAATATGACCCCCGCAGACGCCTAGTTTAGGAGTTATAGCAATTTTAAGATTTTGAATTTTTTTTTTCTGGTGCATAATATGACCCCCGCAGACGCCTAGTTTAGGAGTTATAGCCATTTTAAGATTTTGAATTTTTTTTTTCTGGTGCATAATATGACCCCCGCAGACGCCTAGTTTAGGAGTTATAGCCATTTTAAGATTTTGAATTTTCTTTTTTCTGGTGCATAATATGACCCCCGCAGACGCCTAGTTTAGGAGTTATAGCCATTTTAAGATTTTGAATTTTCTTTTTTCTGGTGCATAATATGACCCCCGCAGACGCCTAGTTTAGGAGTTATAGCCATTTTAAGATTTTGAATTTTCTTTTTTCTGGTGCATAATATGACCCCCGCAGACGCCTAGTTTAGGAGTTATAGCCATTTTAAGATTTTGAATTTTCTTTTTGCTGGTGCATAATATGACTCCCGCAGACGCCCAGTTTAGGAGTTATAGCCATTTTAAGATTTTGAATTTTTTTTTCTGGTGCATAATATGACCCCCGCAGACGCCTAGTTTAGGAGTTATAGCCATTTTAAGATTTTGAATTTTCTTTTTTCTGGTGCATAATATGACCCCCGCAGACGCCTGGTTTAGGAGTTATAGCCATTTTAAGATTTTGAATTTTTTTTTTCTGGTGCATAATATAACCCCCGCATACGCCTAGTTTAGGAGTTATAGCCATTTTAAGGTTTTGAATTTTCTTTTTTCTGGTGCATAATATGACCCCCGCAGACGCCTAGTTTAGGAGTTATAGCCATTTTAAGATTTTGAATTTTCTTTTTTCTGGTGCATAATATGACCCCCGCAGACGCCTGGTTTAGGAGTTATAGCCATTTTAAGATTTTGAATTTTTTTTTTCTGGTGCATAATATGACCCCCGCAGACGCCTAGTTTAGGAGTTATAGCCATTTTAAGATTTTGTTTTTTTTTTTCTGGTGCATAATATGACCCCCGCAGACGCCTAGTTTAGGAGTTATAGCCATTTTAAGATTTTGAATTTTCTTTTTTCTGGTGCATAATATGACCCCCGCAGACGCCTAGTTTAGGAGTTATAGCCATTTTAAGATTTTGAATTTTCTTTTTTCTGGTGCATAATATGACCCCTGCAGACGCCTAGTTTAGGAGTTATAGCCATTTTAAGATTTTGAATTTTTTTTTTTTCTGGTGCATAATATGACCCTCGCAGACGCCTAGCTTAGGAGTTATAGCCATTTTAAGATTTTGAATTTTTTTTCTGGTGCATAATATGACCCCCGCAGACGCCTAGTTTAGGAGTTATAGCCATTTTAAGATTTTGAATTTTCTTTTTTCTGGTGCATAATATGACCCCCGCAGACGCCTAGTTTAGGAGTTATAGCCATTTTAAGATTTTGAATTTTCTTTTTTCTGGTGCATAATATGACCCCCGCAGACGCCTAGTTTAGGAGTTATAGCCATTTTAAGATTTTGAATTTTCTTTTTTCTGGTGCATAATATGACCCCCGCAGACGCCTAGTTTAGGAGTTATAGCCATCTTAAGATTTTGAATTTTCTTTTTTCTGGTGCATAACATGACCCCCGCAGACGCCTAGTTTAGGAGTTATAGCCATTTTAAGATTTTGAATTTTCTTTTTTCTGGTGCATAATATGACCCCCGCAGACGCCTGGTTTAGGAGTTATAGCCATTTTAAGATTTTGAATTTTTTTCTTCTGGTGCATAATATAACCCCCGCAGACGCCTAGTTTAGGAGTTATAGCCATTTTAACATTTTGAATTTTTTTTTTCTGGTGCATAATATGACCCCCGCAGACGCCTAGTTTAGGAGTTATAGCCATTTTAAGATTTTGAATTTTTTTTTTCTGGTGCATAATATGACCCCCACAGACGCCTAGTTTAGGAGTTATAGCCATGTTAAGATTTTGAATTTTTTTTTTCTGTTGCATAATATGACCCCCGCAGACGCCTAGTTTAGGAGTTATAGCCATTTTAAGATTTTGAATTTTCTTTTTTCTGGTGCATAATATGACCCCCCCAGACGCCTAGTTTAGGAGTTATAGCCATTTTAAGATTTTGAATTTTCTTTTTTCTGGTGCATAATATGACCCCTGCACACGCCTAGTTTAGGAGTTATAGCCATTTAAAGATTTTGAATTTTTTTTTTTCTGGTGCATAATATGACCCTCGCAGACGCCTAGCTTTGGAGTTATAGCCATTTTAAGATTTTGAATTTTCTTTTTTCTGTTGCATAATATGACTCCCGCAGACGCCTAGTTTAGGAGTTATAGCTATTTTAAGATTTTGAATTTTCTTTTTTCTGGTGCATAATATGACCCCCGCAGACGCCTAGTTTAGGAGTTATAGCCATTTTAAGATTTTGAATTTTTTTTTCTGGTGCATAATATGACCCCCGCAGACGCCTAGTTTAGGAGTTATAGCCATTTTATGATTTTGAATTTTCTTTTTTCTGGTGCATAATATGACCCCCGCAGACGCCTAGTTTAGGAGTTATAGCCATTTTAAGATTTTGAATTTTTTTTTTTCTGGTGCATAATTTGACCCCCGCAGACGCCTAGTTTAGGAGTTATAGCCATTTTAAGATTTTGAATTTTCTTTTTTCTGGTGCATAATATGACCCCCGCAGACGCCTAGTTTAGGAGTTATAGCCATTTTAAGATTTTGAATTTTTTTTTTCTGGTGCATAATATAACCCCCGCAGACGCCTAGTTTAGGAGTTATAGCCATTTTAAGATTTTGATTTTTTTTTTTCTGGTGCATAATATGACCCCCGCAGACGCCTAGTTTAGGAGTTATAGCCATTTTAATATTTTGAATTTTTTTTTTCTGGTGCATAATATGACCCCCGCAGACGCCTAGTTTAGGAGTTATAGCCATTTTAAGATTTTGAATTTTCTTTTTTCTGGTGCATAATATGACCCCCCCAGACGCCTAGTTTAAGAGTTATAGCCATTTTAAGATTTTGAATTTTCTTTTTTCTGGTGCATAATATGACCCCTGCACACGCCTAGTTTAGGAGTTATAGCCATTTTAAGATTTTGAATTTTTTTTTTTCTGGTGCATAATATGACCCTCGCAGACGCCTAGCTTTGGAGTTATAGCCATTTTATGATTTTGAATTTTTTTTTTCTGTTGCATAATATGACCCCCGCAGACGCCTAGTTTAGGAGTTATAGCCATTTTAAGATTTTGAATTTTTTTTTTCTGTTGCATAATATGACCCCCGCAGACGCCTAGTTTAGGAGTTATAGCCATTTTAAGATTTTGAATTTTCTTTTTTCTGGTGCATAATATGACCCCCGCAGACGCCTAGTTTAGGAGTTATAGCCATTTTAAGATTTTGAATTTTCTTTTTTCTGGTGCATAATATGACCCCCGCAGACGCCTAGTTTAGGAGTTATAGCCATTTTAAGATTTTGAATTTTTTTTTCTGGTGCATAATATGACCCCCGCAGACGCCTAGTTTAGGAGTTATAGCCATTTTATGATTTTGAATTTTCTTTTTTCTGGTGCATAATATGACCCCCGCAGACGCCTAGTTTAGGAGTTATAGCCATTTTAAGATTTTGAATTTTTTTTTTTCTGGTGCATAATATGACCCCCGCAGACGCCTAGTTTAGGAGTTATAGCCATTTTAAGATTTTGAATTTTCTTTTTTCTGGTGCATAATATGACCCCCGCAGACGCCTAGTTTAGGAGTTATAGCCATTTTAAGATTTTGAATTTTCTTTTTTCTGGTGCATAATATGACCCCCGCAGACGTCTAGTTTAGGAGTTATAGCCATGTTAAGATTTTGAATTTTTTTTTTCTGCTGCATAATATGACCCCCGCAGACGCCTAGTTTAGGAGTTATAGCCATTTTAAGATTTTGAATTTTTTTTTTTCTGGTGCATAATATAACCCCCGCAGACGCCTAGTTTAGGAGTTATAGCCATTTTAAGATTTTGAATTTTTTTTTTTCTGGTGCATAATATGACCCCCGCAGACGCCTAGTTTAGGAGTTATAGCCATTTTAAGATTTTGAATTTTTTTTTTCTGGTGCATAATATAACCCCCGCAGACGCCTAGTTTAGGAGTTATAGCCATTTTAAGATTTTGATTTTTTTTTTTTCTGGTGCATAATATGACCCCCGCAGACGCCTAGTTTAGGAGTTATAGCCATTTTAAGATTTTGAATTTTTTTTTTCTGGTGCATAATATGACCCCCGCAGACGCCTAGTTTAGGAGTTATAGCCATTTTAAGATTTTGAATTTTTTTTTTTCTGGTGCATAATATGACCCCCGCAGACGCCTAGTTTAGGAGTTATAGCCATTTTAAGATTTAGAATTTTTTTTTTCTGGTGCATAATATAACCCCCGCAGACGCCTAGTTTAGGAGTTATAGCCATTTTAAGATTTTGAATTTTTTTTTTTCTGGTGCATAATATGACCCCCGCAGACGCCTAGTTTAGGAGTTATAGTCATTTTAAGATTTTGAATTTTTTTTTTCTGGTGCAAAATATGACCCCCGCAGACGCCTAGTTTAGGAGTTATAGCCATTTTAAGATTTTGAATTTTTTTTTTCTGGTGCATAATATGACCCCCGCAGACGCCTAGTTTAGGAGTTATAGCCATTTTAAGATTTTGAATTTTTTTTTTTCTGGTGCATAATATAACCCCCGCAGACGCCTAGTTTAGGAGTTATAGCCATTTTAAGATTTAGAATTTTTTTTTTTCTGGTGCATAATATGACCCCCGCAGACGCCTAGTTTAGGAGTTATAGCCATTTTAAGATTTTGAATTTTTTTTTTCTGGTGCATAATATAACCCCCGCAGACGCCTAGTTTAGGAGTTATAGCCATTTTAAGATTTTGAATTTTTTTTTTTCTGGTGCATAATATGACCCCCGCAGACGCCTAGTTTAGGAGTTATAGCCATTTTAAGATTTTGAATTTTTTTTTTCTGGTGCATAATATGACCCCCGCAGACGCCTAGTTTAGGAGTTATAGCCATTTTAAGATTTTGAATTTTTTTTTTCTGGTGCATAATATGACCCCACCAGACGCCTAGTTTAGGAGTTATAGCCATTTTAAGATTTTGAATTTTTTTTTTCTGGTGCATAATATGACCCCCGCAGACGCCTAGTTTAGGAGTTATAGCCATTTTAAGATTTTGAATTTTTTTTTTCTGGTGCATAATATGACCCCACCAGACGCCTAGTTTAGGAGTTATAGCCATTTTAAGATTTTGAATTTTTTTTTTCTGGTGCATAATATGACCCCCGCAGACGCCTAGTTTAGGAGTTATAGCCATTTTAAGATTTTGAATTTTCTTTTTTCTGGTGCATAATATGACCCCTGCAGACGCCTAGTTTAGGAGTTATAGCCATTTTAAGATTTTGAATTTTTTTTTTTTCTGGTGCATAATATGACCCTCGCAGACGCCTAGCTTAGGAGTTATAGCCATTTTAAGATTTTGAATTTTTTTTCTGGTGCATAATATGACCCCCGCAGACGCCTAGTTTAGGAGTTATAGCCATTTTAAGATTTTGAATTTTCTTTTTTCTGGTGCATAATATGACCCCCGCAGACGCCTAGTTTAGGAGTTATAGCCATTTTAAGATTTTGAATTTTCTTTTTTCTGGTGCATAATATGACCCCCGCAGACGCCTAGTTTAGGAGTTATAGCCATTTTAAGATTTTGAATTTTCTTTTTTCTGGTGCATAATATGACCCCCGCAGACGCCTAGTTTAGGAGTTATAGCCATCTTAAGATTTTGAATTTTCTTTTTTCTGGTGCATAACATGACCCCCGCAGACGCCTAGTTTAGGAGTTATAGCCATTTTAAGATTTTGAATTTTCTTTTTTCTGGTGCATAATATGACCCCCGCAGACGCCTGGTTTAGGAGTTATAGCCATTTTAAGATTTTGAATTTTTTTCTTCTGGTGCATAATATAACCCCCGCAGACGCCTAGTTTAGGAGTTATAGCCATTTTAACATTTTGAATTTTTTTTTTCTGGTGCATAATATGACCCCCGCAGACGCCTAGTTTAGGAGTTATAGCCATTTTAAGATTTTGAATTTTTTTTTTCTGGTGCATAATATGACCCCCACAGACGCCTAGTTTAGGAGTTATAGCCATGTTAAGATTTTGAATTTTTTTTTTCTGTTGCATAATATGACCCCCGCAGACGCCTAGTTTAGGAGTTATAGCCATTTTAAGATTTTGAATTTTCTTTTTTCTGGTGCATAATATGACCCCCCCAGACGCCTAGTTTAGGAGTTATAGCCATTTTAAGATTTTGAATTTTCTTTTTTCTGGTGCATAATATGACCCCTGCACACGCCTAGTTTAGGAGTTATAGCCATTTAAAGATTTTGAATTTTTTTTTTTCTGGTGCATAATATGACCCTCGCAGACGCCTAGCTTTGGAGTTATAGCCATTTTAAGATTTTGAATTTTCTTTTTTCTGTTGCATAATATGACTCCCGCAGACGCCTAGTTTAGGAGTTATAGCTATTTTAAGATTTTGAATTTTCTTTTTTCTGGTGCATAATATGACCCCCGCAGACGCCTAGTTTAGGAGTTATAGCCATTTTAAGATTTTGAATTTTTTTTTCTGGTGCATAATATGACCCCCGCAGACGCCTAGTTTAGGAGTTATAGCCATTTTATGATTTTGAATTTTCTTTTTTCTGGTGCATAATATGACCCCCGCAGACGCCTAGTTTAGGAGTTATAGCCATTTTAAGATTTTGAATTTTTTTTTTTCTGGTGCATAATTTGACCCCCGCAGACGCCTAGTTTAGGAGTTATAGCCATTTTAAGATTTTGAATTTTCTTTTTTCTGGTGCATAATATGACCCCCGCAGACGCCTAGTTTAGGAGTTATAGCCATTTTAAGATTTTGAATTTTTTTTTTCTGGTGCATAATATAACCCCCGCAGACGCCTAGTTTAGGAGTTATAGCCATTTTAAGATTTTGATTTTTTTTTTTCTGGTGCATAATATGACCCCCGCAGACGCCTAGTTTAGGAGTTATAGCCATTTTAATATTTTGAATTTTTTTTTTCTGGTGCATAATATGACCCCCGCAGACGCCTAGTTTAGGAGTTATAGCCATTTTAAGATTTTGAATTTTCTTTTTTCTGGTGCATAATATGACCCCCCCAGACGCCTAGTTTAAGAGTTATAGCCATTTTAAGATTTTGAATTTTCTTTTTTCTGGTGCATAATATGACCCCTGCACACGCCTAGTTTAGGAGTTATAGCCATTTTAAGATTTTGAATTTTTTTTTTTCTGGTGCATAATATGACCCTCGCAGACGCCTAGCTTTGGAGTTATAGCCATTTTATGATTTTGAATTTTTTTTTTCTGTTGCATAATATGACCCCCGC
Organism: Volucella zonaria; assembly: GCA_963966105.1. Classification (NCBI taxonomy): domain Eukaryota; kingdom Metazoa; phylum Arthropoda; class Insecta; order Diptera; family Syrphidae; genus Volucella; species Volucella zonaria. The sequence goes on along the minus strand of CAWYQB010000001.1, from coordinate 5,817,804 downwards.
AGACGCCTAGTTTAGGAGTTATAGCCATTTTAAGATTTTGAATTTTTTTTTTCTGTTGCATAATATGACCCCCGCAGACGCCTAGTTTAGGAGTTATAGCCATTTTAAGATTTTGAATTTTCTTTTTTCTGGTGCATAATATGACCCCCGCAGACGCCTAGTTTAGGAGTTATAGCCATTTTAAGATTTTGAATTTTCTTTTTTCTGGTGCATAATATGACCCCCGCAGACGCCTAGTTTAGGAGTTATAGCCATTTTAAGATTTTGAATTTTTTTTTCTGGTGCATAATATGACCCCCGCAGACGCCTAGTTTAGGAGTTATAGCCATTTTATGATTTTGAATTTTCTTTTTTCTGGTGCATAATATGACCCCCGCAGACGCCTAGTTTAGGAGTTATAGCCATTTTAAGATTTTGAATTTTTTTTTTTCTGGTGCATAATATGACCCCCGCAGACGCCTAGTTTAGGAGTTATAGCCATTTTAAGATTTTGAATTTTCTTTTTTCTGGTGCATAATATGACCCCCGCAGACGCCTAGTTTAGGAGTTATAGCCATTTTAAGATTTTGAATTTTCTTTTTTCTGGTGCATAATATGACCCCCGCAGACGTCTAGTTTAGGAGTTATAGCCATGTTAAGATTTTGAATTTTTTTTTTCTGCTGCATAATATGACCCCCGCAGACGCCTAGTTTAGGAGTTATAGCCATTTTAAGATTTTGAATTTTTTTTTTTCTGGTGCATAATATAACCCCCGCAGACGCCTAGTTTAGGAGTTATAGCCATTTTAAGATTTTGAATTTTTTTTTTTCTGGTGCATAATATGACCCCCGCAGACGCCTAGTTTAGGAGTTATAGCCATTTTAAGATTTTGAATTTTTTTTTTCTGGTGCATAATATAACCCCCGCAGACGCCTAGTTTAGGAGTTATAGCCATTTTAAGATTTTGATTTTTTTTTTTTCTGGTGCATAATATGACCCCCGCAGACGCCTAGTTTAGGAGTTATAGCCATTTTAAGATTTTGAATTTTTTTTTTCTGGTGCATAATATGACCCCCGCAGACGCCTAGTTTAGGAGTTATAGCCATTTTAAGATTTTGAATTTTTTTTTTTCTGGTGCATAATATGACCCCCGCAGACGCCTAGTTTAGGAGTTATAGCCATTTTAAGATTTTGAATTTTTTTTTTCTGGTGCATAATATGACCCCCGCAGACGCCTAGTTTAGGAGTTATAGCCATTTTAAGATTTTGAATTTTTTTTTTTCTGGTGCATAATATAACCCCCGCAGACGCCTAGTTTAGGAGTTATAGCCATTTTAAGATTTAGAATTTTTTTTTTTCTGGTGCATAATATGACCCCCGCAGACGCCTAGTTTAGGAGTTATAGCCATTTTAAGATTTTGAATTTTTTTTTTCTGGTGCATAATATAACCCCCGCAGACGCCTAGTTTAGGAGTTATAGCCATTTTAAGATTTTGAATTTTTTTTTTTCTGGTGCATAATATGACCCCCGCAGACGCCTAGTTTAGGAGTTATAGCCATTTTAAGATTTTGAATTTTTTTTTTCTGGTGCATAATATGACCCCCGCAGACGCCTAGTTTAGGAGTTATAGCCATTTTAAGATTTTGAATTTTTTTTTTCTGGTGCATAATATGACCCCACCAGACGCCTAGTTTAGGAGTTATAGCCATTTTAAGATTTTGAATTTTTTTTTTCTGGTGCATAATATGACCCCCGCAGACGCCTAGTTTAGGAGTTATAGCCATTTTAAGATTTTGAATTTTTTTTTTCTGGTGCATAATATGACCCCACCAGACGCCTAGTTTAGGAGTTATAGCCATTTTAAGATTTTGAATTTTTTTTTTCTGGTGCATAATATGACCCCCGCAGACGCCTAGTTTAGGAGCTATAGCCATTTTAAGAATTTGAATTTTTTTTTTCTGGTGCATAATATGACCCCCGCAGACGCCTAGTTTAGGAGTTATAGCCCTTTTAAGATTTTGAATTTTCTTTTTTCTGGTGCATAATATGACCCCCGCAGACGCCTAGTTTAGGAGTTATAGCCATTTTAAGATTTTGAATTTTCTTTTTTCTGGTGCATAATATGACCCCCGCAGATGCCTAGTTTAGGAGTTATAGCCATTTTAAGATTTTGAATTTTCTTTTTTCTGGTGCATAATATGACCCCCGCAGACGCCTAGTTTAGGAGTTATAGCCATTTTAAGATTTTGAATTTTTTTTTTCTGGTGCATAATATGACCCCCGCAGACGCCTAGTTTAGGAGTTATAGCCATTTTAAGATTTTGAATTTTCTTTTTTCTGGTGCATAATATGACCCCCGCAGACGCCTAGTTTAGGAGTTGTAGCCATTTTAAGATTTTGAATTTTTTTTTTTCTATTGCATAATATGACCCCCGCAGACGCCTAGTTTAGGAGTTATAGCCATTTTAAGATTTTGAATTTTCTTTTTTCTGGTGCATAATATGACCCCCGCAGACGCCTAGTTTAGGAGTTATAGCCATTTTAAGATTTTGGATTTTCTTTTTTTTGGTGCATTATATGACCCCCGCAGACGCCTAGTTTAGGAGTTATAGCTATTTTAAGATTTTGAATTTTCTTTTTTCTGGTGCATAATATGACCCCCGCAGACGCCTAGTTTAGGAGTTATAGCCATTTTAAGATTTTGAATTTTTTTTTCTGGTGCATAATATGACCCCCGCAGACGCCTAGTTTAGGAGTTATAGCCATTTTATGATTTTGAATTTTCTTTTTTCTGGTGCATAATATGACCCCAGCAGACGCCTAGTTTAGGAGTTATAGCCATTTTAAGATTTTGAATTTTTTTTTTTCTGGTGCATAATATGACCCCCGCAGACGCCTAGTTTAGGAGTTATAGCCATTTTAAGATTTTGAATTTTCTTTTTTCTGGTGCATAATATGACCCCCGCAGACGCCTAGTTTAGGAGTTATAGCCATTTTAAGATTTTGAATTTTTTTTTTCTGGTGCATAATATAACCCCCGCAGACGCCTAGTTTAGGAGTTATAGCCATTTTAAGATTTTGATTTTTTTTTTTTCTGGTGCATAATATGACCCCCGCAGACGCCTAGTTTAGGAGTTATAGCCATTTTAATATTTTGAATTTTTTTTTTCTGGTGCATAATATGACCCCCGCAGACGCCTAGTTTAGGAGTTATAGCCATTTTAAGATTTTGAATTTTCTTTTTTCTGGTGCATAATATGACCCCCCCAGACGCCTAGTTTAGGAGTTATAGCCATTTTAAGATTTTGAATTTTCTTTTTTCTGGTGCATAATATGACCCCTGCACACGCCTAGTTTAGGAGTTATAGCCATTTTAAGATTTTGAATTTTTTTTTTTCTGGTGCATAATATGACCCTCGCAGACGCCTAGCTTTGGAGTTATAGCCATTTTATGATTTTGAATTTTTTTTTTCTGTTGCATAATATGACCCCCGCAGACGCCTAGTTTAGGAGTTATAGCCATTTTAAGATTTTGAATTTTTTTTTTCTGTTGCATAATATGACCCCCGCAGACGCCTAGTTTAGGAGTTATAGCCATTTTAAGATTTTGAATTTTCTTTTTTCTGGTGCATAATATGACCCCCGCAGACGCCTAGTTTAGGAGTTATAGCCATTTTAAGATTTTGAATTTTCTTTTTTCTGGTGCATAATATGACCCCCCAGACGCCTAGTTTAGGAGTTATAGCCATTTTAAGATTTTGAATTTTTTTTTCTGGTGCATAATATGACCCCCGCAGACGCCTAGTTTAGGAGTTATAGCCATTTTATGATTTTGAATTTTCTTTTTTCTGGTGCATAATATGACCCCCGCAGACGCCTAGTTTAGGAGTTATAGCCATTTTAAGATTTTGAATTTTTTTTTTTCTGGTGCATAATATGACCCCCGCAGACGCCTAGTTTAGGAGTTATAGCCATTTTAAGATTTTGAATTTTCTTTTTTCTGGTGCATAATATGACCCCCGCAGACGCCTAGTTTAGGAGTTATAGCCATTTTAAGATTTTGAATTTTCTTTTTTCTGGTGCATAATATGACCCCCGCAGACGTCTAGTTTAGGAGTTATAGCCATGTTAAGATTTTGAATTTTTTTTTTCTGCTGCATAATATGACCCCCGCAGACGCCTAGTTTAGGAGTTATAGCCATTTTAAGATTTTGAATTTTTTTTTTTCTGGTGCATAATATAACCCCCGCAGACGCCTAGTTTAGGAGTTATAGCCATTTTAAGATTTTGAATTTTTTTTTTTCTGGTGCATAATATGACCCCCGCAGACGCCTGGTTTAGGAGTTATAGCCATTTTAAGATTTTGAATTTTTTTTTTCTGGTGCATAATATAACCCCCGCAGACGCCTAGTTTAGGAGTTATAGCCATTTTAAGATTTTGAATTTTTTTTTTTCTGGTGCATAATATGACCCCCGCAGACGCCTAGTTTAGGAGTTATAGCCATTTTAAGATTTTGAATTTTTTTTTTCTGGTGCATAATATGACCCCCGCAGACGCCTAGTTTAGGAGTTATAGCCATTTTAAGATTTTGAATTTTTTTTTTCTGGTGCATAATATGACCCCACCAGACGCCTAGTTTAGGAGTTATAGCCATTTTAAGATTTTGAATTTTTTTTTTCTGGTGCATAATATGACCCCCGCAGACGCCTAGTTTAGGAGTTATAGCCATTTTAAGATTTTGAATTTTTTTTTTCTGGTGCATAATATGACCCCACCAGACGCCTAGTTTAGGAGTTATAGCCATTTTAAGATTTTGAATTTTTTTTTTCTGGTGCATAATATGACCCCCGCAGACGCCTAGTTTAGGAGCTATAGCCATTTTAAGAATTTGAATTTTTTTTTTCTGGTGCATAATATGACCCCCGCAGACGCCTAGTTTAGGAGTTATAGCCCTTTTAAGATTTTGAATTTTCTTTTTTCTGGTGCATAATATGACCCCCGCAGACGCCTAGTTTAGGAGTTATAGCCATTTTAAGATTTTGAATTTTCTTTTTTCTGGTGCATAATATGACCCCCGCAGATGCCTAGTTTAGGAGTTATAGCCATTTTAAGATTTTGAATTTTCTTTTTTCTGGTGCATAATATGACCCCCGCAGACGCCTAGTTTAGGAGTTATAGCCATTTTAAGATTTTGAATTTTTTTTTTCTGGTGCATAATATGACCCCCGCAGACGCCTAGTTTAGGAGTTATAGCCATTTTAAGATTTTGAATTTTCTTTTTTCTGGTGCATAATATGACCCCCGCAGACGCCTAGTTTAGGAGTTGTAGCCATTTTAAGATTTTGAATTTTTTTTTTTCTATTGCATAATATGACCCCCGCAGACGCCTAGTTTAGGAGTTATAGCCATTTTAAGATTTTGAATTTTCTTTTTTCTGGTGCATAATATGACCCCCGCAGACGCCTAGTTTAGGAGTTATAGCCATTTTAAGATTTTGGATTTTCTTTTTTTTGGTGCATTATATGACCCCCGCAGACGCCTAGTTTAGGAGTTATAGCCATTTTAAGATTTTGAATTTTCTTTTTTTTGGTGCATAATATGACCCCGGCAGACGCCTAGTTTAGGAGTTGTAGCCATTTTAAGATTTTGAATTTTTTTTTTTCTGGTGCATAATATGACCCCCGCAGACGCCTAGTTTAGGAGTTATAGCCATTTTAAGATTTTGAATTTTCTTTTTTCTGGTGCATAATATGACCCCCGCAGACGCCTAGTTTAGGTGTTATAGCCATTTTAAGATTTTGGATTTTCTTTTTTCTGGTGCATAATATGACCCCCGCAGACGCCTAGTTTAGGAGTTATAGCCATTTTAAGATTTTGAATTTTTTTTTTCTGGTGCATAATATGACCCCCGCAGACGCCTAGTTTAGGAGTTATAGCCATTTTAAGATTTTGAATTTTTTTTTTCTGGTGCATAATATGACCCCCGCAGACGCCTAGTTTAGGAGTTATAGCCATTTTAAGATTTTGTTTTTTTTTTTCTGGTGCATAAAATGACCCCTGCAGACGCCTAGTTTAGGAGTTATAGCCATTTTAAGATTTTGAATTTTCTTTTTTCTGGTGCATAATATGACCCCCGCAGACGCCTAGTTTATGAGTTATAGCCATTTTAAGATTTAGAATTTTTTTTTCTGGTGCATAATATGACCCCCGCAGACGCCTAGTTTATTAGTTATAGCCATTTTAAGATTTTGAATTTTTTTTTTCTGGTTCATAATATGACCCCCGCAGACGCCTAGTTTAGGAGTTATAGCCATTTTAAGATTTTGAATTTTCTTTTTTCCGGTGCATAATATGACCCCCGCAGACGCCTAGTTTAGGAGTTATAGCCATTTTAAGATTTTGTTTTTTTTTTTCTGGTGCATAAAATGACCCCTGCAGACGCCTAGTTTAGGAGTTATAGCCATTTTAAGATTTTGAATTTTCTTTTTTCTGGTGCATAATATGACCCCTGCAGACGCCTAGTTTAGGAATCATAGCCATTTTAAGATTTTGAATTTTTTTTTTCTGGTGCATAATATGACCCCCGCAGACGCCTAGTTTAGGAGTTATAGCCATTTTAAGATTTTGAATTTTTTTTTTTCTGGTGCATAATATGACCCCCGCAGACGCCTAGTTTAGGAGTTATAGCCATTTTAAGATTTTGAATTTTTTTTTTCTGGTGCATAATATGACCCCCGCAGACGCCTAGTTTAGGAGTTATAGCCATTTTAAGATTTTGAATTTTCTTTTTTCCGGTGCATAATATGACCCCCGCAGACGCCTAGTTTAGGAGTTATAGCCATTTTAAGATTTTGTTTTCTTTTTTCTGGTGCATAATATGACCCCCGCAGACGCCTAGTTTAGGAGTTATAGCCATTTTAAGATTTTGAATTTTTTTTTTCTGGTGCATATAAAGGCCCCCGCAGACGCCTAGTTTAGGAGTTATAGCCATTTTAAGATTTTGAATTTTTTTTTTCTGGTGCATAATATGACCCCCGCGGACGCCTAATTTAGGAGTTATAGCCATTTTAAGATTTTGAATTTTTTTTTTCTGGTGCATAATATGACCCCCCCATACGCCTAGTTTAGGAGTTATAGCCATTTTAAGATTTTGAATTTTCTTTTTTCTGGTGCATAATATGACCCCCGCAGACGCCTAGTTTACGAGTTATAGCCATTTTAAGATTTTGAATTTTTTTTTTCTGGTGCATAATATAACCCCCGCAGACGCCTAGTTTAGGAGTTATAGCCATTTTAAGATTTTTAATTTTTTTTTTTCTTTTGCATAATATGACCCCCGCAGACGTCTAGTTTAGGAGTTATAGCCATTTTAAGATTTTGAATTTTCTTGTTTCTGGTGCATAATATGACCCCCGCAGACGTCTAGTTTAGGAGTTATAGCCATTTTAAGATTTTGAATTTTCTTTTTTCTGGTGCATAATATGACCCCCGCAGACGCCTAGTTTAGGAGTTATAGCCATTTTAAGATTTTGAATTTTTTTTTTCTTGTGCATAATATGACCCCCGCAGACGCCTAGTTTAGGAGTTATAGCCATTTTAAAATTTTGAATTTTTTTTTTCTGGTGCATAATATGACCCCCCCATACGCCTAGTTTAGGAGTTATAGCCATTTTAAGATTTTGAATTTTCTTTTTTCTGGTGCATAATATGACCCCCGCAGACGCCTAGTTTACGAGTTATAGCCATTGTAAGATTTTGAATTTTTTTTTTCTGGTGCATAATATAACCCCCGCAGACGCCTAGTTTAGGAGTTATAGCCATTTTAAGATTTTGAATTTTTTTTTTTCTGGTGCATAATATGACCCCCGCAGACGCCTAGTTTAGGAGTTATAGCCATTTTAAGATTTTGAATTTTTTTTTCTGGTGCATAATATGACCCCGCAGACGCTTAGTTTAGGAATTATAGCCATTTTAAGATTTTGAATTTTCTTTTTTCTGGTGCATAATATGACCCCCGCAGACGCATAGTTTAGGAGTTATAGCCATTTTAAGATTTTGAATTTTTTTTTCTGGTGCATAATATGACCCCCGCAGACGCCTAGTTTAGGAGTTATAGCCATTTTAAGATTTTGAATTTTTTTTTTCTGGTGCATAATATGACCCCCGCAGACGCCTAGTTTAGGAGTTATAGCCATTTTAAGATTTTGAATTTTCTTTTTTCTAGTGCATAATATGACCCCCGCAGACGCCTAGTTTAGGAGTTATAGCCATTTTAAGATTTTGAATTTTTTTTCTGGTGCATAATATGACCCCCGCAGACGCCTAGTTTAGGAGTCATAGCCATTTTAAGATTTTGAATTTTTTTTTTCTGGTGCATAATATGACCCCCGCAGACGCCTAGTTTAGGAGTTATAGCCATTTTAAGATTTTGAATTTTCTTTTTTCTGGTGCATAATATGACCCCCCCAGACGACTAGTTTAGGAGTTATAGCCATTTTAGGATTTTGAATTTTTTTTTTCTGGTGCATAATATGACCCGCGCAGACGCCTAGTTTAGGAGTTATAGCCATTTTAAGATTTTGAATTTTTTTTTTCTGGTGCATAATATGACCCCCGCAGACACCAAGTTTAGGAGTTATAGCCATTTTAAGATTTTGAATCTTTTTTTCTGGTGCATAATATGACCCCCGCAGACGCATAGTTTAGGAGTTATAGCCATTTTAAGATTTTGAATTTTCTTTTTTCTGGTGCATAATATGACCCCCGCGGACGCCTAGTTTACGAGTTATAGCCATTTTAAGATTTTGAATTTTTTTTTTCTGGTGCATAATATAACCCCCGCAGACGCCTAGTTTAGGAGTTATAGCCATTTTAAGATTTTTAATTTTTTTTTTTCTTTTGCATAATATGACCCCCGCAGACGTCTAGTTTAGGAGTTATAGCCATTTTAAGATTTTGAATCTTTTTTTCTGGTGCATAATATGACCCCCGCAGACGCCTAGTTTAGGAGTTATAGCCATTTTAAGATTTTGAATTTTTTTTTTCTTGTGCATAATATGACCCCCGCAGACGCCTAGTTTAGGAGTTATAGCCATTTTAAGATTTTGAATTTTTTTTTTCTGGTGCATAATATGACCCCCGCAGACGCCTAGTTTAGGAGTTATAGCCATTTTAAGATTTTGAATTTTTTTTTTCTGGTGCATAATATGACCCCCGCAGACGCCTAGTTTAGGAGTCATAGCCATTTTAAGATTTTGAATTTTTTTTTTCTGGTGCATAATATGACCCCCGCAGACGCCTAGTTTAGGAGTTATAGCCATTTTAAGACTTTGAATTTTTTTTTTCTGGTGCATAATATGACCCCCGCAGACGCCAAGTTTAGGAGTTATAGCCATTTTAAGATTTTGAATCTTTTTTTCTGGTGCATAATATGACCCCCGCAGACGCATAGTTTAGTAGTTATAGCCATTTTAAGATTTTGAATTTTCTTTTTTCTGGTGCATAATATGACCCCCGCAGACGCCTAGTTTACGAGTTATAGCCATTTTAAGATTTTGAATTTTTTTTTTCTGGTGCATAATATAACCCCCGCAGACGCCTAGTTTAGGAGTTATAGCCATTTTAAGATTTTTAATTTTTTTTTTTCTTTTGCATAATATGACCCCCGCAGACGTCTAGTTTAGGAGTTATAGCCATTTTAAGATTTTGAATTTTCTTTTTTCTGGTGCATAATATGACCCCCGCAGACGCCTAGTTTACGAGTTATAGCCATTTTAAGATTTTGAATTTTTTTTTTCTGGTGCATAATATAACCCCCGCAGACGCCTAGTTTAGGAGTTATAGCCATTTTAAGATTTTGAATTTTCTTTTTTCTGGTGCATAATATGACCCCCGCAGACGTCTAGTTTAGGAGTTATAGCCATTTTAAGATTTTGAATTTTCTTTTTTCTGGTGCATAATATGACCCCCGCAGACGCCTAGTTTAGGAGTTATAGCCATTTTAAGATTTTGAATTTTTTTTTTCTTGTGCATAATATGACCCCCGCAGACGCCTAGTTTAGGAGTTATAGCCATTTTAAGATTTTGAATTTTTTTTTTCTGGTGCATAATATGACCCCCGCAGACGCCTAGTTTAGGAGTCATAGCCATTTTAAGATTTTGAATTTTTTTTTTCTGGTGCATAATATGACCCCCGCAGACGCCTAGTTTAGGAGTTATAGCTATTTTAAGATTTTGAATTTTTTTGTTCTGGTGCATAATATGACCCCGCAGACGCCAAGTTTAGGAGTTATAGCCATTTTAAGATTTTGAATCTTTTTTTCTGGTGCATAATATGACCCCCGCAGACGCCTAGTTTAGGAGTTATAGCCATTTTAAGATTTTGAATTTTCTTTTTTCTGGTGCATAATATGACCCCCGCAGACGCCTAGTTTACGAGTTATAGCCATTTTAAGATTTTGAATTTTTTTTTTCTGGTGCATAATATAACCCCCGCAGACGCCTAGTTTAGGAGTTATAGCCATTTTAAGATTTTTAATTTTTTTTTTCTTTTGCATAATATGACCCCCGCAGACGTCTAGTTTAGGAGTTATAGCCATTTTAAGATTTTGAATTTTCTTTTTTCTGGTGCATAATATGACCCCCGCAGACGTCTAGTTTAGGAGTTATAGCCATTTTAAGATTTTGAATTTTCTTTTTTCTGGTGCTTAATATGACCCCCGCAGACGCCTAGTTTAGGAGTTATAGCCATTTTAAGATTTTGAATTTTTTTTTTCTTGTGCATAATATGACCCCCGCAGACGCCTAGTTTAGGAGTTATAGCCATTTTAAGATTTTGAATTTTTTTTTTCTGGTGCATAATATGACCCCCCCATACGCCTAGTTTAGGAGTTATAGCCATTTTAAGATTTTGAATTTTCTTTTTTCTGGTGCATAATATGACCCCCGCAGACGCCTAGTTTACGAGTTATAGCCATTTTAAGATTTTGAATTTTTTTTTTTTGGTGCATAATATAACCCCCGCAGACGCCTAGTTTAGGAGTTATAGCCATTTTAAGATTTTGAATTTTTTTTTTTCTGGTGCATAATATGACCCCCGCAGACGCCTAGTTTAGGAGTTATTGCCATTTTAAGATTTTGAATTTTTTTTTCTGGTGCATAATATGACCCCCGCAGACGCCTAGTTTAGGAGTTATAGCCATTTTAAGATTTTGAATTTTCTTTTTTCTGGTGCCTAATATGACCCCCGCAGACGCCTAGTTTAGGAGTTGTAGCCATTTTAAGATTTTGAATTTTCTTTTTTCTGGTGCATAATATGACCCCCGCAGACGCCTAGTTTAGGAGTTATAGCCATTTTAAGATTTTGAATTTTCTTTTTTCTGGTGCATAATATGACCCCCGCAGACGCCTAGTTTAGGAGTTATAGCCATTTTAAGATTTTGAATTTTCTTTTTTCTGGTGCATAATATGACCCCCGCAGACGCTTAGTTTAGGAGTTATAGCCATTTTAAGATTTTGAAATTTTTTTTTCTGGTGCATAATATGACCCCCCCAGACGCCTAGTTTAGGAGTTATTGCCATTTTAAGATTTTGAATTTTTTTTTTCTGGTGCATAATATGACCCCCGCAGACGCCTAGTTTAGGAGTTATAGCCATTTTAAGATTTTGAATTTTCTTTTTTCTGGTGCATAATATGACCCCCACAGATGCCTAGTTTAGGAGTTATAGCCATTTTAAGATTTTGAATTTTCTTTTTTCTGGTGCATAACATGACCCCCGCAGACGCCTAGTTTAGGAGTTATAGCCATTTTAAGATTTTGAATTTTCTTTTTTCTGGTGCATAATATGACCCCCGCAGACGCCTAGTTTAGGAGTTATAGCCATTTTAAGATTTTGAATTTTTTTTTCTGGTGCATAATATGACCCCCGCAGACGCCTAGTTTAGGAGTTATAGCCATTTCAAGATTTTGAATTTTTTTTTCTGGTGCATAATATGACCCCCGCAGACGCCTAGTTTAGGAGTTATAGCCATTTTAAGATTTTGAATTTTCATTTTTCTGGTGCATAATATGACCCCCGCAGACGCCTAGTTTAGGAGTTATTGCCATTTTAAGATTTTGAATTTTCTTTTTTCTGGTGCATAATATGACCCCCGTAGACGCCTAGTTTAGGAGTTATAGCCATTTTAAGATTTTGAATCTTCTTTTTTCTGGTGCATAATATGACCCCCGCAGACGCCTAGTTTAGGAGTTATAGCCATTTTAAGATTTTGAAGTTTTTTTTTCTGGTGCATACTATGACCCCCGCAGACGCCTAGTTTAGGAGTTATAGCCATTTTAAGATTTTGAATTTTTTTTTTTCTGGTGCATAATATGACCCCCGCAGACGCCTAGTTTAGGAGTTATAGCCATTTTAAGATTTTGAATTTTTTTTTTCTGGTGCATAATATGACCCACGCAGACGCCTAGTTTAGGAGTTATAGCCATTTTAAGATTTTGAATTTTTTTTTTCTGGTGCATAATATGACCCCCGCAGACGCCTAGTTTAGGAGTTATAGCCATTTTAAGATTTTGAATTTTTTTTTTTCTGGTGCATAATATGACCCCCGCAGGCGCCTAGTTTAGGAGTTATAGCCATTTTAAGATTTTGAATTTTCTTTTTTCTGGTGCATAATATAACCCCCGCAGACGCCTAGTTTAGGAGTTATAGCCATTTTAAGATTTTGAATTTTTTTTTTTCTGGTGCATAAAATGACCCCCGCAGACGCCTAGTTTAGGAGTTATAGCCATTTTAAGATTTTGAATTTTTTTTTTCTGGTGCATAATATGACCCCCACAGACGCCTAGTTTAGGAGTTATAGCCATTTTAAGATTTTGAATTTTTTTTTTCTGGTGCATAATATGACCCCCGCAGACGACTAGTTTAGGAGTTATAGCCATTTTAAGATTTTGAATTTTTTTTTCTGGTGCATAATATGACCCCCGCAGACGCCTAGTTTAGGAGTTATAGCCATTTTAAGATTTTGAATTTTTTTTTTTCTGGTGCATAATATGACCCCCGCAGACGCCTAGTTTAGGAGTTATAGCCATTTTAAGATTTTGAATTTTCTTTTTTCTGGTGCATAATATGACCCCCCCAGACGCCTAGTTTAGGAGTTATAGCCATTTTAAGATTTTGAATTTTTTTTTTCTGGTGCATAATATGACCCCCGCAGACGCCTAGTTTAGGAGTTATAGCCATTTTAAGATTTTGAATTTTTTTTTTCTGGTGCATAATATGACCCCCGCAGACGCCAAGTTTAGGAGTTACAGCCATTTTAAGATTTTGAATCTTTTTTTCTGGTGCATAATATGACCCCCGCAGACGCCTAGTTTAGGAGTTATAGCCATTTTAAGATTTCGAATTTTTTTTTTCTGGTGCATAATATGACCCCCGCAGACGCCTAGTTTAGGAGTTATAGCCATTTTAAGATTTTGAATTTTCTTTTTTCTGGTGCATAATATGACCCCCGCAGACGCCTAGTTTAGGAGTTATAGCCATTTTAAGATTTTGAATTTTCTTTTTTCTGGTGCATAATACGACCCCCGCAGACGCCTAGTTTAGGAGTTATAGCCATTTTAAGATTTTGAATTTTTTTTTTCTGGTGCATAATATGACCCCCGCAGACGCCTAGTTTAGGAGTTATATCCATTTTAAGATTTTGAATTTTTTTTTCTGGTGCATAATATGACCCCCGCAGACGCCAAGTTTAGGAGTTATAGCCATTTTAAGATTTTGAATTTTTTTTTTCTGGTGCATAATATGACCCCCGCAGACGCCTAGTTTAGGAGTTATATCCATTTTAAGATTTTGAATTTTTTTTTTCTGGTGCATAATACGACCCCCGCAGACGCCTAGTTTAGGAGTTATAGCCATTTTAAGATTTTGAATTTTCTTTTTTCTGGTGCAAAATATGACCCCCGCAGACGCCTAGTTTAGGAGTTATAGCCATTTTAAGATTTTGAATTTTTTTTTTCTGGTGCATAATATGACCCCCGCAGACGCCTAGTTTAGGAGTTATATCCATTTTAAGATTTTGAATTTTCTTTTTTCTGGTGCATAATATGACCCCCGCAGACGCCTAGTTTAGGAGTTATAGCCATTTTAAGATTCTGAATTTTCTTTTTTCTGGTGCATAATATGACCCCCGCAGACGCCTAGTTTAGGAGTTATAGCCATTTTAAGATTTTGAATTTTTTTTTTCTGGTGCATAATATAACCCCCGCAGACGCCTAGTTTAGGAGTTCTAGCCATTTTAAGATTTTGAATTTTTTTTTTCTGGTGCATAATATGACCCCCGCAGACGCCTAGTTTAGGAGTTATAGCCATTTTAAGATTTTGAATTTTTTTTTTTCATTTTAAGATTTTGAATTTTTTTTTTCTGGTGCATAATACGACACCCGCAGACGCTTAGTTTAGGAGTTATAGCCATTTTAAGATTTTGAAATTTTTTTTTCTGGTGCATAATATGACCCCCCCAGACGCCTAGTTTAGGAGTTATTGCCATTTTAAGATTTTGAATTTTCTTTTTTCTGGTGCATAATATGACCCCCGCAGACGCTTAGTTTAGGAGTTATAGCCATTTTAAGATTTTGAAATTTTTTTTTCTGGTGCATAATATGACCCCCCCAGACGCCTAGTTTAGGAGTTATTGCCATTTTAAGATTTTGAATTTTTTTTTTCTGGTGCATAATATGACCCCCGCAGACGCCTAGTTTAGGAGTTATAGCCATTTTAAGATTTTGAATTTTCTTTTTTCTGGTGCATAATATGACCCCCACAGATGCCTAGTTTAGGAGTTATAGCCATTTTAAGATTTTGAATTTTCTTTTTTCTGGTGCATAACATGACCCCCGCAGACGCCTAGTTTAGGAGTTATAGCCATTTTAAGATTTTGAATTTTCTTTTTTCTGGTGCATAATATGACCCCCGCAGACGCCTAGTTTAGGAGTTATAGCCATTTTAAGATTTTGAATTTTTTTTTCTGGTGCATAATATGACCCCCCCAGACGCCTAGTTTAGGAGTTATTGCCATTTTAAGATTTTGAATTTTTTTTTTCTGGTGCATAATATGACCCCCGCAGACGCCTAGTTTAGGAGTTATAGCCATTTTAAGATTTTGAATTTTCTTTTTTCTGGTGCATAATATGACCCCCGCAGACGCCTAGTTTAGGAGTTATAGCCATTTTAAGATTTTGAATTTTCTTTTTTCTGGTGCATAATATGACCCCCACAGATGCCTAGTTTAGGAGTTATAGCCATTTTAAGATTTTGAATTTTCTTTTTTCTGGTGCATAACATGACCCCCGCAGACGCCTAGTTTAGGAGTTATAGCCATTTTAAGATTTTGAATTTTCTTTTTTCTGGTGCATAATATGACCCCCGCAGACGCCTAGTTTAGGAGTTATAGCCATTTTAAGATTTTGAATTTTTTTTTCTGGTGCATAATATGACCCCCGCAGACGCCTAGTTTAGGAGTTATAGCCATATCAAGATTTTGAATTTTTTTTTTCTGGTGCATAATATGACCCCCGCAGACGCCTAGTTTAGGAGTTATAGCCATTTTAAGATTTTGAATTTTCATTTTTCTGGTGCATAATATGACCCCCGCAGACGCCTAGTTTAGGAGTTATTGCCATTTTAAGATTTTGAATTTTCTTTTTTCTGGTGCATAATATGACCCCCGTAGACGCCTAGTTTAGGAGTTATAGCCATTTTAAGATTTTGAATCTTCTTTTTTCTGGTGCATAATATGACCCCCGCAGACGCCTAGTTTAGGAGTTATAGCCATTTTAAGATTTTGAATTTTTTTTTTCTGGTGCATACTATGACCCCCGCAGACGCCTAGTTTAGGAGTTATAGCCATTTTAAGATTTTGAATTTTTTTTTTTCTGGTGCATAATATGACCCCCGCAGACGCCTAGTTTAGGAGTTATAGCCATTTTAAGATTTTGAATTTTTTTTTTCTGGTGCATAATATGACCCCCGCAGACGCCTAGTTTAGGAGTTATAGCCATTTTAAGATTTTGAATTTTTTTTTTTCTGGTGCATAATATGACCCGCGCAGGCGCCTAGTTTAGGAGTTATAGCCATTTTAAGATTTTGAATTTTCTTTTTTCTGGTGCATAATATAACCCCCGCAGACGCCTAGTTTAGGAGTTATAGCCATTTTAAGATTTTGATTTTTTTTTTTTCTGGTGCATAATATGACCCCCGCAGACGCCTAGTTTAGGAGTTATAGCCATTTTAAGATTTTGAATTTTTTTTTTCTGGTGCATAATATGACCCCCACAGACGCCTAGTTTAGGAGTTATAGCCATTTTAAGATTTTGAATTTTTTTTTTCTGGTGCATAATATGACCCCCGCAGACGCCTAGTTTAGGAGTTATAGCCATTTTAAGATTTTGAATTTTTTTTTCTGGTGCATAATATGACCCCCGCAGACGCCTAGTTTAGGAGTTATAGCCATTTTAAGATTTTGAATTTTTTTTTTTCTGGTGCATAATATGACCCCCGCAGACGCCTAGTTTAGGAGTTATAGCCATTTTAAGATTTTGAATTTTCTTTTTTCTGGTGCATAATATGACCCCCCCAGACGCCTAGTTTAGGAGTTATAGCCATTTTAAGATTTTGAATTTTTTTTTTCTGGTGCATAATATGACCCCCGCAGACGCCTAGTTTAGGAGTTATAGCCATTTTAAGATTTTGAATTTTTTTTTCTGGTGCATAATATGACCCCCGCAGACGCCAAGTTTAGGAGTTACAGCCATTTTAAGATTTTGAATCTTTTTTTCTGGTGCATAATATGACCCCCGCAGACGCCTAGTTTAGGAGTTATAGCCATTTTAAGATTTCGAATTTTTTTTTTCTGGTGCATAATATGACCCCCGCAGACGCCTAGTTTAGGAGTTATAGCCATTTTAAGATTTTGAATTTTCTTTTTTCTGGTGCATAATATGACCCCCGCAGACGCCTAGTTTAGGAGTTATAGCCATTTTAAGATTTTGAATTTTTTTTTTCTGGTGCATAATATGACCCCCGCAGACGCCTAGTTTAGGAGTTATATCCATTTTAAGATTTTGAATTTTTTTTTCTGGTGCATAATATGACCCCCGCAGACGCCAAGTTTAGGAGTTATAGCCATTTTAAGATTTTGAATTTTTTTTTTCTGGTGCATAATATGACCCCCGCAGACGCCTAGTTTAGGAGTTATATCCATTTTAAGATTTTGAATTTTTTTTTTCTGGTGCATAATACGACCCCCGCAGACGCCTAGTTTAGGAGTTATAGCCATTTTAAGATTTTGAATTTTCTTTTTTCTGGTGCAAAATATGACCCCCGCAGACGCCTAGTTTAGGAGTTATAGCCATTTTAAGATTTTGAATTTTCTTTTTTCTGGTGCATAATATGACCCCCGCAGACGCCTAGTTTAGGAGTTATAGCCATTTTAAGATTTTGAATTTTTTTTTTCTGGTGCATAATATGACCCCCGCAGACGCCTAGTTTAGGAGTTATAGCCATTTTAAGATTTTGAATTTTTTTTTTTCATTTTAAGATTTTGAATTTTTTTTTTCTGGTGCATAATACGACCCCCGCAGACGCCTAGTTTAGGAGTTATAGCCATTTTAAGATTTTGAAGTTTCTTTTTTCTGGTGCATAATATGACCCCTGCAGACGCCTAGTTTAGGAGTTATAGCCATTTTAAGATTTTGAATTTTCTTTTTTCTGGTGCATAATATGACCCCTGCAGACGCCTAGCTTAGGAGTTATAGCCATTTTAAGATTTTGAATTTTTTTTTTCTGATGCATAATATGACCCCCGCAGACGCCTAGTTTAGGAGTTATAGCCATTTTAAGATTTTGAATTTTTTTTTTCTGGTGCATAATATGACCCCCGCAGACGCCTAGTTTAGGAGTTATAGCCATTTTAAGATTTTGAATTTTCTTTTTTCTGGTGCATAATATGACCCCCGCAGACGCCTAGTTTAGGAGTTATAGCCATTTTAAGATTTTGAATTTTCTTTTTTCTGGTGCATAATATGACCCCCGCAGACGCCTAGTTTAGGTGTTATAGCCATTTTAAGATTTTGAATTTTCTTTTTTTCTCGTGCATAATATGACCCCCGCAGACGCCTGGTTTAGGAGTTATAGCCATTTTAAGATTTTGAATTTTTTTTTTCTGGTGCATAATATGACCCCCGCAGACGCCTAGTTTAGGAGTTATAGCCATTTTAAGATTTTGAATTTCCTTTTTTTCTGGTGCATAATATGACCCCCGCAGATGCCTGGTTTAGGAGTTATAGCCATTTTAAGAATTTGAATTTTTTTTTTCTGATGCATAATATGACCCCCGCAGACGCCTAGTTTAGGAGTTATAGCCATTTTAAGATTTTGAATTTTTTTTTTCTGGTGCTTAATATGACCCCCGCAGACGCCTGGTTTAGGAGTTATAGCCATTTTAAGATTTTGAATTTTTTTTTTCTGGTGCATAATATGACCCCCGCAGACGCTTGGTTTAGGAGTTATAGCCATTTTAAGATTTTGAATTTTTTTTTTTCTGGTGCATAATATGACCCCCGCAGACGCCTGGTTTAGGAGTTATAGCCATTTTAAGATTTTGATTTTTTTTTTTCTGGTGCATAATATGACCCCCGCAGACGCCTGGTTTAGGAGTTATAGCCATTTTAAGATTTTGAATTTTTTTTTTCTGGTGCATAATATGACCCCCGCAGACGCCTGCTTTAGGAGTTATAGCCATTTTAAGATTTTGAATTTTTTTTTTTCTCTTGCATAATATGACCCCCGTAGACGCCTGGTTTAGGAGTTATAGCCATTTTAAGATTTTGAATTTTTTTTTTCTGGTGCATAATATGACCCCCGCAGACGCCTAGTTTAGGAGTTATAGCCATTTTAAGATATTGAATTTTTTTTTTCTGGTGCATAATATGACCCCCGCAGACGCCTAGTTTAGGAGTTATAGCCATTTTAAGAATTTGAATTTTCTTTTTTTCTGGTGCATAATATGACCCCCGCAGACGCCTGGTGTAGGAGTTATAGCCATTTTAAGATTTTGAATTTTTTTTTTTCTGCTGCATAATATGACCCCCGCAGACGCCTGGTTTAGGAGTTATAGCCATTTTAAGATTTTGAATTTTCTTTTTTCTGGTGCATAATATGACCCCCGCAGACGCCTAGTTTAGGAGTTATAGCCATTTTAAGATTTTGAATTTTTTTTTTCTGGTGCATAATATGACCCCCGCAGACGCCTAGTTTAGGAGTTATAGCCATTTTAATATTTTGAATTTTTTTTTTTCTGGTGCATAATATGACCCCCGCAGACGCCTAGTTTAGGAGTTATAGCCATTTTAAGATTTAGAATTTTTTTTTTTCATTTTAAGATTTTGAATTTTTTTTTTCTGGTGCGTAATATGACCCCCGCAGACGCCTAGTTTAGGAGTTATAGCCATTTTAAGATTTTGAATTTTCTTTTTTCTGGTGCATAATATGACCCCCGCAGACGCCTGGTTTAGGAGTTATAGCCATTTTAAGATTTTGATTTTTTTTTTTCTGGTGCATAATATGACCCCCGCAGACGCCTGGTTTAGGAGTTATAGCCATTTTAAGATTTTGAATTTTTTTTTTCTGGTGCATAATATGACCCCCGCAGACGCCTAGTTTAGGAGTTATAGCCATTTTAAGATTTTGAATTTTCTTTTTTTCTGGTGCATAATATGACCCCCGCAGATGCCTGGTTTAGGAGTTATAGCCATTTTAAGATTTTGAATTTTTTTTTTTTCTCTTGCATAATATGACCCCCGTAGACGCCTGGTTTAGGAGTTATAGCCATTGTAAGATTTTGAATTTTTTTTTTCTGGTGCATAATATGACCCCCGCAGACGCCTAGTTTAGGAGTTATATCCATTTTAAGATTTTGAATTTTTTTTTCTGGTGCATAATATGACCCCCGCAGACGCCAAGTTTAGGAGTTATAGCCATTTTAAGATTTTGAATTTTTTTTTTCTGGTGCATAATATGACCCCCGCAGACGCCTAGTTTAGGAGTTATATCCATTTTAAGATTTTGAATTTTTTTTTTCTGGTGCATAATACGACCCCCGCAGACGCCTAGTTTAGGAGTTATAGCCATTTTAAGATTTTGAATTTTCTTTTTTCTGGTGCAAAATATGACCCCCGCAGACGCCTAGTTTAGGAGTTATAGCCATTTTAAGATTTTGAATTTTCTTTTTTCTGGTGCATAATATGACCCCCGCAGACGCCTAGTTTAGGAGTTATAGCCATTTTAAGATTTTGAATTTTTTTTTTCTGGTGCATAAAATGACCCCCGCAGACGCCTAGTTTAGGAGTTATATCCATTTTAAGATTTTGAATTTTCTTTTTTCTGGTGCATAATATGACCCCCGCAGACGCCTAGTTTAGGAGTTATAGCCATTTTAAGATTCTGAATTTTCTTTTTTCTGGTGCATAATATGACCCCCGCAGACGCCTAGTTTAGGAGTTATAGCCATTTTAAGATTTTGAATTTTTTTTTTCTGGTGCATAATATAACCCCCGCAGACGCCTAGTTTAGGAGTTCTAGCCATTTTAAGATTTTGAATTTTTTTTTTCTGGTGCATAATATGACCCCCGCAGACGCCTAGTTTAGGAGTTATAGCCATTTTAAGATTTTGAATTTTTTTTTTTCATTTTAAGATTTTGAATTTTTTTTTTCTGGTGCATAATACGACCCCCGCAGACGCCTAGTTTAGGAGTTATAGCCATTTTAAGATTTTGAAGTTTCTTTTTTCTGGTGCATAATATGACCCCTGCAGACGCCTAGTTTAGGAGTTATAGCCATTTTAAGATTTTGAATTTTCTTTTTTCTGGTGCATAATATGACCCCTGCAGACGCCTAGCTTAGGAGTTATAGCCATTTTAAGATTTTGAATTTTTTTTTTCTGATGCATAATATGACCCCCGCAGACGCCTAGTTTAGGAGTTATAGCCATTTTAAGATTTTGAATTTTTTTTTTCTGGTGCATAATATGACCCCCGCAGACGCCTAGTTTAGGAGTTATAGCCATTTTAAGATTTTGAATTTTCTTTTTTCTGGTGCATAATATGACCCCCGCAGACGCCTAGTTTAGGAGTTATAGCCATTTTAAGATTTTGAATTTTCTTTTTTCTGGTGCATAATATGACCCCCGCAGACGCCTAGTTTAGGTGTTATAGCCATTTTAAGATTTTGAATTTTCTTTTTTTTTCGTGCATAATATGACCCCCGCAGACGCCTGGTTTAGGAGTTATAGCCATTTTAAGATTTTGAATTTTTTTTTTCTGGTGCATAATATGACCCCCGCAGACGCCTAGTTTAGGAGTTATAGCCATTTTAAGATTTTGAATTTCCTTTTTTTCTGGTGCATAATATGACCCCCGCAGATGCCTGGTTTAGGAGTTATAGCCATTTTAAGAATTTGAATTTTTTTTTTCTGATGCATAATATGACCCCCGCAGACGCCTAGTTTAGGAGTTATAGCCATTTTAAGATTTTGAATTTTTTTTTTCTGGTGCTTAATATGACCCCCGCAGACGCCTGGTTTAGGAGTTATAGCCATTTTAAGATTTTGAATTTTTTTTTTCTGGTGCATAATATGACCCCCGCAGACGCTTGGTTTAGGAGTTATAGCCATTTTAAGATTTTGAATTTTTTTTTTTCTGGTGCATAATATGACCCCCGCAGACGCCTGGTTTAGGAGTTATAGCCATTTTAAGATTTTGATTTTTTTTTTTCTGGTGCATAATATGACCCCCGCAGACGCCTGGTTTAGGAGTTATAGCCATTTTAAGATTTTGAATTTTTTTTTTCTGGTGCATAATATGACCCCCGCAGACGCCTGCTTTAGGAGTTATAGCCATTTTAAGATTTTGAAGTTTTTTTTTTCTCTTGCATAATATGACCCCCGTAGACGCCTGGTTTAGGAGTTATAGCCATTTTAAGATTTTGAATTTTTTTTTTCTGGTGCATAATATGACCCCCGCAGACGCCTAGTTTAGGAGTTATAGCCATTTTAAGATATTGAATTTTTTTTTTCTGGTGCATAATATGACCCCCGCAGACGCCTAGTTTAGGAGTTATAGCCATTTTAAGAATTTGAATTTTCTTTTTTTCTGGTGCATAATATGACCCCCGCAGACGCCTGGTGTAGGAGTTATAGCCATTTTAAGATTTTGAATTTTTTTTTTTCTGCTGCATAATATGACCCCCGCAGACGCCTGGTTTAGGAGTTATAGCCATTTTAAGATTTTGAATTTTCTTTTTTCTGGTGCATAATATGACCCCCGCAGACGCCTAGTTTAGGAGTTATAGCCATTTTAAGATTTTGAATTTTTTTTTTCTGGTGCATAATATGACCCCCGCAGACGCCTAGTTTAGGAGTTATAGCCATTTTAATATTTTGAATTTTTTTTTTTCTGGTGCATAATATGACCCCCGCAGACGCCTAGTTTAGGAGTTATAGCCATTTTAAGATTTAGAATTTTTTTTTTTCATTTTAAGATTTTGAATTTTTTTTTTCTGGTGCGTAATATGACCCCCGCAGACGCCTAGTTTAGGAGTTATAGCCATTTTAAGATTTTGAATTTTCTTTTTTCTGGTGCATAATATGACCCCCGCAGACGCCTGGTTTAGGAGTTATAGCCATTTTAAGATTTTGATTTTTTTTTTTCTGGTGCATAATATGACCCCCGCAGACGCCTGGTTTAGGAGTTATAGCCATTTTAAGATTTTGAATTTTTTTTTTCTGGTGCATAATATGACCCCCGCAGACGCCTAGTTTAGGAGTTATAGCCATTTTAAGATTTTGAATTTTCTTTTTTTCTGGTGCATAATATGACCCCCGCAGATGCCTGGTTTAGGAGTTATAGCCATTTTAAGATTTTGAATTTTTTTTTTTTCTCTTGCATAATATGACCCCCGTAGACGCCTGGTTTAGGAGTTATAGCCATTGTAAGATTTTGAATTTTTTTTTTCTGGTGCATAATATGACCCCCGCAGACGCCTAGTTTAGGAGTTATAGCCATTTTAAGAATTTGAATTTTCTTTTTTTCTGGTGCATAATATGACCCCCGCAGACGCCTGGTGTAGGAGTTATAGCCATTTTAAGATTTTGAATTTTTTTTTTCTGCTGCATAATATGACCCCCGCAGACGCCTGGTTGAGGAGTTATAGCCATTTTAAGATTTTGAATTTTTTTTTTTCTCTTGCATAATATGACCCCCGTAGACGCCTGGTTTAGGAGTTATAGCCATTTTAAGATTTTGAATTTTTTTTTCTGGTGCATAATATGACCCCCGCAGACGCCTGGTTTAGGAGTTATAGCCTTTTAAGATTTTGAATTTTTTTTTTCTGGTGCATAATATGACCCCCGCAGACGCCTAGTTTAGGAGTTATAGCCATTTTAAGATTTTGAATTTTTTTTTTCTGGTGCATAATATGACCCCCGCAGACGCTTAGTTTAGGAGTTATAACCATTTTAAGATTTTGAATTTTTTTTTCTGGTGCATAATATGACCCCCCCAGACGCCTAGTTTAGGAGTTATAGCCATTTTAAGATTTTGAATTTTCTTTTTTCTGGTGCATAATATGACCCCCGCAGACGCCTAGTTTAGGAGTTATAGCCATTTTAAGATTTTGAATTTTTTTTTTTCTGGTGCATAATATGACCCCCGCAGACGCCTAGTTTAGGAGTTATAGCCATTTTAAGATTTTGAATTTTTTTTTTCTGGTGCATAATATGACCCCCGCAGACGCCTAGTTTAGGAGTTATAGCCATTTTAAGATTTTGAATTTTCTTTTTTCTGGTGCATAATATGACCCCCGCAGACGCCTAGTTTAGGAGTTATAGCCATTTTAAGATTTTGAATTTTTTTTTTCTGGTGCATAATATGACCCCCGCAGACGCCTAGTTTAGGAGTTATAGCCATTTTAAGATTTTGAATTTTTTTTTTCTGGTGCATAATATGACCCCCGTAGACGCCTGGTTTAGGAGTTATAGCCATTTTAAGATTTTGAATTTTTTTTTTCTGGTGCATAATATGACCCCCGCAGACGCCTAGTTTAGGAGTTATAGCCATTTTAAGAATTTGAATTTTCTTTTTTTCTGGTGCATAATATGACCCCCGCAGACGCCTGGTGTAGGAGTTATAGCCATTTTAAGATTTTGAATTTTTTTTTTCTGCTGCATAATATGACCCCCGCAGACGCCTGGTTGAGGAGTTATAGCCATTTTAAGAATTTGAATTTTTTTTTTCTCTTGCATAATATGACCCCCGTAGACGCCTGGTTTAGGAGTTATAGCCATTTTAAGATTTTGAATTTTTTTTTTCTGGTGCATAATATGACCCCCGCAGACGCCTAGTTTAGGAGTTATAGCCATTTTAAGATTTTGAATTTTCTTTTTTCTGGTGCATAATATGACCCCCGCAGACGCCTAGTTTAGGAGTTATAGCCATTTTAAGATTTTGAATTTTTTTTTTTTCTCTTGCATAATATGACCCCCGCAGACGCCTGGTTTAGGAGTTATAGCCATTTTAAGATTTTGAATTTTTTTTTTCTGGTGCATAATATGACCCCCGCAGACGCCTGGTGTAGGAGTTATAGCCATTTTAAGATTTTGAATTTTTTTTTTCTGCTGCATAATATGACCCCCGCAGACGCCTGGTTGAGGAGTTATAGCCATTTTAAGATTTTGAATTTTTTTTTTTCTCTTGCATAATATGACCCCCGTAGACGCCTGGTTTAGGAGTTATAGCCATTTTAAGATTTTGAATTTTTTTTTCTGGTGCATAATATGACCCCCGCAGACGCCTGGTTTAGGAGTTATAGCCATTTTAAGATTTTGAATTTTTTTTTTCTGGTGCATAATATGACCCCCGCAGACGCCTAGTTTAGGACTTATAGCCATTTTAAGATTTTGAATTTTTTTTTTCTGGTGCATAATATGACCCCCGCAGACGCTTAGTTTAGGAGTTATAACCATTTTAAGATTTTGAATTTTTTTTTTCTGGTGCATAATATGACCCCCCCAGACGCCTGGTTTAGGAGTTATAGCCATTTTAAGATTTTGAATTTTCTTTTTTCTGGTGCATAATATGACCCCCGCAGACGCCTAGTTTAGGAGTTATAGCCATTTTAAGATTTTGAATTTTCTTTTTTCTGGTGCATAATATGACCCCCGCAGACGCCTAGTTTAGGAGTTATAGCCATTTTAAGATTTTGAATTTTTTTTTTCTGGTGCATAATATGACCCCCGCAGACGCCTAGTTTAGGAGTTATAGCCATTTTAAGATTTTGAATTTTCTTTTTTCTGGTGCATAATATGACCCCCGCAGACGCCTAGTTTAGGAGTTATAGCCATTTTAAGATTTTGAATTTTTTTTTTCTGGTGCATAATATGACCCCCGCAGACGCCTAGTTTAGGAGTTATATCCATTTTAAGATTTTGAATTTTTGTTTTCTGGTGCATAATATGACCCCCGTAGACGCCTGGTTTAGGAGTTATAGCCATTTTAAGATTTTGAATTTTTTTTTTCTGGTGCATAATATGACCCCCGCAGACGCCTAGTTTAGGAGTTATAGCCATTTTAAGAATTTGAATTTTCTTTTTTTCTGGTGCATAATATGACCCCCGCAGACGCCTGGTGTAGGAGTTATAGCCATTTTAAGATTTTGAATTTTTTTTTTCTGCTGCATAATATGACCCCCGCAGACGCCTGGTTGAGGAG
Source organism: Volucella zonaria (assembly GCA_963966105.1). Classification (NCBI taxonomy): domain Eukaryota; kingdom Metazoa; phylum Arthropoda; class Insecta; order Diptera; family Syrphidae; genus Volucella; species Volucella zonaria. The sequence goes on along the minus strand of CAWYQB010000001.1, from coordinate 5,792,005 downwards.
TTATAGCCATTTTAAGATTTTGAATTTTTTTTTTTCTCTTGCATAATATGACCCCCGTAGACGCCTGGTTTAGGAGTTATAGCCATTTTAAGATTTTGAATTTTTTTTTCTGGTGCATAATATGACCCCCGCAGACGCCTGGTTTAGGAGTTATAGCCATTTTAAGATTTTGAATTTTTTTTTTCTGGTGCATAATATGACCCCCGCAGACGCCTAGTTTAGGAGTTATAGCCATTTTAAGATTTTGAATTTTCTTTTTTCTGGTGCATAATATGACCCCCGCAGACGCCTAGTTTAGGAGTTATAGCCATTTTAAGATTTTGAATTTTTTTTTTCTGGTGCATAATATGACCCCCGCAGACGCTTAGTTTAGGAGTTATAACCATTTTAAGATTTTGAATTTTTTTTTTCTGGTGCATAATATGACCCCCCCAGACGCCTAGTTTAGGAGTTATAGCCATTTTAAGATTTTGAATTTTCTTTTTTCTGGTGCATAATATGACCCCCGCAGACGCCTAGTTTAGGAGTTATAGCCATTTTAAGATTTTGAATTTTCTTTTTTCTGGTGCATAATATGACCCCCGCAGACGCCTAGTTTAGGAGTTATAGCCATTTTAAGATTTTGAATTTTTTTTTTCTGGTGCATAATATGACCCCCGCAGACGCCTAGTTTAGGAGTTATAGCCATTTTAAGATTTTGAATTTTCTTTTTTCTGGTGCATAATATGACCCCCGCAGACGCCTAGTTTAGGAGTTATAGCCATTTTAAGATTTTGAATTTTTTTTTTCTGGTGCATAATATGACCCCCGCAGACGCCTAGTTTAGGAGTTATAGCCATTTTAAGATTTTGAATTTTTTTTTTCTGGTGCATAATATGACCCCCGCAGACGCCTAGTTTAGGAGTTATAGCCATTTTAAGATTTTGAATTTTCTTTTTTCTGGTGCATAATATGACCCCCGCAGACGCCTAGTTTAGGAGTTATAGCCATTTTAAGATTTTGAATTTTCTTTTTTCTGGTGCATAATATGACCCCCGCAGACGCCTAGTTTAGGAGTTATAGCCATTTTAAGATTTTGAATTTTTTTTTTCTGGTGCATAATATGACCCCCGCAGACGCCTAGTTTAGGAGTTATAGCCATTTTAAGATTTAGAATTTTTTTTTTCTCGTGCATAATATGACCCCCGCAGACGCCTAGTTTAGAAGTTATAGCCATTTTAAGATTTTCAATTTTCTTTTTTCTGGTGCATAATATGACCCCCGCAGACGCCTAGTTTAGGAGTTATAGCCATTTTAAGATTTTGAATTTTCATTTTTCTGGTGCATAATATGACCCCCGCAGACGCCTAGTTTAGGAGTTATTGCCATTTTAAGATTTTGAATTTTCTTTTTTCTGGTGCATAATATGACCCCCGTAGACGCCTAGTTTAGGAGTTATAGCCATTTTAAGATTTTGAATCTTCTTTTTTCTGGTGCATAATATGACCCCCGCAGACGCCTAGTTTAGGAGTTATAGCCATTTTAAGATTTTGAATTTTTTTTTTCTGGTGCATAATCTGACCCCCGCAGACGCCTAGTTTAGGAGTTATAGCCATTTTGAGATTTTGAATTTTCTTTTTTCTGGTGCATAATATGACCCCCGCAGACGCCTAGTTTAGGAGTTATAGCCATTTTAAGATTTTGAATTTTTTTTTTCTGGTGCATAATATGACCCCCGCAGACGCCTAGTTTAGGAGTTATAGCCATTTTAAGATTTTGAATTTTTTTTTTCTGGTGCATAATATGACCCCCGCAGACGCCTAGTTTAGGAGTTATAGCCATTTTAAGATTTTGAATTTTCTTTTTTCTGGTGCATAATATGACCCCCGCAGACGCCTAGTTTAGGAGTTATAGCCATTTTAAGATTTTGAATTTTCTTTTTTCTGGTGCATAATATGACCCCCGCAGACGCTTAGTTTAGGAGTTGTAGCCATTTTAAGATTTTGAATTTTTTTTTTCTGGTGCATAATATGACCCCCGCAGACGCCTAGTTTAGGAGTTATAGCCATTTTAAGATTTTGAATTTTCTTTTTTCTGGTGCATAATATGACCCCCGCAGACGCTTAGTTTAGGAGTTATAGCCATTTTAAGATTTTGAATTTTTTTTTTCTGGTGCATAATATGACCCCCCCAGACGCCTAGTTTAGGGGTTATAGCCATTTTAAGATTTTGAATTTTCTTTTTTCTGGTGCATAATATGACCCCCGCAGACGCCTAGTTTAGGAGTTATTGCCATTTTAAGATTTTGAATTTTTTTTTTCTGGTGCATAATATGACCCCCGCAGACGCCTAGTTTAGGAGTTATAGCCATTTTAAGATTTTGAATTTTCTTTTTTCTGGTGCCTAATATGACCCCCGCAGACGCCTAGTTTAGGAGTTGTAGCCATTTTAAGATTTTGAATTTTCTTTTTTCTGGTGCATAATATGACCCCCGCAGACGCCTAGTTTAGGAGTTATAGCCATTTTAAGATTTTGAATTTTCTTTTTTCTGGTGCATAATATGACCCCCGCAGACGCCTAGTTTAGGAGTTATAACCATTTTAAGATTTTGAATTTTTTTTTTCTGGTGCATAATATGACCCTCGCAGACGCCTAGTTTAGGAGTTATAGCCATTTTAAGATTTTGAATTTTCTTTTTTCTGGTGCCTAATATGACCCCCGCAGACGCCTAGTTTAGGAGTTATAGCCATTTTAAGATTTTGAATTTTCATTTTTCTGGTGCATAATATGACCCCCGCAGACGCCTAGTTTAGGAGTTATTGCCATTTTAAGATTTTGAATTTTCTTTTTTCTGGTGCATAATATGACCCCCGTAGACGCCTAGTTTAGGAGTTATAGCCATTTTAAGATTTTGAATCTTCTTTTTTCTGGTGCATAATATGACCCCCGCAGACGCCTAGTTTAGGAGTTATAGCCATTTTAAGATTTTGAATTTTTTTTTTCTGGTGCATAATATGACCCCCGCAGACGCCTAGTTTAGGAGTTATAGCCATTTTAAGATTTTGAATTTTCTTTTTTCTGGTGCATAATATGACCCCCGCAGACGCCTAGTTTAGGAGTTATAGCCATTTTAAGATTTTGAATTTTTTTTTTCTGGTGCATAATATGACCCCCGCAGACGCCTAGTTTAGGAGTTATAGCCATTTTAAGATTTTGAATTTTCTTTTTTCTGGTGCATAATATGACCCCCGCAGACGCTTAGTTTAGGAGTTATAGCCATTTTAAGATTTTGAATTTTTTTTTTCTGGTGCATAATATGACCCCCCCAGACGCCTAGTTTAGGAGTTATAGCCATTTTAAGATTTTGAATTTTCTTTTTTCTGGTGCACAATATGACCCCCGCAGACGCCTAGTTTAGGAGTTATTGCCATTTTAAGATTTTGAATTTTTTTTTTCTGGTGCATAATATGACCCCCGCAGACGCCTAGTTTAGGAGTTATAGCCATTTTAAGATTTTGAATTTTCTTTTTTCTGGTGCCTAATATGACCCCCGCAGACGCCTAGTTTAGGAGTTGTAGCCATTTTAAGGTTTTGAATTTTCTTTTTTCTGGTGCATAATATGACCCCCGCAGACGCTTAGTTTAGGAGTTATAGCCATTTTAAGATTTTGAATTTTTTTTTTCTGGTGCATAATATGACCCCCCCAGACGCCTAGTTTAGGAGTTATAGCCATTTTAAGATTTTGAATTTTCTTTTTTCTGGTGCATAATATGACCCCCGCAGACGCCTAGTTTAGGAGTTATTGCCATTTTAAGATTTTGAATTTTTTTTTTCTGGTGCATAATATGACCCCCGCAGACGCCTAGTTTAGGAGTTATAGCCATTTTAAGATTTTGAATTTTCTTTTTTCTGGTGCCTAATATGACCCCCGCAGACGCCTAGTTTAGGAGTTGTAGCCATTTTAAGATTTTGAATTTTCTTTTTTCTGGTGCATAATATGACCCCCGCAGACGCCTAGTTTAGGAGTTATAGCCATTTTAAGATTTTGAATTTTCTTTTTTCTGGTGCATAATATGACCCCCGCAGACGCCTAGTTTAGGAGTTATAGCCATTTTAAGATTTTGAATTTTCTTTTTTCTGGTGCATAATATGACCCCCGCAGACGCTTAGTTTAGGAGTTTTAGCCATTTTAAGATTTTGAAATTTTTTTTTCTGGTGCATAATATGACCCCCCCAGACGCCTAGTTTAGGAGTTATTGCCATTTTAAGATTTTGAATTTTTTTTTTCTGGTGCATAATATGACCCCCGCAGACGCCTAGTTTAGGAGTTATAGCCATTTTAAGATTTTGAATTTTCTTTTTTCTGGTGCATAATATGACCCCCACAGATGCCTAGTTTAGGAGTTATAGCCATTTTAAGATTTTGAATTTTCTTTTTTCTGGTGCATAACATGACCCCCGCAGACGCCTAGTTTAGGAGTTATAGCCATTTTAAGATTTTGAATTTTCTTTTTTCTGGTGCATAATATGACCCCCGCAGACGCCTAGTTTAGGAGTTATAGCCATTTTAAGATTTTGAATTTTTTTTTCTGGTGCATAATATGACCCCCGCAGACGCCTAGTTTAGGAGTTATAGCCATTTTAAGATTTTGAATTTTTTTTTTCTGGTGCATAATATGACCCCCGCAGACGCCTAGTTTAGGAGTTATAGCCATTTTAAGATTTTGAATTTTCATTTTTCTGGTGCATAATATGACCCCCGCAGACGCCTAGTTTAGGAGTTATTGCCATTTTAAGATTTTGAATTTTCTTTTTTCTGGTGCATAATATGACCCCCGTAGACGCTTAGTTTAGGAGTTATAGCCATTTTAAGATTTTGAATGTTCTTTTTTCTGGTGCATAATATGACCCCCGCAGACGCCTAGTTTAGGAGTTATAGCCATTTTAAGATTTTGAATTTTTTTTTCTGGTGCATACTATGACCCCCGCAGACGCCTAGTTTAGGAGTTATAGCCATTTTAAGATTTTGAATTTTCTTTTTTCTGGTGCGTAATATGACCCCCGCAGACGCCTAGTTTAGGAGTTATAGCCATTTTAAGATTTTGAATTTTTTTTTTCTGGTGCATAATATGACCCCCGCAGACGCCTAGTTTAGGAGTTATAGCCATTTTAAGATTTTGAATTTTTTTTTTCTGGTGCATAATATGACCCCCGCAGACGCCTGGTTTAGGAGTTATAGCCATTTTAAGATTTTGAATTTTCTTTTTTCTGGTGCATAATATGACCCCCGCAGACGCCTAGTTTAGGAGTTATTGCCATTTTAAGATTTAGAATTTTTTTTTTCTGGTGCATACTATGACCCCCGCAGAGGCCTAGTTTAGGAGTTATAGCCATTTTAAGATTTTGAATTTTCTTTTTTCTGGTGCATAATATGACCCCCGCAGACGCTTAGTTTAGGAGTTATAGCCATTTTAAGATTTTGAAATTTTTTTTTCTGGTGCATAATATGACCCCCGCAGACGCCTGGTTTAGGAGTTATAGCCATTTTAAGATTTTGAATTTTTTTTTTCTGGTGCATAATATGACCCCCGCAGACGCCTAGTTTAGGAGTTATAGCCATTTTAAGATTTTGAATTTTTTTTTTCTGGTGCATAATATGACCCCCCCAGACGCCTAGTTTAGGAGTTATAGCCATTTTAAGATTTTGAATTTTTTTTTTCTGGTGCATAATATGACCCCCGCAGACGCCTAGTTTAGGAGTTATTGCCATTTTAAGATTTTGAATTTTTTTTTTCTGGTGCATAATATGACCCCCGCAGACGCCTAGTTTAGGAGTTATAGCCATTTTAAGATTTTGAATTTTCTTTTTTCTGGTGCCTAATATGACCCCCGCAGACGCCTAGTTTAGGAGTTGTAGCCATTTTAAGATTTTGAATTTTCTTTTTTCTGGTGCATAATATGACCCCCGCAGACGCCTAGTTTAGGACTTATAGCCATTTTAAGATTTTGAATTTTCTTTTTTCTGGTGCATAATATGACCCCCGCAGACGCTTAGTTTAGGAGTTATAGCCATTTTAAGATTTTGAAATTTTTTTTTCTGGTGCATAATATGACCCCCCCAGACGCCTAGTTTAGGAGTTATTGCCATTTTAAGATTTTGAATTTTTTTTTTCTGGTGCATAATATGACCCCCGCAGACGCCTAGTTTAGGAGTTATAGCCATTTTAAGATTTTGAATTTTCTTTTTTCTGGTGCATAATATGACCCCCACAGATGCCTAGTTTAGGAGTTATAGCCATTTTAAGATTTTGAATTTTCTTTTTTCTGGTGCATAACATGACCCCCGCAGACGCCTAGTTTAGGAGTTATAGCCATTTTAAGATTTTGAATTTTCATTTTTCTGGTGCATAATATGACCCCCGCAGACGCCTAGTTTAGGAGTTATTGCCATTTTAAGATTTTGAATTTTCTTTTTTCTGGTGCATAATATGACCCCCGTAGACGCCTAGTTTAGGAGTTATAGCCATTTTAAGATTTTGAATCTTCTTTTTTCTGGTGCATAATATGACCCCCGCAGACGCCTAGTTTAGGAGTTATAGCCATTTTAAGATTTTGAATTTTTTTTTTCTGGTGCATACTATGACCCCCGCAGACGCCTAGTTTAGGGGTTATAGCCATTTTAAGATTTTGAATTTTCTTTTTTCTGGTGCATAATATGACCCCCGCAGACGCCTAGTTTAGGAGTTATAGCCATTTTAAGATTTTGAATTTTTTTTTTCTGGTGCATAATATGACCCCCGCAGACGCCTAGTTTAGGAGTTATAGCCATTTTAAGATTTTGAATTTTTTTTTTCTGGTGCATAATATGACCCCCGCAGACGCCTAGTTTAGGAGTTATAGCCATTTTAAGATTTTGAATTTTTTTTTCTGGTGCATAATATGACCCCCGCAGACGCCTAGTTTAGGAGTTATAGCCATTTTAAGATTTTGAATTTTTTTTTTCTGGTGAATAATATGACCCCCGCAGACGCTTAGTTTAGGAGTTATAGCCATTTTAAGATTTTGAATTTTTTTTTTCTGGTGCATAATATGACCCCCCCAGACGCCTAGTTTAGGAGTTATAGCCATTTTAAGATTTTGAATTTTTTTTTTCTGGTGCATAATATGACCCCCGCAGACGCCTAGTTTAGGAGTTATTGCCATTTTAAGATTTTGAATTTTTTTTTTCTGGTGCATAATATGACCCCCGCAGACGCCTAGTTTAGGAGTTATAGCCATTTTAAGATTTTGAATTTTTTTTTTTCTGGTGCCTAATATGACCCCCGCAGACGCCTAGTTTAGGAGTTGTAGCCATTTTAAGATTTTGAATTTTTTTTTTTCTGGTGCATAATATGACCCCCGCAGACGCCTAGTTTAGGAGTTATAGCCATTTTAAGATTTTGAATTTTCTTTTTTCTGGTGCATAATATGACCCCCGCAGACGCCTAGTTTAGGAGTTATAGCCATTTTAAGATTTTGAATTTTCTTTTTTCTGGTGCATAATATAACCCCCGCAGACGCCTAGTTTAGGAGTTATAGCCATTTTAAGATTTTGAATTTTCTTTTTTCTGGTGCATAATATGACCCCCGCAGATGCCTAGTTTAGGAGTTATAGCCATTTTAAGATTTTGAATTTTCTTTTTTCTGGTGCATAATATGACCCCCGCAGACGCCTAGTTTAGGAGTTATAGCCATTTTAAGATTTTGAAATTTTTTTTTCTGGTGCATAATATAACCCCCGCAGACGCCTAGTTTAGGAGTTATAGCCATTTTAAGATTTTGAATTTTCTTTTTTCTGGTGCATAATATGACCCCCGCAGATGCCTAGTTTAGGAGTTATAGCCATTTTAAGATTTTGAATTTTCTTTTTTCTGGTGCATAATATAACCCCCGCAGACGCCTAGTTTAGGAGTTATAGCCATTTTAAGATTTTGAATTTTCTTTTTTCTGGTGCATAATATGACCCCCGCAGACGCCTAGTTTAGGAGTTATAGCCATTTTAAGATTTTGAATTTTTTTTTTCTGGTGCATAATATAACCCCCGCAGACGCCTAGTTTAGGAGTTATAACCATTTTAAGATTTTGAATTTTTTTTTTCTGGTGCATAATATGACCCCCGCAGACGCCTAGTTTAGGAGTTATAGCCATTTTAAGATTTTGAATTTTTTTTTTCTGGTGCATAATATGACCCCCGCAGACGCCTAGTTTAGGAGTTATAGCCATTTTAAGATTTTGAATTTTTCTTTTCTGGTGCATATTATGACCCCCGCAGACGCCTAGTTTAGGAGTTATAGCCATTTTAAGATTTTGAATTTTTTTTTTCTGGTGCATAATATGACCCCCGCAGACGCCTAGTTTAGGAGTTATAGCCATTTTAAGATTTTGAATTTTCTTTTTTCTGGTGCATAATATGACCCCCGCATACGCCTAGTTTAGGAGTTATAGCCATTTTAAGATTTTGAATTTTTTTTTTCTGGTGCATAATATGACCCCCGCAGATGCCTAGTTTAGGAGTTATAGCCATTTTAAGATTTTGAATTTTCTTTTTTCTGGTGCATAATATGACCCCCGCAGACGCCTAGTTTAGGAGTTATAGCCATTTTAAGATGTTGAATTTTTTTTTTCTGGTGCATAATATGATCCCCGCAGACGCCTAGTTTAGGAGTTATAGCCATTTTAAGATTTTGAATTTTCTTTTTTCTGGTGCATAATATGACCCCCGCAGACGCCTAGTTTAGGAGTTATAGCCATTTTAAGATTTTGAATTTTTTTTTTCTGGTGCAAAATATGACCCCCGCAGACGCCTAGTTTAGGAGTTCTAGCCATTTTAAGATTTTGAATTTTCTTTTTTCTGGTGCATAATATGACCCCCGCAGACGCCTAGTTTAGGAGTTATAGCCATTTTAAGATTTTGAATTTTTTTTTTCTGGTGCATAATATGACCCCCGCAGACGTCTAGTTTAGGAGTTATAGCCATTTTAAGATTTTGAATTTTCTTTTTTCTGGTGCATAATATGACCCCCGCAGACGCCTAGTTTAGGAGTTATAGCCATTTTAAGATTTTGAATTTTTTTTTTCTGCTGCATAATATGACCCCCGCAGACGCCTAGTTTAGGAGTTATAGCCATTTTAAGATTTTGAATTTTCTTTTTTCTGGTGCATAATATAACCCCCGCAGACGCCTAGTTTAGGAGTTATAGCCATTTTAAGATTTTGAATTTTTTTTTTCTGGTGCATAATATGACCCCCGCAGACGCCTAGTTTAGGAGTTATTGCCATTTTAAGATTTTGAATTTTTTTTTTCTGGTGCATAATATGACCCCCGCAGACGCCTAGTTTAGGAGTTATAGCCATTTTAAGATTTTGAATTTTCTTTTTTCTGGTGCCTAATATGACCCCCGCAGACGCCTAGTTTAGGAGTTGTAGCCATTTTAAGATTTTGAATTTTTTTTTTTCTGGTGCATAATATGACCCCCGCAGACGCCTAGTTTAGGAGTTATAGCCATTTTAAGATTTTGAATTTTCTTTTTTCTGGTGCATAATATGACCCCCGCAGACGCCTAGTTTAGGAGTTATAGCCATTTTAAGATTTTGAATTTTCTTTTTTCTGGTGCATAATATAACCCCCGCAGACGCCTAGTTTAGGAGTTATAGCCATTTTAAGATTTTGAATTTTCTTTTTTCTGGTGCATAATATGACCCCCGCAGATGCCTAGTTTAGGAGTTATAGCCATTTTAAGATTTTGAATTTTCTTTTTTCTGGTGCATAATATGACCCCCGCAGACGCCTAGTTTAGGAGTTATAGCCATTTTAAGATTTTGAATTTTTTTTTTCTGGTGCATAATATAACCCCCGCAGACGCCTAGTTTAGGAGTTATAACCATTTTAAGATTTTGAATTTTTTTTTTCTGGTGCATAATATGACCCCCGCAGACGCCTAGTTTAGGAGTTATAGCCATTTTAAGATTTTGAATTTTTTTTTTCTGCTGCATAATATGACCCCCGCAGACGCCTAGTTTAGGAGTTATAGCCATTTTAAGATTTTGAATTTTCTTTTTTCTGGTGCATAATATAACCCCCGCAGACGCCTAGTTTAGGAGTTATAGCCATTTTAAGATTTTGAATTTTTTTTTTCTGGTGCATAATATGACCCCCGCAGACGCCTAGTTTAGGAGTTATTGCCATTTTAAGATTTTGAATTTTTTTTTTCTGCTGCATAATATGACCCCCGCAGACGCCTAGTTTAGGAGTTATAGCCATTTTAAGATTTTGAATTTTCTTTTTTCTGGTGCATAATATAACCCCCGCAGACGCCTAGTTTAGGAGTTATAGCCATTTTAAGATTTTGAATTTTTTTTTTCTGGTGCATAATATGACCCCCGCAGACGCCTAGTTTAGGAGTTATTGCCATTTTAAGATTTTGAATTTTTTTTTTCTGGTGCATAATATGACCCCCGCAGACGCCTAGTTTAGGAGTTATAGCCATTTTAAGATTTTGAATTTTCTTTTTTCTGGTGCCTAATATGACCCCCGCAGACGCCTAGTTTAGGAGTTGTAGCCATTTTAAGATTTTGAATTTTTTTTTTCTGGTGCATAATATGACCCCCGCAGACGCCTAGTTTAGGAGTTATAGCCATTTTAAGATTTTGAATTTTCTTTTTTCTGGTGCATAATATGACCCCCGCAGACGCCTAGTTTAGGAGTTATAGCCATTTTAAGATTTTGAATTTTCTTTTTTCTGGTGCATAATATAACCCCCGCAGACGCCTAGTTTAGGAGTTATAGCCATTTTAAGATTTTGAATTTTCTTTTTTCTGGTGCATAATATGACCCCCGCAGATGCCTAGTTTAGGAGTTATAGCCATTTTAAGATTTTGAATTTTCTTTTTTCTGGTGCATAATATGACCCCCGCAGACGCCTAGTTTAGGAGTTATAGCCATTTTAAGATTTTGAATTTTTTTTTTCTGGTGCATAATATAACCCCCGCAGACGCCTAGTTTAGGAGTTATAACCATTTTAAGATTTTGAATTTTTTTTTTCTGGTGCATAATATGACCCCCGCAGACGCCTAGTTTAGGAGTTATAGCCATTTTAAGATTTTGAATTTTTTTTTTCTGGTGCATAATATGACCCCCGCAGACGCCTAGTTTAGGAGTTATAGCCATTTTAAGATTTTGAATTTTTCTTTTCTGGTGCATAATATGACCCCCGCAGACGCCTAGTTTAGGAGTTATAGCCATTTTAAGATTTTGAATTTTTTTTTTCTGGTGCATAATATGACCCCCGCAGACGCCTAGTTTAGGAGTTATAGCCATTTTAAGATTTTGAATTTTCTTTTTTCTGGTGCATAATATGACCCCCGCATACGCCTAGTTTAGGAGTTATAGCCATTTTAAGATTTTGAATTTTTTTTTTCTGGTGCATAATATGACCCCCGCAGATGCCTAGTTTAGGAGTTATAGCCATTTTAAGATTTTGAATTTTCTTTTTTCTGGTGCATAATATGACCCCCGCAGACGCCTAGTTTAGGAGTTATAGCCATTTTAAGATGTTGAATTTTTTTTTTCTGGTGCATAATATGACCCCCGCATACGCCTAGTTTAGGAGTTATAGCCATTTTAAGATTTTGAATTTTTTTTTTCTGGTGCATAATATGACCCCCGCAGATGCCTAGTTTAGGAGTTATAGCCATTTTAAGATTTTGAATTTTCTTTTTTCTGGTGCATAATATGACCCCCGCAGACGCCTAGTTTAGGAGTTATAGCCATTTTAAGATGTTGAATTTTTTTTTTCTGGTGCATAATATGATCCCCGCAGACGCCTAGTTTAGGAGTTATAGCCATTTTAAGATTTTGAATTTTCTTTTTTCTGGTGCATAATATGACCCCCGCAGACGCCTAGTTTAGGAGTTATAGCCATTTTAAGATTTTGAATTTTCTTTTTTCTGGTGCATAATATGACCCCCGCAGACGCCTAGTTTAGGAGTTATAGCCATTTTAAGATTTTGAATTTTTTTTTTCTAGTGCAAAATATGACCCCCGCAGACGCCTAGTTTAGGAGTTCTAGCCATTTTAAGATTTTGAATTTTCTTTTTTCTGGTGCATAATATGACCCCCGCAGACGCCTAGTTTAGGAGTTATAGCCATTTTAAGATTTTGAATTTTTTTTTTCTGGTGCATAATATGACCCCCGCAGACGTCTAGTTTAGGAGTTTTAGCCATTTTAAGATTTTGAATTTTCTTTTTTCTGGTGCTTAATATGACCCCCGCAGACGCCTAGTTTAGGAGTTATAGCCATTTTAAGATTTTGAATTTTTTTTTTCTGCTGCATAATATGACCCCCGCAGACGCCTAGTTTAGGAGTTATAGCCATTTTAAGATTTTGAATTTTCTTTTTTCTGGTGCATAATATAACCCCCGCAGACGCCTAGTTTAGGAGTTATAGCCATTTTAAGATTTTGAATTTTTTTTTTCTGGTGCATAATATGACCCCCGCAGACGCCTAGTTTAGGAGTTATACCCATTTTAAGATTTTGAATTTTTTTTTTCTGGTGCATAATATGACCCCCGCAGACGCCTAGTTTAGCAGTTATAGCCATTTTAAGATTTTGAATTTTTTTTTTTTGGTGCAAAATATGACCCCCGCAGACGCCTAGTTTAGGAGTTATAGCCATTTAAGATTTTGAATTTTCTTTTTTCTGGTGCATAATATGACCCCCGCAGACGCCTAGTTTAGGAGTTATAGCCATTTTAAAATTTTGAATTTTTTTTTTCTGGTGCATAATATGACCCCCGCAGACGCCTAGTTTAGGAGTTATAGCCATTTTAAGATTTTGAATTTTTTTTTTCTGGTGCATAATATGACCCCCGCAGACGCCTAGTTTAGCAGTTATAGCCATTTTAAGATTTTGAATTTTTTTTTTTTGGTGCAAAATATGACCCCCGCAGACGCCTAGTTTAGGAGTTATAGCCATTTAAGATTTTGAATTTTCTTTTTTCTGGTGCATAATATAACCCCCGCAGACGCCTAGTTTAGGAGTTATAGCCATTTTAAGATTTTGAATTTTTTTTTTCTGGTGCATAATATGACCCCCGCAGACGCCTAGTTTAGGAGTTATTGCCATTTTAAGATTTTGAATTTTTTTTTTCTGGTGCATAATATGACCCCCGCAGACGCCTAGTTTAGGAGTTATAGCCATTTTAAGATTTTGAATTTTCTTTTTTCTGGTGCCTAATATGACCCCCGCAGACGCCTAGTTTAGGAGTTGTAGCCATTTTAAGATTTTGAATTTTTTTTTTTCTGGTGCATAATATGACCCCCGCAGACGCCTAGTTTAGGAGTTATAGCCATTTTAAGATTTTGAATTTTCTTTTTTCTGGTGCATAATATGACCCCCGCAGACGCCTAGTTTAGGAGTTATAGCCATTTTAAGATTTTGAATTTTCTTTTTTCTGGTGCATAATATAACCCCCGCAGACGCCTAGTTTAGGAGTTATAGCCATTTTAAGATTTTGAATTTTCTTTTTTCTGGTGCATAATATGACCCCCGCAGATGCCTAGTTTAGGAGTTATAGCCATTTTAAGATTTTGAATTTTCTTTTTTCTGGTGCATAATATGACCCCCGCAGACGCCTAGTTTAGGAGTTATAGCCATTTTAAGATTTTGAATTTTTTTTTTCTGGTGCATAATATAACCCCCGCAGACGCCTAGTTTAGGAGTTATAACCATTTTAAGATTTTGAATTTTTTTTTTCTGGTGCATAATATGACCCCCGCAGACGCCTAGTTTAGGAGTTATAGCCATTTTAAGATTTTGAATTTTCTATTTTCTGGTGCATAATATGACCCCCGCAGACGCCTAGTTTAGGAGTTATAGCCATTTTAAGATTTTGTTTTTTTTTTTCTGGTGCATAATCTGACCCCCGCAGACGCCTAGTTTAGGAGTTATAGCCATTTTAAGATTTTGAATTTTTTTTTTCTGGTGCATAATATGACCCCCGCAGACGCCTAGTTTAGGAGTTATAGCCATTTTAAGATTTTGAATTTTCTATTTTCTGGTGCATAATATGACCCCCGCAGACGCCTAGTTTAGGAGTTATAGCCATTTTAAGATTTTGTTTTTTTTTTTCTGGTGCATAATCTGACCCCCGCAGACGCCTAGTTTAGGAGTTATAGCCATTTTAAGATTTTGAATTTTTTTTTTCTGGTGCATAATATGACCCCCGCAGACGCCTAGTTTAGGAGTTATAGCCATTTTAAGATTTTGAATTTTTTTTTTCTGGTGCATAATATGACCCCCGCAGACGCCTAGTTTAGGAGTTATAGCCATTTTAAGATTTTGAATTTTCTTTTTTCTGGTGCATAATATGACCCCCGCAGACGCCTGGTTTAGGAGTTATAGCCATTTTAAGATTTTGAATTTTTTTTTTCTGGTGCATAATATAACCCCCGCATACGCCTAGTTTAGGAGTTATAGCCATTTTAAGATTTTGAATTTTCTTTTTTCTGGTGCATAATATGACCCCCGCAGACGCCTAGTTTAGGAGTTATAGCCATTTTAAGATTTTGAATTTTCTTTTTTCTGGTGCATAATATGACCCCCGCAGACGCCTAGTTTAGGAGTTATAGCCATTTTAAGATTTTGAATTTTTTTTTTCTGGTGCATAATATGGCCCCCGCAGACGCCTAGTTTAGGAGTTATAGCCATTTTAAGATTTTGAATTTTTTTTTTCTGGTGCATAATATTACCCCCACAGACGCCTACTTTAGGAGTTATAGCCATTTTAAGATTTTGAATTTTTTTTTTTCTGGTGCATAATATGACCCCCGCAGACGCCTAGTTTAGGAGTTATAGCCATTTTAAGATTTTGTTTTTTTTTTCTGGTGCATAATATGACCCCCGCAGACGCCTAGTTTAGGAGTTATAGCCATTTTAAGATTTTGAATTTTCTTTTTTCTGGTGCATAATATGACCCCCGCAGACGCCTAGTTTAGGAGTTATAGCCATTTTAAGATTTTGAATTTTCTTTTTTCTGGTGCATAATATGACCCCTGCAGACGCCTAGTTTAGGAGTTATAGCCATTTTAAGATTTTGAATTTTTTTTTTCTGGTGCATAATATGACCCTCGCAGACGCCTAGCTTAGGAGTTATAGCCATTTTAAGATTTTGAATTTTTTTTTTCTGGTGCATAATATGACCCCCGCAGACGCCTAGTTTAGGAGTTATAGCCATTTTAAGATTTTGAATTTTTTTTTCTGGTGCATAATATGACCCCCGCAGACGCCTAGTTTAGGAGTTATAGCCATTTTAAGATTTTGAATTTTCTTTTTTCTGGTGCATAATATGACCCCCGCAGACGCCTGGTTTAGGAGTTATAGCCATTTTAAGATTTTGAATTTTTTTTTTCTGGTGCATAATATAACCCCCGCATACGCCTAGTTTAGGAGTTATAGCCATTTTAAGATTTTGAATTTTCTTTTTTCTGGTGCATAATATGACCCCCGCAGACGCCTAGTTTAGGAGTTATAGCCATTTTAAGATTTTGAATTTTTTTTTTCTGGTGCATAATATGACCCCCGCAGACGCCTAGTTTAGGAGTTATAGCCATTTTAAGATTTTGAATTTTCTTTTTTCTGGTGCATAATATGACCCCCGCAGACGCCTAGTTTAGGAGTTATAGCCATTTTAAGATTTTGAATTTTTTTTTTCTGGTGCATAATATGACCCCCGCAGACGCCTAGTTTAGGAGTTATAGCCATTTTAAGATTTTGAATTTTTTTTTTCTGGTGCATAATATGACCCCCGCAGACGCCTAGTTTGGGAGTTATAGCCATTTTAAGATTTTGAATTTTTTTTTTCTGGTGCATAATATAACCCCCGCAGACGCCTAGTTTAGGAGTTATAGCCATTTTAAGATTTTGAATTTTGTTTTTTCTGGTGCATAATATGACCCCCGCAGACGCCTAGTTTAGGAGTTATAGCCATTTTAAGATTTTGAATTTTCTTTTTTCTGGTGCATAATAGTTTATTAGTTATAGCCATTTTAAGATTTTGAATTTTTTTTTCTGGTGCATAATATGACCCCCGCAGACGCCTAGTTTAGGAGTTATAGCCATTTTAAGATTTTGAATTTTCTTTTTTCTGGTGCATAATATGACCCCCGCAGACGCCTAGTTTAGGAGTTATAGCCATTTTAAGATTTTGAATTTTTTTTTTCTGGTGCAAAATATGACCCCCGCAGACGCCTAGTTTAGGAGTTATAGCCATTTTAAGATTTTGAATTTTTTTTTTCTGGTGCATAATATGACCCCCGCAGACGCCTAGTTTAGGAGTTATAGCCATTTTAAGATTTTGAATTTTTTTTTTCTGGTGCATAATATGACCTCCGCAGACGCCTAGTTTAGGAGTTATAGCCATTTTAAGATTTTGAATTTTTTTTTTCTGGTGCATAATATGACCCCCGCAGACGCCTAGTTTAGGAGTTATAGCCATTTTAAGATTTTGAATTTTTTTTTTCTGTTGCATAATATGACCCCCGCAGACGCCTAGTTTAGGAATTATAGCCATTTTAAGATTTTGAATTTTTTTTTTCTGGTGCATAATATGACCCCCGCAGACGCCTAGTTTAGGAGTTATAGCCATTTTAAGATTTTGAATTTTCTTTTTTCTGGTGCATAATATGACCCCCGCAGACGCCTAGTTTAGGAGTTATAGCCATTTCAAGATTTTGAATTTTCTTTTTTCTGGTGCATAATATGACCCCCGCAGATGCCTAGTTTAGGAGTTATAGCCATTTTAAGATTTTGAATTTTCTTTTTTCTGGTGCATAATATGACCCCCGCAGACGCCTAGTTTAGGAGTTATAGCCATTTTAAGATTTTGAATTTTTTTTTTCTGGTGCATAATATGACCCCCGCAGACGCCTAGTTTAGGAGTTATAGCCATTTTAAGATTTTGAATTTTCTTTTTTCTGGTGCATAATATGACCCCCGCAGACGCCTAGTTTAGGAGTTATAGCCATTTTAAGATTTTGAATTTTTTTTTTCTGGTGCAAAATATGACCCCCGCAGACGCCTAGTTTAGGAGTTATAGCCATTTTAAGATTTTGAATTTTCTTTTTTCTGGTGCATAATATGACCCCCGCAGACGCCTAGTTTAGGAGTTATAGCCATTTTAAGATTTAGAATTTTTTTTTTCTGGTGCATAATATGACCCCCGCAGACGTCTAGTTTAGGAGTTATAGCCATTTTAAGATTTTGAATTTTCTTTTTTCTGGTGCATAATATGACCCCCGCAGACGCCTAGTTTAGGAGTTATAGCCATTTTAAGATTTTGTTTTTTTTTTTCTGGTGCATAATATGACCCCCGCAGACGCCTAGTTTAGGAGTTATAGCCATTTTAAGATTTTGAATTTTCTTTTTTCTGGTGCATAATATGACCCCCGCAGACGCCTAGTTTAGGAGTTATAGCCATTTTAAGATTTTGAATTTTCTTTTTTCTGGTGCATAATATGACCCCTGCAGACGCCTAGTTTAGGAGTTATAGCCATTTTAAGATTTTGAATTTTTTTTGTTTTCTGGTGCATAATATGACCCTCGCAGACGCCTAGCTTAGGAGTTGTAGCCATTTTAAGATTTTGAATTTTTTTTTTCTGGTGCATAATATGACCCCCGCAGACGCCTAGTTTAGGAGTTATAGCCATTTTAAGATTTTGAATTTTTTTTTCTGGTGCATAATATGACCCCCGCAGACGCCTAGTTTAGGAGTTATAGCCATTTTAAGATTTTGAATTTTTTTTTCTGGTGCATAATATGACTCCCGCAGACGCCTAGTTTAGGAGTTATAGCCATTTTAAGATTTTGAATTTTTTTTTCTGGTGCATAATATGACCCCCGCAGACGCCTAGTTTAGGAGTTATAGCCATTTTAAGATTTTGAATTTTCTTTTTTCTGGTGCATAATATGACCCCCGCAGACGCCTAGTTTAGGAGTTATAGCCATTTTAAGATTTTGAATTTTTTTTTTCTGGTGCATAATATAACCCCCGCATACGCCTAGTTTAGGAGTTATAGCCATTTTAAGATTTTGAATTTTCTTTTTTCTGGTGCATAATAAGACCCCCGCAGACGCCTAGTTTAGGAGTTATAGCCATTTTAAGATTTTGAATTTTTTTTTTCTGGTGCATAATATGACCCCCGCAGACGCCTAGTTTAGGAGTTATAGCCATTTTAAGATTTTGAATTTTCTTTTTTCTGGTGCATTATATGACCCCAGCAGACGCCTAGTTTAGGAGTTATAGCCATTTTAAGATTTTGAATTTTTTTTTTCTGGTGCATAATATAACCCCCGCAGACGCCTAGTTTAGGAGTTATAGCCATTTTAAGATTTTGAATTTTTTTTTTCTGGTGCATAATATGACCCCCGCAGACGCCTAGTTTAGGAGTCATAGCCATTTTAAGATTTTGAATTTTTTTTTTCTGGTGCATAATATAACCCCCGCAGACGCCTAGTTTAGGAGTTATAGCCATTTTAAGATTTAGAATTTTTTTTTTTCTGGTGCATAATGTGACCCCCGCAGACGCCTAGTTTAGGAGTTATAGCCATTTTAAGATTTTGAATTTTTTTTTTCTGGTGCATAATATGACCCCCGCAGACGCCTAGTTTAGGAGTTATAGCCATCTTAAGATTTTGAATTTTTTTTTTCTGGTGCATAATATGACCCCCGCAGACGCCTAGTTTAGGAGTTATAGCCATTTTAAGATTTTGAATTTTTTTTTTCTGGTGCATAATATGACCCCCGCAGACGCCTAGTTTAGGAGTTATAACCATTTTAAGATTTTGAATTTTTTTTTTCTGGTGCATAATATGACCCCCGCAGACGTCTAGTTTAGGAGTTATAGCCATTTTAAGATTTTGAATTTTCTTTTTTCTGGTGCATAATATGACCCCCGCAGACGCCTAGTTTAGGAGTTATAGCCATTTTAAGATTTTGTTTTTTTTTTCTGGTGCATAATATGACCCCCGCAGACGCCTAGTTTATGAGTTATAGCCATTTTAAGATTTTGAATTTTCTTTTTTCTGGTGCATAATATGACCCCCGCAGACGACTAGTTTAGGAGTTATAGCCATTTTAAGATTTTGAATTTTCTTTTTTCTGGTGCATAATATGACCCCTGCAGACGCCTAGTTTAGGAGCTATAGCCATTTTAAGATTTTGAATTTTTTTTTTTTCTGGTGCATAATATGACCCTCGCAGACGCCTAGCTTAGGTGTTATAGCCATTTTAAGATTTTGAATTTTTTTTTTCTGGTGCATAATATGACCCCCGCAGACGCCTAGTTTAGGAGTTATAGCCATTTTAAGATTTTGAATTTTTTTTTTCTGGTGCATAATATGACCCCCGCAGACGCCTAGTTTAGGAGTTATAGCCATTTTAAGATTTTGAATTTTTTTTTTCTTTTGCATAATATGACCCCCGCAGACGACTAGATTAGGAGTTATAGCCATTTTAAGATTTTGAATTTTTTTTTTCTGGTGCATAATATGACCCCACCAGACGCCTAGTTTAGGAGTTATAGCCATTTTAAGATTTTGAATTTTTTTTTTCTGGTGCATAATATGACCCCCGCAGACGCCTAGTTTAGGAGTTATAGCCATTTTAAGATTTTGAATTTTCTTTTTTCTGGTGCATAATATGACCCCCGCAGACGCATAGTTTAGGAGTTATAGCCATTTTAAAATTTTGAATTTTCTTTTTTCTGGTGCAAAATATGACCCCCGCAGACGCCTAGTTTAGGAGTTATAGCCATTTTAAGATTTTGAATTTTCTTTTTTCTGGTGCATAATATGACCCCCGCAGACGCCTGGTTTAGGAGTTATAGCCATTTTAAGATTTTGAATTTTTTTTTTCTGGTGCATAATATAACCCCCGCATACGCCTAGTTTAGGAGTTATAGCCATTTTAAGATTTTGAATTTTTTTTTTCTGGTGCATAATATGACCCCCGCAGACGCCTAGTTTAGGAGTTATAGCCATTTTAAGATTTTGAATTTTTTTTTTCTGGTGCATAATATGACCCCCGCAGACGCCTAGTTTAGGAGTTATAGCCATTTTAAGATTTTGAATTTTTTTTTTCTGGTGCATAATATGACCCCCGCAGACGCCTAGTTTAGGAGTTATAGCCATTTTAAGATTTTGAATTTTTTTTTTCTGGTGCATAATATGACCCCCGCAGACGCCTAGTTTAGGAGTTATAGCCATTTTAAGATTTTGAATTTTTTTTTTCTGTTGCATAATATGACCCCCGCAGACGCCTAGTTTAGGAGTTATAGCCATTTTAAGATTTTGAATTTTCTTTTTTCTGGTGCATAATATGACCCCCGCAGACGCCTAGTTTAGGAGTTATAGCCATTTTAAGATTTTGAATTTTTTTTTTCTGGTGCATAATATGACCCCCGCAGACGCCTAGTTTAGGAGTTATAGCCATTTTAAGATTTTGAATTTTTTTTTTCTGGTGCATAATATGACCCCCGCAGACGCCTAGTTTAGGAGTTATAGCCATTTTAAGATTTTGAATTTTTTTTTTCTGGTGCATAATATAACCCCCGCAGACGCCTAGTTTAGGAGTTATAGCCATTTTAAGATTTTGAATTTTCTTTTTTCTGGTGCATAATAGTTTATTAGTTATAGCCATTTTAAGATTTTGAATTTTTTTTTCTGGTGCATAATATGACCCCCGCAGACGCCTAGTTTAGGAGTTATAGCCATTTTAAGATTTTGAATTTTCTTTTTTCTGGTGCATAATATGACCCCCGCAGACGCCTAGTTTAGGAGTTATAGCCATTTTAAGATTTTGAATTTTTTTTTTCTGGTGCAAAATATGACCCCCGCAGACGCCTAGTTTAGGAGTTATAGCCATTTTAAGATTTTGAATTTTTTTTTTCTGGTGCATAATATGACCCCCGCAGACGCCTAGTTTAGGAGTTATAGCCATTTTAAGATTTTGAATTTTTTTTTTCTGGTGCATAATATGACCCCCGCAGACGCCTAGTTTAGGAGTTATAGCCATTTTAAGATTTTGAATTTTTTTTTTCTGGTGCATAATATGACCCCCGCAGACGCCTAGTTTAGGAGTTATAGCCATTTTAAGATTTTGAATTTTTTTTTTCTGTTGCATAATATGACCCCCGCAGACGCCTAGTTTAGGAATTATAGCCATTTTAAGATTTTGAATTTTTTTTTTCTGGTGCATAATATGACCCCCGCAGACGCCTAGTTTAGGAGTTATAGCCATTTTAAGATTTTGAATTTTCTTTTTTCTGGTGCATAATATGACCCCCGCAGACGCCTAGTTTAGGAGTTATAGCCATTTCAAGATTTTGAATTTTCTTTTTTCTGGTGCATAATATGACCCCCGCAGATGCCTAGTTTAGGAGTTATAGCCATTTTAAGATTTTGAATTTTCTTTTTTCTGGTGCATAATATGACCCCCGCAGACGCCTAGTTTAGGAGTTATAGCCATTTTAAGATTTTGAATTTTTTTTTTCTGGTGCATAATATGACCCCCGCAGACGCCTAGTTTAGGAGTTATAGCCATTTTAAGATTTTGAATTTTCTTTTTTCTGGTGCATAATATGACCCCCGCAGACGCCTAGTTTAGGAGTTATAGCCATTTTAAGATTTTGAATTTTTTTTTTCTGGTGCAAAATATGACCCCCGCAGACGCCTAGTTTAGGAGTTATAGCCATTTTAAGATTTTGAATTTTCTTTTTTCTGGTGCATAATATGACCCCCGCAGACGCCTAGTTTAGGAGTTATAGCCATTTTAAGATTTAGAATTTTTTTTTTCTGGTGCATAATATGACCCCCGCAGACGTCTAGTTTAGGAGTTATAGCCATTTTAAGATTTTGAATTTTCTTTTTTCTGGTGCATAATATGACCCCCGCAGACGCCTAGTTTAGGAGTTATAGCCATTTTAAGATTTTGTTTTTTTTTTTCTGGTGCATAATATGACCCCCGCAGACGCCTAGTTTAGGAGTTATAGCCATTTTAAGATTTTGAATTTTCTTTTTTCTGGTGCATAATATGACCCCCGCAGACGCCTAGTTTAGGAGTTATAGCCATTTTAAGATTTTGAATTTTCTTTTTTCTGGTGCATAATATGACCCCTGCAGACGCCTAGTTTAGGAGTTATAGCCATTTTAAGATTTTGAATTTTTTTTGTTTTCTGGTGCATAATATGACCCTCGCAGACGCCTAGCTTAGGAGTTGTAGCCATTTTAAGATTTTGAATTTTTTTTTTCTGGTGCATAATATGACCCCCGCAGACGCCTAGTTTAGGAGTTATAGCCATTTTAAGATTTTGAATTTTTTTTTCTGGTGCATAATATGACCCCCGCAGACGCCTAGTTTAGGAGTTATAGCCATTTTAAGATTTTGAATTTTTTTTTCTGGAGCATAATATGACTCCCGCAGACGCCTAGTTTAGGAGTTATAGCCATTTTAAGATTTTGAATTTTTTTTTCTGGTGCATAATATGACCCCCGCAGACGCCTAGTTTAGGAGTTATAGCCATTTTAAGATTTTGAATTTTCTTTTTTCTGGTGCATAATATGACCCCCGCAGACGCCTAGTTTAGGAGTTATAGCCATTTTAAGATTTTGAATTTTTTTTTTCTGGTGCATAATATAACCCCCGCATACGCCTAGTTTAGGAGTTATAGCCATTTTAAGATTTTGAATTTTCTTTTTTCTGGTGCATAATAAGACCCTCGCAGACGCCTAGTTTAGGAGTTATAGCCATTTTAAGATTTTGAATTTTTTTTTTCTGGTGCATAATATGACCCCCGCAGACGCCTAGTTTAGGAGTTATAGCCATTTTAAGATTTTGAATTTTCTTTTTTCTGGTGCATTATATGACCCCAGCAGACGCCTAGTTTAGGAGTTATAGCCATTTTAAGATTTTGAATTTTTTTTTTCTGGTGCATAATATAACCCCCGCAGACGCCTAGTTTAGGAGTTATAGCCATTTTAAGATTTTGAATTTTTTTTTTCTGGTGCATAATATGACCCCCGCAGACGCCTAGTTTAGGAGTCATAGCCATTTTAAGATTTTGAATTTTTTTTTTCTGGTGCATAATATAACCCCCGCAGACGCCTAGTTTAGGAGTTATAGCCATTTTAAGATTTAGAATTTTTTTTTTTCTGGTGCATAATATGACCCCCGCAGACGCCTAGTTTAGGAGTTATAGCCATTTTAAGATTTTGAATTTTTTTTTTCTGGTGCATAATATGACCCCCGCAGACGCCTAGTTTAGGAGTTATAGCCATTTTAAGATTTTGAATTTTTTTTTTCTGGTGCATAATATGACCCCCGCAGACGCCTAGTTTAGGAGTTATAGCCATTTTAAGATTTTGAATTTTTTTTTTCTGGTGCATAATATGACCCCCGCAGACGCCTAGTTTAGGAGTTATAACCATTTTAAGATTTTGAATTTTTTTTTTCTGGTGCATAATATGACCCCCGCAGACGTCTAGTTTAGGAGTTATAGCCATTTTAAGATTTTGAATTTTCTTTTTTCTGGTGCATAATATGACCCCCGCAGACGCCTAGTTTAGGAGTTATAGCCATTTTAAGATTTTGTTTTTTTTTTCTGGTGCATAATATGACCCCCGCAGACGCCTAGTTTATGAGTTATAGCCATTTTAAGATTTTGAATTTTCTTTTTTCTGGTGCATAATATGACCCCCGCAGACGACTAGTTTAGGAGTTATAGCCATTTTAAGATTTTGAATTTTCTTTTTTCTGGTGCATAATATGACCCCTGCAGACGCCTAGTTTAGGAGCTATAGCCATTTTAAGATTTTGAATTTTTTTTTTTTCTGGTGCATAATATGACCCTCGCAGACGCCTAGCTTAGGTGTTATAGCCATTTTAAGATTTTGAATTTTTTTTTTCTGGTGCATAATATGACCCCCGCAGACGCCTAGTTTAGGAGTTATAGCCATTTTAAGATTTTGAATTTTTTTTTTCTGGTGCATAATATGACCCCCGCAGACGCCTAGTTTAGGAGTTATAGCCATTTTAAGATTTTGAATTTTTTTTTTCTTTTGCATAATATGACCCCCGCAGACGCCTAGTTTAGGAGTTATAGCCATTTTAAGATTTTGAATTTTTTTTTTCTGGTGCATAATATGACCCCACCAGACGCCTAGTTTAGGAGTTATAGCCATTTTAAAATTTTGAATTTTCTTTTTTCTGGTGCAAAATATGACCCCCGCAGACGCCTAGTTTAGGAGTTATAGCCATTTTAAGATTTTGAATTTTCTTTTTTCTGGTGCATAATATGACCCCCGCAGACGCCTGGTTTAGGAGTTATAGCCATTTTAAGATTTTGAATTTTTTTTTTCTGGTGCATAATATAACCCCCGCATACGCCTAGTTTAGGAGTTATAGCCATTTTAAGATTTTGAATTTTCTTTTTTCTGGTGCATAATATGACCCCCGCAGACGCCTAGTTTAGGAGTTATAGCCATTTTAAGATTTTGAATTTTTTTTTTCTGGTGCATAATATGACCCCCGCAGACGCCTAGTTTAGGAGTTATAGCCATTTTAAGATTTTGAATTTTTTTTTTCTGGTGCATAATATGACCCCCGCAGACGCCTAGTTTAGGAGTTATAGCCATTTTAAGATTTTGAATTTTTTTTTTCTGTTGCATAATATGACCCCCGCAGACGCCTAGTTTAGGAGTTATAGCCATTTTAAGATTTTGAATTTTCTTTTTTCTGGTGCATAATATGACCCCCGCAGACGCCTAGTTTAGGAGTTATAGCCATTTTAAGATTTAGAATTTTTTTTTTCTGGTGCATAATATAACCCCCGCATACGCCTAGTTTAGGAGTTATAGCCATTTTAAGATTTTGAATTTTCATTTTTCTGGTGCATAATATGACCCCCGCAGACGCCTAGTTTAGGAGTTATAGCCATTTTAAGATTTTGAATTTTTTTTTTCTGGTGCATAATATGACCCCCGCAGACGCCTAGTTTAGGAGTTATAGCCATTTTAAGATTTTGAATTTTCTTTTTTCTGGTGCATAATATGACCCCCGCAGACGCCTAGTTTAGGAGTTATAGCCATTTTAAGATTTTGAATTTTTTTTTTCTGGTGCATAATATGACCCCCGCAGACGCCTAGTTTAGGAGTTATAGCCATTTTAAGATTTTGAATTTTTTTTTTCTGGTGCATAATATGACCCCCGCAGACGCCTAGTTTAGGAGTTATAGCCATTTTAAGATTTTGAATTTTTTTTTTCTGGTGCATAATATGACCCCCGCAGACGCCTAGTTTAGGAGTTATAGCCATTTTAAGATTTTGAATTTTTTTTTTCTTTTGCATAATATGACCCCCGCAGACGACTAGATTAGGAGTTATAGCCATTTTAAGATTTTGAATTTTTTTTTTCTGGTGCATAATATGACCCCACCAGACGCCTAGTTTAGGAGTTATAGCCATTTTAAGATTTTGAATTTTTTTTTTCTGGTGCATAATATGACCCCCGCAGACGCCTAGTTTAGGAGTTATAGCCATTTTAAGATTTTGAATTTTCTTTTTTCTGGTGCATAATATGACCCCCGCAGACGCCTAGTTTAGGAGTTACAGCCATTTTAAGATTTTGAATTTTTTTTTTCTGGTGCATAATATGACCCCCGCAGACGTCTAGTTTAGGAGTTATAGCCATTTTAAGATTTTGAATTTTCTTTTTTCTGGTGCATAATATGACCCCCGCAGACGCCTAGTTTAGGAGTTATAGCCATTTTAAGATTTTGTTTTTTTTTTTCTGGTGCATAATATGACCCCCGCAGACGCCTAGTTTAGGAGTTATAGCCATTTTAAGATTTTGAATTTTCTTTTTTCTGGTGCATAATATGACCCCCGCAGACGCCTAGTTTAGGAGTTATAGCCATTTTAAGATTTTGAATTTTCTTTTTTCTGGTTCATATTATGACCCCCGCAGACGCCTAGTTTATGAGTTATAGCCATTTTAAGATTTTGAATTTTCTTTTTTCTGGTGCATAATATGACCCCTGCAGACGCCTAGTTTAGGAGCTATAGCCATTTTAAGATTTTGAATTTTTTTTTTTTTCTGGTGCATAATATGACCCTCGCAGACGCCTAGCTTAGGAGTTATAGCCATTTTAAGATTTTGAATTTTTTTTTTCTGGTGCATAATATGACCCCCGCAGACGCCTAGTTTAGGAGTTATAGCCATTTTAAGATTTTGAATTTTTTTTTTCTGGTGCATAATATGACCCCCGCAGACGCCTAGTTTAGGAGTTATAGCCATTTTAAGATTTTGAATTTTTTTTTTCTGGTGCATAATATGACCCCCGCAGACGCCTAGTTTAGGAGTTATAGCCATTTTAAGATTTTGAATTTTTTTTTTCTGGTGCATAATATGACCCCACCAGACGCCTAGTTTAGGAGTTATAGCCATTTTAAGATTTTGAATTTTTTTTTTCTGGTGCATAATATGACCCCCGAAGACGCCTAGTTTAGGAGTTATAGCCATTTTAAGATTTTGAATTTTCTTTTTTCTGGTGCATAATATGACCCCCGCAGACGCCTAGTTTAGGAGTTATAGCCATTTTAAGATTTTGAATTTTCTTTTTTCTGGTGCAAAATATGACCCCCGCAGACGCCTAGTTTAGGAGTTATAGCCATTTTAAGATTTTGAATTTTCTTTTTTCTGGTGCATAATATGACCCCCGCAGACGCCTAGTTTAGGAGTTATAGCCATTTTAAGATTTTGAATTTTTTTTTTCTGGTGCATAATATGACCCCCGCAGACGTCTAGTTTAGGAGTTATAGCCATTTTAAGATTTTGAATTTTCTTTTTTCTGGTGCATAATATGACCCCCGCAGACGCCTAGTTTAGGAGTTATAGCCATTTTAAGATTTTGTTTTTTTTTTTCTGGTGCATAATATGACCCCCGCAGACGCCTAGTTTAGGAGTTATAGCCATTTTAAGATTTTGAATTTTCTTTTTTCTGGTGCATAATATGACCCCCGCAGACGCCTAGTTTAGGAGTTATAGCCATTTTAAGATTTTGAATTTTCTTTTTTCTGGTGCATAATATGACCCCTGCAGACGCCTAGTTTAGGAGCTATAGCCATTTTAAGATTTTGAATTTTTTTTTTTTCTGGTGCATAATATGACCCTCGCAGACGCCTAGCTTAGGAGTTATAGCCATTTTAAGATTTTGAATTTTTTTTTTCTGGTGCATAATATGACCCCCGCAGACGCCTAGTTTAGGAGTTATAGCCATTTTAAGATTTTGAATTTTTTTTTCTGGTGCATAATATGACCCCCGCAGACGCCTAGTTTAGGAGTTATAGCCATTTTAAGATTTTGAATTTTCTTTTTTCTGGTGCATAATATGACCCCCGCAGACGCCTGGTTTAGGAGTTATAGCCATTTTAAGATTTTGAATTTTTTTTTTCTGGTGCATAATATAACCCCCGCATACGCCTAGTTTAGGAGTTATAGCCATTTTAAGATTTTGAATTTTCTTTTTTCTGGTGCATAATATGACCCCCGCAGACGCCTAGTTTAGGAGTTATAGCCATTTTAAGATTTTGAATTTTTTTTTTCTGGTGCATAATATGACCCCCGCAGACGCCTAGTTTAGGAGTTATAGCCATTTTAAGATTTTGAATTTTCTTTTTTCTGGTGCATAATATGACCCCAGCAGACGCCTAGTTTAGGAGTTATAGCCATTTTAAGATTTTGAATTTTTTTTTTCTGGTGCATAATATGACCCCCGCAGACGCCTAGTTTAGGAGTTATAGCTATTTTAAGATTTTGAATTTTCTTTTTTCTGGTGCATAATATGACAACCGCAGACGCCTAGTTTAGGAGTTACAGCCATTTCAAGATTTTGAATTTTCTTTTTTCTGGTGCATAATATGACCCCCGCAGACGCCCAGTTTAGGAGTTATAGCCATTTTAAGATTTTGAATTTTCTTTTTTCTGGTGCATAATATGACCCCCGCAGACGCCTAGTTTAGGAGTTATAGCCATTTTAAGATTTTGAATTTTTTTTTTCTGGTGCAAAATATGACCCCCGCAGACGCCTAGTTTAGGAGTTATAGCCATTTTAAGATTTTGAATTTTCTTTTTTCTGGTGCATAATATGACCCCCGCAGACGCCTAGTTTAGGAGTTATAGCCATTTTAAGATTTTGAATTTTTTTTTTCTGGTGCAAAATATGACCCCCGCAGACGCCTAGTTTAGGAGTTATAGCCATTTTAAGATTTTGAATTTTCTTTTTTCTGGTGCATAATATGACCCCCGCAGACGTCTAGTTTAGGAGTTATAGCCATTTTAAGATTTTGAATTTTCTTTTTTCTGGTGCATAATATGACCCCCGCAGACGTCTAGTTTAGGAGTTATAGCCATTTTAAGATTTTGAATTTTCTTTTTTCTGGTGCATAATATGACCCCACCAGACGCCTAGTTTAGGAGTTATAGCCATTTTAAGATTTTGAATTTTTTTTTTCTGGTGCATAATATGACCCCCGCAGACGCCTAGTTTAGGAGTTATAGCCATTTTAAGATTTTGAATTTTCTTTTTTCTGGTGCATAATATGACCCCCGCAGACGCATAGTTTAGGAGTTATAGCCATTTTAAGATTTTGAATTTTCTTTTTTCTGGTGCAAAATATGACCCCCGCAGACGCCTAGTTTAGGAGTGATAGCCATTTTAAGATTTTGAATTTTTTTTTTCTGGTGCATAATATGACCCCCGCAGACGCCTAGTTTAGGAGTTATAGCCATTTTAAG
Organism: Volucella zonaria; assembly: GCA_963966105.1. Classification (NCBI taxonomy): domain Eukaryota; kingdom Metazoa; phylum Arthropoda; class Insecta; order Diptera; family Syrphidae; genus Volucella; species Volucella zonaria. The sequence continues at coordinate 5,763,141 of CAWYQB010000001.1, read as the reverse complement.
ATTTTGAATTTTTTTTTTCTGGTGCATAATATGACCCCCGCAGACGTCTAGTTTAGGAGTTATAGCCATTTTAAGATTTTGAATTTTCTTTTTTCTGGTGCATAATATGACCCCCGCAGACGCCTAGTTTAGGAGTTATAGCCATTTTAAGATTTTGTTTTTTTTTTTCTGGTGCATAATATGACCCCCGCAGACGCCTAGTTTAGGAGTTATAGCCATTTTAAGATTTTGAATTTTCTTTTTTCTGGTGCATAATATGACCCCCGCAGACGCCTAGTTTAGGAGTTATAGCCATTTTAAGATTTTGAATTTTCTTTTTTCTGGTTCATAATATGACCCCCGCAGACGCCTAGTTTAGGAGTTATAGCCATTTTAAGATTTTGAATTTTCTTTTTTCTGGTGCATAATATGACCCCTGCAGACGCCTAGTTTAGGAGCTATAGCCATTTTAAGATTTTGAATTTTTTTTTTTTCTTGTGCATAATATGACCCTCGCAGACGCCTAGCTTAGGAGTTATAGCCATTTTAAGATTTTGAATTTTTTTTTTCTGGTGCATAATATGACCCCCGCAGACGCCTAGTTTAGGAGTTATAGCCATTTTAAGATTTTGAATTTTTTTTTTCTGGTGCATAATATGACCCCCGCAGACGCCTAGTTTAGGAGTTATAGCCATTTTAAGATTTTGAATTTTTTTTTTCTGGTGCATAATATGACCCCCGCAGACGCCTAGTTTAGGAGTTATAGCCATTTTAAGATTTTGAATTTTTTTTTTCTGGTGCATAATATGACCCCACCAGACGCCTAGTGTAGGAGTTATAGCCATTTTAAGATTTTGAATTTTTTTTTTCTGGTGCATAATATGACCCCCGCAGACGCCTAGTTTAGGAGTTATAGCCATTTTAAGATTTTGAATTTTTTTTTTCTTTTGCATAATATGACCCCCGCAGACGCCTAGTTTAGGAGTTATAGCCATTTTAAGATTTTGTTTTTTTTTTTCTGGTGCATAATATGACCCCCGCAGACGCCTAGTTTAGGAGTTATAGCCATTTTAAGATTTTGAATTTTCTTTTTTCTGGTGCATAATATGACCCCCGCAGACGCCTAGTTTAGGAGTTATAGCCATTTTAAGATTTTGAATTTTCTTTTTTCTGGTGCATAATATGACCCCCGCAGACGCATAGTTTAGGAGTTATAGCCATTTTAAGATTTTGAATTTTCTTTTTTCTGGTGCAAAATATGACTCCCGCAGACGCCTAGTTTAGGAGTTATAGCCATTTTAAGATTTTGAATTTTCTTTTTTCTGGTGCATAATATGACCCCCGCAGACGCCTAGTTTAGGAGTTATAGCCATTTTAAGATTTTGAATTTTTTTTTTCTGGTGCATAATATGACCCCCGCAGACGTCTAGTTTAGGAGTTATAGCCATTTTAAGATTTTGAATTTTCTTTTTTCTGGTGCATAATATGACCCCCGCAGACGCCTAGTTTAGGAGTTATAGCCATTTTAAGATTTTGAATTTTCTTTTTTCTGGTGCATAATATGACCCCCGCAGACGCCTAGTTTAGGAGTTATAGCCATTTTAAGATTTTGAATTTTTTTTTTCTGGTGCATAATATGACCCCCGCAGACGCCTAGTTTAGGAGTTATAGCCATTTTAAGATTTTGAATTTTTTTTTTCTGGTGCATAATATGACCCCCGCAGACGTCTAGTTTAGGAGTTATAGCCATTTTAAGATTTTGAATTTTCTTTTTTCTGGTGCATAATATGACCCCCGCAGACGCCTAGTTTAGGAGTTATAGCCATTTTAAGATTTTGTTTTTTTTTTTCTGGTGCATAATATGACCCCCGCAGACGCCTAGTTTAGGAGTTATAGCCATTTTAAGATTTTGAATTTTCTTTTTTCTGGTGCATAATATGACCCCCGCAGACGCCTAGTTTAGGAGTTATAGCCATTTTAAGATTTTGAATTTTCTTTTTTCTGGTTCATAATATGACCCCCGCAGACGCCTAGTTTAGGAGTTATAGCCATTTTAAGATTTTGAATTTTCTTTTTTCTGGTGCATAATATGACCCCTGCAGACGCCTAGTTTAGGAGCTATAGCCATTTTAAGATTTTGAATTTTTTTTTTTTCTTGTGCATAATATGACCCTCGCAGACGCCTAGCTTAGGAGTTATAGCCATTTTAAGATTTTGAATTTTTTTTTTCTGGTGCATAATATGACCCCCGCAGACGCCTAGTTTAGGAGTTATAGCCATTTTAAGATTTTGAATTTTTTTTTTCTGGTGCATAATATGACCCCCGCAGACGCCTAGTTTAGGAGTTATAGCCATTTTAAGATTTTGAATTTTTTTTTTCTGGTGCATAATATGACCCCCGCAGACGCCTAGTTTAGGAGTTATAGCCATTTTAAGATTTTGAATTTTTTTTTTCTGGTGCATAATATGACCCCACCAGACGCCTAGTGTAGGAGTTATAGCCATTTTAAGATTTTGAATTTTTTTTTTCTGGTGCATAATATGACCCCCGCAGACGCCTAGTTTAGGAGTTATAGCCATTTTAAGATTTTGAATTTTTTTTTTCTTTTGCATAATATGACCCCCGCAGACGCCTAGTTTAGGAGTTATAGCCATTTTAAGATTTTGAATTTTTTTTTTCTGGTGCATAATATGACCCCACCAGACGCCTAGTTTAGGAGTTATAGCCATTTTAAGATTTAGAATTTTTTTTTTCTGGTGCATAATATGACCCCCGCAGACGCCTAGTTTAGGAGTTATAGCCATTTTAAGATTTTGAATTTTCTTTTTTCTGGTGCATAATATGACCCCCGCAGACGCATAGTTTAGGAGTTATAGCCATTTTAAGATTTTGAATTTTCTTTTTTCTGGTGCAAAATATGACTCCCGCAGACGCCTAGTTTAGGAGTTATAGCCATTTTAAGATTTTGAATTTTCTTTTTTCTGGTGCATAATATGACCCCCGCAGACGCCTAGTTTAGGAGTTATAGCCATTTTAAGATTTTGAATTTTTTTTTTCTGGTGCATAATATGACCCCCGCAGACGTCTAGTTTAGGAGTTATAGCCATTTTAAGATTTTGAATTTTCTTTTTTCTGGTGCATAATATGACCCCCGCAGACGCCTAGTTTAGGAGTTATAGCCATTTTAAGATTTTGTTTTTTTTTTTCTGGTGCATAATATGACCCCCGCAGACGCCTAGTTTAGGAGTTATAGCCATTTTAAGATTTTGAATTTTCTTTTTTCTGGTGCATAATATGACCCCCGCAGACGCCTAGTTTAGGAGCTATAGCCATTTTAAGATTTTGAATTTTTTTTTTTTCTGGTGCATAATATGACCCTCGCAGACGCCTAGCTTAGGAGTTATAGCCATTTTAAGATTTTGAATTTTTTTTTTCTGGTGCATAATATGACCCCCGCAGACGCCTAGTTTAGGAGTTATAGCCATTTTAAGATTTTGAATTTTTTTTTTCTGGTGCATAATATGACCCCCGCAGACGCCTAGTTTAGGAGTTATAGCCATTTTAAGATTTTGAATTTTTTTTTTCTGGTGCATAATATGACCCCCGCAGACGCCTAGTTTAGGAGTTATAGCCATTTTAAGATTTTGAATTTTTTTTTTCTGGTGCATAATATGACCCCACCAGACGCCTAGTTTAGGAGTTATAGCCATTTTAAGATTTTGAATTTTTTTTTTCTGGTGCATAATATGACCCCCGCAGACGCCTAGTTTAGGAGTTATAGCCATTTTAAGATTTTGAATTTTCTTTTTTCTGGTGCATAATATGACCCCCGCAGACGCCTAGTTTAGGAGTTATAGCCATTTTAAGATTTTGAATTTTCTTTTTTCTGGTGCATAATATGACCCCCGCAGACGCCTAGTTTAGGAGTTATAGCCGTTTTAAGATTTTGAATTTTCTTTTTTCTGGTGCATAATATGACCCCCGCAGACGCCTAGTTTAGGAGTTATAGCCATTTTCAGATTTTGAATTTTTTTTTTCTGGTGCATAATATGACCCCCGCAGACGTCTAGTTTAGGAGTTATAGCCATTTTAAGATTTTGAATTTTCTTTTTTCTGGTGCATAATATGACCCCCGCAGACGCCTAGTTTAGGAGTTATAGCCATTTTAAGATTTTGGTTTTTTTTTTCTGGTGCATAATATGACCCCCGCAGACGCCTAGTTTAGGAGTTATAGCCATTTTAAGATTTTGAATTTTCTTTTTTCTGGTGCATAATATGACCCCCGCAGACGCCTAGTTTAGGAGTTATAGCCATTTTAAGATTTTGAATTTTCTTTTTTCTGGTGCAAAATATGACCCCCGCAGACGCCTAGTTTAGGAGTTATAGCCATTTTAAGATTTTGAATTTTTTTTTTCTGGTGCATAATATGACCCCCGCAGACGTCTAGTTTAGGAGTTATAGCCATTTTAAGATTTTGAATTTTCTTTTTTCTGGTGCATAATATGACCCCCGCAGACGCCTAGTTTAGGAGTTATAGCCATTTTAAGATTTTGTTTTTTTTTTTCTGGTGCATAATATGACCCCCGCAGACGCCTAGTTTAGGAGTTATAGCCATTTTAAGATTTTGAATTTTCTTTTTTCTGGTGCATAATATGACCCCCGCAGACGCCTAGTTTAGGAGTTATAGCCATTTTAAGATTTTGAATTTTCTTTTTTCTGGTGCATAATATGACCCCTGCAGACGCCTAGTTTAGGAGCTATAGCCATTTCAAGATTTTGAATTTTTTTTTTTTCTGGTGCATAATATGACCCTCGCAGACGCCTAGCTTAGGAGTTATAGCCATTTTAAGATTTTGAATTTTTTTTTTCTGGTGCATAATATGACCCCCGCAGACGCCTAGTTTAGGAGTTATAGCCATTTTAAGATTTTGAATTCTTTTTTCTGGTGCATAATATGACCCCCGCAGACGCCTAGTTTAGGAGTTATAGCCATTTTAAGATTTTGAATTTTCTTTTTTCTGGTGCATAATATGACCCCCGCAGACGCCTGGTTTAGGAGTTATAGCCATTTTAAGATTTTGAATTTTTTTTTTCTGGTGCATAATATAACCCCCGCATACGCCTAGTTTAGGAGTTATAGCCATTTTAAGATTTTGAATTTTCTTTTTTCTGGTGCATAATATGACCCCCGCAGACGCCTAGTTTAGGAGTTATAGCCATTTTAAGATTTTGAATTTTTTTTTTCTGGTGCATAATATGACCCCCGCAGACGCCTAGTTTAGGAATTATAGCAATTTTAAGATTTTGAATTTTCTTTTTTCTGGTGCATAATATGACCCCAGCAGACGCCTAGTTTAGGAGTTATAGCCATTTTAAGATTTTGAATTTTTTTTTTTTGGTGCATAATATGACCCCCGCAGACGCCTAGTTTAGGAGTTATAGCTATTTTAAGATTTTGAATTTTCTTTTTTCTGGTGCATAATATGACCCCCGCAGACGCCTAGTTTAGGAGTTATAGCCATTTTAAGATTTTGAATTTTCTTTTTTCTGGTGCATAATATGACCCCCTCAGACGCCTAGTTTAGGAGTTATAGCCATTTTAAGATTTTGAATTTTTTTTTCCTACTGCATAATATGACCCCCGCAGACGCTTAGTTTAGGAGTTATAGCCATTTTAAGATTTTGAATTTTCTTTTTTCTGGTGCATAATATGACCCCCGCAGACGCCTAGTTTATTAGTTATAGCCATTTTAAGATTTTGAATTTTCTTTTTTCTGGTGCATAATATGAACCCCGCAGACGCCTAGTTTAGGAGTTATAGCCATTTTAAGATTTTGAATTTTCTTTTTTCTGGTGCATAATATGACCCCCGCAGACGCCTAGTTTAGGAGTTATAGCAATTTTAAGATTTTGAATTTTTTTTTTCTGGTGCATAATATGACCCCCGCAGACGCCTAGTTTAGGAGTTATAGCCATTTTAAGATTTTGAATTTTCTTTTTTCTGGCGCATAATATGACCCCCGCAGACGCCTAGTTTAGGAGTTATAGCCATTTTAAGATTTTGAATTTTCTTTTTTCTGGTGCATAATATGACCCCCGCAGACGCCTAGTTTAGGAGTTATAGCCATTTTAAGATTTTGAATTTTTTTTTCTGGTGCATAATATGACCCCCGCAGACGCCTAGTTTAGGAGTTATAGCCATTTTAAGATTTTGAATTTTCTTTTTTCTGGTGCATAATATGACCCCCGCAGACGCCTAGTTTAGGAGTTATAGCCATTTTAAGATTTTGAATTTTCTTTTTCTGGTGCATAATATAACCCCCGCATACGCCTAGTTAAGTGTTATAGCCATTTTAAGATTTTGAATTTTCTTTTTTCTGGTGCATAATATTACCCCCGCAGACGCCTAGTTTAGGAGTTATAGCCATTTTAAGATTTTGAATTTTTTTTTTCTGGTGCAAAATATGACCCCCGCAGACGCCTAGTTTAGGAGTTATAGCCATTTTAAGATTTTGAATTTTCTTTTTTCTGGTGCATAATATGACCCCCGCAGACGTCTAGTTTAGGAGCTATAGCCATTTTAAGATTTTGAATTGTTTTTTTTTCTGGTGCATAATACGACCCTCGCAGACGCCTAGCTTAGGAGTTATAGCCATTTTAAGATTTTGAATTTTTTTTTTCTGGTGCATAATATGACCCCCGCAGACGCCTAGTTTAGGAGTTATAGCCATTTTAAGATTTTGAATTTTCTTTTTTCTGGTGCATAATATGACCCCCGCAGACGCATAGTTTAGGAGTTATAGCCATTTTAAGATTTTGAATTTTCTTTTTTCTGGTGCAAAATATGACCCCCGCAGACGCCTAGTTTAGGAGTTATAGCCATTTTAAGATTTTGAATTTTCTTTTTTCTGGTGCATAATATGACCCCCGCAGACGCCTAGTTTAGGAGTTATAGCCATTTTAAGATTTTGAATTTTCTTTTTTCTGGTGCATAATATGACCCCCGCAGACGCCTAGTTTAGGAGTTATAGCCATTTTAAGATTTTGAATTTTCTTTTTTCTGGTGCATAATATGACCCCCGCAGACGCCTAGTTTAGGAGTTATAGCCATTTTAAGATTGTGTTTTTTTTTTTCTGGTGCATAATATGACCCCCGCAGACGCCTAGTTTAGGAGTTATAGCCATTTTAAGATTTTGAATTTTCTTTTTTCTGGTGCATAATATGACCCCCGCAGACGCCTAGTTTAGGAGTTATAGCCATTTTAAGATTTTGAATTTTCTTTTTTCTGGTGCATAATATGACCCCTGCAGACGCCTAGTTTAGGAGCTATAGCCATTTTAAGATTTTGAATTTTTTTTTTTCTGGTGCATAATATGACCCCTGCAGACGCCTAGCTTAGGAGTTATAGCCATTTTAAGATTTTGAATTTTTTTTTCTGGTGCATAATATGACCCCCGCAGACGCCTAGTTTAGGAGTTATAGCCATTTTAAGATTTTGAATTTTTTTTTTCTGGTGCATAATATGACCCCCGCAGACGCCTAGTTTAGGAGTTATAGCCATTTTAAGATTTTGAATTTTTTTTTTCTGGTGCATAATATGACCCCCGCAGACGCCTAGTTTAGGAGTTATAGCCATTTTAAGATTTTGAATTTTTTTTTTCTGGTGCATAATGTGACCCCACCAGACGCCTAGTTTAGGAGTTATAGCCATTTTAAGATTTTGAACTTTTTTTTTCTGGTGCATAATATGACCCCCGCAGACGCCTAGTTTAGGAGTTATAGCCATTTTAAGATTTTGAATTTTCTTTTTTCTGGTGCATAATATGACCCCCGCAGACGCCTAGTTTAGGAGTTATAGCCATTTTAAGATTTTGAATTTTCTTTTTTCTGGTGCAAAATATGACCCCCGCAGACGCCTAGTTTAGGAGTTATAGCCATTTTAAGAATTTGAATTTTTTTTTTCTGGTGCATAATATGACCCCCGCAGACGTCTAGTTTAGGAGTTACAGCCATTTTAAGATTTTGAATTTTCTTTTTTCTGGTGCATAATATGACCCCCGCAGACGCCTAGTTTAGGAGTTATAGCCATTTTAGGATTTTGTTTTTTTTTTTCTGGTGCATAATATGACCCCCGCAGACGCCTAGTTTAGGAGTTATAGCCATTTTAAGATTTTGAATTTTCTTTTTTCTGGTGCATAATATGACCCCCGCAGACGCCTAGTTTAGGAGTTATAGCCATTTTAAGATTTTGAATTTTTTTTTTCTGGTGCATAATATGATCCCCGCAGACGCCTAGTTTAGGAGTTATAGCCATTTTAAGATTTTGAATTTTCTTTTTTCTGGTGCATAATATGACCCCCGCAGACGCCTAGTTTAGGAGTTATAGCCATTTTAAGATTTTGAATTTTTTTTTTCTGGTGCATAATATGATCCCCGCAGACGCCTAGTTTAGGAGTTATAGCCATTTTAAGATTTTGAATTTTCTTTTTTCTGGTGCATAATATGACCCCCGCAGACGCCTGGTTTAGGAGTTATAGCCATTTTAAGATTTTGAATTTTTTTTTTCTGGTGCATAATATAACCCCCGCATACGCCTAGTTTAGGAGTTATAGCCATTTTAAGATTTTGAATTTTCTTTTTTCTGGTGCATAATATGACCCCCGCAGACGCCTAGTTTAGGAGTTATAGCCATTTTAAGATTTTGAATTTTTTTTTTCTCGTGCATAATATGACCCCCGCAGACGCCTAGTTTAGGAGTTATAGCCATTTTAAGATTTTGAATTTTCTTTTTTCTGGTGCATAATATGACCCCAGCAGACGCCTAGTTTAGGAGTTATAGCCATTTTAAGATTTTGAATTTTTTTTTTCTGGTGCATAATATGACCCCCGCAGACGCCTAGTTTAGGAGTTATAACCATTTTAAGATGTTGAATTTTCTTTTTTCTGGTGCATAATATGACCCCCGCAGACGCCTAGTTTAGGAGTTACAGCCATTTCAAGATTTTGAATTTTCTTTTTTCTGGTGCATAATATGACCCCCGCAGATGCCTAGTTTAGGAGTTATAGCCATTTTAAGATTTTGAATTTTCTTTTTTCTGGTGCATAATATGACCCCCGCAGACGCCTAGTTTAGGAGTTATAGCCATTTTAAGATTTTGAATTTTTTTTTTCTGGTGCATAATATGACCCCCGCAGACGCCCAGTTTAGGAGTTATAGCCATTTTAAGATTTTGAATTTTCTTTTTTCTGGTGCATAATATGACCCCCGCAGACGCCTAGTTTAGGAGTTATAGCCATTTTAAGATTTTGAATTTTTTTTTTCTGGTGCAAAATATGACCCCCGCAGACGCCTAGTTTAGGAGTTATAGCCATTTTAAGATTTTGAATTTTCTTTTTTCTGGTGCATAATATGACCCCCGCAGACGCCTAGTTTAGGAGTTATAGCCATTTTAAGATTTTTAATTTTTTTTTTTCTGGTGCAAAATATGACCCCCGCAGACGCCTAGTTTAGGAGTTATAGCCATTTTAAGATTTTGAATTTTCTTTTTTCTGGTGCATAATATGACCCCCGCAGACGTCTAGTTTAGGAGTTATAGCCATTTTAAGATTTTGAATTTTCTTTTTTCTGGTGCATAATATGACCCCCGCAGACGCCTAGTTTAGGAGTTATAGCCATTTTAAGATTTTGAATTTTTTTTTTTCTGGTGCATAATATGACCCCCGCAGACGCCTAGTTTAGGAGTTATAGCCATTTTAAGATTTTGAATTTTTTTTTTCTGGTGCAAAATATGACCCCCGCAGACGCCTAGTTTAGGAGTTATAGCCATTTTAAGATTTTGAATTTTCTTTTTTCTGGTGCATAATATGACCCCCGCAGACGCCTAGTTTAGGAGTTATAGCCATTTTAAGATTTTGAATTTTTTTTTTCTGGTGCAAAATATGACCCCCGCAGACGCCTAGTTTAGGAGTTATAGCCATTTTAAGATTTTGAATTTTCTTTTTTCTGGTGCATAATATGACCCCCGCAGACGTCTAGTTTAGGAGTTATAGCCATTTTAAGATTTTGAATTTTCTTTTTTCTGGTGCATAATATGACCCCCGCAGACGCCTAGTTTAGGAGTTATAGCCATTTTAAGATTTTGAATTTTTTTTTTTTCTGGTGCATAATATGACCCCCGCAGACGCCTAGTTTAGGAGTTATAGCCATTTTAAGATTTTGAATTTTCTTTTTTCTGGTGCATAATATGACCCCCACAGACGCCTAGTTTAGGAGTTATAGCCATTTTAAGATTTTGAATTTTCTTTTTTCTGGTGCATAATATGAACCCCGCAGACGCCTAGTTTAGGAGTTATAGCCATTTTAAGATTTTGAATTTTCTTTTTTCTGGTGCATAATATGACCCCCGCAGACGCCTAGTTTAGGAGTTATAGCAATTTTAAAATTTTGAATTTTTTTTTTCTGGTGCATAATATGACCCCCGCAGACGCCTAGTTTAGGAGTTATAGCCATTTTAAGATTTTGAATTTTCTTTTTTCTGGTGCATAATATGACCCCCGCAGACGTCTAGTTTAGGAGTTATAGCCATTTTAAGATTTTGAATTTTCTTTTTTCTGGTGCATAATATGACCCCTGCAGACGCCTAGTTTAGGAGTTATAGCCATTTTAAGATTTTGAATTTTCTTTTTTCTGGTGCATAATATGACCCCCTCAGACGCCTAGTTTAGGAGTTATAGCCATTTTAAGATTTTGAATTTTTTTTTCCTGCTGCATAATATGACCCCCGCAGACGCTTAGTTTAGGAGTTATAGCCATTTTAAGATTTTGAATTTTCTTTTTTCTGGTGCATAATATGACCCCCGCAGACGCCTAGTTTAGGAGTTATAGCCATTTTAAGATTTTGAATTTTCTTTTTTCTGGTGCATAATATGAACCCCGCAGACGCCTAGTTTAGGAGTTATAGCCATTTTAAGATTTTGAATTTTCTTTTTTCTGGTGCATAATATGACCCCCGCAGACGCCTAGTTTAGGAGTTATAGCAATTTTAAGATTTTGAATTTTTTTTTTCTGGTGCATAATATGACCCCCGCAGACGCCTAGTTTAGGAGTTATAGCCATTTTAAGATTTTGAATTTTCTTTTTTCTGGTGCATAATATGACCCCCGCAGACGCCTAGTTTAGGAGTTATAGCCATTTTAAGATTTTGAATTTTTTTTTTCTGGTGCATAATATGACCCCCGCAGACGTCTAGTTTAGGAGTTATAGCCATTTTAAGATTTTGAATTTTCTTTTTTCTGGTGCATAATATGACCCCCGCAGACGCCTAGTTTAGGAGTTATAGCCATTTTAAGATTTTGAATTTTTTTTTTCTGGTGCATAATATGACCCCCGCAGACGTCTAGTTTAGGAGTTATAGCCATTTTAAGATTTTGAATTTTCTTTTTTCTGGTGCATAATATGACCCCCGCAGACGCCTAGTTTAGGAGTTATAGCCATTTTAAGATTTTGTTTTTTTTTTTCTGGTGCATAATATGACCCCCGCAGACGCCTAGTTTAGGAGTTATAGCCATTTTAAGATTTTGAATTTTCTTTTTTCTGGTGCATAATATGACCCCCGCAGACGCCTAGTTTAGGAGTTATAGCCATTTTAAGATTTTGAATTTTCTTTTTTCTGGTGCAAAATATGACCCCCGCAGACGCCTAGTTTAGGAGTTATAGCCATTTTAAGATTTTGAATTTTCTTTTTTCTGGTGCATAATATGACCCCCGCAGACGCCTAGTTTAGGAGTTATAGCCATTTTAAGAATTTGAATTTTTTTTTTCTGGTGCATAATATGACCCCCGCAGACGTCTAGTTTAGGAGTTACAGCCATTTTAAGATTTTGAATTTTCTTTTTTCTGGTGCATAATATGACCCCCGCAGACGCCTAGTTTAGGAGTTATAGCCATTTTAGGATTTTGTTTTTTTTTTTCTGGTGCATAATATGACCCCCGCAGACGCCTAGTTTAGGAGTTATAGCCATTTTAAGATTTTGAATTTTCTTTTTTCTGGTGCATAATATGACCCCCGCAGACGCCTAGTTTAGGAGTTATAGCCATTTTAAGATTTTGAATTTTTTTTTTCTGGTGCATAATATGATCCCCGCAGACGCCTAGTTTAGGAGTTATAGCCATTTTAAGATTTTGATTTTTTTTTTCTGGTGCATAATATGACCCCCGCAGACGCCTAGTTTAGGAGTTATAGCCATTTTAAGATTTTGAATTTTCTTTTTTCTGGTGCATAATATGACCCCCGCAGACGCCTAGTTTAGGAGTTATAGCCATTTTAAGATTTTGAATTTTTTTTTTCTGGTGCATAATATGACCCCCGCAGACGTCTAGTTTAGGAGTTATAGCCATTTTAAGATTTTGAATTTTCTTTTTTCTGGTGCATAATATGACCCCCGCAGACGCCTAGTTTAGGAGTTATAGCCATTTTAAGATTTTGAATTTTTTTTTTCTGGTGCATAATATGACCCCCGCAGACGTCTAGTTTAGGAGTTATAGCCATTTTAAGATTTTGAATTTTCTTTTTTCTGGTGCATAATATGACCCCCGCAGACGCCTAGTTTAGGAGTTATAGCCATTTTAAGATTTTGTTTTTTTTTTTCTGGTGCATAATATGACCCCCGCAGACGCCTAGTTTAGGAGTTATAGCCATTTTAAGATTTTGAATTTTCTTTTTTCTGGTGCATAATATGACCCCCGCAGACGCCTAGTTTAGGAGTTATAGCCATTTTAAGATTTTGAATTTTCTTTTTTCTGGTTCATAATATGACCCCCGCAGACGCCTAGTTTAGGAGTTATAGCCATTTTAAGATTTTGAATTTTCTTTTTTCTGGTGCATAATATGACCCCTGCAGACGCCTAGTTTAGGAGCTATAGCCATTTTAAGATTTTGAATTTTTTTTTTTTCTGGTGCATAATATGACCCTCGCAGACGCCTAGCTTAGGAGTTATAGCCATTTTAAGATTTTGAATTTTTTTTTTCTGGTGCATAATATGACCCCCGCAGACGCCTAGTTTAGGAGTTATAGCCATTTTAAGATTTTGAATTTTTTTTTTCTGGTGCATAATATGACCCCCGCAGACGCCTAGTTTAGGAGTTATAGCCATTTTAAGATTTTGAATTTTTTTTTTCTGGTGCATAATATGACCCCCGCAGACGCCTAGTTTAGGAGTTATAGCCATTTTAAGATTTTGAATTTTTTTTTTCTGGTGCATAATATGACCCCACCAGACGCCTAGTTTAGGAGTTATAGCCATTTTAAGATTTTGAATTTTTTTTTTCTGGTGCATAATATGACCCCCGCAGACGCCTAGTTTAGGAGTTATAGCCATTTTAAGATTTTGAATTTTCTTTTTTCTGGTGCATAATATGACCCCCGCAGACGCCTAGTTTAGGAGTTATAGCCATTTTAAGATTTTGAATTTTCTTTTTTCTGGTGCAAAATATGACCCCCGCAGACGCCTAGTTTAGGAGTTATAGCCATTTTAAGATTTTGAATTTTCTTTTTTCTGGTGCATAATATGACCCCCGCAGACGCCTAGTTTAGGAGTTATAGCCATTTTAAGAATTTGAATTTTTTTTTTCTGGTGCATAATATGACCCCCGCAGACGTCTAGTTTAGGAGTTACAGCCATTTTAAGATTTTGAATTTTCTTTTTTCTGGTGCATAATATGACCCCCGCAGACGCCTAGTTTAGGAGTTATAGCCATTTTAGGATTTTGTTTTTTTTTTTCTGGTGCATAATATGACCCCCGCAGACGCCTAGTTTAGGAGTTATAGCCATTTTAAGATTTTGAATTTTCTTTTTTCTGGTGCATAATATGACCCCCGCAGACGCCTAGTTTAGGAGTTATAGCCATTTTAAGATTTTGAATTTTTTTTTTCTGGTGCATAATATGATCCCCGCAGACGCCTAGTTTAGGAGTTATAGCCATTTTAAGATTTTGAATTTTTTTTTCTGGTGCATAATATGACCCCCGCAGACGCCTAGTTTAGGAGTTATAGCCATTTTAAGATTTTGAATTTTCTTTTTTCTGGTGCATAATATGACCCCCGCAGACGCCTGGTTTAGGAGTTATAGCCATTTTAAGATTTTGAATTTTTTTTTTCTGGTGCATAATATAACCCCCGCATACGCCTAGTTTAGGAGTTATAGCCATTTTAAGATTTTGAATTTTCTTTTTTCTGGTGCATAATATGACCCCAGCAGACGCCTAGTTTAGGAGTTATAGCCATTTTAAGATTTTGAATTTTTTTTTTCTGGTGCATAATATGACCCCCGCAGACGCCTAGTTTAGGAGTTATAGCCATTTTAAGATTTTGAATTTTCTTTTTTCTGGTGCATAATATGACCCCCGCAGACGCCTAGTTTAGGAGTTACAGCCATTTCAAGATTTTGAATTTTCTTTTTTCTGGTGCATAATATGACCCCCGCAGATGCCTAGTTTAGGAGTTATAGCCATTTTAAGATTTTGAATTTTCTTTTTTCTGGTGCATAATATGACCCCCGCAGACGCCTAGTTTAGGAGTTATAGCCATTTTAAGATTTTGAATTTTTTTTTTCTGGTGCATAATATGACCCCCGCAGACGCCCAGTTTAGGAGTTATAGCCATTTTAAGATTTTGAATTTTCTTTTTTCTGGTGCATAATATGACCCCCGCAGACGCCTAGTTTAGGAGTTATAGCCATTTTAAGATTTTGAATTTTTTTTTTCTGGTGCAAAATATGACCCCCGCAGACGCCTAGTTTAGGAGTTATAGCCATTTTAAGATTTTGAATTTTCTTTTTTCTGGTGCATAATATGACCCCCGCAGACGCCTAGTTTAGGAGTTATAGCCATTTTAAGATTTTGAATTTTTTTTTTCTGGTGCAAAATATGACCCCCGCAGACGCCTAGTTTAGGAGTTATAGCCATTTTAAGATTTTGAATTTTCTTTTTTCTGGTGCATAATATGACCCCCGCAGACGTCTAGTTTAGGAGTTATAGCCATTTTAAGATTTTGAATTTTCTTTTTTCTGGTGCATAATATGACCCCCGCAGACGCCTAGTTTAGGAGTTATAGCCATTTTAAGATTTTGAATTTTTTTTTTTTCTGGTGCATAATATGACCCCCGCAGACGCCTAGTTTAGGAGTTATAGCCATTTTAAGATTTTGAATTTTCTTTTTTCTGGTGCATAATATGACCCCCGCAGACGCCTAGTTTAGGAGTTATAGCCATTTTAAGATTTTGAATTTTCTTTTTTCTGGTGCATAATATGAACCCCGCAGACGCCTAGTTTAGGAGTTATAGCCATTTTAAGATTTTGAATTTTCTTTTTTCTGGTGCATAATATGACCCCCGCAGACGCCTAGTTTAGGAGTTATAGCAATTTTAAGATTTTGAATTTTTTTTTTCTGGTGCATAATATGACCCCCGCAGACGCCTAGTTTAGGAGTTATAGCCATTTTAAGATTTTGAATTTTCTTTTTTCTGGTGCATAATATGACCCCCGCAGACGCCTAGTTTAGGAGTTATAGCCATTTTAAGATTTTGAATTTTCTTTTTTCTGGTGCATAATATGACCCCCGCAGACGCCTAGTTTAGGAGTTATAGCCATTTTAAGATTTTGAATTTTTTTTTCTGGTGCATAATATGACCCCCGCAGACGCCTAGTTTAGGAGTTATAGCCATTTTAAGATTTTGAATTTTCTTTTTTCTGGTGCATAATATGACCCCCGCAGACGCCTAGTTTAGGAGTTATAGCCATTTTAAGATTTTGAATTTTCTTTTTCTGGTGCATAATATAACCCCCGCATACGCCTAGTTTAGGAGTTATAGCCATTTTAAGATTTTGAATTTTCTTTTTTCTGGTGCATAATATTACCCCCGGAGACTCCTAGTTTAGGAGTTATAGCCATTTTAAGATTTTGAATTTTTTTTTTCTGGTGCAAAATATGACCCCCGCAGACGCCTAGTTTAGGAGTTATAGCCATTTTAAGATTTTGAATTTTCTTTTTTCTGGTGCATAATATGACCCCCGCAGACGTCTAGTTTAGGAGTTATAGCCATTTTAAGATTTTGAATTTTCTTTTTTCTGGTGCATAATATGACCCCCGCAGACGCCTAGTTTAGGAGTTATAGCCATTTTAAGATTTTGAATTTTTTTTTTCTGCTGCATAATATGACCCCCGCAGACGCCTAGTTTAGGAGTTATAGCCATTTTAAGATTTTGAATTTTCTTTTTTCTGGTGCATAATATGACCCCCGCAGACGCCTAGTTTAGGAGTTATAGCCATTTTAAGATTTTGAATTTTTTTTTTTTCTGGTGCATAATATGACCCCCGCAGACGCCTAGTTTAGGAGTTATAGCCATTTTAAGATTTTGAATTTTCTTTTTTCTGGTGCATAATATGACCCCCGCAGACGCCTAGTTTAGGAGTTATAGCCATTTTAAGATTTTGAATTTTCTTTTTTCTGGTGCATAATATGAACCCCGCAGACGCCTAGTTTAGGAGTTATAGCCATTTTAAGATTTTGAATTTTCTTTTTTCTGGTGCATAATATGACCCCCGCAGACGCCTAGTTTAGGAGTTATAGCAATTTTAAGATTTTGAATTTTTTTTTTCTGGTGCATAATATGACCCCCGCAGACGCCTAGTTTAGGAGTTATAGCCATTTTAAGATTTTGAATTTTCTTTTTTCTGGTGCATAATATGACCCCCGCAGACGCCTAGTTTAGGAGTTATAGCCATTTTAAGATTTTGAATTTTCTTTTTTCTGGTGCATAATATGACCCCCGCAGACGCCTAGTTTAGGAGTTATAGCCATTTTAAGATTTTGAATTTTTTTTTCTGGTGCATAATATGACCCCCGCAGACGCCTAGTTTAGGAGTTATAGCCATTTTAAGATTTTGAATTTTCTTTTTTCTGGTGCATAATATGACCCCCGCAGACGCCTAGTTTAGGAGTTATAGCCATTTAAGATTTTGAATTTTCTTTTTCTGGTGCATAATATAACCCCCGCATACGCCTAGTTTAGGAGTTATAGCCATTTTAAGATTTTGAATTTTCTTTTTTCTGGTGCATAATATTACCCCCGGAGACTCCTAGTTTAGGAGTTATAGCCATTTTAAGATTTTGAATTTTTTTTTTCAGGTGCAAAATATGACCCCCGCAGACGCCTAGTTTAGGAGTTATAGCCATTTTAAGATTTTGAATTTTCTTTTTTCTGGTGCATAATATGACCCCCGCAGACGTCTAGTTTAGGAGTTATAGCCATTTTAAGATTTTGAATTTTCTTTTTTCTGGTGCATAATATGACCCCCGCAGACGCCTAGTTTAGGAGTTATAGCCATTTTAAGATTTTGAATTTTTTTTTTCTGCTGCATAATATGACCCCCGCAGACGCCTAGTTTAGGAGTTATAGCCATTTTAAGATTTTGAATTTTCTTTTTTCTGGTGCATAATATGACCCCCGCAGACGCCTAGTTTAGGAGTTATAGCCATTTTAAGATTTTGAATTTTTTTTTTCTGGTGCAAAATATGACCCCCGCAGACGCCTAGTTTAGGAGTTATAGCCATTTTAAGATTTTGAATTTTCTTTTTTCTGGTGCATAATATGACCCCCGCAGACGTCTAGTTTAGGAGTTATAGCCATTTTAAGATTTTGAATTTTCTTTTTTCTGGTGCATAATATGACCCCCGCAGACGCCTAGTTTAGGAGTTATAGCCATTTTAAGATTTTGAATTTTTTTTTTCTGCTGCATAATATGACCCCCGCAGACGCCTAGTTTAGGAGTTATAGCCATTTTAAGATTTTGAATTTTCTTTTTTCTGGTGCATAATATGACCCCCGCAGACGCCTAGTTTAGGAGTTATAGCCATTTTAAGATTTTGAATTTTCTTTTTTCTGGTGCATAATATGACCCCCGCAGACGCCTAGTTTAGGAGTTATAGCCATTTTAAGATTTTGAATTTTTTTTTTCTGGTGCATAATATGACCCCAGCAGACGTCTAGTTTAGGAGTTATAGCCATTTTAAGATTTTGAATTTTCTTTTTTCTGGTGAATAATATGACCCCTGCAGACGCCTAGTTTAGGAGTTATAGCCATTTTAAGATTTTGAATTTTTTTTTTTTCCTGGTGCATAATATGACCCTCGCAGACGCCTAGCTTAGGAGTTATAACCACTTTAAGATTTTGAATTTTTTTTTTCTGGTGCATAATATGACCCCCGCAGACGCCTAGTTTAGGAGTTATAGCCATTTTAAGATTTTGAATTTTTTTTTCTGGTGCATAATATGACCCCCGCAGACGCCTAGTTTAGGAGTTATAGCCATTTTATGATTTTGAATTTTCTTTTTTCTGGTGCATAATATGACCTCCGCAGACGCCTGGTTTAGGAGTTATAGCCATTTTAAAATTTTGAATTTTTTTTTTCTGGTGCATAATATAACCCCCGCATACGCCTAGTTTAGGAGTTATAGCCATTTTAAGATTTTGAATTTTCTTTTTTCTGGTGCATAATATGACCCCCGCAGACGCCTAGTTTAGGAGTTATAGCCATTTTAAGATTTTGAATTTTTTTTTTCTGGTGCATAATATGACCCCCGCAGACGCCTAGTTTAGGAGTTATAGCCATTTTAAGATTTTGAATTTTCTTTTTTCTGGTGCATAATATGACCCCAGCAGACGCCTAGTTTAGGAGTTATAGCCATTTTAAGATTTTGAATTTTTTTTTTCTGGTGCATAATATGACCCCCGCAGACGCCTAGTTTAGGAGTTATAGCCATTTTAAGATTTTGAATTTATTTTTTCTGGTGCATAATATAACCCCCGCAGACGCCTAGTTTAGGAGTTATAGCCATTTTAAGATTTTTAATTTTTTTTTTTCTGGTGCATAATATGACCCCCGCAGACGCCTAGTTTAGGAGTTATAGCCATTTTAAGATTTTGAATTTTTTTTTTCTGGTGCATAATATGACCCCCGCAGACGCCTAGTTTAGGAGTTATAGCCATTTTAAGATTTTGAATTTTCTTTTTTCTGGTGCATAATATGACCCCCGCAGACGCCTAGTTTAGGAGTTATAGCCATTTTAAGATTTTGAATTTTTTTTTTCTGGTGCATAATATGACCCCCGCAGACGCCTAGTTTAGGAGTTATAGCCATTTTAAGATTTTGAATTTTTTTTTTCTCTTGCATAATATGACCCCCGCAGACGCCTAGTTTAGGAGTTATAGCCATTTTAAGATTTTGAATTTTCTTTTTTCTGGTGCATAATATTACCCCCGCAGACGCCTAGTTTAGGAGTTATAGCCATTTCAAGATTTTGAATTTTCTTTTTTCTGGTGCATAATATGACCCCCGCAGATGCCTAGTTTAGGAGTTATAGCCATTTTAAGATTTTGAATTTTCTTTTTTCTGGTGCATAATATGACCCCCGCAGACGCATAATTTAGGAGTTATAGCCATTTTAAGATTTTGAATTTTTTTTTTCTGGTGCATAATATGACCCCCGCAGACGCCTAGTTTAGGAGTTATAGCCATTTTAAGATTTTGAATTTTTTTCTTTCTGGTGCATAATATGACCCCCGCAGACGCATAGTTTAGGAGTTATAGCCATTTTAAGATTTTGAATTTTTTTTTTCTGGTGCAAAATAGGACCCCCGCAGACGCCTAGTTTAGGAGTTATAGCCATTTTAAGATTTTGAATTTTCTTTTTTCTGGTGCATAATATGACCCCCGCAGACGCCTAGTTTAGGAGTTATAGCCATTTTAAGATTTTGAATTTTCATTTTTCTGGTGCATAATATGACCCCCGCAGACGCCTAGTTTAGGAGTTATAGCAATTTTAAGATTTTGAATTTTTTTTTTCTGGTGCATAATATGACCACCGCAGACGCCTAGTTTAGGAGTTATAGCCATTTTAAGATTTTGAATTTTTTTTTTCTGGTGCATAATATGACCCCCGCAGACGCCTAGTTTAGGAGTTATAGCCATTTTAAGATTTTGAATTTTCTTTTTTCTGGTGCATAATATGACCCCCGCAGACGCCTAGTTTAGGAGTTATAGCCATTTTAAGATTTTGAATTTTCTTTTTTCTGGTGCATAATATGACCCCTGCAGACGCCTAGTTTAGGAGTTATAGCCATTTTAAGATTTTGAATTTTCTTTTTTCTGGTGCATAATATGACCCCCGCAGACGCCTAGTTTAGGAGTTATAGCCATTTTAAGATTTTGAATTTTCTTTTTTCTGGTGCATAATATGACCCCCGCAGACGCCTAGTTTAGGAGTTATAGCCATTTTAAGATTTTGAATTTTTTTTTCTGGTGCATAATATGACCCCCGCAGACGCCTAGTTTAGGAGTTATAGCCATTTTAAGATTTTGAATTTTCTTTTTTCTGGTGCATAATATGACCCCCGCAGACGCCTAGTTTAGGAGTTATAGCAATTTTAAGATTTTGAATTTTTTTTTTCTGATGCATAATATGACCCCCGCATACGCCTAGTTTAAGAGTTATAGCCATTTTAAGATTTTGAATTTTCTTTTTTCTGGTGCATAATATGACCCCCGCAGACGCCTAGTTTAGGAGTTATAGCCATTTTAAGATTTTGAATTTTCTTTTTTCTGGTGCATAATATGACCCCCGCAGACGCCTAGTTTAGGAGTTATAGCCATTTTAAGATTTTGAATTTTCTTTTTTCTGGTGCACAATATGACCCCCGCAGACGCCTAGTTTAAGAGTTATAGCCATTTTAAGATTTTGAATTTTTTTTTCTGGTGCATAATATGACCCCCGCAGACGCCTAGTTTAGGAGTTATAGCCATTTTAAGATTTTGAATTTTCTTTTTTCTGGTGCATAATATGACCCCCGCAGACGTCTAGTTTAGGAGTCATAGCCATTTTAAGATTTTGAATTTTCTTTTTTCTGGTGCATAATATGACCCCCGCAGACGCCTAGTTTAGGAGTTATAGCCATTTTAAGATTTTGAATTTTTTTCTTCTGGTGCATAATATAACCCCCGCATACGCCTAGTTTAGGAGTTATAGCCATTTTAAGATTTTGAATTTTCTTTTTTCTGGTGAATAATATGACCCCTGCAGACGCCTAGTTTAGGAGTTATAGCCATTTTAAGATTTTGAATTTTCTTTTTTCTGGTGCATAATATGACCCCCGCAGACGCCTGGTTTAGGAGTTATAGCCATTTTAAGATTTTGAATTTTTTTTTTCTGGTGCATAATATAACCCCCGCATACGCCTAGTTTAGGAGTTATAGCCATTTTAAGATTTTGAATTTTCTTTTTTCTAGTGCATAATATGACCCCCGCAGACGTCTAGTTTAGGAGTTATAGCCATTTTAAGATTTTGAAATTTCTTTTTTCTGGTGAATAATATGACCCCTGCAGACGCCTAGTTTAGGAGTTATAGCCATTTTAAGATTTTGAATTTTCTTTTTTCTGGTGCATAATATGACCCCCGCAGACGCCTAGTTTAGGAGTTATAGCCATTTTAAGATTTTGAATTTTCTTTTTTCTGGTGCATAATATGACCCTCGCATACGCCTAGCTTAGGAGTTATAGCCACTTTAAGATTTTGAATTTTTTTTTTCTGGTGCATAATATGACCCCCACAGACGCCTAGTTTAGGAGTTATAGCCATTTTAAGATTTTGAATTTTTTTTTTTCTGGTGCATAATATGACCCCCGCAGACGCCTAGTTTAGGAGTTATAGCCATTTTAAGATTTTGAATTTTCTTTTTTCTGGTGCATAATATGACCCCTGCAGACGCCTAGTTTAGGAGTTATAGCCATTTTAAGATTTTGAATTTTTTTTTTTTCTGGTGCATAATATGACCCTCGCAGACGCCTAGCTTAGGAGTTATAGCCATTTTAAGATTTTGAATTTTTTTTCTGGTGCATAATATGACCCCCGCAGACGCCTAGTTTAGGAGTTATAGCCATTTTAAGATTTTGAATTTTCTTTTTTCTGGTGCATAATATGATCCCCGCAGACGCCTAGTTTAGGAGTTATAGCCATTTTAAGATTTTGAATTTTCTTTTTTCTGGTGCATAATATGACCCCCGCAGACGCCTAGTTTAGGAGTTATAGCCATTTTAAGATTTTGAATTTTCTATTTTCTGGTGCATAATATGACCACCGCAGACGCCTAGTTTAGGAGTTATAGCCATCTTAAGATTTTGAATTTTCTTTTTTCTGGTGCATAATATGACCCCCGCAGACGCCTAGTTTAGGAGTTATAGCCATTTTAAGATTTTGAATTTTCTTTTTTCTGGTGCATAATATGACCCCCGCAGACGCCTGGTTTAGGAGTTATAGCCATTTTAAGATTTTGAATTTTTTTCTTCTGGTGCATAATATAACCCCCGCATACGCCTAGTTTAGGAGTTATAGCCATTTTAAGATTTTGAATTTTCTTTTTTCTGGTGCATAATATGACCCCCGCAGACGCCTAGTTTAGGAGTTATAGCCATTTTAAGATTTTGAATTTTCTTTTTTCTGGTGCATAATATGACCCCCGCAGACGCCTAGTTTAGGAGTTATAGCCATTTTAAGATTTTGAATTTTTTTTTTCTGGTGCATAATATGACCCCCGCAGACGCCTAGTTTAGGAGTTATAGCCATTTTAAGATTTTGAATTTTTTTTTTCTGGTGCATAATATGACCCCCACAGACGCCTAGTTTAGGAGTTATAGCCATTTTAAGATTTTGAATTTTCTTTTTTCTGGTGCATAATATGACCCCCGCAGACGCCTAGTTTAGGAGTTATAGCCGTTTTAAGATTTTGAATTTTCTTTTTTCTGGTGCATAATATGACCACCGCAGGCGCCTAGTTTAGGAGTTATAGCCATCTTAAGATTTTGAATTTTCTTTTTTCTGGTGCATAATATGACCCCCGCAGACGCCTAGTTTAGGAGTTATAGCCATTTTAAGATTTTGAATTTTCTTTTTTCTGGTGCATAATATGACCCCCGCAGACGCCTAGTTTAGGAGTTATAGCCATTTTAAGATTTTGAATTTTTTTTTTCTGGTGCATAATATGACCCCCGCAGACGCCTAGTTTAGGAGTTATAGCCATTTTAAGATTTTGATTTTTTTTTTCTGGTGCATAATATGACCCCCACAGACGCCTAGTTTAGGAGTTATAGCCATTTTAAGATTTTGAATTTTTTTTTTTCTTGTGCATAATATGACCCCCGCAGACGCCTAGTTTAGGAGTTATAGCCATTTTAAGATTTTGTTTTTTTTTTCTGGTGCATAATATGACCCCCGCAGACGCCTAGT
Source organism: Volucella zonaria (assembly GCA_963966105.1). NCBI lineage: Eukaryota > Metazoa > Arthropoda > Insecta > Diptera > Syrphidae > Volucella > Volucella zonaria. Next base: position 5,739,823 of record CAWYQB010000001.1, on the reverse strand, counting down.
TTAGGAGTTATAGCCATTTTAAGATTTTGAATTTTTTTTTTCTGTTGCATAATATGACCCCCGCAGACGCCTAGTTTAGGAGTTATAGCCATTTTAAGATTTTGAATTTTCTTTTTTCTGGTGCATAATATGACCCCCGCAGACGCCTAGTTTAGGAGTTATAGCCATTTTAAGATTTTGAATTTTCTTTTTTCTGGTGCATAATATGACCCCTGCAGACGCCTAGTTTAGGAGTTATAGCCATTTTAAGATTTTGAATTTTTTTTTTTTCTGGTGCATAATATGACCCTTGCAGACGCCTAGTTTAGGAGTTATAGCTATTTTAAGATTTTGAATTTTTTTTTTTCTGGTGCATAATATGACCCCCGCAGACGCCTAGTTTAGGAGTTATAGCCATTTTAAGATTTTGAATTTTTTTTTTCTGGTGCATAATATGACCCCCGCAGACGCCTAGTTTAGGAGATATAGCCATTTTAAGATTTTGAATTTTTTTTTTCTGGTGCATAATATGACCCCCGCATACGCCTAGTTTAGGAGTTATAGCCATTTTAAGATTTTGATTTTTTTTTTTCTGGTGCATAATATGACCCCCCAATACGCCTAGTTTAGGAGTTATAGCCATTTTAAGATTTTGAATTTTCTTTTTTCTGGTGCATAATATGACCCCCGCAGACGTCTAGTTTAGGAGTTATAGCCATTTTAAGGTTTTGAATTTTTTTTTTCTGGTGCATAATATAACCCCCGCAGACGCATAGTTTAGGGGTTATAGCCATTTTAAGATTTTGAATTTTTTTTTTTCTGGTGCATAATATGACCCCCGCAGACGCCTAGTTTAGGAGTTATAGCCATTTTAAGATTTTGATTTTTTTTTTCTTTTGCATAATATGACCCCCGCAGACGCCTAGTTTAGGAGTTATAGCCATTTTATGATTTTGAATTTTCTTTTTTCTGGTGCATAATATGACCCCCGCAGACGCCTAGTTTAGGAGTTATAGCCATTTTAAGATTTTGAATTTTTTTTTTCTGGTGCATAATATGACCCCCGCAGACGCCTAGTTTAGGAGTTATAGCCATTTTAAGATTTTGAATTTTCTTTTTTCTGGTGCATAATATGACCCCCGCAGACGCCTAGTTTAGGAGTTATAGCCATTTTAAGATTTTGAATTTTCTTTTTTCTGGTGCATAATATGACCCCCGCAGACGTCTAGTTCAGGAGTTATAGCCATTTTAAGATTTTGAATTTTCTTTTTTCTGGTGCATAATATGACCCCCGCAGACGCCTAGTTTAGGAGTTATAGCCATTTTAAGATTTTGAATTTTCTTTTTTCTGGTGCATAATATGACCCCCGCAGACGCCTAGTTTAAGAGTTATAGCCATTTTAAGATTTTGAATTTTTTTTTTCTGCTGCATAATATGACCCCCGCAGACGCCTAGTTTAGGAGTTATAGCCATTTTAAGATTTTGAATTTTTTTTTTTCTGGTGCATAATATAACCCCCGCAGACGCCTAGCTTAGGAGTTATAGCCATTTTAAGCTTTTGAATTTTTTTTTTTCTGGTGCATAATATGACCCCCGCAGACGCCTAGTTTAGGAGTTATAGCCATTTTAAGATTTTGAATTTTTTTTTTCTGGTGCATAATATAACCCCCGCAGACGCCTAGTTTAGGAGTTATAGCCATTTTAAGATTTTGAATTTTTTTTTTTCTGGTGCATAATATGACCCCCGCAGACGCCTAGTTTAGGAGTTATAGCCATTTTAAGATTTTGAATTTTCTTTTTTCTGGTGCATAATATGACCACCGCAGGCGCCTAGTTTAGGAGTTATAGCCATCTTAAGATTTTGAATTTTCTTTTTTCTGGTGCATAATATGACCCCCGCAGACGCCTGGTTTAGGAGTTATAGCCATTTTAAGATTTTGAATTTTTTTCTTCTGGTGCATAATATAACCCCCGCATACGCCTAGTTTAGGAGTTATAGCCATTTTAAGATTTTGAATTTTCTTTTTTCTGGTGCATAATATGACCCCCGCAGACGCCTAGTTTAGGAGTTATAGCCATTTTAAGATTTTGAATTTTTTTTTTCTGGTGCATAATATGACCCCCGCAGACGCCTAGTTTAGGAGTTATAGCCATTTTAAGATTTTGAATTTTTTTTTTCTGGTGCATAATATGACCCCCACAGACGCCTAGTTTAGGAGTTATAGCCATTTTAAGATTTTGAATTTTTTTTTTCTGGTGCATAATATGACCCCCGCAGACGCCTAGTTTAGGAGTTATAGCCATTTTAAGATTTTGTTTTTTTTTTCTGGTGCATAATATGACCCCCGCAGACGCCTAGTTTAGGAGTTATAGCCATTTTAAGATTTTGAATTTTTTTTTTCTGTTGCATAATATGACCCCCGCAGACGCCTAGTTTAGGAGTTATAGCCATTTTAAGATTTTGAATTTTCTTTTTTCTGGTGCATAATATGACCCCCGCAGACGCCTAGTTTAGGAGTTATAGCCATTTTAAGATTTTGAATTTTCTTTTTTCTGGTGCATAATATGACCCCTGCAGACGCCTAGTTTAGGAGTTATAGCCATTTTAAGATTTTGAATTTTTTTTTTCTGGTGCATAATATGACCCTCGCAGACGCCTAGTTTAGGAGTTATAGCTATTTTAAGATTTTGAATTTTTTTTTTTCTGGTGCATAATATGACCCCCGCAGACGCCTAGTTTAGGAGTTATAGCCATTTTAAGATTTTGAATTTTTTTTTTCTGGTGCATAATATGACCCCCGCAGACGCCTAGTTTAGGAGTTATAGCCATTTTAAGATTTTGAATTTTTTTTTTCTGGTGCATAATATGACCCCCGCATACGCCTAGTTTAGGAGTTATAGCCATTTTAAGATTTTGATTTTTTTTTTCTGGTGCATAATATGACCCCCGCAGACGCCTAGTTTAGGAGTTATAGCCATTTTAAGATTTTGAATTTTTTTTTTCTGGTGCATAATATGACCCCCCCATACACCTAGTTTAGGACTTATAGCCATTTTAAGATTTTGAATTTTCTTTTTTCTGGTGCATAATATGACCCCCGCAGACGTCTAGTTTAGGAGTTATAGCCATTTTAAGGTTTTGAATTTTTTTTTTCTGGTGCATAATATAACCCCCGCAGACGCATAGTTTAGGGGTTATAGCCATTTTAAGATTTTGAATTTTTTTTTTCTGGTGCATAATATGACCCCCGCAGACGCCTAGTTTAGGAGTTATAGCCATTTTAAGATTTTGATTTTTTTTTTCTGGTGCATAATATGACCCTCGCAGACGCCTAGTTTAGGAGTTATAGCCATTTTAAGATTTTGAATTTTTTTTTTCTGGTGCATAATATGACCCCCGCAGACGCCTAGTTTAGGAGTTATAGCCATTTTAAGATTTTGAATTTTCTTTTTTCTGGTGCATAATATGACCCCCGCAGACGCCTAGTTTAGGAGTTATAGCAATTTTAAGATTTTGAATTTTCTTTTTTCTGGTGCATAATATGACCCCCGCAGACGTCTAGTTCAGGAGTTATAGCCATTTTAAGATTTTGAATTTTCTTTTTTCTGGTGCATAATATGACCCCCGCAGACGCCTAGTTTAGGAGTTATAGCCATTTTAAGATTTTGAATTTTCTTTTTTCTGGTGCATAATATGACCCCCGCAGACGCCTAGTTTAGGAGTTATAGCCATTTTAAGATTTTGAATTTTTTTTTTCTGCTGCATAATATGACCCCCGCAGACGCCTAGTTTAGGAGTTATAGCCATTTTAAGATTTTGAATTTTTTTTTTTCTGGTGCATAATATAACCCCCGCAGACGCCTAGCTTAGGAGTTATAGCCATTTTAAGATTTTGAATTTTTTTTTTTCTGGTGCATAATATGACCCCCGCAGACGCCTAGTTTAGGAGTTATAGCCATTTTAAGATTTTGAATTTTTTTTTTTCTGGTGCATAATATGACCCCCGCAGACGCCTAGTTTAGGAGTTATAGCCATTTTAAGATTTTGAATTTTTTTTTTTCTGGTGCATAATATGACCCCCGCAGACGCCTAGTTTAGGAGTTATAGCCATTTTAAGATTTTGAATTTTTTTTTTCTGGTGCATAATATGACCCCCGCAGACGCCTAGTTTAGGAGTTATAGCCATTTTAAGATTTTGAATTTTCTTTTTTCTGGTGCATAATATGACCCCCGCAGACGCCTAGTTTAGGAGTTATAGCCATTTTAAGATTTTGAATTTTCTTTTTTCTGGTGCATAATATGACCCCCGCAGACGTCTAGTTCAGGAGTTATAGCCATTTTAAGATTTTGAATTTTCTTTTTTCTGGTGCATAATATGACCCCCGCAGACGCCTAGTTTAGGAGTTATAGCCATTTTAAGATTTTGAATTTTCTTTTTTCTGGTGCATAATATGACCCCCGCAGACGCCTAGTTTAGGAGTTATAGCCATTTTAAGATTTTGAATTTTTTTTTTCTGCTGCATAATATGACCCCCGCAGACGCCTAGTTTAGGAGTTATAGCCATTTTAAGATTTTGAAATTTTTTTTTTCTGGTGCATAATATAACCCCCGCAGACGCCTAGCTTAGGAGTTATAGCCATTTTAAGCTTTTGAATTTTTTTTTTTCTGGTGCATAATATGACCCCCGCAGACGCCTAGTTTAGGAGTTATAGCCATTTTAAGATTTTGAATTTTTTTTTTCTGGTGCATAATATAACCCCCGCAGACGCCTAGTTTAGGAGTTATAGCCATTTTAAGATTTTGAATTTTTTTTTTTCTGGTGCATAATATGACCCCCGCAGACGCCTAGTTTAGGAGTTATAGCCATTTTAAGATTTTGAATTTTTTTTTTTCTGTTGCATAATATGACCCCCGCAGACGCCTAGTTTAGGAGTTATAGCCATTTTAAGATTTTGAATTTTCTTTTTTCTGGTGCATAATATGACCCCCGCAGACGCCTAGTTTAGGAGTTATAGCCATTTTAAGATTTTGAATTTTCTTTTTTCTGGTGCATAATATGACCCCTGCAGACGCCTAGTTTAGGAGTTATAGCCATTTTAAGATTTTGAATTTTTTTTTTCTGGTGCATAATATGACCCTCGCAGACGCCTAGTTTAGGAGTTATAGCTATTTTAAGATTTTGAATTTTTTTTTTTCTGGTGCATAATATGACCCCCGCAGACGCCTAGTTTAGGAGTTATAGCCATTTTAAGATTTTGAATTTTTTTTTTCTGGTGCATAATATGACCCCCGCAGACGCCTAGTTTAGGAGTTATAGCCATTTTAAGATTTTGAATTTTTTTTTTCTGGTGCATAATATGACCCCCGCATACGCCTAGTTTAGGAGTTATAGCCATTTTAAGATTTTGATTTTTTTTTTCTGGTGCATAATATGACCCCCGCAGACGCCTAGTTTAGGAGTTATAGCCATTTTAAGATTTTGAATTTTTTTTTTCTGGTGCATAATATGACCCCCCCATACACCTAGTTTAGGACTTATAGCCATTTTAAGATTTTGAATTTTCTTTTTTCTGGTGCATAATATGACCCCCGCAGACGTCTAGTTTAGGAGTTATAGCCATTTTAAGGTTTTGAATTTTTTTTTTCTGGTGCATAATATAACCCCCGCAGACGCATAGTTTAGGGGTTATAGCCATTTTAAGATTTTGAATTTTTTTTTTCTGGTGCATAATATGACCCCCGCAGACGCCTAGTTTAGGAGTTATAGCCATTTTAAGATTTTGATTTTTTTTTTCTGGTGCATAATATGACCCTCGCAGACGCCTAGTTTAGGAGTTATAGCCATTTTAAGATTTTGAATTTTTTTTTTCTGGTGCATAATATGACCCCCGCAGACGCCTAGTTTAGGAGTTATAGCCATTTTAAGATTTTGAATTTTCTTTTTTCTGGTGCATAATATGACCCCCGCAGACGCCTAGTTTAGGAGTTATAGCAATTTTAAGATTTTGAATTTTCTTTTTTCTGGTGCATAATATGACCCCCGCAGACGTCTAGTTCAGGAGTTATAGCCATTTTAAGATTTTGAATTTTCTTTTTTCTGGTGCATAATATGACCCCCGCAGACGCCTAGTTTAGGAGTTATAGCCATTTTAAGATTTTGAATTTTCTTTTTTCTGGTGCATAATATGACCCCCGCAGACGCCTAGTTTAGGAGTTATAGCCATTTTAAGATTTTGAATTTTTTTTTTCTGCTGCATAATATGACCCCCGCAGACGCCTAGTTTAGGAGTTATAGCCATTTTAAGATTTTGAATTTTTTTTTTTCTGGTGCATAATATAACCCCCGCAGACGCCTAGCTTAGGAGTTATAGCCATTTTAAGATTTTGAATTTTTTTTTTTCTGGTGCATAATATGACCCCCGCAGACGCCTAGTTTAGGAGTTATAGCCATTTTAAGATTTTGAATTTTTTTTTTTCTGGTGCATAATATGACCCCCGCAGACGCCTAGTTTAGGAGTTATAGCCATTTTAAGATTTTGAATTTTTTTTTTTCTGGTGCATAATATGACCCCCGCAGACGCCTAGTTTAGGAGTTATAGCCATTTTAAGATTTTGAATTTTTTTTTTCTGGTGCATAATATGACCCCCGCAGACGCCTAGTTTAGGAGTTATAGCCATTTTAAGATTTTGAATTTTCTTTTTTCTGGTGCATAATATGACCCCCGCAGACGCCTAGTTTAGGAGTTATAGCCATTTTAAGATTTTGAATTTTCTTTTTTCTGGTGCATAATATGACCCCCGCAGACGTCTAGTTCAGGAGTTATAGCCATTTTAAGATTTTGAATTTTCTTTTTTCTGGTGCATAATATGACCCCCGCAGACGCCTAGTTTAGGAGTTATAGCCATTTTAAGATTTTGAATTTTCTTTTTTCTGGTGCATAATATGACCCCCGCAGACGCCTAGTTTAGGAGTTATAGCCATTTTAAGATTTTGAATTTTTTTTTTCTGCTGCATAATATGACCCCCGCAGACGCCTAGTTTAGGAGTTATAGCCATTTTAAGATTTTGAAATTTTTTTTTTCTGGTGCATAATATAACCCCCGCAGACGCCTAGCTTAGGAGTTATAGCCATTTTAAGCTTTTGAATTTTTTTTTTTCTGGTGCATAATATGACCCCCGCAGACGCCTAGTTTAGGAGTTATAGCCATTTTAAGATTTTGAATTTTTTTTTTCTGGTGCATAATATAACCCCCGCAGACGCCTAGTTTAGGAGTTATAGCCATTTTAAGATTTTGAATTTTTTTTTTTCTGGTGCATAATATGACCCCCGCAGACGCCTAGTTTAGGAGTTATAGCCATTTTAAGATTTTGAATTTTCTTTTTTCTGGTGCATAATATGACCACCGCAGGCGCCTAGTTTAGGAGTTATAGCCATCTTAAGATTTTGAATTTTCTTTTTTCTGGTGCATAATATGACCCCCGCAGACGCCTGGTTTAGGAGTTATAGCCATTTTAAGATTTTGAATTTTTTTCTTCTGGTGCATAATATAACCCCCGCATACGCCTAGTTTAGGAGTTATAGCCATTTTAAGATTTTGAATTTTCTTTTTTCTGGTGCATAATATGACCCCCGCAGACGCCTAGTTTAGGAGTTATAGCCATTTTAAGATTTTGAATTTTTTTTTTCTGGTGCATAATATGACCCCCGCAGACGCCTAGTTTAGGAGTTATAGCCATTTTAAGATTTTGAATTTTTTTTTTCTGGTGCATAATATGACCCCCACAGACGCCTAGTTTAGGAGTTATAGCCATTTTAAGATTTTGAATTTTTTTTTTTCTGGTGCATAATATGACCCCCGCAGACGCCTAGTTTAGGAGTTATAGCCATTTTAAGATTTTGTTTTTTTTTCTGGTGCATAATATGACCCCCGCAGACGCCTAGTTTAGGAGTTATAGCCATTTTAAGATTTTGAATTTTTTTTTTCTGTTGCATAATATGACCCCCGCAGACGCCTAGTTTAGGAGTTATAGCCATTTTAAGATTTTGAATTTTCTTTTTTCTGGTGCATAATATGACCCCCGCAGACGCCTAGTTTAGGAGTTATAGCCATTTTAAGATTTTGAATTTTCTTTTTTCTGGTGCATAATATGACCCCTGCAGACGCCTAGTTTAGGAGTTATAGCCATTTTAAGATTTTGAATTTTTTTTTTCTGGTGCATAATATGACCCTCGCAGACGCCTAGTTTAGGAGTTATAGCCATTTTAAGATTTTGAATTTTTTTTTTTCTGGTGCATAATATGACCCCCGCAGACGCCTAGTTTAGGAGTTATAGCCATTTTAAGATTTTGAATTTTTTTTTTCTGGTGCATAACATGACCCCCGCAGACGCCTAGTTTAGGAGTTATAGCCATTTTAAGATTTTGAATTTTTTTTTTCTGGTGCATAATATGACCCCCGCATACGCCTAGTTTAGGAGTTATAGCCATTTTAAGATTTTGATTTTTTTTTTCTGGTGCATAATATGACCCCCGCAGACGCCTAGTTTAGGAGTTATAGCCATTTTAAGATTTTGAATTTTTTTTTTCTGGTGCATAATATGACCCCCCCATACGCCTAGTTTAGGACTTATAGCCATTTTAAGATTTTGAATTTTCTTTTTTCTGGTGCATAATATGACCCCCGCAGACGTCTAGTTTAGGAGTTATAGCCATTTTAAGGTTTTGAATTTTTTTTTTCTGGTGCATAATATAACCCCCGCAGACGCATAGTTTAGGGGTTATAGCCATTTTAAGATTTTGAATTTTTTTTTTTCTGGTGCATAATATGACCCCCGCAGACGCCTAGTTTAGGAGTTATAGCCATTTTAAGATTTTGAATTTTCTTTTTTCTGGTGCATAATATGACCCCCGCAGACGCCTAGTTTAGGAGTTATAGCAATTTTAAGATTTTGAATTTTCTTTTTTCTGGTGCATAATATGACCCCCGCAGACGTCTAGTTCAGGAGTTATAGCCATTTTAAGATTTTGAATTTTCTTTTTTCTGGTGCATAATATGACCCCCGCAGACGCCTAGTTTAGCAGTTATAGCCATTTTAAGATTTTGAATTTTCTTTTTTCTGGTGCATAATATGACCCCCGCAGACGCCTAGTTTAGGAGTTATAGCCATTTTAAGATTTTGAATTTTTTTTTTCTGCTGCATAATATGACCCCCGCAGACGCCTAGTTTAGGAGTTATAGCCATTTTAAGATTTTGAATTTTTTTTTTTCTGGTGCATAATATAACCCCCGCAGACGCCTAGCTTAGGAGTTATAGCCATTTTAAGATTTTGAATTTTTTTTTTTCTGGTGCATAATATGACCCCCGCAGACGCCTAGTTTAGGAGTTATAGCCATTTTAAGATTTTGAATTTTTTTTTTTCTGGTGCATAATATGACCCCCGCAGACGCCTAGTTTAGGAGTTATAGCCATTTTAAGATTTTGAATTTTTTTTTTTCTGGTGCATAATATGACCCCCGCAGACGCCTAGTTTAGGAGTTATAGCCATTTTAAGATTTTGAATTTTTTTTTTCTGGTGCATAATATGACCCCCGCAGACGCCTAGTTTAGGAGTTATAGCCATTTTAAGATTTTGAATTTTTTTTTTTCTGGTGCATAATATGACCCCCGCAGACGCCTAGTTTAGGAGTTATAGCCATTTCAAGATTTAGAATTTTTTTTTTCTGGTGCATAATATAACCCCCGCAGACGCCTAGTTTAGGAGTTATAGCCTTTTTAAGATTTTGAATTTTTTTTTTTCTGGTGCATAATATGACCCCCGCAGACGCCTAGTTTAGGAGTTATAGCCATTTTAAGATTTTGAATTTTTTTTTTCTGGTGCATAATATGACCCCCGCAGACGCCTAGTTTAGGAGTTATAGCCATTTTAAGATTTTGAATTTTTTTTTTCTGGTGCATAATATGACCCCCGCAGACGCCTAGTTTAGGAGTTATAGCCATTTTAAGATTTTGAATTTTCTTTTTTCTGGTGCATAATATGACCCCCGCAGACGCCTAGTTTAGGAGTTATAGCCATTTTAAGATTTTGAATTTTCTTTTTTCTGGTGCATAATATGACCCCCGCAGACGTCTAGTTCAGGAGTTATAGCCATTTTAGGATTTTGAATTTTCTTTTTTCTGGTGCATAATATGACCCCCGCAGACTCCTAGTTTAGGAGTTATAGCCATTTTAAGATTTTGAATTTTTTTTTTCTGCTGCATAATATGACCCCCGCAGACGCCTAGTTTAGGAGTTATAGCCATTTTAAGATTTTGAATTTTTTTTTTTCTGGTGCATAATATAACCCCCGCAGACGCCTAGCTTAGGAGTTATAGCCATTTTAAGATTTTGAATTTTTTTTTTTCTGGTGCATAATATGACCCCCGCAGACGCCTAGTTTAGGAGTTATAGCCATTTTAAGATTTTGAATTTTTTTTTTCTGGTGCATAATATAACCCCCGCAGACGCCTAGTTTAGGAGTTATAGCCATTTTAAGATTTTGAATTTTTTTTTTTCTGGTGCATAATATGACCCCCGCAGACGCCTAGTTTAGGAGTTATAGCCATTTTAAGATTTTGAATTTTTTTTTTCTGGTGCATAATATGACCCCCGCAGACGCCTAGTTTAGGAGTTATAGCCATTTAAAGATTTTGAATTTTTTTTTTTCTGGTGCATAATATGACCCCCGCAGACGCCTAGTTTAGGAGTTATAGCCATTTTAAGATTTTGAATTTTTTTTTTCTGGTGCATAATATGACCCCCACAGACGCCTAGTTTAGGAGTTATAGCCATTTTAAGATTTTGAATTTTTTTTTTTCTGGTGCATAATATGACCCCCGCAGACGCCTAGTTTAGGAGTTATAGCCATTTTAAGATTTTGTTTTTTTTTTCTGGTGCATAATATGACCCCCGCAGACGCCTAGTTTAGGAGTTATAGCCATTTTAAGATTTTGAATTTTTTTTTTATGTTGCATAATATGACCCCCGCAGACGCCTAGTTTAGGAGTTATAGCCATTTTAAGATTTTGAATTTTCTTTTTTCTGGTGCATAATATGACCCCCGCAGACGCCTAGTTTAGGAGTTATAGCCATTTTAAGATTTTGAATTTTCTTTTTTCTGGTGCATAATATGACCCCTGCAGACGCCTAGTTTAGGAGTTATAGCCATTTTAAGATTTTGAATTTTTTTTTTCTGGTGCATAATATGACCCTCGCAGACGCCTAGTTTAGGAGTTATAGCTATTTTAAGATTTTGAATTTTTTTTTTCTGGTGCATAATATGACCCCCGCAGACGCCTAGTTTAGGAGTTATAGCCATTTTAAGATTTTGAATTTTTTTTTTCTGGTGCATAATATGACCCCCGCAGACGCCTAGTTTAGGAGTTATAGCCATTTTAAGATTTTGAATTTTTTTTTTCTGGTGCATAATATGACCCCCGCATACGCCTAGTTTAGGAGTTATAGCCATTTTAAGATTTTGATTTTTTTTTTCTGGTGCATAATATGACCCCCGCAGACGCCTAGTTTAGGAGTTATAGCCATTTTAAGATTTTGAATTTTTTTTTTCTGGTGCATAATATGACCCCCGCAGACGCCTAGTTTAGGACTTATAGCCATTTTAAGATTTTGAATTTTCTTTTTTCTGGTGCATAATATGACCCCCGCAGACGCCTAGTTTAGGGGTTATAGCCATTTTAAGATTTTGAATTTTTTTTTTTCTGGTGCATAATATGACCCCCGCAGACGCCTAGTTTAGGAGTTATAGCCATTTTAAGATTTTGATTTTTTTTTTCTGGTGCATAATATGACCCCCGCAGACGCCTAGTTTAGGAGTTATAGCCATTTTAAGATTTTGAATTTTTTTTTTCTGGTGCATAATATGACCCCCGCAGACGCCTAGTTTAGGAGTTATAGCCATTTTAAGATTTTGAATTTTCTTTTTTCTGGTGCATAATATGACCCCCGCAGACGCCTAGTTTAGGAGTTATAGCAATTTTAAGATTTTGAATTTTCTTTTTTCTGGTGCATAATATGACCCCCGCAGACGTCTAGTTCAGGAGTTATAGCCATTTTAAGATTTTGAATTTTCTTTTTTCTGGTGCATAATATGACCCCCGCAGACGCCTAGTTTAGGAGTTATAGCCATTTTAAGATTTTGAATTTTCTTTTTTCTGGTGCATAATATGACCCCCGCAGACGCCTAGTTTAGGAGTTATAGCCATTTTAAGATTTTGAATTTTTTTTTTCTGCTGCATAATATGACCCCCGCAGACGCCTAGTTTAGGAGTTATAGCCATTTTAAGATTTTGAATTTTTTTTTTTCTGGTGCATAATATAACCCCCGCAGACGCCTAGCTTAGGAGTTATAGCCATTTTAAGATTTTGAATTTTTTTTTTTCTGGTGCATAATATGACCCCCGCAGACGCCTAGTTTAGGAGTTATAGCCATTTTAAGATTTTGAATTTTTTTTTTTCTGGTGCATAATATGACCCCCGCAGACGCCTAGTTTAGGAGTTATAGCCATTTTAAGATTTTGAATTTTTTTTTTTCTGGTGCATAATATGACCCCCGCAGACGCCTAGTTTAGGAGTTATAGCCATTTTAAGATTTTGAATTTTTTTTTTCTGGTGCATAATATGACCCCCGCAGACGCCTAGTTTAGGAGTTATATAGCCATTTTAAGATTTTGAATTTTTTTTTTTCTGGTGCATAATATGACCCCCGCAGACGCCTAGTTTAGGAGTTATAGCCATTTTAAGATTTAGAATTTTTTTTTTCTGGTGCATAATATAACCCCCGCAGACGCCTAGTTTAGGAGTTATAGCCTTTTTAAGATTTTGAATTTTTTTTTTTCTGGTGCATAATATGACCCCCGCAGACGCCTAGTTTAGGAGTTATAGCCATTTTAAGATTTTGAATTTTCTTTTTTCTGGTGCATAATATGACCCCCGCAGACGTCTAGTTCAGGAGTTATAGCCATTTTAGGATTTTGAATTTTCTTTTTTCTGGTGCATAATATGACCCCCGCAGACTCCTAGTTTAGGAGTTATAGCCATTTTAAGATTTTGAATTTTTTTTTTCTGCTGCATAATATGACCCCCGCAGACGCCTAGTTTAGGAGTTATAGCCATTTTAAGATTTTGAATTTTTTTTTTTCTGGTGCATAATATAACCCCCGCAGACGCCTAGCTTAGGAGTTATAGCCATTTTAAGATTTTGAATTTTTTTTTTTCTGGTGCATAATATGACCCCCGCAGACGCCTAGTTTAGGAGTTATAGCCATTTTAAGATTTTGAATTTTTTTTTTCTGGTGCATAATATAACCCCCGCAGACGCCTAGTTTAGGAGTTATAGCCATTTTAAGATTTTGAATTTTTTTTTTTCTGGTGCATAATATGACCCCCGCAGACGCCTAGTTTAGGAGTTATAGCCATTTTAAGATTTTGAATTTTTTTTTTCTGGTGCATGATATGACCCCCGCAGACGCCTAGTTTAGGAGTTATAGCCATTTTAAGATTTTGATTTTTTTTTTCTGGTGCATAATATGACCCCCGCAGACGCCTAGTTTAGGAGTTATAGCCATTTTAAGATTTTGAATTTTTTTTTTCTGGTGCATAATATGACCCCCACAGACGCCTAGTTTAGGAGTTATAGCCATTTTAAGATTTTGAATTTTTTTTTTTCTGGTGCATAATATGACCCCCGCAGACGCCTAGTTTAGGAGTTATAGCCATTTTAAGATTTTGTTTTTTTTTTCTGGTGCATAATATGACCCCCGCAGACGCCTAGTTTAGGAGTTATAGCCATTTTAAGATTTAGAATTTTTTTTTTCTGTTGCATAATATGACCCCCGCAGACGCCTAGTTTAGGAGTTATAGCCATTTTAAGATTTTGAATTTTCTTTTTTCTGGTGCATAATATGACCCCCGCAGACGCCTAGTTTAGGAGTTATAGCCATTTTAAGATTTTGAATTTTCTTTTTTCTGGTGCATAATATGACCCCTGCAGACGCCTAGTTTAGGAGTTATAGCCATTTTAAGATTTTGAATTTTTTTTTTCTGGTGCATAATATGACCCTCGCAGACGCCTAGTTTAGGAGTTATAGCTATTTTAAGATTTTGAATTTTTTTTTTTCTGGTGCATAATATGACCCCCGCAGACGCCTAGTTTAGGAGTTATAGCCATTTTAAGATTTTGAATTTTTTTTTTCTGGTGCATAATATGACCCCCGCAGACGCCTAGTTTAGGAGTTATAGCCATTTTAAGATTTTGAATTTTTTTTTTCTGGTGCATAATATGACCCCCGCATACGCCTAGTTTAGGAGTTATAGCCATTTTAAGATTTTGATTTTTTTTTTCTGGTGCATAATATGACCCCCGCAGACGCCTAGTTTAGGAGTTATAGCCATTTTAAGATTTTGAATTTTTTTTTTCTGGTGCATAATATGACCCCCCCATACGCCTAGTTTAGGACTTATAGCCATTTTAAGATTTTGAATTTTCTTTTTTCTGGTGCATAATATGACCCCCGCAGACGTCTAGTTTAGGAGTTATAGCCATTTTAAGGTTTTGAATTTTTTTTTTCTGGTGCATAATATAACCCCCGCAGACGCATAGTTTAGGGGTTATAGCCATTTTAAGATTTTGAATTTTTTTTTTTCTGGTGCATAATATGACCCCCGCAGACGCCTAGTTTAGGAGTTATAGCCATTTTAAGATTTTGATTTTTTTTTTCTGGTGCATAATATGACCCCCGCAGACGCCTAGTTTAGGAGTTATAGCCATTTTAAGATTTTGAATTTTTTTTTTCTGGTGCATAATATGACCCCCGCAGACGCCTAGTTTAGGAGTTATAGCCATTTTAAGATTTTGAATTTTCTTTTTTCTGGTGCATAATATGACCCCCCCATACGCCTAGTTTAGGACTTATAGCCATTTTAAGATTTTGAATTTTCTTTTTTCTGGTGCATAATATGACCCCCGCAGACGTCTAGTTTAGGAGTTATAGCCATTTTAAGGTTTTGAATTTTTTTTTTCTGGTGCATAATATAACCCCCGCAGACGCATAGTTTAGGGGTTATAGCCATTTTAAGATTTTGTTTTTTTTTTCTGGTGCATAATATGACCCCCGCAGATGCCTAGTTTAGGAGTTATAGCCATTTTAAGATTTTGAATTTTCTTTTTTCTTGTGCATAATATGACCCCTGCAGACGCCTAGTTTAGGAGTTATAGCCATTTTAAGATTTTGAATTTTTTTTTTCTTTTGCATAATATGACCCTCGCAGACGCCTAGTTTAGGAGTTATAGCTATTTTAAGATTTTGAATTTTTTTTTTTCTGGTGCATAATATGACCCCCGCAGACGCCTAGTTTAGGAGTTATAGCCATTTTAAGATTTTGAATTTTTTTTTTCTGGTGCATAATATGACCCCCGCATACGCCTAGTTTAGGAGTTATAGCCATTTTAAGATTTTGATTTTTTTTTTCTGGTGCATAATATGACCCCCGCAGACGCCTAGTTTAGGAGTTATAGCCATTTTAAGATTTTGAATTTTTTTTTTCTGGTGCATAATATGACCCCCCCATGCGCCTAGTTTAGGACTTATAGCCATTTTAAGATTTTGAATTTTCTTTTTTCTGGTGCATAATATGACCCCCGCAGACGTCTAGTTTAGGAGTTATAGCCATTTTAAGGTTTTGAATTTTTTTTTTCTGGTGCATAATATAACCCCCGCAGACGCATAGTTTAGGGGTTATAGCCATTTTAAGATTTTGAATTTTTTTTTTTCTGGTGCATAATATGACCCCCGCAGACGCCTAGTTTAGGAGTTATAGCCATTTTAAGATTTTGAATTTTTTTTTTCTGGTGCATAATATGACCCCCCCATGCGCCTAGTTTAGGACTTATAGCCATTTTAAGATTTTGAATTTTCTTTTTTCTGGTGCATAATATGACCCCCGCAGACGTCTAGTTTAGGAGTTATAGCCATTTTAAGGTTTTGAATTTTTTTTTTCTGGTGCATAATATAACCCCCGCAGACGCATAGTTTAGGGGTTATAGCCATTTTAAGATTTTGAATTTTTTTTTTTCTGGTGCATAATATGACCCCCGCAGACGCCTAGTTTAGGAGTTATAGCCATTTTAAGATTTTGATTTTTTTTTTCTGGTGCATAATATGACCCCCGCAGACGCCTAGTTTAGGAGTTATAGCCATTTTAAGATTTTGAATTTTTTTTTTCTGGTGCATAATATGACCCCCGCAGACGCCTAGTTTAGGAGTTATAGCCATTTTAAGATTTTGAATTTTCTTTTTTCTGGTGCATAATATGACCCCCCCATACGCCTAGTTTAGGACTTATAGCCATTTTAAGATTTTGAATTTTCTTTTTTCTGGTGCATAATATGACCCCCGCAGACGTCTAGTTTAGGAGTTATAGCCATTTTAAGGTTTTGAATTTTTTTTTTCTGGTGCATAATATAACCCCCGCAGACGCATAGTTTAGGGGTTATAGCCATTTTAAGATTTTGAATTTTCTTTTTTCTGGTGCATAATATGACCCCCGCAGACTCCTAGTTTAGGAGTTATAGCCATTTTAAGATTTTGAATTTTTTTTTTCTGCTGCATAATATGACCCCCGCAGACGCCTAGTTTAGGAGTTATAGCCATTTTAAGATTTTGAATTTTTTTTTTTCTGGTGCATAATATAACCCCCGCAGACGCCTAGCTTAGGAGTTATAGCCATTTTAAGATTTTGAATTTTTTTTTTTCTGGTGCATAATATGACCCCCGCAGACGCCTAGTTTAGGAGTTATAGCCATTTTAAGATTTTGAATTTTTTTTTTCTGGTGCATAATATAACCCCCGCAGACGCCTAGTTTAGGAGTTATAGCCATTTTAAGATTTTGAATTTTTTTTTTTCTGGTGCATAATATGACCCCCGCAGACGCCTAGTTTAGGAGTTATAGCCATTTTAAGATTTTGAATTTTTTTTTTCTGGTGCATAATATGACCCCCGCAGACGCCTAGTTTAGGAGTTATAGCCATTTAAAGATTTTGAATTTTTTTTTTTCTGGTGCATAATATGACCCCCGCAGACGCCTAGTTTAGGAGTTATAGCCATTTTAAGATTTTGAATTTTTTTTTTCTGGTGCATAATATGACCTACACAGACGCCTAGTTTAGGAGTTATAGCCATTTTAAGATTTTGAATTTTTTTTTTTCTGGTGCATAATATGACCCCCGCAGACGCCTAGTTTAGGAGTTATAGCCATTTTAAGATTTTGTTTTTTTTTTCTGGTGCATAATATGACCCCCGCAGACGCCTAGTTTAGGAGTTATAGCCATTTTAAGATTTTGAATTTTTTTTTTCTGTTGCATAATATGACCCCCGCAGACGCCTAGTTTAGGAGTTATAGCCATTTTAAGATTTTGAATTTTCTTTTTTCTGGTGCATAATATGACCCCCGCAGACGCCTAGTTTAGGAGTTATAGCCATTTTAAGATTTTGAATTTTCTTTTTTCTGGTGCATAATATGACCCCTGCAGACGCCTAGTTTAGGAGTTATAGCCATTTTAAGATTTTGAATTTTTTTTTTCTGGTGCATAATATGACCCTCGCAGACGCCTAGTTTAGGAGTTATAGCTATTTTAAGATTTTGAATTTTTTTTTTCTGGTGCATAATATGACCCCCGCAGACGCCTAGTTTAGGAGTTATAGCCATTTTAAGATTTTGAATTTTTTTTTTCTGGTGCATAATATGACCCCCGCAGACGCCTAGTTTAGGAGTTATAGCCATTTTAAGATTTTGAATTTTTTTTTTCTGGTGCATAATATGACCCCCGCATACGCCTAGTTTAGGAGTTATAGCCATTTTAAGATTTTGATTTTTTTTTTCTGGTGCATAATATGACCCCCGCAGACGCCTAGTTTAGGAGTTATAGCCATTTTAAGATTTTGAATTTTTTTTTTCTGGTGCATAATATGACCCCCCCATACGCCTAGTTTAGGACTTATAGCCATTTTAAGATTTTGAATTTTCTTTTTTCTGGTGCATAATATGACCCCCGCAGACGTCTAGTTTAGGAGTTATAGCCATTTTAAGGTTTTGAATTTTTTTTTTCTGGTGCATAATATAACCCCCGCAGACGCATAGTTTAGGGGTTATAGCCATTTTAAGATTTTGAATTTTTTTTTTTCTGGTGCATAATATGACCCCCGCAGACGCCTAGTTTAGGAGTTATAGCCATTTTAAGATTTTGATTTTTTTTTTCTGGTGCATAATATGACCCCCGCAGACGCCTAGTTTAGGAGTTATAGCCATTTTAAGATTTTGAATTTTTTTTTTCTGGTGCATAATATGACCCCCGCAGACGCCTAGTTTAGGAGTTATAGCCATTTTAAGATTTTGAATTTTCTTTTTTCTGGGGCATAATATGACCCCCGCAGACGCCTAGTTTAGGAGTTATAGCAATTTTAAGATTTTGAATTTTCTTTTTTCTGGTGCATAATATGACCCCCGCAGACGTCTAGTTCAGGAGTTATAGCCATTTTAAGATTTTGAATTTTCTTTTTTCTGGTGCATAATATGACCCCCGCAGACGCCTAGTTTAGGAGTTATAGCCATTTTAAGATTTTGAATTTTCTTTTTTCTGGTGCATAATATGACCCCCGCAGACGCCTAGTTTAGGAGTTATAGCCATTTTAAGATTTTGAATTTTTTTTTTCTGCTGCATAATATGACCCCCGCAGACGCCTAGTTTAGGAGTTATAGCCATTTTAAGATTTTGAATTTTTTTTTTTCTGGTGCATAATATGACCCCCGCAGACGCCTAGTTTAGGAGTTATAGCCATTTTAAGATTTTGAATTTTTTTTTTTCTGGTGCATAATATGACCCCCGCAGACGCCTAGTTTAGGAGTTATAGCCATTTTAAGATTTTGAATTTTTTTTTTCTGGTGCATAATATGACCCCCGCAGACGCCTAGTTTAGGAGTTATAGCCATTTTAAGATTTTGAATTTTTTTTTTTCTGGTGCATAATATGACCCCCGCAGACGCCTAGTTTAGGAGTTATAGCCATTTTAAGATTTAGAATTTTTTTTTTCTGGTGCATAATATAACCCCCGCAGACGCCTAGTTTAGGAGTTATAGCCTTTTTAAGATTTTGAATTTTTTTTTTTCTGGTGCATAATATGACCCCCGCAGACGCCTAGTTTAGGAGTTATAGCCATTTTAAGATTTTGAATTTTTTTTTTCTGGTGCATAATATGACCCCCGCAGACGCCTAGTTTAGGAGTTATAGCCATTTTAAGATTTTGAATTTTTTTTTTCTGGTGCATAATATGACCCCCGCAGACGCCTAGTTTAGGAGTTATAGCCATTTTAAGATTTTGAATTTTCTTTTTTCTGGTGCATAATATGACCCCCGCAGACGCCTAGTTTAGGAGTTATAGCCATTTTAAGATTTTGAATTTTCTTTTTTCTGGTGCATAATATGACCCCCGCAGACGTCTAGTTCAGGAGTTATAGCCATTTTAAGATTTTGAATTTTCTTTTTTCTGGTGCATAATATGACCCCCGCAGACTCCTAGTTTAGGAGTTATAGCCATTTTAAGATTTTGAATTTTTTTTTTCTGCTGCATAATATGACCCCCGCAGACGCCTAGTTTAGGAGTTATAGCCATTTTAAGATTTTGAATTTTTTTTTTTCTGGTGCATAATATAACCCCCGCAGACGCCTAGCTTAGGAGTTATAGCCATTTTAAGATTTTGAATTTTTTTTTTTCTGGTGCATAATATGACCCCCGCAGACGCCTAGTTTAGGAGTTATAGCCATTTTAAGATTTTGAATTTTTTTTTTCTGGTGCATAATATAACCCCCGCAGACGCCTAGTTTAGGAGTTATAGCCATTTTAAGATTTTGAATTTTTTTTTTTCTGGTGCATAATATGACCCCCGCAGACGCCTAGTTTAGGAGTTATAGCCATTTTAAGATTTTGAATTTTTTTTTTCTGGTGCATAATATGACCCCCGCAGACGCCTAGTTTAGGAGTTATAGCCATTTAAAGATTTTGAATTTTTTTTTTTCTGGTGCATAATATGACCCCCGCAGACGCCTAGTTTAGGAGTTATAGCCATTTTAAGATTTAGAATTTTTTTTTTCTGGTGCATAATATAACCCCCGCAGACGCCTAGTTTAGGAGTTATAGCCATTTTAAGATTTTGAATTTTTTTTTTTCTGGTGCATAATATGACCCCCGCAGACGCCTAGTTTAGGAGTTATAGCCATTTTAAGATTTTGAATTTTTTTTTTCTGGTGCATAATATGACCCCCGCAGACGCCTAGTTTAGGAGTTATAGCCATTTTAAGATTTTGAATTTTTTTTTTCTGGTGCATAATATGACCCCCGCAGACGCCTAGTTTAGGAGTTATAGCCATTTTAAGATTTTGAATTTTCTTTTTTCTGGTGCATAATATGACCCCCGCAGACGCCTAGTTTAGGAGTTATAGCCATTTTAAGATTTTGAATTTTCTTTTTTCTGGTGCATAATATGACCCCCGCAGACGTCTAGTTCAGGAGTTATAGCCATTTTAAGATTTTGAATTTTCTTTTTTCTGGTGCATAATATGACCCCCGCAGACGCCTAGTTTAGGAGTTATAGCCATTTTAAGATTTTGAATTTTCTTTTTTCTGGTGCATAATATGACCCCCGCAGACGCCTAGTTTAGGAGTTATAGCCATTTTAAGATTTTGAATTTTTTTTTTCTGCTGCATAATATGACCCCCGCAGACGCCTAGTTTAGGAGTTATAGCCATTTTAAGATTTTGAATTTTTTTTTTCTGGTGCATAATATAACCCCCGCAGACGCCTAGCTTAGGAGTTATAGCCATTTTAAGATTTTGAATTTTTTTTTTTCTGGTGCATAATATGACCCCCGCAGACGCCTAGTTTAGGAGTTATAGCCATTTTAAGATTTTGAATTTTTTTTTTCTGGTGCATAATATAACCCCCGCAGACGCCTAGTTTAGGAGTTATAGCCATTTTAAGATTTTGAATTTTTTTTTTTCTGGTGCATAATATGACCCCCGCAGACGCCTAGTTTAGGAGTTATAGCCATTTTAAGATTTTGAATTTTTTTTTTCTGGTGCATAATATGACCCCCGCAGACGCCTAGTTTAGGAGTTATAGCCATTTTAAGATTTAGAATTTTTTTTTTCTGGTGCATAATATGACCCCCGCAGACGCCTAGTTTAGGAGTTATAGCCATTTTAAGATTTAGAATTTTTTTTTTCTGGTGCATAATATGACCCCCGCAGACGCCTAGTTTAGGAGTTATAGCCATTTTAAGATTTTGAATTTTCTTTTTTCTGGTGCATAATATGACCCCCGCAGACGCCTAGTTTAGGAGTTATAGCCATTTTAAGATTTTGAATTTTCTTTTTTCTGGTGCATAATATGACCCCCGCAGACGCCTAGTTTAGGAGTTATAGCCATTTTAAGATTTTGAATTTTCTTTTTTCTGGTGCATAATATGACCCCCGCAGACGCCTAGTTTAGGAGTTATAGCCATTTTAAGATTTTGAATTTTCCATTTTCTGGTGCATAATATGACCACCGCAGACGCCTAGTTTAGAGTTATAGCCATCTTAAGATTTTGAATTTTCTTTTTTCTGGTGCATAATATGACCCCCGCAGACGCCTAGTTTAGGAGTTATAGCCATTTTAAGATTTTGAATTTTCTTTTTTCTGGTGCATAATATGACCCCCGCAGACGCCTGGTTTAGGAGTTATAGCCATTTTAAGATTTAGAATTTTTTTTTTCTGGTGCATAATATGACCCCCGCAGACGCCTAGTTTAGGAGTTATAGCCATTTTAAGATTTTGAATTTTCTTTTTTCTGGTGCATAATATGACCACCGCAGACGCCTAGTTTAGGAGTTATAGCCATCTTAAGATTTTGAATTTTCTTTTTTCTGGTGCATAATATGACCCCCGCAGACGCCTAGTTTAGGAGTTATAGCCATTTTAAGATTTTGAATTTTCTTTTTTCTGGTGCATAATATGACCCCCGCAGACGCCTGGTTTAGGAGTTATAGCCATTTTAAGATTTTGAATTTATTTCTTCTGGTGCATAATATAACCCCCGCATACGCCTAGTTTAGGAGTTATAGCCATTTTAAGATTTTGAATTTTCTTTTTTCTGGTGCATAATATGACCCCCGCAGACGCCTAGTTTAGGAGTTATAGCCATTTTAAGATTTTGAATTTTTTTTTTCTGGTGCATAATATGACCCCCGCAGACGCCTAGTTTAGGAGTTATAGCCATTTTAAGATTTTGAATTTTTTTTTTCTGGTGCATAAAATGACCCCCGCAGACGCCTAGTTTAGGAGTTATAGCCATTTTAAGATTTTGAATTTTTTTTTTCTGGTGCATAATATGACCCCCACAGACGCCTAGTTTAGGAGTTATAGCCATTTTAAGATTTTGAATTTTTTTTTTCTGGTGCATAATATGACCCCCGCAGACGCCTAGTTTAGGAGTTATAGCCATTTTAAGATTTTGTTTTTTTTTTCTGGTGTATAATATGACCCCCGCAGACGCCTAGTTTAGGAGTTATAACCATTTTAAGATTTTGAATTTTTGTTTTTCTGTTGCATAATATGACCCCCGCAGACGCCTAGTTTAGGAGTTATAGCCATTTTAAGATTTTGAATTTTCTTTTTTCTGGTGCATAATATGACCCCCGCAGACGCCTAGTTTAGGAGTTATAGCCATTTTAAGATTTTGAATTTTCTTTTTTCTGGTGCATAATATGACCCCTGCAGACGCCTAGTTTAGGAGTTATAGCCATTTTAAGATTTTGAATTTTTTTTTTTTCTGGTGCATAATATGACCCTCGCAGACGCCTAGCTTAGGAGTTATAGCCATTTTAAGATTTTGAATTTTTTTTTTCTGTTGCATAATATGACCCCCGCAGACGCCTAGTTTAGGAGTTATAGCCATTTTAAGATTTTGAATTTTCTTTTTTCTGGTGCATAATATGACCCCCGCAGACGCCTAGTTTAGGAGTTATAGCTATTTTAAGATTTTGAATTTTTTTTTTTCTGGTGCATAATATGACCCCCGCAGACGCCTAGTTTAGGAGTTATAGCCATTTTAAGATTTTGAATTTTTTTTTTCTGGTGCATAATATGACCCCCGCAGACGCCAAGTTTAGGAGTTATAGCCATTTTAAGATTTTGAATTTTTTTTTTCTGGTGCATAATATGACCCCCGCATACGCCTAGTTTAGGAGTTATAGCCATTTTAAGATTTTGATTTTTTTTTTTCTGGTGCATAATATGACCCCCGCAGAAGCCTAGTTTAGGAGTTATAGCCATTTTAAGATTTTGAATTTTTTTTTTCTGGTGCATAATATGACCCCCCCATACGCCTAGTTTAGGACTTATAGCCATTTTAAGATTTTGAATTTTCTTTTTTCTGGTGCATAATATGACCCCCGCAGACGTCTAGTTTAGGAGTTATAGCCATTTTAAGGTTTTGAATTTTTTTTTTCTGGTGCATAATATAACCCCCGCAGACGCATAGTTTAGGGGTTATAGCCATTTTAAGATTTTGAATTTTTTTTTTTCTGGTGCATAATATGACCCCCGCAGACGCCTAGTTTAGGAGTTATAGCCATTTTAAGATTTTGAATTTTTTTTTCTGGTGCATAATATGACCCCCGCAGACGCCTAGTTTAGGAGTTATAGCCATTTTATGATTTTGAATTTTCTTTTTTCTGGTGCATAATATGACCCCCGCAGACGCCTAGTTTAGGAGTTATAGCCATTTTAAGATTTTGAATTTTTTTTTTCTGGTGCATAATATGACCCCCGCAGACGCCTAGTTTAGGAGTTATAGCCATTTTAAGATTTTGAATTTTCTTTTTTCTGGTGCATAATATGACCCCCGCAGACGCCTAGTTTAGGAGTTATAGCCATTTTAAGATTTTGAATTTTTTTTTTCTGGTGCATAATATGACCCCCACAGACGCCTAGTTTAGGAGTTATAGCCATTTTAAGATTTTGAATTTTTTTTTTCTGGTGCATAATATGACCCCCGCAGACGCCTAGTTTAGGAGTTATAGCCATTTTAAGATTTTGTTTTTTTTTTCTGGTGTATAATATGACCCCCGCAGACGCCTAGTTTAGGAGTTATAACCATTTTAAGATTTTGAATTTTTTTTTTCTGTTGCATAATATGACCCCCGCAGACGCCTAGTTTAGGAGTTATAGCCATTTTAAGATTTTGAATTTTCTTTTTTCTGGTGCATAATATGACCCCCGCAGACGCCTAGTTTAGGAGTTATAGCCATTTTAAGATTTTGAATTTTCTTTTTTCTGGTGCATAATATGACCCCTGCAGACGCCTAGTTTAGGAGTTATAGCCATTTTAAAATTTTGAATTTTTTTTTTTTCTGGTGCATAATATGACCCTCGCAGACGCCTAGCTTAGGAGTTATAGCCATTTTAAGATTTTGAATTTTTTTTTTCTGTTGCATAATATGACCCCCGCAGACGCCTAGTTTAGGAGTTATAGCCATTTTAAGATTTTGAATTTTCTTTTTTCTGGTGCATAATATGACCCCCGCAGACGCCTAGTTTAGGAGTTATAGCTATTTTAAGATTTTGAATTTTTTTTTTTCTGGTGCATAATATGACCCCCGCAGACGCCTAGTTTAGGAGTTATAGCCATTTTAAGATTTTGAATTTTTTTTTTCTGGTGCATAATATGACCCCCGCAGACGCCTAGTTTAGGAGTTATAGCCATTTTAAGATTTTGAATTTTTTTTTTCTGGTGCATAATATGACCCCCGCATACGCCTAGTTTAGGAGTTATAGCCATTTTAAGATTTTGATTTTTTTTTTTCTGGTGCATAATATGACCCCCGCAGACGCCTAGTTTAGGAGTTATAGCCATTTTAAGATTTTGAATTTTTTTTTTCTGGTGCATAATATGACCCCCCCATACGCCTAGTTTAGGACTTATAGCCATTTTAAGATTTTGAATTTTCTTTTTTCTGGTGCATAATATGACCCCCGCAGACGTCTAGTTTAGGAGTTATAGCCATTTTAAGGTTTTGAATTTTTTTTTTCTGGTGCATAATATAACCCCCGCAGACGCATAGTTTAGGGGTTATAGCCATTTTAAGATTTTGAATTTTTTTTTTTCTGGTGCATAATATGACCCCCGCAGACGCCTAGTTTAGGAGTTATAGCCATTTTAAGATTTTGAATTTTTTTTTCTGGTGCATAATATGACCCCCGCAGACGCCTAGTTTAGGAGTTATAGCCATTTTATGATTTTGAATTTTCTTTTTTCTGGTGCATAATATGACCCCCGCAGACGCCTAGTTTAGGAGTTATAGCCATTTTAAGATTTTGAATTTTTTTTTTCTGGTGCATAATATGACCCCCGCAGACGCCTAGTTTAGGAGTTATAGCCATTTTAAGATTTTGAATTTTTTTTTTCTGGTGCATAATATGACCCCCGCAGACGCCTAGTTTAGGAGTTATAGCCATTTTAAGATTTAGAATTTTTTTTTTCTGGTGCATAATATGACCCCCGCAGACGCCTAGTTTAGGAGTTATAGCCATTTTAAGATTTAGAATTTTTTTTTTCTGGTGCATAATATGACCCCCGCAGACGCCTAGTTTAGGAGTTATAGCCATTTTAAGATTTTGAATTTTCTTTTTTCTGGTGCATAATATGACCCCCGCAGACGCCTAGTTTAGGAGTTATAGCCATTTTAAGATTTTGAATTTTCTTTTTTCTGGTGCATAATATGACCCCCGCAGACGCCTAGTTTAGGAGTTATAGCCATTTTAAGATTTTGAATTTTCTTTTTTCTGGTGCATAATATGACCCCCGCAGACGCCTAGTTTAGGAGTTATAGCCATTTTAAGATTTTGAATTTTCCATTTTCTGGTGCATAATATGACCACCGCAGACGCCTAGTTTAGAGTTATAGCCATCTTAAGATTTTGAATTTTCTTTTTTCTGGTGCATAATATGACCCCCGCAGACGCCTAGTTTAGGAGTTATAGCCATTTTAAGATTTTGAATTTTCTTTTTTCTGGTGCATAATATGACCCCCGCAGACGCCTGGTTTAGGAGTTATAGCCATTTTAAGATTTTGAATTTTTTTCTTCTGGTGCATAATATAACCCCCGCATACGCCTAGTTTAGGAGTTATAGCCATTTTAAGATTTTGAATTTTCTTTTTTCTGGTGCATAATATGACCCCCGCAGACGCCTAGTTTAGGAGTTATAGCCATTTTAAGATTTTGAATTTTCTTTTTTCTGGTGCATAATATGACCCCCGCAGACGCCTAGTTTAGGAGTTATAGCCATTTTAAGATTTTGAATTTTTTTTTCTGGTGCATAATATGACCCCCGCAGACGCCTAGTTTAGGAGTTATAGCCATTTTAAGATTTTGAATTTTTTTTTTCTGGTGCATAATATGACCCCCACAGACGCCTAGTTTAGGAGTTATAGCCATTTTAAGATTTTGAATTTTCTTTTTTCTGGTGCATAATATGACCCCCGCAGACGCCTAGTTTAGGAGTTATAGCCATTTTAAGATTTTGAATTTTCTTTTTTCTGGTGCATAATATGACCACCGCAGACGCCTAGTTAAGGAGTTATAGCCATCTTAAGATTTTGAATTTTCTTTTTTCTGGTGCATAATATGACCCCCGCAGACGCCTAGTTTAGGAGTTATAGCCATTTTAAGATTTTGAATTTTCTTTTTTCTGGTGCATAATATGACCCCCGCAGACGCCTGGTTTAGGAGTTATAGCCATTTTAAGATTTTGAATTTTTTTCTTCTGGTGCATAATATAACCCCCGCATACGCCTAGTTTAGGAGTTATAGCCATTTTAAGATTTTGAATTTTCTTTTTTCTGGTGCATAATATGACCCCCGCAGACGCCTAGTTTAGGAGTTATAGCCATTTTAAGATTTTGAATTTTCTTTTTTCTGGTGCATAATATGACCCCCGCAGACGCCTAGTTTAGGAGTTATAGCCATTTTAAGATTTTGAATTTTTTTTTTCTGGTGCATAAAATGACCCCCGCAGACGCCTAGTTTAGGAGTTATAGCCATTTTAAGATTTTGAATTTTTTTTTTCTGGTGCATAATATGACCCCCACAGACGCCTAGTTTAGGAGTTATAGCCATTTTAAGATTTTGAATTTTTTTTTTCTGGTGCATAATATGACCCCCGCAGACGCCTAGTTTAGGAGTTATAGCCATTTTAAGATTTTGTTTTTTTTTTCTGGTGTATAATATGACCCCCGCAGACGCCTAGTTTAGGAGTTATAACCATTTTAAGATTTTGAATTTTTTTTTTCTGTTGCATAATATGACCCCCGCAGACGCCTAGTTTAGGAGTTATAGCCATTTTAAGATTTTGAATTTTCTTTTTTCTGGTGCATAATATGACCCCCGCAGACGCCTAGTTTAGGAGTTATAGCCATTTTAAGATTTTGAATTTTTTTTTCTGGTGCATATAAAGACCCCCGCAGACGCCTAGTTTAGGAGTTATAGCCATTTTAAGATTTTGAATTTTTTTTTCTGGTGCATAATATGACCCCCACAGGCGCCTTGTTTAGGAGTTATAGCCATTTTAAAATTTTGAATTTTTTATTTTCTGGTGCATAATATGACCCCCGCAGACGCCTATTTTAGGAGTTATAGCCATTTTAAGATTTTGAATTTTCTTTTTTCCGGTGCATAATATGACCCCCGCAGACGCCTAGTTTAGGAGTTATAGCCATTTTCTTTTTTCTGGTGCATAATATGACCCCCGCAGACGCCTAGTTTAGGAGTTATAGCCATTTTAAGATTTTGAATTTTTTTTTTCTGGTGCATAATATGACCCCCGCATACGCCTAGTTTAGGAGTTATAGCCATTTTAAGATTTTGATTTTTTTTTTTCTGGTGCATAATATGACCCCCGCAGACGTCTAGTTTAGGAGTTATAGCCATTTTAAGGTTTTGAATTTTTTTTTTCTGGTGCATAATATAACCCCCGCAGACGCATAGTTTAGGGGTTATAGCCATTTTAAGATTTTGAATTTTTTTTTTTCTGGTGCATAATATAACCCCCGCAGACGCCTAGTTTAGGAGTTATAGCCATTTTAAGATTTTGAATTTTTTTTTTCTGGTGCATAATATGACCCCCGCAGACGCCTAATTTAGGAGTTATAGCCATTTTAAGATTTTGAATTTTTTTTTTCTGGTGCATAATATAACCCCCGCAGACGCCTAGTTTAGGAGTTATAGCCATTTTAAGATTTTGAATTTTTTTTTTTCTGGTGCATAATATGACCCCCGCAGACGCCTAGTTTAGGAGTTATAGCCATTTTAAGATTTTGAATTTTTTTTTTCTGGTGCTTAATATGACCCCCGCAGACGCCTAGTTTAGGAGTTATAGCCATTTTAAGATTTTGAATTTTTTTTTTTCTGGTGCATAATATGACCCCCGCAGACGCCTAGTTTAGGAGTTATAGCCATTTTAAGATTTAGAATTTTTTTTTTCTGGTGCATAATATAACCCCCGCAGACGCCTAGTTTAGGAGTTATAGCCATTTTAAGATTTTGAATTTTTTTTTTTCTGGTGCATAATATGACCCCCGCAGACGCCTAGTTTAGGAGTTATAGCCATTTTAAGATTTTGAATTTTTTTTTTCTGGTGCAAAATATGACCCCCGCAGACGCCTAGTTTAGGAGTTATAGCTATTTTAAGATTTTGAATTTTCTTTTTTCTGGTGCATAATATGACCCCCGCAGACGCCTAGTTTAGGAGTTATAGCCATTTTAAGATTTTGAATTTTTTTTTTCTGGTGCATAATATGACCCCCGCAGACGCCTAGTTTAGGAGTTATAGCCATTTTAAGATTTTGAATTTTTTGTTTCTGGTGCATAATATGACCCCACCAGACGCCTAGTTTAGGAGTTATAGCCATTTTAAGATTTTGAATTTTTTTTTTCTGGTGCATAATATGACCCCCGCAGACGCCTAGTTTAGGAGTTATAGCCATTTTAAGAATTTGAATTTTTTTTTTCTGGTGCATAATATGACCCCCGCAGACGCCTAGTTTAGGAGTTATTGCCCTTTTAAGATTTTGAATTTTCTTTTTTCTGGTGCATAATATGACCCCCGCAGACGCCTAGTTTAGGAGTTATAGCCATTTTAAGATTTTGAATTTTCTTTTTTCTGGTGCATAATATGACCCCCGCAGATGCCTAGTTTAGGAGTTATAGCCATTTTAAGATTTTGAATTTTCTTTTTTCTGGTGCATAACATGACCCCCGCAGACGCCTAGTTTAGGAGTTATAGCCATTTTAAGATTTTGAATTTTTTTTTTCTGGTGCATAATATGACCCCCGCAGACGCCTAGTTTAGGAGTTATAGCCATTTTAAGATTTTGAATTTTCTTTTTTCTGGTGCATAATATGACCCCCGCAGACGCCTAGTTTAGGAGTTGTAGCCATTTTAAGATTTTGAATTTTTTTTTTTCTGCTGCATAATATGACCCCCGCAGACGCCTAGTTTAGGAGTTATAGCCATTTTAAGATTTTGAATTTTCTTTTTTCTGGTGCATAATATGACCCACGCAGACGCCTAGTTTAGGAGTTATAGCCATTTTAAGATTTTGGATTTTCTTTTTTCTGGTGCATAATATGACCCCCGCAGACGCCTAGTTTAGGAGTTATAGCCATTTTAAGATTTCGAATTTTTTTTTTCTGGTGCATAATATGACCCCCGCAGACGCCTAGTTTAGGAGTTATAGCCATTTTAAGATTTTGAATTTTCTTTTTTCTGGTGCATAATATGACCCCCGCAGACGCCTAGTTTAGGAGTTATAGCCATTTTAAGATTTTGGATTTTCTTTTTTCTGGTGCATAATATGACCCCCGCAGACGCCTAGTTTAGGAGTTATAGCCATTTTAAGATTTTGATTTTTTTTTTTCTGGTGCATAATATGACCCCCGCAGACGCCTAGTTTAGGAGTTATAGCCATTTTAAGATTTTGAATTTTTTTTTTCTGGTGCATAATATGAGCCCCGCAGACACCTAGTTTAGGAGTTATAGCCATTTTAAGATTTTGTTTTTTTTTTTCTGGTGCATAAAATGACCCCTGCAGACGCCTAGTTTAGGAGTTATAGCCATTTTAAGATTTTGAATTTTCTTTTTTCTGGTGCATAATACGTATGACCCCCTAAGACGCCTAGTTAAGGAGTTATAGCCATTTTAAGATTTTGAATTTTCTTTTTTCTGGTGCATAATATGACCCCCGCAGACGCCTAGTTTAGGAGTTGTAGCCATTTTAAGATTTTGAATTTTTTTTTTTCTGGTGCATAATATGACCCCCGCAGACGCCTAGTTTAGGAGTTATAGCCATTTTAAGATTTTGAATTTTCTTTTTTCTGGTGCATAATATGACCCCCGCAGACGCCTAGTTTAGGAGTTATAGCCATTTTAAGATTTTGGATTTTCTTTTTTCTGGTGCATAATATGACCCCCGCAGACGCCTAGTTTAGGAGTTATAGCCATTTTAAGATTTTGAATTTTTTTTTTCTGGTGCATAATATGACCCCCGCAGACGCCTAGTTTAGGAGTTATAGCCATTTTAAGATTTTGAATTTTTTTTTTCTGGTGCATAATATGACCCCCGCAGACGCCTAGTTTAGGAGTTATAGCGATTTTAAGATTTTGTTTTTTTTTTTCTGGTGCATAAAATGACCCCTGCAGACGCCTAGTTTAGGAGTTATAGCCATTTTAAGATTTTGAATTTTCTTTTTTGTGGTGCATAATATGACCCCCGCAGACGCCTAGTTTATGAGTTATAGCCATTTAAAGATTTTGAATTTTTTTTTTTTCTGGTGCATAATATGACCCTCGCAGACGCCTAGTTTAGGAGTTATAGCCATTTTAAGATTTTGAATTTTTTTTTTCTGGTGCATAATATGACCCCCGCAGACGCCTAGTTTATTAGTTATAGCCATTTTAAGATTTTGAATTTTTTTTTTCTGGTTCATAATATGACCCCCGCAGACGCCTAGTTTAGGAGTTATAGCCATTTTAAGATTTTGAATTTTCTTTTTTCCGGTGCATAATATGACCCCCGCAGACGCCTAGTTTAGGAGCTATAGCCATTTTAAGATTTTGTTTTTTTTTTTTCTGGTGCATAAAATGACCCCCGCAGACGCCTAGTTTAGGAGTTATAGCCATTTTAAGATTTTGAATTTTCTTTTTTCTGGTGCATAATATGACCCCTGCAGACGCCTAGTTTAGGAGTCATAGCCATTTTAAGATTTTGAATTTTTTTTTTTCTGGTGCATAATATGACCCCCGCAGACGCCTAGTTTAGGAGTTATAGCCATTTTAAGATTTTGATTTTTTTTTTTCTGGTGCATAATATGACCCCCGCAGACGCCTAGTTTAGGAGTTATAGCCATTTTAAGATTTTGAATTTTTTTTTTCTGGTGCATAATATGACCCCCGCAGACGCCTAGTTTAGGAGTTATAGCCATTTTAAGATTTTGAATTTTTTTTTTCTGGTGCATAATATGACCCCCGCAGACGCCTAGTTTAGGAGTTATAGCGATTTTAAGATTTTGTTTTTTTTTTTCTGGTGCATAAAATGACCCCTGCAGACGCCTAGTTTAGGAGTTATAGCCATTTTAAGATTTTGAATTTTCTTTTTTGTGGTGCATAATATGACCCCCGCAGACGCCTAGTTTATGAGTTATAGCCATTTAAAGATTTTGAATTTTTTTTTTTTCTGGTGCATAATATGACCCTCGCAGACGCCTAGTTTAGGAGTTATAGCCATTTTAAGATTTTGAATTTTTTTTTTCTGGTGCATAATATGACCCCCGCAGACGCCTAGTTTATTAGTTATAGCCATTTTAAGATTTTGAATTTTTTTTTTCTGGTTCATAATATGACCCCCGCAGACGCCTTGTTTAGGAGTTATAGCCATTTTAAGATTTTGAATTTTCTTTTTTCCGGTGCATAATATGACCCCCGCAGACGCCTAGTTTAGGAGCTATAGCCATTTTAAGATTTTGTTTTTTTTTTTCTGGTGCATAAAATGACCCCCGCAGACGCCTAGTTTAGGAGTTATAGCCATTTTAAGATTTTGAATTTTCTTTTTTCTGGTGCATAATATGACCCCTGCAGACGCCTAGTTTAGGAGTCATAGCCATTTTAAGATTTTGAATTTTTTTTTTCTGGTGCATAATATGACCCCCGCAGACGCCTAGTTTAGGAGTTATAGCCATTTTAAGATTTTGAATTTTTTTTTTCTGGTGCATAATATGACCCCCGCAGACGCCTAGTTTAGGAGTTATAGCCATTTTAAGATTTTGATTTTTTTTTTTTCTGGTGCATAATATGACCCCCGCAGACGCCTAGTTTAGGAGTTATAGCCATTTTAAGATTTTGAATTTTCTTTTTTCCGGTGCATAACATGACCCCCGCAGACGCCTAGTTTAGGAGTTATAGCCATTTTAAGATTTTGTTTTTTTTTTTTTCTGGTGCATAAAATGACCCCCGCAGACGCCTAGTTTAGGAGTTATAGCCATTTTAAGATTTTGAATTTTTTTTTTCTAATGCATAATATGACCCCCGCAGACGCCTAGTTTAGGAGTTATAGCCATTTTAAGATTTTGAATTTTTTTTTTCTGGTGCATAATATGACCCCCGCAGACGCCTAGTTTAGGAGTTATAGCCATTTTAAGATTTTGAATTTTCTTTTTTCCGGTGCATAATATGACCCCCGCAGACGCCTAGTTTAGGAGTTATAGCCATTTTCTTTTTTCTGGTGCATAATATGACCCCCGCAGACGCCTAGTTTAGGAGTTATAGCCATTTTAAGATTTTGAAATTTTTTTTTCTGGTGCATATAAAGACCCCCGCAGACGCCTAGTTTAGGAGTTATAGCCATTTTAAGATTTTGAATTTTTTTTTTTCTGGTGCATAATACGACCCCCGCAGACGCCTAGTTTAGGAGTTATAGCCATTTTAAGATTTTGATTTTTTTTTTTCTGGTGCATAATATGACCCCCGCAGACGCCTAGTTTAGGAGTTATAGCCATTTTAAGATTTTGAATTTTTTTTTTCTGGTGCATAATATGACCCCCGCAGACGCCTAGTTTAGGAGTTATAGCGATTTTAAGATTTTGTTTTTTTTTTTCTGGTGCATAAAATGACCCCTGCAGACGCCTAGTTTAGGAGTTATAGCCATTTAAAGATTTTGAATTTTTTTTTTTTTCTGGTGCATAATATGACCCTCGCAGACGCCTAGTTTAGGAGTTATAGCCATTTTAAGATTTTGAATTTTTTTTTTCTGGTGCATAATATGACCCCCGCAGACGCCTAGTTTATTAGTTATAGGCATTTTAAGATTTTGAATTTTTTTTTTCTGGTTCATAATATGACCCCCGCAGACGCCTAGTTTAGGAGTTATAGCCATTTTAAGATTTTGAATTTTCTTTTTTCCGGTGCATAATATGACCCCCGCAGACGCCTAGTTTAGGAGCTATAGCCATTTTAAGATTTTGTTTTTTTTTTTCTGGTGCATAAAATGACCCCCGCAGACGCCTAGTTTAGGAGTTATAGCCATTTTAAGATTTTGAATTTTCTTTTTTCTGGTGCATAATATGACCCCTGCAGACGCCTAGTTTAGGAGTCATAGCCATTTTAAGATTTTGAATTTTTTTTTTCTGGTGCA
This sequence comes from Volucella zonaria, assembly GCA_963966105.1. Lineage (NCBI taxonomy): Eukaryota > Metazoa > Arthropoda > Insecta > Diptera > Syrphidae > Volucella > Volucella zonaria. The sequence continues at coordinate 5,706,005 of CAWYQB010000001.1, read as the reverse complement.
TAATATGACCCCCGCAGACGCCTAGTTTAGGAGTTATAGCCATTTTAAGATTTTGAATTTTTTTTTTTCTGGTGCATAATATGACCCCCGCAGACGACTAGTTTAGGAGTTATAGCCATTTTAAGATTTTGATTTTTTTTTTTCTGGTGCATAATATGACCCCCGCAGACGCCTAGTTTAGGAGTTATAGCCATTTTAAGATTTTGAATTTTCTTTTTTCCGGTGCATAATATGACCCCCGCAGACGCCTAGTTTAGGAGTTATAGCCATTTTAAGATTTTGTTTTTTTTTTTTTCTGGTGCATAAAATGACCCCCGCAGACGCCTAGTTTAGGAGTTATAGCCATTTTAAGATTTTGAATTTTTTTTTTCTAATGCATAATATGACCCCCGCAGACGCCTAGTTTAGGAGTTATAGCCATTTTAAGATTTTGAATTTTTTTTTTCTGGTGCATAATATGACCCCCGCAGACGCCTAGTTTAGGAGTTATAGTCATTTTAAGATTTTGAATTTTCTTTTTTCCGGTGCATAATATGACCCCCGCAGACGCCTAGTTTAGGAGTTATAGCCATTTTCTTTTTTCTGGTGCATAATATGACCCCCGCAGACGCCTAGTTTAGGAGTTATAGCCATTTTAAGATTTTGAATTTTTTTTTTCTGGTGCATATAAAGACCCCCGCAGACGCCTAGTTTAGGAGTTATAGCCATTTTAAGATTTTGAATTTTTTTTTCTGGTGCATAATATGACCCCCACAGGCGCCTTGTTTAGGAGTTATAGCCATTTTAAAATTTTGAATTTTTTATTTTCTGGTGCATAATATGACCCCCGCAGACGCCTATTTTAGGAGTTATAGCCATTTTAAGATTTTGAATTTTCTTTTTTCCGGTGCATAATATGACCCCCGCAGACGCCTAGTTTAGGAGTTATAGCCATTTTCTTTTTTCTGGTGCATAATATGACCCCCGCAGACGCCTAGTTTAGGAGTTATAGCCATTTTAAGATTTTGAATTTTTTTTTTCTGGTGCATATAAAGACCCCCGCAGACGCCTAGTTTAGGAGTTATAGCCATTTTAAGATTTTGAATTTTTTTTTTCTGGTGCATAATATGACCCCCGCAGACGCCTAGTTTAGGAGTTATAGCCATTTTAAGATTTTGAATTTTCTTTTTTCCGGTGCATAATATGACCCCCGCAGACGCCTAGTTTAGGAGTTATAGCCATTTTCTTTTTTCTGGTGCATAATATGACCCCCGCAGACGCCTAGTTTAGGAGTTATAGCCATTTTAAGATTTTGAATTTTTTTTTTCTGGTGCATAATATGACCCCCCCATACGCCTAGTTTAGGAGTTATAGCCATTTTAAGATTTTGAATTTTCTTTTTTCTGGTGCATAATATGACCCCCGCAGACGCCTAGTTTACGAGTTATAGCCATTTTAAGATTTTGAAGTTTTTTTTTCTGGTGCATAATATAACCCTCGCAGACGCCTAGTTTAGGAGTTATAGCCATTTTAAGATTTTTAATTTTTTTTTTTCTTTTGCATAATATGACCCCCGCAGACGTCTAGTTTAGGAGTTATAGCCATTTTAAGATTTTGAATTTTCTTTTTTCTGGTGCATAATATGACCCCCGCAGACGTCTAGTTTAGGAGTTATAGCCATTTTAAGATTTTGAATTTTCTTTTTTCTGGTGAATAATATGACCCCCGCAGACGCCTAGTTTAGGAGTTATAGCCATTTTAAGATTTTGAATTTTCTTTTTTCTGGTGCATAATATAACCCCCGCAGACGCCTAGTTTAGGAGTTATAGCCATTTTAAGATTTTGAATTTTTTTTTTCTGGTGCATAATATGACCCCCGCAGACGCCTAGGTTAGGAGTTATAGCCATTTTAAGATTTTAAATTTTTTTTTTCTGGTGCATAATATGACCCCCGCAGACGCCTAGTTTAGGAGTTAGAGCCATTTTAAGATTTTGAATTTTCTTTTTTCTGGTGCATAATATGACCCACGCAGACGCCTAGTTTAGGAGTTATAGCCATTTTAAGATTTTGAATTTTTTTTTTCTGGTGCATAATATGACCCCCGCAGACGCCTAGTTTAGGAGTTGTAGCCATTTTAAGATTTTGAATTTTTTTTTTTCTGGTGCATAATATGACCCCCGCAGACGCCTAGTTTAGGAGTTATAGCCATTTTAAGATTTTGAATTTTCTTTTTTCTGGTGCATAATATGGCCCCCGCAGACGCCTAGTTTAGGAGTTATAGCCATTTTAAGATTTTGAATTTTCTTTTTTCTGGTGCATAATATGACCCCCGCAGACGCCTAGTTTAGGAGTTATAGCCATTTTAACATTTTGAATTTTTTTTTTCTGGTGCATAATATGACCCCCGCAGACGCCTAGTTTAGGAGTTATAGCCATTTTAAGATTTTGAATTTTTTTTTTCTGGTGCATAATATGACCCCCGCAGACGCCTAGTTTAGGAGTTATAGCCATTTTAAGATTTTGAATTTTTTTTTTTCTGGTGCATAATATGACCCCCGCAGACGACTAGTTTAGGAGTTATAGCCATTTTAAGATTTTGATTTTTTTTTTTCTGGTGCATAATATGACCCCCGCAGACGCCTAGTTTAGGAGTTATAGCCATTTTAAGATTTTGAATTTTCTTTTTTCCGGTGCATAATATGACCCCCGCAGACGCCTAGTTTAGGAGTTATAGCCATTTTAAGATTTTGTTTTTTTTTTTTTCTGGTGCATAAAATGACCCCCGCAGACGCCTAGTTTAGGAGTTATAGCCATTTTAAGATTTTGAATTTTTTTTTTCTAATGCATAATATGACCCCCGCAGACGCCTAGTTTAGGAGTTATAGCCATTTTAAGATTTTGAATTTTTTTTTTCTGGTGCATAATATGACCCCCGCAGACGCCTAGTTTAGGAGTTATAGTCATTTTAAGATTTTGAATTTTCTTTTTTCCGGTGCATAATATGACCCCCGCAGACGCCTAGTTTAGGAGTTATAGCCATTTTCTTTTTTCTGGTGCATAATATGACCCCCGCAGACGCCTAGTTTAGGAGTTATAGCCATTTTAAGATTTTGAATTTTTTTTTTCTGGTGCATATAAAGACCCCCGCAGACGCCTAGTTTAGGAGTTATAGCCATTTTAAGATTTTGAATTTTTTTTTCTGGTGCATAATATGACCCCCACAGGCGCCTTGTTTAGGAGTTATAGCCATTTTAAAATTTTGAATTTTTTATTTTCTGGTGCATAATATGACCCCCGCAGACGCCTATTTTAGGAGTTATAGCCATTTTAAGATTTTGAATTTTCTTTTTTCCGGTGCATAATATGACCCCCGCAGACGCCTAGTTTAGGAGTTATAGCCATTTTCTTTTTTCTGGTGCATAATATGACCCCCGCAGACGCCTAGTTTAGGAGTTATAGCCATTTTAAGATTTTGAATTTTTTTTTTCTGGTGCATATAAAGACCCCCGCAGACGCCTAGTTTAGGAGTTATAGCCATTTTAAGATTTTGAATTTTTTTTTTCTGGTGCATAATATGACCCCCGCAGACGCCTAGTTTAGGAGTTATAGCCATTTTAAGATTTTGAATTTTCTTTTTTCCGGTGCATAATATGACCCCCGCAGACGCCTAGTTTAGGAGTTATAGCCATTTTCTTTTTTCTGGTGCATAATATGACCCCCGCAGACGCCTAGTTTAGGAGTTATAGCCATTTTAAGATTTTGAATTTTTTTTTTCTGGTGCATAATATGACCCCCCCATACGCCTAGTTTAGGAGTTATAGCCATTTTAAGATTTTGAATTTTCTTTTTTCTGGTGCATAATATGACCCCCGCAGACGCCTAGTTTACGAGTTATAGCCATTTTAAGATTTTGAAGTTTTTTTTTCTGGTGCATAATATAACCCTCGCAGACGCCTAGTTTAGGAGTTATAGCCATTTTAAGATTTTTAATTTTTTTTTTTCTTTTGCATAATATGACCCCCGCAGACGTCTAGTTTAGGAGTTATAGCCATTTTAAGATTTTGAATTTTCTTTTTTCTGGTGCATAATATGACCCCCGCAGACGTCTAGTTTAGGAGTTATAGCCATTTTAAGATTTTGAATTTTCTTTTTTCTGGTGAATAATATGACCCCCGCAGACGCCTAGTTTAGGAGTTATAGCCATTTTAAGATTTTGAATTTTCTTTTTTCTGGTGCATAATATAACCCCCGCAGACGCCTAGTTTAGGAGTTATAGCCATTTTAAGATTTTGAATTTTTTTTTTCTGGTGCATAATATGACCCCCGCAGACGCCTAGGTTAGGAGTTATAGCCATTTTAAGATTTTAAATTTTTTTTTTCTGGTGCATAATATGACCCCCGCAGACGCCTAGTTTAGGAGTTAGAGCCATTTTAAGATTTTGAATTTTCTTTTTTCTGGTGCATAATATGACCCACGCAGACGCCTAGTTTAGGAGTTATAGCCATTTTAAGATTTTGAATTTTTTTTTTCTGGTGCATAATATGACCCCCGCAGACGCCTAGTTTAGGAGTTGTAGCCATTTTAAGATTTTGAATTTTTTTTTTTCTGGTGCATAATATGACCCCCGCAGACGCCTAGTTTAGGAGTTATAGCCATTTTAAGATTTTGAATTTTCTTTTTTCTGGTGCATAATATGGCCCCCGCAGACGCCTAGTTTAGGAGTTATAGCCATTTTAAGATTTTGAATTTTCTTTTTTCTGGTGCATAATATGACCCCCGCAGACGCCTAGTTTAGGAGTTATAGCCATTTTAACATTTTGAATTTTTTTTTTCTGGTGCATAATATGACCCCCGCAGACGCCTAGTTTAGGAGTTATAGCCATTTTAAGATTTTGAATTTTTTTTTTCTGGTGCATAATATGACCCCCGCAGACGCCTAGTTTAGGAGTTATAGCCATTTTAAGATTTTGTGTTTTTTTTTCTGGTGCATAATATGACCCCTGCAGACGCCTAGTTTAGGAGTTATAGCCATTTTAAGATTTTGAATTTTCTTTTTTCTGGTGCATAATATGACCCCCGCAGACGTCTAGTTTAGGAGTTATAGCCATTTTAAGATTTTGAATTTTCTTTTTTCTGGTGCATAATATGACCCCCGCAGACGCCTAGTTTAGGAGTTATAGCCATTTTAAGATTTTGAATTTTTTTTGTCTGCTGAATAATATGACCCCCGCAGACGCCTAGTTTAGGAGTTATAGCCATTTTAAGATTTTGAATTTTTTTTTTCTGGTGCATAATATGACCCCCGCAGACGCCTAGTTTAGGAGTTATAGCCATTTTAAGATTTTGAATTTTCTTTTTTCTGGTGCATAATATGACCCCCGCAGACGCCTAGTTTAGGAGTTATAGCCATTTTAAGATTTTGAATTTTTTTTTCTGGTGCATAATATAACCCCCGCAGACGCCTAGTTTAGGAGTTATAGCCATTTTAAGATTTTGAATTTTTTTTTTTCTGGTGCATAATATGACCCCCGCAGACGCCTAGTTTAGGAGTTATAGCCATTTTAAGATTTTGAATTTTTTTTTTCTGGTGCATAATATGACCCTCGCAGACGCCTAGTTTAGGAGTTATAGCCATTTTAAGATTTTGAATTTTTTTTTTCTGGTGCATAATATGACCCCCGCAGACGCCTAGTTTAGGAGTTATAGCCATTTTAAGATTTTGAATTTTCTTTTTTCCGGTGCATAATATGACCCCCGCAGACGCCTAGTTTAGGAGTTATAGCCATTTTAAGATTTTGTTTTTTTTTTTCTGGTGCTTAAAATGACCCCCGCAGACGTCTAGTTTAGGAGTTATAGCCATTTTAAGATTTTGAATTTTTTTTTTCTGCTGCATAATATGACCCCCGCAGACGCCTAGTTTAGGAGTTATAGCCATTTTAAGATTTTGAATTTTTTTTTCTGGTGCATAATATGACCCCCCAGACGCCTAGTTTAGGAGTTATAGCCATTTTAAGATTTTGAATTTTTTTTTTCTGGTGCATAATATGACCCCCGCAGACGCCTAGTTTAGGAGTTATAGCCATTTTAAGATTTTGAATTTTCTTTTTTCTGGTGCATAATATGACCCCCGCAGACGCCTAGTTTAGGAGTTATAGCCATTTTAAGATTTTGAATTTTTTTTTTCTGGTGCATAATATGACCCCCGCAGACGCCTAGTTTATGAGTTATAGCCATTTTAAGATTTTGAATTTTCTTTTTTCTGGTGCATAATATGACCCCCGCAGACGACTAGTTTAGGAGTTATAGCCATTTTAAGATTTTGAATTTTTTTTTGTTCTGGTGCAAAATATGACCCCCGCAGACGCCTAGTTTAGGAGTTATAGCCATTTTAAGATTTTGAATTTTCTTTTTTCTGGTGCATAATATAACCCCCGCAGACGTCTACTTTAGGAGTTATAGCCATTTTAAGATTTTGAATTTTCTTTTTTCTGGTGCATAATACGAGTATGACCCCCGCAGACGCCTAGTTTAGGAGTTATAGCCATTTTAAGATTTTGAATTTTCTTTTTTCTGGTGCATAATATGACCCCCGCAGACGCCTAGTTTAGGAGTTAAAGATATTTTAAGATTTCGTTTTTTTTTTTCTGGTGCATAATATGACCCCCGCAGACGCCTAGTTTAGGAGTTATAGCCATTTTAAGATTTAGAATTTTTTTTTTCTGGTGCATAATATGACCCCCCCAGACGCCTAGTTTAGGAGTTATAGCCATTTTAAGATTTTGTATTTTTTTTTCTGGTGCATAATATGACCCCCGCAGACGCCTAGTTTATGAGTTATAGCCATTTTAAGATTTTGAATTTTCTTTTTTCTGGTGCATAATATGACCCCCGCAGACGTCTACTTTAGGAGTTATAGCCATTTTAAGATTTTGAATTTTTTTTTTCTGCTGCATAATACGACCCCCGCAGACGCCTAGTTTAGGAGTTATAGCCATTTTAAGATTTTGAATTTTTTTTTTCTGGTGCATAATATGACCCCCCCAGACGCCTAGTTTAGGAGTTATAGCCATTTTAAGATTTTGAATTTTCTTTTTTCTGGTGCATAATATGACCCCCGCAGACGCCTAGTTTAGGAGTTATAGCCATTTTAAGATTTTGAATTTTCTTTTTTCTGGTGCATAATATGACCCCCGCAGACGCCTAGTTTAGGAGTTAAAGCCATTTTAAGATTTTGTTTTTTTTTTTCTGGTGCATAATATGACCCCCGCAGACGCCTAGTTTAGGAGTTATTGCCATTTTAAGATTTTGAATTTTCTTTTTTCTGGTGCATAATATGACCCCCGCAGACGCCTAGTTTAGGAGTTATAGCCATTTTAAGATTTTGAATTTTCTTTTTTCTGGTGCATAATATGACCCCCGCAGACGCCTAGTTTAGGAGTTATAGCCATTTTAAGATTTTGTTTTTTTTTTTCTGGTGCATAATATGACCCCCGCAGACGCCTAGTTTAGGAGTTATAGCCATTTTAAGATTTAGAATTTTTTTTTCTGGTGCATAATATGACCCCCCCAGACGCCTAGTTTAGGAGTTATAGCCATTTTAAGATTTTGAATTTTTTTTTTCTGGTGCATAATATGACCCCCGCAGACGCCTAGTTTAGGAGTTATAGCCATTTTAAGATTTTGTTTTTTTTTTTTCTGCTGCATAATACGACCCCCGCAGACGCCTAGTTTAGGAGTTATAGCCATTTTAAGATTTTGAATTTTTTTTTTCTGGTGCAAATATGACCCCCGCAGACGCCTAGTTTAGGAGCTATAGCCATTTTAAGATTTTGAATTTTCTTTTTTCTGGTGCATAATATGACCCCGCAGACGCCTAGTTTAGGAGTTATAGCCATTTTAAGATTTTGTTTTTTTTTTTGCTGGTGCATAATATGACCCCCGCAGACGCCTAGTTTATGAGTTATAGCCATTTTAAGATTTTGAATTTTCTTTTTTCTGGTGCATAATATGACCCCTGCAGACGCCTAGTTAAGGAGTTATAGCCATTTTAAGATTTTGAATTTTCTTTTTTCTGGTGCATAATATGACCCCCGCAGACGTCTACTTTAGGAGTTATAGCCATTTTAAGATTTTGAATTTTCTTTTTTCTGGTGCATAATATGACCCCCGCAGACGCCTAGTTTAGGAGTTATAGCCATTTTAAGATTTTGAATTTTCTTTTTTCTGGTGCATAATATGACCCCCGCAGACGCCTAGTTTAGGAGTTATAGCCATTTTAAGATGTTGTTTTTTTTTTTCTGGTGCATAATATGACCCCCGCAGACGCCTAGTTTAGGAGTTATAGCCATTTTAAGATTTTGAATTTTTTTTTTCTGGTGCATAATATGACCCCCGCAGACGCCTAGTTTAGGAGTTATAGCCATTTTAAGATTTTGAATTTTCTTTTTTCCGGTGCATAATATGACCCCCGCAGACGCCTAGTTTAGGAGTTATAGCCATTTTAAGATTTTGAATTTTCTTTTTTCGGTGCATAATATGACCCCCGCAGACGCCTAGTTTAGGAGTTATAGCCATTTTAAGATTTTGTTTTTTTTTTTCTGGTGCATAAAATGACCCCCGCAGACGTCTAGTTTAGGAGTTATAGCCATTTTAAGATTTTGAATTTTTTTTTTCTGCTGCATAATATGACCCCCGCAGACGCCTAGTTGAGGAGTTATAGCCATTTTAAGATTTTGAATTTTTTTTTCTGGTGCATAATATGACCCAAGCAGACGCCTAGTTTAGGAGTTATAGCCATTTTAAGATTTTGAATTTTCTTTTTTCTGGTGCATAATATGACCCCCGCAGACGCCTAGTTTAGGAGTTATAGCCATTTTAAGATTTTGAATTTTTTTTTTCTGGTGCATAATATGACCCCTGCAGACGCCTAGTTTAGGAGTTATAGCCATTTTAAGATTTTGAATTTTCTTTTTTCTGGTGCATAATATAAACCCCCGCAGACGTCTACTTTAGGAGTTATAGCCATTTTAAGATTTTGAATTTTCTTTTTTCTAGTGCATAATATGACCCCCGCAGACGCCTAGTTTAGGAGTTATAGCCATTTTAAGATTTTGAATTTTCTTTTTTCTGGTGCATAATATGACCCCCGCAGACGCCAAGTTTAGGAGTTATAGCCATTTTAAGATTTCGTTTTTTTTTTGCTGGTGCATAATATGACCCCCGCAGACGCCTAGTTTAGGAGTTATAGCCATTTTAAGATTTAGAATTTTTTTTTCTGGTGCATAATATGACCTCCCCAGACGCCTAGTTTAGGAGTTATAGCCATTTTAAGATTTTGTATTTGTTTTTCTGGTGCATAATATGACCCCCGCAGACGCCTAGTTTATGAGTTATAGCCATTTTAAGATTTTGAATTTTCTTTTTTCTGGTGCATAATATGACCCCTGCAGACGCCTAGTTTAGGAGTTATAGCCATTTAAGATTTTGAATTTCTTTTTTCTGGTGCATAATATGACCCCCGCAGACGTCTACTTTAGGAGTTATAGCCATTTTAAAGATTTTGAATTTTTTTTTTCTGCTGCATAATACGACCCCCGCAGACGCCTAGTTTAGGAGTTATAGCAATTTTAAGATTTTGAATTTTTTTTTCTGGTGCATAATATGACCCCCGCAGACGCCTAGTTTAGGAGTTATAGCCATTTTAAGATTTTGAATTTTCTTTTTTCTGGTGCATAATATGACCCCCGCAGACGCCTAGTTTAGGAGTTATAGCCATTTTAATATTTTGAATTTTTTCTTTTTTCTGGTGCATAATATGACCCCCGCAGACGCCTAGTATAGGAGTTATAGCCATTTTAAGATTTAGAATTTTTTTTTCTGGTGCATAATATGACCCCCGCAGACGCCTAGTTTAGGAGTTATAGCCATTTTAAGATTTAGAATTTTTTTTTTCTGGTGCATAATATGACCTCCCCAGACGCCTAGTTTAGGAGTTATAGCCATTTTAAGATTTTGTACTTGTTTTTCTGGTGCATAATATGACCCCCGCAGACGCCTAGTTTATGAGTTATAGCCATTTTAAGATTTTGAATTTTCTTTTTTCTGGTGCATAATATGACCCCCGCAGACGCCTAGTTTAGGAGTTATAGCCATTTTAAGATTTTGAATTTTTTTTTTCTGGTGCATAATATGACCCCTGCAGACGCCTAGTTTAGGAGTTATAGCCATTTTAAGATTTTGAATTTTCTTTTTTCTGGTGCATAATATAACCCCCGCAGACGTCTACTTTAGGAGTTATAGCCATTTTAAGATTTTGAATTTTCTTTTTTCTAGTGCATAATATGACCCCCGCAGACGCCTAGTTTAGGAGTTATAGCCATTTTAAGATTTTGAATTTTCTTTTTTCTGGTGCATAATATGACCCCCGCAGACGTCTACTTTAGGAGTTATAGCCATTTTAAAGATTTTGAATTTTTTTTTTCTGCTGCATAATACGACCCCCGCAGACGCCTAGTTTAGGAGTTATAGCCATTTTAAGATTTAGAATTTTTTTTTCTGGTGCATAATATGACCCCCCCAGACGCCTAGTTTAGGAGTTATAGCCATTTTAAGATTTTGAATTTTCTTTTTTCTGGTGCATAATATGACCCCCGCAGACGTCTCCTTTAGGAGTTATAGCCATTTTAAAGATTTTGAATTTTTTTTTCTGCTGCATAATACGACCCCCGCAGACGCCTAGTTTAGGAGTTATAGCCATTTTAAGATTTTGAATTTTTTTTTCTGGTGCATAATATGACCCTCGCAGACGCCTAGTTTAGGAGTTATAGCCAGTTTAAGATTTTGAATTTTCTTTTTTCTGGTGCATAATATGACCCCCGCAGACGCCTAGTTTAGGAGTTATAGCCATTTTAATATTTTGAATTTTCTTTTTTCTGGTGCATAATATGACCCCCGCAGACGCCTAGTATAGGAGTTATAGCCATTTTAAGATTTAGAATTTTTTTTTCTGGTGCATAATATGACCCCCGCAGACGCCTAGTTTAGGAGTTATAGCCATTTTAAGATTTAGAATTTTTTTTTTCTGGTGTATAATATGACCTCCCCAGACGCCTAGTTTAGGAGTTAAAGCCATTTTAAGATTTTGTATTTGTTTTTCTGGTGCATAATATAACCCCCGCAGACGCCTAGTTTATGAGTTATAGCCATTTTAAGATTTTGAATTTTCTTTTTTCTGGTGCATAATATGACCCCTGCAGACGCCTAGTTTAGGAGTTATAGCCATTTTAAGATTTTGAATTTTCTTTTTTCTGGTGCATAATATGACCCCCGCAGACGTCTACTTTAGGAGTTATAGCCATTTTAAAGATTTTGAATTTTTTTTTTCTGCTGCATAATACGACCCCCGCAGACGCCTAGTTTAGGAGTTATAGCCATTTTAAGATTTAGAATTTTTTTTTCTGGTGCATAATATGACCCCCCCAGACGCCTTGTTTAGGAGTTATAGCCATTTTAAGATTTTGAATTTTCTTTTTTCTGGTGCATAATATGACCCCCGCAGACGTCTACTTTAGGAGTTATAGCCATTTTAAAGATTTTGAATTTTTTTTTCTGGTGCATAATATGACCCCCGCAGACGCCTAGTTTAGGAGTTATAGCCATTTTAAGATTTTGAATTTTTTTTTCTGGTGCATAATATGACCCCCGCAGACGCCTAGTTTAGGAGTTATAGCCATTTTAAGATTTTGAATTTTCTTTTTTCTGGTGCATAATATGACCCCCGCAGACGCCTAGTTTATGAGTTATAGCCATTTTAAGATTTTGAATTTTCTTTTTTCTGGTGCATAATATGACCCCTGCAGACGCCTAGTTTAGGAGTTATAGCCATTTTAAGATTTTGTTTTATTTTTGCTGGTGCATAATATGACCCCCGCAGACGCCTAGTTTAGGAGTTATAGCCATTTTAAGATTTAGAATTTTTTTTTCTGGTGCATAATATGACCCCCCCAGACGCCTGGTTTAGGAGTTATAGCCATTTTAAGATTTTGAATTTTTTTTTTTCTGGTGCATAATATGACCCCCGCAGACGCCTAGTTTAGGAGTTATAGCCATTTTAAGATTTTGTTTTTTTTTTTCTGCTGCATAATACGACCCCCGCAGACGCCTAGTTTAGGAGTTATAGCCATTTTAAGATTTTGAATTTTTTTTTCCTGGTGCAAAATATGACCCCCGCAGACGCCTAGTTTAGGAGCTATAGCCATTTTAAGATTTTGAATTTTCTTTTTTCTGGTGCATAATATGACCCCCGCAGACGCCTAGTTTAGGAGTTATAGCCATTTTAAGATTTTGTTTTTTTTTTTCTGGTGCATAATATGACCCCCGCAGACGCCTAGTTTATGAGTTATAGCCATTTTAAGATTTTGAATTTTCTTTTTTCTGGTGCATAATATGACCCCTGCAGACGCCTAGTTTAGGAGTTATAGCCATTTTAAGATTTTGAATTTTCTTTTTTCTGGTGCATAATATGACCCCCGCAGACGTCTACTTTAGGAGTTAAAGCCATTTTAAGATTTTGAATTTTCTTTTTTCTGGTGCATAATATGACCCCCGCAGACGTCTACTTTCGGAGTTATAGCCATTTTAAAGATTTTGAATTTTTTTTTTCTGCTGCATAATACGACCCCCGCAGACGCCTAGTTTAGGAGTTATAGCCATTTTAAGATTTAGAATTTTTTTTTCTGGTGCATAATATGACCCCCCCAGACGCCTAGTTTAGGAGTTATAGCCATTTTAAGATTTTGAATTTTCTTTTTTCTGGTGCATAATATGACCCCCGCAGACGTCTCCTTTAGGAGTTATAGCCATTTTAAAGATTTTGAATTTTTTTTTTCTGCTGCATAATACGACCCCCGCACACGCCTAGTTTAGGAGTTATAGCCATTTTAAGATTTTGAATTTTTTTTTCTGGTGCATAATATGACCCTCGCAGACGCCTAGTTTAGGAGTTATAGCCATTTTAAGATTTTGAATTTTCTTTTTTCTGGTGCATAATATGACCCCCGCAGACGCCTAGTTTAGGAGTTATAGCCATTTTAATATTTTGAATTTTCTTTTTTCTGGTGCATAATATGACCCCCGCAGACGCCTAGTATAGGAGTTATAGCCATTTTAAGATTTCGAATTTTTTTTTCTGGTGCATAATATGACCCCCGCAGACGCCTAGTTTAGGAGTTATAGCCATTTTAAGATTTAGAATTTTTTTTTTCTGGTGTATAATATGACCTCCCCAGACGCCTAGTTTAGGAGTTATAGCCATTTTAAGATTTTGTATTTGTTTTTCTGGTGCATAATATAACCCCCGCAGACGCCTAGTTTATGAGTTATAGCCATTTTAAGATTTTGAATTTTCTTTTTTCTGGTGCATAATATGACCCCTGCAGACGCCTAGTTTAGGAGTTATAGCCATTTTAAGATTTTGAATTTTCTTTTTTCTGGTGCATAATATGACCCCCGCAGACGTCTACTTTAGGAGTTATAGCCATTTTAAAGATTTTGAATTTTTTTTTTCTGCTGCATAATACGACCCCCGCAGACGCCTAGTTTAGGAGTTATAGCCATTTTAAGATTTAGAATTTTTTTTTCTGGTGCATAATATGACCCCCCCAGACGCCTAGTTTAGGAGTTATAGCCATTTTAAGATTTTGAATTTTCTTTTTTCTGGTGCATAATATGACCCCCGCAGACGTCTACTTTAGGAGTTATAGCCATTTTAAAGATTTTGAATTTTTTTTTCTGGTGCATAATATGACCCCCGCAGACGCCTAGTTTAGGAGTTATAGCCATTTTAAGATTTTGAATTTTTTTTTCTGGTGCATAATATGACCCCCGCAGACGCCTAGTTTAGGAGTTATAGCCATTTTAAGATTTTGAATTTTCTTTTTTCTGGTGCATAATATGACCCCCGCAGACGCCTAGTTTATGAGTTATAGCCATTTTAAGATTTTGAATTTTCTTTTTTCTGGTGCATAATATGACCCCTGCAGACGCCTAGTTTAGGAGTTATAGCCATTTTAAGATTTAGAATTTTTTTTTCTGGTGCATAATATGACCCCCCCAGACGCCTGGTTTAGGAGTTATAGCCATTTTAAGATTTTGAATTTTTTTTTTCTGGTGCATAATATGACCCCCGCAGACGCCTAGTTTAGGAGTTATAGCCATTTTAAGATTTTGTTTTTTTTTTTCTGCTGCATAATACGACCCCCGCAGACGCCTAGTTTAGGAGTTATAGCCATTTTAAGATTTTGAATTTTTTTTTCCTGGTGCAAAATATGACCCCCGCAGACGCCTAGTTTAGGAGCTATAGCCATTTTAAGATTTTGAATTTTCTTTTTTCTGGTGCATAATATGACCCCCGCAGACGCCTAGTTTAGGAGTTATAGCCATTTTAAGATTTTGTTTTTTTTTTTCTGGTGCATAATATGACCCCCGCAGACGCCTAGTTTATGAGTTATAGCCATTTTAAGATTTTGAATTTTCTTTTTTCTGGTGCATAATATGACCCCTGCAGACGCCTAGTTTAGGAGTTATAGCCATTTTAAGATTTTGAATTTTCTTTTTTCTGGTGCATAATATGACCCCCGCAGACGTCTACTTTAGGAGTTATAGCCATTTTAAAGATTTTGAATTTTTTTTTCTGGTGCATAATATGACCCCCGCAGACGCCTAGTTTAGGAGTTATAGCCATTTTAAGATTTTGAATTTTTTTTTCTGGTGCATAATATGACCCCCGCAGACGCCTAGTTTAGGAGTTATAGCCATTTTAAGATTTTGAATTTTCTTTTTTCTGGTGCATAATATGACCCCCGCAGACGCCTAGTTTATGAGTTATAGCCATTTTAAGATTTTGAATTTTCTTTTTTCTGGTGCATAATATGACCCCTGCAGACGCCTAGTTTAGGAGTTATAGCCATTTTAAGATTTAGAATTTTTTTTTCTGGTGCATAATATGACCCCCCCAGACGCCTGGTTTAGGAGTTATAGCCATTTTAAGATTTTGAATTTTTTTTTTCTGGTGCATAATATGACCCCCGCAGACGCCTAGTTTAGGAGTTATAGCCATTTTAAGATTTTGTTTTTTTTTTTCTGCTGCATAATACGACCCCCGCAGACGCCTAGTTTAGGAGTTATAGCCATTTTAAGATTTTGAATTTTTTTTTCCTGGTGCAAAATATGACCCCCGCAGACGCCTAGTTTAGGAGCTATAGCCATTTTAAGATTTTGAATTTTCTTTTTTCTGGTGCATAATATGACCCCCGCAGACGCCTAGTTTAGGAGTTATAGCCATTTTAAGATTTTGAATTTTTTTTTCCTGGTGCATGATATGACCCCCGCAGACGCCTAGTTTAGGAGTTATAGCCATTTTAAGATTTTGAATTTTTTTTTTCTGGTGCATAATATGACCCCCGCAGACGCCTAGTTTAGGAGTTATAGCCATTTTAAGATTTTGAATTTTTTTTTTCTGGTGCATAATATGACCCCCGCAGACGCCTAGTTTAGGAGTTATAGCCATTTTAAGATTTTGAATTTTTTTTTTCTGGTGCATAATACGACCCCCGCATACGCCTAGTTTAGGAGTTATAGCCATTTTAAGATTTTGAATTTTTTTTTCTGGTGCAAAATATGACCCCCGCAGACGCCTAGTTTAGGAGCTATAGCCATTTTAAGATTTTGAATTTTCTTTTTTCTGGTGCATAATATGACCCCCGCAGACGCCTAGTTTAGGAGTTATAGCCATTTTAAGATTTTGTTTTTTTTTTCTGGTGCATAATATGACCCCCGCAGACGCCTAGTTTATGAGTTATAGCCATTTTAAGATTTTGAATTTTCTTTTTTCTGGTGCATAATATGACCCCCGCAGACGCCAAGTTTAGGAGTTATAGCCATTTTAAGATTTTGAATTTTCTTTTTTCTGGTGCATAATATGACCCCCGCAGACGCCTAGTTTAGGAGTTATAGCCATTTTAAGATTTTGTTTTTTTTTTTCTGGTGCATAATATGACCCCCCCAGACGCCTAGTTTAGGAGTTATAGCCATTTTAAGATTTTGAATTTTTTTTTTCTGGTGCATAATATGACCCCCGCAGACGCCTAGTTTATGAGTTATAGCCATTTTAAGATTTTGAATTTTCTTTTTTCTGGTGCATAACATGACCCCTGCAGACGTCTAGTTTAGGAGTTATAGCCATTTTAAGATTTTGAATTTTCTTTTTTCTGGTGCATAATATGACCCCCGCAGACGTCTACTTTAGGAGTTATAGCCATTTTAAGATTTTGAATTTTTTTTTTCTGCTGCATAATACGACCCCCGAAGACGCCTAGTTTAGGAGTTATAGCCATTTAAAGATTTTGAATTTTTTTTTCTGATGCATAATATGACCCCCGCAGACTCCTAGTTTAGGAGTTATAGCGATTTTAAGATTTTGAATTTTCTTTTTTCTGGTGCATAATATGACCCCCGCAGACGCCTAGTTTAGGAGTTATAGCCATTTTAAGATTTTGAATTTTCTCTTTTCTGGTGCATAATATGACCCCCGCAGACGCCTAGTTTAGGAGTTATAGCCATTTTAAGATTTTGTTTTTTTTTTTCTGGTGCATAATATGACCCCCGCAGACGCCTAGGTTAGGAGTTATAGCCATTTTAAGATTTAGAATTTTTTTTTTTCTGGTGCATAATATGACCCCCCCAGACGCCTAGTTAAGCAGCTATAGCCATTTTAATATTTTGAATTTTCTTTTTTCTGGTGCATAATATGACCCCCACAGACGCCTAGTTTAGGAGTTATAGCCATTTTAAGATTTTGTTTTTTTTTTTCTGGTGCATAATATGACCCCCGCAGACGCCTAGTTTATGAGTTATAGCCATTTTAAGATTTAGAATTTTTTTTTTCTGGTGCATAATATGACCCCCCCAGACGCCTAGTTTAGGAGTTATAGCCATTTTAATATTTTGAATTTTCTTTTTTCTGGTGCATAATACGACCCCCGCAGACGCCTAGTTTAGGAGTTATAGCCATTTTAAGATTTAGAATTTTTTTTTTCTGGTGCATAATATGACCCCCCCAGACGCCTAGTTTAGGAGCTATAGCCATTTTGATATTTTGAATTTTCTTTTTTCTGGTGCATAATATGACCCCCGCAGACGCCTAGTTTAGGAGTTATAGCCATTTTAAGATTTTGTTTTTTTTTTTTCTGGTGCATAATATGACCCCCGCAGACGCCTAGTTTATGAGTTATAGCCATTTTAAGATTTTGAATTTTCTTTTTTCTGGTGCATAATATGACCCCTGCAGACGCCTGGTTTAGGAGTTATAGCCATTTTAAGATTTTGAATTTTCTTTTTTCTGGTGCATAATATGACCCCCGCAGACGCCTAGTTTATGAGTTATAGCCATTTTAAGATTTTGAATTTTCTTTTTTCTGGTGCATAATATGACCCCTGCAGACGCCTAGTTTAGGAGTTATAGCCATTTTAAGATTTTGAATTTTCTTTTTTCTGGTTTCATAATATGACCCCCGCAGACGCCTAGTTTAGGAGTTATAGGCATTTTAAGATTTTGAATTTTTTTTTTCTGGTGCATAATATGACCCCCGCAGACGCTTAGTTTAGGAGTTATAGCCATTTTAAGATTTTGAATTTTCTTTTTTCTGGTGCATAATATGACCCCCGCAGACGCCTAGTTTAGGAGTTATAGCCATTTTAAGATTTAGAATTTTTTTTTTCTGGTGCATAATATGACCCCCCCAGACGCCTAGTTTAGGAGTTATAGCCATTTTAAGATTTTGTATTTGTTTTTCTGGTGCATAATATGACCCCCGCAGACGCCTAGTTTATGAGTTATAGCCATTTTAAGATTTTGAATTTTCTTTTTTCTGGTGCATAATATGACCCCTGCAGACGCCTAGTTTAGGAGTTATAGCCATTTTAAGATTTTGAATTTTCTTTTTTCGGGTGCATAATATGACCCCCGCAGACGTCTACTTTAGGAGTTATAGCCATTTTAAGATTTTGAATTTTTTTTTTGTGATGCATAATACGACCCCCGCAGACGCCTAATTTAGGAGTTATAGCCATTTTAAGATTTTGAATTTTCTTTTTTCTGGTGCATAATATGACCCCCGCAGACGCCTAGTTTAGGAGTTATAGCCATTTTAAGATTTTGAATTTTCTTTTTTCTGGTGCATAATATGACCCCCGCAGACGACTAGTTTAGGAGTTATAGCCATTTTAAGATTTTGAATTTTCTTTTTTCTGGTGCATAATATGACCCCCGCAGACGCCTAGTTTAGAAGTTATAGCCATTTTAAGATTTTGAATTTTTTTTTTCTGGTGCAAAATATGACCCCCGCAGACGCCTAGTTTAGGAGCTATAGCCATTTTAAGATTTTGAATTTTCTTTTTTCTGGTGCATAATATGACCCCCGCAGACGCCTAGTTTAGGAGTTACAGCCATTTTAAGATTTTGTTTTTTTTTTTCTGGTGCATAATATGACCCCCGCAGACGCCTAGTTTATGAGTTATAGCCATTTTAAGGTTTTGAATTTTCTTTTTTCTGGTGCATAATATGACCCCTGCAGACGCCTAGTTTAGGAGTTATAGCCATTTTAAGATTTTGAATTTTCTTTTTTCTGGTGCATAATATGACCCCCGCAGACGTCTACTTTAGGAGTTAAAGCCATTTTAAGATTTTGAATTTTCTTTTTTCTGGTGCATAATATGACCCCCGCAGACGCCTAGTTTAGGAGTTATAGCCATTTTAAGATTTTGTTTTTTTTTTTTCTGGTGCATAATATGACCCCCGCAGACGCCTAGTTTATGAGTTATAGCCATTTTAATAATTAGAATTTTTTTTTTCTGGTGCATAATATGACCCCCCCAGACGCCTAGTTTAGGAGTTATAGCCATTTTAAGATTTTGAATTTTCTTTTTTCTGGTGCATAATATGACCCCCGCAGACGCCTAGTTTAGGAGTTATAGCCATTTTAGGATTTTGTTTTTTTTTTTCTGCTGCGTAATACGACCCCCGCAAACGCCTAGTTTAGGAGTTATAGCCACTTTAAGATTTAGAATTTTTTTTTTCTGGTGCAATATATGACCCCTGCAGACGCCTAGTTTAGGAGTTATAGCCATTTTAAGATTTTGAATTTTCTTTTTTCTGGTGCATAATATGACCCCCGCAGACGTCTACTTTAAGAGTTATAGCCATTTTAAGATTTTGAATTTTCTTTTTTCTGGTGCATAATATGACCCCCGCAGACGCCTAGTTTATGAGTTATAGCCATTTTAAGATTTTGTTTTTTTTGGTTCTGGTGCATAATATGACCCCCGCAGACGCCTAGTTTAGGAGTTATAGCCATTTTAAGATTTTGAATTTTCTTTTTTCTGGTGCATAATACGACCCCCGCAGACGCCTAGTTTAGGAGTTATAGCCATTTTAAGATTTAGAATTTTTTTTTTCTGGTGCATAATATGACCCTCCCAGACGCCTAGTTTAGGAGCTATAGCCATTTTAATATTTTGAATTTTCTTTTTTCTGGTGCATAATATGACCCCCGCAGACGCCTAGTTGATGAGTTATAGCCATTTTAAGATTTAGAATTTTTTTTTTCTGGTGCATAATATGACCTCCCAGACGCCTAGTTTAGGAGTTATAGCCATTTTAAGATTTTGAATTTTCTTTTTTCTGGTGCATAATACGACCCCCGCAGACGCCTAGTTTAGGAGTTATAGCCATTTTAACATTTAGAATTTTTTTTTCCTGGTGCATAATATGACCCCCCCAGACGCCTAGTTTAGGAGCTATAGCCATTTTAATATTTTGAATTTTCTTTTTTCTGGTGCATAATATGACCCCCGCAGACGCCTAGTTTAGGAGTTATAGCCATTTTAAGATTTTGTTTTTTTTTTTCTGGTGCATAATATGACCCCCGCAGACGCCTAGTTTATGAGTTATGGCCATTTTAAGATTTTGAATTTTCTTTTTTCTGGTGCATAATATGACCCCTGCAGACGCCTGGTTTAGGAGTTATAGCCATTTTAAGATTTTGAATTTTCTTTTTTCTGGTGCATAATATGACCCCCGCAGACGTCTACTTTAGGAGTTATAGCCATTTTAAGATTTTGAATTTTCTTTTTTCTGGTGCATAATATGACCCCCGCAGACGCCTAGTTTATGAGTTATAGCCATTTTAAGATTTTGAATTTTCTTTTTTCTGGTGCATAATATGACCCCCCAAGACGCCTAGTTTAGGAGTTATAGCCATTTTAAGATTTTGAATTTTTTTTTTCTGGTGCATAATATGACCCCCGCAGACGCCTAGTTTATAAGTTATAGCCATTTTAAGATTTTGAATTTTCTTTTTTCTGGTGCATAATATGACCCCTGCAGACGCCTAGTTTAGGAGTTATAGCCATTTTAAGATTTTGAATTTTCTTTTTTCTGGTTTCATAATATGACCCCCGCAGACGCCTAGTTTAGGAGTTATAGCCATTTTAAGATTTTGAATTTTTTTTTTCTGGTGCATAATATGACCCCCGCAGACGCTTAGATTAGGAGTTACAGCCATTTTAAGATTTTGAATTTTCTTTTTTCTGGTGCATAATATGACCCCCGCAGACGCCTAGTTTAGGAGTTATAGCCATTTTAAGATTTAGAATTTTTTTTTTCTGGTGCATAATATGACCCCCCCAGACGCCTAGTTTAGGAGTTATAGCCATTTTAAGATTTTGTATTTGTTTTTCTGGTGCATAATATGACCCCCGCAGACGCCTAGTTTATGAGTTATAGCCATTTTAAGATTTTGAATTTTCTTTTTTCTGGTGCATAATATGACCCCTGCAGACGCCTAGTTTAGGAGTTATAGCCATTTTAAGATTTTGAATTTTCTTTTTTCGGGTGCATAATATGACCCCCGCAGACGTCTACTTTAGGAGTTATAGCCATTTTAAGATTTTGAATTTTTTTTTTCTGATGCATAATACGACCCCCGCAGACGCCTAATTTAGGAGTTATAGCCATTTTAAGATTTTGAATTTTCTTTTTTCTGGTGCATAATATGACCCCCGCAGACGCCTAGTTTAGGAGTTATAGCCATTTTAAGATTTTGAATTTTCTTTTTTCTGGTGCATAATATGACCCCCGCAGACGCCTAGTTTAGGAGTTATAGCCATTTTAAGATTTTGAATTTTCTTTTTTCTGGTGCATAATATGACCCCCGCAGACGCCTAGTTTAGGAGTTATAGCCATTTTAAGATTTTGAATTTTCTTTTTTCTGGTGCATAATATGACCCCCGCAGACGCCTAGTTTAGGAGTTATAGCCATTTTAAGATTTTGAATTTTCTTTTTTCTGGTGCATAATATGACCCCCGCAGACGCCTAGTTTAGGAGTTATAGCCATTTTAAGATTTTGAATTTTTTTTTTCTGGTGCAAAATATGACCCCCGCAGACGCCTAGTTTAGGAGCTATAGCCATTTTAAGATTTTGAATTTTCTTTTTTCTGGTGCATAATATGACCCCAGCAGACGCCTAGTTTAGGAGTTACAGCCATTTTAAGATTTTGTTTTTTTTTTTCTGGTGCATAATATGACCCCCGCAGACGCCTAGTTTATGAGTTATAGCCATTTTAAGATTTTGAATTTTCTTTTTTCTGGTGCATAATATGACCCCTGCAGACGCCTAGTTTAGGAGTTATAGCCATTTTAAGATTTTGAATTTTCTTTTTTCTGGTGCATAATATGACCCCCGCAGACGTCTACTTTAGGAGTTATAGCCATTTTAAGATTTTGAATTTTCTTTTTTCTGGTGCATAATAAGACCCCCGCAGACGCCTAGTTTAGGAGTTATAGCCATTTTAAGATTTTGAATTTTCTTTTTTCTGGTGCATAATATGACCCCTGCAGACGCCTAGTTTAGGAGTTATAGCCATTTTAAGATTTTGAATTTTCTTTTTTCTGGTGCATAATATGACCCCCGCAGACGCCTAGTTTAGGAGTTATAGCCATTTTAAGATTTTGAATTTTCTTTTTTCTGGTGCATAATATGACCCCCGCAGACGCCTAGTTTAGGAGTTATAGCCATTTTAAGATTTTGAATTTTCTTTTTTCTGGTGCATAATATGACCCCCGCAGACGCCTAGTTTATGAGTTGTGACCATTTTAAGATTTTGAATATTCTTTTTTCTGGTGCATAATATGACCCCCGCAGACGCCTAGTTTAGGAGTTATAGCCATTTTAAGATTTAGAATTTTTTTTTTCTGGTGCATAATATGACCCCCCCAGACGCCTAGTTTAGGAGTTATAGCCATTTTAAGATTTTGTATTTGTTTTTCTGGTGCATAATATGACCCCCGCAGACGCCTAGTTTATGAGTTATAGCCATTTTAAGATTTTGAATTTTCTTTTTTCTGGTGCATAATATGACCCCTGCAGACGCCTAGTTTAGGAGTTATAGCCATTTTAAGATTTTGAATTTTCTTTTTTCGGGTGCATAATATGACCCCCGCAGACGTCTACTTTAGGAGTTATAGCCATTTTAAGATTTTGACTTTTTTTTTTCTGATGCATAATACGACCCCCGCAGACGCCTAGTTTAGGAGTTATAGCCATTTTAAGATTTTGAATTTTCTTTTTTCTGGTGCATAATATGACCCCCGCAGACGCCTAGTTTAGGAGTTATAGCCATTTTAAGATTTTGAATTTTCTTTTTTCTGGTGCATAATATGACCCCAGCAGACGCCTAGTTTAGGAGTTATAGCCATTTTAAGATTTTGAATTTTCTTTTTTCTGGTGCATAATATGACCCCCGCAGACGCCTAGTTTAGGAGTTATAGCCATTTTAAGATTTTGAATTTTCTTTTTTCTGGTGCATAATATGACCCCCGCAGACGCCTAGTTTAGGAGTTATAGCCATTTTAAGATTTTGAATTTTCTTTTTTCTGGTGCATAATATGACCCCCGCAGACGCCTAGTTTAGGAGTTATAGCCATTTTAAGATTTTGAATTTTTTTTTGTTCTGGTGCAAAATATGACCCCCGCAGACGCCTAGTTTAGGAGCTATAGCCATTTTAAGATTTTGAATTTTCTTTTTTCTGGTGCATAATATGACCCCCGCAGACGTCTACTTTAGGAGTTATAGCCATTTTAAGATTTTGAATTTTCTTTTTTCTGGTGCATAATATGACCCCCGCAGACGCCTAGTTTAGGAGTTATAGCCATTTTAAGATTTTGAATTTTCTTTTTTCTGGTGCATAATATGACCCCCGCAGACGCCTAGTTTAGGAGTTATAGCCATTTTAAGATTTTGAATTTTCTTTTTTCTGGTGCATAATATGACCCCCGCAGACGCCTAATTTAGGAGTTATAGCCATTTTAAGATTTTGAATTTTCTTTTTTCTTGTCCATAATATGACCCCCGCAGACGCCTAGTTTAGGAGTTATAGCCATTTTAAGATTTTGAATTTTCTTTTTTCTGGTGCATAATATGACACCCGCAGACGCCTAGTTTAGGAGTTATAGCCATTTTAACATTTTGAATTTTCTTTTTTCTGGTGCATAATATGACCCCCGCAGACGCCTAGTTTAGGAGTTATAGCCATTTTAAGATTTTGTTTTTTTTTTTCTGGTGCATAATATGACCCCCGCAGACGCCTAGTTTAGGAGTTATAGCCATTTTAAGATTTAGAATTTTTTTTTTCTGGTGCATAATATGACCCCCCCAGACGCCTAGTTTAGGAGTTATAGCCATTTTAAGATTTTGAGTTTTTTTTTCTGGTGCATAATATGACCGCCGCAGACGCCTAGTTTAGGAGCTATAGCCATTTTAAGATTTTGAATTTTCTTTTTTCTGGTGCATAATATGACCCCCGCAGACGCCTAGTTTAGGAGTTATAGCCATTTTAAGATTTTGTTTTTTTTTTTCTGGTGCATAATATGACCCCCGCAGACGCCTAGTTTATGAGTTATAGCCATTTTAAGATTTTGAATTTTCTTTTTTCTGGTGCATAATATGACCCCTGCAGACGCCTAGTTTAGGAGTTATAGCCATTTTAAGATTTTGTTTTCTTTTTTCTGGTGCATAATATGACCCCCGCAGACGCCTAGTTTAGGAGTTACAGCCATTTCAAGATTTTGAATTTTCTTTTTTCTGGTGCATAATATGACACCCGCAGACGCCTAGTTTAGGAGTTATAGCCATTTTAAGATTTTGAATTTTCTTTTTTCTGGTGCAGAATATGACCCCCGCAGACGCCTAGTTTAGGAGTTATAGCCATTTTAAGATTTTGAATTTTTTTTTTCTGGTGCATAATATGACCCCCGCAGACGCCTAGTTTATGAGTTATAGCCATTTTAAGATTTTGAATTTTCTTTTTTCTGGTGCATAATATGACCCCCGCAGACGCCTAGTTTAGGAGTTATAGCCATTTTAAGATTTTGTTTTCTTTTTTCTGGTGCATAATATGACCCCCGCAGACGCCTAGTTTAGGAGTTATAGCCATTTTAAGATTTTGAATTTTCTTTTTTCTGGTGCATAATATGACACCCGCAGACGCCTAGTTTAGGAGTTATAGCCATTTTAAGATTTTGAATTTTTTTTTTCTGGTGCATAATATGACCCCCGCAGACGCCTAGTTTATGAGTTATAGCCATTTTAAGATTTTGAATTTTCTGCAGACGCCTAGTTTAGGAGTTATAGCCATTTTAAGATTTTGAATTTTCTTTTTTCTGGTTTCATAATATGACCCCCGCAGACGCCTAGTTTAGGAGTTATAGCCATTTTAAGATTTTGAATTTTTTTTTTCTGGTGCATAATATGACCCCCGCAGACGCTTAGTTTAGGAGTTATAGCCATTTTAAGATTTTGAATTTTCTTTTTTCTGGTGCATAATATGACCCCCGCAGACGCCTAGTTTAGGAGTTATAGCCATTTTAAGATTTAGAATTTTTTTTTTCTGGTGCATAATATAACCCCCCCAGACGCCTAGTTTAGGAGTTATAGCCATTTTAAGATTTTGTATTTGTTTTTCTGGTGCATAATATGACCCCCGCAGACGCCTAGTTTATGAGTTATAGCCATTTTAAGATTTTGAATTTTCTTTTTTCTGGTGCATAATATGACCCCTGCAGACGCCTAGTTTAGGAGTTATAGCCATTTTAAGATTTTGAATTTTCTTTTTTCGGGTGCATAATATGACCCCCGCAGACGTCTACTTTAGGAGTTATAGCCATTTTAAGATTTTGAATTTTTTTTTTATGATGCATAATACGACCCCCGCAGACGCCTAATTTAGGAGTTATAGCCATTTTAAGATTTTGAATTTTCTTTTTTCTGGTGCATAATATGACCCCCGCAGACGCCCAGTTTAGGAGTTATAGCCATTTTAAGATTTTGAATTTTCTTTTTTCTGGTGCATAATATGACCCCCGCAGACGCCTAGTTTAGGAGTTATAGCCATTTTAAGATTTTGAATTTTCTTTTTTCTGGTGCATAATATGACCCCCGCAGACGCCTAGTTTAGGAGTTATAGCCATTTTAAGATTTTGAATTTTCTTTTTTCTGGTGCATAATATGACCCCCGCAGACGCCTAGTTTAGGAGTTATAGCCATTTTAAGATTTTGAATTTTCTTTTTTCTGGTGCATAATATGACCCCCGCAGACGCCTAGTTTAGGAGTTATAGCCATTTTAAGATTTTGAATTTTTTTTTTCTGGTGCAAAATATGACCCCCGCAGACGCCTAGTTTAGGAGCTATAGCCATTTTAAGATTTTGAATTTTCTTTTTTCTGGTGCATAATATGACCCCCGCAGACGCCTAGTTTAGGAGTTACAGCCATTTTAAGATTTTGTTTTTTTTTTTCTGGTGCATAATATGACCCCCGCAGACGCCTAGTTTATGAGTTATAGCCATTTTAAGATTTAGAATTTTTTTTTTCTGGTGCATAATATGACCCCCGCAGACGCCTAGTTTATGAGTTATAGCCATTTTAAGATTTTGAATTTTCTTTTTTCTGGTGCATAATATGACCCCCGCAGACGCCTAGTTTATGAGTTATAGCCATTTTAAGATTTTGAATTTTCTTTTTTCTGGTGCATAATATGACCTCCGCAGACGCCTAGTTTAGGAGTTATAGCCATTTTAAGATTTTGAATTTTTTTTTTCTGGTGCATAATATGACCCCCGCAGACGCCTAGTTTAGGAGTTATTGCCATTTTAGGATTTTGTTTTTTTTTTTCTGCTGCATAATACGACCCCCGCAAACGCCTAGTTTAGGAGTTATAGCCATTTTAAGATTTTGAATTTTTTTTTTCTGATGCAATATATGACCCCTGCAGACGCCTAGTTTAGGAGTTATAGCCATTTTAAGATTTTGAATTTTCTTTTTTCTGGTGCATAATATGACCCCCGCAGACGTCTACTTTAAGAGTTATAGCCATTTTAAGATTTTGAATTTTCTTTTTTCTGGTGCATAATATGACCCCCGCAGACGCCTAGTTTATGAGTTATAGCCATTTTAAGATTTTGTTTTTTTTGTTTCTGGTGCATAATATGACCCCCGCAGACGCCTAGTTTAGGAGTTATAGCCATTTTAAGATTTTGAATTTTCTTTTTTCTGGTGCATAATACGACCCCCGCAGACGCCTAGTTTAGGAGTTATAGCCATTTTAAGATTTAGAATTTTTTTTTTCTGGTGCATAATATGACCCCCCCCAGACGCCTAGTTTAGGAGCTATAGCCATTTTAATATTTTGAATTTTCTTTTTTCTGGTGCATAATATGACCCCCGCAGACGCCTAGTTTAGGAGTTATAGCCATTTTAAGATTTTCTGTTTTTTTTTCTGGTGCATAATATGACCCCCCCAGACGCCTAGTTTAGGAGTTATAGCCATTTTAAGATTTTGAATTTTCTTTTTTCTGGTGCATAATATGACCCCCGCAGACGCCTAGTTTATGAGTTATAGCCATTTTAAGATTTAGAATTTTTTTTTTCTGGTGCATAATATGACCCCCCCAGACGCCTAGTTTAGGAGTTATAGCCATTTTAAGATTTTGAATTTTCTTTTTTCTGGTGCATAATACGACCCCCGCAGACGCCTAGTTTAGGAGTTATAGCCATTTTAAGATTTAGAATTTTTTTTTCCTGGTGCATAATATGACCCCCCCAGACGCCTAGTTTAGGAGCTATAGCCATTTTAATATTTTGAATTTTCTTTTTTCTGGTGCATAATATGACCCCCGAAGACGCCTAGTTTATTAGTTATAGCCATTTTAAGATTTTGTTTTTTTTTTTCTGGTGCATAATATGACCCCCGCAGACGCCTAGTTTATGAGTTATGGCCATTTTAAGATTTTGAATTTTCTTTTTTCTGGTGCATAATATGACCCCTGCAGACGCCTGGTTTAGGAGTTATAGCCATTTTAAGATTTTGAATTTTCTTTTTTCTGGTGCATAATATGACCCCCGCAGACGTCTACTTTAGGAGTTATAGCCATTTTAAGATTTTGAATTTTCTTTTTTCTGGTGCATAATATGACCCCCGCAGACGCCTAGTTTATGAGTTATAGCCATTTTAAGATTTTGAATTTTCTTTTTTCTGGTGCATAATATGACCCCCGCAGACGCCTAGTTTAGGAGTTATAGCCATTTTAAGATTTTGAATTTTTTTTTTCTGGTGCATAATATGACCCCCGCAGACGCCTAGTTTATGAGTTATAGCCATTTTAAGATTTTGAATTTTCTTTTTTCTGGTGCATAATATGACCCCTGCAGACGCCTAGTTTAGGAGTTATAGCCATTTTAAGATTTTGAATTTTCTTTTTTCTGGTTTCATAATATGACCCCCGCAGACGCCTAGTTTAGGAGTTATAGCCATTTTAAGATTTTGAATTTTTTTTTTCTGGTGCATAATATGACCCCCGCAGACGCTTAGTTTAGGAGTTACAGCCATTTTAAGATTTTGAATTTTCTTTTTTCTGGTGCATAATATGACCCCCGCAGACGCCTAGTTTAGGAGTTATAGCCATTTTAAGATTTAGAATTTTTTTTTTCTGGTGCATAATATGACCCCCCCAGACGCCTAGTTTAGGAGTTATAGCCATTTTAAGATTTTGTATTTGTTTTTCTGGTGCATAATATGACCCCCGCAGACGCCTAGTTTATGAGTTATAGCCATTTTAAGATTTTGAATTTTCTTTTTTCTGGTGCATAATATGACCCCTGCAGACGCCTAGTTTAGGAGTTATAGCCATTTTAAGATTTTGAATTTTCTTTTTTCGGGTGCATAATATGACCCCCGCAGACGTCTACTTTAGGAGTTATAGCCATTTTAAGATTTTGAATTTTTTTTTTCTGATGCATAATACGACCCCCGCAGACGCCTAATTTAGGAGTTATAGCCATTTTAAGATTTTGAATTTTCTTTTTTCTGGTGCATAATATGACCCCCGCAGACGCCTAGTTTAGGAGTTATAGCCATTTTAAGATTTTGAATTTTCTTTTTTCTGGTGCATAATATGACCCCCGCAGACGCCTAGTTTAGGAGTTATAGCCATTTTAAGATTTTGAATTTTCTTTTTTCTGGTTCATAATATGACCCCCGCAGACGCCTAGTTTAGGAGTTATAGCCATTTTAAGATTTTGAATTTTTTTTTTCTGGTGCAAAATATGACCCCCGCAGACGCCTAGTTTAGGAGCTATAGCCATTTTAAGATTTTGAATTTTCTTTTTTCTGGTGCATAATATGACCCCCGCAGACGCCTAGTTTAGGAGTTACAGCCATTTTAAGATTTTGTTTTTTTTTTTCTGGTGCATAATATGACCCCCGCAGACGCCTAGTTTATGAGTTATAGCCATTTTAAGATTTTGAATTTTCTTTTTTCTGGTGCATAATATGACCCCTGCAGACGCCTAGTTTAGGAGTTATAGCCATTTTAAGATTTTGAATTTTCTTTTTTCGGGTGCATAATATGACCCCCGCAGACGTCTACTTTAGGAGTTATAGCCATTTTAAGATTTTGAATTTTCTTTTTTCTGGTGCATAATATGACCCCCGCAGACGCCTAGTTTAGGAGTTATAGCCATTTTAAGATTTTGAATTTTCTTTTTTCTGGTGCATAATATGACCCCTGCAGACGCCTAGTTTAGGAGTTATAGCCATTTTAAGATTTTGAATTTTCTTTTTTCTGGTGCATAATATGACCCCCGCAGACGCCTAGTTTAGGAGTTATAGCCATTTTAAGATTTTGAATTTTCTTTTTTCTGGTGCATAATATGACCCCCGCAGACGCCTAGTTTAGGAGTTATAGCCATTTTAAGATTTTGAATTTTCTTTTTTCTGGTGCATAATATGACCCCCGCAGACGCCTAGTTTAGGAGTTATAGCCATTTTAAGATTTAGAATTTTTTTTTTCTGGTGCATAATATGACCCCCCCAGACGCCTAGTTTAGGAGTTATAGCCATTTTAAGATTTTGTATTTGTTTTTCTGGTGCATAATATGACCCCCGCAGACGCCTAGTTTATGAGTTATAGCCATTTTAAGATTTTGAATTTTTTTTTTCTGGTGCATAATATGACCCCTGCAGACGCCTAGTTTAGGAGTTATAGCCATTTTAAGATTTTGAATTTTCTTTTTTCGGGTGCATAATATGACCCCCGCAGACGTCTACTTTAGGAGTTATAGCCATTTTAAGATTTAGAATTTTTTTTTTTCTGGTGCATAATATGACCCCCGCAGACGCCTAGTTTAGGAGTTATAGCCATTTTAAGATTTTGAATTTTCTTTTTTCTGGTGCATATTATGACCCCCGCAGACGCCTAGTTTAGGAGTTATAGCCATTTTAAGATTTTGAATTTTCTTTTTTCTGGTGCATAATATGACCCCCGCAGACGCCTAGTTTAGGAGTTATAGCCATTTTAAGATTTTGAATTTTCTTTTTTCTGGTGCATAATATGACCCCCGCAGACGCCTAGTTTAGGAGTTATAGCCATTTTAAGATTTTGAATTTTCTTTTTTCTGGTGCATAATATGACCCCCGCAGACGCCTAGTTTAGGAGTTATAGCCATTTTAAGATTTTGAATTTTCTTTTTTCTGGTGCATAATATGACCCCCGCAGACGCCTAGTTTAGGAGTTATAGCCATTTTAAGATTTTGTTTTTTTTTTTCTGGTGCATAATATGACCCCCGCAGACGCCTAGTTTATGAGTTGTGGCCATTTTAAGATTTTGAATTTTCTTTTTTCTGGTGCATAATATGACCCATGCAGACGCCTGGTTTAGGAGTTATAGCCATTTTAAGATTTTGAATTTTCTTTTTTCTGGTGCACAATATGACCCCCGCAGACGTCTACTTTAGGAGTTATAGCCATTTTAAGATTTTGAATTTTCTTTTTTCTGGTGCATAATATGACCCCCGCAGACGCCTAGTTTATGAGTTATAGCCATTTTAAGATTTTGAATTTTCTTTTTTCTGGTGCATAATATGACCCCTGCAGACGCCTAGTTTAGGAGTTATAGCCATTTTAAGATTTTGAATTTTCTTTTTTCGGGTGCATAATATGACCCCCGCAGACGTCTACTTTAGGAGTTATAGCCATTTTAAGATTTTGAATTTTTTTTTTCTGATGCATAATACGACCCCCGCAGACGCCTAATTTAGGAGTTATAACCATTTTATGATTTTGAATTTTCTTTTTTCTGGTGCATAATATGACCCCCGCAGACGCCTAGTTTAGTTGTTATAGCCATTTTAAGATTTTGAATTTTTTTTTTCTGGTGCATAATATGACCCCTGCAGACGCCTAGTTTAGGAGTTATAGCCATTTTAAGATTTTGAATTTTCTTTTTTCGGGTGCATAATATGACCCCCGCAGACGTCTACTTTAGGAGTTATAGCCATTTTAAGATTTAGAATTTTTTTTTTTCTGGTGCATAATATGACCCCCGCAGACGCCTAGTTTAGGAGTTATAGCCATTTTAAGATTTTGAATTTTCTTTTTTCTGGTGCATATTATGACTCCCGCAGACGCCTAGTTTAGGAGTTATAGCCATTTTAAGATTTTGAATTTTCTTTTTTCTGGTGCATAATATGACCCCCGCAGACGCCTAGTTTAGGAGTTATAGCCATTTTAAGATTTTGAATTTTCTTTTTTCTGGTGCATACTATGACCCCCGCAGACGCCTAGTTTAGGAGTTATAGCCATTTTAAGATTTTGAATTTTCTTTTTTCTGGTGCATAATATGACCCCCGCAGACGCCTAGTTTAGGAGTTATAGCCATTTTAAGATTTTGAATTTTCTTTTTTCTGGTGCATAATATGACCCCCGCAGACGCCTAGTTTAGGAGTTATAGCCATTTTAAGATTTTGTTTTTTTTTTTCTGGTGCATAATATGACCCCCACAGACGCCTAGTTTATGAGTTGTGGCCATTTTAAGATTTTGAATTTTCTTTTTTCTGGTGCATAATATGACCCCTGCAGACGCCTGGTTTAGGAGTTATAGCCATTTTAAGATTTTGAATTTTCTTTTTTCTGGTGCACAATATGACCCCCGCAGACGTCTACTTTAGGAGTTATAGCCATTTTAAGATTTTGAATTTTCTTTTTTCTGGTGCATAATATGACCCCCGCAGACGCTTAGTTTATGAGTTATAGCCATTTTAAGATTTTGAATTTTCTTTTTTCTGGTGCATAATATGACCCCCGCAGACGCCTAGTTTAGGAGTTATAGCCATTTTAAGATTTTGAATTTTTTTTTTCTGGTGCATAATATGACCCCCGCAGACGCCTAGTTTATGAGTTATAGCCATTTTAAGATTTTGAATTTTCTTTTTTCTGGTGCATAATATGACCCCTGCAGACGCCTAGTTTAGGAGTTATAGCCATTTTAAGATTTTGAATTTTCTTTTTTCTGGTTTCATAATATAACCCCCGCAGACGCCTAGTTTAGGAGTTATAGCCATTTTAAGATTTTGAATTTTTTTTTTCTGGTGCATAATATGACCCCCACAGACGCTTAGTTTAGGAGTTACAGCCATTTTAAGATTTTGAATTTTCTTTTTTCTGGTGCATAATATGACCCCCGCAGACGCCTAGTTTAGGAGTTATAGCCATTTTAAGATTTAGAATTTTTTTTTTCTGGTGCATAATATGACCCCCCCAGACGCCTAGTTTAGGAGTTATAGCCATTTTAAGATTTTGTATTTGTTTTTCTGGTGCATAATATGACCCCCGCAGACGCCTAGTTTATGAGTTATAGCCATTTTAAGATTTTGAATTTTCTTTTTTCTGGCGCATAATATGACCCCTGCAGACGCCTAGTTTAAGAGTTATAGCCATTTTAAGATTTTGAATTTTCTTTTTTCGGGTGCATAATATGACCCCCGCAGACGGCTACTTTAGGAGTTATAGCCATTTTAAGATTTTGAATTTTTTTTTTCTGATGCATAATACGACCCCCGCAGACGCCTAATTTAGGAGTTATAGCCATTTTAAGATTTTGAATTTTGTTTTTTCTGGTGCATAATATGACCCCCGCAGACGCCTAGTTTAGGAGTTATAGCCATTTTAAGATTTTGAATTTTCTTTTTTCTGGTGCATAATATGACCCCCGCAGACGCCTAGTTTAGGAGTTATAGCCATTTTAAGATTTTGAATTTTCTTTTTTCTGCTGCATAATATGACCCCCGCAGACGCCTAGTTTAGGAGTTATAGCCATTTTAAGATTTTGAATTTTCTTTTTTCTGGTGCATAATATGACCCCCGCAGACGCCTAGTTTAGGAGTTATAGCCATTTTAAGATTTTGAATTTTCTTTTTTCTGGTGCATAATATGACCCCCGCAGACGCCTAGTTTAGGAGTTATAGCCATTTTAAGATTTTGAATTTTTTTTTTCTGGTGCAAAATATGACCCCCGCAGACGCCTAGTTTAGGAGTTATAGGCATTTTAAGATTTTGAATTTTTTTTTTTCTGGTGCATAATATGACCCCCGCAGACGCCTAGTTTAGGAGTTACAGCCATTTTAAGATTTTGTTTTTTTTTTTCTGGTGCATAATATGACCCCCGCAGACGCCTAGTTTATGAGTTATAGCCATTTTAAGATTTTGAATTTTCTTTTTTCTGGTGCATAATATGACCCCTGCAGACGCCTAGTTTAGGAGTTATAGCCATTTTAAGATTTTGAATTTTCTTTTTTCTGGTGCATAATATGACCCCCGCAGACGTCTACTTTAGGAGTTATAGCCATTTTAAGATTTTGAATTTTCTTTTTTCTGGTGCATAATATGACCCCCGCAGACGCCTAGTTTAGGAGTTATAGCCATTTTAAGATTTTGAATTTTCTTTTTTCTGGTGCATAATATGACCCCTGCAGACGCCTAGTTTAGGAGTTATAGCCATTTTAAGATTTTGAATTTTCTTTTTTCTGGTGCATAATATGACCCCCGCAGACGCCTAGTTTAGGAGTTATAGCCATTTTAAGATTTTGAATTTTCTTTTTTCTGGTGCATAATATGACCCCCGCAGACGCCTAGTTTAGGAGTTATAGCCATTTTAAGATTTTGAATTTTCTTTTTTCTGGTGCATAATATGACCCCCGCAGACGCCTAGTTTAGGAGTTAAAGCCATTTTAAGATTTTGAATATTCTTTTTTCTGGTGCATAATATGACCCCCGCAGACGCCTAGTTTAGGAGTTATAGCCATTTTAAGATTTAGAATTTTTTTTTTCTGGTGCATAATATGACCCCCCCAGACGCCTAGTTTAGGAGTTATAGCCATTTTAAGATTTTGTATTTGTTTTTCTGGTGCATAATATGACCCCCGCAGACGCCTAGTTTATGAGTTATAGCCATTTTAAGATTTTGAATTTTTTTTTTCTGGTGCATAATATGACCCCCGCAGACGCCTAGTTTAGGAGTTATAGCCATTTTAAGATTTTGAATTTTCTTTTTTCGGGTGCATAATATGACCCCCGCAGACGTCTACTTTAGGAGTTATAGCCATTTTAAGATTTAGAATTTTTTTTTTCTGGTGCATAATATGACCCCCGCAGACGCCTAGTTTAGGAGTTATAGCCATTTTAAGATTTTGAATTTTCTTTTTTCTGGTGCATAATATGACCCCCGCAGACGCCTAGTTTAGGAGTTATAGCCATTTTAAGATTTTGAATTTTCTTTTTTCTGGTGCATAATATGACCCCGGCAGACGCCTAGTTTAGGAGTTATAGCCATTTTAAGATTTTGAATTTTCTTTTTTCTGGTGCATAATATGACCCCCGCAGACGCCTAGTTTAGGAGTTATAGCCATTTTAAGATTTTGAATTTTCTTTTTTCTGGTGCATAATATGACCCCCGCAGACGACTAGTTTAGGAGTTATAGCCATTTTAAGATTTTGAATTTTTTTTTGTTCTGGTGCAAAATATGACCCCCGCAGACGCCTAGTTTAGGAGCTATAGCCATTTTAAGATTTTGAATTTTCTTTTTTCTGGTGCATAATATGACCCCCGCAGACGTCTACTTTAGGAGTTATAGCCATTTTAAGATTTTGAATTTTCTTTTTTCTGGTGCATAATATGACCCCCGCAGACGCCTAGTTTAGGAGTTATAGCCATTTTAAGATTTTGAATTTTCTTTTTTCTGGTGCATAATATGACCCCCGCAGACGCCTAGTTTAGGAGTTATAGCCATTTTAAGATTTTGAATTTTCTTTTTTCTGGTGCATAATATGACCCCCGCAGACGCCTAATTTAGGAGTTATAGCCATTTTAAGATTTTGAATTTTCTTTTTTCTTGTGCATAATATGACCCCCGCAGACGCCTAGTTTAGGAGTTATAGCCATTTTAAGATTTTGAATTTTCTTTTTTCTGGTGCATAATATGACACCCGCAGACGCCTAGTTTAGGAGTTATAGCCATTTTAAGATTTTGAATTTTCTTTTTTCTGGTGCATAATATGACCCCCGCAGACGCCTAGTTTAGGAGTTATAGCCATTTTAAGATTTTGTTTTTTTTTTTCTGGTGCATAATATGACCCCCGCAGACGCCTAGTTTAGGAGTTATAGCCATTTTAAGATTTAGAATTTTTTTTTTCTGGTGCATAATATGACCCCCCCAGACGCCTAGTTTAGGAGTTATAGCCATTTTAAGATTTTGAGTTTTTTTTTTCTGGTGCATAATATGACCGCCGCAGACGCCTAGTTTAGGAGCTATAGCCATGTTAAGATTTTGAATTTTCTTTTTTCTGGTGCATAATATGACCCCCGCAGACGCCTAGTTTAGGAGTTATAGCCATTTTAAGATTTTGTTTTTTTTTTTCTGGTGCATAATATGACCCCCGCAGACGCCTAGTTTAGGAGTTATAGCCATTTCAAGATTTTGAATTTTCTTTTTTCTGGTGCATAATATGACACCCGCAGACGCCTAGTTTAGGAGTTATAGCCATTTTAAGATTTTGAATTTTCTTTTTTCTGGTGCATAATATGACCCCTGCAGACGCCTAGTTTAGGAGTTATAGCCATTTTAAGATTTTGAATTTTCTTTTTTCCGGTGCATAATATGACCCCCGCAGACGTCTACTTTAGGAGTTATAGCCATTTTAAGATTTTGAATTTTCTTTTTTCTGGTGCATAATATGACCCCCGCAGACGTCTACTTTAGGAGTTATAGCCATTTTAAGATTTTGAATTTTCTTTTTTCTGGTGCATAATATGACCCACGCAGACGCCTAGTTTAGGAGCTATAGCCATTTTAAGATTTTGAATTTTCTTTTTTCTGGTGCATAATATGACCCCCGCAGACGCCTAGTTTAGGAGTTATAGCCATTTTAAGATTTTGTTTTTTTTTTTCTGGTGCATAATATGACCCCCGCAGACGCCTAGTTTAGGAGTTATAGCCATTTCAAGATTTTGAATTTTCTTTTTTCTGGTGCATAATATGACACCCGCAGACGCCTAGTTTAGGAGTTATAGCCATTTTAAGATTTAGAATTTTTTTTTTCTGGTGCATAATATGACCCCCCAGATGCCTAGTTTAGGAGTTATAGCCATTTTAAGATTTTGAGTTTTTTTTTTCTGGTGCATAATATGACCGCCGCAGACGCCTAGTTTAGGAGCTATAGCCATTTTAAGATTTTGAATTTTCTTTTTTCTGGTGCATAATATGACCCCCGCAGACGCCTAGTTTAGGAGTTATAGCCATTTTAAGATTTTGTTTTTTTTTTTCTGGTGCATAATATGACCCCCGCAGACGCCTAGTTTAGGAGTTATAGCCATTTCAAGATTTTGAATTTTCTTTTTTCTGGTGCATAATATGACCCCCGCAGACGCCTAGTTTATGAGTTATAGCCATTTTAAGATTTTGAATTTTCTTTTTTCTGGTGCATAATATGACCCCTGCAGACGCCTAGTTTAGGAGTTATAGCCATTTTAAGATTTTGTTTTCTTTTTTCTGGTGCATAATATGACCCCCGCAGACGCCTAGTTTAGGAGTTATAGCCATTTCAAGATTTTGAATTTTCTTTTTTCTGGTGCATAATATGACACCCGCAGACGCCTAGTTTAGGAGTTATAGCCATTTTAAGATTTTGAATTTTCTTTTTTCTGGTGCATAATATGACCCCCGCAGACGCCTAGTTTAGGAGTTATAGCCATTTTAAGATTTTAATTTTCTTTTTTCTGGTGCATAATATGACCCCCGCAGACGCCTAGTTTAGGAGTTATAGCCATTTTAAGATTTTGTTTTTTTTTTTCTGGTGCATTATATGACCCCCGCAGACGCCTAGTTTAGGAGTTATAGCCATTTTAAGATTTAGAATTTTTTTTTTCTGGTGCATAATATGACCCCCCCAGACGCCTAGTTTAGGAGTTATAGCCATTTTAAGATTTTGAATTTTTTTTTTCTGGTGCAAAATATGACCCCCGCAGACGCCTAGTTTAGGAGCTATAGCCATTTTAAGATTTTGAATTTTCTTTTTTCTGGTGCATAATATGACCCCCGCAGACGCCTAGTTTAGGAGTTATAGAAATTTTAAGATTTTGTTTTTTTTTTTCTGGTGCATAATATGACCCCCGCAGACGCCTAGTTTATGAGTTATAGCCATTTTAAGATTTTGAATTTTCTTTTTTCTGGTGCATAATATGACCCCTGCAGACGCCTAGTTTAGGAGTTATAGCCATTTTAAGATTTTGAATTTTCTTTTTTCTGGTGCATAATATGACCCCCGCAGACGTCTACTTTAGGAGTTATAGCCATTTTAAGATTTTGTTTTTTTTTTTCTGGTGCATAATATGACCCCCGCAGACGCCTAGTTTAGGAGTTATAGCCATTTTAAGATTTAGAATTTTTTTTTTCTGGTGCATAATATGACCCCCGCAGACGTCTACTTTAGGAGTTATAGCCATTTTAAGATTTAGAATTTTTTTTTTCTGGTGCATAATATGACCCCCGCAGACGCCTAGTTTAGGAGTTATAGCCATTTTAAGATTTTGAATTTTCTTTTTTCTGGTGCATAATATGACCCCCGCAGACGCCTAGTTTGGGAGTTATAGCCATTTTAAGATTTTGAATTTTCTTTTTTCTGGTGCATAATATGACCCCGGCAGACGCCTAGTTTAGGAGTTATAGCCATTTTAAGATTTTGAATTTTCTTTTTTCTGGTGCATAATATGACCCCCGCAGACGCCTAGTTTAGGAGTTATAGCCATTTTAAGATTTTGAATTTTCTTTTTTCTGGTGCATAATATGACCCCCGCAGACGCCTAGTTTAGGAGTTATAGCCATTTTAAGATTTTGAATTTTCTTTTTTCTGGTGCATAATATGACCCCCGCAGACGCCTAGTTTAGGAGTTATAGCCATTTTAAGATTTTGAATTTTTTTTTGTTCTGGTGCAAAATATGACCCCCGCAGACGCCTAGTTTAGGAGCTATAGCCATTTTAAGATTTTGAATTTTCTTTTTTCTGGTGCATAATATGACCCCCGCAGACGCCTAGTTTAGGAGTTATAGCCATTTTAAGATTTTGAATTTTCTTTTTTCTGGTGCATAATATGACCCCCGCAGACGCCTAGTTTAGGGGTTATAGCCATTTTAAGATTTTGAATTTTCTTTTTTCTGGTGCATAATATGACCCCCGCAGACGCCTAGTTTAGGAGTTATAGCCATTTTAAGATTTTGAATTTTCTTTTTTCTGGTGCATAATATGACCCCCGCAGACGCCTAATTTAGGAGTTATAGCCATTTTAAGATTTTGAATTTTCTTTTTTCTTGTGCATAATATGACCCCCGCAGACGCCTAGTTTAGGAGTTATAGCCATTTTAAGATTTTGAATTTTCTTTTTTCTGGTGCATAATATGACACCCGCAGACGCCTAGTTTAGGAGTTATAGCCATTTCAAGATTTTGAATTTTCTTTTTTCTGGTGCATAATATGACACCCGCAGACGCCTAGTTTAGGAGTTATAGCCATTTCAAGATTTTGAATTTTCTTTTTTCTGGTGCATAATATGACACCCGCAGACGCCTAGTTTAGGAGTTATAGCCATTTTAAGATTTTGTTTTCTTTTTTCTGGTGCATAATATGACCCCCGCAGACGCCTAGTTTAGGAGTTATAGCCATTTCAAGATTTTGAATTTTCTTTTTTCTGGTGCATAATATGACACCCGCAGACGTCTACTTTAGGAGTTATAGCCATTTTAAGATTTTGAATTTTCTTTTTTCTGGTGCATAATATGACCCCCGCAGACGTCTACTTTAGGAGTTATAGCCATTTTAAGATTTTGAATTTTCTTTTTTCTGGTGCATAATATGACCCACGCAGACGCCTAGTTTAGGAGCTATAGCCATTTTAAGATTTTGAATTTTCTTTTTTCTGGTGCATAATATGACCCCCGCAGACGCCTAGTTTAGGAGTTATAGCCATTTTAAGATTTTGTTTTTTTTTTTCTGGTGCATAATATGACCCCCGCAGACGCCTAGTTTAGGAGTTATAGCCATTTCAAGATTTTGAATTTTCTTTTTTCTGGTGCATAATATGACACCCGCAGACGCCTAGTTTAGGAGTTATAGCCATTTTAAGATTTAGAATTTTTTTTTTCTGGTGCATAATATGACCCCCCCAGACGCCTAGTTTAGGAGTTATAGCCATTTTAAGATTTTGAGTTTTTTTTTTCTGGTGCATAATATGACCGCCGCAGACGCCTAGTTTAGGAGCTATAGCCATTTTAAGATTTTGAATTTTCTTTTTTCTGGTGCATAATATGACCCCCGCAGACGCCTAGTTTAGGAGTTATAGCCATTTTAAGATTTTGTTTTTTTTTTTCTGGTGCATAATATGACCCCCGCAGACGCCTAGTTTAGGAGTTATAGCCATTTCAAGATTTTGAATTTTCTTTTTTCTGGTGCATAATATGACCCCCGCAGACGCCTAGTTTATGAGTTATAGCCATTTTAAGATTTTGAATTTTCTTTTTTCTGGTGCATAATATGACCCCTGCAGACGCCTAGTTTAGGAGTTATAGCCATTTTAAGATTTTGAATTTTCTTTTTTCTGGTGCATAATATGACCCCCGCAGACGCCTAGTTTAGGAGTTATAGCCATTTTAAGATTTTGTTTTCTTTTTTCTGGTGCATAATATGACCCCCGCAGACGCCTAGTTTAGGAGTTATAGCCATTTCAAGATTTTGAATTTTCTTTTTTCTGGTGCATAATATGACACCCGCAGACGCCTAGTTTAGGAGTTATAGCCATTTTAAGATTTTGAATTTTCTTTTTTCTGGTGCATAATATGACCCCCGCAGACGCCTAGTTTAGGAGTTATAGCCATTTTAAGATTTTAATTTTCTTTTTTCTGGTGCATAATATGACCCCCGCAGACGCCTAGTTTAGGAGTTATAGCCATTTTAAGATTTTGTTTTTTTTTTTCTGGTGCATTATATGACCCCCGCAGACGCCTAGTTTAGGAGTTATAGCCATTTTAAGATTTAGAATTTTTTTTTTCTGGTGCATAATATGACCCCCCCAGACGCCTAGTTTAGGAGTTATAGCCATTTTAAGATTTTGAATTTTCTTTTTTCTGGTGCATAATATGACCCCTGCAGACGCCTAGTTTAGGAGTTATAGCCATTTTAAGATTTTAATTTTCTTTTTTCTGGTGCATAATATGACCCCCGCTGACGCCTAGTTTAGGAGTTATAGCCATTTTAAGATTTTGAATTTTCTTTTTTCTGGTGCATAATATGACCCCTGCAGACGCCTAGTTTAGGAGCTATAGCCATTATAAGATTTTGAATTTTCTTTTTTCTGGTGCATAATATGACCCCCGCAGACGCCTAGTTTAGGAGTTATAGAAATTTTAAGATTTTGTTTTTTTTTTTCTGGTGCATAATATGACCCCCGCAGACGCCTAGTTTATGAGTTATAGCCATTTTAAGATTTTGAATTTTCTTTTTTCTGGTGCATAATATGACCCCTGCAGACGCCTAGTTTAGGAGTTATAGCCATTTTAAGATTTTGAATTTTCTTTTTTCTGGTGCATAATATGACCCCCGCAGACGTCTACTTTAGGAGTTATAGCCATTTTAAGATTTTGAATTTTCTTTTTTCTGGTGCATAATATGACCCACGCAGACGCCTAGTTTAGGAGTTATAGCCATTTTAAGATTTTGAATTTCCTTTTTTCTGGTGCATAATATGACCCCCCCAGACGCCTAGTTTAGGAGTTATAGCCATTTTAAGATTTTGAATTTTTTTTTCTGGTGCATAATATGACCCCCGCAGACGCCTAGTTTATGAGTTATAGCCATTTTAAGATTTTGAATTTTTTTTTTCTGGTGCATAATATGACCCCCGCAGACGCCTAGTTTAGGAGTTATAGCCATTTTAAGATTTTGAATTTTCTTTTTTCTGGTGCATAATATGACCCCCGCAGACGTCTACTTTAGGAGTTATAGCTATTTTAAGATTTTGAATTTTTTTTTTCTGGTGCATAATACGACCCCCGCAGACGCCTAGTTTAGGAGTTATAGCCATTTTAAGATTTTGAATTTTTTTTTCTGGTGCGTAATATGACCCCCGCAGATGCCTAGTTTAGGAGTTATAGCCATTTTAAGATTTTGAATTTTTTTTTTCTGGTGCATAATATGACCCCCGCAGACGCCTAGTTTAGGAGTTATAGCCATTTTAAAATTTTGAATTTTTTTTTTTCTGGTGCATAATATGACCCTCGCAGACGCCTAGTTTAGGATTTATAGCCATTTTAAGATTTTGAATTTTTTTTTTCTGGTGCATAATGTGACCACCGCAGACGCCTAGTTTAGGAGTTATAGCCATTTTAAGATTTTGAATATTTTTTTTCTGGTGCATAATATGACCCCCGCAGACGCCTAGTTTAGGAGTTATAGCCATTTTAAGATTTTGAATTTTCTTTTTTCTGGTGCATAATATGACCCCCGCAGACGCCTAGTTTAGGAGTTATAGCCATTTTAAGATTTTGAATTTTTTTTTTCTGGTGCATAATATGACCCCCGCAGACGCCTAGTTTAGGAGTTATAGCCATTTTAAGATTTTGAATTTTTTTTTTTCTGGTGCATAATATGACCCTCGCAGACGCCTAGTTTAGGAGCTATAGCCATTTTAAGATTTTGAATTTTTTTTTTCTGGTGCATAATGTGACCCCCGCAGACGCCTAGTTTAGGAGTTATAGCCATTTTAAGATTTTGAATTTTCTTTTTTCTGGTGCATAATATGACCCCCGCAGACGCCTAGTTTAGGAGTTATAGCCATTTTAAGATTTTGAATTTTTTTTTTCTGGTGCATAATATGACCCCCGCCGACGCCTAGTTTAGGAGTTATAGCCATTTTAAGATTTTAATTTTCTTTTTTCTGGTGCATAATATGACCCCCGCAGACGCCTAGTTTAGGAGTTATAGCCATTTTAAGATTTTGTTTTTTTTTTTCTGGTGCATTATATGACCCCCGCAGACGCCTAGTTTAGGAGTTATAGCCATTTTAAGATTTAGAATTTTTTTTTTCTGGTGCATAATATGACCCCCCCAGACGCCTAGTTTAGGAGTTATAGCCATTTTAAGATTTTGAATTTTTTTTTTCTGGTGCAAAATATGACCCCCGCAGACGCCTAGTTTAGGAGCTATAGCCATTTTAAGATTTTGAATTTTCTTTTTTCTGGTGCATAATATGACCCCCGCAGACGCCTAGTTTAGGAGTTATAGAAATTTTAAGATTTTGTTTTTTTTTTTCTGGTGCATAATATGACCCCCGCAGACGCCTAGTTTATGAGTTATAGCCATTTTAAGATTTTGAATTTTCTTTTTTCTGGTGCATAATATGACCCCTGCAGACGCCTAGTTTAGGAGTTATAGCCATTTTAAGATTTTGAATTTTCTTTTTTCTGGTGCATAATATGACCCCCGCAGACGTCTACTTTAGGAGTTATAGCCATTTTAAGATTTTGTTTTTTTTTTTCTGGTGCATAATATGACCCCCGCAGACGCCTAGTTTAGGAGTTATAGCCATTTTAAGATTTAGAATTTTTTTTTTCTGGTGCATAATATGACCCCCGCAGACGTCTACTTTAGGAGTTATAGCCATTTTAAGATTTAGAATTTTTTTTTTCTGGTGCATAATATGACCCCCGCAGACGCCTAGTTTAGGAGTTATAGCCATTTTAAGATTTTGAATTTTCTTTTTTCTGGTGCATAATATGACCCCCGCAGACGCCTAGTTTGGGAGTTATAGCCATTTTAAGATTTTGAATTTTCTTTTTTCTGGTGCATAATATGACCCCGGCAGACGCCTAGTTTAGGAGTTATAGCCATTTTAAGATTTTGAATTTTCTTTTTTCTGGTGCATAATATGACCCCCGCAGACGCCTAGTTTAGGAGTTATAGCCATTTTAAGATTTTGAATTTTCTTTTTTCTGGTGCATAATATGACCCCCGCAGACGCCTAGTTTAGGAGTTATAGCCATTTTAAGATTTTGAATTTTCTTTTTTCTGGTGCATAATATGACCCCCGCAGACGCCTAGTTTAGGAGTTATAGCCATTTTAAGATTTTGAATTTTTTTTTGTTCTGGTGCAAAATATGACCCCCGCAGACGCCTAGTTTAGGAGCTATAGCCATTTTAAGATTTTGAATTTTCTTTTTTCTGGTGCATAATATGACCCCCGCAGACGTCTACTTTAGGAGTTATAGCCATTTTAAGATTTTGAATTTTCTTTTTTCTGGTGCATAATATGACCCCCGCAGACGCCTAGTTTAGGGGTTATAGCCATTTTAAGATTTTGAATTTTCTTTTTTCTGGTGCATAATATGACCCCCGCAGACGCCTAGTTTAGGAGTTATAGCCATTTTAAGATTTTGAATTTTCTTTTTTCTGGTGCATAATATGACCCCCGCAGACGCCTAATTTAGGAGTTATAGCCATTTTAAGATTTTGAATTTTCTTTTTTCTTGTGCATAATATGACCCCCGCAGACGCCTAGTTTAGGAGTTATAGCCATTTTAAGATTTTGAATTTTCTTTTTTCTGGTGCATAATATGACACCCGCAGACGCCTAGTTTAGGAGTTATAGCCATTTCAAGATTTTGAATTTTCTTTTTTCTGGTGCATAATATGACACCCGCAGACGCCTAGTTTAGGAGTTATAGCCATTTCAAGATTTTGAATTTTCTTTTTTCTGGTGCATAATATGACACCCGCAGACGCCTAGTTTAGGAGTTATAGCCATTTTAAGATTTTGTTTTCTTTTTTCTGGTGCATAATATGACCCCCGCAGACGCCTAGTTTAGGAGTTATAGCCATTTCAAGATTTTGAATTTTCTTTTTTCTGGTGCATAATATGACACCCGCAGACGTCTACTTTAGGAGTTATAGCCATTTTAAGATTTTGAATTTTCTTTTTTCTGGTGCATAATATGACCCCCGCAGACGTCTACTTTAGGAGTTATAGCCATTTTAAGATTTTGAATTTTCTTTTTTCTGGTGCATAATATGACCCACGCAGACGCCTAGTTTAGGAGCTATAGCCATTTTAAGATTTTGAATTTTCTTTTTTCTGGTGCATAATATGACCCCCGCAGACGCCTAGTTTAGGAGTTATAGCCATTTTAAGATTTTGTTTTTTTTTTTCTGGTGCATAATATGACCCCCGCAGACGCCTAGTTTAGGAGTTATAGCCATTTCAAGATTTTGAATTTTCTTTTTTCTGGTGCATAATATGACACCCGCAGACGCCTAGTTTAGGAGTTATAGCCATTTTAAGATTTAGAATTTTTTTTT
Source organism: Volucella zonaria (assembly GCA_963966105.1). Classification (NCBI taxonomy): domain Eukaryota; kingdom Metazoa; phylum Arthropoda; class Insecta; order Diptera; family Syrphidae; genus Volucella; species Volucella zonaria. The sequence continues at coordinate 5,661,685 of CAWYQB010000001.1, read as the reverse complement.
TCTGGTGCATAATATGACCCCCCCAGACGCCTAGTTTAGGAGTTATAGCCATTTTAAGATTTTGAGTTTTTTTTTTCTGGTGCATAATATGACCGCCGCAGACGCCTAGTTTAGGAGCTATAGCCATTTTAAGATTTTGAATTTTCTTTTTTCTGGTGCATAATATGACCCCCGCAGACGCCTAGTTTAGGAGTTATAGCCATTTTAAGATTTTGTTTTTTTTTTTCTGGTGCATAATATGACCCCCGCAGACGCCTAGTTTAGGAGTTATAGCCATTTCAAGATTTTGAATTTTCTTTTTTCTGGTGCATAATATGACCCCCGCAGACGCCTAGTTTATGAGTTATAGCCATTTTAAGATTTTGAATTTTCTTTTTTCTGGTGCATAATATGACCCCTGCAGACGCCTAGTTTAGGAGTTATAGCCATTTTAAGATTTTGAATTTTCTTTTTTCTGGTGCATAATATGACCCCCGCAGACGCCTAGTTTAGGAGTTATAGCCATTTTAAGATTTTGTTTTCTTTTTTCTGGTGCATAATATGACCCCCGCAGACGCCTAGTTTAGGAGTTATAGCCATTTCAAGATTTTGAATTTTCTTTTTTCTGGTGCATAATATGACACCCGCAGACGCCTAGTTTAGGAGTTATAGCCATTTTAAGATTTTGAATTTTCTTTTTTCTGGTGCATAATATGACCCCCGCAGACGCCTAGTTTAGGAGTTATAGCCATTTTAAGATTTTAATTTTCTTTTTTCTGGTGCATAATATGACCCCCGCAGACGCCTAGTTTAGGAGTTATAGCCATTTTAAGATTTTGTTTTTTTTTTTCTGGTGCATTATATGACCCCCGCAGACGCCTAGTTTAGGAGTTATAGCCATTTTAAGATTTAGAATTTTTTTTTTCTGGTGCATAATATGACCCCCCCAGACGCCTAGTTTAGGAGTTATAGCCATTTTAAGATTTTGAATTTTCTTTTTTCTGGTGCATAATATGACCCCTGCAGACGCCTAGTTTAGGAGTTATAGCCATTTTAAGATTTTAATTTTCTTTTTTCTGGTGCATAATATGACCCCCGCTGACGCCTAGTTTAGGAGTTATAGCCATTTTAAGATTTTGAATTTTCTTTTTTCTGGTGCATAATATGACCCCTGCAGACGCCTAGTTTAGGAGCTATAGCCATTATAAGATTTTGAATTTTCTTTTTTCTGGTGCATAATATGACCCCCGCAGACGCCTAGTTTAGGAGTTATAGAAATTTTAAGATTTTGTTTTTTTTTTTCTGGTGCATAATATGACCCCCGCAGACGCCTAGTTTATGAGTTATAGCCATTTTAAGATTTTGAATTTTCTTTTTTCTGGTGCATAATATGACCCCTGCAGACGCCTAGTTTAGGAGTTATAGCCATTTTAAGATTTTGAATTTTCTTTTTTCTGGTGCATAATATGACCCCCGCAGACGTCTACTTTAGGAGTTATAGCCATTTTAAGATTTTGAATTTTCTTTTTTCTGGTGCATAATATGACCCACGCAGACGCCTAGTTTAGGAGTTATAGCCATTTTAAGATTTTGAATTTCCTTTTTTCTGGTGCATAATATGACCCCCCCAGACGCCTAGTTTAGGAGTTATAGCCATTTTAAGATTTTGAATTTTTTTTTCTGGTGCATAATATGACCCCCGCAGACGCCTAGTTTATGAGTTATAGCCATTTTAAGATTTTGAATTTTTTTTTTCTGGTGCATAATATGACCCCCGCAGACGCCTAGTTTAGGAGTTATAGCCATTTTAAGATTTTGAATTTTCTTTTTTCTGGTGCATAATATGACCCCCGCAGACGTCTACTTTAGGAGTTATAGCTATTTTAAGATTTTGAATTTTTTTTTTCTGGTGCATAATACGACCCCCGCAGACGCCTAGTTTAGGAGTTATAGCCATTTTAAGATTTTGAATTTTTTTTTCTGGTGCGTAATATGACCCCCGCAGATGCCTAGTTTAGGAGTTATAGCCATTTTAAGATTTTGAATTTTTTTTTTCTGGTGCATAATATGACCCCCGCAGACGCCTAGTTTAGGAGTTATAGCCATTTTAAAATTTTGAATTTTTTTTTTTCTGGTGCATAATATGACCCTCGCAGACGCCTAGTTTAGGATTTATAGCCATTTTAAGATTTTGAATTTTTTTTTTCTGGTGCATAATGTGACCACCGCAGACGCCTAGTTTAGGAGTTATAGCCATTTTAAGATTTTGAATATTTTTTTTCTGGTGCATAATATGACCCCCGCAGACGCCTAGTTTAGGAGTTATAGCCATTTTAAGATTTTGAATTTTCTTTTTTCTGGTGCATAATATGACCCCCGCAGACGCCTAGTTTAGGAGTTATAGCCATTTTAAGATTTTGAATTTTTTTTTTCTGGTGCATAATATGACCCCCGCAGACGCCTAGTTTAGGAGTTATAGCCATTTTAAGATTTTGAATTTTTTTTTTTCTGGTGCATAATATGACCCTCGCAGACGCCTAGTTTAGGAGCTATAGCCATTTTAAGATTTTGAATTTTTTTTTTCTGGTGCATAATGTGACCCCCGCAGACGCCTAGTTTAGGAGTTATAGCCATTTTAAGATTTTGAATATTTTTTTTCTGGTGCATAATATGACCCCTGCAGACGCCTAGTTTAGGAGTTATAGCCATTTTAAGATTTTGAATTTTCTTTTTTCTGGTGCATAATATGACCCCCGCAGACGCCTAGTTTAGGAGTTATAGCCATTTTAAGATTTTGAATTTTTTTTTTCTGGTGCATAATATGACCCCCGCCGACGCCTAGTTTAGGAGTTATAGCCATTTTAAGATTTTGAATTTTCTTTTTTCTGGTGCATAATATGACCCCCGCAGACGCCTAGTTTAGGAGTTATAGCCATTTTAAGATTTTGAATTTTCTTTTTTCTGGTGCATAATGTGACCCCCGCAGACGCCTAGTTTAGGAGTTATAGCCATTTTAAGATTTTGAATATTTTTTTTCTGGTGCATAATATGACCCCCGCAGACGCCTAGTTTAGGAGTTATAGCCATTTTAAGATTTTGAATTTTCTTTTTTCTGGTGCATAATATGACCCCCGCAGACGCCTAGTTTAGGAGTTATAGCCATTTTAAGATTTTGAATTTTCTTTTTTCTGGTGCATAATATGACCCCCGCAGACGCCTAGTTTAGGAGTTATAGCCATTTTAAGATTTTGAATTTTTTTTTTTCTGGTGCATAAAATGACCCCCGCAGACGCCTAGTTTAGGAGTTATAGCTATTTTAAGATTTTGAATTTTCTTTTTTCCGGTGCATAATATGACCCCCGCAGACGCCTAGTTTAGGAGTTATAGCCATTTTAAGATTTTGAATTTTTCTTTTCTGGTGCATAATATGACCCCCGCAGACGCCTAGTTTAGGAGTTATAGCCATTTTAAGATTTTGAATTTTCTTTTTTCCGGTGCATAATATGACCCCCGCAGACGCCTAGTTTAGGAGTTATAGCCATTTTAAGATTTTGAATTTTGTTTTTCTGGTGCATAATATGACCCCCCAGACGCCTAGTTTAGGAGTTATAGCCATTTCAAGATTTTGAATTTTCTTTTTTCTGGTGCATAATATGACCCCCGCAGACGCCTAGTTTAGGAGTTATAGCCATTTTAAGATTTTGAATTTTTTTTTTTCTGGTGCATAATATGACCCCCGCAGACGCCTAGTTTAGGAGTTATAGCCATTTTACGATTTTGAATTTTCTTTTTTCTGGTGCATAATATGACCCCCGCAGACGCCTAGTTTAGGAGTTATAGCCATTTTAAGATTTTGAATTTTCTTTTTTCTGGTGCATAAAATGACCCCCGCAGACGCCTAGTTTAGGAGTTATAGGCATTTTAAGATTTTGAATTTTTTTTTTTCTGGTGCATAATATGACCCCCGCAGACGCCTAGTTTAGGAGTTATAGCCATTTTAAGATTTTTAATTTTCTTTTTTCTGGTGCATAATGTGACCCCCGCAGACGCCTAGTTTAGGAGTTATAGCCATTTTAAGATTTTGAATTTTTCTTTTCTGGTGCATAATATGACCCCCGCAGACGCCTAGTTTAGGAGTTATAGCCATTTTAAGATTTTGAATTTTCTTTTTTCTGGTGCATAATATGACCCCCCAGACGCCTAGTTTAGGAGTTATAGCCATTTTAAGATTTTGAATTTTCTTTTTTCTGGTGCATAATATGACCCCCGCAGACGCCTAGTTTAGGAGTTATAGGCATTTAAAGATTTTGAATTTTTTTTTCTGGTGCATAATATGACCCCCGCAGGCGCCTAGTTTAGGAGTTATAGCCATTTTAAGATTTTGAATTTTTTTTTTTCTGGTGCATAATATGACCCCCACAGACGCCTAGTTTAGGAGTTATAGCCATTTTAAGATTTTGAATTTTCTTTTTTCTGGTGCATAATATGACCCCCGCAGACGCCTAGTTTAGGAGTTATAGCCATTTTAAGATTTTGAATTTTCTTTTTTCTGGTGCATAATATGACCCCCGCAGACGCCTAGTTTAGGAGTTATAGCCATTTTAAGATTTTGAATTTTTTTTTTCTGGTGCATAATATGACCCCCGCAGACGCCTAGTTTAGGAGTTATAGCCATTTTAAGATTTTGAATTTTCTTTTTTCTGGTGCATAATGTGACCCCCGCAGACGCCTAGTTTAGGAGTTATAGCCATTTTAAGATTTTGAATTTTTCTTTTCTGGTGCATAATATGACCCCCGCAGACGCCTAGTTTAGGAGTTATAGCCATTTTAAGATTTTGAATTTTCTTTTTTCTGGTGCATAATATGACCCCCAGACGCCTAGTTTAGGAGTTATAGCCATTTTAAGATTTTGAATTTTCTTTTTTCTGGTGCATAATATGACCCCCGCAGACGCCTAGTTTAGGAGTTATAGCCATTTTAAGATTTTGAATTTTTTTTTTCTGGGGCAAAATCTGACCCCCGCAGACGCCTAGTTTAGGAGTTATAGCCATTTTAAGATTTTGAATCTTTTTTTTTCTGGTGCATAATATGACCCCCGCAGACGCCTAGTTTAGGAGTTATAGTCATTTTAAGATTTTGAATTTTTTTTCTGGTGCATAATATGACCCCCCAGACGCCTAGTTTAGGAGTTATAGCCATTTTAAGATTTTGAATTTTCTTTTTTCTGGTGCATAATATGACCCCCGCAGACGACTAGTTTAGGAGTTATAGCCATTTTAAGATTTTGAATTTTTTTTTTCTGGTGCATAATATGACCCCCGCAGACGCCTAGTTTAGGAGTTATAGCCATTTTAAGATTTTGAATTTTTTTTTCTGGTGCATAATATGACCCCCCAGACGCCTAGTTTAGGAGTTGTAGCCATTTTAAGATTTTGAATTTTCTTTTTTCTGGTGCATAAAATGACCACCGCAGACGACTAGTTTAGGAGTTATAGCCATTTTAAGATTTTGAATTTTAAGATTTAGAATTTTTTTTTTCTGGTGCATAATATGACCCCCGCAGACGCCTAGTTTAGGAGTTATAGCCATTTTAAGATTTTGAATTTTCTTTTTTCTGGTGCATAATATGACCCCCGCAGACGCCTAGTTTAGGAGTTATAGCCATTTTAAGATTTTGAATTTTTTTTTCTGGTGCATAATATAACCCCCGCAGACGCCTAGTTTAGGAGTTATAGCCATTTTAAGATTTTGAATTTTCTTTTTTCTGGTGCATAATATGACCCCCGCAGACGCCTAGTTTAGGAGTTATAGCCATTTTAAGATTTTGAATTTTTTTTTTTCTGGTGCATAATATGACCCCCGCAGACGCCTAGTTTAGGAGTTATAGCCATTTTAAGATTTTGAATTTTCTTTTTTCTGGTGCATAATATGACCCCCGCAGACGCCTAGTTAAGGAGTTATAGCCATTTTAAGATTTTGAATTTTTTTTTTCTGGTGCATAATATGACCCCCGCAGACGCCTAGTTTAGGAGTTATAGCCATTTTAAGATTTTGAATTTTTTTTTTCTGGTGCATAATATGACCCCCGCAGACGCCTAGTTTAGGAGTTATAGCCATTTTAATATTTTGAATTTTCTTTTTTCTGGTGCATAATATGACCCCCGCAGACGCCTAGTTTAGGAGTTATAGCCATTTTAAGATTTTGAATTTTTTTTTTCTGGTGCATAATATGACCCCCGCAGACGCCTAGTTTAGGAGTTATAGCCATTTTAAGATTTTGAATTTTTTTTTTCTGGTGCATAATATGACCCCCGCAGACGCCTAGTTTAGGAGTTATAGCCATTTTAAGATTTTGAATTTTTTTTTTTCTGGTGCATAATATGACCCTCGCAGACGCCTAGTTTAGGAGTTATAGCCATTTTAAGATTTTGAATTTTTTTTTTCTGGTGCATAATGTGACCCCCGCAGACGCCTAGTTTAGGAGTTATAGCCATTTTAAGAGTTTGAATATTTTTTTTCTGGTGCATAAAATGACCACCGCAGACGACTAGTTTAGGAGTTATAGCCATTTTAAGATTTTGAATTTTCTTTTTTCTGGTGCATAATATGACCCCCGCAGACGCCTAGTTTAGGAGTTATAGCCATTTTAAGATTTTGAATTTTCTTTTTTCTGGTGCATAATATGACCCCCGCAGACGCCTAGTTTAGGAGTTATAGCCATTTTATGATTTTGAATTTTTTTTTCTGGTGCATAATATAACCCCCGCAGACGCCTAGTTTAGGAGTTATAGCCATTTTAAGATTTTGAATTTTTTTTTTTCTGGTGCATAAAATGACCCCCGCAGGCGCCTAGTTTAGGAGTTATAGCCATTTTAAGATTTAGAATTTTTTTTTTCTGGTGCATAATATGACCCCCGCAGACGCCTAGTTTAGGAGTTATAGCCATTTTAAGATTTTGAATTTTTTTTTCTCTGGTGCATAATATGACCCCCGCAGACGCCTAGTTTAGGAGTTATAGCCATTTTAAGATTTTGAATTTTCTTTTTTCTGGTGCATAATATGACCCCCGCAGACGCCTAGTTAAGGAGTTATAGCCATTTTAAGATTTTGAATTTTTTTTTTCTGGTGCATAATATGACCCCCGCAGACGCCTAGTTTAGGAGTTATAGCCATTTTAAGATTTTGAATTTTTTTTTTCTGGTGCATGATATGACCCCCGCAGACGCCTAGTTTAGGAGTTATAGCCATTTTAATATTTTGAATTTTCTTTTTTCTGGTGCATAATATGACCCCCGCAGACGCCTAGTTTAGGAGTTATAGCCATTTTAAGATTTTGAATTTTTTTTTCTGGTGCATAATATGACCTCCGCAGACGCATAGTTTAGGAGTTATAGCCATTTTAAGATTTTGAATTTTTTTTTTCTGGTGCATAATATGACCCCCGCAGACGCCTAGTTTAGGAGTTATAGCCATTTTAAGATTTTGAATTTTTTTTTTTCTGGTGCATAATATGACCCCCGCAGACGCCTAGTTTAGGAGTTATAGCCATTTTAAGATTTTGAATTTTTTTTTTTCTGGTGCATAATATGACCCTCGCAGACGCCTAGTTTAGGAGTTATAGCCATTTTAAGATTTTGAATTTTTTTTTTCTGGTGCATAATGTGACCCCCGCAGACGCCTAGTTTAGGAGTTATAGCCATTTTAAGAGTTTGAATATTTTTTTTCTGGTGCATAATATGACCCCCGCAGTCGCCTAGTTTAGGAGTTATAGCCATTTTAAGATTTTGAATTTTCTTTTTTCTGGTGCATAATATGACCCCCGCAGACGCCTAGTTTAGGAGTTATAGCCATTTTAAGATTTTGAATTTTTCTTTTCTGGTGCATAATATGACCCCCGCAGACGCCTAGTTTAGGAGTTATAGCCATTTTAAGATTTTGAATTTTCTTTTTTCTGGTGCATAATATGACCCCCGCAGACGCATAGTTTAGGAGTTATAGCCATTTTAAGATTTTGAATTTTTTTTTCTGGTGCATAATATGACCTCCGCAGACGCCTAGTTTAGGAGTTATAGCCATTTTAAGATTTTGAATTTTCTTTTTTCTTGTGCATAATATGACCCCCGCAGACGCCTAGTTTAGGAGTTATAGCCATTTTAAGATTTTGAATTTTTCTTTTCTGGTGCATAATATGACCCCCGCAGACGCCTAGTTTAGGAGTTATAGCCATTTTAAGATTTTGAATTTTTTTTTCTGGTGCATAATATGACCTCCGCAGACGCCTAGTTTAGGAGTTATAGCCATTTTAAGATTTTGAATTTTTTTTTTCTGGTGCATAATATGACCCCCGCAGACGCCTAGTTTAGGAGTTATAGCCATTTTAAGATTTTGAATTTTTTTTTCCTGGTGCATAATATGACCGCCGCAGACGCCTAGTTTAGGAGTTATAGCCATTTTAAGATTTTGAATTTTTTTTTTCTGGTGCATAACATGACCCCCGCAGACGCCTAGTTTAGGAGTTATAGCCATTTTAAGATTTTGAATTTTTTTTTTTCTGGTGCATAATATGACCCCCGCAGACGCCTAGTTTAGGAGTTATAGCCATTTTAAGATTTTGAATTTTTTTTTTCTGGTGCATAATATAACCCCCGCAGACGCCTAGTTTAGGAGTTATAGCCATTTTAAGATTTTGAATTTTTTTTTTTCTGGTGAATAATATGACCCCCGCAGACGCCTAGTTTAGGAGTTTTAGCCATTTTAAGATTTTGAATTTTTTTTTCTGGTGCATAATATGACCCCCCAGACGCCTAGTTTAGGAGTTATAGCCATTTTAAGATTTTGAATTTTCTTTTTTCTGGTGCATAAAATGACCCCCGCAGACGCCTAGTTTAGGAGTTATAGCCATTTTAAGATTTTGAATTTTCTTTTTTCTGGTGCATAAAATGACCCCCGCAGACGACTAGTTTAGGAGTTATAGCCATTTTAAGATTTTGAATTTTTTTTTTCTGGTGCATAATATGACCCCCGCAGACTCCTAGTTTAGGAGTTATAGCCATTTTAAGATTTTGAATTTTCTTTTTTCTGGTGCATAATTTGACCCCCGCAGACGTATAGTTTAGGAGTTATAGCCATTTTAAGATTTTGAATTTTTTTTTCTGGTGCATAATATAACCCCCACAGACGCCTAGTTTAGGAGTTATAGCCATTTTAAGATTTTGAATTTTTTTTTTTCTGGTGCATAATATGACCCCCGCAGACGCCTAGTTTAGGAGTTATAGCCATTTTAAGATTTTGAATTTTCTTTTTTCTGGTGCATTATATGACCCCAGCGGACGCCTAGTTTAGGAGTTATAGCCATTTTAAGATTTTGAATTTTCTTTTTTCTGGTGCATAATATGACCACCGCAGACGCCTAGTTTAGGAGTTATAGCCATTTTAAGATTTTGAATTTTCTTTTTTCTGGTGCATAATATGACCACCGCAGACGCCTAGTTCAGGAGTTATAGCCATTTTAAGATTTTGAATTTTTTTTTTCTGGTGCATAATATGACCCCCGCAGACGCCTAGTTTAGGAGTTATAGCCATTTTAAGGTTTTGAATTTTCTTTTTTCTGGTGCATAATATGACCCCCCCAGACGCCTAGTTTAGGAGTTATAGCCATTTTAAGATTTTGAATTTTTTTTTTCTGGTGCATAATATGACCCCCGCAGACGCCTAGTTTAGGAGTTATAGCCATTTTAAGATTTTGAATTTTTTTTTCTGGTGCATAATATGACCCCCGCAGACGCCTAGTTTAGGAGTTATAGCCATTTTAAGATTTTGAATTTTCTTTTTTCTGGTGCATAATATGACCCCCGCAGATGCCTAGTTCAGGAGTTATAGCCATTTTAAGATTTTGAATTTTTTTTTTCTGGTGCATAATATGACCCCCGCAGACGCCTAGTTTAGGAGTTATAGCCATTTTAAGATTTTGAATTTTCTTTTTTCTGGTGCATAATATGACCCCAGCGGACGCCTAGTTTAGGAGTTATAGCCATTTTAAGATTTTGAATTTTTTTTTCTGGTGCATAATATGACCCCCGCAGACGCCTAGTTTAGGAGTTATAGCCATTTTAAGATTTTGAATTTTCTTTTTTCTGGTGCATAATATGACCCCCCCAGACGACTAGTTTAGGAGTTATAGCCATTTTAAGATTTTGAATTTTCTTTTTTCTGGTGCATTATATGACCCCCGCAGACGCCTAGTTTAGGAGTTATAGCCATTTTAAGATTTTGAATTTTTTTTTCTGGTGCATAATATGACCCCCGCAGACGCCTAGTTTAGGAGTAATAGCCATTTTAAGATTTTGAATTTTTTTTTCTGGTGCATTATATGACCCCCGCAGACGCCTAGTTTAGGAGTTATAGCCATTTTAAGATTTTTAATTTTTTTTTTTCTGGTGCATTATATGACCCCCGCAGACGCCTAGTTTAGGAGTTATAGCCATTTTAAGATTTTGAATTTTCTTTTTTCTGGTGCATAATATGACCCCCCCAGACGACTAGTTTAGGAGTTATAGCCATTTTAAGATTTTGAATTTTCTTTTTTCTGGTGCATTATATGACCCCCGCAGACGCCTAGTTTAGGAGTTATAGCCATTTTAAGATTTTGAATTTTTTTTTCTGGTGCATAATATGACCCCCGCAGACGCCTAGTTTAGGAGTTATAGCCATTTTAAGATTTTTAATTTTCTTTTTTCTGGTGCATAATATGACCCCCGCAGATGCCTAGTTTAGGAGTTATAGCCATTTTAAGATTTTGAATTCTCTTTTTTCTGGTGCATAATATGACCCCCGCAGACGCCTAGTTTAGGAGTAATAGCCATTTTAAGATTTTAAATTTTTTTTTTCTGGTGCATAATATGACCCCCGCAGACGCCTAATTTAGGAGTTATAGCCATTTTAAGATTTTGAATTTTTTTTTTCTGGTGCATAATATGACCCCCGCAGACGCCTAGTTTAGGAGTTATAACCATTTTAAGATTTTGAATTTTCTTTTTTCTGGTGCATAATATGACCCCCGCAGGCGACTAGTTTAGGGTTATAGCCATTTTAAGATTTTGAATTTTTTTTTTCTGGTGCATAATATGACCCCCGCAGACGCCTAGTTTAGGAGTTATAACCATTTTAAGATTTTGAATTTTCTTTTTTCTGGTGCATAATATGACCCCCGCAGGCGACTAGTTTAGGGTTATAGCCATTTTAAGATTTTGAATTTTTTTTTTCTGGTGCATAATATGACCCCCGTAGACGCCTAGTTTAGGAGTTATAGCCATTTTAAGATTTTGAATTTTCTTTTTTCTGGTGCATAATATGACCCCCGTAGACGCCTAGTTTAGGAGTTATAGCCATTTTAAGATTTTGAATTTTCTTTTTTCTGGTGCATAATATGACCCCCGCAGACGCCTAGTTTAGGAGTTATAGCCATTTTAAGATTTTGAATTTTCTTTTTTCTGGTGCATAATATGACCCCCGCAGACGCCTAGTTTAGGAGTTATAGCCATTTTAAGATTTTGAATTTTCTTTTTTCTGGTGCATTATATGACCCCAGCGGACGCCTAGTTTAGGAGTTATAGCCATTTTAAGATTTTGAATTTTTTTTTTCTGGTGCATAATATGACCCCCCAGACGCCTAGTTTAGGAGTTATAGCCATTTTAAGATTTTGAATTTTTTTTTTCCGGTGCATAATATGACCCCCGCAGACGCCTAGTTTAGGAGTTATAGCCATTTTAAGATTTTGAATTTTTTTTTTTCTGGTGCATAATATGACCCTCGCAGACGCCTAGTTTAGGAGTTATAGCCATTTTAAGATTTTGAATTTTTTTTTTCTGGTGCATAATATGACCCCCGCAGACGCCTTGTTTAGGAGTTATAGCCATTTTAAGATCTTGAATTTTCTTTTTTCTGGTGCATAATATAACCCTCGCAGACGCCTAGTTTAGGAGTTATAGCCATTTTAAGATCTTGAATTTTCTTTTTTCTGGTGCATAATATAACCCCCGCAGACGCCTAGTTTAGGAGTTATAGCCATTTTAAGATTTTGAATTTTCTTTTTTCTGGTGCATAATATAACCCCCGCAGACGCCTAGTTTAGGAGTTATAGCCATTTTAAGATTTTGAATTTTCTTTTTTCTGGTGCATAATATGACCCACGCAGACGCATAGTTTAGGAGTTATAGCCATTTTAAGATTTTGAATTTTCTTTTTTCTGGTGCATAATATGACCCCCGTAGACGCCTAGTTTAGGAGTTATAGCCATTTTAAGATTTTGAATTTTCTTTTTTCTGGTGCATAATATGACCCCCGCAGACGCCTAGTTTAGGAGTTATAGCCATTTTAAGATTTTGAATTTTCTTTTTTCTGGTGCATAATATGACCCCCGCAGACGCCTAGTTTAGGAGTTATAGCCATTTTAAGATTTAGAATTTTCTTTTTTCTGGTGCATTATATGACCCCAGCGGACGCCTAGTTTAGGAGTTATAGCCATTTTAAGATTTTGAATTTTCTTTTTTCTGGTGCATAATATGACCACCGCAGACGCCTAGTTTAGGAGTTATAGCCATTTTAAGATTTTGAATTTTCTTTTTTCTGGTGCATAATATGACCACCGCAGACGCCTAGTTTAGGAGTTATAGCCATTTTAAGATTTTGAATTTTTTTTTTCTGGTGCATAATATGACCCCCGCAGACGCCTAGTTTAGGAGTTATAGCCATTTTAAGGTTTTGAATTTTCTTTTTTCTGGTGCATAATATGACCCCCCCAGACGCCTAGTTTAGGAGTTATAGCCATTTTAAGATTTTGAATTTTTTTTTTCTGGTGCATAATATGACCCCCGCAGACGCCTAGTTTAGGAGTTATAGCCATTTTAAGATTTTGAATTTTCTTTTTTCTGGTGCATAATATGACCCCCGCAGATGCCTAGTTCAGGAGTTATAGCCATTTTAAGATTTTGAATTTTTTTTTTCTGGTGCATAATATGACCCCCGCAGACGCCTAGTTTAGGAGTTATAGCCATTTTAAGATTTTGAATTTTCTTTTTTCTGGTGCATAATATGACCCCAGCGGACGCCTAGTTTAGGAGTTATAGCCATTTTAAGATTTTGAATTTTTTTTTTCTGGTGCATAATATGACCCCCGCAGACACCTAGTTTAGGAGTTATAGCCATTTTAAGATTTTGAATTTTCTTTTCTCTGGTGCATAATATGACCCCCGCAGACGCCTAGTTTAGGAGTTATAGCCATTTTAAGATTTTGAATTTTTTTTTCTGGTGCATAATATGACCCCCGCAGACGCCTAGTTTAGGAGTTATAGCCATTTTAAGATTTTGAATTTTCTTTTTTCTGGTGCATAATATGACCCCCCAGACGACTAGTTTAGGAGTTATAGCCATTTTAAGATTTTGAATTTTCTTTTTTCTGGTGCATTATATGACCCCCGCAGACGCCTAGTTTAGGAGTTATAGCCATTTTAAGATTTTGAATTTTTTTTTCTGGTGCATAATATGACCCCCGCAGACGCCTAGTTTAGGAGTAATAGCCATTTTAAGATTTTGAATTTTTTTTTCTGGTGCATAATATGACCCCCGCAGACGCCTAGTTTAGGAGTTATAGCCATTTTAAGATTTTGAATTTTCTTTTTTCTGGTGCATAATATGACCCCCGCAGATGCCTAGTTTAGGAGTTATAGCCATTTTAAGATTTTGAATTCTCTTTTTTCTGGTGCATAATATGACCCCCGCAGACGCCTAGTTTAGGAGTAATAGCCATTTTAAGATTTTGAATTTTCTTTTTTCTGGTGCATAATATGACCCACGCAGACGCCTAGTTTAGGAGTTATAGCCATTTTAAGATTTAGAATTTTTTTTTTCTGGTGCATAATATGACCCCCGCAGACGCCTAGTTTAGGAGTTATAGCCATTTTAAGATTTTGAATTTTTTTTTTCTGGTGCATAATATGACCCCCGCAGACGCCTAGTTTAGGAGTTATAGCCATTTTAAGATTTTGAATTTTCTTTTTTCTGGTGCATAATATGACCCCCGCAGACGCCTAGTTTAGGAGTTATAGCCATTTTAAGATTTTGAATTTTTTTTTCTGGTGCATAATATGACCCCCGCAGACGCCTAGTTTAGGAGTTATAGCCATTTTAAGATCTTGAATTTTCTTTTTTCTGGTGCATAATATAACCCCCGCAGACGCCTAGTTTAGGAGTTATAGCCATTTTAAGATTTTGAGTTTTCTTTTTTCTGGTGCATAATATGACCCCCGCAGACGCCTAGTTTAGGAGTTATAGCCATTTTAAGATTTTGAATTTTCTTTTTTCTGGTGCATAATATGACCCCCACATACGCCTAGTTTAGGAGTTATAGCCAATTTAAGATTTTGAATTTTCTTTTTTCTGGTGCATAATATGACCCCCGTAGACGCCTAGTTTAGGAGTTATAGCCATTTTAAGATTTTGAATTTTCTTTTTTCTGGTGCATAATATGACCCCCGCAGACGCCTAGTTTAGGAGTTATAGCCATTTTAAGATTTTGAATTTTCTTTTTTCTGGTGCATAATATGAACCCCGCAGACGCCTAGTTTAGGAGTTATAGCCATTTTAAGATTTTGAATTTTTTTTTTCTGGTGCATAATAAGACCCCCGCAGACGCCTAGTTTAGGAGTTATAGCCATTTTAAGATTTTGAATTTTTTTTTTCTGGTGCATAATATGACCCCCCAGACGCCTAGTTTAGGAGTTATAGCCATTTTAAGATTTTGAATTTTTTTTTTCTGGTGCATAATATGACCCCCCAGACGCCTAGTTTAGGAGTTATAGCCATTTTAAGATTTTGAATTTTTTTTTTCCGGTGCATAATATGACCCACGCAGACGCATAGTTTAGGAGTTATAGCCATTTTAAGATTTTGAATTTTCTTTTTTCTGGTGCATAATATGACCCCCGTAGACGCCTAGTTTAGGAGTTATAGCCATTTTAAGATTTTGAATTTTCTTTTTTCTGGTGCATAATATGACCCCCCCAGACGACTAGTTTAGGAGTTATAGCCATTTTAAGATTTTGAATTTTCTTTTTTCTGGTGCATTATATGACCCCCGCAGACGCCTAGTTTAGGAGTTATAGCCATTTTAAGATTTTGAATTTTTTTTTCTGGTGCATAATATGACCCCCGCAGACGCCTAGTTTAGGAGTAATAGCCATTTTAAGATTTTGAATTTTTTTTTCTGGTGCATAATATGACCCCCGCAGACGCCTAGTTTAGGAGTTATAGCCATTTTAAGATTTTGAATTTTCTTTTTTCTGGTGCATAATATGACCCCCGCAGATGCCTAGTTTAGGAGTTATAGCCATTTTAAGATTTTGAATTCTCTTTTTTCTGGTGCATAATATGACCCCCGCAGACGCCTAGTTTAGGAGTAATAGCCATTTTAAGATTTTAAATTTTTTTTTTCTGGTGCATAATATGACCCCCGCAGACGCCTAATTTAGGAGTTATAGCCATTTTAAGATTTTGAATTTTTTTTTTTCTGGTGCATAATATGACCCCCGCAGACGCCTAGTTTAGGAGTTATAACCATTTTAAGATTTTGAATTTTCTTTTTTCTGGTGCATAATATGACCCCCGCAGGCGACTAGTTTAGGGTTATAGCCATTTTAAGATTTTGAATTTTTTTTTTCTGGTGCATAATATGACCCCCGCAGACGCCTAGTTTAGGAGTTATAGCCATTTTAAGATTTTGAATTTTTTTTTTCTGGTGCATAATTGACCCCCGCAGACGCCTAGTTTAGGAGTTATAGCCATTTTAAGATCTTGAATTTTCTTTTTTCTGGTGCATAATATAACCCCCGCAGACGCCTAGTTTAGGAGTTATAGCCATTTTAAGATTTTGAATTTTCTTTTTTCTGGTGCATAATATGACCCCCGCAGACGCCTAGTTTAGGAGTTATAGCCATTTTAAGATCTTGAATTTTCTTTTTTCTGGTGCATAATATAACCCCCGCAGACGCCTAGTTTAGGAGTTATAGCCATTTTAAGATTTTGAATTTTCTTTTTTCTGGTGCATAATATGACCCCCGCTGACGCCTAGTTTAGGAGTTATAGCCATTTTAAGATTTTGAATTTTTTTTTTCTGGTGCATAATATGACCCCCGCAGACGCCTAGTTTAGGAGTTATAGCCATTTTAAGATTTTGAATTTTCTTTTTTCTGGTGCATAATATGACCCACGCAGACGCCTAGTTTAGGAGTTATAGCCATTTTAAGATTTTGAATTTTTTTTTCTGGTGCATAATATGACCCCCGCAGACGCCTAGTTTAGGAGTTATAGCCATTTTAAGATTTTGAATTTTTTTTTTCTGGTGCATAATATGACCCCCGCAGACGCCTAGGTTAGGAGTTATAGCCATTTTAAGATTTTGAATTTTCTTTTTTCTGGTGCATAATATGACCCCCGCAGACGCCTAGTTTAGGAGTTATAGCCATTTTAAGATTTTGAATTTTTTTTTTCTGGTGCATAATATGACCCCCGCAGACGCCTAGTTTAGGAGTTATAGCCATTTTAAGATCTTGAATTTTCTTTTTTCTGGTGCATAATATGACCCCCGCAGACGCCTAGTTTAGGAGTTATAGCCATTTTAAGATTTTGAATTTTCTTTTTTCTGGTGCATAATATGACCCCCGCAGACGCCTAGTTTAGGAGTTATAGCCATTTTAAGATTTTGAATTTTCTTTTTTCTGTTATAGCCATTTTAAGATTTTGAATTTTTTTTTTCTGGTGCATAATATGACCCCCCAGACGCCTAGTTTAGGAGTTATAGCCATTTTAAGATTTTGAATTTTTTTTTTCCGGTGCATAATATGACCCCCGCAGACGCCTAGTTTAGGAGTTATAGCCATTTTAAGATTTTGAAATTTTTTTTTCTGGTGCATAATATGACCCTCGCAGACGCCTAGTTTAGGAGTTATAGCCATTTTAAGATTTTGAATTTTTTTTTTCTGGTGCATAATATGACCCCCGCAGACGCCTAGTTTAGGAGTTATAGCCATTTTAAGATCTTGAATTTTCTTTTTTCTGGTGCATAATATAACCCTCGCAGACGCCTAGTTTAGGAGTTATAGCCATTTTAAGATCTTGAATTTTCTTTTTTCTGGTGCATAATATAACCCCCGCAGACGCCTAGTTTAGGAGTTATAGCCATTTTAAGATCTTGAATTTTCTTTTTTCTGGTGCATAATATAACCCCCGCAGACGCCTAGTTTAGGAGTTATAGCCATTTTAAGATTTTGAATTTTCTTTTTTCTGGTGCATAATATGACCCACGCAGACGCATAGTTTAGGAGTTATAGCCATTTTAAGATTTTGAATTTTCTTTTTTCTGGTGCATAATATGACCCCCGTAGACGACTAGTTTAGGAGTTATAGCCATTTTAAGATTTTGAATTTTCTTTTTTCTGGTGCATAATATGACCCCCGCAGACGCCTAGTTTAGGAGTTATAGCCATTTTAAGATTTTGAATTTTCTTTTTTCTGGTGCATAATATGACCCCCGCAGACGCCTAGTTTAGGAGTTATAGCCATTTTAAGATTTTGAATTTTCTTTTTTCTGGTGCATAATATGACCCCCCCAGACGCCTAGTTTAAGAGTTATAGCCATTTTAAGATTTTGAATTTTTTTTTTCTGGTGCATAATATGACCCCCGCAGACGACTAGTTTAGGAGTTATAGCCATTTTAAGATTTTGAATTTTCTTTTTTCTGGTGCATTATATGACCCCCGCAGACGCCTAGTTTAGGAGTTATAGCCATTTTAAGATTTTTAATTTTTTTTTCTGGTGCGTAATATGACCCCCGCAGACGCCTAGTTTAGGAGTTATAGCCATTTTAAGATTTTGAATTTTTTTTTCTGGTGCATAATATGACCCCCGCAGACGCCTAGTTTAGGAGTTATAGCCATTTTAAGATTTTGAATTTTCTTTTTTCTGGTGCATAATATGACCCCCGCAGACGCCTAGTTTAGGAGTTATAGCCATTTTAAGATCTTGAATTTTCTTTTTACTGGTGCATAATATAACCCCCGCAGACGATTAGTTTAGGAGTTATAGCCATTTTAAGATTTTGAATTTTCTTTTTTCTGGTGCATAGTATGACCCCCGCAGACGCATAGTTTAGGAGTTATAGCCATTTTAAGATTTTGAATTTTTTTTTTCTGGTGCATAATATGACCCCCGCAGACGCCTAGTTTAGGAGTTATAGCCATTTTAAGATTTTGAATTTTTTTTTTCTGGTGCATAATATGACCCCCCAGACGCCTAGTTTAGGAGTTATAGCCATTTTAAGATTTTGAATTTTTTTTTTCTGGTGCATAATATGACCCCCGCAGACGCCTAGTTTAGGAGTTATAGCCATTTTAAGATCTTGAATTTTCTTTTTTCTGGTGCATAATATAACCCCTGCAGACGCCTAGTTTAGGAGTTATAGCCATTTTAAGATCTTGAATTTTCTTTTTTCTGGTGCATAATATGACCCCCGCAGACGACTAGTTTAGGAGTTATAGCCATTTTAAGATTTTGAATTTTCTTTTTTCTGGTGCATAATATGACCCCCGCAGACGCCTAGTTTAGGAGTTATAGCCATTTTAAGATTTTGAATTTTTTTTTTCTGGTGCATAATTTGACCCCCGCAGACTCCTAGTTTAGGAGTTATAGCCATTTTAAGATTTTGAATTTTCTTTTTTCTGGTGCATAATATGAACCCCGCAGACGCCTAGTTTAGGAGTTATAGCCATTTTAAGATTTTGAATTTTTTTTTTCTGGTGCATAATATGACCCCCGCAGACGCCTAGTTTAGGAGTTATAGCCATTTTAAGATTTTGAATTTTTTTTTTCTGGCGCATAATATGACCCCCCAGTCGCCTAGTTTAGGAGTTATAGCCATTTTAAGATTTTGAATTTTTTTTTTCTGGTGCATAATATGACCCCCCAGACGCCTAGTTTAGGAGTTATAGCCATTTTAAGATTTTGAATTTTTTTTTTCTGGTGCATAATATGACACTCGCAGACGCCTAGTTTAGGAGTTATAGCCATTTTAAGATTTTGAATTTTTTTTTTCTGGTGCATAATATGACCCCCGCAGACGCCTAGTTTAGGAGTTATAGCCATTTTAAGATCTTGAATTTTCTTTTTTCTGGTGCATAATATAACCCTCGCAGACGCCTAGTTTAGGAGTTATAGCCATTTTAAGATCTTGAATTTTCTTTTTTCTGGTGCATAATATAACCCCCGCAGACGCCTAGTTTAGGAGTTATAGCCATTTTAAGATCTTGAATTTTCTTTTTTCTGGTGCATAATATAACCCCCGCAGACGCCTAGTTTAGGAGTTATAGCCATTTTAAGATTTTGAATTTTCTTTTTTCTGGTGCATAATATGACCCACGCAGACGCATAGTTTAGGAGTTATAGCCATTTTAAGATTTTGAATTTTCTTTTTTCTGGTGCATAATATGACCCCCGTAGACGCCTAGTTTAGGAGTTATAGCCATTTTAAGATTTTGAATTTTCTTTTTTCTGGTGCATAATATGACCCCCGCAGACGCCTAGTTTAGGAGTTATAGCCATTTTAAGATTTTGAATTTTCTTTTTTCTGGTGCATAATATGACCCCCGCAGACGCCTAGTTTAGGAGTTATAGCCATTTTAAGATTTTGAATTTTCTTTTTTCTGGTGCATAATATGACCCCCCCAGACGCCTAGTTTAAGAGTTATAGCCATTTTAAGATTTTGAATTTTTTTTTTCTGGTGCATAATATGACCCCCGCAGACGACTAGTTTAGGAGTTATAGCCATTTTAAGATTTTGAATTTTCTTTTTTCTGGTGCATTATATGACCCCCGCAGACGCCTAGTTTAGGAGTTATAGCCATTTTAAGATTTTTAATTTTTTTTTCTGGTGCATATTATGACCCCCGCAGACGCCTAGTTTAGGAGTTATAGCCATTTTAAGATTTTGAATTTTTTTTTCTGGTGCATAATATGACCCCCGCAGACGCCTGGTTTAGGAGTTATAGCCATTTTAAGATTTTGAATTTTCTTTTTTCTGGTGCATAATATGACCCCCGCAGACGCCTAGTTTAGGAGTTATAGCCATTTTAAGATTTTAAATTTTTTTTTTCTGGTGCATAATATGACCCCCGCAGACGCCTAATTTAGGAGTTATAGCCATTTTAAGATTTTGAATTTTCTTTTTTCTGGTGCATAATATGACCCCCGCAGACGCCTAGTTTAGGAGTTATAGCCATTTTAAGATTTTGAATTTTCTTTTTTCTGGTGCATAATATGACCCCCGCAGACGACTAGTTTAGGGTTATAGCCATTTTAAGATTTTGAATTTTTTTTTTCCGGTGCATAATATGACCCCCGCAGACGCCTAGTTTAGGAGTTATAGCCATTTTAAGATTTTGAATTTTTTTTTTCTGGTGCATAATATGACCACCGCAGACGCCTAGGTTAGGAGTTATAGCCATTTTAAGATCTTGAATTTTCTTTTTTCTGGTGCATAATATAACCCCCGCAGACGCCTAGTTTAGGAGTTATAGCCATTTTAAGATTTTGAATTTTCTTTTTTCTGGTGCATAATATGACCCCCCCAGACGCCTAGTTTAAGAGTTATAGCCATTTTAAGATTTTGAATTTTTTTTTTCTGGTGCATAATATGACCCCCGCAGACGACTAGTTTAGGAGTTATAGCCATTTTAAGATTTTGAATTTTCTTTTTTCTGGTGCATAATATGACCCCCGCAGACGCCTAGTTTAGGAGTTATAGCCATTTTAAGATCTTGAATTTTCTTTTTTCTGGTGCATAATATAACCCCCGCAGACGATTAGTTTAGGAGTTATAGCCATTTTAAGATTTTGAATTTTCTTTTTTCTGGTGCATAGTAAGACCCCCGCAGACGCATAGTTTAGGAGTTATAGCCATTTTAAGATTTTGAATTTTTTTTTTCTGGTGCATAATATGACCCCCGCAGACGCCTAGTTTAGGAGTTATAGCCATTTTAAGATTTTGAATTTTTTTTTCTGGTGCATAATATGACCCCCGCAGACGCCTAGTTTAGGAGTTATAGCCATTTTAAGATTTTGAATTTTCTTTTTTCTGGTGCATAATATGACCCCCGCAGACGCCTAGTTTAGGAGTTATAGCCATTTTAAGATTTTGAATTTTTTTTTTCTGGTGCATAATATGACCCCCGCAGACGCCTAGTTTAGGAGTTATAGCCATTTTAAGATTTTGAATTTTCTTTTTTCTGGTGCATAATATGACCCCCGCAGACGCCTAGTTTAGGAGTTATAGCCATTTTAAGATTTTGAATTTTTTTTTTCTGGTGCATAATATGACCCCCGCAGACGCCTAGTTTAGGAGTTATAGCCATTTAAAGATCTTGAATTTTCTTTTTTCTGGTGCATAATATAACCCCCGCAGACGCCTAGTTTAGGAGTTATAGCCATTTTAAGATTTTGAATTTTCTTTTTTCTGGTGCATAATATGACCCCCGCAGACGCCTAGTTTAGGAGTTATAGCCATTTTAAGATTTTGAATTTTCTTTTTTCTGGTGCATAATATGACCCCCGCAGACGCCTAGTTTAGGAGTTATAGCCATTTTAAGATTTTGAATTTTCTTTTTTCTGGTGCATAATATGACCCCCGCAGACGACTAGTTTAGGAGCTATAGCCATTTTAAGATTTTGAATTTTCTTTTTTCTGGTGCATAATATGACCCCCGCAGACGCCTAGTTTAGGAGTTATAGCCATTTTAAGATTTTGAATTTTTTTTTTCTGGTGCATAATATGACCCCCGCAGACGCCTAGTTTAGGAGTTATAGCCATTTTAAGATTTTGAATTTTCTTTTTTCTGGTGCATAATATGACCCCCCAGACGCCTAGTTTAGGAGTTATAGCCATTTTAAGATTTTGAATTTTTTTTTTCTGGTGCATAATATGACCCCCGCAGACGCCTCGTTTAGGAGTTATAGCCATTTTAAGATTTTGAATTTTTTTTTTTCTGGTGCATAATATGACCCTCGCAGACGCCTAGTTTAGGAGTTATAGCCATTTTAAGGTTTTGAATTTTTTTTTTTCTGGTGCATAATATGACCCCCGCAGACGCCTAGTTTAGGAGTTATAGCCATTTTAAAATTTTGAATTTTCTTTTTTCTGGTGCATAATATGACCCCCAAAGACGCCTAGTTTAAGAGTTATAGCCATTTTAAGATTTTGAATTTTTTTTTTCTGGTGCATAATATGACCCCCGCAGACGACTAGTTTAGGAGTTATAGCCATTTTAAGATTTTTAATTTTTTTTTCTGGTGCATAATATGACCCCCGCAGACGCCTAGTTTAGGAGTTATAGCCATTTTAAGATTTTGAATTTTTTTTTCTGGTGCATAATATGACCCCCGCAGACGCCTGGTTTAGGAGTTATAGCCATTTTAAGATTTTGAATTTTCTTTTTTCTGGTGCATAATATGACCCCCGCAGATGCCTAGTTTAGGAGTTATAGCCATTTTAAGATTTTGAATTTTCTTTTTTCTGGTGCATAATATGACCCCCGCAGACGCCTAGTTTAGGAGTTATAGCCATTTTAAGATTTTAAATTTTTTTTTTCTGGTGCATAATATGACCCCCGCAGACGCCTAGTTTAGGAGTTATAGCCATTTTAAGATTTTTAATTTTTTTTTCTGGTGCATAATATGACCCCCGCAGACGCCTAGTTTAGGAGTTATAGCCATTTTAAGATTTTGAATTTTTTTTTCTGGTGCATAATATGACCCCCGCAGACGCCTGGTTTAGGAGTTATAGCCATTTTAAGATTTTGAATTTTCTTTTTTCTGGTGCATAATATGACCCCCGCAGATGCCTAGTTTAGGAGTTATAGCCATTTTAAGATTTTGAATTTTCTTTTTTCTGGTGCATAATATGACCCCCGCAGACGCCTAGTTTAGGAGTTATAGCCATTTTAAGATTTTAAATTTTTTTTTTCTGGTGCATAATATGACCCCCGCAGACGCCTAGTTTAGGAGTTATAGCCATTTTAAGATTTTGAATTTTTTTTTTCTGGTGCATAATATGACCCCCGCAGACGCCTAATTTAGGAGTTATAGCCATTTTAAGATTTTGAATTTTCTTTTTTCTGGTGCATAATATGACCCCCGCAGACGCCAAGTTTAGGAGTTATAGCCATTTTAAGATTTTGAATTTTCTTTTTTCTGGTGCATAATATGACCCCCGCAGACGACTAGTTTAGGGTTATAGCCATTTTAAGATTTTGAATTTTTTTTTTCTGGTGCATAATATGACCCCCGCAGACGCCTAGTTCAGGAGTTATAGCCATTTTAAGATTTTGAATTTTTTTTTTCTGGTGCATAATATGACCCCCGCAGACGCCTAGTTTAGGAGTTATAGCCATTTTAAGATCTTGAATTTTCTTTTTTCTGGTGCATAATATAACCCCCGCAGACGCCTAGTTTAGGAGTTATAGCCATTTTAATATTTTGAATTTTCTTTTTTCTGGTGCATAATATGACCCCCGCAGACGCCTAGTTTAGGAGTTATAGCCATTTTAAGATCTTGAATTTTCTTTTTTCTGGTGCATAATATAACCCCCGCAGACGATTAGTTTAGGAGTTATAGCCATTTTAAGATTTTGAATTTTCTTTTTTCTGGTGCATAATATGACCCCCGCAGACGCATAGTTTAGGAGTTATAGCCATTTTAAGATTTTGAATTTTTTTTTTCTGGTGCATAATATGACCCCCGCAGACGCCTAGTTTAGGAGTTATAGCCATTTTAAGATTTTGAATTTTTTTTTTCTGGTGCATAATATGACCCCCGCAGACGCCTAGTTTAGGAGTTATAGCCATTTTAAGATTTAGAATTTTTTTTTTTCTGGTGCATAATATGACCCCCGCAGACGCCTAGTTTAGGAGTTATAGCCATTTTAAGATCTTGAATTTTCTTTTTTCTGGTGCATAATATAACCCCCGCAGACGCCTAGTTTAGGAGTTATAGCCATTTTAAGATTTTGAATTTTCTTTTTTCTGGTGCATAATATGACCCCCGCAGACGCCTAGTTTAGGAGTTATAGCCATTTTAAGATTTTGAATTTTCTTTTTTCTGGTGCATAATATGACCCCCGTAGACGCCTAGTTTAGGAGTTATAGCCATTTTAAGATTTTGAATTTTTTTTTTTCTAGTGCATAATATGACCCCCGCAGACGCCTAGTTTAGGAGTTATAGCCATTTTAAGATTTTGAATTTTTTTTTTCTGGTGCATAATATGACCCCCGCAGACGCCTCGTTTAGGAGTTATAGCCATTTTAAGATCTTGAATTTTCTTTTTGCTGGTGCATAATATAACCCCCGCAGACGACTAGTTTAGGAGTTATAGCCATTTTAAGATTTTGAATTTTTTTTTTCTGGTGCATAATATGACCCCCGCAGACGCCTAGTTTAGGAGTTATAGCCATTTTAAGATTTAGAATTTTTTTTTTCTGGTGCATAATATGACCCCCGCAGACGCCTAGTTTAGGAGTTATAGCCATTTTAAGATCTTGAATTTTCTTTTTTCTGGTGCATAATATAACCCCCGCAGACGCCTAGTTTAGGAGTTATAGCCATTTTAAGATTTTGAATTTTTTTTTTTCTAGTGCATAATATGACCCCCGCAGACGCCTAGTTTAGGAGTTATAGCCATTTTAAGATTTTGAATTTTTTTTTTCTGGTGCATAATATGACCCCCGCAGACGCCTAGTTTAGGAGTTATAGCCATTTTAAGATCTTGAATTTTCTTTTTTCTGGTGCATAATATAACCCCCGCAGACGACTAGTTTAGGAGTTATAGCCATTTTAAGATCTTGAATTTTCTTTTTTCTGGTGCATAATATAACCCCCGCAGACGCCTAGTTTAGGAGTTATAGCCATTTTAAGATTTTGAATTTTCTTTTTTCTGGTGCATAATATGACCCCCGCAGACGCCTAGTTTAGGAGTTATAGCGATTTTAAGATTTTGAATTTTTTTTTCTGGTGCATAATATGACCCACGCAGACGCCTAGTTTAGGAGTTATAGCCATTTTAAGATTTTGAATTTTTTTTTTCTGGTGCATAATATTACCCCCCAGACGCCTAGTTTAGGAGTTAAAGCCATTTTAAGATTTTGAATTTTTTTTTTCTGGTGCATAATATGACCCCCGCAGACGCCTAGTTTAGGAGTTATAGCCATTTTAAGATTTTGAATTTTCTTTTTTCTGGTGCATAATATGACCCCCGCAGACGCCTAGTTTAGGAGTTATAGCCATTTTAAGATTTTGAATTTTTTTTTTCTGGTGCATAATGTGACCCCCCAGACGCCTAGTTTAGGAGTTATAGCCATTTTAAGATTTTGAATTTTCTTTTTTCTGGTGCATAATATGACCCCCGCAGACGCCTAGTTTAGGAGTTACAGCCATTTTAATATTTTGAATTTTCTTTTTTCTGGTGCATAATATGACCCCCGCAGACGCCTAGTTTAGGAGTTATAGCCATTTTAAGATTTTGAATTTTCTTTTTTCTGGTGCATAAAATGACCCCCCCAGACGCCTAGTTTAAGAGTTATAGCCATTTTAAGATTTTGAATTTTTTTTTCTGGTGCATAATATGACCCCCGCAGACGACTAGTTTAGGAGTTATAGCCATTTTAAGATTTTGAATTTTCTTTTTTCTGGTGCATTATATGACCCCCGCAGACGCCTAGTTTAGGAGTTATAGCCATTTTAAGATTTTTAATTTTTTTTTCTGGTGCATAATATGACCCCCGCAGACGCGTAGTTTAGGAGTTATAGCCATTTTAAGATTTTGAATTTTTTTTTCTGGTGCATAATATGACCCCCGCAGACGCCTGGTTTAGGAGTTATAGCCATTTTAAGATTTTGAATTTTCTTTTTTCTGGTGCATAATATGACCCCCGCAGATGCCTAGTTTAGGAGTTATAGCCATTTTAAGATTTTGAATTTTCTTTTTTCTGGTGCATAATATGACCCCCGCAGACGCCTAGTTTAGGAGTTATAGCCATTTTAAGATTTTAAATTTTTTTTTTCTGGTGCATAAAATGACCCACGCAGACGCCTAATTTAGGAGTTATAGCCATTTTAAGATTTTGAATTTTCTTTTTTCTGGTGCATAATATGACCCCCGCAGACGCCTAGTTTAGGAGTTATAGCCATTTTAAGATTTTGAATTTTCTTTTTTCTGGTGCATAATATGACCCCCGCAGACGCCTAGTTTAGGAGTTATAGCCATTTTAAGATCTTGAATTTTCTTTTTTCTGGTGCATAATATAACCCCCGCAGACGCCTAGTTTAGGAGTTATAGCCATTTTAAGATTTTGAATTTTTTTTTTTCTGGTGCATAATATGACCCCCGCAGACGCCTAGTTTAGGAGTTATAGCCATTTTAAGATTTTGAATTTTCTTTTTTCTGGTGCATAATATGACCCCCGCAGACGCCTAGTTTAGGAGTTATAGCTATTTTAAGATCTTGAATTTTCTTTTTTCTGGTGCATAATATAACCCCCGCAGACGCCTAGTTTAGGAGTTATAGCCATTTTAAGATTTTGAATTTTCTTTTTTCTGGTGCATAATATGACCCCCGCAGACGCCTAGTTTAGGAGTTATAGCCATTTTAAGATTTTGAATTTTCTTTTTTCTGGTGCATAATATGACCCCCGCAGACGCCTAGTTTAGGAGTTATAGCCATTTTAAGATTTTGAATTTTCTTTTTTCTGGTGCATAATATGACCCCCGTAGACGCCTAGTTTAGGAGTTATAGCCATTTTAAGATTTTGAATTTTTTTTTTTCTAGTGCATAATATGACCCCCGCAGACGCCTAGTTTAGGAGTTATAGCCATTTTAAGATTTTGAATTTTTTTTTTCTGGTGCATAATATGACCCCCGCAGACGCCTCGTTTAGGAGTTATAGCCATTTTAAGATCTTGAATTTTCTTTTTTCTGGTGCATAATATAACCCCCGCAGACGACTAGTTTAGGAGTTATAGCCATTTTAAGATCTTGAATTTTCTTTTTTCTGGTGCATAATATAACCCCCGCAGACGCCTAGTTTAGGAGTTATAGCCATTTTAAGATTTTGAATTTTCTTTTTTCTGGTGCATAATATGACCCCCGCAGACGCCTAGTTTAGGAGTTATAGCCATTTTAAGATTTTGAATTTTCTTTTTTCTGGTGCATAATATGACCCCCGCAGACGCCTAGGTTAGGAGTTATAGCCATTTTAAGATTTTGAATTTTCTTTTTTCTGGTGCATAATATGACCCCCGCAGACGCCTAGTTTAGGAGTTATAGCCATTTTAAGATTTTGAATTTTTTTTTTCTGGTGCATAATATGACCCCCCAGACGCCTAGTTTAGGAGTTATAGCCATTTTAAGATTTTGAATTTTCTTTTTTCTGGTGCATAATATGACCCCCGCAGACGCCTAGTTTAGGAGTTATAGCCATTTTAAGATTTTGAATTTTTTTTTTCTAGTGCATAATATGACCCCCGCAAACGCCTAGTTTAGGAGTTATAGCCATTTTAAGATTTTGAATTTTTTTTTCTGGTGCATAATATGACCCCCGCAGACGCCTAGTTTAGGAGTTATAACCATTTTAAGATTTTGAATTTTCTTTTTTCTGGTGCATAATATGACTCCCGCAGACGCCTAGTTTAGGAGTTATAGCCATTTTAATATTTTGAATTTTTTTTTTCTGGTGCATAATATGACCCCCGCAGACGCCTAGTTTAGGAGTTATAGCCATTTTAAGATTTTGAATTTTTTTTTTCTGGTGCATAATATGACCCCCGCAGACGCCTAGTTTAGGAGTTATAGCCATTTTAAGATTTTGAATTTTCTTTTTTCTGGTGCATAATATGACCCCCGCAGACGCATAGTTTAGGAGTTATAGCCATTTTAAGATTTTGAATTTTCTTTTTTCTGGTGCATAATATGACCCCCCCAGACGCCTAGTTTAAGAGTTATAGCCATTTTAAGATTTTGAATTTTTTTTTTCTGGTGCATAATATGACCCCCGTAGACGCCTAGTTTAGGAGTTATAGCCATTTTAAGATTTTGAATTTTCTTTTTTCTGGTGCATAATATGACCCCCGCAGACGACTAGTTTAGGAGTTATAGCCATTTTAAGATTTTGAATTTTCTTTTTTCTGGTGCATTATATGACCCCCGCAGACGCCTAGTTTAGGAGTTATAGCCATTTTAAGATTTTGAATTTTTTTTTTCTGGTGCATAATATGACCCCCGCAGACGCCTAGTTTAGGAGTTATAGCCATTTTAAGATTTTGAATTTTCTTTTTTCTGGTGCATAATATGACCCCCGCAGACGCCTAGTTTAGGAGTTATAGCCATTTTAAGATTTTGAATTTTCTTTTTTCTGGTGCATAATATGACCCCCGCAGATGCCTAGTTTAGGAGTTATAGCCATTTTAAGATTTTGAATTTTCTTTTTTCTGGTGCATAATATGACCCCCGCAGACGCCTAGTTTAGGAGTTATAGCCGTTTTAAGATTTTGAATTTTCTTTTTTCTGGTGCATAATATGACCCCCGCAGACGCCTAGTTTAGGAGTTATAGCCATTTTAAGATTTTGAATTTTCTTTTTTCTGGTGCATAATATGACCCCCGCAGACGCCTAGTTTAGGAGTTATAGCCATTTTAAGATTTTGAATTTTTTTTTTCTAGTGCATAATATGACCCCCGCAAACGCCTAGTTTAGGAGTTATAGCCATTTTAAGATTTTGAATTTTTTTTTCTGGTGCATAATATGACCCCCGCAGACGCCTAGTTTAGGAGTTATAACCATTTTAAGATTTTGAATTTTCTTTTTTCTGGTGCATAATATGACCCCCGCAGACGCCTAGTTTAGGAGTTATAGCCATTTTAAGATTTTGAATTTTTTTTTTCTGGTGCATAATATGACCCCCGCAGACGCCTAGTTTAGGAGTTATAGCCATTTTAAGATTTTGAATTTTTTTTTTCTGGTGCATAATATGACCCCCGCAGACGCCTAGTTTAGGAGTTATAGCCATTTTAAGATTTTGAATTTTCTTTTTTCTGGTGCATAATATGACCCCCGCAGACGCCTAGTTTAGGAGTTATAGCCATTTTAAGATTTTGAATTTTCTTTTTTCTGGTGCATAATATGACCCCCCCAGACGCCTAGTTTAAGAGTTATAGCCATTTTAAGATTTTGAATTTTTTTTTTCTGGTGCATAATATGACCCCCGTAGACGCCTAGTTTAGGAGTTATAGCCATTTTAAGATTTTGAATTTTCTTTTTTCTGGTGCATAATATGACCCCCGCAGACGACTAGTTTAGGAGTTATAGCCATTTTAAGATTTTGAATTTTCTTTTTTCTGGTGCATTATATGACCCCCGCAGACGCCTAGTTTAGGAGTTATAGCCATTTTAAGATTTTGAATTTTTTTTTTCTGGTGCATAATATGACCCCCGCAGACGCCTAGTTTAGGAGTTATAGCCATTTTAAGATTTTGAATTTTCTTTTTTCTGGTGCATAATATGACCCCCGCAGACGCCTAGTTTAGGAGTTATAGCCATTTTAAGATTTTGAATTTTCTTTTTTCTGGTGCATAATATGACCCCCGCAGATGCCTAGTTTAGGAGTTATAGCCATTTTAAGATTTTGAATTTTCTTTTTTCTGGTGCATAATATGACCCCCGCAGACGCCTAGTTTAGGAGTTATAGCCGTTTTAAGATTTTGAATTTTCTTTTTTCTGGTGCATAATATGACCCCCGCAGACGCCTAGTTTAGGAGTTATAGCCATTTTAAGATTTTGAATTTTCTTTTTTCTGGTGCATAATATGACCCCCGCAGACGCCTAGTTTAGGAGTTATAGCCATTTTAAGATTTTGAATTTTTTTTTTCTGGTGCATAATATGACCCCCGTAGACGCCTAGTTTAGGAGTTATAGCCATTTTAGAATTTTGAATTTTTTTTTTCTGGTGCATAATATGACCCCCGCAGACGCCTAGTTTAGGAGTTATAGCCATTTTAAGATTTTGAATTTTCTTTTTTCTGGTGCATAATATGACCCCCGCAGACGCCTAGTTTAGGAGTTATAGCCATTTTAAGATTTTGAATTTTTTTTTTCTGGTGCATAATATGACCCCCGCAGACGCCTAGTTTAGGAGTTATAGCCATTTTAAGATTTTGAATTTTTTTTTTCTGGTGCATAATATGACCCCCCAGACGCCTAGTTTAGGAGTTATAGCCATTTTAAGATTTTGAATTTTCTTTTTTCTGGTGCATAATATGACCCCCGCAGACGCCTAGTTTAGGAGTTATAGCCATTTTAAGATTTTGAATTTTTTTTTTCTAGTGTATAATATGACCCCCGCAGACGCCTAGTTTAGGAGTTATAGCCATTTTAAGATTTTGATTTTTTTTTTTCTGGTGCATAATATGACCCCCGCAGACGCCTAGTTTAGGAGTTATAGCCATTTTAAGATTTTGAATTTTCTTTTTTCTGGTGCATAATATGACCCCCGCAGATGCCCAGTTTAGGAGTTATAGCCATTTTAAGATTTTGAATTTTCTTTTTTCTGGTGCATAATATGACCCCCGCAGACGCCTAGTTTAGGAGTTATAGCCATTTTAAGATTTTGAATTTTCTTTTTTCTGGTGCATTATATGACCCCCGCAGACGCCTAGTTTAGGAGTTATAGCCATTTTAAGATTTTGAATTTTTTTTTTTTCTGGTGCATAATATGACCCCCGCAGACGCCTAGTTTAGGAGTTATAGCCATTTTAAGATTTTGAATTTTTTTTTCTGGTGCATAATATGACCCCCGCAGACGCCTAGTTTAGGAGTTATAGCCATTTTAAGATTTTGAATTTTCTTTTTTCTGGTGCATTATATGACCCCAGCAGACGACTAGTTTAGGAGTTATAGCCATTTTAAGATTTTGAATTTTCTTTTTTCTGGTGCATTAAATGACCCCCGCAGACGCCTAGTTTAGGAGTTATAGCCATTTTAAGATTTTGAAGTTTTTTTTTTCTGGTGCATAATATGACCCCCGCAGACGCCTAGTTTAGGAGTTATAGCCATTTTAAGATTTTAAATTTTTTTTTCTGGTGCATAATATGACCCCCGCAGACGAATAGTTTAGGAGTTATAGCCATTTTAAGATTTTGAATTTTCTTTTTTCTGGTGCATAATATGACCCCCGCAGATGAATAGTTTAGGAGTTATAGCCATTTTAAGATTTTGAATTTTCTTTTTTCTGGTGCATAATATGACCCCCGCAGACGAATAGTTTAGGAGTTATAGCCATTTTAAGACTTTGAATTTTCTTTTTTCTGGTGCATAATATGACCCCCGCAGACGCCTAGTTTAGGAGTTATAGCCATTTTAAGATTTTGAATTTTCTTTTTTCTGGTGCATAATATGACCCCCGCAGACGCCTAGTTTAGGAGTTATAGCCATTTTAAGATTTTGAATTTTCTTTTTTCTGGTGCATAATATGACCCCCGCAGACGCTTAGTTTAGGAGTTATAGCCATTTTAAGATTTTGAATTTTCTTTTTTCTGGTGCCTAATATGACCCCCGCAGACGCCTAGTTTAGGAGTTATAGCCATTTTAAGATTTTGAATTTTCTTTTTTCTGGTGCATAATATGACCCCCGCAGACGCCTAGTTTAGGAGTTATAGCCATTTTAAGATTTTGAATTTTTTTTTTCTGGTGCATAATATGACCCCCCCAGACGCCTAGTTTAGGAGTTATAGCCATTTTAAGATTTTGAATTTTCTTTTTTCTGGTGCATAATATGACCCCCGCAGACGCCTAGTTTAGGAGTTATAGCCATTTTAAGATTTTGAATTTTCTTTTTTCTGGTGCATAATATGACCCCCGCAGACGCCTAGTTTAGGAGTTATAACCATTTTAAGATTTTGAATTTTTTTTTTCTGGTGCATAATATGACCCCCCAGACGCCTAGTTTAGGAGTTATAGCCATTTTAAGATTTTGAATTTTCTTTTTTCTGGTGCATAATATGACCCCCGCAGACGCCTAGTTTAGGAGTTATAGCCATTTTAAGATTTTGAATTTTTTTTTTCTGGTGCATAATATGACCCCCGTAGACGCCTAGTTTAGGAGTTATAGCCATTTTAAGATTTTGAATTTTCTTTTTTCTGGTGCATAATATGACCCCCGCAGACGCCTAGTTTAGGAGTTATAGCCATTTTAAGATTTTGAATTTTCTTTTTTCTGGTGCATAATATGACCCCCGCAGACGCCTAGTTTAGGAGTTATAGCCATTTTAAGATTTTGAATTTTTTTTTTCTAGTGCATAATATGACCCCCGCAGACGCCTAGTTTAGGAGTTATAGCCATTTTAAGATTTTGAATTTTTTTTTTCTGGTGCATAATATGACCCCCGCAGACGCCTAGATTAGGAGTTATAGCCATTTTAAGATTTTGAATTTTCTTTTTTCTGGTGCATAATATGACCCCCGCAGACGCCTAGTTTAGGAGTTATAGCCATTTTAAGATTTTGAATTTTTTTTTTCTAGTGCATAATATGACCCCCGCAGACGCCTAGTTTAGGAGTTATAGCCATTTTAAGATTTTGAATTTTCTTTTTTCTGGTGCATAATATGACCCCCGCAGACGCCTAGTTTAGGAGTTATAGCCATTTTAAGATTTTGAATTTTTTTTTCTAGTGCATAATATGACCCCCGCAGACGCCTAGTTTAGGAGTTCTAACCATTTTAAGATTTTGAATTTTCTTTTTTCTGGTGCATAATATGACCCCCGCAGACGCCTAGTTTAGGAGTTATAGCCATTTTAAGATTTTGAATTTTTTTTTTCTGGTGCATAATATGACCCCCGTAGACGCCTAGTTTAAGAGTTATAGCCATTTTAAGATTTTGAATTTTCTTTTTTCTGGTGCATAATATGACCCCCGCAGACGCCTAGTTTAGGAGTTATAGCCATTTTAAGATTTTGAATTTTCTTTTTTCTGGTGCATAATATGACCCCCGCAGACGCCTAGTTTAGGAGTTATAGCCATTTTAAGATTTTGAATTTTTTTTTTCTGGTGCATAATATGACCCCCGTAGACGCCTAGTTTAGGAGTTATAGCCATTTTAAGATTTTGAATTTTCTTTTTTCTGGTGCATAATATGACCCCCGCAGACGCCTAGTTTAGGAGTTATAGCCATTTTAAGATTTTGAATTTTCTTTTTTCTGGTGCATAATATGACCCCCGCAGACGCCTAGTTTAGGAGTTAAAGCCATTTTAAGATTTTGAATTTTTTTTTTCTGGTGCATAATATGACCCCCCAGACGCCTAGTTTAGGAGTTATAGCCATTTTAAGATTTTGAATTTTCTTTTTTCTGGTGCATAATATGACCCCCGCAGACGCCTAGTTTAGGAGTTATAGCCATTTTAAGATTTAGAATTTTTTTTTTCTAGTGCATAATATGACCCCCGCAGACGCCTAGTTTAGGAGTTATAGCCATTTTAAGATTTTGAATTTTTTTTTTCTGGTGCATAATATGACCCCCGCAGACGCCTAGTTTAGGAGTTATAGCCATTTTAAGATTTTGAATTTTCTTTTTTCTGGTGCATAATATGACCCCCGCTGATGCATAGTTTAGGAGTTATAGCCATTTTAAGATTTTAAATTTTCTTTTTTCTGGTGCATAATATGACCCCCCGCAGACGCCTAGTTTAGGAGTTATAGCCATTTTAAGATTTTGAATTTTCTTTTTTCTGGTGCATAATATGACCCCCGCAGACGCCTAGTTTAGGAGTTATAGCCATTTTAAGATTTTGAATTTTTCTTTTTTCTGGTGCATTATATGACCCCCGCAGACGCCTAGTTTAGGAGTTATAGCCATTTTAAGATTTTGAATTTTCTTTTTTCTGGTGCATAATATGACCCCCGCAGACGCCTAGTTTAGGAGTTATAGCCATTTTAAGATTTTGAATTTTCTTTTTTCTGGTGCAAAATATGACCCCCGCAGACGCCTAGTTTAGGAGTTATAGCCATTTTAAGATTTTGAATTTTTTTTTTTCTGGTGCATAATATGACCCCCGTAGACGCCCTAGTTTAGGAGTTATAGCCATTTTAAGATTTTGAATTTTCTTTTTTCTGGTGCATAATATGACCCCCGCAGACGCCTAGTTTAGGAGTTATAGCCATTTTAAGATTTTGAATTTTCTTTTTTTCTGGTGCATAATATGACCCCCGCAGTCGCCTAGTTTAGGAGTTATAGCCATTTTAAGATTTTGAATTTTCTTTTTTCTGGTGCATAATATGACCCCCGCAGACGCCTAGTTTAGGAGTTATAGCCATTTTAAGATTTTGAATTTTTTTTTTCTAGTGCATAATATGACCCCCGCAGACGCCTAGTTTTAGGAGTTATAGCCATTTTAAGATTTTGAATTTTTTTTTTCTGGTGCATAATATGACCCCCCGCAGACGCCTAGTTTAGGAGTTATAGCCATTTTAAGATTTTGAATTTTCTTTTTTCTGGTGCATAATATGACCCCCGCAGACGCCTAGTTAGGAGTTATAGCCATTTTAAGATTTTGAATTTTCTTTTTTCTGGTGCATAATATGACCCCCGCAGACGCCTAGTTTAGGAGTTATAGCCATTTTAAGATTTTGAATTTTCTTTTTTCTGGTGCATAATATGACCCCCGCAGACGCCTAGTTTAGGAGTTATAGCCATTTTAAGATTTTGAATTTTCTTTTTTCTGGTGCATAATATGACCCCCGCAGACGCCTAGTTTAGGAGTTATAGCCATTTTAAGATTTTGAATTTTCTTTTTTCTGGTGCATAATATGACCCCCGCAGACGCCTAGTTTAGGAGTTATAGCCATTTTAAGATTTTGAATTTTCTTTTTTCTGGTGCATAATATGACCCCCGCAGACGCCTAGTTTAGGAGTTATAGCCATTTTAAGATTTTGAATTTTCTTTTTTCTGGTGCATAATATGACCCCCGCAGACGCCTAGTTTAGGAGTTATAGCCATTTTAAGATTTTGAATTTTCTTTTTTCTGGTGCATAATATGACCCCCGCAGACGCCTAGTTTAGGAGTTATAGCCATTTTAAGATTTTGAATTTTCTTTTTTCTGGTGCATAATATGACCCCCCGCAGACGCCTAGTTTAGGAGTTATAGCCATTTTAAGATTTTGAATTTTTTTTTTTCTAGTGCATAATATGACCCCCGCAGACGCCTAGTTTAGGAGTTATAGCCATTTTAAGATTTTGAATTTTTTTTTTCTGGTGCATAATATGACCCCCGCAGACGCCTAGTTTAGGAGTTATAGCCATTTTAAGATTTTGAATTTTCTTTTTTCTGGTGCATAATATGACCCCCGCAGACGCCTAGTTTAGGAGTTATAGCCATTTTAAGATTTTGAATTTTCTTTTTTCTGGTGCATAATATGACCCCCGCAGACGCCTAGTTTAGGAGTTATAGCCATTTTAAGATTTTGAATTTTCTTTTTTCTGGTGCATAATATGACCCCCGCAGACGCCTAGTTTAGGAGTTATAGCCATTTTAAGATTTTGAATTTTCTTTTTTCTGGTGCATAATATGACCCCCGCAGACGCCTAGTTTAGGAGTTATAGCCATTTTAAGATTTTGAATTTTCTTTTTTCTGGTGCATAATATGACCCCCCGCAGACGCCTAGGTTTAGGAGTTATAGCCATTTTAAGATTTTGAATTTTTTTTTCTGGTGCATAATATGACCCCCGCAGACGCCTAGTTTAGGAGTTATAGCCATTTTAAGATTTTGAATTTTTTTTTTCTAGTGCATAATATGACCCCCGCAGACGCCTAGTTTAGGAGTTATAGCCATTTTAAGATTTTGAATTTTTTTTTTCTGGTGCATAATATGACCCCCGCAGACGCCTAGATTAGGAGTTATAGCCATTTTAAGATTTTGAATTTTCTTTTTTCTGGTGCATAATATGACCCCCGCAGACGCCTAGTTTAGGAGTTATAGCCATTTTAAGATTTTGAATTTTTTTTTTCTAGTGCATAATATGACCCCCGCAGACGCCTAGTTTAGGAGTTATAGCCATTTTAAGATTTTGAATTTTCTTTTTTCTGGTGCATAATATGACCCCCGCAGACGCCTAGATTAGGAGTTATAGCCATTTTAAGATTTTGAATTTTCTTTTTTCTGGTGCATAATATGACCCCCGCAGACGCCTAGTTTAGGAGTTATAGCCATTTTAAGATTTAGAATTTTTTTTTTCTAGTGCATAATATGACCCCCGCAGACGCCTAGTTTAGGAGTTATAGCCATTTTAAGATTTTGAATTTTTTTTTTCTGGTGCATAATATGACCCCCGCAGACGCCTAGTTTAGGAGTTATAGCCATTTTAAGATTTTGAATTTTCTTTTTTCTGGTGCATAATATGACCCCCGCTGATGCATAGTTTAGGAGTTATAGCCATTTTAAGATTTTAAATTTTCTTTTTTCTGGTGCATAATATGACCCCCGCAGACGCCTAGTTTAGGAGTTATAGCCATTTTAAGATTTTGAATTTTCTTTTTTCTGGTGCATAATATGACCCCCGCAGACGCCTAGTTTAGGAGTTATAGCCATTTTAAGATTTTGAATTTTCTTTTTTCTGGTGCATTATATGACCCCCGCAGACGCCTAGTTTAGGAGTTATAGCCATTTTAAGATTTTGAATTTTCTTTTTTCTGGTGCATAATATGACCCCCGCAGACGCCTAGTTTAGGAGTTATAGCCATTTTAAGATTTTGAATTTTCTTTTTTCTGGTGCATAATATGACCCCCGCAGACGCCTAGTTTAGGAGTTATAGCCATTTTAAGATTTTGAATTTTTTTTTTCTGGTGCATAATATGACCCCCGTAGACGCCTAGTTTAGGAGTTATAGCCATTTTAAGATTTTGAATTTTTTTTTTCTGGTGCATAATATGACCCCCGCAGACGCCTAGTTTAGGAGTTATAGCCATTTTAAGATTTTGAATTTTCTTTTTTCTGGTGCATAATATGACCCCCGCAGACGCCTAGTTTAGGAGTTATAGCCATTTTAAGATTTTGAATTTTTTTTTTCTAGTGCATAATATGACCCCCGCAGACGCCTAGTTTAGGAGTTATAGCCATTTTAAGATTTTGAATTTTTTTTTTCTGGTGCATAATATGACCCCCGCAGACGCCTAGTTTAGGAGTTATAGCCATTTTAAGATTTTGAATTTTCTTTTTTCTGGTGCATAATATGACCCCCGCAGACGCCTAGTTTAGGAGTTATAGCCATTTTAAGATTTTGAATTTTTTTTTTCTAGTGCATAATATGACCCCCGCAGACGCCTAGTTTAGGAGTTATAGCCATTTTAAGATTTTGAATTTTTTTTTTCTGGTGCATAATATGACCCCCGCAGACGCCTAGTTTAGGAGTTATAGCCATTTTAAGATTTTGAATTTTCTTTTTTCTGGTGCATAATATGACCCCCGCAGACGCCTAGTTTAGGAGTTATAGCCATTTTAAGATTTTGAATTTTTTTTTTCTGGTGCATAATATGACCCCCGCAGACGCCTAGTTTAGGAGTTATAGCCATTTTAAGATTTTGAATTTTCTTTTTTCTGGTGCATAATATGACCCCCGCAGACGCCTAGTTTAGGAGTTATAGCCATTTTAAGATTTTGAATTTTTTTTTTCTAGTGCATAATATGACCCCCGCAGACGCCTAGTTTAGGAGTTATAGCCATTTTAAGATTTTGAATTTTCTTTTTTCTGGTGCATAATATGACCCCCGCAGACGCCTAGTTTAGGAGTTATAGCCATTTTAAGATTTTGAATTTTTTTTTTCTGGTGCATAATATGACCCCCGTAGACGCCTAGTTTAGGAGTTATAGCCATTTTAAGATTTTGAATTTTCTTTTTTCTGGTGCATAATATGACCCCCGCAGACGCCTAGTTTAGGAGTTATAGCCATTTTAAGATTTTGAATTTTCTTTTTTCTGGTGCATAATATGACCCCCGCAGATGCCTAGTTTAGGAGTTATAGCCATTTTAAGATTTTGAATTTTCTTTTTTCTGGTGCATAATATGACCCCCGCAGACGCCTAGTTTAGGAGTTATAGCCATTTTAAGATTTTGAATTTTCTTTTTTCTGGTGCATAATATGACCCCCGCAGACGCCTAGTTTAGGAGTTATAGCCATTTTAAGATTTTGAATTTTCTTTTTTCTGGTGCATTATATGACCCCCGCAGACGCCTAGTTTAGGAGTTATAGCCATTTTAAGATTTTGAATTTTTTTTTTCTGGTGCATAATATGACCCCCGCAGACGCCTAGTTTAGGAGTTATAACCATTTTAAGATTTTGAATTTTCTTTTTTCTGGTGCATAATATGACTCCCCGCAGACGCCTAGTTTAAGAGTTATAGCCATTTTAAGATTTTGAATTTTTTTTTTCTGGTGCATAATATGACCCCCGCAGACGACTAGTTTAGGAGTTATAGCCATTTTAAGATTTTGAATTTTCTTTTTTCTGGTGCATAATATGACCCCCGCAGACGCCTAGTTTAGGAGTTATAGCCATTTTAAGATTTTGTTTTTTTTTTTCTGGTGCATAATATGACCCCCGCAGACGCCTAGTTTAGGAGTTATAGCCATTTTAAGATTTTGAATTTTCTTTTTTCTGGTGCATAATATGACCCCCGCAGACGCCTAGTTTAGGAGTTATAGCCATTTTAAGATTTTGAATTTTTTTTTTCTGGTGCATAATATGACCCCCGCAGACGCCAAGTTTAGGAGTTATAGCCATTTTAAGATTTTGAATTTTTTTTTTTTTGGTGCATAATATGACCCCCCAGACGCCTAGTTTAGGAGTTATAGCCATTTTAAGATTTTGAATTTTTTTTTTCTGGTGCATAATATGACCCCCGCAGACGCCTAGTTTAGGAGTTATAGCCATTTTAAGATTTTGAATTTTCTTTTTTCTGGTGCATAATATGACCCCCGCAGACGCCTAGTTTAGGAGTTATAGCCATTTTAAGATTTTGAATTTTTTTTTCTGGTGCATAATATGACCGCCGCAGACGCCTAGTTTAGGAGTTATAGCCATTTTAAGATTTTGAATTTTTTTTTTCTGGTGCATAATATGACCCCCGCAGACGCCTAGTTTAGGAGTTATAGCCATTTTAAGATTTTGAATTTTCTTTTTTCTGGTGCATAATATGACCCCCGCAGACGCCTAGTATAGGAGTTATATACATTTTAAGATTTTGAATTTTTTTTTTCTGGTGCATAATATGACCCCCGCAGACGCCTAGTTTAGGAGTTATAGCCATTTTAAGATTTTGAATTTTCTTTTTTCTGGTGCCTAATATAACCCCCGCAGACGCCTAGTTTAGGAGTTATAGCCATTTTAAGATTTTGAATTTTCTTTTTTCTGGTGCATAATATGACCCCCGCAGACGCCTAGTTTAGGAGTTATAGCCATTTTAAGATTTTGTTTTTTTTTTTCTGGTGCATAATATGACCCCCGCAGACGCCTAGTTTAGGAGTTATAGCCATTTTAAGATTTTGAATTTTTTTTTTCTGGTGCATAATATGACCCCCGCAGACGCCTAGTTTAGGAGTTATAACCATTTTAAGATTTTGAATTTTTTTTTTCTGGTGCATAATATGACCCCCGCAGACGCCTAGTTTAGGAGTTATAGCCATTTTAAGATTTTGAATTTTCTTTTTTCTGGTGCATAATATGACCCCCGCAGACGCCTAGTTTAGGAGTTATAGCCATTTTAAGATTTTGAATTTTTTTTTTTCTGGTGCATAATATGACCCCCGCAGACACCTAGTTTAGGAGTTATAGCCATTTTAAAATTTTGAATTTTCTTTTTTCTGGTGCATAATATGACGCCCGCAGACGCCTAGTTTAGGAGTTATAGCCATTTTAAGATTTTGAATTTTCTTTTTTCTGGTGCATAATATGACCCCCGCAGATGCCTAGTTTAGGAGTTATAGCCATTTTAAGATTTTGAATTTTTTTTTTCTGGTGCATAATATGACCCCCGCAGACGCCTAGTTTAGGAGTTATAGCCATTTTAAGATTTTGAATTTTTTTTTTCTGGTGCATAATATGCCCCCGCAGACGCCTAGTTTAGGAGTTATAGCCATTTTAAGATTTTGAATTTTTTTTTTCTGGTGCATAATATGACCCCCGCAGATGCCTAGTTTAGGAGTTATAGCCATTTTAAGATTTTGAATTTTTTTTTTCTGGTGCATAATATGACCCCCGCAGACGCCTAGTTTAGGAGTTATAGCCATTTTAAGATTTTGAATTTTCTTTTTTCTGGTGCATAATATGACCCCCGCAGACGCCTAGTTTAGGAGTTATAGCCATTTTAAGATTTTGAATTTTCTTTTTTCTGGTGCATAATATGACCCCCGCAGACGCCTAGTTTAGGAGTTATAGCCATTTTAAGATTTTGAATTTTTTTTTTCTTGGGCATAATATGACCCCCGCAGACGCCTAGTTTAGGAGTTATAGCCATTTTAAGATTTTGAATTTTCTTTTTTCTGGTGCATAATATGACCCCCGCAGACGCCTAGTTTAGGAGTTATAGCCATTTTAACATTTTAAATATTCTTTTTTCTGGTGCATAATATGACCCCCGCAGACTCCTAATTTAGGAGTTATAGCCATTTTAAGATTTTGAATTTTTTTTTTCTGGTGCATAATATGACCCCCGCTGACGCCTAGTTTAGGAGTTATAACCATTTTAAGATTTTGAATTTTCTTTTTTCTGGTGCATAATATGACCCCCGCAGACGCCTAGTTTAGGAGTTATAACCATTTTATGATTTTGAATTTTTTTTTTCTGGTGCATAATATGACCCCCGCAGACGCCTAGTTTAGGAGTTATAGCCATTTTAAGATCTTGAATTTTCTTTTTTCTGGTGCATAATATGACCCCCGCAAACGCCTAGTTTAGGAGTTATAGCCATTTTAAGATTTTCAATTTTTTTTTTTCTGGTGCATAATATGACCCCCGCAGACGCCTAGTTTAGGAGTTATAGCCATTTTAAGATTTTGAATTTTTTTTTTTCTGGTGCATAATATGACCCCCGCAGACGCCTAGTTTAGGAGTTATAGCCATTTTAAGATCTTGAATTTTCTTTTTTCTGGTGCATAATATGACCCCCGCAAACGCCTAGTTTAGGAGTTATAGCCATTTTAAGATTTTCAATTTTTTTTTTTCTGGTGCATAATATGACCCCCGCAGACGCCTAGTTTAGGAGTTATAGCCATTTTAAGATTTTGAATTTTTTTTTTTCTGGTGCATAATATGACCCCCGCAGACGCCTAGTTTAGGAGTTATAGCCATTTTAAGATCTTGAATTTTCTTTTTTCTGGTGCATAATATGACCCCCGCAAACGCCTAGTTTAGGAGTTATAGCCATTTTAAGATTTTGAATTTTCTTTTTTCTGGTGCATAATATGACCCCCGCAGACGCCTAGTTTAGGAGTTATAGCCATTTTAAGATTTTGAATTTTTTTTTCTGGTGCATAATATGACCGCCGCAGACGCCTAGTTTAGGAGTTATAGCCATTTTAAGATTTTGAATTTTTTTTTTCTGGTGCATAATATGACCCCCGCAGACGCCTAGTTTAGGAGTTATAGCCATTTTAAGATTTTGAATTTTTTTTTTCTGGTGCATAATATGACCCCCGCAGACGCCTAGTTTAGGAGTTATAGCCATTTTAAGATTTTGAATTTTTTTTTTCTGGTGCATAATATGACCCCCGCAGACGCCTAGTTTAGGAGTTATAGCCATTTTAAGATTTTGAATTTTCTTTTTTCTGGTGCATAATATGACCCCCGCAGACGCCTAGTTTAGGAGTTATAGCCATTTTAAGATTTTGAATTTTCTTTTTTCTGGTGCATAATGTGACCCACGCAGATGCCTAGTTTAGGAGTTATAGCCATTTTAAGATTTTGAATTTTTTTTTTCTGGTGCATAATATGACCCCCGCAGACGCCAGTTTAGGAGTTATAGCCATTTTAAGATTTTGAATTTTCTTTTTTCTGGTGCATAATATGACCCCCCCAGATGCCTAGTTTAGGAGTTATAGCCATTTTAAGATTTTGAATTTTTTTTTTCTGGTGCATAATATGACCCCCGCAGACGCCTAGTTTAGGAGTTATAGCCATTTTAAGATTTTGAATTTTTTTTTTCTGGTGCATAATATGACCCCCGCAGACGCCTAGTTTAGGAGTTATAGCCATTTTAAGATTTTGAATTTTTTTTTTCTGGTGCATAATATGACCCCCGCAGACGCCTAGTTTAGGAGTTATAGCCATTTTAAGATTTTGAATTTTTTTTTTCTGGTGCATAATATGACCCCCGCAGACGCCTAGTTTAGGAGTTATAGCCATTTTAAGATCTTGAATTTTCTTTTTTCTGGTGCATAATATGACCCCCCCAGACGCCTAGTTTAGGAGTTATAGCCATTTTAAGATTTTGAATTTTTTTTTCTGGTGCATAATATGACCCCCGCAGACGCCTAGTTTAGGAGTTATAGCCATTTTAAGATTTTGAGTTTTCTTTTTTCTGGTGCATAATATGACCCCCGCAGACGCCTAGTTTAGGAGTTATAGCCATTTTAAGATTTTGAATTTTCTTTTTTCTGGTGCATAATATGACCCCCGCAGACGCCTAGTTTAGGAGTTATAGCCATTTTAAGATTTTGAATTTTCTTTTTTCTGGTGCATAATATGACCCCCGCAGACGCCTAGTTTAGGAGTTATAGCCATTTTAAGATTTTGAATTTTCTTTTTTCTGGTGCATAATATGACCCCCGCAGACGCCTAGTTTAGGAGTTATAGCCATTTTAAGATTTTGAATTTTCTTTTTTCTGGTGCATAATATGACCCCCGCAGATGCCTAGTTTAGGAGTTATAGCCATTTTAAGATTTTGAATTTTCTTTTTTCTGGTGCATAATATGACCCCCGCAGACGCCTAGTTTAGGAGTTATAGCCATTTTAAGATTTTGAATTTTCTTTTTTCTGGTGCATAATATGACCCCCGCAGACGCCTAGTTTAGGAGTTATAGCCATTTTAAGATTTTGAATTTTCTTTTTTCTGGTGCATTATATGACCCCCGCGGACGCCTAGTTTAGGAGTTATAGCCATTTTAAGATTTTGAATTTTTTTTTTCTGGTGCATAATATGACCCCCGCAGACGCCTAGTTTAGGAGTTATAACCATTTTAAGATTTTGAATTTTCTTTTTTCTGGTGCATAATATGACTCCCCCAGACGCCTAGTTTAAGAGTTATAGCCATTTTAAGATTTTGAATTTTTTTTTTCTGGTGCATAATATGACCCCCGCAGACGCCTAGTTTAGGAGTTATAGCCATTTTAAGATTTTGAATTTTTTTTTTCTGGTGCATAATATGACCCCCGCAGACGCCTAGTTTAGGAGTTATAGCCATTTTAAGATTTTGAATTTTTTTTTTTCTATTGCATAATATGACCCCCGCAGACGCCTAGTTTAGGAGTTATAGCCATTTTAAGTTCTTGAATTTTCTTTTTTCTGGTGCATAATATGA
This sequence comes from Volucella zonaria, assembly GCA_963966105.1. Lineage (NCBI taxonomy): Eukaryota > Metazoa > Arthropoda > Insecta > Diptera > Syrphidae > Volucella > Volucella zonaria. Next base: position 5,617,992 of record CAWYQB010000001.1, on the reverse strand, counting down.
CCCCCGCAGACGCCTAGTTTAGGAGTTATAGCCATTTTAAGATTTTGAATTTTCTTTTTTCTGGTGCATAATATGACCCCCGCAGACGCCTAGTTTAGGAGTTATAGCCATTTTAAGATTTTGAATTTTCTTTTTTCTGGTGCATAATATGACCCCCCCAGACGCCTAGTTTAGGAGTTATAGCCATTTTAAGATTTTGAATTTTTTTTTCTGGTGCATAATATGACCCCCGCAGACGCCTAGTTTAGGAGTTATAGCCATTTTAAGATTTTGAGTTTTCTTTTTTCTGGTGCATAATATGACCCCCGCAGACGCCTAGTTTAGGAGTTATAGCCATTTTAAGATTTTGAATTTTTTTTTTCTGGTGCATAATATGACCCCCGCAGACGCCTAGTTTAGGAGTTATAGCCATTTTAAGATTTTGAATTTTTTTTTTCTGGTGCATAATATGACCCCCGCAGACGCCTAGTTTAGGAGTTATAGCCATTTTAAGATTTTGAATTTTCTTTTTTCTGGTGCATAATATGACCCCCCCAGACGCCTAGTTTAGGAGTTATAGCCATTTTAAGATTTTGAATTTTTTTTTCTGGTGCATAATATGACCCCCGCAGACGCCTAGTTTAGGAGTTATAGCCATTTTAAGATTTTGAATTTTCTTTTTTCTGGTGCATAATATGACCCCCGCAGACGCCTAGTTTAGGAGTTATAGCCATTTTAAGATTTTGAATTTTTTTTTTCTGGTGCATAATATGACCCCCGCAGACGCCTAGTTTAGGAGTTATAGCCATTTTAAGATTTTGAATTTTTTTTTTCTGGTGCATAATATGACCCCCGCAGACGCCTAGTTTAGGAGTTATAGCCATTTTAAGATTTTGAATTTTCTTTTTTCTGTTGCATAATATGACCCCCGCAGACGCCTAGTTTAGGAGTTATAGCCATTTTAAGATTTTGAATTTTTTTTTTCTGGTGCATAATATGACCCCCGCAGACGCCTAGTTTAGGAGTTATAGCCATTTTAAGATTTTGAATTTTCTTTTTTCTGGTGCATAATATGACCCCCGCAGACGCCTAGTTTAGGAGTTATAGCCATTTTAAGATTTTGAATTTTCTTTTTTCTGGTGCATAATATGACCCCCGCAGACGCCTAGTTTAGGAGTTATAGCCATTTTAAGATTTTGAATTTTTTTTTTCTGGTGCATAATATGACCCCCGCAGACGCCTAGTTTAGGAGTTATAGCCATTTTAAGATTCTGAATTTTCTTTTTTCTGGTGCATAATATGACCCCGCAGACGCCTAGTTTAGGAGTTATAGCCATTTTAAGATTTTGAATTTTCTTTTTTCTGGTGCATAATATGACCCCCACAGACGCCTAGTTTAGGAGTTATAGCCATTTTGAGATTTTGAATTTTTTTTTTTCTGGTGCATAATATGACCCCCGCAGACGCCTTGTTTAGGAGTTATAGCCATTTTAAGATTTTGAATTTTTTTTTCTGGTGCATAATATGACCCCCGCAGACGCCTAGTTTAGGAGTTATAGCCATTTTAAGATTTTGAATTTTCTTTTTTCTGGTGCATAATATGACCCCCGCAGACGCCTACTTTAGGAGTTATAGCCATTTTAAGATTCTGAATTTTCTTTTTTCTGGTGCATAATATGACGCTTAGTTTAGGAGTTATAGCCATTTTAAGATTTTGAATTTTTTTTTTCTGGTGCATAATATGACCCCCGCAGACGCCTAGTTTAGGAGTTATAGCCATTTTAAGATTTTGAATTTTTTTTTCTGGTGCATAATATGACCCCCGCAGACGCCTAGTTTAGGAGTTATAGCCATTTTTAGATTTTGAATTTTTTTTTCTGATGCATAATATGACCCCCGCAGACGCCTAGTTTAGGAGTTATAGCCATTTTAAGATTTTGAATTTTTTTTTTCTGGTGCATAATATGACCCCCGCAGACGCCTAGTTTAGGAGTTATAGCCATTTTAAGATTTTGGTTTTTTTTTTTTTCTGGTGCATAATATGACCCCCGCAGACGCCTAGTTTAGGAGTTATAGCCATTTTAAGATTTTGAATTTTTTTTTTCTGGTGCATAATATGACCCCCGCAGACGCCTAGTTTAGGAGTTATAGCCATTTTAAGATTTTGAATTTTTTTTTCTGGTGCATAATATGACCCCCGCAGACGCCTAGTTTAGGAGTTATAGCCATTTTAAGATCTTGAATTTTCTTTTTTCTGGTGCATAATATGACCCCCGCAGACGCCTAGTTTAGGAGTTATAGCCATTTTAAGATTTTGAATTTTCTTTTTTCTGGTGCATAATATGACCCTCGCAGACGCCTAGTTTAGGAGTTATAGCCATTTTAAGATTTTGAATTTTCTTTTTTCTGGTGCATAATATGACCCCCGCAGATGCCTAGTTTAGGAGTTATAGCCATTTTAAGATTTTGGTTTTTTTTTTTTTCTGGTGCATAATATGACCCCCCCAGACGCCTAGTTTAGGAGTTATAGCCATTTTAAGATTTTGAATTTTTTTTTCTGGTGCATAATATGACCCCCGCAGACGCCTAGTTTAGGAGTTATAGCCATTTTAAGATTTTGAGTTTTCTTTTTTCTGGTGCATAATATGACCCCCGCAGACGCCTAGTTTAGGAGTTATAGCCATTTTAAGATTTTGAATTTTTTTTTTCTGGTGCATAATATGACCCCCGCAGACGCCTAGTTTAGGAGTTATAGCCATTTTAAGATTTTGAATTTTTTTTTTCTGGTGCATAATATGACCCCCGCAGACGCCTAGTTTAGGAGTTATAGCCATTTTAAGATTTTGAATTTTCTTTTTTCTGGTGCATAATATGACCCCCGCAGACGCCTAGTTTAGGAGTTATAGCCATTTTAAGATTTTGAATTTTTTTTTCTGGTGCATAATATGACCCCCGCAGACGCCTAGTTTAGGAGTTATAGCCATTTTAAGATTTTGAATTTTCTTTTTTCTGGTGCATAATATGACCCCCGCAGACGCCTAGTTTAGGAGTTATAGCCATTTTAAGATTTTGAATTTTTTTTTTCTGGTGCATAATATGACCCCCGCAGACGCCTAGTTTAGGAGTTATAGCCATTTTAAGATTTTGAATTTTTTTTCTCTGGTGCATAATATGACCCCCGCAGACGCCTAGTTTAGGAGTTATAGCCATTTTAAGATTTTGAATTTTCTTTTTTCTGGTGCATAATATGACCCCCACAGACGCCTAGTTTAGGAGTTATAGCCATTTTGAGATTTTGAATTTTTTTTTTTCTGGTGCATAATATGACCCCCGCAGACGCCTTGTTTAGGAGTTATAGCCATTTTAAGATTTTGAATTTTTTTTTCTGGTGCATAATATGACCCCCGCAGACGCCTAGTTTAGGAGTTATAGCCATTTTAAGATTTTGAATTTTCTTTTTTCTGGTGCATAATATGACCCCCGCAGACGCCTACTTTAGGAGTTATAGCCATTTTAAGATTCTGAATTTTCTTTTTTCTGGTGCATAATATGACGCTTAGTTTAGGAGTTATAGCCATTTTAAGATTTTGAATTTTTTTTTTCTGGTGCATAATATGACCCCCGCAGACGCCTAGTTTAGGAGTTATAGCCATTTTAAGATTTTGAATTTTTTTTTCTGGTGCATAATATGACCCCCGCAGACGCCTAGTTTAGGAGTTATAGCCATTTTTAGATTTTGAATTTTTTTTTCTGGTGCATAATATGACCCCCGCAGACGCCTAGTTTAGGAGTTATAGCCATTTTAAGATTTTGAATTTTTTTTTTCTGGTGCATAATATGACCCCCCCAGACGCCTAGTTTAGGAGTTATAGCCATTTTAAGATTTTGGTTTTTTTTTTTTTCTGGTGCATAATATGACCCCCGCAGACGCCTAGTTTAGGAGTTATAGCCATTTTAAGATTTTGAATTTTTTTTTTCTGGTGCATAATATGACCCCCGCAGACGCCTAGTTTAGGAGTTATAGCCATTTTAAGATTTTGAATTTTTTTTTCTGGTGCATAATATGACCCCCGCAGACGCCTAGTTTAGGAGTTATAGCCATTTTAAGATCTTGAATTTTCTTTTTTCTGGTGCATAATATGACCCCCGCAGACGCCTAGTTTAGGAGTTATAGCCATTTTAAGATTTTGAATTTTCTTTTTTCTGGTGCATAATATGACCCTCGCAGACGCCTAGTTTAGGAGTTATAGCCATTTTAAGATTTTGAATTTTCTTTTTTCTGGTGCATAATATGACCCCCGCAGATGCCTAGTTTAGGAGTTATAGCCATTTTAAGATTTTGAATTTTCTTTTTTCGGGTGCATAATATGACCCCCGCAGACGCCTAGTTTAGGAGTTATAGCCATTTTAAGATTTTGAATTTTTTTTTTTCTGGTGCATAATATGACCCCGCAGACGCCTAGTTTAGGAGTTATAGCCATTTTAAGATTTTGAATTTTCTTTTTTCTGGTGCATAATATGACCCCCACAGACGCCTAGTTTAGGAGTTATAGCCATTTTAAGATTTTGAATTTTTTTTTTCTGGTGCATAATATGACCCCCGCAGACGCCTAGTTTAGGAGTTATAGCCATTTTGAATTTTCTTTTTTCTGGTGCATAATATGACCCCCACAGACGCCTAGTTTAGGAGTTATAGCCATTTTGAGATTTTGAATTTTTTTTTTTCTGGTGCATAATATGACCCCCGCAGACGCCTAGTTTAGGAGTTATAGCCATTTTAAGATTTTGAATTTTTTTTTTCTGGTGCATAATATGACCCCCGCAGACGCCTAGTTTAGGAGTTATAGCCATTTTAAGATTTTGAATTTTCTTTTTTCTGGTGCATAATATGACCCCCACAGACGCCTAGTTTAGGAGTTATAGCCATTTTGAGATTTTGAATTTTTTTTTTTCTGGTGCATAATATGACCCCCGCAGACGCCTAGTTTAGGAGTTATAGCCATTTTAAGATTTTGAATTTTTTTTTTCTGGTGCATAATATGACCCCCGCAGACGCCTAGTTTAGGAGTTATAGCCATTTTAAGATTTTGAATTTTCTTTTTTCTGGTGCATAATATGACCCCCGCAGACGCCTAGTTTAGGAGTTATAGCCATTTTAAGATTTTGAATTTTTTTTTTCTGGTGCATAATATGACCCCCGCAGACGCCTAGTTTAGGAGTTATAGCCATTTTAAGATTTTGAATTTTCTTTTTTCTGGTGCATAATATGACCCCCGCAGACGCCTAGTTTAGGAATTATAGCCATTTTAAGATTTTGAATTTTTTTTTTCTGGTGCATAATATGACCCCCGCAGACGCCTAGTTTAGGAGTTATAGCCATTTTAAGATTCTGAATTTTCTTTTTTCTGGTGCATAATATGACCCCCCCAGACGCCTAGTTTAGGAGTTATAGAGATTTTAAGATTTTGAATTTTTTTTTTCTGGTGCATAATATGACCCCCGCAGACGCCTAGTTTAGGAGTTATAGCCATTTTAAGATTTTGAATTTTCTTTTTTCTGGTGCATAACATGACCCCCGCAGGCGCCTAGTTTAGGAGTTATAGCCATTTTTAGATTTTGAATTTTTTTTTCTGGTGCATAATATGACCCCCTCAGATGCCTAGTTTAGGAGTTATAGCCATTTTAAGATTTTGAATTTTCTTTTTTCTGGTGCATAATATGACCCCCGCAGACGCCTAGTTTAGGAGTTATAGCCATTTTAAGATTTTGAATTTTCTTTTTTCTGGTGCATAATATGACCCCCCCAGACGCCTAGTTTAGGAGTTATAGCCATTTTAAGATTTTGAAGTTTTTTTTTCTGGTGCATAATATGACCCCCGCAGACGCCTAGTTTAGGAGTTATAGCCATTTTAAGATTTTGAATTTTCTTTTTTCTGGTGCATAATATGACCCCCGCAGACGCCTAGTTTAGGAGTTATAGCCATTTTAAGATTTTGAATTTTTTTTTTCTGGTGCATAATATGACCCCTGCAGACGCCTAGTTTAGGAGTTATAGCCATTTTAAGATTTTGAATTTTTTTTTCTGGTGCATAATATGACCCCCGCAGACGCCTAGTTTAGGAGTTATAGCCATTTTAAGATCTTGAATTTTCTTTTTTCTGGTGCATAATATGACCCCCGCAGACGCCTAGTTTAGGAGTTATAGCCATTTTAAGATTTTGAATTTTCTTTTTTCTGGTGCATAATATGACCCTCGCAGACGCCTAGTTTAGGAGTTATAGCCATTTTAAGATTTTGAATTTTCTTTTTTCTGGTGCATAATATGACCCCCGCAGATGCCTAGTTTAGGAGTTATAGCCATTTTAAGATTTTGAATTTTCTTTTTTCTGGTGCATAATATGACCCCCCCAGACGCCTAGTTTAGGAGTTATAGCCATTTTAAGATTTTGAATTTTTTTTTCTGGTGCATAATATGACCCCCGCAGACGCCTAGTTTAGGAGTTATAGCCATTTTAAGATTTTGAGTTTTCTTTTTTCTGGTGCATAATATGACCCCCGCAGACGCCTAGTTTAGGAGTTATAGCCATTTTAAGATTTTGAATTTTTTTTTTCTGGTGCATAATATGACCCCCGCAGACGACTAGTTAAGGAGTTATAGCCATTTTAAGATTTTGAATTTTTTTTTTCTGGTGCATAATATGACCCCCGCAGACGCCTAGTTTAGGAGTTATAGCCATTTTAAGATTTTGAATTTTCTTTTTTCTGGTGCATAATATGACCCCCCCAGACGCCTAGTTTAGGAGTTATAGCCATTTTAAGATTTTGAATTTTTTTTTTCTGGTGCATAATATGACCCCCGCAGACGCCTAGTTTAGGAGTTATAGCCATTTTAAGATTTTGAATTTTCTTTTTTCTGGTGCATAATATGACCCCCGCAGACGCCTAGTTTAGGAGTTATAGCCATTTTAAGATTTTGAATTTTTTTTTTCTGGTGCATAATATGACCCCCGCAGACGCCTAGTTTAGGAGTTATAGCCATTTTAAGATTTTGAATTTTTTTTTTCTGGTGCATAATATGACCCCCGCAGACGCCTAGTTTAGGAGTTATAGCCATTTTAAGATTTTGAGTTTTCTTTTTTCTGGTGCATAATATGACCCCCGCAGACGCCTAGTTTAGGAGTTATAGCCATTTTAAGATTTTGAATTTTCTTTTTTCTGGTGCATAATATGACCCCCGCAGACGCCTAGTTTAGGAGTTATAGCCATTTTAAGATTTTGAATTTTTTTTTTCTGGTGCATAATATGACCCCCGCAGACGCCTAGTTTAGGAGTTATAGCCATTTTAAGATTCTGAATTTTCTTTTTTCTGGTGCATAATATGACCCCCGCAGACGCCTAGTTTAGGAGTTATAGCCATTTTAAGATTTTGAATTTTCTTTTTTCTGGTGCATAATATGACCCCCGCAGACGCCTAGTTTAGGAGTTATAGCCATTTTAAGATTTTGAATTTTTTTTTCTGGTGCATAATATGACCCCCGCAGACGCCTAGTTTAGGAGTTATAGCCATTTTAAGATTTTGAATTTTCTTTTTTCTGGTGCATAATATGACCCCCGCAGACGCCTAGTTTAGGAGTTATAGCCATTTTAAGATTCTGAATTTTCTTTTTTCTGGTGCATAATATGACGCTTAGTTTAGGAGTTATAGCCATTTTAAGATTTTGAATTTTTTTTTTCTGGTGCATAATATGACCCCCGCAGACGCCTAGTTTAGGAGTTATAGCCATTTTAAGATTTTGAATTTTTTTTTCTGGTGCATAATATGACCCCCGCAGACGCCTAGTTTAGGAGTTATAGCCATTTTTAGATTTTGAATTTTTTTTTCTGGTGCATAATATGACCCCCGCAGACGCCTAGTTTAGGAGTTATAGCCATTTTAAGATTTTGAATTTTTTTTTTCTGGTGCATAATATGACCCCCGCAGACGCCTAGTTTAGGAGTTATAGCCATTTTAAGATTTTGGTTTTTTTTTTTTTCTGGTGCATAATATGACCCCCGCAGACGCCTAGTTTAGGAGTTATAGCCATTTTAAGATCTTGAATTTTCTTTTTTCTGGTGCATAATATGACCCCCGCAGACGCCTAGTTTAGGAGTTATAGCCATTTTAAGATTTTGAATTTTCTTTTTTCTGGTGCATAATATGACCCTCGCAGACGCCTAGTTTAGGAGTTATAGCCATTTTAAGATTTTGAATTTTCTTTTTTCTGGTGCATAATATGACCCCCGCAGATGCCTAGTTTAGGAGTTATAGCCATTTTAAGATTTTGAATTTTCTTTTTTCTGGTGCATAATATGACCCCCGCAGACGCCTAGTTTAGGAGTTATAGCCATTTTAAGATTTTGAATTTTCTTTTTTCTGGTGCATAATAAGACCCCCACAGACGCCTAGTTTAGGAGTTATAGCCATTTTGAGATTTTGAATTTTTTTTTTTCTGGTGCATAATATGACCCCCGCAGACGCCTAGTTTAGGAGTTATAGCCATTTTAAGATTTTGAATTTTTTTTTTCTGGTGCATAATATGACCCCCGCAGACGCCTAGTTTAGGAGTTATAGCCATTTTAAGATTTTGAATTTTCTTTTTTCTGGTGCATAATATGACCCCCACAGACGCCTAGTTTAGGAGTTATAGCCATTTTGAGATTTTGAATTTTTTTTTTTCTGGTGCATAATATGACCCCCGCAGACGCCTAGTTTAGGAGTTATAGCCATTTTAAGATTTTGAATTTTTTTTTTCTGGTGCATAATATGACCCCCGCAGACGCCTAGTTTAGGAGTTATAGCCATTTTAAGATTTTGAATTTTCTTTTTTCTGGTGCATAATATGACCCCAGCAGACGCCTAGTTTAGGAGTTATAGCCATTTTAAGATTTTGAATTTTTTTTTTCTGGTGCATAATATGACCCCCGCAGACGCCTAGTTTAGGAGTTATAGCCATTTTAAGATTCTGAATTTTCTTTTTTCTGGTGCATAATATGACCCCCCCAGACGCCTAGTTTAGGAGTTATAGCCATTTTAAGATTTAGAATTTTTTTTTTCTGGTGCATAATATGACCCTCGCAGACGCCTAGTTTAGGAGTTATAGCCATTTTAAGATTTTGAATTTTCTTTTTTCTGGTGCATAACATGACCCCCGCAGGCGCCTAGTTTAGGAGTTATAGCCATTTTTAGATTTTGAATTTTTTTTTCTGGTGCATAATATGACCCCCTCAGATGCCTAGTTTAGGAGTTATAGCCATTTTAAGATTTTGAATTTTCTTTTTTCTGGTGCATAATATGACCCCCGCAGACGCCTAGTTTATTAGTTATAGCCATTTTAAGATTTTGAATTTTCTTTTTTCTGGTGCATAATATGACCCCCGCAGACGCCTAGTTTAGGAGTTATAGCCATTTTAAGATTTTGAATTTTTTTTTTCTGGTGCATAATATGACCCCCGCAGACGCCTAGTTTAGGAGTTATAGCCATTTTAAGATTTTGAATTTTTTTTTTCTGGTGCATAATATGACCCCCGCAGACGCCTAGTTTAGGAGTTATAGCCATTTTAAGATTTTGAATTTTTTTTTTCTGGTGCATAATATGACCCCCGCAGACGCCTAGTTTAGGAGTTATAGCCATTTTAAGATTCTGAATTTTTTTTTTTCTGGTGCATAATATGACCCCCCCAGACGCCTAGTTTAGGAGTTATAGCCATTTTAAGATTTTGAATTTTTTTTTTCTGGTGCATAATATGACCCCCGCAGACGCCTAGTTTAGGAGTTATAGCCATTTTAAGATTTTGAATTTTCTTTTTTCTGGTGCATAACATGACCCCCGCAGGCGCCTAGTTTAGGAGTTATAGCCATTTTTAGATTTTGAATTTTTTTTTCTGGTGCATAATATGACCCCCTCAGATGCCTAGTTTAGGAGTTATAGCCATTTTAAGATTTTGAATTTTCTTTTTTCTGGTGCATAATATGACCCCCGCAGACGCCTAGTTTAGGAGTTATAGCCATTTTAAGATTTTGAATTTTCTTTTTTCTGGTGCATAATATGACCCCCCCAGACGCCTAGTTTAGGAGTTATAGCCATTTTAAGATTTTGAAGTTTTTTTTTCTGGTGCATAATATGACCCCCGCAGACGCCTAGTTTAGGAGTTATAGCCATTTTAAGATTTTGAATTTTCTTTTTTCTGGTGCATAATATGACCCCCGCAGACGCCTAGTTTAGGAGTTATAGCCATTTTAAGATTTTGAATTTTTTTTTTCTGGTGCATAATATGACCCCCGCAGACGCCTAGTTTAGGAGTTATAGCCATTTTAAGATTTTGAATTTTTTTTTCTGGTGCATAATATGACCCCCGCAGACGCCTAGTTTAGGAGTTATAGCCATTTTAAGATCTTGAATTTTCTTTTTTCTGGTGCATAATATGACCCCCGCAGACGCCTAGTTTAGGAGTTATAGCCATTTTAAGATTTTGAATTTTCTTTTTTCTGGTGCATAATATGACCCTCGCAGACGCCTAGTTTAGGAGTTATAGCCATTTTAAGATTTTGAATTTTCTTTTTTCTGGTGCATAATATGACCCCCGCAGATGCCTAGTTTAGGAGTTATAGCCATTTTAAGATTTTGAATTTTTTTTTCTGGTGCATAATATGACCCCCGCAGACGCCTAGTTTAGGAGTTAGAGCCATTTTAAGATTTTGAGTTTTCTTTTTTCTGGTGCATAATATGACCCCCGCAGACGCCTAGTTTAGGAGTTATAGCCATTTTAAGATTTTGAATTTTTTTTTTCTGGTGCATAATATGACCCCCGCAGACGCCTAGTTTAGGAGTTATAGCCATTTTAAGATTTTGAATTTTTTTTTTCTGGTGCATAATATGACCCCCGCAGACGCCTAGTTTAGGAGTTATAGCCATTTTAAGATTTTGAATTTTCTTTTTTCTGGTGCATAATATGACCCCCCCAGACGCCTAGTTTAGGAGTTATAGCCATTTTAAGATTTTGAATTTTTTTTTCTGGTGCATAATATGACCCCCGCAGACGCCTAGTTTAGGAGTTATAGCCATTTTAAGATTTTGAATTTTCTTTTTTCTGGTGCATAATATGACCCCCGCAGACGCCTAGTTTAGGAGTTATAGCCATTTTAAGATTTTGAATTTTTTTTTTCTGGTGCATAATATGACCCCCGCAGACGCCTAGTTTAGGAGTTATAGCCATTTTAAGATTTTGAATTTTTTTTTTCTGGTGCATAATATGACCCCCGCAGACGCCTAGTTTAGGAGTTATAGCCATTTTAAGATTTTGAATTTTTTTTTTCTGGTGCATAATATGACCCCCGCAGACGCCTAGTTTAGGAGTTATAGCCATTTTAAGATTCTGAATTTTTTTTTTTCTGGTGCATAATATGACCCCCCCAGACGCCTAGTTTAGGAGTTATAGCCATTTTAAGATTTTGAATTTTTTTTTTCTGGTGCATAATATGACCCCCGCAGACGCCTAGTTTAGGAGTTATAGCCATTTTAAGATTTTGAATTTTCTTTTTTCTGGTGCATAACATGACCCCCGCAGGCGCCTAGTTTAGGAGTTATAGCCATTTTTAGATTTTGAATTTTTTTTTCTGGTGCATAATATGACCCCCTCAGATGCCTAGTTTAGGAGTTATAGCCATTTTAAGATTTTGAATTTTCTTTTTTCTGGTGCATAATATGACCCCCGCAGACGCCTAGTTTAGGAGTTATAGCCATTTTAAGATTTTGAATTTTCTTTTTTCTGGTGCATAATATGACCCCCCCAGACGCCTAGTTTAGGAGTTATAGCCATTTTAAGATTTTGAAGTTTTTTTTTCTGGTGCATAATATGACCCCCGCAGACGCCTAGTTTAGGAGTTATAGCCATTTTAAGATTTTGAATTTTCTTTTTTCTGGTGCATAATATGACCCCCGCAGACGCCTAGTTTAGGAGTTATAGCCATTTTAAGATTTTGAATTTTTTTTTTCTGGTGCATAATATGACCCCCGCAGACGCCTAGTTTAGGAGTTATAGCCATTTTAAGATTTTGAATTTTTTTTTCTGGTGCATAATATGACCCCCGCAGACGCCTAGTTTAGGAGTTATAGCCATTTTAAGATCTTGAATTTTCTTTTTTCTGGTGCATAATATGACCCCCGCAGACGCCTAGTTTAGGAGTTATAGCCATTTTAAGATTTTGAATTTTCTTTTTTCTGGTGCATAATATGACCCTCGCAGACGCCTAGTTTAGGAGTTATAGCCATTTTAAGATTTTGAATTTTCTTTTTTCTGGTGCATAATATGACCCCCGCAGATGCCTAGTTTAGGAGTTATAGCCATTTTAAGATTTTGAATTTTCTTTTTTCTGGTGCATAATATGACCCCCCCAGACGCCTAGTTTAGGAGTTATAGCCATTTTAAGATTTTGAATTTTTTTTTCTGGTGCATAATATGACCCCCGCAGACGCCTAGTTTAGGAGTTAGAGCCATTTTAAGATTTTGAGTTTTCTTTTTTCTGGTGCATAATATGACCCCCGCAGACGCCTAGTTTAGGAGTTATAGCCATTTTAAGATTTTGAATTTTTTTTTTCTGGTGCATAATATGACCCCCGCAGACGCCTAGTTTAGGAGTTATAGCCATTTTAAGATTTTGAATTTTTTTTTTCTGGTGCATAATATGACCCCCGCAGACGCCTAGTTTAGGAGTTATAGCCATTTTAAGATTTTGAATTTTCTTTTTTCTGGTGCATAATATGACCCCCCCAGACGCCTAGTTTAGGAGTTATAGCCATTTTAAGATTTTGAATTTTTTTTTCTGGTGCATAATATGACCCCCGCAGACGCCTAGTTTAGGAGTTATAGCCATTTTAAGATTTTGAATTTTCTTTTTTCTGGTGCATAATATGACCCCCGCAGACGCCTAGTTTAGGAGTTATAGCCATTTTAAGATTTTGAATTTTTTTTTTCTGGTGCATAATATGACCCCCGCAGACGCCTAGTTTAGGAGTTATAGCCATTTTAAGATTTTGAATTTTTTTTTTCTGGTGCATAATATGACCCCCGCAGACGCCTAGTTTAGGAGTTATAGCCATTTTAAGATTTTGAATTTTTTTTTTCTGGTGCATAATATGACCCCCGCAGACGCCTAGTTTAGGAGTTATAGCCATTTTAAGATTCTGAATTTTCTTTTTTCTGGTGCATAATATGACCCCCGCAGACGCCTAGTTTAGGAGTTATAGCCATTTTTAGATTTTGAATTTTTTTTTCTGGTGCATAATATGACCCCCGCAGACGCCTAGTTTAGGAGTTATAGCCATTTTAAGATTTTGAATTTTCTTTTTTCTGGTGCATAATATGACCCCCACAGACGCCTAGTTTAGGAGTTATAGCCATTTTGAGATTTTGAATTTTTTTTTTTCTGGTGCATAATATGACCCCCGCAGACGCCTAGTTTAGGAGTTATAGCCATTTTAAGATTTTGAATTTTTTTTTCTGGTGCATAATATGACCCCCGCAGACGCCTAGTTTAGGAGTTATAGCCATTTTAAGATTTTGAATTTTCTTTTTTCTGGTGCATAATATGACCCCCGCAGACGCCTAGTTTAGGAGTTATAGCCATTTTAAGATTCTGAATTTTCTTTTTTCTGGTGCATAATATGACGCTTAGTTTAGGAGTTATAGCCATTTTAAGATTTTGAATTTTTTTTTTCTGGTGCATAATATGACCCCCGCAGACGCCTAGTTTAGGAGTTATAGCCATTTTAAGATTTTGAATTTTTTTTTCTGGTGCATAATATGACCCCCGCAGACGCCTAGTTTAGGAGTTATAGCCATTTTTAGATTTTGAATTTTTTTTTCTGGTGCATAATATGACCCCCGCAGACGCCTAGTTTAGGAGTTATAGCCATTTTAAGATTTTGAATTTTTTTTTTCTGGTGCATAATATGACCCCCGCAGACGCCTAGTTTAGGAGTTATAGCCATTTTAAGATTTTGAATTTTTTTTTTCTGGTGCATAATATGACCCCCGCAGACGCCTAGTTTAGGAGTTATAGCCATTTTAAGATTTTGAATTTTTTTTTTCTGGTGCATAATATGACCCCCGCAGACGCCTAGTTTAGGAGTTATAGCCATTTTAAGATTTTGAGTTTTCTTTTTTCTGGTGCATAATATGACCCCCGCAGACGCCTAGTTTAGGAGTTATAGCCATTTTAAGATTTTGAATTTTTTTTTTCTGGTGCATAATATGACCCCCGCAGACGCCTAGTTTAGGAGTTATAGCCATTTTAAGATTTTGAATTTTTTTTTTCTGGTGCATAATATGACCCCCGCAGACGCCTAGTTTAGGAGTTATAGCCATTTTAAGATTTTGAATTTTCTTTTTTCTGGTGCATAATATGACCCCCCCAGACGCCTAGTTTAGGAGTTATAGCCATTTTAAGATTTTGAATTTTTTTTTCTGGTGCATAATATGACCCCCGCAGACGCCTAGTTTAGGAGTTATAGCCATTTTAAGATTTTGAATTTTCTTTTTTCTGGTGCATAATATGACCCCCGCAGACGCCTAGTTTAGGAGTTATAGCCATTTTAAGATTTTGAATTTTTTTTTTCTGGTGCATAATATGACCCCCGCAGACGCCTAGTTTAGGAGTTATAGCCATTTTAAGATTTTGAATTTTTTTTTTCTGGTGCATAATATGACCCCCGCAGACGCCTAGTTTAGGAGTTATAGCCATTTTAAGATTTTGAATTTTTTTTTTCTGGTGCATAATATGACCCCCGCAGACGCCTAGTTTAGGAGTTATAGCCATTTTAAGATTCTGAATTTTCTTTTTTCTGGTGCATAATATGACCCCCGCAGACGCCTAGTTTAGGAGTTATAGCCATTTTTAGATTTTGAATTTTTTTTTCTGGTGCATAATATGACCCCCGCAGACGCCTAGTTTAGGAGTTATAGCCATTTTAAGATTTTGAATTTTCTTTTTTCTGGTGCATAATATGACCCCCACAGACGCCTAGTTTAGGAGTTATAGCCATTTTGAGATTTTGAATTTTTTTTTTTCTGGTGCATAATATGACCCCCGCAGACGCCTAGTTTAGGAGTTATAGCCATTTTAAGATTTTGAATTTTTTTTTCTGGTGCATAATATGACCCCCGCAGACGCCTAGTTTAGGAGTTATAGCCATTTTAAGATTTTGAATTTTCTTTTTTCTGGTGCATAATATGACCCCCGCAGACGCCTAGTTTAGGAGTTATAGCCATTTTAAGATTCTGAATTTTCTTTTTTCTGGTGCATAATATGACGCTTAGTTTAGGAGTTATAGCCATTTTAAGATTTTGAATTTTTTTTTTCTGGTGCATAATATGACCCCCGCAGACGCCTAGTTTAGGAGTTATAGCCATTTTAAGATTTTGAATTTTTTTTTCTGGTGCATAATATGACCCCCGCAGACGCCTAGTTTAGGAGTTATAGCCATTTTTAGATTTTGAATTTTTTTTTCTGGTGCATAATATGACCCCCGCAGACGCCTAGTTTAGGAGTTATAGCCATTTTAAGATTTTGAATTTTTTTTTTCTGGTGCATAATATGACCCCCGCAGACGCCTAGTTTAGGAGTTATAGCCATTTTAAGATTTTGGTTTTTTTTTTTTTCTGGTGCATAATATGACCCCCGCAGACGCCTAGTTTAGGAGCTATAGCCATTTCAAGATTTTGAATTTTTTTTTTCTGGTGCATAATATGACCCCCGCAGACGCCTAGTTTAGGAGTTATAGCCATTTTAAGATTTTGAATTTTCTTTTTTCTGGTGCATAATATGACCCTCGCAGACGCCTAGTTTAGGAGTTATAGCCATTTTAAGATTTTGAATTTTCTTTTTTCTGGTGCATAATATGACCCCCGCAGATGCCTAGTTTAGGAGTTATAGCCATTTTAAGATTTTGAATTTTCTTTTTTCTGGTGCATAATATGACCCCCGCAGACGCCTAGTTTAGGAGTTATAGCCATTTTAAGATTTTGAATTTTTTTTTTTCTGGTGCATAATATGACCCCCGCAGACGCCTAGTTTAGGAGTTATAGCCATTTTAAGATTTTGAATTTTCTTTTTTCTGGTGCATAATATGACCCCCACAGACGCCTAGTTTAGGAGTTATAGCCATTTTAAGATTTTGAATTTTTTTTTCTGGTGCATAATATGACCCCCGCAGACGCCTAGTTTAGGAGTTATAGCCATTTTAAGATTTTGAATTTTCTTTTTTCTGGTGCATAATAAGACCCCCACAGACGCCTAGTTTAGGAGTTATAGCCATTTTGAGATTTTGAATTTTTTTTTTTCTGGTGCATAATATGACCCTCGCAGACGCCTAGTTTAGGAGTTATAGCCATTTTAAGATTTTGAATTTTTTTTTTCTGGTGCATAATATGACCCCCGCAGACGCCTAGTTTAGGAGTTATAGCCATTTTAAGATTTTGAATTTTCTTTTTTCTGGTGCATAATATGACCCCCACAGACGCCTAGTTTAGGAGTTATAGCCATTTTGAGATTTTGAATTTTTTTTTTTCTGGTGCATAATATGACCCCCGCAGACGCCTAGTTTAGGAGTTATAGCCATTTTAAGATTTTGAATTTTTTTTTTCTGGTGCATAATATGACCCCCGCAGACGCCTAGTTTAGGAGTTATAGCCATTTTAAGATTTTGAATTTTCTTTTTTCTGGTGCATAATATGACCCCCGCAGACGCCTAGTTTAGGAGTTATAGCCATTTTAAGATTTTGAATTTTTTTTTTCTGGTGCATAATATGACCCCCGCAGACGCCTAGTTTAGGAGTTATAGCCATTTTAAGATTTTGAATTTTCTTTTTTCTGGTGCATAATATGACCCCAGCAGACGCCTAGTTTAGGAGTTATAGCCATTTTAAGATTTTGAATTTTTTTTTTCTGGTGCATAATATGACCCCCGCAGACGCCTAGTTTAGGAGTTATAGCCATTTTAAGATTCTGAATTTTCTTTTTTCTGGTGCATAATATGACCCCCCCAGACGCCTAGTTTAGGAGTTATAGCCATTTTAAGATTTAGAATTTTTTTTTTTCTGGTGCATAATATGACCCCCGCAGACGCCTAGTTTAGGAGTTATAGCCATTTTAAGATTTTGAATTTTCTTTTTTCTGGTGCATAACATGACCCCCGCAGGCGCCTAGTTTAGGAGTTATAGCCATTTTTAGATTTTGAATTTTTTTTTCTGGTGCATAATATGACCCCCTCAGATGCCTAGTTTAGGAGTTATAGCCATTTTAAGATTTTGAATTTTCTTTTTTCTGGTGCATAATATGACCCCCGCAGACGCCTAGTTTAGGAGTTATAGCCATTTTAAGATTTTGAATTTTCTTTTTTCTGGTGCATATTATGACCCCCCCAGACGCCTAGTTTAGGAGTTATAGCCATTTTAAGATTTTGAAGTTTTTTTTTCTGGTGCATAATATGACCCCCGCAGACGCCTAGTTTAGGAGTTATAGCCATTTTAAGATTTTGAATTTTCTTTTTTCTGGTGCATAATATGACCCCCGCAGACGCCTAGTTTAGGAGTTATAGCCATTTTAAGATTTTGAATTTTTTTTTTCTGGTGCATAATATGACCCTCGCAGGCGCCTAGTTTAGGAGTTATAGCCATTTTAAGATTTTGAATTTTCTTTTTTCTGGTGCATAATATGACCCCCGCAGACGCCTAGTTTAGGAGTTATAGCCATTTTAAGATTTTGAATTTTTTTTTTCTGGTGCATAATATGACCCCCGCAGACGCCTAGTTTAGGAGTTATAGCCATTTTAAGATTTTGAATTTTTTTTTTCTGGTGCATAATATGACCCCCGCAGACGCCTAGTTTAGGAGTTATAGCCATTTTAAGATTTTGAATTTTTTTTTTCTGGTGCATAATATGACCCCCGCAGACGCCTAGTTTAGGAGTTATAGCCATTTTAAGATTTTGAATTTTCTTTTTTCTGGTGCATATTATGACCCCCGCAGACGCCTAGTTTAGGAGTTATAGCCATTTTAAGATTTTGAATTTTTTTTTTCTGGTGCATAATATGACCCCCGCAGACGCCTAGTTTAGGAGTTATAGCCATTTTAAGATTTTGAATTTTTTTTTTTTCTGGTGCATATTATGACCCCCGCAGACGCCTAGTTTAGGAGTTATAGCCATTTTAAGTCTTTGAATTTTTTTTTTCTGGTGCATATTATGACCCCCGCAGACGCCTAGTTTAGGAGTTATAGCCATTTTAAGATTTTGAATTTGTTTTTTCTGGTGCATAATATGACCCCCGCAGACGCCTAGTTTAGGAGTTATAGCCATTTTAAGATTTTGAATTTTTTTTTCTGGTGCATAATATGACCCCCGCAGACGTCTACTTTAGGAGTTATAGCCATTTTAAGATTTTGAATTTTCTTTTTTCTGGTGCATAATATGACCCCCCCAGACGCCTAGTTTAGGAGTTATAGCCATTTTAAGATTTTGAATTTTTTTTTTCTGGTGCATAATATGACCCCCGCAGACGCCTAGTTTAGGAGTTATAGCCATTTTAAGATTTTGAATTTTTTTTTCTGGTGCATAATATGACCCCCGCAGACGCCTAGTTTAGGAGTTATAGCCATTTTAAGATTTTGAATTTTTTTTTTTCTGGTGCATAATATGACCCCCGCAGACGCCTAATTTAGGAGTTATAGCCATTTTAAGATTTTGAATTTTTTTTTCTGGTGCATAATATGACCCCCGCAGACGCCTAGTTTAGGAGTTATAGCCATTTTAAGATTTTGAATTTTCTTTTTTCTGGTGCATAATATGACCCCCGCAGACGCCTAGTTTAGGAGTTATAGCCATTTTAAGATTTTGAATTTTCTTTTTTCTGGTGCATAATATGACCCCCGCAGACGCCTAGTTTAGGAGTTATAGCCATTTTAAGATTTTGAATTTTTTTTTTCTGGTGCATAATATGACCCCCGCAGACGCCTAGTTTAGGAGTTATAGCCATTTTAAGATTTTGAATTTTTTTTTCTGGTGCATAATATGACCCCCGCAGACGCCTAGTTTAGGAGTTATAGCCATTTTAAGATCTTGAATTTTCTTTTTTCTGGTGCATAATATGACCCCCGCAGACGCCTAGTTTAGGAGTTATAGCCATTTTAAGATTTTGAATTTTCTTTTTTCTGGTGCATAATATGACCCTCGCAGACGCCTAGTTTAGGAGTTATAGCCATTTTAAGATTTTGAATTTTCTTTTTTCTGGTGCATAATATGACCCCCGCAGATGCCTAGTTTAGGAGTTATAGCCATTTTAAGATTTTGAATTTTCTTTTTTCTGGTGCATAATATGACCCCCGCAGACGCCTAGTTTAGGAGTTATAGCCATTTAAAGATTTTGAATTTTTTTTTTTCTGGTGCATAATATGACCCCCGCAGACGCCTAGTTTAGGAGTTATAGCCATTTTAAGATTTTGAATTTTCTTTTTTCTGGTGCATAATATGACCCCCGCAGACGCCTAGTTTAGGAGTTATAGCCATTTTAAGATTTTGAATTTTTTTTTTCTGGTGCATAATATGACCCCCGCAGACGCCTAGTTTAGGAGTTATAGCCATTTCAAGATTTTGAATTTTTTTTTCTGGTGCATAATATGACCCCCGCAGACGCCTAGTTTAGGAGTTATAGCCATTTTAAGATTTTGAATTTTTTTTTTCTGGTGCATAATATGACCCCCGCAGACGCCTAGTTTAGGAGTTATAGCCATTTTAAGATTTTGAATTTTCTTTTTTCTGGTGCATAATATGACCCCCGCAGACGCCTAGTTTAGGAGTTATAGCCATTTTAAGATTTTGAATTTTTTTTTTCTGGTGCATAATATGACCCCCGCAGACGCCTAGTTTAGGAGTTATAGCCATTTTAAGATTTTGAATTTTTTTTTTTCTGGTGCATAATATGACCCCCGCAGACGCCTAGTTTAGGAGTTATAGCCATTTTAAGATTTTGAATTTTCTTTTTTCTGGTGCATAATATGACCCCCGCAGACGCCTAGTTTAGGAGTTATAGCCATTTTAAGATTTTGAATTTTTTTTTTCTGGTGCATAATATGACCCTCGCAGGCGCCTAGTTTAGGAGTTATAGCCATTTTAAGATTTTGAATTTTCTTTTTTCTGGTGCATAATATGACCCCCGCAGACGCCTAGTTTAGGAGTTATAGCCATTTTAAGATTTTGAATTTTTTTTTTCTGGTGCATAATATGACCCCCGCAGACGCCTAGTTTAGGAGTTATAGCCATTTTAAGATTTTGAATTTTTTTTTTCTGGTACATAATATGACCCCCGCAGACGCCTAGTTTAGGAGTTATAGCCATTTTAAGATTTTGAATTTTTTTTTTCTGGTGCATAATATGACCCCCGCAGACGCCTAGTTTAGGAGTTATAGCCATTTTAAGATTTTGAATTTTCTTTTTTCTGGTGCATATTATGACCCCCGCAGACGCCTAGTTTAGGAGTTATAGCCATTTTAAGATTTTGAATTTTTTTTTTCTGGTGCATAATATGACCCCCGCAGACGCCTAGTTTAGGAGTTATAGCCATTTTAAGATTTTGAATTTTTTTTTTTTCTGGTGCATATTATGACCCCCGCAGACGCCTAGTTTAGGAGTTATAGCCATTTTAAGACTTTGAATTTTTTTTTTCTGGTGCATATTATGACCCCCGCAGACGCCTAGTTTAGGAGTTATAGCCATTTTAAGATTTTGAATTTGTTTTTTCTGGTGCATAATATGACCCCCGCAGACGCCTAGTTTAGGAGTTATAGCCATTTTAAGATTTTGAATTTTTTTTTCTGGTGCATAATATGACCCCCGCAGACGCCTAGTTTAGGAGTTATAGCCATTTTAAGATTTTGAATTTTCTTTTTTCTGGTGCATAATATGACCCCCCCAGACGCCTAGTTTAGGAGTTATAGCCATTTTAAGATTTTGAATTTTTTTTTTCTGGTGCATAATATGACCCCCGCAGACGCCTAGTTTAGGAGTTATAGCCATTTTAAGATTTTGAATTTTTTTTTCTGGTGCATAATATGACCCCCGCAGACGCCTAGTTTAGGAGTTATAGCCATTTTAAGATTTTGAATTTTTTTTTTTCTGGTGCATAATATGACCCCCGCAGACGCCTAATTTAGGAGTTATAGCCATTTTAAGATTTTGAATTTTTTTTTCTGGTGCATAATATGACCCCCGCAGACGCCTAGTTTAGGAGTTATAGCCATTTTAAGATTTTGAATTTTCTTTTTTCTGGTGCATAATATGACCCCCGCAGGCGCCTAGTTTAGGAGTTATAGCCATTTTTAGATTTTGAATTTTTTTTTTCTGGTGCATAATATGACCCCCGCAGACGCCTAGTTTAGGAGTTATAGCCATTTTAAGATTTTGAATTTTTTTTTTCTGGTGCATAATATGACCCCCGCAGACGCCAAGTTTAGGAGTTATAGCCATTTTAAGATTTTGAATTTTTTTTTCTGGTGCATAATATGACCCCCGCAGACGCCTAGTTTAGGAGTTATAGCCATTTTAAGATCTTGAATTTTCTTTTTTCTGGTGCATAATATGACCCCCGCAGACGCCTAGTTAAGGAGTTATAGCCATTTTAAGATTTTGAATTGTTTTTTTCTGGTGCATAATATGACCCCCGCAGACGCCTAGTTTAGGAGTTATAGCCATTTTAAGATTTTGAATTTTCTTTTTTCTGGTGCATAATATGACCCCCGCAGACGCCTAGTTTAGGAGTTATAGCCATTTTAAGATTTTGAATTTTCTTTTTTCTGGTGCATAACATGACCCCCGCAGATGCCTAGTTTAGGAGTTATAGCCATTTTAAGATTTTGAATTTTCTTTTTTCTGGTGCATAATATGACCCCCGCAGACGCCTAGTTTAGGAGTTATAGCCATTTTAAGATTTTGAATTTTCTTTTTTCTGGTGCATAATATGACCCCCCCAGACGCCTAGTTTAGGAGTTATAGCCATTTTAAGATTTTGAATTTTTTTTTTCTGGTGCATAATATGACCCCCGCAGATGCCTAGTTTAGGAGTTATAACCATTTTAAGATTTTGAATTTTTTTTTCTGGTGCATAATATGACCCCCGCAGACGCCTAGTTTAGGAGTTATAGCCATTTTAAGATTTTGAATTTTTTTTTTCTGGTGCATAATATGACCCCCGCAGACGCCTAGTTTAGGAGTTATAGCCATTTTAAGATTTTGAATTTTTTTTTTCTGGTGCATAATATGACCCCCGCGGACGCCTAGTTTAGGAGTTATAGCCATTTTAAGATTTTGAATTTTCTTTTTCCTGGTGCATAATATGACCCCCGCAGACGCCTAGTTTAGGAGTTATAGCCATTTTAAGATTTTGAATTTTTTTTTTCTGGTGCATAATATGACCCCCGCAGACGCCTAGTTTAGGAGTTATAGCCATTTTAAGATTTTGAATTTTCTTTTTTCTGGTGCATAATATGACCCCCGCAGACGCCTAGTTTAGGAGTTATAGCCATTTTAAGATTTTGAATTTTTTTTTTCTGGTGCATAATATGACCCCCGCAGACGCCTAGTTTAGGAGTTATAGCCATTTTAAGATTTTGAATTTTCTTTTTTCTGGTGCATAATATGACCCCGCAGACGCCTAGTTTAGGAGTTATAGCCATTTTAAGATTTTGAATTTTTTTTTTCTGGTGCATAATATGACCCCCGCAGACGCCTAGTTTAGGAGTTATAGCCATTTTAAGATTTTGAATTTTTTTTTTCTGGTGCATAATATGACCCCCGCAGACGCCTAGTTTAGGAGTTATAGCCATTTTAAGATTTTGAATTTTTTTTTTTCTGGTGCATAATATGACCCCCGCAGACGCCTAGTTTAGGAGTTATAGCCATTTTAAGATTTTGAATTTTCTTTTTTCTGGTGCATAATATGACCCCCGCAGGCGCCTAGTTTAGGAGTTATAGCCATTTTAAGATTTAGAATTTTTTTTTTCTGGTGCATAATATGACCCCCGCAGACGCCTAGTTTAGGAGTTATAGCCATTTTAAGAGTTTGAATTTTCTTTTTTCTGGTGCATAATATGACCCCCGCAGATGCCTAGTTTAGGAGTTATAGCCATTTTAAGATTTTGAATTTTTTTTTCTGATGCATAATATGACCCCCGCAGACGCCTAGTTTAGGAGTTATAGCCATTTTAAGATTTTGAATTTTCTTTTTTCTGGTGCATAATATGACCCCCGCAGACGCCTAGTTTAGGAGTTATAGCCATTTTAAGATTTTGAATTTTCTTTTTTCTGGTGCATAACATGACCCCCGCAGATGCCTAGTTTAGGAGTTATAGCCATTTTAAGATTTTGAATTTTCTTTTTTCTGGTGCATAATATGACCCCCGCAGACGCCTAGTTTAGGAGTTATAGCCATTTTAAGATTTTGAATTTTCTTTTTCCTGGTGCATAATATGACCCCCCCAGACGCCTAGTTTAGGAGTTATAGCCATTTTAAGATTTTGAATTTTTTTTTTCTGGTGCATAATATGACCCCCGCAGACACCTAGTTTAGGAGTTATAGCCATTTTAAGATTTTGAATTTTTTTTTTCTGGTGCATAATATGACCCCCGCAGACGCCTAGTTTAGGAGTTATAGCCATTTTAAGAGTTTGAATTTTTTTTTTCTGGTGCATAATATGCCCCCGCGGACGCCTAGTTTAGGAGTTATAGCCATTTTAAGATTTTGAATTTTCTTTTTTCTGGTGCATAATATGACCCCCCCAGACGCCTAGTTTAGGAGTTATAGCCATTTTAAGATTTTGAATTTTTTTTTTCTGGTGCATAATATGACCCCCGCAGACGCCTAGTTTAGGAGTTATAGCCATTTTAAGATTTTGAATTTTCTTTTTTCTGGTGCATAATATGACCCCCGCAGACGCCTAGTTTAGGAGTTATAGCAATTTTAAGATTTTGAATTTTTTTTTTCTGGTGCATAATATGACCCCCGCAGACGCTTAGTTTAGGAGTTATAGCCATTTTAAGATTTTGAACTTTCTTTTTTCTGGTGCATAATATGACCCCCGCAGACGCCTAGTTTAGGAGTTATAGCCATTTTTAGATTTTGAATTTTTTTTTCTGGTGCATAATATGACCCCCTCAGATGCCTAGTTTAGGAGTTATAGCCATTTTAAGATTTTGAATTTTCTTTTTTCTGGTGCATAATATGACCCCCCCAGACGCCTAGTTTAGGAGTTATAGCCATTTTAAGATTTTGAATTTTTTTTTTCTGGTGCATAATATGACCCCCGCAGACGCCTAGTTTAGGAGTTATAGCCATTTTAAGATTTTGAATTTTCTTTTTTCTGGTGTATAATATGACCCCCGCAGACGCCTAGTTTAGGAGTTATAGCCATTTTAAGATTTTGAATTTTTTTTTTCTGGTGCATAATATGACCCCCGCAGACGCCTAGTTTAGGAGTTATAGCCATTTTAAGATTTTGAATTTTTTTTTCTGGTGCATAATATGACCCCCGCAGACGCCTAATTTAGGAGTTATAGCCATTTTAAGATCTTGAATTTTTTTTTTCTGGTGCATAATATGACCCCCGCAGACGCCTAGTTTAGGAGTTATAGCCATTTTAAGATTTTGAATTTTCTTTTTTCTGGTGCATAACATGACCCCCGCAGATGCCTAGTTTAGGAGTTATAGCCATTTTAAGATTTTGAATTTTCTTTTTTCTGGTGCATAATATGACCCCCGCAGACGCCTAGTTTAGGAGTTATAGCCATTTTAAGATTTTGAATTTTCTTTTTTCTGGTGCATAATATGACCCCCCCAGACGCCTAGTTTAGGAGTTATAGCCATTTTAAGATTTTGAATTTTTTTTTTCTGGTGCATAATATGACCCCCGCAGATGCCTAGTTTAGGAGTTATAACCATTTTAAGATTTTGAATTTTTTTTTCTGGTGCATAATATGACCCCCGCAGACGCCTAGTTTAGGAGTTATAGCCATTTTAAGATTTTGAATTTTTTTTTTCTGGTGCATAATATGACCCCCGCAGACGCCTAGTTTAGGAGTTATAGCCATTTTAAGATTTTGAATTTTTTTTTTCTGGTGCATAATATGACCCCCGCGGACGCCTAGTTTAGGAGTTATAGCCATTTTAAGATTTTGAATTTTCTTTTTCCTGGTGCATAATATGACCCCCCCAGACGCCTAGTTTAGGAGTTATAGCCATTTTAAGATTTTGAATTTTTTTTTTCTGGTCCATAATATGACCCCCGCAGACGCCTAGTTTAGGAGTTATAGCCATTTTAAGATTTTGAATTTTCTTTTTTCTGGTGCATAACATGACCCCCGCAGATGCCTAGTTTAGGAGTTATAGCCATTTTAAGATTTTGAATTTTCTTTTTTCTGGTGCATAATATGACCCCCGCAGACGCCTAGTTTAGGAGTTATAGCCATTTTAAGATTTTGAATTTTCTTTTTTCTGGTGCATAATATGACCCCCCCAGACGCCTAGTTTATTAGTTATAGCCATTTTAAGATTTTGAATTTTTTTTTTCTGGTGCATATTATGACCCCCGCAGATGCCTAGTTTAGGAGTTATAGCCATTTTAAGATTTTGAATTTTTTTTTTTCTGGTGCATAATATGACCCCCGCAGACGCCTAGTTTAGGAGTTATAGCCATTTTAAGATTTTGAATTTTCTTTTTTCTGGTGCATAATATGACCCCCGCAGGCGCCTAGTTTAGGAGTTATAGCCATTTTAAGATTTAGAATTTTTTTTTTCTGGTGCATAATATGACCCCCGCAGACGCCTAGTTTAGGAGTTATAGCCATTTTAAGAGTTTGAATTTTCTTTTTTCTGGTGCATAATATGACCCCCGCAGATGCCTAGTTTAGGAGTTATAGCCATTTTAAGATTTT
The DNA here is from genome assembly GCA_963966105.1 of Volucella zonaria. Lineage (NCBI taxonomy): Eukaryota > Metazoa > Arthropoda > Insecta > Diptera > Syrphidae > Volucella > Volucella zonaria. The sequence goes on along the minus strand of CAWYQB010000001.1, from coordinate 5,592,002 downwards.
GAATTTTTTTTTCTGATGCATAATATGACCCCCGCAGACGCCTAGTTTAGGAGTTATAGCCATTTTAAGATTTTGAATTTTCTTTTTTCTGGTGCATAATATGACCCCCGCAGACGCCTAGTTTAGGAGTTATAGCCATTTTAAGATTTTGAATTTTCTTTTTTCTGGTGCATAACATGACCCCCGCAGATGCCTAGTTTAGGAGTTATAGCCATTTTAAGATTTTGAATTTTCTTTTTTCTGGTGCATAATATGACCCCCGCAGACGCCTAGTTTAGGAGTTATAGCCATTTTAAGATTTTGAATTTTCTTTTTCCTGGTGCATAATATGACCCCCCCAGACGCCTAGTTTAGGAGTTATAGCCATTTTAAGATTTTGAATTTTTTTTTTCTGGTGCATAATATGACCCCCGCAGACACCTAGTTTAGGAGTTATAGCCATTTTAAGATTTTGAATTTTTTTTTTCTGGTGCATAATATGACCCCCGCAGACGCCTAGTTTAGGAGTTATAGCCATTTTAAGAGTTTGAATTTTTTTTTTCTGGTGCATAATATGCCCCCGCGGACGCCTAGTTTAGGAGTTATAGCCATTTTAAGATTTTGAATTTTCTTTTTTCTGGTGCATAATATGACCCCCCCAGACGCCTAGTTTAGGAGTTATAGCCATTTTAAGATTTTGAATTTTTTTTTTCTGGTGCATAATATGACCCCCGCAGACGCCTAGTTTAGGAGTTATAGCCATTTTAAGATTTTGAATTTTCTTTTTTCTGGTGCATAATATGACCCCCGCAGACGCCTAGTTTAGGAGTTATAGCAATTTTAAGATTTTGAATTTTTTTTTTCTGGTGCATAATATGACCCCCGCAGACGCTTAGTTTAGGAGTTATAGCCATTTTAAGATTTTGAACTTTCTTTTTTCTGGTGCATAATATGACCCCCGCAGACGCCTAGTTTAGGAGTTATAGCCATTTTTAGATTTTGAATTTTTTTTTCTGGTGCATAATATGACCCCCTCAGATGCCTAGTTTAGGAGTTATAGCCATTTTAAGATTTTGAATTTTCTTTTGTCTGGTGCATAATATGACCCCCCCAGACGCCTAGTTTAGGAGTTATAGCCATTTTAAGATTTTGAATTTTTTTTTTCTGGTGCATAATATGACCCCCGCAGACGCCTAGTTTAGGAGTTATAGCCATTTTAAGATTTTGAATTTTCTTTTTTCTGGTGTATAATATGACCCCCGCAGACGCCTAGTTTAGGAGTTATAGCCATTTTAAGATTTTGAATTTTTTTTTTCTGGTGCATAATATGACCCCCGCAGACGCCTAGTTTAGGAGTTATAGCCATTTTAAGATTTTGAATTTTTTTTTCTGGTGCATAATATGACCCCCGCAGACGCCTAATTTAGGAGTTATAGCCATTTTAAGATCTTGAATTTTTTTTTTCTGGTGCATAATATGACCCCCGCAGACGCCTAGTTTAGGAGTTATAGCCATTTTAAGATTTTGAATTTTCTTTTTTCTGGTGCATAACATGACCCCCGCAGATGCCTAGTTTAGGAGTTATAGCCATTTTAAGATTTTGAATTTTCTTTTTTCTGGTGCATAATATGACCCCCGCAGACGCCTAGTTTAGGAGTTATAGCCATTTTAAGATTTTGAATTTTCTTTTTTCTGGTGCATAATATGACCCCCCCAGACGCCTAGTTTAGGAGTTATAGCCATTTTAAGATTTTGAATTTTTTTTTTCTGGTGCATAATATGACCCCCGCAGATGCCTAGTTTAGGAGTTATAACCATTTTAAGATTTTGAATTTTTTTTTCTGGTGCATAATATGACCCCCGCAGACGCCTAGTTTAGGAGTTATAGCCATTTTAAGATTTTGAATTTTTTTTTTCTGGTGCATAATATGACCCCCGCAGACGCCTAGTTTAGGAGTTATAGCCATTTTAAGATTTTGAATTTTTTTTTTCTGGTGCATAATATGACCCCCGCGGACGCCTAGTTTAGGAGTTATAGCCATTTTAAGATTTTGAATTTTCTTTTTCCTGGTGCATAATATGACCCCCCCAGACGCCTAGTTTAGGAGTTATAGCCATTTTAAGATTTTGAATTTTTTTTTTCTGGTCCATAATATGACCCCCGCAGACGCCTAGTTTAGGAGTTATAGCCATTTTAAGATTTTGAATTTTCTTTTTTCTGGTGCATAACATGACCCCCGCAGATGCCTAGTTTAGGAGTTATAGCCATTTTAAGATTTTGAATTTTCTTTTTTCTGGTGCATAATATGACCCCCGCAGACGCCTAGTTTAGGAGTTATAGCCATTTTAAGATTTTGAATTTTCTTTTTTCTGGTGCATAATATGACCCCCCCAGACGCCTAGTTTATTAGTTATAGCCATTTTAAGATTTTGAATTTTTTTTTTCTGGTGCATATTATGACCCCCGCAGATGCCTAGTTTAGGAGTTATAACCATTTTAAGATTTTGAATTTTTTTTTCTGGTGCATAATATGACCCCCGCAGACGCCTAGTTTAGGAGTTATAGCCATTTTAAGATTTTGAATTTTTTTTTTCTGGTGCATAATATGACCCCCGCGGACGCCTAGTTTAGGAGTTATAGCCATTTTAAGATTTTGAATTTTCTTTTTTCTGGTGCATAATATGCCCCCCCAGACGCCTAGTTTAGGAGTTATAGCCATTTTAAGATTTTGAATTTTTTTTTTCTGGTGCATAATATGACCCCCGCAGACGCCTAGTTTAGGAGTTATAGCCATTTTAAGATTTTGAATTTTCTTTTTTCTGGTGCATAATATGACCCCCGCAGACGCCTAGTTTAGGAGTTATAGCAATTTTAAGATTTTGAATTTTTTTTTTCTGGTGCATAATATGACCCCCGCAGACGCCTAGTTTAGGAGTTATAGCCATTTTAAGATTTTGAATTTTCTTGTTTCTGGTGCATAATATGACCCCCGCAGACACCTAGTTTAGGAGTTATAGCCATTTTAAGATTTTGAATTTTTTTTTCTGGTGCATAATATGACCCCCGCAGACGCCTAGTTTAGGAGTTATAGCCATTTTAAGATTTTGAATTTTTTTTTTCTGGTGCATAATATGACCCCCGCAGACGCCTAGTTTAGGAGTTATAGCCATTTTAAGATTTTGAATTTTTTTTTTTCTGGTGCATAATATGACCCCCGCAGACGCCTAGTTTAGGAGTTATAGCCATTTTAAGATTTTGAATTTTCTTTTTTCTGGTGCATAATATGACCCCCGCAGACGCCTAGTTTAGGAGTTATAGCCATTTTAAGATTTTGAATTTGTTTTTTCTGGTGCATAATATGACCCCCGCAGACGCCTAGTTTAGGAGTTATAGCCATTTTAAGATTTTGAATTTTTTTTTTTCTGGTGCATAATATGACCCCCGCAGACGCCTAGTTTAGGAGTTATAGCCATTTTAAGATTTTGAATTTTCTTTTTTCTGGTGCATAATATGACCCCCGCAGACGCCTAGTTTAGGAGTTATAGCCATTTTAAGATTCTGAATTTTCTTTTTTCTGGTGCATAATATGACAACCGCAGACGCCTAGTTTAGGAGTTATAGCCATTTTAAGATTTTGAATTTTCTTTTTTCTGGTGCATAATATGACCCCCGCAGATGCCTAGTTTAAGAGTTATAGCCATTTTAAGATTTTGAATTTTTTTTTTCTGGTGCATAATATGACCCCCGCAGACGCCTAGTTTAGGAGTTATAGCCATTTTAAGATTTCGAATTTTCTTTTTTCTGGTGCATAATATGACCCCCGCAGACGCCTAGTTTAGGAGTTATAGCCATTTTAAGATTTTGAATTTTTTTTTTCTGGTGCATAATATGACCCCCGCAGACGCCTAGTTTAGGAGTTATAGCCATTTTAAGATTCTGAATTTTCTTTTTTCTGGTGCATAATATGACAACCGCAGACGCCTAGTTTAGGAGTTATAGCCATTTTAAGATTTTGAATTTTCTTTTTTCTGGTGCATAATATGACCCCCGCAGACGCCTAGTTTAGGAGTTATAGCCATTTTAAGATTTTGAATTTTCTTTTTTCTGGTGCATAATATGACCCCCGCAGATGCCTAGTTTAGGAGTTATAGCCATTTTAAGATTCTGAATTTTCTTTTTTCTGGTGCATAATATGACCCCCGCAGACGCCTAGTTTAGGAGTTATAGCCATTTTAAGATTTTGAATTTTCTTTTTTCTGGTGCATAATATGACCCCCGCAGATGCCTAGTTTAAGAGTTATAGCCATTTTAAGATTTTGAATTTTTTTTTTCTGGTGCATAATATGACCCCCGCAGACGCCTAGTTTAGGAGTTATAGCCATTTTAAGATTTTGAATTTTCTTTTTTCTGGTGCATAATATGACCCCCGCAGACGCCTAGTTTAGGAGTTATAGCCATTTTAAGATTTTGAATTTTTTTTTTCTGGTGCATAATATGACCCCCGCAGACGCCTAGTTTAGGAGTTATAGCCATTTTAAGATTTTGAATTTTCTTTTTTCTGGTGCATAATATGACCCCCGCAGACGCCTAGTTTAGGAGTTATAGCCATTTTAAGACTTTGAATTTTTTTTTTCTGGTGCATATTATGACCCCCGCAGACGCCTAGTTTAGGAGTTATAGCCATTTTAAGATTTTGAATTTTTTTTTTTCTGGTGCATAATATGACCCCCGCAGACGCCTAGTTTAGGAGTTATAGCCATTTTAAGATTTTGAATTTTCTTTTTTCTGGTGCATAATATGACCCCCGCAGGCGCCTAGTTTAGGAGTTATAGCCATTTTAAGATTTTGAATTTTTTTTTTCTGGTGCATAATATGACCCCCGCAGACGCCTAGTTAAGGAGTTATAGCCATTTTAAGATTTTGAATTTTCTTTTTTCTGGTGCATAATATGACCCTCGCAGATGCCTAGTTTAGGAGTTATAGCCATTTTAAGATTTTGAATTTTTTTTTTCTGGTGAATAATATGACCCCCGCAGACGCCTAGTTTAGGAGTTATAGCCATTTTAAGATTTTGAATTTTTTTTTCTGGTGCATAATATGACCCCCGCAGACGCCTAGTTTAGGAGTTATAGCCATTTTAAGATTTTGAATTTTCTTTTTTCTGGTGCATAATATGACCCCCCCAGACGCCTAGTTTAGGAGTTATAGCCATTTTAAGATTTTGAATTTTTTTTCTGGTGCATAATATGACCCCCGCATACGCCTAGTTTAGGAGTTATAGCCATTTTAAGATTTTGAATTTTCTTTTTTCTGGTGCATAATATGACCCCCGCAGACGCCTAGCTTAGGAGTTATAGCCATTTTAAGATTTTGAATTTTTTTTTTCTGGTGCATAGTATGACCCCCGCAGACGCCTAGTTTAGGAGTTATAGCCATTTTAAGATTTTGAATTTTTTTTTTCTGGTGCATAATATGACCCCCGCAGACGCCTAGTTTAGGAGTTATAGCCATTTTAAGATTTTGAATTTTCTTTTTTCTGGTGCATAATATGACCCCCGCAGACGCCTAGTTTAGGAGTTATAGCCATTTTAAGATTTTGAATTTTTTTTTTCCGGTGCATAATATGACCCCCGCAGACGCCTAGTTTAGGAGTTATAGCCATTTTAAGATTCTGAATTTTCTTTTTTCTGGTGCATAATATGACCCCCGCAGACGCCTAGTTTAGGAGTTATAGCCATTTTAAGATTTTGAATTTTCTTTTTTCTGGTGCATAATATGACCCCCGCTGATGCCTAGTTTAGGAGTTATAGCCATTTTAAGATTTTGAATTTTTTTTTTCTGGTGCATAATATGACCCTCGCAGACGCCTAGTTTAGGAGTTATAGCCATTTTAAGATTTTGAATTTTCTTTTTTCTGGTGCATAATATGACCCCCGCAGACGCCTAGTTTAGGAGTTATAGCCATTTTAAGATTTTGATTTTTTTTTGTCTGGTGCATAATATGACCCCCGCAGACGCCTAGTTTAGGAGTTATAGCCATTTTAAGATTCTGAATTTTCTTTTTTCTGGTGCATAATATGACCCCCGCAGACGCCTAGTTTAGGAGTTATAGCCATTTTAAGACTTTGAATTTTTTTTTCCTGGTGCATATTATGACCCCCGCAGACGCCTAGTTTAGGAGTTATAGCCATTTTAAGATTTTGAATTTTTTTTTTTCTGGTGCATAATATGACCCCCGCAGACGCCTAGTTTAGGAGTTATAGCCATTTTAAGATTTTGAATTTTTTTTTTTCTGGTGCATATTATGACCCCCGCAGACGCCTAGTTTAGGAGTTATAGCCATTTAAAGACTTTGAATTTTTTTTTTCTGGTGCATATTATGACCCCCGCAGACGCCTAGTTTAGGAGTTATAGCCATTTTAAGATTTTGAATTTTCTTTTTTCTGGTGCATAATATGACCCCCGCAGACGCCTAGTTTAGGAGTTATAGCCATTTTAAGATTTTGAATTTTCTTTTTTCTGGTGCATAATATGACCCCCGCAGACGCCTAGTTTAGGAGTTATAGCCATTTTAAGATTTTGAATTTTTTTTTCTGGTGCATAATATGACCCCCGCAGACGCCTAGTTTAGGAGTTATAGCCATTTTAAGATTTTGAATTTTTTTTTTCTGGTGCATAATATGACCCCCGCAGACGCCTAGTTTAGGAGTTATAGCCATTTTAAGATTCTGAATTTTCTTTTTTCTGGTGCATAATATGACCCTCGCAGACGCCTAGTTTAGGAGTTATAGCCATTTTAAGATTTTGAATTTTCTTTTTTCTGGTGCATAATATGACCCCCGCAGATGCCTAGTTTAGGAGTTATAGCCATTTTAAGATTTTGAATTTTTTTTTTCTGGTGCATAATATGACCCTCGCAGACGCCTAGTTTAGGAGTTATAGCCATTTTAAGATTTTGAATTTTCTTTTTTCTGGTGCATAATATGACCCCCGCAGACGCCTAGTTTAGGAGTTATAGCCATTTTAAGATTTTGATTTTTTTTTTTCTGGTGCATAATATGACCCCCGCAGACGCCTAGTTTAGGAGTTATAGCCATTTTAAGATTCTGAATTTTCTTTTTTCTGGTGCATAATATGACCTCCGCAGACGCCTAGTTTAGGAATTATAGCCATTTTAAGACTGTGAATTTTTTTTTTTGGTGCATATTATGACCCCCGCAGACGCCTAGTTTAGGAGTTATAGCCATTTTAAGATTTTGAATTTTTTTTTTTCTGGTGCATAATATGACCCCCGCAGACGCCTAGTTTAGGAGTTATAGCCATTTTAAGATTTTGAATTTTTTTTTTTCTGGTGCATATTATGACCCCCGCAGACGCCTAGTTTAGGAGTTATAGCCATTTAAAGACTTTGAATTTTTTTTTTCTGGTGCATATTATGACCCCCGCAGACGCCTAGTTTAGGAGTTATAGCCATTTTAAGATTTTGAATTTTCTTTTTTCTGGTGCATAATATGACCCCCGCAGACGCCTAGTTTAGGAGTTATAGCCATTTTAAGATTTTGAATTTTCTTTTTTCTGGTGCATAATATGACCCCCGCAGACGCCTAGTTTAGGAGTTATAGCCATTTTAAGATTTTGAATTTTTTTTTTCTGGTGCATAATATGACCCTCGCAGACGCCTAGTTTAGGAGTTATAGCCATTTTAAGATTTTGAATTTTCTTTTTTCTGGTGCATTATATGACCCCCCCAGACGCCTAGTTTAGGAGTTATAGCCATTTTAAGATTTTGAATTTTTTTTTCTGGTGCATAATATGACCCCCGCAGACGCCTAGTTTAGGAGTTATAGCCATTTTAAGATTTTGAATTTTCTTTTTTCTGGTGCATAATATGACCCCCGCAGACGCCTAGTTTAGGAGTTATAGCCATTTTAAGATTTTGAATTTTTTTTTTCTGGTGCATAATATGACCCCCGCAGACGCCTAGTTTAGGAGTTATAGCCATTTTAAGATTTTGAATTTTTTTTTTCTGGTGCATAATATGACCCCCGCAGACGCCTAGTTTAGGAGTTATAGCCATTTTAAGATTTTGAATTTTCTTTTTTCTGGTGCATAATATGACCCCCGCAGACGCCTAGTTTAGGAGTTATAGCCATTTTAAGATTTTGAATTTTTTTTTTCTGGTGCATAATATGACCCCCGCAGACGCCTAGTTTAGGAGTTATAGCCATTTTAAGATTTTGAATTTTCTTTTTTCTGGTGCATAATATGACCCCCGCAGACGCCGAGTTTAGGAGTTATAGCCATTTTAAGATTTTGAATTTTCTTTTTTCTGGTGCATAATATGACCCCCGCAGACGCCTAGTTTAGGAGTTATAGCCATTTTAAGATTTTGAATTTTTTTTTTCTGCTGCATAATATGACCCCGCAGACGCCTAGTTTAGGAGTTATAGCCATTTTAAGATTTTGAATTTTTTTTTTCTGGTGCATAATATGACCCCCGCAGACGCCTAGTTTAGGAGTTATAGCCATTTTAAGATTTTGAATTTTTTTTTTCTGGTGCATAATATGACCCCCGCAGACGCCTAGTTTAGGAGTTATAGCCATTTTAAGATTTTGAATTTTTTTTTTCTGGTGCATAATATGACCCCCGCAGACGCCTAGTTTAGGAGTTATAGCCATTTTAAGATTTGGAGTTTTCTTTTTTCTGGTGCATAATATGGCCCCCGCAGATGCCTAGTTTAGGAGTTATAACCATTTTAAGATTTTGAATTTTTTTTTTCTGGTGCATAATATGACCCCCGCAGACGCCTAGTTTAGGAGTTATAGCCATTTTAAGATTTTGAAATTTTTTTTTCTGGTGCATAATATGACCCCCGCAGACGCCTAGTTTAGGAGTTATAGCCATTTTAAGATTTCGAATTTTTTTTTTTCTGGTGCATAATATGACCCACGCGGACGCCTAGTTTAGGAGTTATAGCCATTTTAAGATTTTGAATTTTCTTTTTTCTGGTGCATAATATGACCCCCGCAGACGCCTAGTTTAGGAGTTATAGCCATTTTAAGATTTTGAATTTTTTTTTTCTGGTGCATAATATGACCCCCGCAGACGCCTAGTTTAGCAGTTATAGCCATTTTAAGATTTTGAATTTTTTTTTTCTGGTGCATAATATGACCCCCGCAGACGCCTAGTTTAGGAGTTATAGCCATTTTAAGATTTTGAATTTTCTTTTTTCTGGTGCATAATATGACCCCCGCAGATGCCTAGTTTAGGAGTTATAGCCATTTTAAGATTTTGAATTTTCTTTTTTCTGGTGCATAATATGACCCCCGCAGACGCCTAGTTTAGGAGTTATAGCCATTTTAAGATTTTGAATTTTCTTTTTTCTGGTGCATAATATGACCCCCGCAGATGCATAGTTTAGGAGTTATAGCCATTTTAAAATTTTGAATTTTTTTTTTCTGGTGCAAAATATGACCCCCGCAGACGCCTAGTTTAGGAGTTATAGCCATTTTAAGATTTTGAATTTTTTTTTTCTGGTGCATAATATGACCCCCCCAGACGCCTAGTTTAGGAGTTATAGCCATTTTAAGATTTTGAATTTTTTTTTCTGGTGCATAATATGACCCTCGCAGACGCCTAGTTTAGGAGTTATAGCCATTTTAAGATTTTGAATTTTCTTTTTTCTGGTGCATAATATGACCCCCGCAGACGCCTAGTTTAGGAGTTATAGCCATTTTAAGATTTTGAAATTTTGTTTTCTGGTGCATAATATGACCCCCGCAGACGCCTAGTTTAGGAGTTATAGCCATTTTAAGATTTTGAATTTTTTTTTTCTGGTGCATAATATGACCCCCGCAGACGCCTAGTTTAGGAGTTATAGCCATTTTAAGATTTTGAATTTTCTTTTTTCTGGTGCATAATATGACCCCCGCAGACGCCTAGTTTAGGAGTTATAGCCATTTTAAGATTTTGAATTTTTTTTTTCTGGTGCATAATATAACCCCCGCAGACGCCTAGTTTAGGAGTTATAGCCATTTTAAGATTTTGAATTTTCTTTTTTCTGGTGCATAATATGACCCCCGCAGACGACTAGTTTAGGAGTTATAGCCATTTTAAGATTTTGAATTTTTTTTTTTGGTGCATAATATAACCCCCGCAGACGCCTAGTTTAGGAGTTATAGCCATTTTAAGATTTTGAATTTTCTTTTTTCTGGTGCATAATATAACCCAAGCAGACGACTAGTTTAGGAGTTATAGCCATTTTAAGATTTTGAATTTTTTTAATCTGGTGCATAATATGACCCCCGCAGACGCCTAGTTTAGGAGTTATAGCCATTTTAAGATTTTGAATTTTCTTTTTTCTGGTGCATAATATGACCCCCGCAGACGCCTAGTTTAGGAGTTATAGCCATTTTAAGATTTTGAATTTTCTTTTTTCTGGTGCATTATATGACCCCCCCAGACGCCTAGTTTAGGAGTTATAGCCATTTTAAGATTTTGAATTTTCTTTTTTCTGGTGCATAATATGACCCCCGCAGACGCCTAGTTTAGGAGTTATAGCCATTTTAAGACTTTGAATTTTTTTTTTTCTGGTGCATATTATGACCCCCGCAGACGCCTAGTTTAGGAGTTATAGCCATTTTAAGATTTTGAATTTTTTTTTTTCTGGTGCATAATATGACCCCCGCAGACGCCTAGTTTAGGAGTTATAGCCATTTTAAGATTTTGAATTTTTTTTTTCTGGTGCATATTATGACCCCCGCAGACGCCTAGTTTAGGAGTTATAGCCATTTTAAGACTTTGAATTTTTTTTTTTCTGGTGCATATTATGACCCCCGCAGACGCCTAGTTTAGGAGTTATAGCCATTTTAATATTTTGAATTTTCTTTTTTCTGGTGCATGATATGACCCCCGCAGACGCCTAGTTTAGGAGTTATAGCCATTTTAAGATTCTGAATTTTCTTTTTTCTGGTGCATAATATGACCCCCGCAGACGCCTAGTTTAGGAGTTATAGCCATTTTAAGATTTTGAATTTTCTTTTTTCTGGTGCATAATATGACCCCCGCAGATGCCTAGTTTAGGAGTTATAGCCATTTTAAGATTTTGAATTTTTTTTTTCTGGTGCATAATATGACCCTCGCAGACGCCTAGTTTAGGAGTTATAGCCATTTTAAGATTTTGAATTTTCTTTTTTCTGGTGCATAATATGACCCCCGCAGACGCCTAGTTTAGGAGTAATAGCCATTTTAAGATTTTGATTTTTTTTTTTCTGGTGCATAATATGACCCCCGCAGACGCCTAGTTTAGGAGTTATAGCCATTTTAAGATTCTGAATTTCCTTTTTTCTGGTGCATAATATGACCCCCGCAGACGCCTAGTTTAGGAATTATAGCCATTTTAAGACTTTGAATTTTTTTTTCTGGTGCATATTATGACCCCCGCAGACGCCTAGTTTAGGAGTTATAGCCATTTTAAGATTTTGAATTTTTTTTTTTCTGGTGCATAATATGACCCCCGCAGACGCCTAGTTTAGGAGTTATAGCCATTTTAAGATTTTGAATTTTTTTTTTTCTGGTGCATATTATGACCCCCGCAGACGCCTAGTTTAGGAGTTATAGCCATTTAAAGACTTTGAATTTTTTTTTTCTGGTGCATATTATGACCCCCGCAGACGTCTAGTTTAGGAGTTATAGCCATTTTAAGATTTTGAATTTTCTTTTTTCTGGTGCATAATATGACCCCCGCAGACGCCTAGTTTAGGAGTTATAGCCATTTTAAGATTTTGAATTTTCTTTTTTCTGGTGCATAATATGACCCCCGCAGACGCCTAGTTTAGGAGTTATAGCCATTTTAAGATTTTGAATTTTTTTTTTCTGGTGCATAATATGACCCCCGCAGACGCCTAGTTTAGGAGTTATAGCCATTTTAAGATTTTGAATTTTTTTTTCTGGTGCATAATATGACCCCCGCAGACGCCTAGTTTAGGAGTTATAGCCATTTTAAGATTTTGAATTTTCTTTTTTCTGGTGCATAATATGACCCCCGCAGACGCCTAGTTTAGGAGTTATAGCCATTTTAAGATTTTGAATTTTTTTTTTCTGGTGCATAATATGACCCCCGCAGACGCCTAGTTTAGGAGTTATAGCCATTTTAAGATTTTGAATTTTTTTTTTCTGGTGCATAATATGACCCCCGCAGACGCCTAGTTTAGGAGTTATAGCCATTTTAAGATTTTGAATTTTCTTTTTTCTGGTGCATAATATGACCCCCGCAGACGCCTAGTTTAGGAGTTATAGCCATTTTAAGATTTTGAATTTTCTTTTTTCTGGTGCATTATATGACCCCCCATACGCCTAGTTTAGGAGTTATAGCCATTTTAAGATTTTGAATTTTTTTTTCTGGTGCATAATATGACCCCCGCAGACGCCTAGTTTAGGAGTTATAGCCATTTTAAAATTTTGAATTTTCTTTTTTCTGGTGCATAATATGACCCCCGCAGACGCCTAGTTTAGGAGTTATAGCCATTTTAAGATTTTGAATTTTTTTTTTCTGCTGCATAATATGACCCCCGCAGACGCCTAGTTTAGGAGTTATAGCCATTTTAAGATTTTGAATTTTTTTTTTCTGGTGCATAATATGACCCCCGCAGACGCCTAGTTTAGGAGTTATAGCCATTTTAAGATTTTGAATTTTTTTTTTCTGGTGCATAATATGACCCCCGCAGACGCCTAGTTTAGGAGTTATAGCCATTTTAAGATTTTGAATTTTTTTTTTCTGGTGCATAATATGACCCCCGCAGACGCCTAGTTTAGGAGTTATAGCCATTTTAAGATTTTGAATTTTTTTTTTCTAGTGCATAATATGACCCCCGCAGACGCCTAGTTTAGGAGTTATAGCCATTTTAAGATTTGGAGTTTTCTTTTTTCTGGTGCATAATATGGCCCCCGCAGATGCCTAGTTTAGGAGTTATAACCATTTTAAGATTTTGAATTTTTTTTTTCTGGTGCATAATATGACCCCCGCAGACGCCTAGTTTAGGAGTTATAGCCATTTTAAGATTTTGAAATTTTTTTTTCTGGTGCATAATATGACCCCCGCAGACGCCTAGTTTAGGAGTTATAGCCATTTTAAGATTTTGAATTTTTTTTTTTCTGGTGCATAATATGACCCACGCGGACGCCTAGTTTAGGAGTTATAGCCATTTTAAGATTTTGAATTTTCTTTTTTCTGGTGCATAATATGACCCCCGCAGACGACTAGTTTAGGAGTTATAGCCATTTTAAGATTTTGAATTTTCTTTTTTCTGGTGCATAATATGACCCCCGCAGACGCCTAGTTTAGGAGTTATAGCCATTTTAAGATTTTGAATTTTTTTTTTCTGGTGCACAATATGACCCCCGCAGACGCCTAGTTTAGCAGTTATAGCCATTTTAAGATTTTGAATTTTTTTTTTCTGGTGCATAATATGACCCCCGCAGACGCCTAGTTTAGGAGTTATAGCCATTTTAAGATTTTGAATTTTCTTTTTTCTGGTGCATAATATGACCCCCGCAGACGCCTAGTTTAGGAGTTATAGCCATTTTAAGATTTTGAATTTTCTTTTTTCTGGTGCATAATATGACCCCCGCAGATGCATAGTTTAGGAGTTATAGCCATTTTAAAATTTTGAATTTTTTTTTTCTGGTGCAAAATATGACCCCCGCAGACGCCTAGTTTAGGAGTTATAGCCATTTTAAGATTTTGAATTTTTTTTTTCTGGTGCATAATATGACCCCCCCAGATGCCTAGTTTAGGAGTTATAGCCATTTTAAGATTTTGAATTTTTTTTTCTGGTGCATAATATGACCCTCGCAGACGCCTAGTTTAGGAGTTATAGCCATTTTAAGATTTTGAATTTTCTTTTTTCTGGTGCATAATATGACCCCCGCAGACGCCTAGTTTAGGAGTTATAGCCATTTTAAGATTTTGAAATTTTGTTTTCTGGTGCATAATATGACCCCCGCAGACGCCTAGTTTAGGAGTTATAGCCATTTTAAGATTTTGAATTTTTTTTTTCTGGTGCATAATATGACCCCCGCAGACGATAGTTTAGGAGTTATAGCCATTTTAAGATTCTGAATTTTTTTTTTCTGGTGCATAATATGACCCCCGCAGACGTATAGTTTAGGAGTTATAGCCATTTTAAGATTCTGAATTTTCTTTTTTCTGGTGCATAATATGACCCCCGCAGACGCCTAGTTTAGGAGTTATAGCCATTTTAAGATTTTGAATTTTCTTTTTTCTTTTTTCTGGTGCATAATATGACCCCCGCAGACGCCTAGTTTAGGAGTTATAGCCATTTTAAGATTTTGAATTTTCTTTTTTCTGGTGCATAATATGACCCCCGCAGACGCCTAGTTTAGGAGTTATAGCCATTTTAAGATTTTGAATTTTTTTTTTCTGGTGCATAATATAACCCCCGCAGACGCCTAGTTTAGGAGTTATAGCCATTTTAAGATTTTGAATTTTCTTTTTTCTGGTGCATAATATGACCCCCGCAGACGACTAGTTTAGGAGTTATAGCCATTTTAAGATTTTGAATTTTCTTTTTTCTGGTGCATATTATGACCCCCGCAGACGTCTAGTTTAGGAGTTACAGCCATTTTAAGATTTTGAATTTTCTTTTTTCTGGTGCATAATATGACCCCCGCAGACGCCTAGTTTAGGAGTTATAGCCATTTTAAGATTTTGAATTTTCTTTTTTCTGGTGCATAATATGACCCCCGCAGACGCCTAGTTTAGGAGTTATAGCCATTTTAAGATTTTGAATTTTTTTTTTCTGGTGCATAATATGACCCCCGCAGACGCCTAGTTTAGGAGTTATAGCCATTTTAAGATTTTGAATTTTTTTTTCTGGTGCATAATATGACCCCCGCAGACGCCTAGTTTAGGAGTTATAGCCATTTTAAGATTTTGAATTTTCTTTTTTCTGGTGCATAATATGACCCCCGCAGACGCCTAGTTTAGGAGTTATAGCCATTTTAAGATTTTGAATTTTTTTTTTCTGGTGCATAATATGACCCCCGCAGACGCCTAGTTTAGGAGTTATAGCCATTTTAAGATTTTGAATTTTTTTTTTCTGGTGCATAATATGACCCCCGCAGACGCCTAGTTTAGGAGTTATAGCCATTTTAAGATTTTGAATTTTCTTTTTTCTGGTGCATAATATGACCCCCGCAGACGCCTAGTTTAGGAGTTATAGCCATTTTAAGATTTTGAATTTTTTTTTTCTGGTGCATAATATGACCCCCGCAGACGCCTAGTTTAGGAGTTATAGCCATTTTAAGATTTTGAATTTTCTTTTTTCTGGTGCATAATATGACCCCCGCAGACGCCTAGTTTAGGAGTTATAGCCATTTTAAGATTTTGAATTTTCTTTTTTCTGGTGCATTATATGACCCCCCATACGCCTAGTTTAGGAGTTATAGCCATTTTAAGATTTTGAATTTTTTTTTCTGGTGCATAATATGACCCCCGCAGACGCCTAGTTTAGGAGTTATAGCCATTTTAAGATTTTGAATTTTCTTTTTTCTGGTGCATAATATGACCCCCGCAGACGCCTAGTTTAGGAGTTATAGCCATTTTAAGATTTTGAATTTTTTTTTTCTGCTGCATAATATGACCCCCGCAGACGCCTAGTTTAGGAGTTATAGCCATTTTAAGATTTTGAATTTTTTTTTTCTGGTGCATAATATGACCCCCGCAGACGCCTAGTTTAGGAGTTATAGCCATTTTAAGATTTTGAATTTTTTTTTTCTGGTGCATAATATGACCCCCGCAGACGCCTAGTTTAGGAGTTATAGCCATTTTAAGATTTTGAATTTTTTTTTTCTGGTGCATAATATGACCCCCGCAGACGCCTAGTTTAGGAGTTATAGCCATTTTAAGATTTTGAATTTTTTTTTTCTGGTGCATAATATGACCCCCGCAGACGCCTAGTTTAGGAGTTATAGCCATTTTAAGATTTGGAGTTTTCTTTTTTCTGGTGCATAATATGGCCCCCGCAGATGCCTAGTTTAGGAGTTATAACCATTTTAAGATTTTGAATTTTTTTTTTCTGGTGCATAATATGACCCCCGCAGACGCCTAGTTTAGGAGTTATAGCCATTTTAAGATTTTGAAATTTTTTTTTCTGGTGCATAATATGACCCCCGCAGACGCCTAGTTTAGGAGTTATAGCCATTTTAAGATTTTGAATTTTTTTTTTTCTGGTGCATAATATGACCCACGCGGACGCCTAGTTTAGGAGTTATAGCCATTTTAAGATTTTGAATTTTCTTTTTTCTGGTGCATAATATGACCCCCGCAGACGACTAGTTTAGGAGTTATAGCCATTTTAAGATTTTGAATTTTCTTTTTTCTGGTGCATAATATGACCCCCGCAGACGCCTAGTTTAGGAGTTATAGCCATTTTAAGATTTTGAATTTTTTTTTTCTGGTGCATAATATGACCCCCGCAGACGCCTAGTTTAGCAGTTATAGCCATTTTAAGATTTTGAATTTTTTTTTTCTGGTGCATAATATGACCCCCGCAGACGCCTAGTTTAGGAGTTATAGCCATTTTAAGATTTTGAATTTTCTTTTTTCTGGTGCATAATATGACCCCCGCAGATGCCTAGTTTAGGAGTTATAGCCATTTTAAGATTTTGAATTTTCTTTTTTCTGGTGCATAATATGACCCCCGCAGACGCCTAGTTTAGGAGTTATAGCCATTTTAAGATTTTGAATTTTCTTTTTTCTGGTGCATAATATGACCCCCGCAGATGCATAGTTTAGGAGTTATAGCCATTTTAAAATTTTGAATTTTTTTTTTCTGGTGCAAAATATGACCCCCGCAGACGCCTAGTTTAGGAGTTATAGCCATTTTAAGATTTTGAATTTTCTTTTTTCTGGTGCATAATATGACCCCCCCAGATGCCTAGTTTAGGAGTTATAGCCATTTTAAGATTTTGAATTTTTTTTTCTGGTGCATAATATGACCCTCGCAGACGCCTAGTTTAGGAGTTATAGCCATTTTAAGATTTTGAATTTTCTTTTTTCTGGTGCATAATATGACCCCCGCAGACGCCTAGTTTAGGAGTTATAGCCATTTTAAGATTTTGAAATTTTGTTTTCTGGTGCATAATATGACCCCCGCAGACGCCTAGTTTAGGAGTTATAGCCATTTTAAGATTTTGAATTTTTTTTTTCTGGTGCATAATATGACCCCCGCAGACGATAGTTTAGGAGTTATAGCCATTTTAAGATTTGGAATTTTTTTTTTCTGGTGCATAATATGACCCCCGCAGACGCCTAGTTTAGGAGTTATAGCCATTTTAAGATTCTGAATTTTTTTTTTCTGGTGCATAATATGACCCCCGCAGACGTATAGTTTAGGAGTTATAGCCATTTTAAGATTCTGAATTTTCTTTTTTCTGGTGCATAATATGACCCCCGCAGACGCCTAGTTTAGGAGTTATAGCCATTTTAAGATTTTGAATTTTCTTTTTTCTTTTTTCTGGTGCATAATATGACCCCCGCAGACGCCTAGTTTAGGAGTTATAGCCATTTTAAGATTTTGAATCTTCTTTTTTCTGGTGCATAATATGACCCCCGCAGACGCCTAGTTTAGGAGTTATAGCCATTTTAAGATTTTGAATTTTTTTTTTCTGGTGCATAATATAACCCCCGCAGACGCCTAGTTTAGGAGTTATAGCCATTTTAAGATTTTGAATTTTCTTTTTTCTGGTGCATAATATGACCCCCGCAGACGACTAGTTTAGGAGTTATAGCCATTTTAAGATTTTGAATTTTTTTTTTTGGTGCATAATATAACCCCCGCAGACGCCTAGTTTAGGAGTTATAGCCATTTTAAGATTTTGAATTTTCTTTTTTCTGGTGCATAATATGACCCAAGCAGACGACTAGTTTAGGAGTTATAGCCATTTTAAGATTTTGAATTTTTTTTTTCTGGTGCATAATATGACCCCCGCAGACGCCTAGTTTAGGAGTTATAGCCATTTTAAGATTTTGAATTTTCTTTTTTCTGGTGCATAATATGACCCCCGCAGACGCCTAGTTTAGGAGTTATAGCCATTTTAAGATTTTGAATTTTCTTTTTTCTGGTGCATTATATGACCCCCCAGACGCCTAGTTTAGGAGCTATAGCCATTTTAAGATTTTGAATTTTCTTTTTTCTGGTGCATAATATGACCCCCGCAGACGCCTAGTTTAGGAGTTATAGCCATTTTAAGACTTTGAATTTTTTTTTTTCTGGTGCATATTATGACCCCCGCAGACGCCTAGTTTAGGAGTTATAGCCATTTTAAGATTTTGAATTTTTTTTTTCTGGTGCATAATATGACCCCCGCAGACGCCTAGTTTAGGAGTTATAGCCATTTTAAGATTTTGAATTTTTTTTTTCTGGTGCATATTATGACCCCCGCAGACGCCTAGTTTAGGAGTTATAGCCATTTTAAGACTTTGAATTTTTTTTTTTCTGGTGCATATTATGACCCCCGCAGACGCCTAGTTTAGGAGTTATAGCCATTTTAATATTTTGAATTTTCTTTTTTCTGGTGCATGATATGACCCCCGCAGACGCCTAGTTTAGGAGTTATAGCCATTTTAAGATTTTGAATTTTCTTTTTTCTGGTGCATAATATGACCCCCGCAGACGCCTAGTTTAGGAGTTATAGCCATTTTAAGATTTTGAATTTTTTTTTTCTGGTGCATAATATGACCCCCGCAGACGCCTAGTTTAGGAGTTATAGCCATTTTAAGATTTTGAATTTTTTTTTTCTGGTGCATAATATGACCCCCGCAGACGCCTAGTTTAGGAGTTATAGCCATTTTAAGATTTTGCATTTTTTTTTTCTGGTGCATAATATGACCCCCGCAGACGCCTAGTTTAGGAGTTATAGCCATTTTAAGATTTTGAATTTTCTTTTTTCTGGTGCATAATATGACCCCCGCAGACGCCTAGTTTAGGAGTTATAGCCATTTTAAGATTTTGAAATTTTTTTTTCTGGTGCATAATATGACCCCCGCAGACGCCTAGTTTAGGAGTTATAGCCATTTTAAGATTTTGAATTTTCTTTTTTCTGGTGCATAATATGACCCCCGCAGACGCCTAGTTTAGGAGTTATAGCCATTTTAAGATTTTGAATTTTCTTTTTTCTGGTGCATAATATGACCCCCGCAGATGCCTAGTTTAAGAGTTATAGCCATTTTAAGATTTTGAATTTTTTTTTTCTGGTGCATAATATGACCCCCGCAGACGCCTAGTTTAGGAGTTATAGCCATTTTAAGATTTTGAATTTTCTTTTTTCTGGTGCATAATATGACCCCCGCAGACGCCTAGTTTAGGAGTTATAGCCATTTTAAGATTTTGAATTTTCTTTTTTCTGGTGCATTATATGACCCCCCCAGACGCCTAGTTTAGGAGTTATAGCCATTTTAAGATTTTGAATTTTCTTTTTTCTGGTGCATAATATGACCCCCGCAGACGCCTAGTTAAGGAGTTATAGCCATTTTAAGACTTTGAATTTTTTTTTTTCTGGTGCATATTATGACCCCCGCAGACGCCTAGTTTAGGAGTTATAGCCATTTTAAGATTTTGAATTTTTTTTTTCTGGTGCATAATATGACCCCCGCAGACGCCTAGTTTAGGAGTTATAGCCATTTTAAGATTTAGAATTTTTTTTTTCTGGTGCATATTATGACCCCCGCAGACGCCTAGTTTAGGAGTTATAGCCATTTTAAGACTTTGAATTTTTTTTTTTCTGGTGCATATTATGACCCCCGCAGACGCCTAGTTTAGGAGTTATAGCCATTTTAATATTTTGAATTTTCTTTTTTCTGGTGCATGATATGACCCCCGCAGACGCCTAGTTTAGGAGTTATAGCCATTTTAAGATTTTGAATTTTCTTTTTTCTGGTGCATAATATGACCCCCGCAGACGCCTAGTTTAGGAGTTATAGCCATTTTAAGATTTTGAATTTTTTTTTTCTGGTGCATAATATGACCCCCACAGACGCCTAGTTTAGGAGTTATAGCCATTTTAAGATTTTGAATTTTCTTTTTTCTGGTGCATAATATGACCCCCGCAGACGCCTAGTTTAGGAGTTATAGCCATTTTATGATTTTGAATTTTTTTTTTCTGGTGCATAATATGACCCCCGCAGACGCCTAGTTTAGGAGTTATAGCCATTTTAAGACTTTGAATTTTTTTTTTTCTGGTGCATATTATGACCCCCGCAGACGCCTAGTTTAGGAGTTATAGCCATTTTAATATTTTGAATTTTCTTTTTTCTGGTGCATGATATGACCCCCGCAGACGCCTAGTTTAGGAGTTATAGCCATTTTAAGATTTTGAATTTTCTTTTTTCTGGTGCATAATATGACCCCCGCAGACGCCTAGTTTAGGAGTTATAGCCATTTTAAGATTTTGAATTTTTTTTTTCTGGTGCATAATATGACCCCCACAGACGCCTAGTTTAGGAGTTATAGCCATTTTAAGATTTTGAATTTTCTTTTTTCTGGTGCATAATATGACCCCCGCAGACGCCTAGTTTAGGAGTTATAGCCATTTTAAGATTTTGAATTTTTTTTTTCTGGTGCATAATATGACCCCCGCAGACGCCTAGTTTAGGAGTTATAGCCATTTTAAGATTTTGAATTTTTTTTTTCTGGTGCATAATATGACCCCCGCAGACGCCTAGTTTAGGAGTTATAGCCATTTTAAGATTTTGCATTTTTTTTTTCTGGTGCATAATATGACCCCCGCAGACGCCTAGTTTAGGAGTTATAGCCATTTTAAGATTTTGAAATTTTTTTTTCTGGTGCATAATATGACCCCCGCAGACGCCTAGTTTAGGAGTTATAGCCATTTTAAGATTTTGAATTTTCTTTTTTCTGGTGCATAATATGACCCCCGCAGACGCCTAGTTTAGGAGTTATAGCCATTTTAAGATTTTGAATTTTCTTTTTTCTGGTGCATAATATGACCCCGCAGATGCCTAGTTTAAGAGTTATAGCCATTTTAAGATTTTGAATTTTTTTTTTCTGGTGCATAATATGACCCCCGCAGACGCCTAGTTTAGGAGTTATAGCCATTTTAAGATTTTGAATTTTCTTTTTTCTGGTGCATTATATGACCCCCCCAGACGCCTAGTTTAGGAGTTATAGCCATTTTAAGATTTTGAATTTTCTTTTTTCTGGTGCATAATATGACCCTCGCAGACGCCTAGTTTAGGAGTTATAGCCATTTTAAGACTTTGAATTTTTTTTTTTCTGGTGCATATTATGACCCCCGCAGACGCCTAGTTTAGGAGTTATAGCCATTTTAAGATTTTGAATTTTTTTTTTTCTGGTGCATAATATGAACCCCGCAGACGCCTAGTTTAGGAGTTATAGCCATTTTAAGATTTTGAATTTTTTTTTTCTGGTGCATATTATGACCCCCGCAGACGCCTAGTTTAGGAGTTATAGCCATTTTAAGACTTTGAATTTTTTTTTTCTGGTGCATATTATGACCCCCGCAGACGCCTAGTTTAGGAGTTATAGCCATTTTAATATTTTGAATTTTCTTTTTTCTGGTGCATGATATGACCCCCGCAGACGCCTAGTTTAGGAGTTATAGCCATTTTAATATTTTGAATTTTCTTTTTTCTGGTGCATGATATGACCCCCGCAGACGCCTAGTTTAGGAGTTATAGCCATTTTAAGATTTTGAATTTTTTTTTTCTGGTGCATAATATGACCCCCACAGACGCCTAGTTTAGGAGTTATAGCCATTTTAAGATTTTGAATTTTCTTTTTTCTGGTGCATAATATGACCCCCGCAGACGCCTAGTTTAGGAGTTATAGCCATTTTAAGATTTTGAATTTTTTTTTTCTGGTGCATAATATGACCCCCGCAGACGCCTAGTTTAGGAGTTATAGCCATTTTAAGACTTTGAATTTTTTTTTTTCTGGTGCATATTATGACCCCCGCAGACGCCTAGTTTAGGAGTTATAGCCATTTTAATATTTTGAATTTTCTTTTTTCTGGTGCATGATATGACCCCCGCAGACGCCTAGTTTAGGAGTTATAGCCATTTTAAGACTTTGAATTTTTTTTTTCTGGTGCATAATATGACCCCCGCAGACGCCTAGTTTAGGAGTTATAGCCATTTTAAGATTTTGAATTTTCTTTTTTCTGGTGCATAATATGACCCCCGCAGACGCCTAGTTTAGGAGTTATAGCCATTTTAAGATTTTGAATTTTTTTTTTCTGGTGCATAATATGACCCCCGCAGACTCCTAGTTTAGGAGTTATAGCCATTTTAAGATTTTGAATTTTTTTTTTCTGGTGCATAATATGACCCCCGCAGACGCCTAGTTTAGGAGTTATAGCCATTTTAAGATTTTGCATTTTTTTTTTCTGGTGCATAATATGACCCCCGCAGACGCCTAGTTTAGGAGTTATAGCCATTTTAAGATTTTGAATTTTCTTTTTTCTGGTGCATAATATGGCCCCCGCAGATGCCTAGTTTAGGAGTTATAACCATTTTAAGATTTTGAATTTTTTTTTTCTGGTGCATAATATGACCCCCGCAGACGCCTAGTTTAGGAGTTATAGCCATTTTAAGATTTTGAAATTTTTTTTTCTGGTGCATAATATGACCCCCGCAGACGCCTAGTTTAGGAGTTATAGCCATTTTAAGATTTTGAATTTTCTTTTTTCTGGTGCATAATATGACCCCCGCAGATGCCTAGTTTAAGAGTTATAGCCATTTTAAGATTTTGAATTTTTTTTTTCTGGTGCATTATATGACCCCCGCAGACGCCTAGTTTAGGAGTTATAGCCATTTTAAGATTTTGAATTTTCTTTTTTCTGGTGCATAATATGACCCCCGCAGACGCCTAGTTTAGGAGTTATAGCCATTTTAAGATTTTGAATTTTCTTTTTTCTGGTGCATTATATGACCCCCCCAGACGCCTAGTTTAGGAGTTATAGCCATTTTAAGATTTTGAATTTTCTTTTTTCTGGTGCATAATATGACCCCCGCAGACGCCTAGTTTAGGAGTTATAGCCATTTTAAGACTTTGAATTTTTTTTTTTCTGGTGCATATTATGACCCCCGCAGACGCCTAGTTTAGGAGTTATAGCCATTTTAAGATTTTGAATTTTTTTTTTCTGGTGCATAATATGACCCCCGCAGACGCCTAGTTTAGGAGTTATAGCCATTTTAAGATTTTGAATTTTTTTTTTCTGGTGCATATTATGACCCCCGCAGACGCCTAGTTTAGGAGTTATAGCCATTTTAAGACTTTGAATTTTTTTTTTTCTGGTGCATATTATGACCCCCGCAGACGCCTAGTTTAGGAGTTAAAGCCATTTTAATATTTTGAATTTTCTTTTTTCTGGTGCATGATATGACCCCCGCAGACGCCTAGTTTAGGAGTTATAGCCATTTTAAGATTTTGAAATTTTTTTTTCTGGTGCATAATATGACCCCCGCAGACGCCTAGTTTAGGAGTTATAGCCATTTTAAGATTTTGAATTTTTTTTTTCTGCTGCATAATATGACCCCCGCAGACGCCTAGTTTAGGAGTTATAGCCATTTTAAGATTTTGAATTTTTTTTTCTGGTGCATAATATGACCCCCGCAGACGCCTAGTTTAGGAGTTATAGCCATTTTAAGATTTTGAATTTTTTTTTCTGGTGCATAATATGACCCCCGCAGACGCCTAGTTTAGGAGTTATAGCCATTTTAAGATTTTGAATTTTTTTTTTCTGGTGCACAATATGACCCCCGCAGACGCCTAGTTCAGGAGTTATAGCCATTTTAAGATTTTGAATTTTCTTTTTTCTGGTGCATAATATGACCCCCGCAGACGTCTAGTTTAGGAGTTATAGCCATTTTAAGATTTTGAATTTTTTTTTTTTCTGGTGCATAATATGACCCCCGCAGACGCCTAGTTTAGGAGTTATAGCCATTTTAAGATTTTGAATTTTTTTTTCTGGTGCATAATATGACCCCCGCAGACGCCTAGTTTAGGAGTTATAGCCATTTTAAGATTTTGAATTTTTTTTTTTCTGGTGCATAATATGACCCCCGCAGACGCCTAGTTTAGGAGTTATAGCCATTTTAAGATTTTGAATTTTTTTTTTCTGCTGCATAATATGACCCCTCAGACGCCTAGTTTAGGAGTTATAGCCATTTTAAGATTTAGAATTTTTTTTTCTGGTGCATAATATGACCCCCGCAGACGCCTAGTTTAGGAGTTATAGCCATTTTAAGATTTTGAATTTTTTTTTTTCTGGTGCATAATATGACCCCCGCAGACGCCTAGTTTAGGAGTTATAGCCATTTTAAGATTTTGAATATTTTTTTTCTGCTGCATAATATGACCCCCCCAGACGCCTAGTTTAGGAGTTATAGCCATTTTAAGATTTTGAATTTTTTTTTCTGCTGCATAATATGACCCCCGCAGACGCCTAGCTTAGGAGTTATAGCCATTTTAAGATTTTGAATTTTTTTTTCTGGTGCATAATATGACCCCCGCAGACGCCTAGTTTAGGAGTTATAGCCATTTTAAGATTTTGAATTTTTTTTTTTCTGGTGCATAATATGACCCCCGCAGACGCCTAGTTTAGGAGTTATAGCCATTTTAAGATTTTGAATATTTTTTTTCTGCTGCATAATATGACCCCCCCAGACGCCTAGTTTAGGAGTTATAGCCATTTTAAGATTTTGAATTTTCTTTTTTCTGGTGCAGAATATGACCCCCGCAGACGCCTAGTTCAGGAGTTATAGCCATTTTAAGATTTTGAATTTTTTTTTCTGGTGCATAATATGACCCCCGCAGACGCCTAGCTTAGGAGTTATAGCCATTTTAAGATTTTGAATTTTTTTTTCTGGTGCTTAATATGACCCCCGCAGACGCCTAGTTTAGGAGTTATAGCCATTTTAAGATTTTGAATTTTTTTTTCTGGTGCATAATATGACCCCCGCAGACGCCTAGTTTAGGAGTTATAGCCATTTTAAGATTTTGAATTTTTTTTTTCTGGTGCATAATATGACCCCCGCAGACGCCTAGTTTAGGAGTTATAGCCATTTTAAAATTTTGAATTTTCTTTTTTCTGGTGCATAATATGACCCCCGCAGACGCCTAGTTTAGGAGTTATAGCGATTTTAAGATTTTGAATTTTTTTTTTCTGGTGCATAATATGACCCCCGCAGACGCCTAGTTTAGGAGTTATAGCCATTTTAAGATTTTGAATTTTTTTTTTCTGCTGCATAAAATGACCCCCGCAGACGCCTAGTTTAGGAGTTATAGCCATTTTAAGATTTTGAATTTTCTTTTTTCTGGTGCATAATATGACCCCCGCAGACGCCTAGTTTAGGAGTTATAGCCATTTTAAGATTTTGAATTTTCTTTTTTCTGGTGCATAATATGACCCCCGCAGACGCCTAGTTTAGGAGTTATAGCCATTTTAAGATTTTGAATTTTTTTTTTCTGGTGCATAATATGACCCCAGCAGACGCCTAGTTTAGGAGTTATAGCCATTTTAAGATTTTGAATTTTCTTTTTTCTGGTGCATAATATGACCCCCGCAGACGCCTAGTCTAGGAGTTATAGCCATTTTAAGATTTTGAATTTTTTTTTTCTGGTGCATAATATGACCCCCGCAGACGCCTAGCTTAGGAGTTATAGCCATTTTAAGATTTTGAATTTTTTTTTTCTGGTGCATAATATGACCCCCGCAGACGCCTAGTTTAGGAGTTATAGCCATTTTAGGATTTTGAATTTTCTTTTTTCTGGTGCATAATATGACCCCCGCAGACGCCTAGTTTAGGAGTTATAGCCATTTTAAGATTTTGAATTTTTTTCTCTGGTGCATAATATGACCCCCGCAGACGCCTAGTTTAGGAGTTATAGCCATTTTAAGATTTTGAATTTTTTTTTCTGGTGCATAATATGACCCCCGCAGACGCCTAGTTTAGGAGTTATAGCCATTTTAAGATTTTGAATTTTCTTTTTTCTGGTGCATAATATGACCCCCGCAGACGCCTAGTTTAGGAGTTATAGCCATTTTAAGATTTTGAATTTTTTTGTTTTCTGGTGCATAATATGACCCCCGCAGACGCCTAGTTTAGGAGTTATAGCCATTTTAAGATTTTGAATTTTTTTTTTCTGCTGCATAATATGACCCCCGCAGACGCCTAGTTCAGGAGTTATAGCCATTTTAAGATTTTGAATTTTCTTTTTTCTGGTGCATAATATGACCCCCGCAGACGTCTAGTTTAGGAGTTATAGCCATTTTAAGATTTTGAATTTTTTTTTCTGGTGCATAATATGACCCCCGCAGACGCCTAGTTTAGGAGTTATAGCCATTTTAAGATTTTGAATTTTTTTTTCTGGTGCATAATATGACCCCCGCAGACGCCTAGTTTAGGAGTTATAGCCATTTTAAGATTTTGAATTTTTTTTTTCTGGTGCATAATATGACCCCCGCAGACGCCTAGCTTAGGAGTTATAGCCATTTTAAGATTTTGAATTTTTTTTTCTGGTGCATAATATGACCCCCGCAGACGCCTAGTTTAGGAGTTATAGCCATTTTAAGATTTAGAATTTTTTTTTTTTGGTGCATAATATGACCCCCGCAGACGCCTAGTTTAGGAGTTATAGCCATTTTAAGATTTTGAATTTTTTTTTTTCTGCTGCATAATATGACCCCAGCAGACGCCTAGCTTAGGAGTTATAGCCATTTTAAGATTTTGAATTTTTTTTTCTGGTGCATAATATGACCCCCGCAGACGCCTAGTTTAGGAGTTATAGCCATTTTAAGATTTTGAATTTTTTTTTTTCTGGTGCATAATATGACCCCCGCAGACGCCTAGTTTAGGAGTTATAGAAATTTTAAGATTTTGAATTTTTTTTTTCTGCTGCATAATATGACCCCCCCAGACGCCTAGTTTAGGAGTTATAGCCATTTTAAGATTTTGAATTTTCTTTTTTCTGGTGCATAATATGACCCCCGCAGACGCCTAGCTTAGGAGTTATAGCCATTTTAAGATTTTGAATTTTTTTTTCTGGTGCATAATATCACCCCCGCAGACGCCTAGTTTAGGAGTTATAGCCATTTTAAGATTTTGAATTTTTTTTTTCTGCTGCATAATATGACCCCCGCAGACGCCTAGTTTAGGAGTTATAGCCATTTTAAGATTTTGAATTTTTTTTTTCTGCTGCATAATATGACCCCCGCAGACGCCTAGCTTAGGAGTTATAGCCATTTTAAGATTTTGAATTTTTTTTTCTGGTGCATAATATGACCCCCGCAGACGCCTAGTTTAGGAGTTATAGCCATTTTAAGATTTTGAATTTTTTTTTTTCTGGTGCATAATATAACCCCCGCAGACGCCTAGTTTAGGAGTTATAGCCATTTTAAGATTTTGAATTTTTTTTTCTGGTGCATAATATGACCCCCGCAGACGCCTAGTTTAGGAGTTATAGCCATTTTAAGATTTTGAATTTTTTTTTCTGGTGCATAATATGACCCCCGCAGACGCCTAGTTTAGGAGTTATAGCCATTTTAAGATTTTGAATTTTTTTTTCTGGTGCATAATATGACCCCCGCAGACGCCTAGTTTAGGAGTTATAGCCATTTTAAGATTTTGAATTTTCTTTTTTCTGGTGCATAATATGACCCCCGCAGACGCCTAGTTTAGGAGTTATAGCCATTTTAAGATTTTGAATTTTTTTTTTCTGCTGCATAATATGACCCCCGCAGACGCCTAGCTTAGGAGTTATAGCCATTTTAAGATTTTGAATTTTTTTTTCTGGTGCATAATATGACCCCCGCAGACGCCTAGTTTAGGAGTTATAGCCATTTTAAGATTTTGAATTTTTTTTTTTTCTGGTGCATAATATGACCCCCGCAGACGCCTAGTTTAGGAGTTATAGCCATTTTAAGATTTTGAATTTTCTTTTTTCTGGTGCATAATATGACCCCCGCAGACGCCTAGTTTAGGAGTTATAGCCATTTTAAGATTTTGAATTTTTTTTTTCTGGTGCATAATATGACCCCCGCAGACGCCTAGTTTAGGAGTTATAGCCATTTTAAGATTTTGAATTTTCTTTTTTCTGGTGCATAATATGACCCCCGCAGATGCCTAGTTTAGGAGTTATAGCCATTTTAAGATTTTGAATTTTCTTTTTTCTGGTGCATAATATGACCCCCGCAGACGCCTAGTTTAGGAGTTATAGCCATTTTAAGATTTTGAATTTTCTTTTTTCTGGTGCATAATATGACCCCCGCAGACGCCTAGTTTAGGAGTTATAGCCATTTTAAGATTTTGAATTTTTTTTTTCTGGTGCATAATATGACCCCCGCAGACGCCTAGTTTAGGAGTTATAGCCATTCTAAGATTTTGAATTTTCTTTTTTCTGGTGCATAATATGACCCCCGCAGACGTCTAGTTTAGGAGTTATAGCCATTTTAAGATTTTGAATTTTTTTTTTTCTGGTGCATAATATGACCCCCGCAGACGCCTAGTTAAAGAGTTATAGCCATTTTAAGATTTTGAATTTTTTTTTCTGGTGCATAATATGACCCCCGCAGACGCCTAGCTTAGGAGTTATAGCCATTTTAAGATTTTGAATTTTTTTTTTCTGGTGCATAATATGACCCCCGCAGACGCCTAGTTTAGGAGTTATAGCCATGTTAAGATTTTGAATTTTCTTTTTTCTGGTGCATAATATGACCCCCGCAGACGCCTAGTTTAGGAGTTATAGCCATTTTAAGATTTTGAATTTTCTTTTTTCTGGTGCATAATATGACCCCCCCAGACGCCTAGTTTAGGAGTTATAGCCATTTTAAGATTTTGAATTTTTTTTTTCTGGTGCTTAATATGACCCCCGCAGACGCCTAGTTTAGGAGTTATAGCCATTTTAAGATTCTGAATTTTTTTTTTCTGGTGCATAATATGACCCCCGCAGACGTATAGTTTAGGAGTTATAGCCATTTTAAGATTCTGAATTTTCTTTTTTCTGGTGCATAATATGACCCCCGCAGACGCCTAGTTTAGGAGTTATAGCCATTTTAAGATTTTGAATTTTCTTTTTTCTGGTGCATAATATGACCCCCGCAGACGCCTAGTTAAGGAGTTATAGCCATTTTAAGATTTTGAATTTTTTTTTTCTGGTGCATAATATGACCCCCGCAGACGCCTAGTTTAGGAGTTATAGCCATTTTAAGATTTTGAATTTTCTTTTTTCTGGTGCATAATATGACCCCCGCAGACGACTAGTTTAGGAGTTATAGCCATTTTAAGATTTTGAATTTTCTTTTTTCTTTTTTCTGGTGCATAATATGACCCCCGCAGACGCCTAGTTTAGGAGTTATAGCCATTTTAAGATTCTGAATTTTCTTTTTTCTGGTGCATAATATGACCCCCGCAGACGCCTAGTTTAGGAGTTATAGCCATTTTAAGATTCTGAATTTTCTTTTTTCTGGTGCATAATATGACCCCCGCAGACGCCTAGTTTAGGAGTTATAGCCATTTTAAAATTTTGAATTTTCTTTTTTCTGGTGCATAATATGACCCCCGCAGACGATAGTTTAGGAGTTATAGCCATTTTAAGATTTGGAATTTTTTTTTTCTGGTGCATAATATGACCCCCGCAGACGCCTAGTTTAGGAGTTATAGCCATTTTAAGATTTTGAATTTTTTTTTTCTGGTGCATAATATGACCCCCGCAGACGCCTAGTTTAGGAGTTATAGCCATTTTAAGATTTTGCATTTTTTTTTTCTGGTGCATAATATGACCCCCGCAGACGCCTAGTTTAGGAGTTATAGCCATTTTAAGATTCTGAATTTTTTTTTTCTGGTGCATAATATGACCCCCGCAGACGTATAGTTTAGGAGTTATAGCCATTTTAAGATTCTGAATTTTCTTTTTTCTGGTGCATAATATGACCCCCGCAGACGCCTAGTTTAGGAGTTATAGCCATTTTAAGATTTTGAATTTTCTTTTTTCTTTTTTCTGGTGCATAATATGACCCCCGCAGACGCCTAGTTTAGGAGTTATAGCCATTTTAAGATTCTGAATTTTCTTTTTTCTGGTGCATAATATGACCCCCGCAGACGCCTAGTTTAGGAGTTATAGCCATTTTAAGATTTTGATTTTTTTTTTTCTGGTGCATAATATGACCCCCGCAGACGCCTAATTTAGGAGTTATAACCACTTTAAGATTTTGAATTTTCTTTTTTTCTGGTGCATAATATGACCCCCGCAGACGCCTAGTTTAGGAGTTATAGCCATTTTAAGATTTTGAATTTTCTTTTTTCTGGTGCATAATATGACCCCCGCAGACGCATAGTTTAGGAGTTATAGCCATTTTAAGATTTTGAATTTTTTTTTTTCTGGTGCATAATATGACCCCCGCAGACGCCTAGTTAAGGAGTTATAGCCATTTTAAGATTTTGAATTTTTTTTTTCTGGTGCATAATATGACCCCCGCAGACGCCTAGCTTAGGAGCTATAGCCATTTTAAGATTTTGAATTTTTTTTTCTGGTGCTTAATATGACCCCCGCAGACGCCTAGTTTAGGAGTTATAGCCATTTTAAGATTTTGAATTTTTTTTTCTGGTGCATAATATGACCCCCGCAGACGCCTAGTTTAGGAGTTATAGCCATTTTAAGATTTTGAATTTTTTTTTTCTGGTGCATAATATGACCCCCGCAGACGCCTAGTTTAGGAGTTATAGCCATTTTAAAATTTTGAATTTTCTTTTTTCTGGTGCATAATATGACCCCCGCAGACGCCTAGTTTAGGAGTTATAGCCATTTTAAGATTTTGAATTTTTTTTTTCTGGTGCATAATATGACCCCCGCAGACGCCTAGTTTAGGAGTTATAGCCATTTTAAGATTTTGAATTTTTTTTTTCTGCTGCATAAAATGACCCCCGCAGACGCCTAGTTTAGGAGTTATAGCCATTTTAAGATTTTGAATTTTCTTTTTTCTGGTGCATAATATGACCCCCGCAGACGCCTAGTTTAGGAGTTATAGCCATTTTAAGATTTTGAATTTTCTTTTTTCTGGTGCATAATATGACCCCCGCAGACGCCTAGTTTAGGAGTTATAGCCATTTTAAGATTTTGAATTTTTTTTTTCTGGTGCATAATATGACCCCAGCAGACGCCTAGTTTAGGAGTTATAGCCATTTTAAGATTTTGAATTTTCTTTTTTCTGGTGCATAATATGACCCCCGCAGACGCCTAGTTTAGGAGTTATAGCCATTTTAAGATTTTGAATTTTTTTTTTCTGGTGCATAATATGACCCCCGCAGACGCCTAGCTTAGGAGTTATAGCCATTTTAAGATTTTGAATTTTTTTTTTCTGGTGCATAATATGACCCCCGCAGACGCCTAGTTTAGGAGTTATAGCCATTTTAGGATTTTGAATTTTCTTTTTTCTGGTGCATAATATGACCCCCGCAGACGCCTAGTTTAGGAGTTATAGCCATTTTAAGATTTTGAATTTTTTTCTCTGGTGCATAATATGACCCCCGCAGACGCCTAGTTTAGGAGTTATAGCCATTTTAAGATTTTGAATTTTTTTTTTCTGGTGCATAATATGACCCCCGCAGACGCCTAGTTTAGGAGTTATAGCCATTTTAAGATTTTGAATTTTCTTTTTTCTGGTGCATAATATGACCCCCGCAGACGCCTAGTTTAGGAGTTATAGCCATTTTAAGATTTTGAATTTTTTTGTTTTCTGGTGCATAATATGACCCCCGCAGACGCCTAGTTTAGGAGTTATAGCCATTTTAAGATTTTGAATTTTTTTTTTCTGCTGCATAATATGACCCCCGCAGACGCCTAGTTCAGGAGTTATAGCCATTTTAAGATTTTGAATTTTCTTTTTTCTGGTGCATAATATGACCCCCGCAGACGTCTAGTTTAGGAGTTATAGCCATTTTAAGATTTTGAATTTTTTTTTCTGGTGCATAATATGACCCCCGCAGACGCCTAGTTTAGGAGTTATAGCCATTTTAAGATTTTGAATTTTTTTTTCTGGTGCATAATATGACCCCCGCAGACGCCTAGTTTAGGAGTTATAGCCATTTTAAGATTTTGAATTTTTTTTTTTCTGGTGCATAATATGACCCCCGCAGACGCCTAGCTTAGGAGTTATAGCCATTTTAAGATTTTGAATTTTTTTTTCTGGTGCATAATATGACCCCCGCAGACGCCTAGTTTAGGAGTTATAGCCATTTTAAGATTTAGAATTTTTTTTTTTTGGTGCATAATATGACCCCCGCAGACGCCTAGTTTAGGAGTTATAGCCATTTTAAGATTTTGAATTTTTTTTTTCTGCTGCATAATATGACCCCCGCAGACGCCTAGCTTAGGAGTTATAGCCATTTTAAGATTTTGAATTTTTTTTTCTGGTGCATAATATGACCCCCGCAGACGCCTAGTTTAGGAGTTATAGCCATTTTAAGATTTTGAATTTTTTTTTTTCTGGTGCATAATATGACCCCCGCAGACGCCTAGTTTAGGAGTTATAGCCATTTTAAGATTTTGAATTTTCTTTTTTCTGGTGCATAATATGACCCCCGCAGACGCCTAGCTTAGGAGTTATAGCCATTTTAAGATTTTGAATTTTTTTTTCTGGTGCATAATATCACCCCCGCAGACGCCTAGTTTAGGAGTTATAGCCATTTTAAGATTTAGAATTTTTTTTTTCTGGTGCATAATATGACCCCCGCAGACGCCTAGTTTAGGAGTTATAGCCATTTTAAGATTTTGAATTTTTTTTTTCTGCTGCATAATATGACCCCCGCAGACGCCTAGCTTAGGAGTTATAGCCATTTTAAGATTTTGAATTTTTTTTTCTGGTGCATAATATGACCCCCGCAGACGCCTAGTTTAGGAGTTATAGCCATTTTAAGATTTTGAATTTTTTTTTTTCTGGTGCATAATATAACCCCCGCAGACGCCTAGTTTAGGAGTTATAGCCATTTTAAGATTTTGAATTTTCTTTTTTCTTTTTCTGGTGCATAATATGACCCCCGCAGACGCCTAGTTTAGGAGTTATAGCCATTTTAAGATTTTGAATTTTTTTTTCTGGTGCATAATATGACCCCCGCAGACGCCTAGCTTAGGAGTTATAGCCATTTTAAGATTTTGAATTTTTTTTTCTGGTGCATAATATGACCCCCGCAGACGCCTAGTTTAGGAGTTATAGCCATTTTAAGATTTTGAATTTTTTTTTCTGGTGCATAATATGACCCCCGCAGACGCCTAGTTTAGGAGTTATAGCAATTTTAAGATCTTGAATTTTCTTTTTTCTGGTGCATATTATGACCCCCGCAGACGCCTAGTTTAGGAGTTATAGCCATTTTAAGATTTTGAATTTTCTTTTTTCTGGTGCATAATATGACCCCCGCAGACGCCTAGTTTAGGAGTTATAGCCATTTTAAGATTTTGAATTTTTTTTTTCTGCTGCATAATATGACCCCCGCAGACGCCTAGCTTAGGAGTTATAGCCATTTTAAGATTTTGAATTTTTTTTTCTGGTGCATAATATGACCCCCGCAGACGCCTAGTTTAGGAGTTATAGCCATTTTAAGATTTTGAATTTTTTTTTTTTCTGGTGCATAATATGACCCCCGCAGACGCCTAGTTTAGGAGTTATAGCCATTTTAAGATTTTGAATTTTTTTTTCTGGTGCATAATATGACCCCCGCAGACGCCTAGTTTAGGAGTTATAGCCATTTTAAGATTTTGAATTTTCTTTTTTCTGGTGCATAATATGACCCCCGCAGACGCCTAGTTTAGGAGTTATAGCCATTTTAAGATTTTGAATTTTTTTTTTCTGGTGCATAATATGACCCCCGCAGACGCCTAGTTTAGGAGTTATAGCCATTCTAAGATTTTGAATTTTCTTTTTCTGGTGCATAATATGACCCCCGCAGACGTCTAGTTTAGGAGTTATAGCCATTTTAAGATTTTGAATTTTTTTTTTTCTGGTGCATAATATGACCCCCGCAGACGCCTAGTTAAAGAGTTATAGCCATTTTAAGATTTTGAATTTTTTTTTCTGGTGCATAATATGACACCCGCAGACGCCTAGCTTAGGAGTTATAGCCATTTTAAGATTTTGAATTTTTTTTTTCTGGTGCATAATATGACCCCCGCAGACGCCTAGTTTAGGAGTTATAGCCATGTTAAGATTTTGAATTTTCTTTTTTCTGGTGCATAATATGACCCCCGCAAACGCCTAGTTTAGGAGTTATAGCCATTTTAAGATTTTGAATTTTCTTTTTTCTGGTGCATAATATGACCCCCCCAGACGCCTAGTTTAGGAGTTATAGCCATTTTAAGATTTTGAATTTTTTTTTTCTGGTGCTTAATATGACCCCCGCAGACGCCTAGTTTAGGAGTTATAGCCATTTTAAGATTCTGAATTTTTTTTTTCTGGTGCATAATATGACCCCCGCAGACGTATAGTTTAGGAGTTATAGCCATTTTAAGATTCTGAATTTTCTTTTTTCTGGTGCATAGTATGACCCCCGCAGACGCCTAGTTTAGGAGTTATAGCCATTTTAAGATTTTGAATTTTCTTTTTTCTGGTGCATAATATGACCCCCGCAGACGCCTAGTTAAGGAGTTATAGCCATTTTAAGATTTTGAATTTTTTTTTTTCTGGTGCATAATATAACCCCCGCAGACGCCTAGTTTAGGAGTTATAGCCATTTTAAGATTTTGAATTTTTTTTTTCTGCTGCATAATATGACCCCCCCAGACGCCTAGTTTAGGAGTTATAGCCATTTTAAGATTTTGAATTTTCTTTTTTCTTTTTCTGGTGCATAATATGACCCCCGCAGACGCCTAGTTTAGGAGTTATAGCCATTTTAAGATTTTGAATTTTTTTTTCTGGTGCATAATATGACCCCCGCAGACGCCTAGCTTAGGAGTTATAGCCATTTTAAGATTTTGAATT
Source organism: Volucella zonaria (assembly GCA_963966105.1). Taxonomy (NCBI): domain Eukaryota; kingdom Metazoa; phylum Arthropoda; class Insecta; order Diptera; family Syrphidae; genus Volucella; species Volucella zonaria. Next base: position 5,556,993 of record CAWYQB010000001.1, on the reverse strand, counting down.
TTTTTTTCTGGTGCATAATATGACCCCCGCAGACGCCTAGTTTAGGAGTTATAGCCATTTTAAGATTTTGAATTTTTTTTTCTGGTGCATAATATGACCCCCGCAGACGCCTAGTTTAGGAGTTATAGCCATTTTAAGATCTTGAATTTTCTTTTTTCTGGTGCATAATATGACCCCCGCAGACGCCTAGTTTAGGAGTTATAGCCATTTTAAGATTTTGAATTTTCTTTTTTCTGGTGCATAATATGACCCCCGCAGACGCCTAGTTTAGGAGTTATAGCCATTTTAAGATTTTGAATTTTTTTTTTCTGCTGCATAATATGACCCCCGCAGACGCCTAGCTTAGGAGTTATAGCCATTTTAAGATTTTGAATTTTTTTTTCTGGTGCATAATATGACCCCCGCAGACGCCTAGTTTAGGAGTTATAGCCATTTTAAGATTTTGAATTTTTTTTTTTTCTGGTGCATAATATGACCCCCGCAGACGCCTAGTTTAGGAGTTATAGCCATTTTAAGATTTTGAATTTTTTTTTCTGGTGCATAATATGACCCCCGCAGACGCCTAGTTTAGGAGTTATAGCCATTTTAAGATTTTGAATTTTCTTTTTTCTGGTGCATAATATGACCCCCGCAGACGCCTAGTTTAGGAGTTATAGCCATTTTAAGATTTTGAATTTTTTTTTTCTGGTGCATAATATGACCCCCGCAGACGCCTAGTTTAGGAGTTATAGCCATTTTAAGATTTTGAATTTTCTTTTTTCTGGTGCATAATATGACCCCCGCAGATGCCTAGTTTAGGAGTTATAGCCATTTTAAGATTTTGAATTTTCTTTTTTCTGGTGCATAATATGACCCCCGCAGACGCCTAGTTTAGGAGTTATAGCCATTTTAAGATTTTGAATTTTCTTTTTTCTGGTGCATAATATGACCCCCGCAGACGCCTAGTTTAGGAGTTATAGCCATTTTAAGATTTTGAATTTTTTTTTTCTGGTGCATAATATGACCCCCGCAGACGCCTAGTTTAGGAGTTATAGCCATTCTAAGATTTTGAATTTTCTTTTTCTGGTGCATAATATGACCCCCGCAGACGTCTAGTTTAGGAGTTATAGCCATTTTAAGATTTTGAATTTTTTTTTTTCTGGTGCATAATATGACCCCCGCAGACGCCTAGTTAAAGAGTTATAGCCATTTTAAGATTTTGAATTTTTTTTTCTGGTGCATAATATGACACCCGCAGACGCCTAGCTTAGGAGTTATAGCCATTTTAAGATTTTGAATTTTTTTTTTCTGGTGCATAATATGACCCCCGCAGACGCCTAGTTTAGGAGTTATAGCCATGTTAAGATTTTGAATTTTCTTTTTTCTGGTGCATAATATGACCCCCGCAAACGCCTAGTTTAGGAGTTATAGCCATTTTAAGATTTTGAATTTTCTTTTTTCTGGTGCATAATATGACCCCCCCAGACGCCTAGTTTAGGAGTTATAGCCATTTTAAGATTTTGAATTTTTTTTTTCTGGTGCTTAATATGACCCCCGCAGACGCCTAGTTTAGGAGTTATAGCCATTTTAAGATTCTGAATTTTTTTTTTCTGGTGCATAATATGACCCCCGCAGACGTATAGTTTAGGAGTTATAGCCATTTTAAGATTCTGAATTTTCTTTTTTCTGGTGCATAATATGACCCCCGCAGACGCCTAGTTTAGGAGTTATAGCCATTTTAAGATTTTGAATTTTCTTTTTTCTGGTGCATAATATGACCCCCGCAGACGCCTAGTTAAGGAGTTATAGCCATTTTAAGATTTTGAATTTTTTTTTTCTGGTGCATAATATGACCCCCGCAGACGCCTAGTTTAGGAGTTATAGCCATTTTAAGATTTTGAATTTTCTTTTTTCTGGTGCATAATATGACCCCCGCAGACGACTAGTTTAGGAGTTATAGCCATTTTAAGATTTTGAATTTTCTTTTTTCTTTTTTCTGGTGCATAATATGACCCCCGCAGACGCCTAGTTTAGGAGTTATAGCCATTTTAAAATTTTGAATTTTCTTTTTTCTGGTGCATAATATGACCCCCGCAGACGATAGTTTAGGAGTTATAGCCATTTTAAGATTTGGAATTTTTTTTTTCTGGTGCATAATATGACCCCCGCAGACGCCTAGTTTAGGAGTTATAGCCATTTTAAGATTTTGAATTTTTTTTTTCTGGTGCATAATATGACCCCCGCAGACGATAGTTTAGGAGTTATAGCCATTTTAAGATTTGGAATTTTTTTTTTCTGGTGCATAATATGACCCCCGCAGACGCCTAGTTTAGGAGTTATAGCCATTTTAAGATTCTGAATTTTTTTTTTCTGGTGCATAATATGACCCCCGCAGACGTATAGTTTAGGAGTTATAGCCATTTTAAGATTCTGAATTTTCTTTTTTCTGGTGCATAATATGACCCCCGCAGACGCCTAGTTTAGGAGTTATAGCCATTTTAAGATTTTGAATTTTCTTTTTTCTGGTGCATAATATGACCCCCGCAGACGCCTAGTTAAGGAGTTATAGGCATTTTAAGATTTTGAATTTTTTTTTTCTGGTGCATAATATGACCCCCGCAGACGACTAGTTTAGGAGTTATAGCCATTTTAAGATTTTGAATTTTCTTTTTTCTTTTTTCTGGTGCATAATATGACCCCCGCAGACGCCTAGTTTAGGAGTTATAGCCATTTTAAGATTCTGAATTTTCTTTTTTCTGGTGCATAATATGACCCCCGCAGACGCCTAGTTTAGGAGTTATAGCCATTTTAAAATTTTGAATTTTCTTTTTTCTGGTGCATAATATGACCCCCGCAGACGATAGTTTAGGAGTTATAGCCATTTTAAGATTTGGAATTTTTTTTTTCTGGTGCATAATATGACCCCCGCAGACGCCTAGTTTAGGAGTTATAGCCATTTTAAGATTTTGAATTTTCTTTTTTCTGGTGCATAATATGACCCCCGCAGACGCATAGTTTAGGAGTTATAGCCATTTTAAGATTTTGAATTTTTTTTTTTCTGGTGCATAATATGACCCCCGCAGACGCCTAGTTAAGGAGTTATAGCCATTTTAAGATTTTGAATTTTTTTTTTCTGGTGCATAATATGACCCCCGCAGACGCCTAGTTTAGGAGTTATAGCCATTTTAAGATTCTGAATTTTCTTTTTTCTGGTGCATAATATGACCCCCGCAGACGCCTAGTTTAGGAGTTATAACCATTTTAAAATTTTGAATTTTCTTTTTTCTGGTGCATAATATGACCCCCGCAGACGCCTAGTTTAGGAGTTGTAGCCATTTTAAGATTTTGAATTTTTTTTTCTGGTGCATAATATGACCCCCGCAGACGCCTAGTTTAGGAGTTATAGCCATTTTAAGATTTTGAATTTTTTTTTTCTGGTGCATAATATGACCCCCGCAGACGCCTAGTTTAGGAGTTATAGCCATTTTAAGATTTTGAATTTTCTTTTTTCTGGTGCATAATATGACCCCCGCAGACGCCTAGTTAAGGAGTTATAGCCATTTTAAGATTTTGAATTTTTTTTTTCTGGTGCATAATATGACCCCCGCAGACGCCTAGTTTAGGAGTTATAGCCATTTTAAGATTTTGAATTTTTTTTTTCTGGTGCATAATATGACCCCCGCAGACGCCTAGTTTAGGAGTTATAGATATTTTAAAATTCTGAATTTTCTTTTTTCTGGTGCATAATATGACCCCAGCAGACGCCTAGTTTAGGAGTTATAGCCATTTTAAAATTTTGAATTTTCTTTTTTCTGGTGCATAATATGACCCCCGCAGACGCCTAGTTTAGGAGTTATAGCCATTTGAAGATTTTGAATTTTTTTTTTCTGGTGCATAATATGACCCCCGCAGACGGCTAGTTTAGGAGTTATAGCCATTTTAAGATTTTGAATTTTCTTTTTTCTGGTGCATAATATGACCCCCGCAGACGCCTAGTTTAGGAGTTATAGCCATTTTAAGATTTTGAATTTTCTTTTTTCTGGTGCATAATATGACCCCCGCAGACGCCTAGTTTAGGAGTTATAGCCATTTTAAGATTTTGAATTTTTTTTTTCTGGTGCATAATATGACCCCCGCAGACGCCTAGTTTAGGAGTTATAGCCATTTTAAGATTTTGAATTTTTTTTTTCTGGTGCATAATATGACCCCCGCAGACGCCTAGTTTAGGAGTTATAGCCATTTTAAGATTTTGAATTTTTTTTTTCTGGTGCATAATATGACCCCCGCAGACGCCTAGTTTAGGAGTTATAGCCATTTTAAGATTTTGAATTTTCTTTTTTCTGGTGCATAATATGACCCCCGCAGACGCCTAGTTTAGGAGTTATAGCCATTTTAAGATTTTGAATTTTCTTTTTTCTGGTGCATAATATGACCCCCGCAGACGCCTAGTTTAGGAGTTATAGCCATTTTAAGATTTTGAATTTTCTTTTTTCTGGTGCATAATATGACCCCCCCAGACGCCTAGTTTAGGAGTTATAGCCATTTTAAGATTTTGAATTTTTTTTTTCTGGTGCTTAATATGACCCCCGCAGACGCCTAGTTTAGGAGTTATAGCCATTTTAAGATTCTGAATTTTTTTTTTCTGGTGCATAATATGACCCCCGCAGACGTATAGTTTAGGAGTTATAGCCATTTTAAGATTCTGAATTTTCTTTTTTCTGGTGCATAATATGACCCCCGCAGACGCCTAGTTTAGGAGTTATAGCCATTTTAAGATTTTGAATTTTCTTTTTTCTGGTGCATAATATGACCCCCGCAGACGCCTAGTTAAGGAGTTATAGCCATTTTAAGATTTTGAATTTTTTTTTTCTGGTGCATAATATGACCCCCGCAGACGCCTAGTTTAGGAGTTATAGCCATTTTAAGATTTTGAATTTTCTTTTTTCTGGTGCATAATATGACCCCCGCAGACGACTAGTTTAGGAGTTATAGCCATTTTAAGATTTTGAATTTTCTTTTTTCTTTTTTCTGGTGCATAATATGACCCCCGCAGACGCCTAGTTTAGGAGTTATAGCCATTTTAAGATTCTGAATTTTCTTTTTTCTGGTGCATAATATGACCCCCGCAGACGCCTAGTTTAGGAGTTATAGCCATTTTAAAATTTTGAATTTTCTTTTTTCTGGTGCATAATATGACCCCCGCAGACGATAGTTTAGGAGTTATAGCCATTTTAAGATTTGGAATTTTTTTTTTCTGGTGCATAATATGACCCCCGCAGACGCCTAGTTTAGGAGTTATAGCCATTTTAAGATTTTGAATTTTTTTTTTCTGGTGCATAATATGACCCCCGCAGACGATAGTTTAGGAGTTATAGCCATTTTAAGATTTGGAATTTTTTTTTTCTGGTGCATAATATGACCCCCGCAGACGCCTAGTTTAGGAGTTATAGCCATTTTAAGATTCTGAATTTTTTTTTTCTGGTGCATAATATGACCCCCGCAGACGTATAGTTTAGGAGTTATAGCCATTTTAAGATTCTGAATTTTCTTTTTTCTGGTGCATAATATGACCCCCGCAGACGCCTAGTTTAGGAGTTATAGCCATTTTAAGATTTTGAATTTTCTTTTTTCTGGTGCATAATATGACCCCCGCAGACGCCTAGTTAAGGAGTTATAGGCATTTTAAGATTTTGAATTTTTTTTTTCTGGTGCATAATATGACCCCCGCAGACGACTAGTTTAGGAGTTATAGCCATTTTAAGATTTTGAATTTTCTTTTTTCTTTTTTCTGGTGCATAATATGACCCCCGCAGACGCCTAGTTTAGGAGTTATAGCCATTTTAAGATTCTGAATTTTCTTTTTTCTGGTGCATAATATGACCCCCGCAGACGATAGTTTAGGAGTTATAGCCATTTTAAGATTTGGAATTTTTTTTTTCTGGTGCATAATATGACCCCCGCAGACGCCTAGTTTAGGAGTTATAGCCATTTTAAGATTTTGAATTTTCTTTTTTCTGGTGCATAATATGACCCCCGCAGACGCATAGTTTAGGAGTTATAGCCATTTTAAGATTTTGAATTTTTTTTTTTCTGGTGCATAATATGACCCCCGCAGACGCCTAGTTAAGGAGTTATAGCCATTTTAAGATTTTGAATTTTTTTTTTCTGGTGCATAATATGACCCCCGCAGACGCCTAGTTTAGGAGTTATAGCCATTTTAAGATTCTGAATTTTCTTTTTTCTGGTGCATAATATGACCCCCGCAGACGCCTAGTTTAGGAGTTATAGCCATTTTAAAATTTTGAATTTTCTTTTTTCTGGTGCATAATATGACCCCCGCAGACGCCTAGTTTAGGAGTTGTAGCCATTTTAAGATTTTGAATTTTTTTTTCTGGTGCATAATATGACCCCCGCAGACGCCTAGTTTAGGAGTTATAGCCATTTTAAGATTTTGAATTTTTTTTTTCTGGTGCATAATATGACCCCCGCAGACGCCTAGTTTAGGAGTTATAGCCATTTTAAGATTTTGAATTTTCTTTTTTCTGGTGCATAATATGACCCCCGCAGACGCCTAGTTAAGGAGTTATAGCCATTTTAAGATTTTGAATTTTTTTTTTCTGGTGCATAATATGACCCCCGCAGACGCCTAGTTTAGGAGTTATAGCCATTTTAAGATTTTGAATTTTTTTTTTCTGGTGCATAATATGACCCCCGCAGACGCCTAGTTTAGGAGTTATAGATATTTTAAAATTCTGAATTTTCTTTTTTCTGGTGCATAATATGACCCCAGCAGACGCCTAGTTTAGGAGTTATAGCCATTTTAAAATTTTGAATTTTCTTTTTTCTGGTGCATAATATGACCCCCGCAGACGCCTAGTTTAGGAGTTATAGCCATTTGAAGATTTTGAATTTTTTTTTTCTGGTGCATAATATGACCCCCGCAGACGGCTAGTTTAGGAGTTATAGCCATTTTAAGATTTTGAATTTTCTTTTTTCTGGTGCATAATATGACCCCCGCAGACGCCTAGTTTAGGAGTTATAGCCATTTTAAGATTTTGAATTTTCTTTTTTCTGGTGCATAATATGACCCCCGCAGACGCCTAGTTTAGGAGTTATAGCCATTTTAAGATTTTGAATTTTTTTTTTCTGGTGCATAATATGACCCCCGCAGACGCCTAGTTTAGGAGTTATAGCCATTTTAAGATTTTGAATTTTTTTTTTCTGGTGCATAATATGACCCCCGCAGACGCCTAGTTTAGGAGTTATAGCCATTTTAAGATTTTGAATTTTTTTTTTCTGGTGCATAATATGACCCCCGCAGACGCCTAGTTTAGGAGTTATAGCCATTTTAAGATTTTGAATTTTTTTTTTCTGCTGCATAATATGACCCCCGCAGACGCCTAGTTTAGGAGTTATAGCCATTTTAAGATTTTGAATTTTCTTTTTTCTGGTGCATAATATGACCCCCGCAGACGCCTAGTTTAGGAGTTATAGCCATTTTAAGATTTTGAATTTTCTTTTTTCTGGTGCATAATATGACCCCCGCAGACGCCTAGTTTAGGAGTTATAGCCATTTTAAGATTTTGAATTTTTTTTTTTCTGGTGCATAATATGACCCCCGCAGACGCCTAGTTTAGGAGTTATAGCCATTTTAAGATTTTGAATTTTCTTTTTTCTGGTGCATAATATGACCCCCGCAGACGCCTAGTTTAGGAGTTATAGCCATTTTAAGATTTTTAATTTTTTTTTTCTGGTGCATAATATGACCCCCGCAGATGCCTAGTTTAGGAGTTATAACCATTTTAAGATTTTGAATTTTCTTTTTTCTGGTGCATAATATGACCCCCGCAGACGCCTAGTTTAGGAGTTATAGCCATTTTAAGATTTTGAATTTTTTTTTCTGGTGCATAATATGACCCCCGCAGACGCCTAGTTTAGGAGTTATAGCCACTTTAAGATTTTGAATTTTTTTTTTTCTGGTGCATAATATGACAACCGCAGACGCCTAGTTAAGGAGTTATAGCCATTTTAAGATTTTGAATTTTTTTTTTCTGGTGCATAATATGACCCCCGCAGACGCCTAGTTTAGGAGTTATAGCCATTTTAAGATTCTGAATTTTCTTTTTTCTGGTGCATAATATGACCCCCGCAGACGCCTAGTTTAGGAGTTATAGCCATTTTAAAATTTTGAATTTTCTTTTTTCTGGTGCATAATATGACCCCCGCAGACGCCTAGTTTAGGAGTTGTAGCCATTTTAAGATTTTGAATTTTTTTTTCTGGTGCATAATATGACCCCCGCAGACGCCTAGTTTAGGAGTTATAGCCATTTTAAGATTTAGAATTTTTTTTTTCTGGTGCATAATATGACCCCCGCAGACGCATAGTTTAGGAGTTATAGCCATTTTAAGATTTTGAATTTTCTTTTTTCTGGTGCATAATATGACCCCCGCAGACGACTAGTTTAGGAGTTATAGCCATTTTAAGATTCTGAATTTTCTTTTTTCTGGTGCATAATATGACCCCCCCAGACGCCTAGTTTAGGAGTTATAGCCATTTTAAGATTCTGAATTTTCTTTTTTCTGGTGCATAATATGACCCCCCCAGACGCCTAGTTTAGGAGTTGTATCCATTTTAAGATTTTGAATTTTTTTTTCTGGTGCATAATATGACCCCCGCAGATGCCTAGTTTAGGAGTTATAACCATTTTAAGATTTTGAATTTTCTTTTTTCTGGTGCATAATATGACCCCCGCAGACGCCTAGTTAAGGAGTTATAGCCATTTTAAGATTTTGAATTTTTTTTTTCTGGTGCATAATATGACCCCCGCAGACGCCTAGTTTAGGAGTTATAGATATTTTAAGATTCTGAATTTTCTTTTTTCTGGTGCATAATATGACCCCCGCAGACGGCTAGTTTAGGAGTTATAGCCATTTTAAGATTTTGAATTTTCTTTTTTCTGGTGCATAATATGACCCCCGCAGACGCCTAGTTTAGGAGTTATAGCCATTTTAAGATTTTGAATTTTCTTTTTTCTGGTGCATAATATGACCCCCGCGGACGCCTAGTTTAGGAGTTATAGCCATTTTAAGATTTTGAATTTTTTTTTTCTGGTGCATAATATGACCCCCGCAGACGCCTAGTTTAGGAGTTATAGCCATTTTAAGATTTTGAATTTTTTTTTTCTGGTGCATAATATGACCCCCGCAGACGCCTAGTTTAGGAGTTATAGCCATTTTAAGATTTTGAATTTTTTTTTTCTGGTGCATAATATGACCCCCGCAGACGCCTAGTTTAGGAGTTATAGCCATTTTAAGATTTTGAATTTTTTTTTTCTGCTGCATAATATGACCCCCGCAGACGCCTAGTTTAGGAGTTATAGCCATTTTAAGATTTTGAATTTTCTTTTTTCTGGTGCATAATATGACCCCCGCAGACGCCTAGTTTAGGAGTTATAGCCATTTTAAGATTTTGAATTTTCTTTTTTCTGGTGCATAATATGACCCCCCCAGACGCCTAGTTTAGGAGTTATAGCCATTTTAAGATTTTGAATTTTCTTTTTTCTGGTGCATAATATGACCCCCGTAGACGCCTAGTTTAGGAGTTATAGCCAGTTTAAGATTTTGAATTTTCTTTTTTCTGGTGCATAATATGACCCCCGCAGACGCCTAGTTTAGGAGTTATAGCCATATTAAGATTTTGAATTTTTTTTTTTCTGGTGCATAATATGACCCCCGCAGACGCCTAGTTTAGGAGTTATAGCCATTTTAAGATTTTGAATTTTCTTTTTTCTGGTGCATAATATGACCCCCGCAGACGCCTAGTTTAGGAGTTATAGCCATTTTAAGATTTTTAATTTTCTTTTTTCTGGTGCATAATATGACCCCCCCAGACGCCTAGTTTAGGAGTTATAGCCATTTTAAAATTTTGAATTTTTTTTTCTGGTGCATAATATGACCCCCGCAGATGCCTAGTTTAGGAGTTATAACCATTTTAAGATTTTGAATTTTTTTTTTCTGGTGCATAATATGACCCCCGCAGACGCCTAGTTTAGGAGTTATAGCCATATTAAATTTTGAATTTTTTTGTTCTGGTGCATAATATGACCCCCGCAGACGACTAGTTTAGGAGTTATAGCCATTTTAAGATATTGAATTTTCTTTTTTCTGGTGCATAATATGCCCCCCGCAGACGCCTAGTTAAGGAGTTATAGCCATTTTAAGATTTTGAATTTTCTTTTTTCTGGTGCATAATATGACCCCCGCAGACGCCTAGTTTATTAGTTATAGCCATTTTAAGATTTTGAATTTTTTTTTTCTGGTGCATAATATGACCCCCGCAGACGCCTAGTTTAGGAGTTATAGCCATTTTAATATTTTGAATTTTTTTTTTCTGGTGCATAATATGACCCCCGCAGACGCCTATTTTAGGAGTTATAGCCATTTTAAAATTTTGAATTTTCTTTTTTCTGGTGCATAATATGACCCCCGCAGACGCCTAGTTTAGGAGTTATAGCCATTTTAAGATTTTGAATTTTTTTTTTCTGGTGCATAATATGACCCCCGCAGACGCCTAGTTTAGGAGTTATAGCCATATTAAATTTTGAATTTTTTTGTTCTGGTGCATAATATGACCCCCGCAGACGACTAGTTTAGGAGTTATAGCCATTTTAAGATTTTGAATTTTCTTTTTTCTGGTGCATAATATGCCCCCCGCAGACGCCTAGTTAAGGAGTTATAGCCATTTTAAGATTTTGAATTTTCTTTTTTCTGGTGCATAATATGACCCCCGCAGACGCCTAGTTTATTAGTTATAGCCATTTTAAGATTTTGAATTTTTTTTTTCTGGTGCATAATATGACCCCCGCAGACGCCTAGTTTAGGAGTTATAGCCATTTTAATATTTTGAATTTTTTTTTTCTGGTGCATAATATGACCCCCGCAGACGCCTATTTTAGGAGTTATAGCCATTTTAAGATTTTGAATTTTCTTTTTTCTGGTGCATAATATGACCCCCGCAGACGCCTAGTTTAGGAGTTATAGCCATTTTAAGATTTTGAATTTTTTTTTTCTGGTGCATAATATGACCCCCGCAGACGCCTAGTTAAGGAGTTATAGCCATTTTAAGATTTTGAATTTTTTTTTTCTGGTGCATAATATGACCCCCGCAGACGCCTAGTTTAGGAGTTATAGCCATTTTAAGATTCTGAATTTTCTTTTTTCTGGTGCATAATATGACCCCCGCAGACGCCTAGTTTAGGAGTTATAGCCATTTTAAAATTTTGAATTTTCTTTTTTCTGGTGCATAATATGACCCCCGCAGACGCCTAGTTTAGGAGTTGTAGCCATTTTAAGATTTTGAATTTTTTTTTCTGGTGCATAATATGACCCCCGCAGACGCCTAGTTTAGGAGTTATAGCCATTTTAAGATTTTGAATTTTTTTTTTCTGGTGCATAATATGACCCCCGCAGACGCCTAGTTTAGGAGTTATAGCCATTTTAAGATTTTGAATTTTCTTTTTTCTGGTGCATAATATGACCCCCGCAGACGACTAGTTTAGGAGTTATAGCCATTTTAAGATTTTGAATTTTCTTTTTTCTGGTGCATAATATGACCCCCCCAGACGCCTAGTTTAGGAGTTATAGCCATTTTAAGATTTTGAATTTTTTTTTTCTGGTGCATAATATGACCCCCGCAGACGCCTAGTTTAGGAGTTATAGCCATTTTAAGATTTTGAATTTTTTTTTTCTGGTGCATAATATGACCCCCGCAGACGCCTAGTTAAGGAGTTATAGCCATTTTAAGATTTTGAATTTTTTTTTTCTGGTGCATAATATGACCCCCGCAGACGCCTAGTTTAGGAGTTATAGCCATTTTAAGATTTTGAATTTTTTTTTTCTGGTGCATAATATGACCCCCGCAGACGCCTAGTTTAGGAGTTATAGCCATTTTAAGATTCTGAATTTTCTTTTTTCTGGTGCATAATATGACCCCAGCAGACGCCTAGTTTAGGAGTTATAGCCATTTTAAGATTTTGAATTTTTTTTTTCTGGTGCATAATATGACCCCCGCAGACGCCTAGTTTAGGAGTTATAGCCATTTTAAGATTTTGAATTTTCTTTTTTCTGGTGCATAATATGACCCCCGCAGACGCCTAGTTTAGGAGTTATAGCCATTTTAAGATTTTGAATTTTTTTTTCCTGGTGCATAATATGACCCCCGCAGACGCCTAGTTTAGGAGTTATAGCCATTTTAAGATTTTGAATTTTTTTTTTCTGGTGCATAATATGACCCCCGCAGACGCCTAGTTTAGGAGTTATAGCCATTTTAAGATTTTGAATTTTCTTTTTTCTGGTGCATAATATGACCCCCGCAGACGCCTAGTTTAGGAGTTATAGCCATTTTAAGATTTTGAATTTTTTTTTTCTGGTGCATAATATGACCCCCCCAGACGCCTAGTTTAGGAGTTATAGGAATTTTAAGATTTTGAATTTTTTTTTTCTGGTGCATAATATGACCCCCGCAGACGCCTAGTTTAGGAGTTATAGCCATTTTAAGATTTTGAATTTTTTTTTTCTGTTGCATAATGTGACCCCCGCAGACGCCTAGTTTAGGAGTTATAGCCATTTTAAGATTTTGAATTTTCTTTTTTCTGGTGCATAATATGACCCCCGCAGACGCCTAGTTTAGGAGTTATAGCCATTTTAAGATTTTGAATTTTCTTTTTTCTGGTGCATAATATGACCCCCCCAGACGCCTAGTTTAGGAGTTATAGCCATTTTAAGATTTTGAATTTTCTTTTTTCTGGTGCATAATATGACCCCCGCAGACGCCTAGTTTAGGAGTTATAGCCATTTTAAGATTTTGAATTTTCTTTTTTCTGGTGCATAATATGACCCCCGCAGACGCCTAGTTTAGGAGTTATAGCCATTTTAAGATTTTGAATTTTTTTTTTCTGGTGCATAATATGACCCCCGCAGACGCCTAGTTTAGGAGTTATAGCCATTTTAAGATTTTGAATTTTCGTTTTTCTGGTGCATAATATGACCCCCGCAGACGCCTAGTTTAGGAGTTATAACCATTTTAAGATTTTGAATTTTCTTTTTTCTGGTGCATAATAAGACCCCCGCAGACGCCTAGTTTAGGAGTTATAGCCATTTTAAGATTTTTAATTTTCTTTTTTCTGGTGCATAATATGACCCCCCCAGACGCCTAGTTTAGGAGTTATAGCCATTTTAAAATTTTGAATTTTTTTTTCTGGTGCATAATATGACCCCCGCAGATGCCTAGTTTAGGAGTTATAACCATTTTAAGATTTTGAATTTTTTTTTTCTGGTGCATAATATGACCCCCGCAGACGCCTAGTTTAGGAGTTATAGCCATTTTAAATTTTGAATTTTTTTGTTCTGGTGCATAATATGACCCCCGCAGACGACTAGTTTAGGAGTTATAGCCATTTTAAGATTTTGAATTTTCTTTTTTCTGGTGCATAATATGCCCCCCGCAGACGCCTAGTTTAGGAGTTATAGCCATTTTAAGATTTTGAATTTTCTTTTTTCTGGTGCATAATAAGACCCCCGCAGACGCCTAGTTTATTAGTTATAGCCATTTTAAGATTTTGAATTTTTTTTTTCTGGTGCATAATATGACCCCCGCAGACGCCTAGTTTAGGAGTTATAGCCATTTTAAGATTTTGAATTTTCTTTTTTCTGGTGCATAATATGACCCCCGCAGACGCCTAGTTTAGGAGTTATAGCCATTTTAAGATTTTGAATTTTCTTTTTTCTGGTGCATAATATGACCCCCGCAGACGCCTAGTTTAGGAGTTATAGCCATTTTAAAATTTTGAGTTTTCTTTTTTCTGGTGCATAATATGACCCCCGCAAACGCCTAGTTTAATAGTTATAGCCATTTTAAGATTTTGAATTTTCTTTTTTCTGGTGCATAATATGACCCCCGCAGACGCCTAGTTTAGGAGTTATAGCCATTTTAAGATTTAGAATTTTTTTTTCTGGTGCATAATGTGACCCCCGCAGACGCCTAGTTTAGTAGTTATAACCATTTTAAGATTTTGAATTTTTTTTTTCTGGTGCATAATATGACCCCCGCAGACGCCTAGTTTAGGAGTTATAGCCATTTTAAGATTTTGAATTTTCTTTTTTCTGGTGCATAATATGACCCCCGCAGACGCCTAGTTTAGGAGTTATAGCCATTTTAAGATTTTGAGTTTTCTTTTTTCTGGTGCATAATATGATCCCCGCAGACGCCTAGTTTAGGAGTTATAGCCATTTTAAGATTTAGAATTTTTTTTTCTAGTGCATAATAGGACCCCCGCAGACGCCTAGTTTAGGAGTTATAGCCATTTTAAGATTTTGAATTTTTTTTTTCTGGTGCATAATATGACCCCCGCTGACGCCTAGTTTAGGAGTTATAGCCATTTTAAGATTTTGAATTTTTTTTTTCTGCTGCATAATATGACCCCCGCAGACGCCTAGTTTAGGAGTTATAGCCATTTTAAGATTTTGAATTTTTTTTTTTCTGGTGCATAATATGACCCCCGCAGACGCCAAGTTTAGGAGTTATAGCCATTTTAAGATTTTGAATTTTCTTTTTTCTGGTGCATAATATGACCCCCGCAGACGCCTAGTTTAGGAGTTATAGCCATTTTAAGATTGTGAATTTTCTTTTTTCTGGTGCATAATATGACCCCCGCAGACGCCTAGTTTAGGAGTTATAGCCATTTTAAGATTTTGAATTTTTTTTTTCTGGTGCATAATATGACCCCCGCAGACGCCTAGTTTAGGAGTTATAGCCATTTTAAGATTTTGAATTTTTTTTTTCTGGTGCATAATATGACCCCCGCAGACGCCTAGATTAGGAGTTATAGAAATTTTGAGATTTTGAATTTTTTTTTTCTGGTGCATAATATGACCCCCCCAGACGCCTAGTTTAGGAGTTATAGCCATTTTAAGATTTTGAATTTTTTTTTTCTGGTGCATAATATGACCCCCGCAGACGCCTAGTTTAGGAGTTATAGCCATTTTAAGATTTTGAATTTTTTTTTTCTGCTGCATAATATGACCCCCGCAGACGCCTAGTTTAGGAGTTATAGCCATTTTAAGATTTTGAATTTTCTTTTTTCTGGTGCATAATATGACCCCCGCAGACGCCTAGTTTAGGAGTTATAGCCATTTTAAGATTTTGAATTTTCTTTTTTCTGGTGCATAATATGACCCCCGCAGACGACTAGTTTAGGAGTTATAGCCATTTTAAGATTTTGAATTTTTTTTTTCTGGTGCATAATATGACCCCCGCAGACGCCTAGTTTAGGAGTTATAGCCATTTTAAGGTTTTGAATTTTTTTTTTCTGGTGCATAATATGACACCCGCAGACGCCTAGTTTAGGAGTTAAAGCCATTTTAAGATTTTGAATTTTCTTTTTTCTGGTGCATAATATGACCCCCCAGACGCCTAGTTTAGGAGTTACAGCCATTTTAAAATTTTGAATTTTTTTTTCTGGTGCATAATATGACCCCCGCAGATGCCTAGTTTAGGAGTTATAACCATTTTAAGATTTTGAATTTTTTTTTTCTGGTGCATAATATGACCCCCGCAGACGCCTAGTTTAGGAGTTATAGCCATTTTAAATTTTGAATTTTCTTGTTCTGGTGCATAATATGACCCCCGCAGACGTCTAGTTTAGGAGTTATAGCCATTTTAAGATTTTGAATTTTCTTTTTTCTGGTGCATAATATGACCCCCGCAGACGCCTAGTTTAGGAGTTATAGCCATTTTAAGATTTAGAATTTTTTTTTTCTGGTGCATAATGTGACCCCCGCAGACGCCTAGTTTAGGAGTTATAGCCATTTTAAGATTTTGAATTTTTTTTTTCTGGTGCATAATATGACCCCCGCAGACGCCTAGTTTAGGAGTTATAGCCATTTTAAGATTTTGAATTTTCTTTTTTCTGGTGCATAATATGACCCCCGCAGACGCCTAGTTTAGGAGTTATAGCCATTTTAAGATTTTGAATTTTTTTTTCTAGTGCATAATATGACCCCCGCAGACGCCTAGTTTAGGAGTTATAGCCATTTTGAGATTCTGAATTTTTTTTTTCTGGTGCATTATATGACCCCCCCAGACGCCTAGTTTAGGAGTTATAGCCATTTTAAGATTTTGAATTTTTTTTTTCTGGTGCATAATATGACCCCCGCAGACGCCTAGTTTAGGAGTTATAGCCATTTTAAGATTTTGAATTTTTTTTTTCTGCTGCATAATATGACCCCCGCAGACGCCTAGTTTAGGAGTTATAGCCATTTTAAGATTTTGAATTTTCTTTTTTCTGGTGCATAATATGACCCCCGCAGACGCCTAGTTTAGGAGTTATAGCCATTTTAAGATTTTGAATTTTCTTTTTTCTGGTGCATAATATGACCCCCCTAGACGCCTAGTTTAGGAGTTATAGCCATTTTAAGATTTTGAATTTTCTTTTTTCTGGTGCATAATATGACCCCCGCAGACGCCTAGTTCAGGAGTTATAGCCATTTTAAGATTTTGAATTTTCTTTTTTCTGGTGCATAATATGACCCCCGCAGACGCCTAGTTTAGGAGTTATAGCCATTTTAAGATTTTGAATTTTTTTTTTTCTGGTGCATAATATGACCCCCGCAGACGCCTAGTTTAGGAGTTATAGCCATTTTAAGATTTT
Organism: Volucella zonaria; assembly: GCA_963966105.1. Classification (NCBI taxonomy): domain Eukaryota; kingdom Metazoa; phylum Arthropoda; class Insecta; order Diptera; family Syrphidae; genus Volucella; species Volucella zonaria. The sequence goes on along the minus strand of CAWYQB010000001.1, from coordinate 5,540,308 downwards.
GAATTTTCTTTTTTCTGGTGCATAATATGACCCCCGCAGACGCCTAGTTTAGGAGTTATAGCCATTTTAAGATTTTGAATTTTCTTTTTTCTGGTGCATAATATGACCCCCGCAGACGCCTAGTTTAGGAATTATAGCCATTTTAAGATTTTGAATTTTCTTTTTTCTGGTGCATAATATGACCCCCCCAGACGCCTAGTGTAGGAGTTATAGCCATTTTAAAATTTTGAATTTTTTTTTCTGGTGCATAATATGACCCCCGCAGATGCCTAGTTTAGGAGTTATAACCATTTTAAGATTTTGAATTTTTTTTTTCTGGTGCATAATATAACCCCCGCAGACGCCTAGTTTAGGAGATATAGCCATTTTAAATTTTGAATTTTTTTGTTCTGGTGCTTAATATGACCCCCGCAGACGACTAGTTTAGGAGTTATAGCCATTTTAAGATTTTGAATTTTCTTTTTTCTGGTGCATAATATGCCCCCCGCAGACGCATAGTTTAGGAGTTATAGCCATTTTAAGATTTTGAGTTTTCTTTTTTCTGGTGCATAATATGATCCCCGCTGACGCCTAGTTTAGGAGTTATAGCCATTTTAAGATTTTGAATTTTTTTTTCTAGTGCATAATATGACCCCGCAGACGCCTAGTTTAGGAGTTATAGCCATTTTAAGATTTTGAATTTTTTTTTTTCTGGTGCATAATATGACCCCCGCAGACGCCTAGTTTAGGAGTTATAGCCATTTTAAGATTTTGAATTTTTTTTTTCTGGTGCATAATATGACCCCCCCAGACGCCTAGTTTAGGAGTTATAGCCATTTTAAGATTTTGAATTTTTTTTTTCTGGTGCATAATATGACCCCCGCAGACGCCTAGTTAAGGAGTTATAGCCATTTTAAGATTTTGAATTTTTTTTTTCTGGTGCATAATATGACCCCCGCAGACGCCTAGTTTAGGAGTTATAGCCATTTTAAGATTTTGAATTTTTTTTTCTGGTGCATAATATGACCCCCGCAGACGCCTAGTTTAGGAGTTATAGCCATTTTAAGATTCTGAATTTTCTTTTTTCTGGTGCATAATATGACCCCAGCAGACGCCTAGTTTAGGAGTTATAGCCATTTTAAGATTTTGAATTTTTTTTTTTCTGGTGCATAATATGACCCCCGCAGACGCCTAGTTTAGGAGTTATAGCCATTTTAAGATTTTGAATTTTCTTTTTTCTGGTGCATAATATAACCCCCCAGACGCCTAGTTTAGGAGTTATAGCCATTTTAAGATTTTGAATTTTCTTTTTTCTGGTGCATAATATGACCCCCGCAGACGCCTAGTTTAGGAGTTATAGCCATTTTAAGATTTTGAATTTTTTTTTTCTGGTGCATAATATGACCCCCGCAGACGCCTAGTTTACGAGTTATAGCCATTTTAAGATTTTGAATTTTTTTTTTCTGGTGCATAATATGACCCCCGCAGACGCCTAGTTTAGGAGTTATAGCCATTTTAAGATTTTGAATTTTTTTTTTCTGGTGCATAATATGACCCCCCCAGACGCCTAGTTTAGGAGTTATAGCCATTTTAAGATTTTGAATTTTTTTTTTCTGGTGCATAATATGACCCCCGCAGACGCCTAGTTTAGGAGTTATAGCCATTTTAAGATTTTGAATTTTTTTTTTCTGCTGCATAATATGACCCCCGCAGACGCCTAGTTTAGGAGTTATAGCCATTTTAATATTTTGAATTTTCTTTTTTCTGGTGCATAATATGACCCCCGCAGACGCCTAGTTTAGGAGTTATAGCCATTTTAAGATTTTGAATTTTCTTTTTTCTGGTGCATAATATGACCCCCCCAGACGCCTAGTTTAGGAGTTATAGCCATTTTAAGATTTTGAATTTTCTTTTTTCTGTTGCATAATATGACCCCCGCAGACGCCTAGTTTAGGAGTTATAGCCATTTTAAGATTTTGAATTTTCTTTTTTCTGGTGCATAATATGACCCCCGCAGACGCCTAGTTTAGGAGTTATAGCCATTTTAAGATTTTGAATTTTCTTTTTTCTGGTGCATAATATGACCCCCGCAGACGCCTAGTTTAGGAGTTATAGCCATTTTAAGATTTTTAATTTTCTTTTTTCTGGTGCATAATATGACCCCCCCAGACGCCTAGTTTAGGAGTTATAGCCATTTTAAAATTTTGAATTTTTTTTTCTGGTGCATAATATGACCTCAGATGCCTAGTTTAGGAGTTATAACCATTTTAAGACTTTGAATTTTTTTTTTCTGGTGCATAATATGACCCCCGCAGACGACTAGTTTAGGAGTTATAGCCATTTTAAGATTTTGAATTTTCTTTTTTCTGGTGCATAATATGCCCCCCGCAGACGCCTAGTTTAGGAGTTATAGCCATTTTAAGATTTTGAATTTTCTTTTTTCTGGTGCATAATATGACCCCCGCAGACGCCTAGTTTATTAGTTATAGCCATTTTAAGATTTTGAATTTTTTTTTCTGGTGCATAATATGACCCCCGCAGACGCCTAGTTTAGGAGTTATAGCCATTTTAAGATTTTGAATTTTCTTTTTTCTGGTGCATAATATGACCCCCGCAGACGCCTAGTTTAGGAGTTATAGCCATTTTAAGATTTTGAATTTTCTTTTTTCTGGTGCATAATATGACCCCCGCAGACGCCTAGTTTAGGAGTTATAGCCATTTTAAGATTTTGAATTTTCTTTTTTCTGGTGCATAATATGACCCCCCCAGACGCCTAGTTTAGGAGTTATAGCCATTTTAAGATTTTGAATTTTCTTTTTTCTGTTGCATAATATGACCCCCGCAGACGCCTAGTTTAGGAGTTATAGCCATTTTAAGATTTTGAATTTTCTTTTTTCTGGTGCATAATATGACCCCCGCAGACGCCTAGTTTAGGAGTTATAGCCATTTTAAGATTTTGAATTTTCTTTTTTCTGGTGCATAATATGACCCCCGCAGACGCCTAGTTTAGGAGTTATAGCCATTTTAAGATTTTTAATTTTCTTTTTTCTGGTGCATAATATGACCCCCCCAGACGCCTAGTTTAGGAGTTATAGCCATTTTAAAATTTTGAATTTTTTTTTCTGGTGCATAATATGACCTCAGATGCCTAGTTTAGGAGTTATAACCATTTTAAGACTTTGAATTTTTTTTTTCTGGTGCATAATATGACCCCCGCAGACGACTAGTTTAGGAGTTATAGCCATTTTAAGATTTTGAATTTTCTTTTTTCTGGTGCATAATATGCCCCCCGCAGACGCCTAGTTTAGGAGTTATAGCCATTTTAAGATTTTGAATTTTCTTTTTTCTGGTGCATAATATGACCCCCGCAGACGCCTAGTTTATTAGTTATAGCCATTTTAAGATTTTGAATTTTTTTTTCTGGTGCATAATATGACCCCCGCAGACGCCTAGTTTAGGAGTTATAGCCATTTTAAGATTTTGAATTTTCTTTTTTCTGGTGCATAATATGACCCCCGCAGACGCCTAGTTTAGGAGTTATAGCCATTTTAAGATTTTGAATTTTCTTTTTTCTGGTGCATAATATGACCCCCGCAGACGCCTAGTTTAGGAGTTATAGCCATTTTAAGATTTTGAATTTTTTTTTTCTGGTGCATAATATGACCCCCGCAGACGCCTAGTTTAGGAGTTATAGCCATTTTAAGATTTTGAATTTTTTTTTTCTGGTGCATAGTATGACCCCCGCAGACGCCTAGTTTAGGAGTTATAGCCATTTTAAGATTTTGAATTTTTTTTTTCTGGTGCATAATATGACCCCCGCAGACGCCTAGTTTAAGAGTTATAGCCATTTTAAGATTTTGAATTTTCTTTTTTCTGGTGCATAATATGACCCCCGCAGACGCCTAGTTTAGGAGTTATAGCCATTTTAAGATTTTGAATTTTTTTTTTCTGGTGCATAATATGACCCCCGCAGACGCCTAGTTTAGGAGTTATAGCCATTTTAAGATTTTGAATTTTTTTTTTCTGGTGCATAGTATGACCCCCGCAAACGCCTAGTTTAATAGTTATAGCCATTTTAAGATTTTGAATTTTCTTTTTTCTGGTGCATAATATGACCCCCGCAGACGCCTAGTTTAGGAGTTATAGCCATTTTAAGATTTTGAATTTTTTTTTTCTGGTGCATAATGTGACCCCCGCAGACGCCTTGTTTATGAGTTATAACCATTTTAAGATTTTGAATTTTTTTTTTCTGGTGCATAATATGACCCCCGCAGACGCCTAGTTTAGGAGTTATAGCCATTTTAAGATTTTGAATTTTCTTTTTTCTGGTGCATAATATGACCCCCGCAGACGCCTAGTTTAGGAGTTATAGCCATTTTAAGATTTTGAGTTTTCTTTTTTCTGGTGCATAATATGATCCCCGCAGACGCCTAGTTTAGGAGTTATAGCCATTTTAAGATTTAGAATTTTTTTTTCTAGTGCATAATATGACCCCCGCAGACGCCTAGTTTAGGAGTTATAGCCATTTTAAGATTCTGAATTTTTTTTTTCTGGTGCATAATATGACCCCCGCAGACGCCTAGTTTAGGAGTTATAGCCATTTTAAGATTTTGAATTTTTTTTTTATGCTGCATAATATGACCTCCGCAGACGCCTAGTTTAGGAGTTATAGCCATTTTAAGATTTTGAATTTTTTTTTTTCTGGTGCATAATATGACCCCCGCAGACGCCTAGTTTAGGAGTTATAGCCATTTTAAGATTTTGAATTTTCTTTTTTCTGGTGCATAATATGACCCCCGCAGACGCCTAGTTTAGGAGTTATAGCCATTTTAAGATTTTGAATTTTTTTTTTCTGGTGCATAATATGACCCCCGCAGACGCCTAGTTTAGGAGTTATAGCCATTTTAAGATTTTGAATTTTTTTTTTCTGGTGCATAATATGACCCCCGCAGACGCCTAGTTTAGGAGTTATAGAAATTTTGAGATTTTGAATTTTTTTTTTCTGGTGCATAATATGACCCCCCCAGACGCCTAGTTTAGGAGTTATAGCCATTTTAAGATTTTGAATTTTTTTTTTCTGGTGCATAATATGACCCCCGCAGACGCCTAGTTTAGGAGTTATAGCCATTTTAAGATTTTGAATTTTTTTTTTCTGGTGCATAATATGACCCCCGCAGACGCCTAGTTTAGGAGTTATAGCCATTTTAAGATTTTGAATTTTCTTTTTTCTGGTGCATAATATGACCCCCGCAGACGCCTAGTTTAGGAGTTATAGCCATTTTAAGATTTTGAATTTTCTTTTTTCTGGTGCATAATATGACCCCCCCAGACGCCTAGTTTAGGAGTTATAGCCATTTTAAGATTTTGAATTTTTTTTTTCTGGTGCATAATATGACCCCCGCAGACGCCTAGTTTAGGAGTTATAGCCATTTTAAGATTTTGAATTTTTTTTTTCTGGTGCATAATATGACACCCGCAGACGCCTAGTTTAGGAGTTAAAGCCAGTTTAAGATTTTGAATTTTCTTTTTTCTGGTGCATAATATGACCCCCCCAGACGCCTAGTTTAGGAGTTACAGCCATTTTAAAATTTTGAATTTTTTTTTCTGGTGCATAATATGACCCCCGCAGATGCCTAGTTTAGGAGTTATAACCATTTTAAGATTTTGAATTTTTTTTTTCTGGTGCATAATATGACCCCCGCAGACGCCTAGTTTAGGAGTTATAGCCATTTTAAATTTTGAATTTTCTTGTTCTGGTGCATAATATGACCCCCGCAGACGCCTAGTTTAGGAGTTATAGCCATTTTAAGATTTTGAATTTTCTTTTTTCTGGTGCATAATATGACCCCCGCAGACGGCTAGTTTAGGAGTTATAGCCATTTTAAGATTTAGAATTTTTTTTTTCTGGTGCATAATGTGACCCCCGCAGACGCCTAGTTTAGGAGTTATAGCCATTTTAAGATTTTGAATTTTCTTTTTTCTGGTGCATAATATGACCCCCGCAGACGCCTAGTTTAGGAGTTATAGCCATTTTAAGATTTTGAATTTTTTTTTCTAGTGCATAATATGACCCCCGCAGACGCCTAGTTTAGGAGTTATAGCCATTTTGAGATTCTGAATTTTCTTTTCCTGGTGCATAATATGACCCCCCCAGACGCCTAGTTTAGGAGTTATAGCCATTTTAAGATTTTGAATTTTTTTTTTCTGGTGCATAATATGACCCCCGCAGACGCCTAGTTTAGGAGTTATAGCCATTTTAAGATTTTGAATTTTTTTTTTCTGCTGCATAATATGACCCCCGCAGACGCCTAGTTTAGGAGTTATAGCCATTTTAAGATTTTGAACTTTCTTTTTTCTGGTGCATAATATGACCCCCGCAGACGCCTAGTTTAGGAGTTATAGCCATTTTAAGATTTTGAATTTTCTTTTTTCTGGTGCATAATATGACCCCCCTAGACGCCTAGTTTAGGAGTTATAGCCATTTTAAGATTTTGAATTTTCGTTTTTCTGGTGCACAATATGACCCCCGCAGACGCCTAGTTTAGGAGTTATAGCCATTTTAAGATTTTGAATTTTCTTTTTTCTGGTGCATAATATGACCCCCGCAGACGCCTAGTTTAGGAGTTATAGCCATTTTAAGATTTTGAATTTTTTTTTTTCTGGTGCATAATATGACCCCCGCAGACGCCTAGTTTAGGAGATATAGCCATTTTAAGATTTTGAATTTTCTTTTTTCTGGTGCATAATATGACCACCGCAGACGCCTACTTTAGGAGTTATAGCCATTTTAAGATTTTGAATTTTCTTTTTTCTGGTGCATAATATGACCCCCGCAGACGCCGAGTTTAGGAGTTATATCCATTTTAAGATTTTGAATTTTTTTTTTCTGGTGCATAATATGACCACCGCAGACGCCTACTTTAGGAGTTATAGCCATTTTAAGATTTTGAATTTTCTTTTTTCTGGTGCATAATATGACCCCCGCAGACGCCGAGTTTAGGAGTTATATCCATTTTAAGATTTTGAATTTTTTTTTTCTGGTGCATAATATGACCCCCGCAGACGCCTAGTTTAGGAGTTATAGCCATTTTAAGATTTTGAATTTTTTTTTTTCTGGTGCATAATATGACCCCCGCAGACGCCTAGTTTAGGAGTTATAGCCATTTTAAATTTTGAATTTTCTTGTTCTGGTGCATAATATGACCCCCGCAGACGCCTAGTTTAGGAGTTATAGCCATTTTAAGATTTTGAATTTTCTTTTTTCTGGTGCATAATATGACCCCCGCAGACGGCTAGTTTAGGAGTTATAGCCATTTTAAGATTTAGAATTTTTTTTTTCTGGTGCATAATGTGACCCCCGCAGACGCCTAGTTTAGGAGTTATAGCCATTTTAAGATTTTGAATTTTCTTTTTTCTGGTGCATAATATGACCCCCGCAGACGCCTAGTTTAGGAGTTATAGCCATTTTAAGATTTTGAATTTTTTTTTCTAGTGCATAATATGACCCCCGCAGACGCCTAGTTTAGGAGTTATAGCCATTTTGAGATTCTGAATTTTCTTTTCCTGGTGCATAATATGACCCCCCCAGACGCCTAGTTTAGGAGTTATAGCCATTTTAAGATTTTGAATTTTTTTTTTCTGGTGCATAATATGACCCCCGCAGACGCCTAGTTTAGGAGTTATAGCCATTTTAAGATTTTGAATTTTTTTTTTCTGCTGCATAATATGACCCCCGCAGACGCCTAGTTTAGGAGTTATAGCCATTTTAAGATTTTGAACTTTCTTTTTTCTGGTGCATAATATGACCCCCGCAGACGCCTAGTTTAGGAGTTATAGCCATTTTAAGATTTTGAATTTTCTTTTTTCTGGTGCATAATATGACCCCCCTAGACGCCTAGTTTAGGAGTTATAGCCATTTTAAGATTTTGAATTTTCGTTTTTCTGGTGCACAATATGACCCCCGCAGACGCCTAGTTTAGGAGTTATAGCCATTTTAAGATTTTGAATTTTCTTTTTTCTGGTGCATAATATGACCCCCGCAGACGCCTAGTTTAGGAGTTATAGCCATTTTAAGATTTTGAATTTTTTTTTTTCTGGTGCATAATATGACCCCCGCAGACGCCTAGTTTAGGAGATATAGCCATTTTAAGATTTTGAATTTTCTTTTTTCTGGTGCATAATATGACCACCGCAGACGCCTACTTTAGGAGTTATAGCCATTTTAAGATTTTGAATTTTCTTTTTTCTGGTGCATAATATGACCCCCGCAGACGCCGAGTTTAGGAGTTATATCCATTTTAAGATTTTGAATTTTTTTTTTCTGGTGCATAATATGACCACCGCAGACGCCTACTTTAGGAGTTATAGCCATTTTAAGATTTTGAATTTTCTTTTTTCTGGTGCATAATATGACCCCCGCAGACGCCGAGTTTAGGAGTTATATCCATTTTAAGATTTTGAATTTTTTTTTTCTGGTGCATAATATGACCCCCGCAGACGCCTAGTTTAGGAGTTATAGCCATTTTAAGATTTTGAATTTTTTTTTTTCTGGTGCATAATATGACCCCCGCAGACGCCTAGTTTAGGAGTTATAGCCATTTTAAGATTTTGAATTTTTTTTTTCTGGTGCATAATATGACCCCCGCAGACGCCTAGTTTAGGAGTTATAGAAATTTTAAGATTTTGAATTTTTTTTTTCTGGTGCATAATGTGACCCCCGCAGACGCCTAGTTTAGGAGTTATAGCCATTTTAAGATTTTGAATTTTTTTTTTTCTGGTGCATAATATGACCACCGCAGACGCCTACTTTAGGAGTTATAGCCATTTTAAGATTTTGAATTTTCTTTTTTCTGGTGCATAATATGACCCCCGCAGACGCCTAGTTTAGGAGTTATAGCCATTTTAAGATTTTGAATTTTATTTTTCTGCTGCATAATATGACCCCCGCAGACGCCTAGTTTAGGAGTTATAGCCATTTTAAGATTTTGAATTTTCTTTTTTCTGGTGCATAATATGACCCCCCCAGACGCCTAGTTTAGGAGTTATAGCCATTTTAAGATTTTGCATTTTTTTTTTCTGGTGCATAATATGACCCCCGCAGACGCCTAGTTTAGGAGTTATAGCCATTTTAAGATTTTGAATTTTTTTTTTTCTGGTGCATAATATGACCCCCGCAGACGCCTAGTTTAGGAGTTATAGCCATTTTAAGATTTTGAATTTTTTTTTTCTGGTGCATAATATGACCCCCGCAGACGCCTAGTTTAGGAGTTATAGCCATTTTAAGATTTTGAATTTTTTTTTTCTGGTGCATAATGTGACCCCCGCAGACGCCTAGTTTAGGAGTTATAGCCATTTTAAGATTTTGAATTTTTTTTTTCTGGTGCATAATATGACCCCCGCAGACGCCTAGTTTAGGAGTTATAGCCATTTTAAGATTTTGAATTTTCTTTTTTCTGGTGCATAATATGACCCCCGCAGACGCCTAGTTTAGGAGTTATAGCCATTTTAAGATTTTGAGTTTTCTTTTTTCTGGTGCATAATATGATCCCCGCTGACGCCTAGTTTAGGAGTTATAGCCATTTTAAGATTTTGAATTTTTTTTCTAGTGCATAATATGACCCCCGCAGACGCCTAGTTTAGGAGTTATAGCCATTTTAAGATTTTGAATTTTTTTTTTTCTGGTGCATAATATGACCCCCGCAGACGCCTAGTTTAGGAGTTATAGCCATTTTAAGATTTTGAATTTTCTTTTTTCTGGTGCATAATATGACCCCCCCAGACGCCTAGTTTAGGAGTTATAGCCATTTTAAAATTTAGAATTTTTTTTTCTGGTGCATAATATGACCCCCGCAGATGCCTAGTTTAGGAGTTATAACCATTTTAAGATTTTGAATTTTTTTTTTCTGGTGCATAATATGACCCCCGCAGACGCCTAGTTTAGGAGATATAGCCATTTTAAATTTTGAATTTTTTTGTTCTGGTGCTTAATATGACCCCCGCAGACGACTAGTTTAGGAGTTATAGCCATTTTAAGATTTTGAATTTTCTTTTTTCTGGTGCATAATATGCCCCCCGCAGACGCCTAGTTTAGGAGTTATAGCCATTTTAAGATTTTGAATTTTCTTTTTTCTGGTGCATAATGTGACCCCCGCAGACGCCTAGTTTATTAGTTATAGCCATTTTAAGATTTTGAATTTTTTTTTTCTGGTGCATAATATGACCCCCGCAGACGCCTAGTTTAGGAGTTATAGCCATTTTAAGATTTTGAATTTTTTTTTTCTGGTGCATAATATGACCCCCGCAGACGCCTAGTTTAGGAGTTATAGCCATTTTAAGATTTTGAATTTTCTTTTTTCTGGTGCATAATATGATCCCCGCAGACGCCTAGTTTAGGAGTTATAGCCATTTTAAGATTTTGAATTTTTTTTTTCTGGTGCATAATATGACCCCCGCAGACGCCTAGTTTAGGAGTTATAGCCATTTTAAGATTTTGAATTTTATTTTTCTGCTGCATAATATGACCCCCGCAGACGCCTAGTTTAGGAGTTATAGCCATTTTAAGATTTTGAATTTTCTTTTTTCTGGTGCATAATATGACCCCCCCAGACGCCTAGTTTAGGAGTTATAGCCATTTTAAGATTTTGAATTTTTTTTTTCTGGTGCATAATATGACCCCCGCAGACGCCTAGTTTAGGAGTTATAGCCATTTTAAGATTTTGAATTTTTTTTTTCTGGTGCATAATATGACCCCCGCAGACGCCAAGTTTAGGAGTTATAGCCATTTTAAGATTTTGAATTTTCTTTTTTCTGGTGCATAATATGGCCCCCCCAGAGGCCTAGTTTAGGAGTTATAGCCATTTTAAGATTTTGAATTTTTTTTTTCTGGTGCATAATATGACCCCCGCAGACGCCTAGTTTAGGAGTTATAGCCATTTTAAGATTTTGAATTTTTTTTTTTCTGGTGCATAATATGAACCCCGCAGACGCCTAGTTTAGGAGTTATAGCCATTTTAAGATTTTGAATTTTCTTTTTTCTGGTGCATAATATGCCCCCGCAGACGCCCAGTTTAGGAGTTATAGCCATTTTAAGATTTTGAATTTTCTTTTTTCTGGTGCATAATATGACCCCCGCAGACGCCTAGTTTAGGAGTTATAGCCATTTTAAGATTTTGAATTTTCTTTTTTCTGGTGCATAATATGACCCCCCCAGACGCCTAGTTTAGGAGTTATAGCCATTTTAAGATTTTGAATTTTTTTTTCTGGTGCATAATATGACCCCCGCAGACGCCTAGTTTAGGAGTTATAGCCATTTTAAGATTTTGAGTTTTCTTTTTTCTGGTGCATAATATGATCCCCGCAGACGCCTAGTTTAGGAGTTATAGCCATTTTAAGATTTTGAATTTTTTTTTTCTGGTGCATAATATGACCCCCGCAGACGCCTAGTTTAGGAGTTATAGCCATTTTAAGATTTTGAATTTTATTTTTCTGCTGCATAATATGACCCCCGCAGACGCCTAGTTTAGGAGTTATAGCCATTTTAAGATTTTGAATTTTCTTTTTTCTGGTGCATAATATGACCCCCCCAGACGCCTAGTTTAGGAGTTATAGCCATTTTAAGATTTTGCATTTTTTTTTTCTGGTGCATAATATGACCCCCGCAGACGCCTAGTTTAGGAGTTATAGCCATTTTAAGATTTTGAATTTTTTTTTTTCTGGTGCATAATATGAACCCCGCAGACGCCTAGTTTAGGAGTTATAGCCATTTTAAGATTTTGAATTTTCTTTTTTCTGGTGCATAATATGACCCCCGCAGACGCCCAGTTTAGGAGTTATAGCCATTTTAAGATTTTGAATTTTCTTTTTTCTGGTGCATAATATGACCCCCGCAGACGCCTAGTTTAGGAGTTATAGCCATTTTAAGATTTTGAATTTTCTTTTTTCTGGTGCATAATATGACCCCCCCAGACGCCTAGTTTAGGAGTTATAGCCATTTTAAGATTTTGAATTTTCTTTTTTCTGGTGCATAATATGACCCCCGCAGACGCCTAGTTTAGGAGATATAGCCATTTTAAATTTTGAATTTTTTTGTTCTGGTGCTTAATATGACCCCCACAGACGACTAGTTTAGGAGTTATAGCCATTTTAAGATTTTGAATTTTCTTTTTTCTGGTGCATAATATGCCCCCCGCAGACGCCTAGTTTAGGAGTTATAGCCATTTTAAGATTTTGAATTTTCTTTTTTCTGGTGCATAATATGACCCCCGCAGACGCCTAGTTTATTAGTTATAGCCATTTTAAGATTTTGAATTTTTTTTTCTGGTGCATAATATGACCCCCGCAGACGCCTAGTTTAGGAGTTATAGCCATTTTAAGATTTTGAATTTTTTTTTTCTGGTGCATAATATGACCCCCGCAGACGCCTAGTTTAGGAGTTATAGCCATTTTAAGATTTTGAATTTTCTTTTTTCTGGTGCATAATATGATCCCCGCAGACGCCTAGTTTAGGAGTTATAGCCATTTTAAGATTTTGAATTTTTTTTTTCTGGTGCATAATATGACCCCCGCAGACGCCTAGTTTAGGAGTTATAGCCATTTTAAGATTTTGAATTTTATTTTTCTGCTGCATAATATGACCCCCGCAGACGCCTAGTTTAGGAGTTATAGCCATTTTAAGATTTTGAATTTTCTTTTTTCTGGTGCATAATATGACCCCCCCAGACGCCTAGTTTAGGAGTTATAGCCATTTTAAGATTTTGAATTTTTTTTTTCTGGTGCATAATATGACCCCCGCAGACGCCTAGTTTAGGAGTTATAGCCATTTTAAGATTTTGAATTTTTTTTTTCTGGTGCATAATATGACCCCCGCAGACGCCAAGTTTAGGAGTTATAGCCATTTTAAGATTTTGAATTTTCTTTTTTCTGGTGCATAATATGGCCCCCCCAGAGGCCTAGTTTAGGAGTTATAGCCATTTTAAGATTTTGAATTTTTTTTTTCTGGTGCATAATATGACCCCCGCAGACGCCTAGTTTAGGAGTTATAGCCATTTTAAGATTTTGAATTTTCTTTTTTCTGGTGCATAATATGACCCCCGCAGACGCCCAGTTTAGGAGTTATAGCCATTTTAAGATTTTGAATTTTCTTTTTTCTGGTGCATAATATGGCCCCCCCAGAGGCCTAGTTTAGGAGTTATAGCCATTTTAAGATTTTGAATTTTTTTTTTCTGGTGCATAATATGACCCCCGCAGACGCCTAGTTTAGGAGTTATAGCCATTTTAAGATTTTGAATTTTCTTTTTTCTGGTGCATAATATGACCCCCGCAGACGCCTAGTTTAGGAGTTATAGCCATTTTAAGATTTTGAATTTTCTTTTTTCTGGTGCATAATATGGCCCCCCCAGAGGCCTAGTTTAGGAGTTATAGCCATTTTAAGATTTTGAATTTTCTTTTTTCTGGTGCATAATATGACCCCCGCAGACGCCCAGTTTAGGAGTTATAGCCATTTTAAGATTTTGAATTTTCTTTTTTCTGGTGCATAATATGGCCCCCCCAGAGGCCTAGTTTAGGAGTTATAGCCATTTTAAGATTTTGAATTTTTTTTTTCTGGTGCATAATATGACCCCCGCAGACGCCTAGTTTAGGAGTTATAGCCATTTTAAGATTTTGAATTTTCTTTTTTCTGGTGCATAATATGACCCCCGCAGACGCCTAGTTTAGGAGTTATAGCCATTTTAAGATTTTGAATTTTTTTTTTTCTGGTGCATAATATGAACCCCGCAGACGCCTAGTTTAGGAGTTATAGCCATTTTAAGATTTTGAATTTTCTTTTTTCTGGTGCATAATATGACCCCCGCAGACGCCCAGTTTAGGAGTTATAGCCATTTTAAGATTTTGAATTTTCTTTTTTCTGGTGCATAATATGACCCCCGCAGACGCCTAGTTTAGGAGTTATAGCCATTTTAAGATTTTGAATTTTCTTTTTTCTGGTGCATAATATGACCCCCCCAGACGCCTAGTTTAGGAGTTATAGCCATTTTAAGATTTTGAATTTTTTTTTCTGGTGCATAATATGACCCCCGCAGACGCCTAGTTTAGGAGTTATAGCCATTTTAAGATTTTGAGTTTTCTTTTTTCTGGTGCATAATATGATCCCCGCAGACGCCTAGTTTAGGAGTTATAGCCATTTTAAGATTTTGAATTTTTTTTTTCTGGTGCATAATATGACCCCCGCAGACGCCTAGTTTAGGAGTTATAGCCATTTTAAGATTTTGAATTTTATTTTTCTGCTGCATAATATGACCCCCGCAGACGCCTAGTTTAGGAGTTATAGCCATTTTAAGATTTTGAATTTTCTTTTTTCTGGTGCATAATATGACCCCCCCAGACGCCTAGTTTAGGAGTTATAGCCATTTTAAGATTTTGAATTTTTTTTTTTCTGGTGCATAATATGAACCCCGCAGACGCCTAGTTTAGGAGTTATAGCCATTTTAAGATTTTGAATTTTTTTTTTTCTGGTGCATAATATGAACCCCGCAGACGCCTAGTTTAGGAGTTATAGCCATTTTAAGATTTTGCATTTTCTTTTTTCTGGTGCATAATATGACCCCCGCAGACGCCCAGTTTAGGAGTTATAGCCATTTTAAGATTTTGAATTTTCTTTTTTCTGGTGCATAATATGACCCCCGCAGACGCCTAGTTTAGGAGTTATAGCCATTTTAAGATTTTGAATTTTCTTTTTTCTGGTGCATAATATGACCCCCGCAGACGCCGAGTTTAGGAGTTATATCCATTTTAAGATTTTGAATTTTTTTTTTCTGGTGCATAATATGACCCCCGCAGACGCCTAGTTTAGGAGTTATAGCCATTTTAAGATTTTGAATTTTTTTTTTTTCTGGTGCATAATATGACCCCCGCAGACGCCTAGTTTAGGAGTTATAGCCATTTTAAGATTTTGAATTTTTTTTTTTCTGGTGCATAATATGAACCCCGCAGACGCCTAGTTTAGGAGTTATAGCCATTTTAAGATTTTGAATTTTCTTTTTTCTGGTGCATAATATGACCCCCGCAGACGCCCAGTTTAGGAGTTATAGCCATTTTAAGATTTTGAATTTTCTTTTTTCTGGTGCATAATATGACCCCCGCAGACGCCTAGTTTAGGAGTTATAGCCATTTTAAGATTTTGAATTTTCTTTTTTCTGGTGCATAATATGACCCCCCCAGACGCCTAGTTTAGGAGTTATAGCCATTTTAAGATTTTGAATTTTTTTTTCTGGTGCATAATATGACCCCCGCAGACGCCTAGTTTAGGAGTTATAGCCATTTTAAGATTTTGAGTTTTCTTTTTTCTGGTGCATAATATGATCCCCGCAGACGCCTAGTTTAGGAGTTATAGCCATTTTAAGATTTTGAATTTTTTTTTTCTGGTGCATAATATGACCCCCGCAGACGCCTAGTTTAGGAGTTATAGCCATTTTAAGATTTTGAATTTTATTTTTCTGCTGCATAATATGACCCCCGCAGACGCCTAGTTTAGGAGTTATAGCCATTTTAAGATTTTGAATTTTCTTTTTTCTGGTGCATAATATGACCCCCCCAGACGCCTAGTTTAGGAGTTATAGCCATTTTAAGATTTTGAATTTTTTTTTTTCTGGTGCATAATATGAACCCCGCAGACGCCTAGTTTAGGAGTTATAGCCATTTTAAGATTTTGAATTTTTTTTTTTCTGGTGCATAATATGAACCCCGCAGACGCCTAGTTTAGGAGTTATAGCCATTTTAAGATTTTGCATTTTCTTTTTTCTGGTGCATAATATGACCCCCGCAGACGCCCAGTTTAGGAGTTATAGCCATTTTAAGATTTTGAATTTTCTTTTTTCTGGTGCATAATATGACCCCCGCAGACGCCTAGTTTAGGAGTTATAGCCATTTTAAGATTTTGAATTTTCTTTTTTCTGGTGCATAATATGACCCCCGCAGACGCCGAGTTTAGGAGTTATATCCATTTTAAGATTTTGAATTTTTTTTTTCTGGTGCATAATATGACCCCCGCAGACGCCTAGTTTAGGAGTTATAGCCATTTTAAGATTTTGAATTTTTTTTTTTTCTGGTGCATAATATGACCCCCGCAGACGCCTAGTTTAGGAGTTATAGCCATTTTAAGATTTTGAATTTTTTTTTTCTGGTGCATAATATGACCCCCGCAGACGCCTAGTTTAGGAGTTATAGCCATTTTAAGATTTTGAATTTTCTTTTTTCTGGTGCATAATATGACCCCCGCAGACGCCTAGTTTAGGAGTTATAGCCATTTTAAGATTTTGAGTTTTCTTTTTTCTGGTGCATAATATGATCCCCGCTGACGCCTAGTTTTTCAGTCGTTCACAGACCGCCGTGGAGAAAAAACGTGTTTCGGCTTTTTTCGGGGAGAAAAAAAGGAAAAAAAAAAAAGTATACTAAGTGAAAATTATTATTGGACGACATTTGATGAAGTATCGTTTAGCCCAGTGGAAGTGGTGTTTGGACGAAAATCAGGAGCCGCGAGTTCGAGTCCCGCCCGGGGGGAATCAAGAAATTTTATTATTATCTTTGTTTTTTTTTTTTTTTTTTTTGTGTGTTCAATTTTGAAAATAAAACACACGTGTAATAGAAGTGTAAACAAGGCAGATGAATAAAAGTGAGCGATCCGCTCCCCCAATAGCGGGACCAGCGGATGACGCCATGACATCAACCGATGAGGCAGTTTTTTCGGGAAACTTGTCTCGGGAAACAAGGTCCAAGAGGAGAAGAAGGATAAATGCGACTCCCAATCCCGTTAAACGCATCGCCCTATCTGCTTCTTCTGCGAAACCGCAAGCTGGAGTGAGGGAAGATGCCAAAACAGAAGAGGAAAAGCAAAAACAACACGGTAGTGATTACCCATACATCTCCGACGTAGTGTCAAATAACAGCTTCGCCTCTCTGATGGCTTCGGAATCAGAGGACGAAGATGAAGAAGTAAAATCCCTGAACAGCAGCATTAAGCAGATGCAAGAGAGAGTGATGATAATAAAAGCTAAACAAATAGCGAGAAGGACGAGGGAAAAGCAGACAAATGAAAAGCAACAACAAAAACAAACACAGAATATGTCCCAGCCAGAAAAACCTACTACTGCGCAACAAAAACATAAGACGCAGAAATTGCAACCAAAAAAGAATAAACAAAAACAGCAACAACAACAACAACAACTGCAACCACAACTGCAGCAAAAACAGCAAAATCATCAGCAGAAATCAAATAAGCAAAGGGTGCCTCCTATTAATACCTACAAAATGGAATTGAAGGATACATTAGAATTGTGTAAGTCGGCCATAGGCAACAATTTCTATATTAAAAGACTAAGTTTAGATAGGCATGCGATCCACTGCAATACAGTGGAGCGCTATCAAAAAATTAAAAGTTTACTGAAGGATACGACGACGGAGTTCTTCTCCTATACCCCGAAGGGGGAGAAGCTGCAAACAATGCTGCTGAAGGGATTAGAACCGTCGACTGATCCGGAGGAGCTCCTTGCACTGCTGAAAGAGAAGGAGTGCGAAGAGCTCAAATTCGTGGGGGTTAAGCCTTTCGTCACGGCTAGAGCCAAAAGGGAGAATCGGAAACTACCGTTTTTCCTGGTCCAGCTAAGTCCCAAAAGCAAACTGGATGGTCTAAGGAGTATAAAAGTCCTAGACTACCAGGTTGTACACTGGGAAAAATTAAAGAGGAGTGAAAACATTTTACAATGTGTTCGCTGCCAAAGGTTCGGGCACGCCGCGTCGAACTGCGAAATGCAGCCTCGATGCGTGAAATGTGGAAAGAACCACAAGTCAGAGGAATGCGCTCTAGGTATGGATGGAGCGTCAGAAAAAAGCCAACTCTCTTGTGCCTTATGTAGGAACACGGGACATACCGCAAATTATCGGGGTTGTCCTAAATTCCAATACATAAAAAGAGTAAATCTGGCTCGGCAGCAGAAGGTGGAAGTTAAACGTCCACTCGTGCAAACACAAACACCAACCGTTACTCCCCATGTTACCTACGCCCAAATGGTGGCAGGTAGGGGAACTACGGTACAACAAGCAAAGGTAGCTTCTCAGGCCCCAGCGCCTAGAGCACCAGAACCTGTACCTGACATGCTGGCTATCTTGCTCTCTATTCAGGGGCAGATGGCTCAGCTTCAGCGTCAAATACAGGAACAGACTACGCGGGTAGATCAAATATACGCGCTGCTGCCGGGCCTAACGCACCTCCAGTCGTAATGGGTACGTACATGGCGGAGCAAACCCTGAAGGTCCTTGCAGTGAATGTTAATTCACTGATTAGGTTCGAACGAAGAGCCGCACTGTTTAAGTTGCTTAAAGACCAAGCCCCTGATGTGCTTTTGGTTAGCGAAACTAAGCTTACCAAAAGACACAAAATGAGGCACAGAAGATATGAAATATTACGAAGAAACCGACCCAATTCCATTCAAGGAGGGGGTGTTGCAATCTTTGTAAGAAAGGGACTGCGTTTCAAAAGAATATACAGTCATGTGGTACGTAGGTTTCGGGTGCTGGAAGCATGCGTCATGTGCATCCCTCTCCGTAGTGGAAAGCGGTTGTACATGGTGTCTGTCTATGCACCTAAGGCTACTCAATCCACCTTATTCATCTCAGAGCTCGAGACACTTTTTCGATTTCTGAGGCTGGAATTGGAAGACAACTATTTTATTATCGGCGGAGATTTCAACGCCAAACATAGTGATTGGGGAAATAATATACCAAATACTAGAGGGAACCTACTATTCAATTGGTGGGGTCAGCACAGTGTGATGTATCGACTCGGCCTCAAAGCGACGGATAGTCCGTCGTTTCCCAGACACGGGTCCTATTTGGATCTCCTGCTGTTCGACTCACGAATACAACTGACGTGCACTAACCAACAAACTACAAACTGTCTACGCACTTTCGTGTATGACAGTGACCATTGCGGTCTCAGCACCGAAATAACTGTTCCCAACGAAACTGCGGAATTGGATGAGTTTGTTCAAAGGTATTCCTACAATTATAGTAGAGGGCGTTGGACACACTTCTCAAGAATACTGACGAGAGCACTCTCCTCGAATTCGCTCTACCCACCGTCCAATAGAAATCTGTCAAACGAGGAGATTGACAGATATCTAAGACTAATGGACAAGACAATCAAACGAACTATGGACAAAACGATACCACGGTATCAACACACTGACAACGAAGACTTATTCCGCAACGCAACCATTGACGCACTGCACCGACATAAAAGTAGACTGCTGTCAAGACTAAAAACCTTGTACAGACAGTTCACTGACAGACATAACCCGGAGATCATGACATTGAAGTCGTCGATTAAAAACCTCCAAACATTAATAAAGGAAAATTACAGAAATTCTGTAAGTTTGTATTGGAACAACAAAATTCGGGCTGTAAACACCAGCAACCCGAATATGTTCCCGCAAATAAATAAAATATTTCGGAGAAATAATCAGAATGACCTTCCATGTCTTAGAATCGCCCGAACGACGAACAACGAACAAATACTTGAAGCAGCAGGCATTGATCCAAATGAGGCCGTTGATGATGACAACTTCTTTGTGGTCGAGGATCCGCAGGAGAAGGTAGAGGCTATAGGAGCGACTTTCCAGGAAGTGTACAAGGCGAATGACATCATTGGCCCGAACCACGACCTGGAGAGTCGAGTCCTTGTGCACAATTCCTGCCTTCGAAATGAAATTGCGAATTGGCGATTCGAGAGCTCGGGTTTCACCCAGTTCAGTGACGAGAATATGGCAAATAATGTCATCACCAACGAAAGGGTATTACCACCGTTCATTTCGAAGGAAGAGCTCCAAACGATCTTCGAATCACTTAGAAGTAAGAAATCAGTGGGAACCGATGAAATACCGAACATTGTGCTTCGACATCTCCCACTAGAAGCGGTGGACATTTATACCACCCTGTTTAATAATGCAATGAATAATGCACATTATCCAGCGCATTGGAAAACAGCGGTGGTACATCCCATTCCCAAAAGGAATAAAGATACTTCCAATCCGGCGAATCTCCGCTCGATTAGTCTTCTTCCAAACATCAGTAAGGTTTTCGAGAAGGTAATCAATAGAGTCCTGACTAAGTGGGTTGAGGACAAACATATAGTTCCGGATAATCAGTTCGGTTTCAAGGCGGGGCATGATATCATTCATGCTGCGTCTAAACTGGTTTCTGATATCCAATGGAACAAAGGCAAGAAACAGTGCACTGGTGCCTGCCTGATTGACTTGGAAAAGGCCTTTGATACCGTATGGTTAGAGGGACTCTTCTTCAAGTTGGACAGGTTGGGCATTAGTAAACCACTGCTGTATATTCTTTTTGATATGCTCTCCAGTAGACAGTTCATCGTGAAGAATGGCGATGTGACTTCCGCTGGAACATTTAACATTGAAAACGGTCTGCAACAAGGTGCGGTAAATTCGCCGATCCTATTCAACATTTACACAAGTGATCTGATAGGTTCACTTCACCATGCCATAGCGTACGCAGACGACTTAATCGCGTACAGATCAGGTCCAAAGATTGAGGTCATTAATACACTTTTGCAACGTGACTTCGACAAAATTAAACGATATTGCGATGACTGGAAGTTGAAAATCAACTTTCAGAAGTCGGAAACCATTCTGTTTAGGACGCCTTTGTCTGGGGCCTCTAGGGATACCAGAAAGAATTGGCGAAAGTTCTCTATCGTCGGACAACATGGACAGCCACTTGCTTGTCGAAATGTAGTCAGATACCTTGGGATCTGGCTAGATCAATATCTGTATTTTAACAAACATATAGATGTTGCTCTGGCCAGAGCCAGAGGTGCTTTTGCCCTTACAAAGAGACTGTTTTATAACAGCCAACTCGATGCGAGGGTGAAGGTGATCTGCTACATGGCCCTTATCCGGCCTATGCTTGTATTTGGATGTCCCGTGTGGTTCAACGTAAGAGCAAGTTTATTGGAAAAGATTCGGGTGTTTGAGAGGGCTTGTCTTAGGGCTTGTCTTCGCTTATACAGAACACCAGAGTCTGAGTACATAAAATTCTATCGCAATGAGGTCTTGTACAATAGGGCGAACCTAATAAGAGTGGACAATTTTGTTATTAAGTTGACCCGAAGGCACATTGCAAGAGCAATGACATCGTCGAACAACCTGATCTCTGGGGCTTACTACCCTAATTATATGTATCATGAGAGAGTTCGCTTTGACGGCTATGTTCCTCCAGAAGCGTTCCTCTACCTCGATAGCAAAGGTCTGATTCAGGACAGATTGGCTGTGCCGCTAATCTTCCACGTTGCTCGAAAGGCTGCGGACAGGCGACTCAACTACGACAGAGACGTCGCACACGGCAGTGCGGAGCGTCTCCGGTTCAGTAGGGCGGTAGGGAGTCGCGACATGAGAGATGTTGCTCAGCAGCACCAACAATTTTGGTGGCTTTTTGAAGGAGAGGATGCTTCGTCGTCGAATTCCTCCAATACTTGGTAGCTTCATGTGAAGCAAAGTCGGTCAGCATAATTTTTTGTTTTTTAACCATGGCCGGCTTACATAGTTTTAAGTAGGAGTAAGTTAGATTTAAGAAAAAAAAAATAAAAAATAAATATGTATATATATACATATATTTATATATTAGGTATATATATATTATGTATATATATATATATGTATGTATGTATTAGATGTAAGTAGGTTAAGTATATTAAGATTTATTTTTAGGTAGTTTGTAGGATATTAGTTTTAAGTTTTATAATAAAAATAAAAAAAAACAGTCCTGTTACTAAGTTTTTTTTGTAAAAAATGTTTTCTTAGTTTTAATTATAATGAATATAAATATTGTAGTATAGTATAATTGTAAGATACGTCGAAAGACATAATTTAAGTGCTAGGATTAACTTAGAGTGCCCGCATGGGGCCAGTAAGTTAGAATAAGATAATTTTAAGTTAATTAAGCTAATTTTTAAGCATTTTTTTGTCTAGCATGTAAGAGTAAATTAAGTACATAAATAAAAATGCATAAAAAAACTGAAAAAAAAAGCTGACGCCTAGTTTAGGAGTTATAGCCATTTTAAGATTTTGAATTTTTTTTTCTAGTGCATAATATGACCCCCGCAGACGCCTAGTTTAGGAGTTATAGCCATTTTAAGATTTTGAATTTTTTTTTTTCTGGTGCATAATATGACCCCCGCAGACGCCTAGTTTAGGAGTTATAGCCATTTTAAGATTTTGAATTTTCTTTTTTCTGGTGCATAATATGACCCCCGCAGACGCCTAGTTTAGGAGTTATAGCCGTTTTAAGATTTTGAATTTTCTTTTTTCTGGTGCATAATATGACCCCCGCAGACGCCTAGTTTAGGAGTTATAGCCATTTTAAGATTTTGAATTTTCTTTTTTCTGGTGCATAATATGACCCCCCCAGACGACTAGTTTAGGAGTTATAGCCATTTTAAGATTTTGAATTTTCTTTTTTCTGGTGCATAATATGACCCCCGAAGATGCCTAGTTTAGGAGTTATAACCATTTTAAGATTTTGAATTTTTTTTTTCTGGTGCATAATATGACCCCCGCAGACGCCTAGTTTAGGAGTTATAGCCATTTTAAGATTTTGAATTTTCTTTTTTCTGGTGCATAATATGACCCCCCCAGACGCCTAGTTTAGGAGTTATAGCCATTTTAAGATTTTGAATTTTTTTTTTCTGGTGCATAATATGACCCCCGCAGACGCCTAGTTTAGGAGTTATAGCCATTTTAAGATTTTGAATTTTTTTTTTCTGGTGCATAATATGACCCCCGCAGACGCCAAGTTTAGGAGTTATAGCCATTTTAAGATTTTGAATTTTCTTTTTTCTGGTGCATAATATGGCCCCCCCAGAGGCCTAGTTTAGGAGTTATAGCCATTTTAAGATTTTGAATTTTTTTTTTCTGGTGCATAATATGACCCCCGCAGACGCCTAGTTTAGGAGTTATACCCATTTTAAGATTTTGAATTTTCTTTTTTCTGGTGCATAATATGACCCCCGCAGACGCCTAGTTTAGGAGTAATAGCCATTTTAAGATTTTGAATTTTCTTTTTTCTGGTGCATAATATGACCCCCCCAGACGCCTAGTTTAGGAGTTATAGCCATTTTAAGATTTTGAATTTTCTTTTTTCTGGTGCATAATATGACCCCCCCAGACGCCTAGTTTAGGAGTTATAGCCATTTTAAGATTTTGAATTTTCTTTTTTCTGGTGCATAATATGACCCCCGCAGACGCCTAGTTTATTAGTTATAGCCATTTTAAGATTTTGAATTTTTTTTTTCTGGTGCATAATATGACCCCCGCAGACGCCTAGTTTAGGAGTTATAGCCATTTTAAGATTTTGAATGTTTTTTTTCTGGTGCATAATATGACCCCCGCAGACGCCTAGTTTAGGAGTTATAGCCATTTTAAGATTTTGAATTTTCTTTTTTCTGGTGCATAATATGATCCCCGCAGACGCCTAGTTTAGGAGTTATAGCCATTTTAAGATTTTGAATTTTTTTTTCTGGTGCATAATATGACCCCCGCAGACGCCTAGTTTAGGAGTTATAGCCATTTTAAGATTTTGAATTTTATTTTTCTGCTGCATAATATGACCCCCGCAGACGCCTAGTTTAGGAGTTATAGCCATTTTAAGATTTTGAATTTTCTTTTTTCTGGTGCATAATATGGCCCCCCCAGAGGCCTAGTTTAGGAGTTATAGCCATTTTAAGATTTTGAATTTTTTTTTTCTGGTGCATAATATGACCCCCGCAGACGCCTAGTTTAGGAGTTATACCCATTTTAAGATTTTGAATTTTCGTTTTTCTGGTGCATAATATGACCCCCGCAGACGCCCAGTTTAGGAGTTATAGCCATTTTAAGATTTTGAATTTTTTTTTTCTGGTGCATAATATGACCCCCGCAGACGCCTAGTTTAGGAGTTATAGCCATTTTAAGATTTTGAATTTTATTTTTCTGCTGCATAATATGACCCCCGCAGACGCCTAGTTTAGGAGTTATAGCCATTTTAAGATTTTGAATTTTCTTTTTTCTGGTGCATAATATGACCCCCCCAGACGCCTAGTTTAGGAGTTATAGCCATTTTAAGATTTTGAATTTTTTTTTTCTGGTGCATAATATGACCCCCGCAGACGCCTAGTTTAGGAGTTATAGCCATTTTAAGATTTTGAATTTTTTTTTTCTGGTGCATAATATGACCCCCGCAGACGCCTAGTTTAGGAGTTATAGCCATTTTAAGATTTTGAATTTTCTTTTTTCTGGTGCATAATATGACCCCCCCAGAGGCCTAGTTTAGGAGTTATAGCCATTTTAAGATTTTGAATTTTTTTTTCTGGTGCATAATATGACCCCCGCAGACACCTAGTTTAGGAGTTATAGCCATTTTAAGATTTTGAATTTTTTTTTTTCTGGTGCATAATATGACCCCCGCAGACGCCTAGTTTAGGAGTTATAGCCATTTTAAGATTTTGAATTTTCTTTTTTCTGGTGCATAATATGACCCCCGCAGACGCCTAGTTTAGGAGTTATAGCCATTTTAAGATTTTGAATTTTCTTTTTTCTGGTGCTTAATATGACCCCCGCAGACGCCTAGTTTAGGAGATATAGCCATTTTAAATTTTGAATTTTTTTGTTCTGGTGCTTAATATGACCCCCGCAGACGACTAGTTTAGGAGTTATAGCCATTTTAAGATTTTGAATTTTTTTTTTCTGGTGCATAATATGACCCCCGCAGACGCCTAGTTTAGGAGTTATAGCCATTTTAAGATTTTGAATTTTTTTTTTCTGGTGCATAATATGACCCCCGCAGACGCCAAGTTTAGGAGTTATAGCCATTTTAAGATTTTGAATTTTCTTTTTTCTGGTGCATAATATGACCCCCCCAGAGGCCTAGTTTAGGAGTTATAGCCATTTTAAGATTTTGAATTTTTTTTTTCTGGTGCATAATATGACCCCCGCAGACACCTAGTTTAGGAGTTATAGCCATTTTAAGATTTTGAATTTTTTTTTTTCTGGTGCATAATATGACCCCCGCAGACGCCTAGTTTAGGAGTTATAGCCATTTTAAGATTTTGAATTTTCTTTTTTCTGGTGCATAATATGACCCCCGCAGACGCCTAGTTTAGGAGTTATAGCCATTTTGAATTTTCTTTTTTCTGGTGCATAATATGACCCCCGCAGACGCCTAGTTTAGGAGTTGTAGCCATTTTAAGATTTTGAATTTTCTTTTTTCTGGTGCAAAATATGACCCCCCCAGACGACTAGTTTAGGAGTTATAGCCATTTTAAGATTTTGAATTTTTTTTTTCTGGTGCATAATATGACCCCCGCAGACGCCTAGTTTAGGAATTATAGCCATTTTAAGATTTTGAATTTTTTTTTTTCTGGTGCATAATATGACCCCCGCAGACGCCAAGTTTAGGAGTTATAGCCATTTTAGGATTTTGAATTTTCTTTTTTCTGGTGCATAATATGACCCCCCCAGAGGCCCAGTTTAGGAGTTATAGCCATTTTAAGATTTTGAATTTTTTTTTTCTGGTGCATAATATGACCCCCGCAGACGTCTAGTTTAGGAGTTATAGCCATTTTAAGATTTTGAATATTTTTTTTTCTGGTGCATAATATGACCCCGCAGACGCCTAGTTTAGGAGTTATAGCCATTTTAAATTTTGAATTTTTTGTTCTGGTGCATAATATGACCCCCGCAGATGACTAGTTTAGGAGTTATAGCCATTTTAAGATTTTGAATTTTCTTTTTTCTGGTGCATAATATGACCCCCGCAGACGCCTAGTTTAGGAGTTATAGCCATTTTAAGATTTTGAATTTTTTGTTTCTGGTGCATAATGTGACCCCCGCAGACGCCTAGTTTAGGAGTTATAGCCATTTTAAGATTTTGAATTTTTTTTTTCTGGTGCATAATATGACCCCAGCAGACGCCTAGTTTAGGAGTTATAGCCATTTTAAGATTTTGAATTTTCTTTTTTCTGGTGCATAATATGACCCCCGCAGACGCCTAGTTTAGGAGTTATAGCCATTTTGAGTTTTCTTTTTTCTGCTGCATAATATGACCCCCGCTGATGCCTAGTTTAGGAGTTATAGCCATTTTAAGATTTTGAATTTTTTTTTCTAGTGCATAATATGACCCCCGCAGACGCCTAGTTTAGGAGTTATAGCCATTTTAAGATTTTGAATTTTTTTTTTCTGGTGCATAATATGACCCCCGCAGACGTCTAGTTTAGGAGTTATAGCCATTTTAAGATTTTGAATATTTTTTTTTCTGGTGCATAATATGACCCCGCAGACGCCTAGTTTAGGAGTTATAGCCATTTTAAATTTTGAATTTTTTGTTCTGGTGCATAATATGACCCCCGCAGATGACTAGTTTAGGAGTTATAGCCATTTTAAGATTTTGAATTTTTTTTTTCTGGTGCATAATATGCCCCCCGCAGACGCCTAGTTTAGGAGTTATAGCCATTTTAAGATTTTGAATTTTCTTTTTTCTGGTGCATAATATGACCCCCGCAGACGCCTAGTTTAGGAGTTATAGCCATTTTAAGATTTTGAATTTTTTTTTTCTGGTGCATAATATGACCCCCGCAGACGCCTAGTTTAGGAGTTATAGCCATTTTAAGATTTTGAATTTTCTTTTTTCTGGTGCATAATATGACCCCCGCAGACGCCTAGTTTAGGAGTTATAGCCATTTTAAGATTTTGAATTTTTTTTTTCTGGTGCATAATATGACCCCCGCAGACGCCTAGTTTAGGAGTTATAGCCATTTTAAGATTTTGAATTTTTTTTTTCTGGTGCATAATATGACCCCCGCAGACGCCTAGTTAAGAAGTTATAGTCATTTTAAGATTTTGAGTTTTTTTTTTCTGGTGCATAATATGACCCCCCCCAGACGCCTAGTTTAGGAGTAATAGCCATTTTAAAATTTTGAGTTTTCTTTTTTCTGGTGCATAATATGACCCCCGCAGACGCCTAGTTTAATAGTTATAGCCATTTTAAGATTTTGAATTTTCTTTTTTCTGGTGCATAATATGACCCCCCCAGACGCCTAGTTTAGGAGTTATAGCCATTTTAAGATTTTGAATTTTTTTTTTCTGGTGCATAATATGACCCCCGCAGACGCCTAGTTTAGGAGTTATAGCCATTTTAAGATTTTGAATTTTCTTTTTTCTGGTGCATAATATGACCCCCGCAGACGCCTAGTTTAGGAGTTATAGCCATTTTAAGATTTTGAATTTTTTTTTTCTGGTGCATAATATGACCCCCGCAGACGCCTAGTTTAGGAGTTATAGCCATTTTAAGATTTTGAATTTTCTTTTTTCTGGTGCATAATATGACCCCCGCAGACGCCTAGTTTAGGAGTTATAGCCATTTAAAGATTTTGAATTTTTTTTTTCTGGTGCATAATATGACCCCCCCCAGACGCCTAGTTTAGGAGTTATAGCCATTTTAAAATTTTGAGTTTTCTTTTTTCTGGTGCATAATATGACCCCCGCAGACGCCTAGTTTAATAGTTATAGCCATTTTAAGATTTTGAATTTTCTTTTTTCTGGTGCATAATATGACCCCCGCAGACGCCTAGTTTAGGAGTTATAGCCATTTTAAGATTTTGAATTTTCTTTTTTCTGGTGCATAATATGACCCCCGCAGACGCCTAGTTTAGGAGTTATAGCCATTTTAAGATTTTGAGTTTTCTTTTTTCTGCTGCATAATATGACCCCCGCAGATGCCTAGTTTAGGAGTTATAGCCATTTTAAGATTTTGAATTTTTTTTTCTAGTGCATAATATGACCCCCGCAGAGCCTAGTTTAGGAGTTATAGCCATTTTAAGATTCTGAATTTTTTTTTTCTGGTGCATAATATGACCCCCGCAGACGCCTAGTTTAGGAGTTATAGCCATTTTAAGATTTTGAATTTTTTTTTTCTGGTGCACAATATGACCCCCGCAGACGTCTAGTTTAGGAGTTATAGCCATTTTAAGATTTTGAATATTTTTTTTTCTGGTGCATAATATGACCCCGCAGACGCCTAGTTTAGGAGTTATAGCCATTTTAAATTTTGAATTTTTTGTTCTGGTGCATAATATGACCCCCGCAGATGACTAGTTTAGGAGTTATAGCCATTTTAAGATTTTGAATTTTCTTTTTTCTGGTGCATAATATGACCCCCGCAGACGCCTAGTTTAGGAGTTATAGCCATTTTAAGATTTTGAATTTTTTGTTTCTGGTGCATAATGTGACCCCCGCAGACGCCTAGTTTAGGAGTTATAGCCATTTTAAGATTTTGAATTTTTTTTTTCTGGTGCATAATATGACCCCCGCAGACGCCTAGTTTAGGAGTTATAGCCATTTTAAGATTTTGAATTTTCTTTTTTCTGGTGCATAATATGACCCCCGCAGACGCCTAGTTTAGGAGTTATAGCCATTTTAAGATTTTGAGTTTTCTTTTTTCTGCTGCATAATATGACCCCCGCAGATGCCTAGTTTAGGAGTTATAGCCATTTTAAGATTTTGAATTTTTTTTTCTAGTGCATAATATGACCCCCGCAGACGCCTAGTTTAGGAGTTATAGCCATTTTAAGATTCTGAATTTTTTTTTTCTGGTGCATAATATGACCCCCGCAGACGCCTAGTTTAGGAGTTATAGCCATTTTAAGATTTTGAATTTTTTTTTTCTGGTGCATAATATGACCCCCGCAGACGTATAGTTTAGGAGTTATAGCCATTTTAAGATTTTGAATATTTTTTTTTCTGGTGCATAATATGACCCCGCAGACGCCTAGTTTAGGAGTTATAGCCATTTTAAATTTTGAATTTTTTGAACTGGTGCATAATATGACCCCCGCAGATGACTAGTTTAGGAGTTATAGCCATTTTAAGATTTTGAATTTTCTTTTTTCTGGTGCATAATATGACCCCCGCAGACGCCTAGTTTAGGAGTTATAGCCATTTTAAGATTTTGAATTTTTTGTTTCTGGTGCATAATGTGACCCCCGCAGACGCCTAGTTTAGGAGTTATAGCCATTTTAAGATTTTGAATTTTTTTTTTCTGGTGCATAATATGACCCCAGCAGACGCCTAGTTTAGGAGTTATAGCCATTTTAAGATTTTGAATTTTCTTTTTTCTGGTGCATAATATGACCCCCGCAGACGCCTAGTTTAGGAGTTATAGCCATTTTGAGTTTTCTTTTTTCTGCTGCATAATATGACCCCCGCTGATGCCTAGTTTAGGAGTTATAGCCATTTTAAGATTTTGAATTTTTTTTTCTAGTGCATAATATGACCCCCGCAGACGCCTAGTTTAGGAGTTATAGCCATTTTAAGATTCTGAATTTTTTTTTTCTGGTGCATAATATGACCCCCGCAGACGCCTAGTTTAGGAGTTATAGCCATTTTAAGATTTTGAATTTTTTTTTTCTGGTGCATAATATGACCCCCGCAGACGTCTAGTTTAGGAGTTATAGCCATTTTAAGATTTTGAATATTTTTTTTTCTGGTGCATAATATGACCCCGCAGACGCCTAGTTTAGGAGTTATAGCCATTTTAAATTTTGAATTTTTTGTTCTGGTGCATAATATGACCCCCGCAGATGACTAGTTTAGGAGTTATAGCCATTTTAAGATTTTGAATTTTTTTTTTCTGGTGCATAATATGCCCCCCGCAGACGCCTAGTTTAGGAGTTATAGCCATTTTAAGATTTTGAATTTTCTTTTTTCTGGTGCATAATATGACCCCCGCAGACGCCTAGTTTAGGAGTTATAGCCATTTTAAGATTTTGAATTTTTTTTTTCTGGTGCATAATATGACCCCCGCAGACGCCTAGTTTAGGAGTTATAGCCATTTTAAGATTTTGAATTTTCTTTTTTCTGGTGCATAATATGACCCCCGCAGACGCCTAGTTTAGGAGTTATAGCCATTTTAAGATTTTGAATATTTTTTTTTCTGGTGCATAATATGACCCCGCAGACGCCTAGTTTAGGAGTTATAGCCATTTTAAATTTTGAATTTTTTGTTCTGGTGCATAATATGACCCCCGCAGATGACTAGTTTAGGAGTTATAGCCATTTTAAGATTTTGAATTTTTTTTTTCTGGTGCATAATATGCCCCCCGCAGACGCCTAGTTTAGGAGTTATAGCCATTTTAAGATTTTGAATTTTCTTTTTTCTGGTGCATAATATGACCCCCGCAGACGCCTAGTTTAGGAGTTATAGCCATTTTAAGATTTTGAATTTTTTTTTTCTGGTGCATAATATGACCCCCGCAGACGCCTAGTTTAGGAGTTATAGCCATTTTAAGATTTTGAATTTTCTTTTTTCTGGTGCATAATATGACCCCCGCAGACGCCTAGTTTAGGAGTTATAGCCATTTTAAGATTTTGAATTTTTTTTTTCTGGTGCATAATATGACCCCCGCAGACGCCTAGTTTAGGAGTTATAGCCATTTTAAGATTTTGAATTTTTTTTTTCTGGTGCATAATATGACCCCCGCAGACGCCTAGTTAAGAAGTTATAGTCATTTTAAGATTTTGAGTTTTTTTTTTCTGGTGCATAATATGACCCCCCCCAGACGCCTAGTTTAGGAGTTATAGCCATTTTAAAATTTTGAGTTTTCTTTTTTCTGGTGCATAATATGACCCCCGCAGACGCCTAGTTTAATAGTTATAGCCATTTTATATTTTGAATTTTTTGTTCTGGTGCATAATATGACCCCCGCAGATGACTAGTTTAGGAGTTATAGCCATTTTAAGATTTTGAATTTTCTTTTTTCTGGTGCATAATATGACCCCCGCAGACGCCTAGTTTAGGAGTTATAGCCATTTTAAGATTTTGAATTTTTTGTTTCTGGTGCATAATGTGACCCCCGCAGACGCCTAGTTTAGGAGTTATAGCCATTTTAAGATTTTGAATTTTTTTTTTCTGGTGCATAATATGACCCCAGCAGACGCCTAGTTTAGGAGTTATAGCCATTTTAAGATTTTGAATTTTCTTTTTTCTGGTGCATAATATGACCCCCGCAGACGCCTAGTTTAGGAGTTATAGCCATTTTGAGTTTTCTTTTTTCTGCTGCATAATATGACCCCCGCTGATGCCTAGTTTAGGAGTTATAGCCATTTTAAGATTTTGAATTTTTTTTTCTAGTGCATAATATGACCCCCGCAGACGCCTAGTTTAGGAGTTATAGCCATTTTAAGATTCTGAATTTTTTTTTTCTGGTGCATAATATGACCCCCGCAGACGCCTAGTTTAGGAGTTATAGCCATTTTAAGATTTTGAATTTTTTTTTTCTGGTGCATAATATGACCCCCGCAGACGTCTAGTTTAGGAGTTATAGCCATTTTAAGATTTTGAATATTTTTTTTTCTGGTGCATAATATGACCCCGCAGACGCCTAGTTTAGGAGTTATAGCCATTTTAAATTTTGAATTTTTTGTTCTGGTGCATAATATGACCCCCGCAGATGACTAGTTTAGGAGTTATAGCCATTTTAAGATTTTGAATTTTTTTTTTCTGGTGCATAATATGCCCCCCGCAGACGCCTAGTTTAGGAGTTATAGCCATTTTAAGATTTTGAATTTTCTTTTTTCTGGTGCATAATATGACCCCCGCAGACGCCTAGTTTAGGAGTTATAGCCATTTTAAGATTTTGAATTTTTTTTTTCTGGTGCATAATATGACCCCCGCAGACGCCTAGTTTAGGAGTTATAGCCATTTTAAGATTTTGAATTTTCTTTTTTCTGGTGCATAATATGACCCCCGCAGACGCCTAGTTTAGGAGTTATAGCCATTTTAAGATTTTGAATATTTTTTTTTCTGGTGCATAATATGACCCCGCAGACGCCTAGTTTAGGAGTTATAGCCATTTTAAATTTTGAATTTTTTGTTCTGGTGCATAATATGACCCCCGCAGATGACTAGTTTAGGAGTTATAGCCATTTTAAGATTTTGAATTTTTTTTTTCTGGTGCATAATATGCCCCCCGCAGACGCCTAGTTTAGGAGTTATAGCCATTTTAAGATTTTGAATTTTCTTTTTTCTGGTGCATAATATGACCCCCGCAGACGCCTAGTTTAGGAGTTATAGCCATTTTAAGATTTTGAATTTTTTTTTTCTGGTGCATAATATGACCCCCGCAGACGCCTAGTTTAGGAGTTATAGCCATTTTAAGATTTTGAATTTTCTTTTTTCTGGTGCATAATATGACCCCCGCAGACGCCTAGTTTAGGAGTTATAGCCATTTTAAGATTTTGAATTTTTTTTTTCTGGTGCATAATATGACCCCCGCAGACGCCTAGTTTAGGAGTTATAGCCATTTTAAGATTTTGAATTTTTTTTTTCTGGTGCATAATATGACCCCCGCAGACGCCTAGTTAAGAAGTTATAGTCATTTTAAGATTTTGAGTTTTTTTTTTCTGGTGCATAATATGACCCCCCCCAGACGCCTAGTTTAGGAGTTATAGCCATTTTAAAATTTTGAGTTTTCTTTTTTCTGGTGCATAATATGACCCCCGCAGACGCCTAGTTTAATAGTTATAGCCATTTTAAGATTTTGAATTTTCTTTTTTCTGGTGCATAATATGACCCCCGCAGACGCCTAGTTTAGGAGTTATAGCCATTTTAAGATTTTGAATTTTCTTTTTTCTGGTGCATAATATGACCCCCCCAGACGCCTAGTTTAGGAGTTATAGCCATTTTAAGATTTTGAATTTTTTTTTTCTGGTGCATAATATGACCCCCGCAGACGCCTAGTTTAGGAGTTATAGCCATTTTAAGATTTTGAATTTTCTTTTTTCTGGTGCATAATATGACCCCCGCAGACGCCTAGTTTAGGAGTTATAGCCATTTTAAATTTTGAATTTTTTGTTCTGGTGCAAAATATGACCCCCGCAGATGACTAGTTTAGGAGTTATAGCCATTTTAAGATTTTGAATTTTCTTTTTTCTGGTGCATAATATGACCCCCGCAGACGCCTAGTTTAGGAGTTATAGCCATTTTAAGATTTTGAATTTTTTGTTTCTGGTGCATAATGTGACCCCCGCAGACGCCTAGTTTAGGAGTTATAGCCATTTTAAGATTTTGAATTTTTTTTTTCTGGTGCATAATATGACCCCCGCAGACGCCTAGTTTAGGAGTTATAGCCATTTTAAGATTTTGAATTTTCTTTTTTCTGGTGCATAATATGACCCCCGCAGACGCCTAGTTTAGGAGTTATAGCCATTTTAAGATTTTGAGTTTTCTTTTTTCTGCTGCATAATATGACCCCCGCAGATGCCTAGTTTAGGAGTTATAGCCATTTTAAGATTTTGAATTTTTTTTTTCTGGTGCATAATATGACCCCCGCAGACGTCTAGTTTAGGAGTTATAGCCATTTTAAGATTTTGAATATTTTTTTTTCTGGTGCATAATATGACCCCGCAGACGCCTAGTTTAGGAGTTATAGCCATTTTAAATTTTGAATTTTTTGTTCTGGTGCATAATATGACCCCCGCAGATGACTAGTTTAGGAGTTATAGCCATTTTAAGATTTTGAATTTTCTTTTTTCTGGTGCATAATATGACCCCCGCAGACGCCTAGTTTAGGAGTTATAGCCATTTTAAGATTTTGAATTTTTTGTTTCTGGTGCATAATGTGACCCCCGCAGACGCCTAGTTTAGGAGTTATAGCCATTTTAAGATTTTGAATTTTTTTTTTCTGGTGCATAATATGACCCCAGCAGACGCCTAGTTTAGGAGTTATAGCCATTTTAAGATTTCGAATTTTCTTTTTTCTGGTGCATAATATGACCCCCGCAGACGCCTAGTTTAGGAGTTATAGCCATTTTGAGTTTTCTTTTTTCTGCTGCATAATATGACCCCCGCTGATGCCTAGTTTAGGAGTTATAGCCATTTTAAGATTTTGAATTTTTTTTTCTAGTGCATAATATGACCCCCGCAGACGCCTAGTTTAGGAGTTATAGCCATTTTAAGATTCTGAATTTTTTTTTTCTGGTGCATAATATGACCCCCGCAGACGCCTAGTTTAGGAGTTATAGCCATTTTAAGATTTTGAATTTTTTTTTTCTGGTGCATAATATGACCCCCGCAGACGTCTAGTTTAGGAGTTATAGCCATTTTAAGATTTTGAATATTTTTTTTTCTGGTGCATAATATGACCCCGCAGACGCCTAGTTTAGGAGTTATAGCCATTTTAAATTTTGAATTTTTTGTTCTGGTGCATAATATGCCCCCCGCAGACGCCTAGTTTAGGAGTTATAGCCATTTTAAGATTTTGAATTTTCTTTTTTCTGGTGCATAATATGACCCCCGCAGACGCCTAGTTTAGGAGTTATAGCCATTTTAAGATTTTGAATTTTTTTTTTCTGGTGCATAATATGACCCCCGCAGACGCCTAGTTTAGGAGTTATAGCCATTTTAAGATTTTGAATTTTCTTTTTTCTGGTGCATAATATGACCCCCGCAGACGCCTAGTTTAGGAGTTATAGCCATTTTAAGATTTTGAATTTTTTTTTTCTGGTGCATAATATGACCCCCGCAGACGCCTAGTTTAGGAGTTATAGCCATTTTAAGATTTTGAATTTTTTTTTTCTGGTGCATAATATGACCCCCGCAGACGCCTAGTTAAGAAGTTATAGTCATTTTAAGATTTTGAGTTTTTTTTTTCTGGTGCATAATATGACCCCCCCCAGACGCCTAGTTTAGGAGTTATAGCCATTTTAAAATTTTGAGTTTTCTTTTTTCTGGTGCATAATATGACCCCCGCAGACGCCTAGTTTAATAGTTATAGCCATTTTAAGATTTTGAATTTTCTTTTTTCTGGTGCATAATATGACCCCCGCAGACGCCTAGTTTAGGAGTTATAGCCATTTTAAGATTTTGAATTTTCTTTTTTCTGGTGCATAATATGACCCCCCCAGACGCCTAGTTTAGGAGTTATAGCCATTTTAAGATTTTGAATTTTTTTTTTCTGGTGCATAATATGACCCCCGCAGACGCCTAGTTTAGGAGTTATAGCCATTTTAAGATTTTGAATTTTCTTTTTTCTGGTGCATAATATGACCCCCGCAGACGCCTAGTTTAGGAGTTATAGCCATTTAAAGATTTTGAATTTTTTTTTTCTGGTGCATAATATGACCCCCCCCAGACGCCTAGTTTAGGAGTTATAGCCATTTTAAAATTTTGAGTTTTCTTTTTTCTGGTGCATAATATGACCCCCGCAGACGCCTAGTTTAATAGTTATAGCCATTTTAAGATTTTGAATTTTCTTTTTTCTGGTGCATAATATGACCCCCGCAGACGCCTAGTTTAGGAGTTATAGCCATTTTAAGATTTTGAATTTTCTTTTTTCTGGTGCATAATATGACCCCCGCAGACGCCTAGTTTAGGAGTTATAGGCATTTTAAGATTTTGAATTTTCTTTTTTCTGGTGCAAAATATGACCCCCGCAGACGCCGAGTTTAGGAGTTATTTCCATTTTAAGATTTTGAATTTTTTTTTTCTGGTGCATAATATGACCCCCGCAGACGCCTAGTTTAGGAGTTATAGCCATTTTAAGATTTTGAATTTTCTTTTTTCTGGTGCATAATATGACCCCCGCAGACGCCTAGTTTAGGAGTTATAGCCATTTTAAGATTTTGAATTTTTTTTTTCTGGTGCATAATGTGACCCCCGCAGACGCCTAGTTTAGGAGTTATAGCCATTTTAAGATTTTGAATTTTTTTTTTCTGGTGCATAATGTGACCCCCGCAGACGCCTAGTTTAGGAGTTATAGCCATTTTAAGATTTTGAATTTTTTTTTTCTGGTGCATAATATGACCCCCGCAGACGCCTAGTTTAGGAGTTATAGCCATTTTAAGATTTTGAATTTTCTTTTTTCTGGTGCATAATATGACCCCCGCAGACGCCTAGTTTAGGAGTTATAGCCATTTTAAGATTTTGAGTTTTCTTTTTTCTGCTGCATAATATGACCCCCGCAGATGCCTAGTTTAGGAGTTATAGCCATTTTAAGATTTTGAATTTTTTTTTCTAGTGCATAATATGACCCCCGCAGACGCCTAGTTTAGGAGTTATAGCCATTTTAAGATTCTGAATTTTTTTTTTCTGGTGCATAATATGACCCCCGCAGACGCCTAGTTTAGGAGTTATAGCCATTTTAAGATTTTGAATTTTTTTTTTCTGGTGCATAATATGACCCACGCAGACGTCTAGTTTAGGAGTTATAGCCATTTTAAGATTTTGAATATTTTTTTTTCTGGTGCATAATATGACCCCGCAGACGCCTAGTTTAGGAGTTATAGCCATTTTAAATTTTGAATTTTTTGTTCTGGTGCATAATATGACCCCCGCAGATGACTAGTTTAGGAGTTATAGCCATTTTAAGATTTTGAATTTTCTTTTTTCTGGTGCATAATATGACCCCCGTAGACGCCTAGTTTAGGAGTTATAGCCATTTTAAGATTTTGAATTTTTTGTTTCTGGTGCATAATGTGACCCCCGCAGACGCCTAGTTTAGGAGTTATAGCCATTTTAAGATTTTGAATTTTTTTTTTCTGGTGCATAATATGACCCCAGCAGACGCCTAGTTTAGGAGTTATAGCCATTTTAAGATTTTGAATTTTCTTTTTTCTGGTGCATAATATGACCCCCGCAGACGCCTAGTTTAGGAGTTATAGCCATTTTGAGTTTTCTTTTTTCTGCTGCATAATATGACCCCCGCTGATGCCTAGTTTAGGAGTTATAGCCATTTTAAGATTTTGAATTTTTTTTTCTAGTGCATAATATGACCCCCGCAGACGCCTAGTTTAGGAGTTATAGCCATTTTAAGATACTGAATTTTTTTTTTCTGGTGCATAATATGACCCCCGCAGACGCCTAGTTTAGGAGTTATAGCCATTTTAAGATTTTGAATTTTTTTTTTCTGGTGCATAATATGACCCCCGCAGACGTCTAGTTTAGGAGTTATAGCCATTTTAAGATTTTGAATATTTTTTTTTCTGGTGCATAATATGACCCCGCAGACGCCTAGTTTAGGAGTTATAGCC
This sequence comes from Volucella zonaria, assembly GCA_963966105.1. NCBI lineage: Eukaryota > Metazoa > Arthropoda > Insecta > Diptera > Syrphidae > Volucella > Volucella zonaria. Next base: position 5,503,205 of record CAWYQB010000001.1, on the reverse strand, counting down.
ATTTTAAGATTTTGAATTTTTTTTTTCTGGTGCATAATATGCCCCCCGCAGACGCCTAGTTTAGGAGTTATAGCCATTTTAAGATTTTGAATTTTCTTTTTTCTGGTGCATAATATGACCCCCGCAGACGCCTAGTTTAGGAGTTATAGCCATTTTAAGATTTTGAATTTTTTTTTTCTGGTGCATAATATGACCCCCGCAGACGCCTAGTTTAGGAGTTATAGCCATTTTAAGATTTTGAATTTTCTTTTTTCTGGTGCATAATATGACCCCCGCAGACGCCTAGTTTAGGAGTTATAGCCATTTTAAGATTTTGAATTTTTTTTTTCTGGTGCATAATATGACCCCCGCAGACGCCTAGTTTAGGAGTTATAGCCATTTTAAGATTTTGAATTTTTTTTTTCTGGTGCATAATATGACCCCCGCAGACGCCTAGTTAAGAAGTTATAGTCATTTTAAGATTTTGAGTTTTTTTTTTCTGGTGCATAATATGACCCCCCCCAGACGCCTAGTTTAGGAGTTATAGCCATTTTAAAATTTTGAGTTTTCTTTTTTCTGGTGCATAATATGACCCCCGCAGACGCCTAGTTTAATAGTTATAGCCATTTTAAGATTTTGAATTTTCTTTTTTCTGGTGCATAATATGACCCCCGCAGACGCCTAGTTTAGGAGTTATAGCCATTTAAAGATTTTGAATTTTTTTTTTCTGGTGCATAATATGACCCCCCCCAGACGCCTAGTTTAGGAGTTATAGCCATTTTAAAATTTTGAGTTTTCTTTTTTCTGGTGCATAATATGACCCCCGCAGACGCCTAGTTTAATAGTTATAGCCATTTTAAGATTTTGAATTTTCTTTTTTCTGGTGCATAATATGACCCCCGCAGACGCCTAGTTTAGGAGTTATAGCCATTTTAAGATTTTGAATTTTTTTTTTCTGGTGCATAATGTGACCCCCGCAGACGCCTAGTTTAGGAGTTATAGCCATTTTAAGATTTTGAATTTTTTTTTTCTGGTGCATAATATGACCCCCGCAGACGCCTAGTTTAGGAGTTATAGCCATTTTAAGATTTTGAATTTTTTTTTTTCTGGTGCATAATATGACCCCCGCAGACGCCTAGTTTAGGAGTTATAGCCATTTTAAGATTCTGAATTTTTTTTTTCTGGTGCATAATATGACCCCCGCAGACGCCTAGTTTAGGAGTTATAGCCATTTTAAGATTTTGAATTTTTTTTTTTCTGGTGCATAATATGACCCCCGCAGACGCCTAGTTTAGGAGTTATAGCCATTTTAAGATTTTGAATTTTCTTTTTTCTGGTGCATAATATGACCCCCGCAGACGCCTAGTTTAGGAGTTATAGCCATTTTAAGATTTTGAATTTTTTTTTTCTGGTGCATAATATGACCCCCGCAGACGCCTAGTTTAGGAGTTATAGCCATTTTAAGATTTTGAATTTTTTTTTTCTGGTGCATAATATGACCCCCGCAGACGCCTAGTTTAGGAGTTATAGAAATTTTAAGATTTTGAATTTTTTTTTTCTGGTGCATAATATGACCCCCCCATACGCCTAGTTTAGGAGTTATAGCCATTTTAAGATTTTGAATTTTCTTTTTTCTGGTGCATAATATGACCCCCGCAGACGCCTAGTTTAGGAGTTATAGCCATTTTAAGATTTTGAATTTTCTTTTTTCTGGTGCATAATATGACCCCCCCAGACGCCTAGTTTAGGAGTTATAGCCATTTTAAGATTTTGAATTTTTTTTTTCTGGTGCATAATATGACCCCCGCAGACGCCTAGTTTAGGAGTTATAGCCATTTTAAAATTTTGAGTTTTCTTTTTTCTGGTGCATAATATGACCCCCGCAGACGCCTAGTTTAGGAGTTATAGCCATTTTAAGATGTTGAATTTTTTTTTCTGGTGCATAATATGACCCCCGCAGACTCCTAGTTTAGGAGTTATAGCCTTTTTAAGATTTTGAATTTTTTTTTTCTGGTGCATAATATGACCCCCGCAGACGCCTAGTTTAGGAGTTATAGCCATTTTAAGATTTTGAATTTTCTTTTTTCTGGTGCATAATATGACCCCCGCAGACGCCTAGTTTAGGAGTTATAGCCATTTTAAGATTTTGAATTTTTTTTTTTCTGGTGCATAATATGACCCCCGCAGACGCCTAGTTTAGGAGTTATAGCCATTTTAAGATTTTGAATTTTTTTTTTTTTCTGGTGCATAATATGACCCCCGCAGACGCCTAGTTCAGTCGTTCATAGACCTCCGTGAGGAATAGACGTGTTTCGGCTTTCAAAGTGAAAAAAGCAAATAAAAACAAAAAAATCGATATAAAGTGTATTACAAACATTTTGCCCAAGTGCATCGGTGGCCCAGCGGTAGTGGTGTCGGCCGACAAAGCAGCGTTCGTGGGTTCGATTCCGCGAAAAATTTCCATCGAATTTTTATTTTTTTATAAAGTTTAATTGAATAAACAATTTCGATAAACAGAAAGTGAGATCGTTCGTGTGATGAGTGGAACTAAGCGGTCCGCTATCCCAATAGCGGGGTCAGCAGATGGCACGATGTCGTCTGATGATCAAGCCGTTAAGCCAGTCCACTTAAAGACAACAACAACAACAACAATAACAGACACTGGCACAAAGAGGAGGAGGAAGTTGGAGCCGACTCCGAATATCATTACTCGCGCGCATTCAGCTTCGCTGGAAATGCTGCATGGAAGAGTGCGGGGGAGGGCTGCTAGGATAGCAGCAAGCACAGCAGACAACAGCTTTGCATCCCTCGCTGCATCTGAGTCAGATGACGAAGAGGAGGAGGTCGAGGCACTGTACAGTAGCATCAAGCATCTACAACAAAAAGTGCTAGCTATAAAAGCAAAACAAGTGGCAAGGAGGGAGATGGAGAAGCAGCAACTACTCCAGAGACCTCAGCGACAACCAAACACAAATGTGGAGCTCCCACAACAACAACAACAACAACAACAACAACAACAACAACAACAACAACAACAACAACAACAACAACAACAACAACAACAACAACAACAACAACAACAACAACAACAACAACAACAACAACAACAACAGAAACAACCAATGCAAAAACATAAACAACAAAAAGTACAAAAGAATATGCTGCAACAACAACAGCAGCAACATCAACAGCAACAACAACAACAGCAACAGCATCAACAACAACATAAGCAAAAGCAACAGCAGCAGAGACAACAGCAAGAGCAGAAAGCCACCAAACAAAAAGTGCCACCAATTAACACCTTTAAAATGGAGTTAAAGGACACTATCGAACTATGTAAGTCGGCCATAGGCTGTAATTTTTTTATTAAAAGACTAAGTGTAGATAGGCATGCGATCCACTGTAACACAGTGGAGCGCTACCACAAAATCAAAAGTTTATTGAAGGATTCGACGACGGAGTTCTTCTCCTACACCCCTAAGGGTGAAAAGCTGCAAACAATGCTGCTGAGGGGATTAGAGCCGTCGACTGATCCGGAGGAGCTCCTTGCACTGCTGAAAGAGAAGGAGTGCGAAGGGCTCAAATTCGTGGGGGTTAAGCCGTTTGTCACGGCTAGAGCTAAAAGGTAGAAGCGGAAACTACCGTTCTTCCTGGTTCAGCTAAGTCCCAACAGCAAACTGGATGGTCTAAGGAGCATCAAAGTCCTAGACTACCAGGTTGTACACTGGGAAAAATTAAAGAACTGCGAAATGCAGCCTCGATGCGTGAAGTGTGGAAAGGACCACAAGTCAAAGGAATGCGCTCTAGGTAAGGACGGAGCGTCGGAAAAAAGCCAACTCTCTTGTGCCTTATGTAGGAACACGGGGCATACCGCAAATTATCGGGGTTGTCCTAAATTCCAATACATAAAAAGAGTAAATCTGGCTCGGCAGCAGAAGGTGGAAGTTAAAAGTCCACCCGTGCAAACACAAACACCAGCCGTTACTCCCCAAGTTACCTACGCCCAAATGGCGGCAGGTAGGGGAACTACGGTACAACAAGCAAAGGTAGCTTCTCAGGCCCCAGCGCTTAGAGCACCAGAACCTGTACCTGACATGCTGGCTATCTTGCTCTCTATTCAGGGGCAGATGGCTCAGCTTCAGCGTCAAATACAGGAACAGGCTACGCGGGTAGATCAAATATACGCGCTGCTGCCGGGCCTAACGCACCTCCAGTCGTAATGGGTACGTACATGGCGGAGCAAACCCTGAAGGTCCTTGCAGTGAATGTGAATTCACTGATCAGGTTCGAACGACGAGCCGCACTATTTAAGTTGCTTAAAGACCAAGCCCCTGATGTGCTTTTGGTTAGCGAAACTATGCTTACCAAAAGACACAAAATGAGGCACAGAAGATATGAAATATTACGAAGAAACCGACCCAATTCCATTCAAGGAGGAGGTGTTGCAATCTTTGTAAGAAAGGGACTGCGTTTCAAAAGAATATACAGTCGTGTGGTACGTAGGTTTCGGGTGCTGGAAGCATGCGTCATGTACATCCCTCTCCGTAGTGGAAAGCGGTTGCACATGGTGTCTGTCTATGCACCTAAGGCTACTCAATCCACCTTATTCATCTCAGAGCTCGAGACACTTTTTCGATTTCTGAGGCTTGAATTGGAAGACAACTATTTTATTATCGGCGGAGATTTCAACGCCAAACATAGTGATTGGGGAAATAATATACCAAATACTAGAGGGAACCTACTATTCAATTGGTGGGGTCAGCACAGTGTGATGTATTGACTCGGCCTCAAAGCGACGGATAGTCCGTCGTTTCCCAGACACGGGTCCTATTTGGATCTCCTGCTGTTCGACTCACGAATACAATTGACGTGCACTAACCAACAAACTACAAACTGTCTACGCACTTTCGTGTATGACAGTGACCATTGCGGTCTCAGCACCGAAATAACTGTTCCCAACGAAACTGCGGAATTGGAAGAGTTTGTTCAAAGGTATTCCTACAATTATAGTAAAGTGCGTTGGACACACTTCTCAAGAATACTGACGAGAGCACTCTCCTCGAATTCGCTCTACCCACCGTCCAATAGAAATCTGTCAAACGATGAGATTGACAGATATCTAAGACTAATGGACGAGGCAATCAAACGAACTATGGACAAAACGATACCTCGGTATCAACACACTGACAACGAAGACTTATTCCGCAACGCAACCATTGACGCACTGCACCGACATAAAAGTAGACTGCTGTCAAGACTAAAAACCTTGTACAGACAGTTCACTGACAGACGTAACCCGGAGATCATGACATTGAAATCGTCGATTAAAAACCTCCAAACATTAATAAAGGAAAATTACAGAAATTCTGTAAGTTTGTATTGGAACAACAAAATTCGGGCTGTAAACACCAGCAACCCGAATATGTTCCCGCAAATAAATAAAATATTTAGGAGGAAAGATCAAAACGACCTTCCCTGTCTCAAAATCGCCCGAACGACGAACAACGAACAAATACTTGTAGCAGCAGGCATTGATCCAAATGGGGCCGTTGATGATGACAACTTCTTTGTGGTCGAAGATCCGCAGGAGAAGGTAGAGACTATAGGAGCGACTTTCCAGGAAGTGTACAAGGCGAATGACATCATTGGCCCAAACCACGACCTGGAGAGTCGAGTCCTTGTGCACAATTCCTGCCTTCGAAATGAAATTGCGAATTGGCGATTCGAGAGCTCGGGTTTCACCCAGTTCAGTGACGAGAATATGGCAAATAATGTCATCACCAACGAAAGGGTATTACCACCGTTCATTTCGAAGGAAGAGCTCCAAACGATCTTCGAATCACTTAGAAGTAAGAAATCAGTGGGAACCGATGAAATACCGAACATTGTGCTTCGACATCTCCCACTAGAAGCGGTGGACATTTATACCACCGTGTTTAATAATGCAATGAATAATGCCCATTATCCAGCGCATTGGAAAATTGCGCTGGTACATCCCATTCCCAAAAGGAATAAAGATACTTCCAATCTGGCGAATCTCCGCTCGATCAGTCTTCTTCCAAACATCAGTAAGGTCTTCGAAAAGGTGATCAATAGAGTCCTGACTAAGTGGGTTGAGGACAAACATATCGTTCCGGATAATCAATTCGGTTTCAAGGCGGGGCATGATATCATTCATGCTGCGTCTAAACTGGTTTCTGATATCCAATGGAACAAAAGCAAGAAACAGTGCACTGGTGCCTGCCTGATTGACTTGGAAAAAGCCTTCGATACCGTATGGCTAGAGGGACTCTTTTTCAAGCTGGACAGGTTGGGCATTAGTAAACCACTTCTCTATATTCTTTTTGATATGCTCTCCAGTAGACAGTTCATCGTGAAGAATGGCGATGTGACTTCCGCTGGAATATTTAACATTAAAAACGGTCTGCAACAAGGTGCGGTAAATTCGCCGATCCTATTCAACATTTACACAAGTGATCTGATAGGTTCGCTTCACCATACCATAGCGTACGCAGACGACTTAATTGCGTACAGATCAGGTCCAAAGATTGAGGTCATTAATACACTTTTGCAATGTGACTTCGACAAAATTAAGCGATATTGCGATGACTGGAAGTTGAAAATCAACTTTCAGAAGTCGGAAACTATTCTGTTTAGGACGCCTTTGTCTGGGGCCTCTAGGGATACCAGAAAGAATTGGCGAAAGTTCTCTATCGTCGGACAACATGGACAGCCACTTGCTTGTCGAAATGTAGTCAGATACCTTGGGATCTGGCTAGATCAATATCTGTATTTTAACAAACATATAGATGTTGCTCTGGCCAGAGCCAGAGGTGCTTTTGCCCTTACAAGGAGACTGTTTCACAACAGCCAACTCGATGCGAGGGTGAAGGTGATCTGCTACATGGCCCTTATCCGGCCTATGCTTGTGTTTGGATGTCCCGTGTGGTTCAACGTGAGAGCAAGTTTATTGGAAAAGATTCGGGTGTTTGAGAGGGCTTGCCTAAGGGCTTGCCTAAGGGCTTGTCTTCGGTTATATAGAACACCAGAGTCTGAGTACATAAAATTCTATCGCAATGAGGTCTTGTACAATAGGGCGAACCTAATAAGAGTGGACAATTTTGTTATTAAGCTGACCCGAAGGCACATTGCAAGAGCAATGACATCGTCGAACAACCTGATCTCTGGGGCTTACTACCCTAATTATATGTATCATGAGAGAGTTCGCTTTGACGGCTATGTTCCTCCAGAAGCGTTCCTCTACCTTGATAGCAAAGGTCTGATCCAGGACAGATTGGCTGTGCCGCTAATCTTCCACGTTGCTCGAACAGCTGCGGACAGGCGACTCAACTACGACAGAGACGTCGCACACGGCAGTGCGGAGCGTCTCCTGTTCAGTAGGGCGGTAGGGTGTCGCGACATAAGGGATGTTGCGCGGCAGCACCAACAATTTTGGTGGCTAGTTGAAGGAAGGGAGAGTTCGTCGTCGAATTCCTCCAATGATTGGTAGCTTCATGTGAAGCAAAGTGGGTCGCCTAAGTTTTTTTTTTTAGCCATGGCCGGCTCACATAGTTTTAAGTAGGAGTAAGTTAGATTTAAGAAAAAAAAAATATATAAAAACCAAAAAAAAAAAAACCAAATTAATAAAAATAAAAAATTAAAAAAAAAAAGAACATACCTATATATATGTACATATATTTATATATTAAGTATATATATATTATGTATATATATATATATATGTATGTACTACATGTAAGTAGTTTAAGTAGATTAAGACTTATTTTTAGGTAGTTTTTAGGATTTTAGTTTTAAGTTTTATAATAAAATAAAAAGAACAGTCCTGTTCCTAAGTTTTTTTGTAAAAAATGTTTTCTTAGTTTTAATTATAATTAATTGAAATAGTATAGTATAGTAGTAAGGTACGTCGAAAGACATAATTTAAGTGTTAGGCTTAACTTAGAGTGCCCGCATGGGGTCAGTAAGCTAGAATAAGATAATTTTAAGTTAATTAAGCTAATTTTTAAGCATTTTTTGTCTAGCAAGTAAGAGTAAATTAAGTAATACAATAAAAATGCATATAAACTGAACTGACTGCAGACGCCTAGTTTAGGAGTTATAGCTATTTTAAGATTTTGAATTTTCTTTTTTCTAGTGCATAATATGACCCCCGCAGACGCCTAGTTTAGGAGTTATAGCCATTTTAAGATTTTGAATTTTTTTTTTCTGGTGCATAATATGACCCCCGCAGACGCCTAGTTTAGGAGTTATAGCCATTTTAAGATTTTGAATTTTCTTTTTTCTGGTGCATAATATGACCCCCGCAGACGCCTAGTTTAGGAGTTATAGCCATTTTAAGATTTTGAATTTTTTTTTCTGGTGCATAATATGACCCCCGCAGACGCCTAGTTTAGGAGTTATAGCCATTTTAAGATTTTGAATTTTCTTTTTTCTGGTGCATAATATGAACCCCGCAGACGCCTAGTTTAGGAGTTATAGCCATTTTAAGATTTTGAATTTTCTTTTTTCTGGTGCATAATATGACCCCCGCAGACGCCTAGTTTAGGAGTTATAGCCATTTTAAGATTTTGAATTTTCTTTTTTCTGGTGCATAATATGACCCCCCAGACGCCTAGTTTAGGAGTTATAGCCATTTTAAGATTTTGAATTTTTTTTTTCTGGTGCATAATATGACCCCCGCAGACGCCTAGTTTAGGAGTTATAGCCATTTTAAGATTTTGAATTTTATTTTTTCTGGTGCATAATATGACCCCCGCAGACGCCTAGTTTAGGAGTTATAGCCATTTTAAGATTTTGAATTTTCTTTTTTCTGGTGCATAATATGACCCCCGCAGACGCCTAGTTTAGGAGTTATAGCCATTTTAAGATTTTGAATTTTTTTTTTCTGGTGCATAATATGACCCCCGCAGACGCCTAGTTTAGGAGTTATAGCCATTTTAAGATTTTGAATTTTATTTTTTCTGGTGCATAATATGACCCCCGCAGACGCCTAGTTTAGGAGTTATAGCCATTTTAAGATTTTGAATTTTTTTTTTCTGGTGCATAATATGACCCCCGCAGACGCCTAGTTTAGGAGTTATAGCCATTTTAAGATTTTGAATTTTTTTTTTCTGGTGCATAATATGACCCCCGCAGACGCCTAGTTTAGGAGTTATAGCCATTTTAAGATTTTGAATTTTCTTTTTTCTGGTGCATAATATGACCCCCGCAGACGCCTAGTTTAGGAGTTATAGCCATTTTAAGATTTTGAATTTTTTTTTTCTGGTGCATAATATGACCCCCGCAGACACCTAGTTTAGGAGTTATAGCCATTTTAAAATTTTGAATTTTTTTTTCTGGTGCATAATATGACCCCCGCAGACGCCTAGTTTAGGAGTTATAGCCATTTTAAGATTTTGAATTTTTTTTTTCTGGTGCATAATGTGACCCCCGCAGACGCCTAGTTTAGGAGTTATAGCCATTTTAAGATTTTGAATTTTCTTTTTTCTGGTGCATAATATGACCCCCGCAGACGCCTAGTTTAGGAGATTTTAAGATTTTGAATTTTCTTTTTTCTGGTGCATAATATGACCCCCCCAGACGCCTAGTTTAAGAGTTATAGCCATTTTAAGATTTTGAATTTTCTTTTTTCTGGTGCATTATATGACCCCCGCAGACGCCTAGTTTAGGAGTTATAGCCATTTTAAGATTTTGAATTTTTTTTTTCTGGTGCATAATGTGACCCCCGCAGACGCCTAGTTTAGGAGTTATAGCCATTTTAAGATTTTGAATTTTTTTTTTCTGGTGCATAATATGACCCCCGCAGACGCCTAGTTTAGGAGTTATAGCCATTTTAAGATTTTGAATTTTCTTTTTTCTGGTGCATAATATGACCCCCGCAGACGCCTAGTTTAGGAGATTTTAAGATTTTGAATTTTCTTTTTTCTGGTGCATAATATGACCCCCGCAGACACCTAGTTTAGGAGTTATAGCCATTTTAAAATTTTGAATTTTTTTTTCTGGTGCATAATATGACCCCCGCAGACGCCTAGTTTAGGAGTTATAGCCATTTTAAGATTTTGAATTTTTTTTTTCTGGTGCATAATGTGACCCCCGCAGACGCCTAGTTTAGGAGTTATAGCCATTTTAAGATTTTGAATTTTCTTTTTTCTGGTGCATAATATGACCCCCGCAGACGCCTAGTTTAGGAGATTTTAAGATTTTGAATTTTCTTTTTTCTGGTGCATAATATGACCCCCCCAGACGCCTAGTTTAAGAGTTATAGCCATTTTAAGATTTTGAATTTTTTTTTTCTGGTGCATAATATGACCCCCGCAGACGACTAGTTTAGGAGTTATAGCCATTTTAAGATTTTGAATTTTCTTTTTTCTGGTGCATTATATGACCCCCGCAGACGCCTAGCTTAGGAGTTATAGCCATTTTAAGATTTTGAATTTTTTTTTTCTGGTGCATAATATTACCCCCGCAGACGCCTCGTTTAGGAGTTATAGCCATTTTAAGATTTTGAATTTTTTTTTTCTGGTGCATAATATGACCCCCGCAGACGCCTAGTTTAGGAGTTATAGCCATTTTAAGATTTTGAATTTTCTTTTTTCTGGTGCATAATATGACCCCCGCAGATGCCTAGTTTAGGAGTTATAGCCATTTTAAGATTTTGAATTTTCTTTTTTCTGGTGCATAATATGACCCCCCCAGACGCCTAGTTTAGGAGTTATAGCCATTTTAAGATTTTGAATTTTCTTTTTTCTGGTGCATAATATGACCCCCCCAGACGCCTAGTTTAGGAGTTATAGCCATTTTAAGATTTTGAATTTTCTTTTTTCTGGTGCATAATATGACCCCCGCAGATGCCTAGTTTAGGAGTTATAGCCATTTTAAGATTTTGAATTTTCTTTTTTCTGGTGCATAATATGACCCCCGCAGATGCCTAGTTTAGGAGTTATAGCCATTTCAAGATTTAGAATTTACTTTTTCTGGTGCATAATATGACCCCCGCAGACGATTAGTTTAGGAGTTATAGCCATTTTAAGATTTTGAATTTTTTTTTTCTGGTGCATAATATGACCCCCGCAGACGCCTAGTTTAGGAGTTATAGCCATTTTAAGATTTTGAATTTTCTTTTTTCTGGTGCATAATATGACCCCCGCAGACGCCTAGTTTAGGAGTTATAGCCATTTTAAGATTTTGAATTTTCTTTTTTCTGGTGCATAATATGACCCCCACAGATGCCTAGTTTAGGAGTTATAACCATTTTAAGATTTTGAATTTTTTTTTTCTGGTGCATAATATGACCCCCGCAGACGCCTAGTTTAGGAGTTATAGCGATTTTAAGATTTTGAATTTTTTTTTTCTGGTGCATAATATGACCCCCGCAGACGCCTAGTTTAGGAGTTATAGCCATTTTAAGATTTTGAATTTTCTTTTTTCTGGTGCATAATATGACCCCCGCAGACGCCTAGTTTAGGAGTTATAGCCATTTTAAGATTTTGAATTTTTTTTTCTGGTGCATAATATGACCCCCGCAGACGCCTAGTTTAGGAGTTATAGCCATTTTAAGATTTTGAATTTTATTTTTTCTGGTGCATAATATGACCCCCGCAGACGCCTAGTTTAGGAGTTATAGCCATTTTAAGATTTGGAATTTTTTTTTTCTGGTGCATAATATGACCCCCGCAGACGCCTAGTTTAGGAGTTATAGCCATTTTAAGATTTTGAATTTTTTTTTCTGGTGCATAATATGACCCCCGCAGACGCCTAGTTTAGGAGTTATAGCCATTTTAAGATTTTGAATTTTATTTTTTCTGGTGCATAATATGACCCCCGCAGACGCCTAGTTTAGGAGTTATAGCCATTTTAAGATTTTGAATTTTCTTTTTTCTGGTGCATAATATGACCCCCGCAGACGCCTAGTTTAGGAGTTATAGCCATTTTAAGATTTTGAATTTTCTTTTTTCTGGTGCATTATATGACCCCCGCAGACGCCTAGCTTAGGAGTTATAGCCATTTTAAGATTTTGAATTTTTTTTTTCTGGTGCATAATATGACCCCCGCAGACGCCTAGTTTAGGAGTTATAGCCATTTTAAGATTTTGAATTTTCTTTTTTCTGGTGCATAATATGACCCCCGCAGATGCCTAGTTTAGGAGTTATAGCCATTTTAAGATTTTGAATTTTTGTTTTTTCTGGTGCATAATATGACCCCCGCAGACGCCTAGTTTAGGAGTTATAGCCATTTTAAGATTTTGAATTTTCTTTTTTCTGGTGCATAATATGACCCCCGCAGACGCCTAGTTTAGGAGTTATAGCCATTTTAAGATTTTGAATTTTCTTTTTTCTGGTGCATAATAAGACCCCCGCAGATGCCTAGTTTAGGAGTTATAGCCATTTTAAGATTTTGAATTTTCTTTTTTCTGGTGCATAATATGACCCCCGCAGATGCCTAGTTTAGGAGTTATAGCCATTTTAAGATTTAGAATTTACTTTTTTCTGGTGCATAATATGACCCCCGCAGACGCCTAGTTTAGGAGTTATAGCCATTTTAAGATTTTGAATTTTTTTTTTCTGGTGCATAATATGACCCCCGCAGACACCTAGTTTAGGAGTTATAGCCATTTTAAGATTTTGAATTTTCTTTTTTCTGGTGCATAATATGACCCCCGCAGACGCCTAGTTTAATAGTTATAGCCATTTTAAGATTTTGAATTTTCTTTTTTCTGGTGCATAATATGACCCCCGCAGACGCCTAGTTTAGGAGTTATAGCCATTTTAAGATTTTGAATTTTTTTTTTCTGGTGCATAATATGACCCCCGCAGACGCCTAGTTTAGGAGTTATAGCCATTTTAAGATTTTGAATTTTTTTTTTCTGGTGCATAATATGACCCCCGCAGACGCCTAGTTTAGGAGTTATAGCCATTTTAAGATTTCGAATTTTCTTTTTTCTGGTGCATAATATGACCCCCGCAGACGCCTAGTTTAGGAGTTATAGCCATTTTAAGATTTTGAATTTTCTTTTTTCTGGTGCATAATATGACCCCCGCAGACGCCTAGTTTAGGAGTTATAGCCATTTTAAGATTTTGAATTTTTTTTTTCTGGTGCATAATATGACCACCGAAGACGCCTAGTTTATTAGTTATAGCCATTTTAAGATTTTGAATTTTTTTTTTCTGGTGCATAATATGACCCCCGCAGACGCCTAGTTTAGGAGTTATAGCCATTTTAAGATTTTGAATTTTCTTTTTTCTGGTGCATAATATGACCCCCGCAGACGCCTAGTTTAGGAGTTATAGCCATTTTAAGATTTTGAATTTTCTTTTTTCTGGTGCATAATATGACCCCCGCAGACGCCTAGTTTAGGAGTTATAGCCATTTTAAGATTTTAATTTTTTTTTTCTGGTGCATAATATGACCCCCGCAGACGCCTAGTTTAGGAGTTATAGCCATTTTAAGATTTTGAATTTTTTTTTTCTGGTGCATAATATGACCCCCGCAGACGCCTAGTTTAGGAGTTATAGCCAATTTAAGATTTGGAATTTTTTTTTTCTGGTGCATAATATGACCCCCGCAGACGCCTAGTTTAGGAGTTATAGCCATTTTAAGATTTTGAATTTTCTTTTTTCTGGTGCATAATATGACCCCCGCAGACGCCTAGTTTAGGAGTTATAGCCATTTTAAGATTTTGAATTTTCTTTTTTCTGGTGCATAATATGACCCCCGCAGACGCCTAGTTTAGGAGTTATAGCCATTTTAAGATTTTGAATTTTCTTTTTTCTGGTGCATAATATGACCCCCGCAGACGCCTAGTTTAGGAGTTATAGCCATTTTAAGATTTTGAATTTTTTTTTTCTGGTGCATAATATGACCCCCGCAGACGCCTAGTTTAGGAGTTATAGCCAATTTAAGATTTGGAATTTTTTTTTTCTGGTGCATAATATGACCCCCGCAGACGCCTAGTTTAGGAGTTATAACCATTTTAAGGTTTTGAATTTTTTTTTTCTGGTGCATAATATGACCCCCGCAGACGCCTAGTTTAGGAGTTATAGCCATTTTAAGATTCTGAATTTTCTTTTTTCTGGTGCATAATATGACCCCGCAGACGCCTAGTTTAGGAGTTATAGCCATTTTAAGATTTTGAATTTTCTTTTTTCTGGTGCATAATATGACCCCCGCAGACGCCTAGCTTAGGAGTTATAGCCATTTTAAGATTCTGAATTTTTTTTTTCTGGTGCATAATATGACCCCCGCAGACGCCTAGTTTAGGAGTTATAGCCATTTTAAGATTTTGAATTTTTTTTTCTGGTGCATAATATGACCCCCGCAGACGCCTAGTTTAGGAGTTATAGCCATTTTAAGATTTTGAATTTTTTTTTTTCTGGTGCATAATATGACCCCCGCAGACGCCTAGTTTAGGAGTTATAGCCATTTTAAGATTTTGAATTTTCTTTTTTCTGGTGCATAATATGACCCCACAAGACGCATAGTTTAGGAGTTATAGCCATTTTAAGATTTTGAATTTTTTTTTTCTGGTGCATAATATGACCCCCGCAGACGCCTAGTTTAGGAGTTATAGCCATTTTAAGATTTTGAATTTTCTTTTTTCTGGTGCATAATATGACCCCCGCAGACGCCTAGTTTAGGAGTTATAGCCATTTTAAGATTTTGAATTTTCTTTTTTCTGGTGCATAATATGACCCCCGCAGACGCCTAGTTTAGGAGTTATAGCCATTTTAAGATTTTGAATTTTTTTTTTCTGGTGCATAATATGACCCCCGCAGACGCCTAGTTTAGGAGTTATAGCCATTTTAAGATTTCGAATTTTCTTTTTTCTGGTGCATAATATGACCCCCGCAGACGCCTAGTTTAGGAGTTATAGCCATTTTAAGATTTTGAATTTTCTTTTTTCTGGTGCATAATATGACCCCCGCAGACGCCTAGTTTAGGAGTTATAGCCATTTTAAGATTTTGAATTTTTTTTTTCTGGTGCATAATATGACCACCGAAGACGCCTAGTTTATTAGTTATAGCCATTTTAAGATTTTGAATTTTTTTTTTCTGGTGCATAATATGACCCCCGCAGACGCCTAGTTTAGGAGTTATAGCCATTTTAAGATTTTGAATTTTCTTTTTTCTGGTGCATAATATGACCCCCGCAGACGCCTAGTTTAGGAGTTATAGCCATTTTAAGATTTTGAATTTTCTTTTTTCTGGTGCATAATATGACCCCCGCAGACGCCTAGTTTAGGAGTTATAGCCATTTTAAGATTTTAATTTTTTTTTTCTGGTGCATAATATGACCCCCGCAGACGCCTAGTTTAGGAGTTATAGCCATTTTAAGATTTTGAATTTTTTTTTTCTGGTGCATAATATGACCCCCGCAGACGCCTAGTTTAGGAGTTATAGCCAATTTAAGATTTGGAATTTTTTTTTTCTGGTGCATAATATGACCCCCGCAGACGCCTAGTTTAGGAGTTATAGCCATTTTAAGATTTTGAATTTTCTTTTTTCTGGTGCATAATATGACCCCCGCAGACGCCTAGTTTAGGAGTTATAGCCATTTTAAGATTTTGAATTTTCTTTTTTCTGGTGCATAATATGACCCCCGCAGACGCCTAGTTTAGGAGTTATAGCCATTTTAAGATTTTGAATTTTCTTTTTTCTGGTGCATAATATGACCCCCGCAGACGCCTAGTTTAGGAGTTATAGCCATTTTAAGATTTTGAATTTTTTTTTTCTGGTGCATAATATGACCCCCGCAGACGCCTAGTTTAGGAGTTATAGCCAATTTAAGATTTGGAATTTTTTTTTTCTGGTGCATAATATGACCCCCGCAGACGCCTAGTTTAGGAGTTATAACCATTTTAAGGTTTTGAATTTTTTTTTTCTGGTGCATAATATGACCCCCGCAGACGCCTAGTTTAGGAGTTATAGCCATTTTAAGATTCTGAATTTTCTTTTTTCTGGTGCATAATATGACCCCGCAGACGCCTAGTTTAGGAGTTATAGCCATTTTAAGATTTTGAATTTTCTTTTTTCTGGTGCATAATATGACCCCCGCAGACGCCTAGCTTAGGAGTTATAGCCATTTTAAGATTCTGAATTTTTTTTTTCTGGTGCATAATATGACCCCCGCAGACGCCTAGTTTAGGAGTTATAGCCATTTTAAGATTTTGAATTTTTTTTTCTGGTGCATAATATGACCCCCGCAGACGCCTAGTTTAGGAGTTATAGCCATTTTAAGATTTTGAATTTTTTTTTTTCTGGTGCATAATATGACCCCCGCAGACGCCTAGTTTAGGAGTTATAGCCATTTTAAGATTTTGAATTTTCTTTTTTCTGGTGCATAATATGACCCCACAAGACGCATAGTTTAGGAGTTATAGCCATTTTAAGATTTTGAATTTTTTTTTTCTGGTGCATAATATGACCCCCGCAGACGCCTAGTTTAGGAGTTATAGCCATTTTAAGATTTTGAATTTTCTTTTTTCTGGTGCATAATATGACCCCCGCAGACGCCTAGTTTAGGAGTTATAGCCATTTTAAGATTTTGAATTTTCTTTTTTCTGGTGCATAATATGACCCCCGCAGACGCCTAGTTTAGGAGTTATAGCCATTTTAAGATTTTTGTAGGAAAAATCCAAATTCACCGACAGAAGAAATTCACCCAGCAGCAATAAAATACCACTTTCAAGTTTTGACTTCGAGTTCTTTATTTAATATACCTTGCCTACAACCATTTGGTACAACTCGCTGACGATTATTACTTTTTTCCACTGCAGAAGTGCAGCCTCCTTTTATACCAGCACGAGAGCTATGGTGAGTACCGCTTCTTGCACTGGTTCGTTGATAATCAGCCAATGGCACGCTTGATGACCATCGGCCGATTTGCATGCCGTTCTGTATTATCATCGCATGATGGTCTGATGCGTAAGCTGCATTGTTGTTCGAGTGGTATGATTGGAGTCGTCTGATGATTGTCATCCGATAGAGTGTGGACTGGTGGTGTGATGAGTAAGCCGGATTGTTGTTGGAGTCGTATGATTGAAGTTCGTTTGCGTGGGATGACTGGCTGCAAGTGCGTTGGTATGGAAAAGGTTTACAGCTCGTCCATCCTGATGTCGGCCGCGCCCTCGCGACCATTCTCGTCATCGGACAGCATATCGTTGTCTTCGTCTTCACAAGCAAGCGCATCATCTGGGAGTTCACACCACCTCTTCATTTTGTCCGCGCTCATGACCGTGGTAAATCTCCTTTGTGTGCGCTGCATTCCTGGGATGTCTTCGACTACATACCTGTCATTCGCCAGACACTTCGTTATTATGTACGGTCCTTTAAAATGCGGCTCCAACTTCCGAGATTCTCCTGTGCTGATAGATTCTTTTTCAATGAGAACTAAATCATTTACCTCGTACTTAGTTGGCCTTCTGTGTCGCTCATCGAACAGTTTCTTATGGTACTCTTGCCCCTTTACGATGTTGTTCAGGGCTTCGCTTCTTCTCTCCATCATCTCCCCTGGCCCAACAACTTTATGGTCTTCTAGCTCCCTGAGCAGCCTATCGTTCGCTATGCTCCTTGGAGAGTACGCAAATAGCAGCTCGTGTGGTGTAGCTCTTGTCACTGAACTTTTTGTAGTGTTAAGGCTCCATTGGAGGGACCTTAGATGACTCGCCCAGTCTTGACCGCTAGAGTGGGCACATTTTAACGCTGCCAAAATTGTCCTGTTGACCCTTTCTACCTGCCCGTTTGCCCTGGGCGTTCGTGTTGCCGTCTTTATGTGCTGGATTCCCATGCTTTCGCAGAATTTTTGGAAGTCTCTTGCCGTAAACGCTGTACCTCGATCACTTTCCAACCTTTCTGGAGCTCCAAAATACCCGGATATTTCCGTCAGGGCATTCACGACACACTTAGTTGTGGCTGTCTTTACTGCCTTCAGCACAACGTACTTGGTGAAGTGATCGACAAGCGCCAGCACGTAACGTGTTCCTCCCTTTCCCACCACAAAGGGTCCCAAGTGGTCGATGTGTACAGTGTGGAATGGAATAGGAAGCCGCTCTGCAGTGTGAAGCTCTCCCTCGGCCATCCCTCCCTTCCGCTTAGCGTATGCACATTCCACGCAGGATCTGACGTATCCCTTCACGAATCGTTTCATTTTTGGAAACCAGTACGTATTTCGAATTCGATCAAGCGTCTTTTCCTCGGCAAAGTGCCCGCAGTCATCATGGCATAGTTTGAGGATCTTCCATCTAATCGCCTTTGGGACTACCCATTTCATATCCTCACCGATTCGTCGGAATAGCCGATTTCCCTTGAGTACATATTCCCTTCCCAGCTGCTTCTTCGTTGTACTCGCTTCTTTCTCCTGCAGCGCGTGAATGATGTCACGCAGACCAGGGTCCTGCCATTGCATACTGGCCACCCAGTCTTCATCCGTGATGTTAATGTTGAGGACCAAGTTGGATGCTTCTTCTGCTACCCGATGATCTTCGACTGGTTGGCGACTTAGTGCGTCCACGTGAGTTGCTCGTCTTCCCGGTTGATGCACTGCTTTAAAATCAAACTCCTGGATTTTAAGCCACCACCTGGCTATCCGTGGAATCATTTTCAATTTATTTTGAGTGGCTACGATGGCTTCGCAATCCGTGACCACTGTGAATTGACGTCCAAGCAGGAATACTCTGAATCGTTCCAGGGTTTCGACCACTGCCAATACCTCTAACTCGTAACTATGGTACTTTCTCTCGTTCTCCGTTATTTTGCGGCTATAGTACGCTACTGGTCGCAGGTTTTTGTCCTCCTTTGATCGTTGGAGCAGTATACCCGCTAGTCCTTGTGCAGATGCATCCGTGTGAACCTCATGATAGCAGTCAACATCATAGAGTGCTAGTAACGGTGGGTTGATAAGTGCATCCTTCAGTGTCTTGAACGCCCTCTCCTGCTGGTCCGCCCATGTAAACTGTGTGTCGTCTTTTAGCAAGTCGGTAAGCGGTGTTGCTATAATTGCATAACCCTTAACAAACTTCCTGAAGAATCCTGTAAGGCCCAAGAATTGCCTTACTCCGCGTACGTCTTTGGGTTTGGGAAACTTCTCGATTGCTGCAGTTTTTCTTTGGTTTGGTTTGATTCCCTCACCGGTCACGGAGTGCCCCAAGAATTCCAGGCTTGTTTTCAGGAAAGCGCACTTCTTCATATTTATAGTAAGCCCCGATTCTTTGAGTACCTCCAGAAAACGTTCCAACTTCTGCAAACCTTCTTCAATTGTTTTGCTCGGGATAATTATG
The DNA here is from genome assembly GCA_963966105.1 of Volucella zonaria. Lineage (NCBI taxonomy): Eukaryota > Metazoa > Arthropoda > Insecta > Diptera > Syrphidae > Volucella > Volucella zonaria. Next base: position 5,483,933 of record CAWYQB010000001.1, on the reverse strand, counting down.
TCATCAAGATAGACAGCGATGTCTCCTTTCTGCATGCGGGCCTTGACTTGATTCATGCACGCCTGGAATGCAGCAGGCGCATTCACAAGTCCAAACGGCATCCTTGTGAATTCGTATAGTCCATCTTCAGCCGAAAAAGCCGTATATTTTCTGCTTTGCTCGGTAAGTTTTATCTGGTGATATCCCGACGCCAAATCCAGAGTGGTGAAGTACGTATTTCCTGCTAGTGACGCCAGTATCTCTTCCACTATCGGCATTGGGAATTTTCTTTTGATAGTTACCGCATTAAGTGCCCTGTAATCTATGCAAAATCGATCACTTCCGTCTTTCTTCTTCGTTAAGACGATGGGTGAGCAGAAGTCTGACTTAGATGGTTGGATAACTCCTTGCTGCAACAACTCATCAATTTTGTCTTTGATGACGCTTCTTTTTGCAAATGGCACTCTATACGGCTGGATGCAAACAGCTTTGTCCATTTTTAGTTCGATGCCAAAATCTGCCCACTTGTACTCGCCTAATTCATCAGCACACTTCGCCACACACTCCCTGTAGTCGTTCATTAACATCTTGAGCTTCCTCTTATCCCCCTGGTCCAACTCTCCGACATCTAGTTCTGCGAGTGAAACCTCCTCCTTGGGTTTATTTCGTCCACTCTCTCTGATGATCAACGCCTGGGCTTCATTCCCTATTGCTCTGTCGCTAATCTCAAGTTTCTGGTACGACTTTTCGATTCTGACTTGAGGCTGGTCCAACAAGGCGCGTCCAATTATTAGTGGGTAGGGTTGACTATGATCGGGTACGACTAGCAACTCGCACCAACTCCTCAGTCTGTCTACTTCCACTTCAACATATGCTTTTCCGATCACCTCACAAGTACCTCCTCCGAATCCTGATAACTTCCTGACGTCCTTCGTGATTTGCAAGTGGTTATCTTCGGCAGTTGACTGACACATGGACACACAGTCACTTCCAAGATCGATGAATGCTTGCACCTTACGCCCATTTACTTTGACCTCTTTTTCATACTCGCTTTTTGTCTTACTGATAAGCAGTTGATGTGGTCTATTACTTGTGCGCAAACCGCTCGTTGATGCGCTTGGTTGACCCTCAGTCCTAAGTGAAGGACAGTTTCGGCTTATGTGACCCGGCTGTTGACACCGAAAGCATTTTATTGTCCCTCGATCCAGTCTTGCCTTTGTGCCTGAAGCAGTTACGGGTTGAAGCGCATTCTGCCCTTCTGAATGATTTTCGCCTTTGCGCCTCAATCCAATAGTCCAACGTATCTTCTTCAGCATGTCTTGCAGTGAATCTGGCTGAGCTGATTTGAACACATTCTTACACTCGGTGTCAATGAGCCCCTGGACTATATATTTTATCAGCGATGGTTCCTGTATATGTCCTCGAGATGCAATGGCTTTCATCTCGAACACATATTCCTCAGCTTCTTCGCCGTGTCGCTGCCTCCGGTTTCGTAATCGTTCGTGTATGTCTGCATCATCGTCTGTTGCGGGGAATGTTTCGCACAATTCATCAAAAAATTCCCCCAGGGTCTCTGGCATGATACTGTGGCTCCAAAGTCGAGCTGCCCCAGATAATTTTGTCGTCGCCGCCATCAGCACTAATTTTTCGTCCAAATGGTAGATGCGTCTTATAGTTTCCACCTTACGCTTCCAGTCTTGCGATGACAATCCCGTTGCTAGCTTGGGATTAAACTCTGGAAGCATTTCTGCAACGTCTCTCATGGAATACGCATTCTTCAGGTGTTTTTCCTCTTCTGGTCGGTTGGTTACTAGTCTCGGTGTGGCTAATTCCTTCTCCCTTGCACTACGTGCAGTGTGCTCAGCCGCTCTAGCTATCCTCCGCCTTTCCAACTCCTCTAAGCGTTGAACCTTTTTTCGGAGTTCTTCCAATTCTTCCTGCGCCGTCTGCATTTCGGACTCTTCGTCGTCGTACTCTACTTCCACGGCGAGGCCCTCAAACCTCAACAGTCGCTCAAGCAGATCTGCCTTGACGCCTGATAGCTCCAGTCCACGAGCTCGGAGCTCTTCCCGTAGGTCGTCCCTTGATAACGCTGAGAATGCTGCGATTTGTGCTTTTTGGTCCTCCATCTCTGCCTCGATCGTTCACCTCTCTGATGCAAACGTTCAAAATGTCAGGAAAACTTGGCTATTCGACGCTTAGTTGCACTGCGAGCTCAATCCCACTTCTGAAACTGTAGGAAAAATCCAAATTCACCGACAGAAGAAATTCACCCAGCAGCAATAAAATACCACTTTCAAGTTTTGACTTCGAGTTCTTTATTTAATATACCTTGCCTACAACCATTTGGTACAACTCGCTGACGATTATTACTTTTTTCCACTGCAGAAGTGCAGCCTCCTTTTATACCAGCACGAGAGCTATGGTGAGTACCGCTTCTTGCACTGGTTCGTTGATAATCAGCCAATGGCACGCTTGATGACCATCGGCCGATTTGCATGCCGTTCTGTATTATCATCGCATGATGGTCTGATGCGTAAGCTGCATTGTTGTTCGAGTGGTATGATTGGAGTCGTCTGATGATTGTCATCCGATAGAGTGTGGACTGGTGGTGTGATGAGTAAGCCGGATGGTTGTTGGAGTCGTATGATTGAAGTTCGTTTGCGTGGGATGACTGGCTGCAAGTGCGTTGGTATGGAAAAGGTTTACATTTTGAATTTTTTTTTTCTGGTGCATAATATGACCCCCGCAGACGCCTAGTTTAGGAGTTATAGCCATTTTAAGATTTTGAATTTTCTTTTTTCTGGTGCATAATATGACCCCCGCAGACGCCTAGTTTAGGAGTTATAGCCATTTTAAGATTTTGAATTTTCTTTTTTCTGGTGCATAATATGACCCCCCCAGACGCCTAGTTTAAGAGTTATAGCCATTTTAAGATTTTGAATTTTTTTTTCTGGTGCATAATATGACCCCCGCAGACGACTAGTTTAGGAGTTATAGCCATTTTAAGATTTTGAATTTTCTTTTTTCTGGTGCATTATATGACCCCCGCAGACGCCTAGCTTAGGAGTTATAGCCATTTTAAGATTTTGAATTTTTTTTTTCTGGTGCATAATATTACCCCCGCAGACGCCTAGTTTAGGAGTTATAGCCATTTTAAGATTTTGAATTTTCTTTTTGCTGGTGCATAATATGACCCCCGCAGACGCCTAGTTTAGGAGTTATAGCCATTTTAAGATTTTGAATTTTTTTTTTCTGGTGCATAATATGACCCCCGCAGACGCCTAGTTTAGGAGTTATAGCCATTTTAAGATTTTGAATTTTTTTTTTCTGGTGCATAATATGACCCCCGCAGACGCCTAGTTTAGGAGTTATAGCCATTTTAAGATTTTGAATTTTATTTTTTCTGGTGCATAATATGACCCCCGCAGACGCCTAGTTTAGGAGTTATAGCCATTTTAAGATTTTGAATTTTTTTTTTCTGGTGCATAATATGACCCCCGCAGACGCCTAGTTTAGGAGTTATAGCCATTTTAAGATTTTGAATTTTTTTTTTTCTGGTGCATAATATGACCCCCGCAGACGCCTAGTTTAGGAGTTATAGCCATTTTAAGATTTTGAATTTTCTTTTTTCTGGTGCATAATATGACCCCACAAGACGCATAGTTTAGGAGTTATAGCCATTTTAAGATTTTGAATTTTTTTTTTTTCTGGTGCATAATATGACCCCCGCAGACGCCTAGTTTAGGAGTTATAGCCATTTTAAGATTTTGAATTTTTTTTTTCTGGTGCATAATATGACCCCCGCAGACGCCTAGTTTAGGAGTTATAGCCATTTTAAGATTTTGAATTTTCTTTTTTCTGGTGCATAATATGACCCCCGCAGACGCCTAGTTTAGGAGTTATAGCCATTTTAAGATTTTGAATTTTTTTTTTCTGGTGCATAATATGACCCCCGCAGACACCTAGTTTAGGAGTTATAGCCATTTTAAAATTTTGAATTTTCTTTTTTCTGGTGCATAATATGACCCCCGCAGACGCCTAGTTTAGGAGTTATAGCCATTTTAAGATTTTGAATTTTTTTTTTCTGGTGCATAATATGACCCCCGCAGACGCCTAGTTTAGGAGTTATAGCCATTTTAAGATTTTGAATTTTCTTTTTTCTGGTGCATAATATGACCCCCGCAGACGCCTAGTTTAGGAGTTATAGCCATTTTAAGATTTTGAATTTTCTTTTTTCTGGTGCATAATATGACCCCCCCAGACGCCTAGTTTAAGAGTTATAGCCATTTAAAGATTTAGAATTTTTTTTTTCTGGTGCATAATATGACCCCCGCAGACGACTAGTTTAGGAGTTATAGCCATTTTAAGATTTTGAATTTTCTTTTTTCTGGTGCATTATATGACCCCCGCAGACGCCTAGCTTAGGAGTTATAGATATTTTAAGATTTTGAATTTTTTTTTTCTGGTGCATAATATGACCCCCGCAGACGCCTAGTTTAGGAGTTATAGCCATTTTAAGATTTTGAATTTTCTTTTTTCTGGTGCATAATATGACCCCCGCAGATGCCTAGTTTAGGAGTTATAGCCATTTTAAGATTTTGAATTTTTGTTTTTTCTGGTGCATAATATGACCCCCGCAGACGCCTAGTTTAGGAGTTATAGCCATTTTAAGATTTTGAATTTTCTTTTTTCTGGTGCATAATATGACCCCCGCAGACGCCTAGTTTAGGAGTTATAGCCATTTTAAGATTTTGAATTTTCTTTTTTCTGGTGCATAATATGACCCCCGCAGATGCCTAGTTTAGGAGTTATAGCCATTTTAAGATTTTGAATTTTCTTTTTTCTGGTGCATAATATGACCCCCGCAGATGCCTAGTTTAGGAGTTATAGCCATTTTAAGATTTAGAATTTACTTTTTTCTGGTGCATAATATGACCCCCGCAGACGCCTAGTTTAGGAGTTATAGCCATTTTAAGATTTTGAATTTTTTTTTTCTGGTGCATAATATGACCCCCGCAGACGCCTAGTTTAGGAGTTATAGCCATTTTAAGATTTTGAATTTTCTTTTTTCTGGTGCATAATATGACCCCCGCAGACGCCTAGTTTAATAGTTATAGCCATTTTAAGATTTTGAATTTTCTTTTTTCTGGTGCATAATATGACCCCCGCAGACGCCTAGTTTAGGAGTTATAGCCATTTTAAGATTTTGAATTTTTTTTTTCTGGTGCATAATATGACCCCCGCAGACGCCTAGTTTAGGAGTTATAGCCATTTTAAGATTTTGAATTTTCTTTTTTCTGGTGCATTATATGACCCCCGCAGACGCCTAGTTTAGGAGTTATAGCCATTTTAAGATTTTGAATTTTCTTTTTTCTGGTGCATTATATGACCCCCGCAGACGCCTAGCTTAGGAGTTATAGCCATTTTAAGATTTCGAATTTTCTTTTTTCTGGTGCATAATATGACCCCCGCAGACGCCTAGTTTAGGAGTTATAGCCATTTTAAGATTTTGAATTTTCTTTTTTCTGGTGCATAATATGACCCCCGCAGACGCCTAGTTTAGGAGTTATAGCCATTTTAAGATTTTGAATTTTTTTTTTCTGGTGCATAATATGACCACCGAAGACGCCTAGTTTATTAGTTATAGCCATTTTAAGATTTTGAATTTTTTTTTTCTGCTGCATAATATGACCCCCGCAGACGCCTAGTTTAGGAGTTATAGCCATTTTAAGATTTTGAATTTTCTTTTTTCTGGTGCATAATATGACCCCCGCAGACGCCTAGTTTAGGAGTTATAGCCATTTTAAGATTTTGAATTTTCTTTTTTCTGGTGCATAATATGACCCCCGCAGACGCCTAGTTTAGGAGTTATAGCCATTTTAAGATTTTAATTTTTTTTTTCTGGTGCATAATATGACCCCCGCAGACGCCTAGTTTAGGAGTTATAGCCATTTTAAGATTTTGAATTTTTTTTTTCTGGTGCATAATATGACCCCCGCAGACGCCTAGTTTAGGAGTTATAGCCAATTTAAGATTTGGAATTTTTTTTTTCTGGTGCATAATATGACCCCCGCAGACGCCTAGTTTAGGAGTTATAGCCATTTTAAGATTTTGAATTTTCTTTTTTCTGGTGCATAATATGACCCCCGCAGACGCCTAGTTTAGGAGTTATAGCCATTTTAAGATTTTGAATTTTCTTTTTTCTGGTGCATAATATGACCCCCGCAGACGCCTAGTTTAGGAGTTATAGCCATTTTAAGATTTTGAATTTTTTTTTTCTGGTGCATAATATGACCCCCACAGATGCCTAGTTTAGGAGTTATAGCCATTTTAAGATTTTGAATTTTTTTTTTCTGGTGCATAATATGACCCCCGCAGACGCCTAGTTTAGGAGTTATAGCGATTTTAAGATTTTGAATTTTTTTTGCTGGTGCATAATATGACCCCCGCAGACGCCTAGTTTAGGAGTTATAGCCATTTTAAGATTTTGAATTTTCTTTTTTCTGGTGCATAATATGACCCCCGCAGACGCCTAGTTTAGGAGTTATAGCCATTTTAAGATTTTGAATTTTCTTTTTTCTGGTGCATAATATGACCCCCGCAGACGCCTAGTTTAGGAGTTATAGCCATTTTAAGATTTTGAATTTTTTTTTTCTGGTGCATAATATGACCCCCGCAGACGCCTAGTTTAGGAGTTATAGCCAATTTAAGATTTGGAATTTTTTTTTTCTGGTGCATAATATGACCCCCGCAGACGCCTAGTTTAGGAGTTATAACCATTTTAAGGTTTTGAATTTTTTTTTTCTGGTGCATAATATGACCCCCGCAGACGCCTAGCTTAGGAGTTATAGCCATTTTAAGATTCTGAATTTTTTTTTTCTGGTGCATAATATGACCCCCGCAGACGCCTAGTTTAGGAGTTATAGCCATTTTAAGATTTTGAATTTTATTTTTTCTGGTGCATAATATGACCCCCGCAGACGCCTAGTTTAGGAGTTATAGCCATTTTAAGATTTTGAATTTTCTTTTTTCTGGTGCATAATATGACCCCCGCAGACGCCTAGTTTAGGAGTTATAGCCATTTTAAGATTTTGAATTTTCTTTTTTCTGGTGCATAATATGACCCCCCCAGACGCCTAGTTTAAGAGTTATAGCCATTTTAAGATTTTGAATTTTTTTTTTCTGGTGCATAATATGACCCCCGCAGACGACTAGTTTAGGAGTTATAGCCATTTTAAGATTTTGAATTTTCTTTTTTCTGGTGCATTATATAACCCCCGCAGACGCCTAGCTTAGGAGTTATAGCCATTTTAAGATTTTGAATTTTTTTTTTCTGGTGCATAATATGACCCCCGCAGACGCCTAGTTTAGGAGTTATAGCCATTTTAAGATTTTGAATTTTCTTTTTTCTGGTGCATAATATGACCCCCGCAGATGCCTAGTTTAGGAGTTATAGCCATTTTAAGATTTTGAATTTTCTTTTTTCTGGTGCATAATATGACCCCCGCAGACGCCTAGTTTAGGAGTTATAGCCATTTTAAGATTTTGAATTTTTTTTTTCTGGTGCATAATATGACCCCCGCAGAGGCCTAGTTTAGGAGTTATAGCCATTTTAAGATTTTGAATTTTCTTTTTTCTGGTGCATAATATGACCCCCCCAGACGCCTAGTTTAGGAGTTATAGCCATTTTAAGATTTTGAATTTTTTTTTTCTGGTGCATAATATGACCCCCACAGATGCCTAGTTTAGGAGTTATAACCATTTTAAGATTTTGAATTTTTTTTTTCTGGTGCATAATATGACCCCCGCAGACGCCTAGTTTAGGAGTTATAGCGATTTTAAGATTTTGAATTTTTTTTTTCTGGTGCATAATATGACCCCCGCAGACGCCTAGTTTAGGAGTTATAGCCATTTTAAGATTTTGAATTTTCTTTTTTCTGGTGCATAATATGACCCCCTCAGACGCCTAGTTTAGGAGTTATAGCCATTTTAAGATTTTGAATTTTCTTTTTTCTGGTGCATAATATGACCCCCGCAGACGCCTAGTTTAGGAGTTATAGCCATTTTAAGATTTTGATTTTTTTTTTCTGGTGCATAATATGACCCCCGCAGACGCCTAGTTTAGGAGTTATAGCCATTTTAAGATTTTGAATTTTCTTTTTTCTGGTGCATAATTTGAGCCCCGCAGACGCCTAGTTTAGGAGTTATAGCAATTTTAAGATTTAGAATTTTTTTTTTCTGGTGCATAATATGACCCCCGCAGATGCCTTGTTTAGGAGTTATAACCATTTTAAGATTTAGAATTTTTTTTTTCCGGTGCATAATATGACCCCCGCAGACGCCTAGTTTAGGAGTTATAGCCATTTTAAGATTTTGAATTTTCTTTTTTCTGGTGCATAATATGACCCCCGCAGACGCCTAGTTTAGGAGTTATAGCCATTTTAAGATTTAGAATTTTTTTTTTCTGGTGCATAATATGACCCCCGCAGATGCCTAGTTTAGGAGTTATAACCATTTTAAGATTTTGAATTTTTTTTTTCCGGTGCATAATATGACCCCCGCAGACGCCTAGTTTAGGAGTTATAGCCATTTTAAGATTTTGAATTTTTTTTTTCTGGTGCATAATATGACCCCCGCAGACGCCTAGTTTAGGAGTTATAGCCATTTTAAGATTTTGAATTTTTTTTTTCTGGTGCTTAATATGACCCCCGCAGACGCCTAGTTTAGGAGTTATAGCCATTTTAAGATTTTGAATTTTTTTTTTCTGGTGCATAATATGACCCCCGCAGACGCCTAGTTTAGGAGTTATAGCCATTTTAAGATTTTGAATTTTTTTTTTCTGGTGCATAATATAACCCCCGCAGACGCCTAGTTTAGGAGTTATAGCCATTTTAAGATTTTGAATTTTTTTTTTCTGGTGCTTAATATGACCCCCGCAGACGCCTAGTTTAGGAGTTATAGCCATTTTAAGATTTTGAATTTTCTTTTTTCTGGTGCATAGTATGACCCCCGCAGACGCCTAGTTTAGGAGTTATAGCCATTTTAAGATTTTGAATTTTTTTTTTCTGGTGCATAATATGACCCCCGCAGACGCCTAGTTTAGGAGTTATAGCCATTTTAAGATTTTGAATTTTTTTTTTCTGGTGCATAATATGACCCCCGCAGACACCTAGCTTAGGAGTTATAGCCATTTTAAGATTTTGAATTTTCTTTTTTCTGGTGCACAATATGACCCCCGCAGACGCCTAGTTTAGGAGTTATAGCCATTTTAAGATTTTGAATTTTTTTTTTCTGGTGCATAATATGACCCCCGCAGACGCCTAGTTTAGGAGTTATAGCCATTTTAAGATTTTGAATTTTTTTTTTCTGGTGCTTAATATGACCCCCGCAGACGCCTAGTTTAGGAGTTATAGCCATTTTAAGATTTTGAATTTTCTTTTTTCTGGTGCATAGTATGACCCCCGCAGACGCCTAGTTTAGGAGTTATAGCCATTTTAAGATTTTGAATTTTTTTTTTCTGGTGCATAATATGACCCCCGCAGACGCCTAGTTTAGGAGTTATAGCCATTTTAAGATTTTGAATTTTTTTTTTCTGGTGCATAATATGACCCCCGCAGACGCCTAGTTTAGGAGTTATAGCCATTTTAGGATTTTGAATTTTCTTTTTTCTGGTGCATAATATGACCCCCGCAGACGCCTAGTTTAGGAGTTATAGCCATTTTAAGATTTTGAATTTTTTTTTTCTGGTGCATAATATGACCCCCGCAGACGCCTAGTTTAGGAGTTATAGCCATTTTAAGATCTTGAATTTTCTTTTTTCTGGTGCATAATATAACCCCCGCAGACGCCTAGTTTAGGAGTTATAGCCATTTTAAGATTTTGAATTTTCTTTTTTCTGGTGCATAATATGACCCCCGCAGACGCCTAGTTTAGGAGTTGTAGCCATTTTAAGATTTTGAATTTTCTTTTTTCTGATGCATAATATGACCCCCGCAGACGCCTAGTTTAGGAGTTATAGCCATTTTAAGATTTTGAATTTTCTTTTTTCTGGTGCATAATATGACCCCCGCAGACGCCTAGTTTAGGAGTTATAGCCACTTTAAGATTTTGAATTTTTTTTTTCTGGTGCATAATATGACCCCCGCAGACGCCTAGTTTAGGAGTTATAGCCATTTTAAGATTTTGAATTTTTTTTTCTGGTGCATAATATGACCCCCGCAGACGCCTAGTTTAGGAGTTATAGCCATTTTAAGATTTTGAATTTTTTTTTTCTGGTGCATAATATGACCCCCGCAGACACCTAGTTTAGGAGTTATAGCCATTTTAAGATTTTGAATTTTCTTTTTTCTGGTGCACAATATGACCCCCGCAGACGCCTAGTTTAGGAGTTATAGCCATTTTAAGATTTTGAATTTTTTTTCTCTGGTGCATAATATGACCCCCGCAGACGCCTAGTTTAGGAGTTATAGCCATTTTAAGATTTTGAATTTTTTTTTTCTGGTGCTTAATATGACCCCCGCAGACGCCTAGTTTAGGAGTTATAGCCATTTTAAGATTTTGAATTTTCTTTTTTCTGGTGCATAGTATGACCCTCGCAGACGCCTAGTTTAGGAGTTATAGCCATTTTAAGATTTTGAATTTTTTTTTTCTGGTGCATACTATGACCCCCGCAGACGCCTAGTTTAGGAGTTATAGCCATTTTAAGATTTTGAATTTTTTTTTTCTGGTGCATAATATGACCCCCGCAGACGCCTAGTTTAGGAGTTATAGCCATTTTAAGATTTTGAATTTTTTTTTTCTGGTGCTTAATATGACCCCCGCAGACGCCTAGTTTAGGAGTTATAGCCATTTTAAGATTTTGAATTTTTTTTTTCTGGTGCATAATATGACCCCCGCAGACGCCTAGTTTAGGAGTTATAGCCATTTTAAGATTTTGAATTTTTTTTTTCTGGTGCATAATATGACCCCCGCAGACGCCTAGTTTAGGAGTTATAGCCATTTTAAGATTTTGAATTTTTTTTTTCTGGTGCTTAATATGACCCCCGCAGACGCCTAGTTTAGGAGTTATAGCCATTTTAAGATTTTGAATTTTCTTTTTTCTGGTGCATAGTATGACCCCCGCAGACGCCTAGTTTAGGAGTTATAGCCATTTTAAGATTTTGAATTTTTTTTTTCTGGTGCATAATATGACCCCCGCAGACGCCTAGTTTAGGAGTTATAGCCATTTTAAGATTTTGAATTTTTTTTTTCTGGTGCATAATATGACCCCCGCAGACACCTAGCTTAGGAGTTATAGCCATTTTAAGATTTTGAATTTTCTTTTTTCTGGTGCACAATATGACCCCCGCAGACGCCTAGTTTAGGAGTTATAGCCATTTTAAGATTTTGAATTTTTTTTTTCTGGTGCATAATATGACCCCCGCAGACGCCTAGTTTAGGAGTTATAGCCATTTTAAGATTTTGAATTTTTTTTTTCTGGTGCTTAATATGACCCCCGCAGACGCCTAGTTTAGGAGTTATAGCCATTTTAAGATTTTGAATTTTCTTTTTTCTGGTGCATAGTATGACCCCCGCAGACGCCTAGTTTAGGAGTTATAGCCATTTTAAGATTTTGAATTTTTTTTTTCTGGTGCATAATATGACCCCCGCAGACGCCTAGTTTAGGAGTTATAGCCATTTTAAGATTTTGAATTTTTTTTTTCTGGTGCATAATATGACCCCCGCAGACGCCTAGTTTAGGAGTTATAGCCATTTTAGGATTTTGAATTTTCTTTTTTCTGGTGCATAATATGACCCCCGCAGACGCCTAGTTTAGGAGTTATAGCCATTTTAAGATTTTGAATTTTTTTTTTCTGGTGCATAATATGACCCCCGCAGACGCCTAGTTTAGGAGTTATAGCCATTTTAAGATCTTGAATTTTCTTTTTTCTGGTGCATAATATAACCCCCGCAGACGCCTAGTTTAGGAGTTATAGCCATTTTAAGATTTTGAATTTTCTTTTTTCTGGTGCATAATATGACCCCCGCAGACGCCTAGTTTAGGAGTTGTAGCCATTTTAAGATTTTGAATTTTCTTTTTTCTGATGCATAATATGACCCCCGCAGACGCCTAGTTTAGGAGTTATAGCCATTTTAAGATTTTGAATTTTCTTTTTTCTGGTGCATAATATGACCCCCGCAGACGCCTAGTTTAGGAGTTATAGCCACTTTAAGATTTTGAATTTTTTTTTTCTGGTGCATAATATGACCCCCGCAGACGCCTAGTTTAGGAGTTATAGCCATTTTAAGATTTTGAATTTTTTTTTCTGGTGCATAATATGACCCCCGCAGACGCCTAGTTTAGGAGTTATAGCCATTTTAAGATTTTGAATTTTTTTTTTCTGGTGCATAATATGACCCCCGCAGACACCTAGTTTAGGAGTTATAGCCATTTTAAGATTTTGAATTTTCTTTTTTCTGGTGCACAATATGACCCCCGCAGACGCCTAGTTTAGGAGTTATAGCCATTTTAAGATTTTGAATTTTTTTTCTCTGGTGCATAATATGACCCCCGCAGACGCCTAGTTTAGGAGTTATAGCCATTTTAAGATTTTGAATTTTCTTTTTTCTGGTGCATAGTATGACCCTCGCAGACGCCTAGTTTAGGAGTTATAGCCATTTTAAGATTTTGAATTTTTTTTTTCTGGTGCATACTATGACCCCCGCAGACGCCTAGTTTAGGAGTTATAGCCATTTTAAGATTTTGATTTTTTTTTTCTGGTGCATAATATGACCCCCGCAGACGCCTAGTTTAGGAGTTATAGCCATTTTAAGATTTTGAATTTTTTTTTTCTGGTGCATAATATGACCCCCGCAGACGCCTAGTATAGGAGTTATAGCCATTTTAAGATCTTGAATTTTCTTTTTTCTGGTGCATAATATAACCCCCGCAGACGCCTAGTTTAGGAGTTATAGCCACTTTAAGATTTTGAATTTTTTTTTTCTGGTGCATAATATGACCCCCGCAGACGCCTAGTTTAGGAGTTATAGCCATTTTAAGATTTTGAATTTTTTTTTCTGGTGCATAATATGACCCCCGCAGACGCCTAGTTTAGGAGTTATAGCCATTTTAAGATTTTGAATTTTTTTTTTCTGGTGCATAATATGACCCCCGCAGACACCTAGTTTAGGAGTTATAGCCATTTTAAGATTTTGAATTTTCTTTTTTCTGGTGCACAATATGACCCCCGCAGACGCCTAGTTTAGGAGTTATAGCCATTTTAAGATTTTGAATTTTTTTTCTCTGGTGCATAATATGACCCCCGCAGACGCCTAGTTTAGGAGTTATAGCCATTTTAAGATTTTGAATTTTTTTTTTCTGGTGCTTAATATGACCCCCGCAGACGCCTAGTTTAGGAGTTATAGCCATTTTAAGATTTTGAATTTTCTTTTTTCTGGTGCATAGTATGACCCTCGCAGACGCCTAGTTTAGGAGTTATAGCCATTTTAAGATTTTGAATTTTTTTTTTCTGGTGCATACTATGACCCCCGCAGACGCCTAGTTTAGGAGTTATAGCCATTTTAAGATTTTGATTTTTTTTTTCTGGTGCATAATATGACCCCCGCAGACGCCTAGTTTAGGAGTTATAGCCATTTTAGGATTTTGAATTTTCTTTTTTCTGGTGCATAATATGACCCCCGCAGACGCCTAGTTTAGGAGTTATAGCCATTTTAAGATTTTGAATTTTTTTTTTCTGGTGCATAATATGACCCCCGCAGACGCCTAGTATAGGAGTTATAGCCATTTTAAGATCTTGAATTTTCTTTTTTCTGGTGCATAATATAACCCCCGCAGACGCCTAGTTTAGGAGTTATAGCCATTTTAAGATTTTGAATTTTCTTTTTTCTGGTGCATAATATGACCCCCGCAGACGCCTAGTTTAGGAGTTATAGCCATTTTAAAATTTTGAATTTTTTTTTTCTGGTGCATAATATGACCCCCGCAGACGCCTAGTTTAGGAGTTATAGCCATTTTAAGATTTTGAATTTTCTTTTTTCTGGTGCATAATATGACCCCCCCAGACGCCTAGTTTAGGAGTTATAGCCATTTTAAGATTTTGAATTTTTTTTTTCTCTTGCATAATATGACCCCCGCAGACGCCTAGTTTAGGAGTTATAGCCATTTTAAAATTTTGAATTTTTTTTTTCTGGTGCATAATATGACCCCCGCAGACGCCTAGTTTAGGAGTTATAGCCATTTTAAGATTTTGAATTTTCTTTTTTCTGGTGCATAATATGACCCCCGCAGATGCCTAGTTTAGGAGTTATAGCCATTTTAAGATTTTGAATTTTCTTTTTTCTGGTGCATAATATGACCCCCCCAGACGCCTAGTTTAGGAGTTATAGCCATTTTAAGATTTTGAATTTTTTTTTTCTGGTGCATAATATGACCTCCGCAGACGCCTAGTTTAGGAGTTATAGCCATTTTAAGATTTTGAATTTTCTTTTTTCTGGTGCATAATATGACCCCCGCAGATGCCTAGTTTAGGAGTTATAGCCATTTTAAGATTTTGAATTTTCTTTTTTCTGGTGCATAATATGACCCCCCCAGACGCCTAGTTTAGGAGTTATAGCCATTTTAAGATTTTGAATTTTTTTTTTCTGGTGCATAATATGACCCCCGCAGACGCCTAGTTTAGGAGTTATAGCCATTTTAAGATTTTGAATTTTCTTTTTTCTGGTGCATAATATGACCCCCGCAGACGCCTAGTTTAGGAGTTATAGCCATTTTAAGATTTTGAATTTTTTTTTTCTGGTGCATAATATGACCCCCGCAGACGCCTAGTTGAGGAGTTATAGCCATTTTAAGATTTTGAATTTTTTTTTCTGGTGCATAATATGACCCCCGCAGACGCCTAGTTTAGGAGTTATAGCCATTTTAAGATTTTGAATTTTCTTTTTTCTGGTGCATAATAGGACCCCCGCAGATGCCTAGTTTAGGAGTTATAGCCATTTTAAGATTTAGAATTTTTTTTTTCTGGTGCATAATATGACCCCCGCAGACGCCTAGTTTAGGAGTTATAGCAATTTTAGGATTTTGAATTTTCTTTTTTCTGGTGCATAATATGACTCCCGCAGACGCCTAGTTTAGGAGTTATAGCCATTTTAAGATTTTGAATTTTTTTTTTCTGGTGCATAATATGACCCCCGCAGACGCCTAGTTTAGGAGTTATAGCCATTTTAAGATTTTGAATTTTTTTTTTCTGGTGCATAATATGACCCCCGCAGACGCCTAGTTTAGGAGTTATAGCAATTTTAGGATTTTGAATTTTCTTTTTTCTGGTGCATAATATGACCCCCGCAGACGCCTAGTTAAGGAGTTATAGCCATTTTAGGATTTTGAATTTTCTTTTTTCTGGTGCATAATATGACCCCCGCAGACGCCTAGTTTAGGAGTTATAGCCATTTTAAGATTTTGAATTTTTTTTTTCTGGTGCAGACGCCTAGTTTAGGAGTTATAGCCATTTTAAGATCTTGAATTTTCTTTTTTCTGGTGCATAATATAACCCCCGCAGACGCCTAGTTTAGGAGTTATAGCCATTTTAAGATTTTGAATTTTCTTTTTTCTGGTGCATAATATGACCCCCGCAGACGCCAAGTTTAGGAGTTGTAGCCATTTTAAGATTTTGAATTTTCTTTTTTCTGATGCATAATATGACCCCCGCAGACGCCTAGTTTAGGAGTTATAGCCATTTTAAGATTTTGAATTTTCTTTTTTCTGGTGCATAATATGACCCCCGCAGACGCCTAGTTTAGGAGTTATAGTCACTTTAAGATTTTGAATTTTTTTTTTCTGGTGCATAATATGACCCCCGCAGATGCCTAGTTTAGGAGTTATAGCCATTTTAAGATTTTGAATTTTTTTTTTCTGGTGCATAATATGACCCCCGCAGACGCCTAGTTTAGGAGTTATAGCCATTTTAAGATTTTGAATTTTCTTTTTTCTGGTGCATAATATGACCCCCCCAGACGCCTAGTTTAGGAGTTATAGCCATTTTAAGATTTTGAATTTTTTTTTTCTGGTGCATAATATGACCCCCGCAGACGCCTAGTTTAGGAGTTATAGTCACTTTAAGATTTTGAATTTTTTTTTTCTGGTGCATAATATGACCCCCGCAGATGCCTAGTTTAGGAGTTATAGCCATTTTAAGATTTTGAATTTTTTTTTTCTCTTGCATAATATGACCCCCGCAGACGCCTAGTTTAGGAGTTATAGCCATTTTAAAATTTTGAATTTTTTTTTTCTGGTGCATAATATGACCCCCGCAGACGCCTAGTTTAGGAGTTATAGCCATTTTAAGATTTTGAATTTTCTTTTTTCTGGTGCATAATATGACCCCCCCAGACGCCTAGTTTAGGAGTTATAGCCATTTTAAGATTTTGAATTTTTTTTTTCTGGTGCATAATATGACCCCCGCAGACGCCTAGTTTAGGAGTTATAGCCATTTTAAGATTTTGAATTTTCTTTTTCTGGTGCATAATATGACCCCCGCAGACGCCTAGTTTAGGAGTTATAGCCATTTTAAGATTTTGAATTTTTTTTTTCTGGTGCATAATATGACCCCCGCAGACGCCTAGTTGAGGAGTTATAGCCATTTTAAGATTTTGAATTTTTTTTTCTGGTGCATAATATGACCCCCGCAGACGCCTAGTTTAGGAGTTATAGCCATTTTAAGATTTTGAATTTTCTTTTTTCTGGTGCATAATATGACCCCCGCAGATGCCTAGTTTAGGAGTTATAGCCATTTTAAGATTTTGAATTTTTTTTTTCTGGTGCATAATATGACCCCCGCAGACGCCTAGTTTAGGAGTTATAGCAATTTTAGGATTTTGAATTTTCTTTTTTCTGGTGCATAATATGACTCCCGCAGACGCCTAGTTTAGGAGTTATAGCCATTTTAAGATTTTGAATTTTTTTTTTCTGGTGCATAATATGACCCCCGCAGACGCCTAGTTTAGGAGTTATAGCAATTTTAGGATTTTGAATTTTCTTTTTTCTGGTGCATAATATGACCCCCGCAGACGCCTAGTTAAGGAGTTGTAGCCATTTTAGTATTTTGAATTTTCTTTTTTCTGGTGCATAATATGACCCCCGCAGACGCCTAGTTTAGGAGTTATAGCCATTTTAAGATTTTGAATTTTTTTTTTCTGGTGCATAATATGACCCCCGCAGACGCCTAGTTTAGGAGTTATAGCCATTTTAAGATCTTGAATTTTCTTTTTTCTGGTGCATAATATAACCCCCGCAGACGCCTAGTTTAGGAGTTATAGCCATTTTAAGATTTTGAATTTTCTTTTTTCTGGTGCATAATATGACCCCCGCAGACGCCTAGTTTAGGAGTTATAGTCACTTTAAGATTTTGAATTTTTTTTTTCTGGTGCATAATATGACCCCCGCAGATGCCTAGTTTAGGAGTTATAGCCATTTTAAGATTTTGAATTTTTTTTTTCTGGTGCATAATATGACCCCCGCAGACGCCTAGTTTAGGAGTTATAGCCATTTTAAGATTTTTAATTTTTTTTTTCTGGTGCATAATATGACCCCCGCAGACGCCTAGTTTAGGAGTTATAGCCATTTTAAGATTTTGAATTTTCTTTTTTCTGGTGCATAATATGACCCCCCCAGACGCCTAGTTTAGGAGTTATAGCCATTTTAAGATTTAGAATTTTTTTTTTCTGGTGCATAATATGACCCCCGCAGACGCCTAGTTTAGGAGTTATAGCCATTTTAAGATTTTGAATTTTCTTTTTTCTGGTGCATAATATGACCCCCGCAGACGCCTAGTTTAGGAGTTATAGCCATTTTAAGATTTTGAATTTTTTTTTTCTGGTGCATAATATGACCCCCGCAGACGCCTAGTTGAGGAGTTATAGCCATTTTAAGATTTTGAATTTTTTTTTCTGGTGCATAATATGACCCCCGCAGACGCCTAGTTTAGGAGTTATAGCCATTTTAAGATTTTGAATTTTCTTTTTTCTGGTGCATAATATGACCCCCGCAGATGCCTAGTTTAGGAGTTATAGCCATTTTAAGATTTTGAATTTTTTTTTTCTGGTGCATAATATGACCCCCGCAGACGCCTAGTTTAGGAGTTATAGCCATTTTAAGATTTTGAATTTTCTTTTTTCTGGTGCATAATATGACCCCCGCAGACGCCTAGTTTATTAGTTATAGCCATTTTAAGATTTTGAATTTTTTTTTTCTGGTGCATAATATGACCCCCGCAGACGCCTAGTTTAGGAGTTATAGCCATTTTAAGATTTTGAATTTTTTTTTTCTGGTGCATAATATGACCCCCGCAGATGCCTAGTTTAGGAGTTATAGCCATTTTAAGATTTTGAATTTTTTTTTTCTGGTGCATAATATGACCCCCGCAGACGCCTAGTTTAGGAGTTATAGCCATTTTAAGATTTTGAATTTTCTTTTTTCTGGTGCATAATATGACCCCCGCAGATGCCTAGTTTAGGAGTTATAGCCATTTTAAGATTTTGAATTTTTTTTTTCTGGTGCATAATATGACCCCCGCAGACGCCTAGTTTAGGAGTTATAGCCATTTTAAGATTTTGAATTTTCTTTTTTCTGGTGCATAATATGACCCCCGCAGACGCCTAGTTTATTAGTTATAGCCATTTTAAGATTTTGAATTTTTTTTTTCTGGTGCATAATATGACCCCCGCAGACGCCTAGTTTAGGAGTTATAGCCATTTTGAGATTTTGAATTTTCTTTTTTCTGGTGCATAATATGACCCCCCCAGACGCCTAGTTTAGGAGTTATAGCCATTTTAAGATTTTGAATTTTTTTTTTCTGGTGCATAAAATGACCCCCGCAGACGGCTAGTTAAGGAGTTATTGCCATTTTGAGATTTTGAATTTTCTTTTTTCTGGTGCATAATATGACCCCCCCAGACGCCTAGTTTAGGAGTTATAGCCATTTTAAGATTTTGAATTTTTTTTTTCTGGTGCATAATATGACCCCCGCAGACGCCTAGTTTAGGAGTTATAGCCATTTTAAGATCTTGAATTTTCTTTTTTCTGGTGCATAATATAACCCCCGCAGACGCCTAGTTTAGGAGTTATAGCCATTTTAAGATTTTGAATTTTCCTTTTTCTGGTGCATAGTATGACCCCCGCAGATGCCTAGTTTAGGAGTTATAACCATTTTAAGATTTTGAATTTTTTTTTTCTGATGCATAATATGACCCCCGCAGACGCCTAGTTTAGGAGTTATAGCCATTTTAAGATTTTGAATTTTTTTTTTCTGGTGCATAATATGACCCCCGCAGACGCCTAGTTTAGGAGTTATAGCCATTTTAAGATTTTGAATTTTCTTTTTTCTGGTGCATAATATGACCCCCGCAGACGCCTAGTTTATTAGTTATAGCCATTTTAAGATTTTGAATTTTTTTTTTCTGGTGCGTAATATGACCCCCGCAGACGCCTAGTTTAGGAGTTATAGCCATTTTAAGATTTTGAATTTTCTTTTTTCTGGTGCATAAAATGACCCCACAAGACGCCTAGTTTAGGAGTTATAGCCATTTTAAGATTTAGAATTTTTTTTTTCTGGTGCATAATATGACCCCCGCAGACGCCTAGTTTAGGAGTTATAGCCATTTTAAGATTTTGAATTTTCTTTTTTCTGGTGCATAATATGACCCCCGCAGACGCCTAGTTTAGGAGTTATAGCCATTTTAAGATTTTGAATTTTTTTTTTCTGGTGCATAATATGACCCCCGCAGACGCCTAGTTTAGGAGTTATAGCCATTTTAAGATTTTGAATTTTCTTTTTTCTGGTGCATAATATGACCCCACAAGACGCCTAGTTTAGGAGTTATAGCCATTTTAAGATTTAGAATTTTTTTTTTTCTGGTGCATAATATGACCCCCGCAGACGCCTAGTTTAGGAGTTATAGCCATTTTAAGATTTTGAATTTTCTTTTTTCTGGTGCATAATATGACCCCACAAGACGCCTAGTTTAGGAGTTATAGCCATTTTAAGATTTTGAATTTTTTTTTTCTGGTGCATAATATGACCCCCACAGACGCCTAGTTTAGGAGTTATAGCCATTTTAAGATTTTGAATTTTCTTTTTTCTGGTGCATAATATGACCCCCGCAGACGACTAGTTTAGGAGTTATAGCCATTTTAAGATTTTGAATTTTCTTTTTTCTGGTGCATAATATGACCCCCGCAGACGCCTAGTTTAGGAGTTATAGCCACTTTAAGATTTTGAATTTTTTGTTTCTGGTACATAATATGACCCCCGCAGACGCCTAGTTTCGGAGTTATAGCCATTTTAAGATTTTGAATTTTTTTTTTCTGGTGCATGATATGACCCCCGCAGACGCCTAGTTTAGGAGTTATAGCCATTTTAAGATCTTGAATTTTTTTTTTCTGGTGCATAATATGACCCCCGCAGACGCCTAGTTTAGGAGTTATAGCCATTTTAAGATTTTGAATTTTCTTTTTTCTGGTGCATAATATGACCCCACAAGACGCCTAGTTTAGGAGTTATAGCCATTTTAAGATTTTGAATTTTTTTTTTCTGGTGCATAATATGACCCCCACAGACGCCTAGTTTAGGAGTTATAGCCATTTTAAGATTTTGAATTTTCTTTTTTCTGGTGCATAATATGACCCCCGCAGACGCCTAGTTTAGGAGTTATAGCCATTTTAAGATTTTGAATTTTCTTTTTTCTGGTGCATAATATGACCCCCGCAGACGCCTAGTTTAGGAGTTATAGCCACTTTAAGATTTTGAATTTTTTGTTTCTGGTGCATAATATGACTCCAGCAGACGCCTAGTTTAGGAGTTATAGCCATTTTAAGATTTTGAATTTTTTTTTTCTGGTGCATAATATGACCCCCGCAGACGCCTAGTTTAGGAGTTATAGCCATTTTAAGATTTTGAATTTTCTTTTTTCCGGTGCATAATATGACCCCCCAAGACGCCTAGTTTAGGAGTTATAGCCATTTTAAGATTTTGAATTTTTTTTTTCTGGTGCATAATATGACCCCCGCAGACGGCTAGTTTAGGAGTTATAGCCATTTTAAGATTTTGATTTTTTTTTTTCTGGTGCATAATATGACCCCCGCAGACGCCTAGTTTAGGAGTTATAGCCATTTTGAGATTTTGAATTTTCTTTTTTCTGGTGCATAATATGACCCCCCCAGACGCCTAGTTTAGGAGTTATAGCCATTTTAAGATTTTGAATTTTTTTTTTCTGGTGCATAATATGACCCCCGCAGACGCCTAGTTTAGGAGTTATAGCCATTTTGAGATTTTGAATTTTCTTTTTTCTGGTGCATAATATGACCCCCCCAGACGCCTAGTTTAGGAGTTATAGCCATTTTAAGATTTTGAATTTTTTTTCTCTGGTGCATAATATGACCCCCGCAGACGCCTAGTTTAGAAGTTATAGCCATTTTAAGATTTTGAATTTTTTTTTTTCTGGCGCATAATATGACCCCCGCAGACGCCTAGTTTAGGAGTTATAGCCATTTTAAGATTTTGAATTTTTTTTTTCTGGTGCATAATATTACCCCCGCAGACGCCTAGTTCAGGATTTATAGCCATTTTAAGATTTTGATTTTTTTTTTCTGGTGCATAATATGACCCCCGCAGACGCCTAGTTTAGGAGTTATAGCCATTTTAAGATTTTGAATTTTTTTTTTCTGGTGCATAATATGACCCCCGCAGACGCTTTGTTTAGGAGTTATAGCCATTTTAAGATTTTGAATTTTTTTTTTTCTGGTGCATAATATTACCCCCGCAGACGCCTAGTTCAGGATTTATAGCCATTTTAAGATTTTGATTTTTTTTTTTCTGGTGCATAATATGACCCCCGCAGACGCCTAGTTTAGGAGTTATAGCCATTTTAAGATTTTGAATTTTTTTTTTCTGGTGCATAATATGACCCCCGCAGACGCCTAGTTTAGGAGTTATAGCCATTTTAAGATTTTGAATTTTGTTTTTCTGGTGCATAATATGACCCCCGCAGACGCCTAGTTTAGGAGTTATAGCCATTTTAAGATTTTGAATTTTCTTTTTTCTGGTGCATAATATGACCCCCGCAGACGCCTAGTTTAGGAGTTATAGCCATTTTAAGATTTTGAATTTTTTTTTTCTGGCGCATAATTTGACCCCCGCAGACACCTAGTTTAGGAGTTATAGCCATTTTAAGATTTTGAATTTTCTTTTTTCTGGTGCATAATATGACTCCCGCAGACGCCTAGTTTAGGAGTTATAACCATTTTAAGATTTTGAATTTTTTTTTTCTGGTGCATAATATGACCCATTTTAAGATTTTGAATTTTTTTTTTCTGGTGCATAATATGACCCCCGCAGACGCCTAGTTTAGGAGTTATAGTCATTTTAAGATTTTGAATTTTCTTTTTTCTGGTGCATAATATGACCCCCGCAGACGCCTAGTTTAGGAGTTGTAGCCATTTTAAGATTTTGAATTTTTTTTTTTTCTGGTGCATTATATGACCCCCGCATACGCCTAGTTTAGGAGTTATAGCCATTTTAAGATTTTGAATTTTTTTTTTCTGGTGCATAATATGACCCCCGCAGACGCCTAGTTTAGGAGTTATAGCCATTTTAAGATTTTGAATTTTTTTTTTTCTGGTGCATAATATGACCCCCGCAGACGCCTAGTTTAGGAGTTATAGCCATTTTAAGAATTTGAATTTTTTTTTTCTGGTGCATAATATGACCCCCGCAGACGCCTAGTTTAAGAGTTATAGCCATTTTAAGATTTTGATTTTTTTTGTTTCTTGTGCATAATATGACCCCCGCAGACGTCTAGTTTAGGAGTTATGGCCATTTTAAGATTTTGAATTTTTTTTTTCTGTTGCATAATATGACCCCCGCAGACGCCTAGTTTAGGAGTTATAGCCATTTTAAGATTTTGAATTTTGTTTTTCTGGTGCATAATATGACCCCCGCAGACGCCTAGTTTAGGAGTTATAGCCATTTTAAGATTTTGAATTTTCTTTTTTCTGGTGCATAATATGACCCCCGCAGACGCCTAGTTTAGGAGTTATAGCCATTTTAAGATTTTGAATTTTTTTTTTCTGGCGCATAATTTGACCCCCGCAGACACCTAGTTTAGGAGTTATAGCCATTTTAAGATTTTGAATTTTCTTTTTTCTGGTGCATAATATGACTCCCGCAGACGCCTAGTTTAGGAGTTATAACCATTTTAAGATTTTGAATTTTTTTTTTCTGGTGCATAATATGACCCATTTTAAGATTTTGAATTTTTTTTTTCTGGTGCATAATATGACCCCCGCAGACGCCTAGTTTAGGAGTTATAGTCATTTTAAGATTTTGAATTTTCTTTTTTCTGGTGCATAATATGACCCCCGCAGACGCCTAGTTTAGGAGTTGTAGCCATTTTAAGATTTTGAATTTTTTTTTTTTCTGGTGCATTATATGACCCCCGCATACGCCTAGTTTAGGAGTTATAGCCATTTTAAGATTTTGAATTTTTTTTTTCTGGTGCATAATATGACCCCCGCAGACGCCTAGTTTAGGAGTTATAGCCATTTTAAGATTTTGAATTTTTTTTTTTCTGGTGCATAATATGATCCCCGCAGACGCCTAGTTTAGGAGTTATAGCCATTTTAAGAATTTGAATTTTTTTTTTCTGGTGCATAATATGACCCCCGCAGACGCCTAGTTTAGGAGTTATAGAAATTTTAAGATTTTGATTTTTTTTGTTTCTTGTGCATAATATGACCCCCGCAGACGTCTAGTTTAGGAGTTATGGCCATTTTAAGATTTTGAATTTTTTTTTTCTGTTGCCTAATATAACCCCCACAGACTCCTAGTTTGGGAGATATAGCCATTTTAAGATTTTGAATTTTTTTTTTTCTGGTGCATAATATGACCCCCGCAGACGCCTAGTTTAGGAGTAATAGCCATTTTAAGATTTTGATTTTTTTTGTTTCTGGTGCATAATGTGACCCCCGCAGACGCCTAGTTTAGGAGTTATAGCCATTTTGAGATTTTGAATTTTCTTTTTTCTGGTGCATAATATGACCCCCCCAGACGCCTAGTTTAGGAGTTATAGCCATTTTAAGATTTTGAATTTTTTTTTTCTGGTGCATAATATGACCCCCGCAGACGCCTAGTTTAGAAGTTATAGCCATTTTAAGATTTTGAATTTTTTTTTTTCTGGCGCATAATATGACCCCCGCAGACGCCTAGTTTAGGAGTTATAGCCATTTTAAGATTTTGAATTTTTTTTTTCTGGTGCATAATATTACCCCCGCAGACGCCTAGTTCAGGATTTATAGCCATTTTAAGATTTTGATTTTTTTTTTCTGGTGCATAATATGACCCCCGCAGACGCCTAGTTTAGGAGTTGTAGCCATTTTAAGATTTTGAATTTTTTTTTTTTCTGGTGCATTATATGACCCCCGCATACGCCTAGTTTAGGAGTTATAGCCATTTTAAGATTTTGAATTTTTTTTTTCTGGTGCATAATATGACCCCCGCAGACGCTTTGTTTAGGAGTTATAGCCATTTTAAGATTTTGAATTTTTTTTTTCTGGTGCATAATATTACCCCCGCAGACGCCTAGTTCAGGATTTATAGCCATTTTAAGATTTTGATTTTTTTTTTTTCTGGTGCATAATATGACCCCCGCAGACGCCTAGTTTAGGAGTTATAGCCATTTTAAGATTTTGATTTTTTTTGTTTCTGGTGCATAATGTGACCCCCGCAGACGCCTAGTTTAGGAGTTATAGCCATTTTGAGATTTTGAATTTTCTTTTTTCTGGTGCATAATATGACCCCCCCAGACGCCTAGTTTAGGAGTTATAGCCATTTTAAGATTTTGAATTTTTTTTTTCTGGTGCATAATATGACCCCCGCAGACGCCTAGTTTAGAAGTTATAGCCATTTTAAGATTTTGAATTTTTTTTTTTCTGGCGCATAATATGACCCCCGCAGACGCCTAGTTTAGGAGTTATAGCCATTTTAAGATTTTGAATTTTTTTTTTCTGGTGCATAATATTACCCCCGCAGACGCCTAGTTCAGGATTTATAGCCATTTTAAGATTTTGATTTTTTTTTTCTGGTGCATAATATGACCCCCGCAGACGCCTAGTTTAGGAGTTGTAGCCATTTTAAGATTTTGAATTTTTTTTTTTTCTGGTGCATTATATGACCCCCGCATACGCCTAGTTTAGGAGTTATAGCCATTTTAAGATTTTGAATTTTTTTTTTCTGGTGCATAATATGACCCCCGCAGACGCTTTGTTTAGGAGTTATAGCCATTTTAAGATTTTGAATTTTTTTTTTTCTGGTGCATAATATTACCCCCGCAGACGCCTAGTTCAGGATTTATAGCCATTTTAAGATTTTGATTTTTTTTTTTTCTGGTGCATAATATGACCCCCGCAGACGCCTAGTTTAGGAGTTATAGCCATTTTAAGATTTTGAATTTTTTTTTTCTGGTGCATAATATGACCCCCGCAGACGCCTAGTTTAGGAGTTATAGCCATTTTAAGATTTTGAATTTTGTTTTTCTGGTGCATAATATGACCCCCGCAGACGCCTAGTTTAGGAGTTATAGCCATTTTAAGATTTTGAATTTTGTTTTTCTGGTGCATAATATGACCCCCGCAGACGCCTAGTTTAGGAGTTATAGCCATTTTAAGATTTTGAATTTTCTTTTTTCTGGTGCATAATATGACTCCCGCAGACGCCTAGTTTAGGAGTTATAACCATTTTAAGATTTTGAATTTTTTTTTTCTGGTGCATAATATGACCCATTTTAAGATTTTGAATTTTTTTTTTCTGGTGCATAATATGACCCCCGCAGACGCCTAGTTTAGGAGTTATAGTCATTTTAAGATTTTGAATTTTCTTTTTTCTGGTGCATAATATGACCCCCGCAGACGCCTAGTTTAGGAGTTGTAGCCATTTTAAGATTTAGAATTTTTTTTTTTTCTGGTGCATTATATGACCCCCGCATACGCCTAGTTTAGGAGTTATAGCCATTTTAAGATTTTGAATTTTTTTTTTCTGGTGCATAATATGACCCCCGCAGACGCCTAGTTTAGGAGTTATAGCCATTTTAAGATTTTGAATTTTTTTTTTTCTGGTGCATAATATGACCCCCGCAGACGCCTAGTTTAGGAGTTATAGCCATTTTAAGAATTTGAATTTTTTTTTTCTGGTGCATAATATGACCCCCGCAGACGCCTAGTTTAGGAGTTATAGCCATTTTAAGATTTTGATTTTTTTTGTTTCTTGTGCATAATATGACCCCCGCAGACGTCTAGTTTAGGAGTTATGGCCATTTTAAGATTTTGAATTTTTTTTTTCTGTTGCCTAATATAACCCCCACAGACTCCTAGTTTGGGAGATATAGCCATTTTAAGATTTTGAATTTTTTTTTTTCTGGTGCATAATATGACCCCCGCAGACGCCTAGTTTAGGAGTAATAGCCATTTTAAGATTTTGATTTTTTTTGTTTCTGGTGCATAATGTGACCCCCGCAGACGCCTACTTTAAGAGTTATAGCCATTTTAAGAATTTGAATTTTTTTGTTTCTGGTGCATAATACGAGTATAACCCCCGCAGACGCCAAGTTTAGGTGTTATAGCCATTTTAAGATTTTGAATTTTTTGTTTCTGGTGCATAATATGACCACCGCAGACGCCTAGTTTAGGAGTTATAGCCATTTTAAGATTTTGAAATTTTTGTTTCTGGTGCATAATGTGACCCCGCAGACGCCTACTTTAAGAGTTATAGCCATTTTAAGATTTTGAATTTTTTTTTCTGGTGCATAATATGACCCCCGCAGACGCCAAGTTTAGGTGTTATAGCCATTTTAAGATTTTGAATTTTTTGTTTCTTTTGCATATAATGACCACCGCAGACGCCTAGTTTAGGAGTTATAGCCATTTTAAGATTTTGAATTTTTTTTTTCTGGTGCATAATATGACCCCCGCAGACGCCTGGTTTAGGAGTTATAGCCATTTCAAGATTTTGATTTTTTTTTTTCTGGTGCATAATATGACCCTCGCAGACGCCTAGTTTAGGAGATATAGCCATTTTAGTATTTTGAATTTTTTTTCTCTGGAGCATAAAATGACCCTCGCAGACGCCTTGCTTAGGAGTTGTAGCCATTTTAAGATTTTGATTTTTTTGTTTCTGGTGCATAATATAACCCCCGCAGACGCCAGGTTTAGGAGTTATAGCCATTTTAAGATTTTGAATTTTTTTGTTTCTGGTGCATAATATGACCCCCGCAAACGCATAGTTTAGGAGATATAGCCATTTTAAGATTTTGAATTTTTTTTTTCTTTTGCATAATATGACCCCCGCAGAAGCCTAATTTAGGAGATATTGCCATTTTAGTATTTTGAATTTTCTTTTTTCTGGTGCATAAATTGACCCCCGCGGACGCCTAGTTTAGGAGATATAGGCATTTTAGTGTTTTGAATTTTTTTTTTTCTTTTGCATGAAATGACACCCGCAGACGCCTAGTTTAGGAGATATAGCCATTTTAGTATTTTTAATTTTTTTATTTTCTGGTGCATAAATTGACTCCCGCAGACGCCTAGTTTAGGAGATATAGCCATTTTAGTGTTTTGAATTTTCTTTTTTCTGGTGCATAAATTGACCCCACCAGACGCCTAGTTTAGGAGATATAGCGATTTTAGTATTTTGAATTTTTTTTTCTGGTGCATAAATTGACCCCGCAGACGTCTAGTTTAGCAGATATAGGCATTTTAGTATTTTGATTTTTTTTTCTGGTGCATAAATTGACCCCGCAGACGCCTAGTTTAGGAGGTATAGCCATTTTAGTATTTTGAATGTTTTTTTTCTGGTGCAGAAAATGACCCCCACAGACGCCTAGTTTAGGAGGTATAGCCATTTTAGTATTTTGAATGTTTTTTTCTGCTGCATAAATTGACCCCCGCAGACGCTTAGTTTAGAAGAAATAGGCATTTTAGTATTTTGGTGCATAAAATGACCCCCACAGACGCCTGGTTTAGGAGATATAGCCATTTTAGTGTTTTGAATTTTTTTTCTCCTGGTGCATAAATTGACCCCGCAGACGTCTAGTTTAGGAGATATAGGCATTTTAGTATTTTGATTTTTTTTTTCTGGTGCATAAATTGACCCCTGCAGACGCCTAGTTTAAGAGATATAGCCATTTCAATATTTTGAATTTTTTTTTTCTGTTGCATAAATTGACCCTCGCAGACGCCTAGTTTAGGAGATATAGCCATTTTCGTATTTTGAATTTTTTTTTTCTGGTGCATAAAATGACCCCCGCAGACGCCTTGTTTAGGAGATATAGCCATTTTCGTATTTTGAATTTTTTTTTTCTGGTGCATATACTGACCCCCGCAGACGCCAAGTTTAGGAGATATAGCCATTTTAGTATTTTGAATTTTTTTTCTTTTGCTTAAAATGACCCCCGCAGACACCTAGTTTAGGAGATATAGCCATTTTAGTGTTTTGAATTTTTTTTTCTTGTGCATAAAATGGCCCCTGAAGACGCCTGGTTTAGGATATATAGCCATTTTAGTGTTTTGAAGTTTTTTTTTGCTGGTGCATAAAATGACCCCCGAAGACGCCCGGTTTAGGAGATATATCTATTTTGGTGCTTTGCATTTTTTTTTGGTGCATAAAATGACACCGGCAGACACCTAGTTTAGGAGATATAGCCATTTTAGTGTTTTGAATTTTTTTTTTCTTGTGCATAAAATGGCCCCTGAAGACGCCTGGTTTATGAGATATAGCCATTTTAGTGTTTTGAATTTTTTTTCTTCTGGTGCATAAAATGACCCCCGCAGACGCCTAGTATAAGATAGCCATTTTCGTATTTTGAATGTTTTTTTCCTTGTGCATAAACAGACCCTTGCAGACGCCTGGTTTAGGAGATATATCCATTTTAGTGTTTTGAATTTTTTTTTCTTGTGGTGCATAAAATGACCGCCGCAGAAGCCTAGTTTAGGAGATATATCTATTTTAGTGCTTTGAATTTTTTTTTTTGGTACATAAACAGACCCCCGAAGACGCCTAGTTTTGGAGATATAGCCATTTTAGTGTTTTGAATTTTTTTTTTGCTGGTGCATAAAATAACACCCGCAGACGCCTAGTTTATTAGATATAGCCAATTCAGTATTTTGAATTTTTTTTTTCTGGTGCATAAAATGACCCCTGCGGACACTCACTTTAGGAAATATAGCCATTTTAGTGTTTTGAATTTTTTTTTTCTGGTGCATAAAATTACCCCCGCGGACGCTCAGTTTAGGAAATATAGCCATTTTAGTGTTTTGAGTTTTTTTTTTGCTGTGCATAAAATGACCCCCGAAGACGCCTGGTTTAGGAGATATATCTATTTTAGTGTTTTGAATTTTTTTTTTTTGGTGCATAAAATGACACCCGCTGACGCCTAGTTTATTAGATATAGCCAATTTAGTATTTTGAATTTTTTTTTCTGGTACATAAAAAGACCCCCGAAGACGCCTAGTTTTGGAGTTATAGCCATTTTGGTGTTTTGAATTTTTTTTTTCTGGTGCATAAAATGAGTATTTCCAATTTTTTTTTCTGGTGCAGAAAATGACCTCCGCAGACGCCTAGTTTAGGATATATAGGCATTTTAGTATTTTGAATTTTTTTTTTTTCTGGTGCATAAATTGACCCCCGCAGACGCCTAGTTTAGGAGATATAGCCATTTTAGTATTTTTAATTCTTTTTTTTTCTTGTGCATAAATTGACCCCCGCAGACGCCTAGTTTAGGAGATGTAGATATTTTAGTATTTTGAATTTTTTTTTTCTGGTGCATAAATTGACCCCCGCCTAGTTTAGGAGATATAGGCATTTTAGTATTTCGAATTTTTTTTTTCTGGCGCATAAATTGACCCCCGCAGACGCCTAGTTTAGGAAATATAGCCATTTTAGTATTTTGATATAGCCATTTTAGTGTGTTGAATTTTTTTTCTGGTACATAAAATGACCCCCCCAGACGCCTAGTTTAGGAAATATAGCCATTTTAGTATTTTGAATTTTTTTTTTTTCTTGTGCATAAATTGACCCCCGCAGACGCCTAGTTTAGGAGATGTAGATATTTTAGTATTTTGAATTTTTTTTTTCTGGTGCATAAATTGACCCCCGCCTAGTTTATCAGATATAGGCATTTTAGTATTTCGAATTTTTTTTTTCTGGCGCATAAATTGACCCCCGCAGACGCCTAGTTTAGAAGAAATAGGCATTTTAGTTTTTTGAATTTTTTTTTTCTGGTGCATAAATTGACACCCGCAGACGCCTAGTTTAGGAGATATAGCCATTTTAGTATTTTTAATTCTTTTTTTTTCTTGTGCATAAATTGACCCCCGCAGACGCCTAGTTTAGGAGATGTAGATATTTTAGTATTTTGAATTTTTTTTTTCTGGTGCATAAATTGACCCCCGCCTAGTTTAGGAGATATAGGCATTTTAGTATTTCGAATTTTTTTTTTCTGGCGCATAAATTGACCCCCGCAGACGCCTAGTTTAGGAAATATAGCCATTTTAGTATTTTGATATAGCCATTTTAGTGTGTTGAATTTTTTTTCTGGTACATAAAATGACCCCCCCAGACGCCTAGTTTAGGAAATATAGCCATTTTAGTATTTTGATATAGCCATTTTAGTGTTTTGATTATTTTTTTTTTCTGTTGCTTTAAATGACCCTAGCAGGTGCCTAGTTTAGTAGACATAGCCATTTTTAGTGTTTTAAATTTTTTTTTTTTCTGGTGCATAAAATGACAACCGCAGACACTTAGTTTAGGAGATATAGCCATTTTGCTGTTTAGAAATTTTTTTTCTGGTGCATAAACAGACCCCTGCAGACGCCTGG
This sequence comes from Volucella zonaria, assembly GCA_963966105.1. Classification (NCBI taxonomy): domain Eukaryota; kingdom Metazoa; phylum Arthropoda; class Insecta; order Diptera; family Syrphidae; genus Volucella; species Volucella zonaria. The sequence goes on along the minus strand of CAWYQB010000001.1, from coordinate 5,453,038 downwards.
TTTAGGAGATATAGCCATTTTAGTGTTTTGAATTTTTTTTTTGCTGGTGCATAAAATGACCACGCAGACGAGTAGTTTCGAAGATATAGCCATTTTAGTGTTTTGAATTTTTTTTTCTGGTGCATAAAATGACCCTAGCAGGCGCCTAGTTAAGGAGATATAGACATTTTAGTGTTTTGAATTTTTTTTTTCTGGTGCATTATATGAACCACGCGGACGCCTAGTTTGGGAGATGTAGCTATTTTAGTGTTTTGAGTTCTTTTTTCTGGAGCATATAATGAGCCTTGCAGACGCTTAGTTTAGGAGATATAGCCATTTTAGTGTTTTGAAATTTTTTTTTCTGGGGCATAATATGACCCCTGCTGACGACTAGTTTAGGAGATATAGCCATTTTAGTGTTTTGAATGTTTTTTTTTCTGGTGAATAATATGACCCCCGCAGACGCCTAGTTTAGGAGATATAGCCAATTTAGTGTTTCGAAATTTTTTTTTTCTGGTGCATAAAATGAGCCTTGCAGACGCTTAGTTTAGGAGATGTAACCATTTTAGTGTTTTGAATTTTTTTTTTCTGGTGAATAATATGACCCCGCAGACGCCTAGCTTATGAGATATAGCCGATTTAGTGTTTCGAATTTTTTTTTCGCTGATGCATAAAATGACCCCCGCAGACGCCTAGTTTACGAGATATAGCCAACTTAGTGTTTCGAAATTTTTTTTCTGGTGCATAAAATGAGCCTTGCAGACCCTTAGTTTAGGAGAAATAGCCATTTTAGTGTTTTGAATTTTTTTTTTTTCCGGTGAATAATATGACCCCCGCAGACGCCTAGCTTAGGAGATATAGCCAATTTAGTGTTTCTAATTTTTTTTTCGCTGGTGCATAAAATGAGCCTTGCAGACGATTAGTTTAGGAGATATAGCCATTTTAGGGTTTTGATTTTTTTTTTTGTGGTGCACAAACTGACCCCTGCAGACGCCTAGTTTAGGAGATATAGCCATTTTAGTGTTTCGAATTTTTTTTTCGGTGGTGCATAATATGACCCCAGCAGACGCCTAGTTTAGAAGATATAGCCATTTTAGTACTTTGATTTTTTTTTTTCTTCTGCATAAAATGACCCCCGCAGACGCCTAGTTTAGGAGTTAGCCATTTTAGTATATTGAATTTTTTTTTTCTGGTGCATAATATGACTCCCGCAGACGCCTAGTTTAGGAGATATAGCCAATTTAGTGTTTCGAAATTTTTTTTTCTGATGCATAAAATGAGCCTTGCAGACGCTTAGTTTAAGAGATATAGCCATTTTAGTGTTTTGATTTTTTTTTGTGGTGCACAAACTGACCCCTGCAGACGCCTAGTTTAGGAGATATAGCCATTTCAGTGTTTTGGATTTTTTTTTCTGGTGAATAATATGACCCCCGCAGACGCCTAGCTTAGGAGATATAGCCAACTTAGTGTTTCGAATTTTTTTTTCGCTGGTGCATAAAATGAGCCTTGCAGACGATTAGTTTAGGAGATATAGCCATTTTAGTGTTTTGAATTTTTTTTTTTCTGGTGAATAATACTCGTATGACACGCGCAGACGCCTAGCTTAAGAGATATAGCCAATTTAGTGTTTCGAATTTTTTTTTCGCTGGTGCATAATATGACCCCCGCAGGCGCCTAGTTTAGGAGATATAGCCATTTTAGTACTTTGAATTTTTTTTTCTTCTGCATAAAATGACTCCCGCAGACGCCCAGTTTAGGAGATATAGCCATTTTAGTACTTTGAATTTTTTTTTCTTCTGCATAAAATGACTCCCGCAGACGCCCAGTTTAGGAGATATAGCCATTTTAGTATTTTGATTTTTTTTCTGGTGCATAAAATGACCCCCGGAGACGCCTAGCTTAGGAGATATAGCCAATTTAGTGTTTCGAATTTTTTTTTCGCTGGTGCATAATATGACCCCCGCAGACGCCTAGTTTAGGAGATGTAGCCATTTTAGTACTTTGAATTTTTTTTTCTTCTGCATAAAATGACTCCCGCAGACGCCCAGTTTAGGAGATATAGCCATTTTAGTACTTTGAATTTTTTTTTCTTCTGCATAAAATGACTCCCGCAGACGCCCAGTTTAGGAGATATAGCCATTTTAGTACTTTGAATTTTTTTTTCTTCTGCATAAAATGACTCCCGCAGACTCCCAGTTTAGGAGATATAGCCATTTTAGTACTTTGAATTTTTTTTTCTTCTGCATAAAATGACTCCCGCAGACGCCCAGTTTAGGAGATATAGCCATTTTAGTACTTTGAATTTTTTTTTCTTCTGCATAAAATGACTCCCGCAGACGCCCAGTTTAGGAGATATAGCCATTTTAGTATTGTGATTTTTTTTCTGGTGCATAAAATGACCCCCGCAGGCGCCTAGCTTAGGAGTTAGCCATTTTAGTATAATGAATTTTTTTTTTCTGGTGCATAATATGACTCCCGCAGACGCCTATTTTAGGAGATATAGCCAATTGAGTGTTTCGAATTTTTTTTTCTCTGGTGCATAATATGAGTTAGCCATTTTAGTATTTTGATTTTTTTTTTGTGGTGCATAAAATGACCCCCGCAGACGCCTAGTTTAGGAGTTAGCCATTTCAGTGTTTTGAATTTTTTTTTTCTGGTGAATAATATGACCCCCGCAGACGCCTAGCTTAGGAGATATAGCCAACTTAGTGTTTCGAATTTTTTTTTCGCTGGTGCATAAAATGAGCCTTGCAGACGATTAGTTTAGGAGATATAGCCATTTTAGTGTTTTGAATTTTTTTTTTGTGGTGCACAAACTGACCCCTGCAGACGCCTAGTTTGGGAGATATAGCCATTTCAGTGTTTTGAATTTTTTTTTTCAGGTGAATAATATGACCCCTGCAGACGCCTAGTTTAGGAGATATAGCCAATTTAGTGTTTCGAATTTTTTTTTCTGGTGCATAATATGACTCCCGCAGATGCCTAGTTTAGGAGATATAGCCAATTGAGTGTTTCGAATTTTTTTTTCTCTGGTGCATCATATGACCCCCTCAGACGCCTAGTTTAGGAGATATAGCCAATTTAGTGTTTCGAATTTTTTTTTCGCTGGTGCATATTATGACCCCCCAGGCGCCTAGAGTTATGACTGGATTCAGGAACGCACAAATAAAAAAATAAGAGAATGCACAAAGTCCCTCGTCGGGCCAGTATTAAGCCGGGTCCAAGACTTCTGGCGTTACCGTCAGAGATTAAGGAATGATGAAATTTAATAGCACGTAACGAATTTTATTCGAAGCGAAGTTATTAGATCGAATGTCCAAAACATAATCGAATGTCCAATAACACTGTCCAATAATACACACACAACGAACGTCCAATAATAAACACATGTAATTAAATTAATGAATGTATTTATTTAATATAGATATTAAATATTTGGTATTAATAATCGTATTACTTACAAAATTCAACTCCATCTGATTTCTTATTGCTACCTTAATTTATAATTTCATATTGTTAATTCAGCAAAATACAATAATGTGGGAATGAGAAGCATTCATTTCGCTAATTAATCAAAATCCAAATAACTGTGGGAATATAAAATTTTCGTTTTGCTGACCTAATGTCTGGTGCGCTTTTCTGTTATTTATATATTTTTTTGTTTTTTGAAAATGCTGACTGCATAACACTAGTTTAGGAGATAGAGTCACTTTAGTGTTTTGAATTTTTTTTTTCTGGTGCATAAAATGACCCCGCCGTCTTATTAAGCAAGTCATACTGGTTACGGTCATATCCAATTTATTGGTGAAAGACCTTTACTTTGATGTAGTGAGCCGTTTTTCGGCCAAGTGAGATATGTCTGAAATTAACATTTTTTATGACCCCGGGGTCGTCGCCAAAAAACGAGAATTTTTTTGTTACGCTAGAAGGGTGGCTGCCTCATTAAGCAAGTCATCAGGTTACGAACATACATGTCCAATTTGTTGATGAAAACCTGCACTTCGGAGTAGAGAACCGTTTTTCGTCCGAGTGAGATATGTCTGAAATTAACATTTTTGATGACCCCGGGGTCGTCGCCAAAAACCGAGAATTTTTTTGTTACGCTAAAAGGCTGGCTGTCTCACTAAGGAAGTCATACAGGTCACGTACATGTCCAATTTGTGAATGAAAGACCTTTAGTTTGGTGTAGAGAGCCGTTTTTCGGCCGAGTGAGATATGTCTTAAATTAACATTTTCGATGACCCCGGGGTCATCGCCAAAAAACGAGAATTTTTGTGTTACGCGAAAAGGGTGGCTGCCTCATTAAGAAAGTCATACAGGTTACGTACATGTCGAATTTGTTGATGAAAGGCCTTTACTTTGGTCTAGAGAACCGTTTTTCGGCCGAGTGAGATGTGTCTTAAATTAACATTTTTGGTGACCCCGGGGTCGTCGACAAAAAACGAGAGTTTTTTTGTTGCGCTAAAAGGGTGGCTGTCTTATTAAGCCAATCATACAGGTTACGTACATGTCGAATTTGTTGATGAAAGACCTTTACTTTGGAGTAGAGAGCCGTTTTTCGGCCGAGTGAGATATTGTTGCGGTGAATTTTCCCCAACAAGTTTGGCTCTCTGTTTCCTTGTGAATTTTCTCCGGTCCCTCTTTTCATTGAGTGGGAACATTGAGCCCTGGCGGAGGTGGAGGGCAGCCATGATCCCATCAGCCAGTGGCTCATTAACCACAGTCCTCGGAAAACAACCCACATAGGTTCACGGGCAGTTTACTCTTCAGAGGAGAACGAGGATTTTCGATCGGTGAAGCTCTAAGAACAGTAAGGAGACTCACGATGAACCAGGAACCCCAGGTGCGACAGGAGGTGCACCAGGAACACCGTTGTCGGAGCCCATAGATAGACGGGAGACTCGCAAGGTGCTGCATCAGACAGGACGTCTGAAAGCCGCCGAGGGGTGGGGACGGACGGTCCTGCCAATCCAGACACCCCAACATGATGATGACCGGTGGGGGAAGTCACCCCAACAAAAGCTAAATTACATGAGGCTTAATGAACACCACATCCCGCCACCAATGTAAAGACAGCACCAGCACCATATACCTACAATGGATGTGGATGCACCGAGCCAATTGATCGATGGGTGAAGAGACGACGATCTCTTTTATAGCAAAACCCCAACGAGGGAGCAACAAAGGAGCAACAGTGGTGTGCAGGCGGACGGCCAAGACAATCGAGCATACCCCAACGACCCATCAGCTTTGAAGTCAGGTTCGATGGATGAAGGGATGACGACCCCTTTTAAGCCAGCACCACCGATGGAGCACCGAAGAGCAACAGGAGCGTGTAGGCGGACTGCCAGGCAATAAGACGAGGTAACATACAAACACACAAATATACAAACAACACCCAACAACTAACACACAACAACAAACCACAACAACCAACAACAAACAACACCAACCAACTACAACCAACAAACAACTATTGTACAAAGAACAAAAGTACACACCACAAAACCGGCCAGGGCCCAATTACAAAAAATAAATAAATAATTGTAAGGAGTGACACGCTATTTGTCAGTCCCCCCCCAAATCTGATCGCCGATCCACCGGAGATGTTAGGGATCCGCGGATAAAAACATAAACAATGGCACAGGCACTGAACTTAGCTTTTGTTAGGGGCGGCGATCCAACAGATCGAGGACTGTATCTACACTTTTTTCTTTTCGGCCCAACACTCCAACTACCTTCTCACCGAACTTACTTTCTATTTCGCGTTTGTTTATTTTGCAAACAAATTTTATTAGTGTAATTCGATGGGGGAAAAATACCCGGGCAAGAGAAAGAAAAAACTCGGCTTTTCGCAATTTACTCGTAATTGTAGAATTGTAGAGGCCTAGTTGGACTCGGATGCACACACTAGCAAAGCTTGCTAGTGTTGTAGCTAGTATCCCCGTTGTTGGATCCTCTAGAGCCAAATGAATGTGTGAGAGAGCGGGTGTGTGAATGTGTGTGTGAGTCTGGTGGGAGCAGTGGTCGTCAAAAAAGATTTGGAAGTCACTTTAGTGACGACCGGCCATTAGTGAGGGCCAGACAAGTTTTTTTTTTGGAAAAGCGAGTTTGTTGTATATGGTATTGCGAAAAGCAATTTTTTTTCTTGTGTTCTGGAAATTTTTGGGTGGTAGCCAAAAAAATTTGCGAGTTTCGGACTTTGACCAAATAAAAGAAAAAGAGAAGAGGAAAAGGAGAGAAGGGAGAAGAAGAAAGATAGTGGAGCAGGAGTAGCGGGACGCTAGGTTCTGCCAGAAAGGGGCACATCACCGCCAGGAGCAAAGATGAGTATAGTGCAGTGTAGCGTTAAATAGAAAAGTCGTTTTTTAATTGTACAACTAAAACTCCGGTATACCGCGCATGCGAAAATTTCCGAGAATAGACGAGACACGCAACCCGTTATATAGCGCTTTTTTTCTTTTGGCACACTCAATCGACGAGTGTACCGCTAAGTGAATCAGAATTAAAAATCTGGTTTTACTATAATTTCTTTTGCCGCTAAAAACTTTTTCGCTGAAGATTTTCCTTTTTTTTTCTCGCCAAGGTTTCGTGATTTATAGGAAAAATCACGTGGCGGTTAACCGTTTTTTTTTGTTTCTGCCCATGTGTAGCTGCCGTCCAAGCGCTACGTGGAGGAATCCACAGCTGAGATAGCGGGCTCCCAGAGAAGTTATCGTTTGATTCGGGGTATCGCGCTATCGGCGCCGGGAATCAAACATATCAATTGGCGCCCAATGTGGGGCTTTTTAATTTCATTTGCCGGCATTTTCTTTTTTAGTTGTTTTTTTTTTATACGTGGTTTTTGTTTTTTGGTTTTCGGTCGAATTTTGTTCTTTTTTCGCAGAGTTTTTTTTTTGTTTTTGCAGTTAGGGAAGTTGTTTGTGTGTTTTTCTGTTTAACAATCTTTTGATACTCTTTTGCTTTTTTCCTTGGAAAGTGCAAGTGGAAGGGCATCAAGTGCAGCAGAACAATCGGCAGGAGTAAAAGAAAAGTACCTGTGGAATGAGGAGTTAGAAATTTAACGAGGATAAGGATCACTATCCTCGTTACGGGCAAGTTCCAGGTCAGAAGTAGGTGTGTTTTGTTTCTTTTTTCTTTGAGTGGTGATTTCTTTTTCTCCTTCTACCCACTTCCAAGTGGAATAAAGTGACAAAAATTTACATACATATACAATACATATAATAATTGTTGTGACATTTTGGTTTTTCTTTAAGATTGTTTTTTTTTACAAACTTACCCAAACATTTATACATACATATGTTCATATATATATATATCTACATACCGTAAATACGCATATATACCAACAAATATATATTACATACATTTCCATATACGAGTATATGGTATAATTTTTATTGAAAAAATTATTTTGTACGATTTTTGGTAACAAATAAATGTACACCATATATACAAATTTACACACATATACACGTCAAGTTATCTAGCTTACATACATATATATATATATATGTATATATTTTTTTTAAACAACTTTTCTTTTGCTGAGTTTTTTTCTCTTTTCGCGCAGCATGAAACCCAGAAAAAAAATGCAGTCGACGCCTTACGGACGCTTTCAAGACCCATTAAGGATGTGGTGCATTCATCTTCATAAAGCCTACAACCGTAGACTTCAGTCCTCGTTAAGTTAGCTTGCCTCTTTCTTCCACACAAAAGCATACAATGTACATAGAGTATATTGTAAAAAGTATATACATTGACAACCAAGCTGCGCTTAAAGCCCTTTTTAATGTTTTTACCATCTAAAAATTGCTTTAAGTATTCTCCGTATGCATCCGAAAGGACAAATTCACTTAGCCAGATTTGGGTGCCAAATAATGGAGGATTGAGATCTCGATTAGTTCATGCCTTTGTGTGAAAGACTTGAAACTTTCAACTCACCCGTTGGACTCACGTCTGAATTTATACCATAAAAGAAAGACCTTAGATGTGAAGTGAAATGACCAAAAATATTGTCAAAAATCACCTATGTTTGCACACTGTAATAAAGTTCGCCAACGTTGACAAACAGACTACAAGGGAATTTGCTAGTGTTCTTGATCTGTACGATAGCCACTTAAAGCTGAAGAAATTATATGGTCAACTGGGCAATAACTGCAACACTGAAAATCCAAAAACAGTTATCAGAAACCTTTTATTGAACAGTGCGTGACAATAATGATAGCACTATGATATTCTTATGGTTGTAGGTTTTTTTTTTACAATCAATCGTATAAGGCACATGTTGTTACTTCTCCTTTTTAAGACTAAGTCGATGACCTATACAAGAATGATATTTATTCCAGTATGTTGATCATATTTGGTACTAATGGGTATACCCAATCATTGCCAACCCAGAAATTCCATAACCAGAAAATCACTCTTATAAAAATCATCCTGCCAGCCATCAGATAAAGCAAATCGAATCTTCTACTCTTGAATAGTCCAATTTCTAATTGCCTTCTAAAACAAATGTTATAAAATCACATAGGCAGGATAAAATAACAATCTTGTGCCGGCTTCACATTCGACTAAATTACTCATCAAATAAATTTTTAATTGGCCAGAAGTCGTTGACTACATTCGTAAGCAGAATCCGATCCGAACTAATTTAACCCAACTTTCATATTCAAGATTAGAGCTGAATTGCTTTTCGTACTTTTACCTACTATCGATTCATTATCCTCCGAGTTGAACAAGCAATACGATTGCTTGTTAAGGACATGTATTATGTTTGTACTGGCAAGAGGTTGTCGTATTTTTTGTTTTATTTGTTTTATACTCGTATTATCCCCTGTTGTTCGCCGGAAACGGACGTATGGAGCGAGACTAACAACACAGGAAAGTCTTTGATTTATGCGCAAAATGGAAGTCTATGTACTTGTACAATACCTGTGCTGACTTTTATCTGTGGCAAGCGACTTTGTTTGAAGTTTCGAATAGTGATGGTGCCAAACTTGTGCTTGCAAATCAAGAGAATGAAACAAGTCTTAAATATTTAAAGTCGACTGTTTTCATCTATCTTTTCACAGAATTTCCTATCGGAGCAAAACCCTTTAGAAAGTGTGTAGTGTAGTTAATGGATTATATGGCGCGACAGTAAATAACTTACAAATAATGCGTTGAAATCCTTTGCTCTCCCGTCGTGCTCGTAAAGATGCAGAGATTCTAGATAACATCACGTTCTCCTAGAATCCCCTTTGCTAGGATTATACTTTTACTATTACGGATACCATGGCCTCATGAGCTACAGATACATCACTGTATTCTCGTTATGTATAGATGCATTTATTTTTCTACCTTAAAATGTAGTAGGATAGTTATGTTATACGTTTCCTGTGTGTTTTTATTAAAGGACAGCTAGATGCATAGGATAACATTTAAACGAGTAAAAGGTGCTCATCCTATTGCAAAAAAAACTGCTCTACTCAAAGAAGCAAGTCACCTCAGGAGAAACTGTTAAAGGGTTACCATAATGTGATTTATGCTCTAAGGAGACCAGGCAAACATGACTTCGGATTTAATTTATCAAAGGAATCAAGAAAATAGAGCTAGAGACGTTTTCCATTAAGTTCATTTCAGTTGATTGCTAAACAAAAATGTGATAAATATTAGCAGGAGGTAATTGCTGTTGTTTACATTTTTTTAGAGAAATGAAAGGCAGTGGAAAGTCAATGGGAAGAGGAATTCAAAAAAAAATAAAAAATTAAGTCGTTTCGCTATCTACTCGTATTCAGGCGTTCACGATTTTTATTTTGCTAAATTAAGAAAAGCGGTTTGTTTCACTGAGTCGTACCCTTCCATTCACTTGCGGATTTTATATGTCCATAGTAACATTGAATTTCCCAATCTTCCGTAGAAATATTAGTTAGTGTTGAAGTGTTTATAGTACCATCATCCACCATGTCATCGCTGAAGTGGTGTTTCGTGGCGTCGTCGTCACTTCCACAGCGAGCGTCGCAGGATATGCCCTGTACACTTATCAAAAGCGTAGTACGAGTAGTACGTAGAAAAGTAGGAAGCGTTCGGTATGCTCAATCGAAACCCTAAACTAGGTTTGAGTTGTAAGAAACTATCCTTTATCCTCCTCAAACGCTACAGCCGAAAATACGTAAAATTTCGTTGTTAGCTCTTTTGAGATGTCCGTGATCGTTTTCAATATATTTCGGCGATTAAAAATGCAATTTTTTTGTTACATTATAACGCAATTTTAGGTATGTAAGCTCATTTACCTATGATTCCATGTTCCACTTCTTTTATTGCTTATCGGTTGTGACTGTAGTCCCCAAACAGTGCCTTTATTCATCTGGTTTTTCCTCTCTTTTCTGTTACTGTCATCAGCATTCACTGTTGATATTGAATCACTCGATAGAAAAGACATCATCGTAAACTATGTTCCATGTTGAACACTGAACTCTATATAACAAGACGGTGGGCTTAAAAGCCTGAGATAAGAATTTTTATTTTAAGTAGCGTGCGCTCAAGGGGTTAAGGTACCCTTAAAATGTTTGCACACAGCGCAGGCGAAGGAAAATTAGGGAGGAAAGAGAGATAGGTACCGATGTACGTTAGTTTTAAATGTCTGAGGTGTTCGGCTCAGGTACGAATCACGATATTTCAGAGTATATCCGAGAGTGGGCTTGAGGGTATAGAGATGAGCATTCATAGCGAGACGGATGTTACGGTTGAAGGTTTGAAGGCGCGGAATGCTATTGTCGATTTCTATGGAGCACTAATGGTGGAAATAGCGATAAAACAAAGCGAGACACTAGACATTTCGTAGGTGTTCGAACGTGTCCATTGACTGGGCAAGTTTAATCGCCTACAGGTTTAGTCGCACGGTTTTGAATCTTATCTAGCGTGTGCAGAGATGTTTTGGGCGCACCCGACCAGATGTGTGCATTGTACTCCAATTTTGGGCAGATGAATACCTTATATATTGAGGCCAGCTCAGAAGGGGAAAAGTATTTGAGGAGACCTAGACATTTCGCTGCATTTTTGGCGACATCGAATATGCGGTCATTCCAACGTAAGTTGTCATTGACACACAATATCGAGAATGGAAAGTTTTTCGGTTTCGACGATGGATAATGGCTGGGTGTTTAAATTTCGCTTTAACGACAGCAGACCGTATTGTATTTGGGAAGCATTAAATTCCAATCTGTTGATAGTTCCCCAATTGGTTATTCTATTAATATCGGAATTTAATGAGCTTTACATAAGCTGGTGTTCCCGTTCTACAGCCGAAGAGCAAGGACGTGAGTCCGGGAACGAATACGGAAAGCAGAGAGTACTGTCGTCAGCAAAGGGATATATTGGATTAGAAGTAGCAGACAAGAGATCGTTGATGGAAATTAAAAAAATGGTGTCGGAGACAGAACTGAGCCCTACGGCACACCAGCATTTACTTTGTGAATATCGGGCTTAAAACCATCCAAGACAACTTGAATTGAACGTTCCGAAATATAATTTATAATCTATTGAAGAAGAGAGGTATCGATTACCACTCACTTTGTACGCTTGCTTGTAGTAGAATAAATGTTAAAGCTATTGCTTAACTGCTTATTTCATTAAGCTGCAAAGAACGCTCTGTCTGAGTTGGAAATATTCTTTCCGCACGGGTGATACCATTTGATCTGACTCGTTAAAACCAAGTTGCTTTGGATGCCCCGTATTGTAATTTTGACAGCGGGGATACATAGCCTAATTGTATATTTTCCTCTTGGCTAATAGTTGGTGATCTGAGCTTACTTTTAGCAGGGTATATAGTGAAGGATATAAAATAACGTACCTTGGTTTTCAAGGTAAAGTTCACCGTTCTCGTTTAAATCCGTGATTAGATTATAGCTTGTGGCTCAGGAGTCAACTATTCTCAGAACCCTCTCCAATGCAATTACTTTAAACCTTCCCCTGTATTGTTCCACCAATATCTTGTCATTACCATCAACCATCAACCATCCAAACGGCCATACATGAAGTTGTCAACACGATTGAGAAAAGTCTTTACGACAAAGTGTACACATTTGCAGTCTTCCTTAGTTAGAAAAGAGCCTTCAATTCAATAATGTCAACATTCCCGCTATAAATCGAAACTTAAGAAGTGCCGGAGTTCATCCTGCATTAACGAACTTGATAACCTGTATGCTCCACAACAGGTACATCAGTGCAACACTAGCTAACACGGTATTGAGGGTCGCCACCTCAGGGGGCACTTCTCAAGGAGGAGCGATATCACCTCCTCTATGGACCCAAGTTTTGAACGAAATACTTCACAATCTATAAAAGGAGGGAATAAAAACCACTGCATAAGCAGATAATGTGGTTCTTATGGCCATCGCAAGTTCATCAAAGAAACTCTAAACAAGCACAGAGCTTGTACTATTCACACATAAAAACATAGATATCGTACTGGTTAGTAAACTAAGTTGGAAGCTCAATGTCGAAGAACGTGTAAAGAAACCAACGATTACTTTCTACTCTTGCAGCCGTATATTTTGGAGAAAATGGGGACCTAACTTCAAGACTACACGCAACAAAGCTGAGCCTTAGCCTTCACATTTTGTGCTATTTTATCAGCCTCAGTAATTTAAGATACGGAACTTAAGGAAGCTATTACTTCTACAACCTCTCAGAACTATCTGCTACTTCACTCACATTTGTTATCAGATTCGCGGATGCAACAAGATGGCTTAGACCTATGCCTTCTGGCAGAAATGTTTATTTCTTGGACTGGTACTCGTAGAGTATTGTTTTTGGCTTTGTGGTATCCGCAGAAATTACAATACATCCAGGCAAAATATTGAAGGGTGGCATGACACGGAAGCATTGTGGTCCGTCTCCCTATACGAGTATGTCTCCAGGCTAGAGGAAAATAACTAATTCTAGGGCAAGGATACGAGGCCTAGAGCTATTCATTTAGAAAAACTCATTCCCCGGTAGTTTTGCCACCACCTTTGCTGCACTAAGTGCGCTTACACCACCTCTGAAATCGGACGCCTTAATCCAAAAACGGTCTTAAAACGGTCTTAAAGAAGTAGCAAAACTGTGTTTTCTGGCTACACTGGTATTGTCTAACAAATTTTGACAATGCTCGACAGTGAAAGCTACGACACTCTAAAAAACATTAATCTTACAAGTTCTACTATGATACATGGCTCCATATTACAGATGATAAACAAGAGCAGAACAAGATTTCAAATTATTTCAAGAGAAATATCCGTGATATTGAACTACTTTACATTTATCAAAACACAAATTTGAAATTAATGTGCTAAATAGAATTCTGGAAATAATAAGAACAAAACAGTAAATTGCGAATAAAAATTTTAAGATGACCAAAGGGGGCTACATTTGCGTTTTAAGGCCAAATGTCTGATACAAAAGAAACTGAGAAATTCGACGCTCATGAATGAAAGTAACCACCACATTCAGTGAATTAAAAGGCGCATTTGGCAATAAGAGCATTTACGAGTCTACACCATACGAGTATGTGCGAGTATGTACTCACAACAAAAGGACAATTTTAAAATACGTCCCGAAACAATCAATTATTCTTCATTTTGTCACAATTTTACGCTAGGAAAATCAATTTTATCCAATGAATGATACGACCGCTTTCCGTGGTTGCCCCACAAACTCAGACCTGATGCTTTTTTTTTAAATATTTTTTTTTTAAATCATACTTAATTTTTTATTTATTTTTTTTTTTAATTTGTATCAGAAAATTTAAATTTTTCCTCCGAAACAGGAACGATAAGCAATTTCAAAAGTTTCTGCGGTAAGAGGTGTTTTAATGTCATAAAACCTGACTTTTTATTTATATTCCTTATGTTTCGAAATATTTCAGTTCATTTCGGTTGAGTTCGTAGTTGTTGGTGGAGGTGTGTATGCTAGTCTTTATAGGGAGGAAGACGTGGGGGCATTTTTATGATTTACGTATTTTTATTCTCTCAACCGAGCAAGGTGGATGACAATAAAACAACAGGGCATGGATACGGATTCGAATACGAATACGGGCACGACTGTTTCTTGTGTGTTTGGCGACATTGTTTCACGAACCGAAAAGGCATAACTTTCCCAGATGGTGGCGACTTAAGTAGGACTGCTGGGACCATTAAGGGAACGAAAATAAGTAAAAATAATAAAAATAATATGGCAACAACTTGCATGGCTTAACCCCTGATGGAAAGAAAATTAATTGCGGCAGAACTAGGTTTACGAGCATTAGTAATGAATACAGATGCAGTCACATGCAAATTTTGATTGAAAATTATGGTGCGGTTGAGTTAAATTAAAGGTAAATTTATGCCCAATGTATACAAGGTTTTAACTATTTAGTTTGAAGGCATGCGGGACAGTGGCATTATATTGTAAATACCTGGACTATTCGTCCAAAAAGGAAATTATTAAGATAGAGAAAAACTCAAATGAAAACTTTAGAATGCTATATTTCCAAACAAATTGATTGGGTTAAAACACTATGCTGATAACATACCCTACCCCGCCCCATTATCCTTAAACTTTTAATCCCCACGAACTTTATTTAGATATTTTACTCCCCTAGTGATTCACTTCGTTTTGCAAGTAATCAATTATATTGCTCTCACTTCATATAACAAGATAAATTGAGGGTGAAGGCAATGGTTAAAATGGAAGGTGGCGTACAAATCTTGCCCTAATTCTTTGACGTGGAGGGCCAGTATTTTTTTTTTCTTTTTTTTTAAGTCTTTAACTCTTTTGAAGAATTAATAATAATTGCTTTTGTGTGCGTAGAATTAATTTTTACAGAATACGGGATAAATTCGGTGTGGAGACTTCGTAAAATGTTCGCCAATTCTGAGACGAGGACATCGTAAGTGGTATTATTCCCGACTTCTGAGAGTTGATCCTCAAGTTCCAATCATCGCCACATCTCTTAATCTTAGCTAAATGCCGTTTCAAGATCTGTGGACCTGACCCGTAGGCGATCAAGTTGGCTTGTGTAAATGTTGAATAGAATCGGTGAATAAACAGCAAGTTGTTGTAGAACGTTTTCAATTCCAAATATTCCAACAGAATTCACATTGCCACTCTTCAATATGAACTACATACGGGTGAGCATTTTAAAAACAATGAAGAGCAGTGGTTTACTTGACCAGCCTGATCATCTTGAAAAAGAATCGAGGACCTTCTCCAAGTCAATCAAGCCGCTGCCGGTGCATTGCTTTTTGCTTTGTTCTATGGATTATCCGGAAATAAATATACTCGTACACATTTTTGTTATTTTAGTTTTCGACCCACTAAATCGAAGCTCAATTCATCTTGCTGATGTTTGGAAGGAGACTTATCGACCCAAGGCTTGCAGCATTGGACCTCACTTTATGTACAATATTTTAGGGAAAGGAGCATCACCAGTGTTTTCCAATGTTCTGGGGAATGGAGATTATTCAGTGCATTATTTCACGGTTTTACAAAGTGATGTAAAATATCCACTGCTTCCAGTAGGAGATACCGAGTGCCGGCTGACCATCGACAAGTGCACACGCACAAGTGCACTGTGAAATTCGCTCCTCGCGTGGAGAAAACAAAAAGAAAACAAAAACCAAAGTTCACTGTGCGGAAAAAAAAAAAAAAAACAACAGCAACAACGCGCGAGTGCAGTGAAACCGAAATCCACATCCACAGTGCGGGCATCACAACCTTCCTGCCCCTGGTCAAACTGTCGCTTGCACTCGGTCTCTGCCGTTGTTGTATTTCATTGTCATACAGCGCGTGCCGTTACTGAGTGTATGTAACAACCGATGGATAGCGGGCTGTGGGTATGAATTTTGTTGGTGTGCTGTTTCGTATTGTTGTAAGGGCATAACACCTACAACAATTTTATCGGAAAAGTAGTAAAGGCTGCCTGAACCGCCTACCAGGACAACCACTACACGAAGAAGATTGTACTGTTGGCTCTTGAACATGCTTTCAACATTCCAGTTTACGTCTTGTGTATGCTGAAGAACTACCTCGAAGATCGGGAGCTGATCTACGATACCATGAAAACCCTCGAAGAAAGAGAATCACCTCCGGAACAGCACAGGGATCAATCCTGAGACCTGACCTCTGGAACATCTCATGCGATGGTATACTTTGAATGCAGATGCATTCCTCTGCGCAGATGATATCGTCGCGGTGATTACGACAGTTGAAAAAATAGAAAATGCGCAAATGAAGCTGAACCAGGTTATGAGATGGGTTAACTCATAAATGTATGAACACGGTCTTAGCTTAGCTACAGACAAAACTGAGATACTCGTAGTCCTTCTAAACAAGAAGAGAATGCCGACTATCGTTAACTGCCAAACCGAGCCCGAAGTTATAACTTCGAAAGGAAGCAGTGAAATACTTGGGGCTGACTATCAGTACGAAATTCTTCTTCTGGCAACAGAGTAGGTTCGTATCGAAACGAGCGTCGAAGGTCATAATGTCATTAAGCAGCTGATTGCAAACATAGGGGGTGCAATGGCCAGCAAACGAAGGCTATTAATGTCAGTGTGATTGACGCCATTCTTGAACATGGCTGAAGCGCTCTGACATGAAAAGTACAGGAAGCAGATGGTAGCAGTGCAGCCGTCCTTATAGTCGCAAGAGTGACTCCTATCAATCTCCTAGCAGTAGAAAGGAAATATGTCTACGACAAAAATGCGGAAATTGAAGGGCGGAAGCGGCAATCGTGTAGGCCAAGGAGCTCATGATAGGGCAGCGGCAAGATATTTCAACGCTTTTCTTCACAAGGTCGGTTCCGGAGTGGATGGTGTCAAGATGAAAGGTGGTTTTTAGTGGATGAGAGTCGCATAGTACTCGAAGCAGAGCGGGACTGCTTCTCATCGTTATTAGCTTTTCCACCATCCGCTAGCCAAAAGATAAAAAAACATTAATTTCGTTCTTATTAAGCTGAGTGGGAAAAGGACACGAGTTCAACGAGGATTTGTTAACTGATCTACTTTCAAGGCCCTTTCTTGTCTAGTGCAAAAAGACGCTCCCACTGGAAGCTTAAAGCATGATCATATAAAATATTTTCGAAGTTGGGAACAGTCGGATCAGAAAGTTAAGCAATGGTGCGATTATTGGTTGCTTCATTCAGTTATTCCTTTTTTTGTATTGAGATTATGAAAAAAGTCCTCCGAATCAGAAGAGTCTCCCTTTGTGTGAGGGATAGATGAAATAAATAGGAAATAAGATGAAATAGGATGAATGGTTGGAGGTACACTTTTTAAGGAATATAGCAGGAAGATCATCTAGACCGCCTAAAAATCCTAATTTCGTTTTTAGCAATTCTTTCAATAGGAGCAGGATCAAAGATTTGATAGCAAAATGTGACCAAGGAAAAGTTGTGTAGATATATAAGATATGTGCGAAGGGTCCACTACCGAGATGTTGTTTAAAAAGTTGAAAGGGAGAAAGATGGTAATTGTCGGACTTTCTTGTATAGTTGGCTAATTGAATAAGAGACTTAGGTTCGGTTTAAGGATCGCTTTGTACACTTTAGGAAGTAGTGGTAGAGTGGAATAAAGGTAAGTACAGAATAGATAAGAATTGGTGTGAAGAAAAACCGCCCATAACTTCATAAGGGGCGAAGTCATAGATTAAACTAATGAGTGCGTTCTTTTTGTGGAAAATCGATAGATTGGCTTGTTCATAGGAGGTGTGCTGAGGTACATTGTTATTGAAAATATTGAGTTGTGGAAAGCGTGAGCTGGAATCGAAAGTTATGGAAAACTTAAAAAACGGGACAATTGGAATTTTTAATGTCTGTTAATTCAGCAACGAACAATATTCAAAATGTTGATGTGGTCCACACAGGGGAGCCGATGTCGAAGCTTGCTAATTCTCTATTGAAATGTTTTCAAAATGGTCTTTTGTTTGCCTGAGATAGTTTTTACTATAATTTTGCCAATTGCAGACAGAACGCAAAAAGAGGATTAAATGTCCTTCGAACTGGAAATTAGCTCAGAAATTATTTATTTGTTTTCAATATACTGATAAGATTTTGAAAGAAAGATACAGGAATAAGTCGAGAGGTCGATCAGGCTGGTAAGTGACATTTCAACCACAGAACTGAATTCACCAGCTCTTATAAGGCGGGCCGTGGCCGTGGCTCAAGTAGTAATGTGTTGGGTTCCCAATCGGATGGTTTAGGGTTCAGCCGTGGCCGAAAGACTTTTTGTCAGGCAACTAAAATTTCGTGAGATGAATGGTTGCCTAAATAAAACATCAAGTCAATTTACACTAATAATTTAGTCTCCCCATTAAATGTTGGATGCCACCCATGGAGCGAAATAACCACTGAACCCAAACATCTTTCTTTCTCTCTCTATCCCATTTTCCAAAAAACTGAACACATTCTGAGGTATCATAAGTGTATTCATACCCACTTGAGTGTTAAGTTCTTTTTAGAAAAAAAAAAAAAAAATTAAGTTCCACTTAGTTCCATATTTGTTTGAAGGAGTCAATTTGCCTTTTCTTCTTGTGCTTAGTCATTTTAAGTCAAACGTTTATCCAACTCAGTACCAGAGCAAGTGCAAGGCAATCTTTACCCTCATTTTACTAATAATTAGACTGAAATAGTATTTACAGAATACCACCAGAGAAATACGGACGGGGAGATATCCTAATTGAATACTACCTAACAGCACGCTCTACTTGTTTTATGCTGATTTTATTATTAAATCATTTAATTGGTTGTCTGTCAGTTGTTGGGAGTACGACAAGAGGTAACCATAAAGACAAACGCTACGTAACGTTCGCGCTGAGCAAGACTGCAGTTACAACTCCCCGAATCAGCTTCATTTGTACAAATTAACCATCGAAAATGCAATTAAGTCTCTGTGGCATCAAATAAACCTCTTAGCTGCATTAAACCCCATAATCTTTCGGGAAATGAGTATTCAGACGAACATTGCAAAGCCACGCGCTATCTTTTACCATAATTTAAAAAATGTGATTTCTGTTTGCATCGGGGTGATTCACAATTTATGTCCATTAGTTCACAGTATCATCGGAAGGCATTTCACGTGGTTGGAAACATGATGTTCGTGTATTGCTCCAATGGTTTGTATATATGTTGATACAAGCGACTGGACTTGAAGCCTACTCATAGTGTAGTGCGTGCCTTAAAGAGCGAACTTGGTTTTAAATGAGTGGTGTATTTGAAATACAAGACCGTTAAGTTTATTGGATTTCATTCTATGCTATGGGGCTTCTATCGTAGACACATTCTTGCATATACATACATACGTAACATAGAAGGGTGTGAATGAGAATGGCATTTGCATAATTCGACGAAATAAAGTGTAAGCTGCGAAAAAGGTGAGTCTTGACATTCATCTGTCGAGTATCTACGATGTGAAGAGTTTACTGGAGCCAAGGTATCCGATTTCTTCATGCTATAAGTATGACTATACCAACATTTTTTATCAATAGCTTAACTTCAATTGATAAAATGAGGTTAAACTACCTACATCTCATACCAAAGAGTGTTTTGTTTTTGGAGTCTGAAAAATTTTAATTGAAAAAAGACTGTTTCTCCCCAATCACAGTCATAATATTGATTTTCGCACCGTTAGCAATTGTTGGTTTACCTGATAAAGTAGTTCCTCAAAGGAAATAGTCGAAAGGCATTAAACCGCATGATCTCTGAGGTTAATTGAAAAGTTCATGTTTTAAAATCATTTTCTCGCCAAATTTTGATTTCAACAAATCGATGGCACAAGACATTGCTACAACTGGATCTATATGGATATAGGCCAAAACCTTGCCGCAAAACCGTGAGAAAGGGCGCCTTACATCAGAATTCAATTGATTTGTAAAATAGCAATGGTGACTATTAGACGAGTCATATACCGTATTAATCGTAATATTTTCGCAAATCTTGAAATTAGATTCCCCTTGCACTTTCCTAAGCACTGCACCCTTTCCACTTTACGCTTCCAAAGCAGAAGTAACCAGAAGCCTCTTTTTACCTTCACTTAAACGTGAGAACAAGTGTGGGATTTAGAAATGTATAATAAGTATACGAGTATATGTAAGTGAGAATAAAACGATACAATATTCCTAGTGTAACATGTTCTGGTAATTGCGTACTTTGGTTTGCTCTTACCTTTCGGATGTCTCCTCTATGAGAAAGCGATCGAAGAAGCGTACAGAGAAGATTTGTTTAGAGTTAAGCCATTCACAGCCTTGTGCAGACACAACATAAAACGAGTACAAGTGATTTGATTTGGTACAGATGTATTCGAATTTGGCCTTGCCCCCGTTCAATCCAGAGTATGTTTTTCGAATGGGGTTAGGGAGACATGAAACGGTGAGCCTAATTTTAATGAATATTCTCACTAGGGCCATCTATTCGCAACCAATTTAATTAATTATTGAGTATCTTTAGCTGGATCCCTTGTAATCCTTCGGGCTCTTTTTGCTGAAAGCACATACAAATTTCGACCGCAATACCGTTGTTTTGGCTGTATTATGTACATATATTTTCTATATATATCTGTTTTCGAATCTCTGTAAAGTCTGTTGTTAGGTACACCCATACATACAGTCATACGGATATGTAGATAGGAAATTGAAAATTCAGATTATATCTACAAGTCCTGTGTGTCTGAACTCAGAGTTGCTGACGGCATTCATTTTGTTAAAGCTTGACCAAACGATTTAAAAGGGCAAATTCCAGATACACTACAAGGTGCACAACGATACAGAGCATAGGTGTGGTGTTATAGGTGTTTTACACGCCAGAGTTTGGTTAGAGGGATGGTAAATTAATTAGTTAAGCATTAGGTAACGACTGATGGCGCAGTCCTTTATTGTGTATTGTTTTCATAACTAATGGCAATTTCGCCATGTTTCTGAGGCATAGTTTTATCTAAGTATCAGTATCATTCATAGCTCTAATAATTTTTCCAATAAAATCGACTTATAAAAGAGGAACGAATGTGTGCTAATTACTTTTTATGCGTGCTTGTAATATGGAATGTATCGTTTCCATATCAGAGTGACCAGTTTAATGGCAAAGCCAGTTAAAATTAAATTTTGTATTTGCTTAAGTTAATATTTAAAAAAACCAGAAGCTCGATACATATGTTGATAAAGCACGTGCGCCGTCTTATTTACCTCTCACAAGTATGTCGAAAGCTTAACGTACGTCAAGGTTCTTTAAAAATCGATTCGCTTATAAAATATTTATACGCGTCGCATGTAAACGATCTTTTTTTTATGTTGTGTATCTCACTTTGAGAACAACACATCCGTTTTGTTCGACCAACAACGGTGACAAATCCATTAGCATTGATGTGTATGCATTTGCGAAAAGGTTAACTGAATTCATTTAAAACATGTTTTCAAGTTGTTTTCAAAATTAAGTCGTATTTGATTATGAAGTGTGTGTACGTAGTTACAAAACTTCGCAAGTATATCGCCTTCAATCAGTAGATTAAATACATAAAAATTATAAAAGTCCATTAGTCGAATTGTTGATTCACTTTAGGTTTATTCAATACAAATGCGAGTAAAAGTGCTGCAATATTGAAAAAGTGAGAAATACATTGAATGAAAGTAATATCGACTGCTGGATTAACCCAATTTGAGAAAACGAGATATCACCTGCATGTTTATTGTCATACAGAGGTAAAGAACTCAATAATAACGATATCGTTTTCCATTTACATACTCGTAGTACACAAAATACGCTACAGTATAAGATATTCCTAAAAGACGTACAGAAAATACTTCTTTCTTAATTTTCCTTCTCAATGGATATGGATGTATATTAATTTACTCTCTACATACTGATATGTGTACAATATATGTATATGTATATTGTAGTTCCATTATTTTTAAGTGACAATTTCTGCCAAAATTTCCATCAAATTGGCATCAAGGATGACTTTGTGGCCGATCTTAACACCCTACAATGTGGCTCGTTGACAGGGAATAGAACCCTGATCACCCACTTGACATTGGGGAGATAGCAATAAGTATACTATCACGGATAGATATATTCAGAAGCAGTGAACTGAGACTTTGTAGGTCTGCAAATCTAAAGGGAAAATACGTATTTATTAAACTTGGCAGTTAAATCAATGGCAATAACGATGCTGCAATGGGACAAATCGATGTGTGTTCAATTATTTCTGCAAATGCTTGTAGGAATAATTAAGAATTAAACTAATTAATTATAATAATATTAAAAATATGTATTATATAAATATGATATCTGATGCTTGTCGGGTAAAGGCGCTAACAAATTTCCAGGTTTTTTGATAAACCTCACTTGATTGCTTTATCCACTTAACAGGAAAAACTGCGCTTTACACCTTTAAGGCGTAATAAAACATTTTTTTCCGTATACGTATTAAATATCCAAATCAGTATAACACAATACCTATTGTTAGAAAGCCTGAGTTTACGAATACTTTCTACAGGATCGTAAAAAAAACGCGAACCAGGAGGCTGAATCTCCACTAACCGTTCGATTTACAAAACTGGTCAACAAAAAAAAATATTTATTTTTTACTCGGAGATAAAATTATGTGATTCGTAATCATTGGAGCTTATAGAATCAGGAAAACTATATAAAATAGATAGGTCACATCGGGATTTTGTGAATTTAAGAATTTAAGAATTTAACCAAAAATATTACCGAAAAATGTTATTTCTTGTAAAATTTTGTTGTTTTTTGGAAGCATCTGCATTCCGTTTATAAGAACACCTCGGAGTCTCTCTTATAAGCGACCAGCAGTAATCTGCCAACATTTATGGCCCCCATTTTCCTTGGTACCGTTGCTCTATTGCAGCAATGTCTTGGTGGAATTTCTCGCCGTGCTCATCGCTTACATCACCCATACTTTCAGGAAAGTATGAAGTTTTAGCGACATGTTGCATCCTATTTTATGATAAGCATCCAGCATTTTCTTTACATCATCTGCATAACCTGGAGTCTTATTGTTACCTAGGAAGTTTTCTGCTACTTTCACAAATGAACACCAGGCCTGTTTTTCTAATGAATCCAGAGTAGGAATGAAAGCTGGATCTTTTATAAGCTTTCTAATGTCTGGACCCACAAAAGTACCTTCTTTAATTTTTGCTTCGCTTAGTGATGGGAACTTTTGTTTCAAAAAATTGAAACCAGGTTGGTCTTTCTTCATCGCCTTTACAAAGTTTTTTATAAGACCCAATTTAATATTTAATGGTGGTAGAATAACACGCTGTGGCTCAATCAAGAAGGATTCCTTATATTTTTTTCTCCATAAATAAAGTTTGTTCTTATAGGCCAATCTACACTCACAAAGTGCTCCGATCGTGCTCTACTATCCCACAACAACATTTGGTGTAACCTAGTTGTAGTCCAAGAAGTAGAGCAACAACTTTTAAATCCGAACATATCGACCAGTTATATTGTATTTTTTATATTCAATTTTTTCCAATATAAATTTCATAACATAGTAGGTTTCTTTTAAATTCACACTATGCGCTAGAGGTATTGAAGGAAACTTATTACCACGCCTCTGATGCGTCTATGAATAGCCGCCGTTCTTCGGTTTTGTGCTCATAACTCAACGACAGCCATTAATATCATTACAATACACTAAGTTATCGGCTTTCGAAAAATAAGGAACAAATTCACTTTGTCCCGTACGGTACTCTATAATTTTTACCTCAGGCTTGAGCAGATTCCACTGCTTTAACCTTGAGCTCAGTATTTCAGACTTTTGTTTTGACAAATCAGAGTCTCTGACGAGGTCATTAAGCTCAATCTGACTGATGAGATGTGGTGCATCAGAAGATGTAGGGAGCTCAAATTCGGGATCATCCATGATTTCTTCTGAACAATATGACGAACTTATTTCTGTGTCCGAAAGGCGTCCGGAAGGTGGCTTTGGAACTTGCAGAATTTCTGTATGAGGTGCTGGTCTTATTACAGAAGAGACATCTGCATATTTTATGGAATGCTTTGATCTTCGAGAAAATCCCTTCACATTGGTGCAACAAAAGTAACAATCTGTGTGACTCTGGGGCTCTCTCCATATCATAGGCATTCCAAAAGGCATTGCAGAAAATGACCCGTTAAACCAACCAGTTAGCTGTCGGTGACACCTAAGGCAGCAAATGTGTGGTGCCCAGAGTTTATCCTGATGGTTTATTTTAAATTTAAAATAAGAAAAGTAACACTTTTCAATAAATGGTGTTATTTTCTTTTTTCGGAAACTTGGTGTAAGTTCTCCACAAATATAGCAGAATAAATCTGGACAATTAACACAAGATCGTGGCATTTTATCACTTTAATACACTTCTAATATTCTTCTTACGCAAATTAGTTTATTTTTTTAAATTACTAACGGAAAAACCGATTTAAACGATGTGCGATTCTATTAGAACTGACCTCGTTCAATAAAGATGTGAAAGTGTGTGCCGTTAGGTTGCTGTACGTGACCTGAGCAAAATATTATTTTTTCCGTTATCTACAGGTCGAGTACTATAAGAAATACTATTCAATATGTTCGAGTATTTTTCATTGTTGCCCAGTGCAATCAATGAAACAAAACGTATCCCAATTAATATGTTTATTCTCCCACTGCTAATCACAAAGTGAAACTTAAAAGCTAGCTTAACATATCACCTAACCCTAAGCTGGCTCTTGCCAGGTAATGTGCAGGTTCAAGGGCATCTGTGCCAGCATTCTCTGAGCCTGGAAACGTTTCCATGCTGAATCAAGTTGTTTCATGCGTCCAGCGGATGGAAGGTTTCGTTTGCATACACGCGCATTTGGGAAGTGCAGAGTTGTAATTCCCCTCTTCTAAGGTATGCAGGTATGCAGAGTATCGTGTTAACTGCTTTCCCTTTGAAAATCTGCGTCCCGCAGATCTCAAGGCTGGTTCGTGATGCTGGGAATTATTCTGATCGAGAAATAGCAAAATGTTGCTAAGTATGCTGGTATTAAGAAAAGAAGCATAGGATGAGCCAGAAGAGAGCGAAATGAGCGAATATGGAGGGTGTGGATATCCAATTTCGAAGTTATAGTTACTGAAATAAAGACAAAAGCTAAGACTTCAGCATCTATCGGCGAAGTTCGAAGTGTTATCTAACAACAACTTGGCGAAGAGTCCTTATTTTTCCCTGCGCCATAGAATTGCAAGATTAGATTATTGTCGTTCTAAATTCAGCTGGACAAATAAATAGGGAATAGTGTTTTTTCCGATGAAAAAAAATTTCATTTGGATAGAATATGTAAATTTAAACTCTACTTTGACAGTCTGATGAAATCGAATCAGTTTTTGCTAGTGGATCAGAAATACATATGTTCCTTTGCCCTTTCATCACTAATCACTACAGAAAAATGCTTGCAAATTTGTTTGGTTTGGTTTATGAGCAAGTAATTCAAACCACCTTGAATCGTTTAAAAATTACGCATAGTCTAATTCAAAAGACATGTCCTCAAAGATGGTGCGTATGGACAAAGCTACAGGACCGTAGTATATAGAGGAGCACCCGAACGAGACGATTCGTCATCGTACACATCAATTGGAGCAGTGTCTACAAATTCATTAGAAGATTTTGCGGAAATATCTTAATTAACGAATTTAAGCAAGGGTCACAATCTTGAAGGAAACAATTAATTTCCGCGTAATGGATCTGTGAATCAGCCACCAAAATCGTGTGATTTATCACCTTTAGATTATTTTATACAGAAATACGTGAAGTCGCTAGACTACGGCGATCAACCAGAGACAATGGAGGATTTGGAAGCTAATATTCCTGCTATTCGAAAAAGTGGTCGATAATTGGACTACCGCAGCGCTCATATATTTAAAATTGTATTTAACACCTACATACGTATGTGTGTCATAAAATTATCTTTCCACTAAAGCAAATTCAATGGATATTACCAGGATTAATATGTGTTAATTTCATTTTTAAATTCTTTACATTTTAAGTGTTTATTAAAATCGATAAGCCCGAAGATGTTGTTGCTTGTGTTTTTTATCCTTATTTGTCTCCTTTCGTAATCTATTAAACGCAAAACTATATAAACAACCTTTGAAACCTGCTTTAAGGGATTTCCCTGTCATTTAAATCCGTTCAGCCGGTTTTCGTGTAGCCTGTGACAAACAAAATAATAACTTATAGGTTACCTTATCTTTGCATAGACTTTTTTAAATCACTTTGGGAAAACCATCACCCAGAAACAGCATTCGATATTTAATGACAAGAACAAATGTTGAAAATCCGCCTCTATACATACTCGTATAGCACAATTTTATTTTTGGTTCTAAAAAACAGAAATATTTTAACGTAACCAGACGCATGGAGTTACAAATCGACCCCTGTATTGTATTTTCCTGCATATAAATGGAAAAATAAATTCCTGCAGACACTTTGTATTCTATGTATCCTAACCATTAAGTAAATGTTTGACCAGCTAAAAACAGTTTTTTTAAAATATACACATCTCCCTCTCAAAATCCATACCGCTGTTGGTCTTACAACAACAAACAACGAACTATCCTTGAACTATTGGTATACCTTAGCTCATCAATCATTCCCTTTTAAGACCAAGCCACAATCAAGTCACTTTCATATTTCTAATCGATTGTATGTTTTCCTGCATATTGGACATACAATTACTGAATTGAGGGAGTGTACCTCTGGAAATTCAGTGGTTACACGTATATGTACATTGTACATACATACTCGCGCCTGTGTTGCTATAAAGCCTAAGACCAAGGCTATATATGTATAACAATCAACAATTGTCAATATTTGTGTTTATTTCCGAAGGTTGTGGGGGATGACGACTGTTTAAAATTTCACTTCCACATCTGCAATGCAAGGAGGAGTGTTTCTAGCAATTTCTCAAAGTTTTCGCCTGTCTTGAGACTCAAAATATGCCACTGGAATAATATTCTCCTCAGTGTACCTTCTGACAATTGAATAGTTGTGAAAACTTACTCAAGGCAACAAGGCTTTATCTAACTTTAACTTGTGCAAACGTAAAGTGGTTTTGCATTGAGGGTTGTGTACGTATCGATATCAGTGTATTGATGTGGCTTTCACTTTATTACAATTAATGGAGAATTTTGACGAAAGGGTTGAAAAGTTGAAGAAAATCTTGTTTGTATTTACATTCCTCTTATGCGGAAAGAATAATAGTCCGTTGTGATTCCTCTCGAAAGATACTATACATTGCTTCAGAAGATGAAAGTTTACATATATTATTTTTATTTGTGCCTCCTTTTATGTTTATAATAGTCATTTTCCCTATTTAATCGTAAGAAGAACTTTTAGAATGAACTCTGAATAGAGAGGTGGGGAATCCAAGTTTTGCTACCTGGTCTGCATGTTCAATCGTCCGGCTGTGAGCTTAAGAGCAATTATACTTCTACAACATACAGTTGAAGCCAAAAATTGGCAGCGCTCTTCTGATGATTCGTTTCAAAATTGTAATTATATTTGGAAAATTATTGGAATCTCTCTCCTAATAGGTATTTGTCCAAAGCATGAAAATTGCAGTTGCCTACGAATGGTAAGATTTGCCAAGAGCTTCAAACCAATCAGTCGACGGTGAATAGCATGGAATAAATGGTTGAGTAAAACTGCTTTGCAAATATATCCTCTGTCGGAGGATCCTGCGAAACTGTCCCTCATAATTAGATGCGTAGGATCGAAATCACACTAGCATTTTCATCGACATGTAGGTGCTTTCGACACAACTTTTTGCGGCATGTGCCACTCGGCCAGGCAACATCGCGTAGACCAATCAGTGGATTTGAGAAGTATATGGTAATGAACATTACAGGGTTTGATTATAACTGCTGACTGCGTGCAATATGTGATGACAGGAGTAAACGTTGATCCTCTGTTTAATTCTCCCGACAGCTCTCACCTATATGCCCTTATACAGGTTATGTAGTTATAAAGCTGTATTTCCTGTGGGATCACACCTTGCGGCTGTGCGCTCTAAAGCACAGACAGCCGTTGACATCATCGACGATTTGTCCCCTAGAAATTAGCTTACGATCACTCCCCTCACAACTGATATTGTTTTCTTCACGAAATGGGGGCAGCTGACTAGTCTGACTCATCTAAAAAAAACCGACAACGTGCTGTCAATTTTGGGCCAGTGTGAAAGCAAAATATTATAACCCATATAACCAGTTATATCTTGATCGGTGGAATAAGCTTTAACGTAACTACGTGACTGCTATTTTTACCAAATTTCAAACAAAGTTCTGCTTCGGCTCCATGGTAGCTTTCCCAAGTACGAATGGCTCTGCTTTCAAAGTATTGATGAATCTCCCCTTCCACGATGTCGTAACTGGGCTTCACTTTACAAGCCATCCTCAGTGTAAAAAGAACAATGCACTGGCATTTTGATGACCTTGCACGTCGACTGTCTTTTGATTCGGGTCTTACGAACCTGCCTGATGCAACGACAGTAGAACACCTGTTCATTCGAATTGAGGCGAAGTATTGTAGTGACAGCCAAGCTGCACTTAAAACCTTTCGGAGCACTATTACTAATTGTAAATTACTTTGAGAAATCACGACTTCTCTGAATGCTGTCGGAAACTCAAGATTCCATGTAGTAATACTCGTACAATCGTTAAGCACAGCTTGAAGGAGGACTTCTAATAACCTTGTTGTACGTTAGAGTAACATGTGTCCTCGGTCAGAGTTTTCATTGATAGCATAATATGTTAGTTTCTGTTGAGTACAGCTGTCACGACTTCCCAAGATGTACCTATGGATAAACCAAACGAATACCTTCCAATATTTATAAACAAAACTGCTACGTTCTTCATTCTCTGTACAGAAAAGACTGTCTACCGCTTATTGTGGTCTTAATGGAGCACTATACATTGTTAAGCACCCTTATGTACATAATATAGGCGACACCTATTCGCGCTTTCCTTGCTGAAGGTGTTGATAAAACTTCAGCGCACTTTCTCAGCGAATATTCGGGTTAGGATCACATCAGGAAGCAGATAGTTGACACTGATATGATGGCTACTGGTACTGTAGGTAATTTATCAATGAAGCAATTATTCATCTTTATAGTTCCTAAAAAGAACATATAAATAGTACAATAGTCCCAATAGGAAAAGAAAGTAAGATCAAAACTGCTTCTTCTCCTTGAATTTAACATGTATGTAAATCTAAAGGTGCGTCCAGGTCGAACGAAGCATTTAAGAAATAAAAAACCATTGCTGATATATTTCCTAGTTTCACATTCGCAACAGAAAACTAGTTTGGTTTCTTGAGGGTTCTGAAAGAACGTAATCATTTAAACATTTAATTTTTTTGAATAATACTTCAACTAAAAAAATGTCATTTAAATGTTGAATGTATGGAATGAATGGAGTATGCAATTAAAGTAACATTTGAAGTCGTGTCCAAAATATCAAATAAGTTTCAAAAATTCCAAACCCTCTTACATACATCATGCCTCAGCATAAGAAAGCTCATAAAGTCTGGGAGGTATCCAGTGAGCCATTTATGTCTGGCTATAAAATTATTGTGTTCAACCTGGATAACACAAGTGCTTCGAAAAACCCAGTAACGATCCAGAGAAAATGGGAAACCTAGATGACGTTATACAGGCTCTACCCTAATATCTAGAGCTAGAAAAGCCTGTAGAAAACATTACAAGGTTCAACACAAATACGAGTACGCTTGAAACGAGTTGTCATATCAGCGGAAGTCGTAATGAAAAAGATATGCCACCGTGGAGTAAAAATCTTTCAAAATTAATAACTGAAACGCTCATATTGTTCAATGCGTAAAATAGAACGGTCAAACTGCTCCTTCCAACTGTTCAAGCCACTAGTGTAGACTAGCGTGCTCTACTGCAGAAGGCATAAGCAAAACTGCTACTGCACCTGGTCAGAATATCAAAAGTAGTCCGGGTTTGGGCCAGTAGGCAAAAACGAAGGTCGTCTTCATATACTCGTACTTATGAATGCGAGTATCATCGTTTGGAAAAACTATCCAGCAAAACCGAAGTCCTACGTATACATCAGCCTAACATTGTTCTTGCTTAAAGCAATGAAATATGTATTGATCACCTAACACCTTCTCAAAATTTCTGTATTCCCTTAAACACTCGGGTTTAAGATCTTGTAATAACCATAAGCCCCCAGAATTATATTTACTTCAAAAAAAAAATCTTTGCCACTGTTTTTTTTATCTGCTTATTAATTTAAATTTTTTGCATTATAATAAAGCACGACGCTACGAGTATTAAATCCTACCTCTTTTGAGTCCATTATCTTCAAGTGAAAAAAATTTCAGAACATTTTAGAAATAACACGCATTGATTAAAAACGTTTCTGAAGTTTTTGCCATTTGCTTCAGAAATATTGTCTGGACACATTTTAATATACGATTCTTATGAAGCTAAGAACTAACTAAAATTGTAAGCTTCCAAGCTTCCAAGCTTCTGTCACTGAGTAAATACCTTTTTCAAAATTCAAGTCCCAATTGAAATTATGAAATGTCGCCGCATAAACAGAGAATTACGAGTAGGTCCTTGAAATATCAACTGTATCTACCCCACCGTTTGGGTGAAATTCAACAAAATTAAGTTCACAGCCTTATACGAGTACATAGGATACATTCCTGTTTGTAGTCGGTATTGTCACAACGAATTAGTATGCTTCGTAGTTATTTAACGATAAACTGGCTGACATTTTCCAATTGAAATTCGACGAGTGCTAGTGGAGCTCTATATTGTATTCGAACCTCATCAGGTGACGGGAATATGAGATTGCAATGTCATCCTTAATTTTGATATTTCTCAGCCAACAGTCAAAAC
This sequence comes from Volucella zonaria, assembly GCA_963966105.1. NCBI lineage: Eukaryota > Metazoa > Arthropoda > Insecta > Diptera > Syrphidae > Volucella > Volucella zonaria. The sequence continues at coordinate 5,422,182 of CAWYQB010000001.1, read as the reverse complement.
GGGGGCTTACGGAGAATGGCATGGTAAATTATTTTGATAGCATAATGAGTTAACAGAAGGTATGGATAATATTCGTACCCGCCTATTAAGCACACTGCAGAGGCAATTTAAATATTAATTTCCCTCCTAATGAATACATTTTCGTGAGCTCGGGGATGAGAGCGAGTACTAAGCGCGTACCCGAGTCAAAATGCAAGTAAACCGAGAAAAGATGGCAATACGAGTACATGTCATCAGATACTCCTGGGTGACAAATTGTGTTTGTGAATTAACCCCTCGATTGTTTCTGCGGCAAGGTTATTTAATTGCTTTTTTGGTCTATGTTTGGTGGGTAATGGGGTAGTGGGTAGAAGCTTGCTAGTCGGTTAATGAAGGGTAACTGGATAAATTGGAAATAGAAAATGAGGAGTGGCACGTGAGAAAGGTTTGGAAATATTGGAAATTCCGACGATTTATTAGCGTTATCGATTTAATTCATTTACGTCAGGTTCGGTTATCAAAGGTTCTTTCACTCTTATTGTCTGTGGAACTTTTGTCGTAATGGTGTTTTGAGAATGAAATTTATTAGACTCACGACTCTGATAAGCGATGAATTTGTAAGGGAATTTGTGTGTCAACGGTCTGTGAGGAAAGCAAAATTTCTGTACCTCAGGGTACACATATGTCAGCGAGGGCTTTGAGATTAATATCTCTCTATTGTTTATGTGGGAAGGAAAAGTTAATCCTTGTGACAATGTCATGCAAAGTTATTTATTATCTGTTTGGGGATATATTTACTTTGACGGGTGATGTCACAACTTCTGAATATGGAGATGGATTTCGATTTTTAAACAATGATATCAGCTTTACTTAGGTACTGAGTCCTGCATATCATTTTTTGTATTCGAAACGGGTCCGGTTTTTTTTTTCATTGTTTTGAGAGTAGCAAAAATGATTCATGTTAAAGCAAAGACCGTGTGAAAAAGCAAAGAATCTTTAAACTAAAGATGCAAATTTAAATCGCGGGGAAAACTCCACCGTAACATGGTGACGGAGGAACTTCTAGGGAACCAACTTTAGGCCTCTGGCACTATCTTCTGAAGCGATTGGACCTCCAAGTTGGGGATTCTGCCGTTGGTTTAATTAGTTAGCCACATATAGCACTATATGTAGAAAGCTACAAACTACGGAATTGATCGAGCAAAGAAAGGATGAATAACTGTGATATATAGTATATTATGATTGCTAGGGAGAGCAGAAACAACACCTATTAAGATATGAATTTGTCTTCAGAGGAAGACTTGCTGACTTTAATGAGCATCAAGACTAAATGAGCCAAATATGCGCTAACGCTAGCATAATATAAAAAAAACTTACTGAACATTTGGAAAGATTGCTTCTGTAGATTGTTTAACGCCGAAGGGGAGCAACATTCCGCTGTAAAGCAGAACGAACTGGGTATCTAATGTAGACGACGATAGAGAGAAACTTGATAACAACAATACTGTTAAAAAAACGGATTGTTTTTGAAACAGCAGCGGTTAACTTACTCAGGCTCGTATATCAACTTATCCGTAAAATATGGTCGAATGAAACTGTCTCCGGTGAATGGAATCTCAACATCATTTGCCCGATTCTAAACCAGGAAGACCCTCTGAACTTAATCAATCTCATTAAAATCTCCAAAGCGTACAAAATTATCTACCGATGCTTATATCAATAATTTTGTATGTAGGTCCTTATCGGTGCAGTTTCAGGTATAGTTACTTCATTATCGACAAGACACAAAAACTTTAATAAAATAGGATAGCAAAAGAAAATCGTTATTTTGTAATTTTTTTACTACTAAAAATAAGACTAACGAATTAAAACAAGGTCACAAAATGCAATGAAAACTCTTAGAGTGGTAACAATGCGCGAAAATGCATGGAAACATATTTGTAAAAAACATCAGCAGAATGATGTGTCAAAGCATGTACGAGTATATGTATTATATTTGTTAAGGAGATTGTGTAATGTGTTCAAACATATGGGCAAAAAGCAACAACCAGTAAGACTAAAGCTTATGGTTAATATTGATACAGATTTGTCGCGAGCACTTATTTTATTTGAGACAAAGCCAAGTGTCTCAGAAATTGCATCTTTCTATAGGTACATTTCTATAGAATGGGTGTTATTTTGAGAGGTTTTTAGTTTAACTGCAAACACTTTTCCCAGTGACAGTCCATTTGATAGTTAACTGGCTGCTGCTTTTAACAGCAGAGCAACGCTTGCAAATTATGAAAATTTATTTCGAAGTTCATGGTTCAGTTCGTGAAACTTTCCGTGGACTACGTCCATTTTAAGGTCCATCTGGGCAAGTAATTCGAATAACCATGGATAGTTTTCGCACCACGCATACTTTAATTGATAGTATGCAACCGAAAATATGTATATTACGCACCAAAGGAGCTATATCTTCTGGGGAGCGTGCTATTGAGCAGAAGCCAAATTAGTCGGTTCGCCATTAACCATTGGGGCTGTGTCCATTTATTTTATGAAAGATTTTGTCGAAAGATTTTGGTTTGCGAGCTTAGAACATCTACGTCGTGCAAGAACTGAAGCAATAATAAACAGATCATCGGTGAATGAACCGAAAACGAGGTTCCTCTTGATCCTCAATACCAAATTGTGTTCAGCGATGAAGCTCATTTTTAGTTGAGTGGTTACGCCGCATTCGGGATGAATAAAATCAATAAGCCATTATTGAGACACCGTTACATCTAAATGAAGTCACTGTTTGGTGGCTGGTGGATTAACTGGTTCATACTCTTCAAAAATGATGACGCCTAAAATCCATGATCAATGTGTCCTTGTTTTCCAATTCAACAGCATTAACAAGACAGTGCAACATGCTACACAGAGTGCCATAGTCATTTCAAAGAAGGAGACATACGCTAAGCACACAATTTTGGGTAATGGGCCTGTGAATTGGCCTCCAAGATCATATGATATAATATATTTGGATTATTTTCTGAGGAGTTGTCTACCGTCGCTGGTCTAAGCCGAAAAATTGGTCGACTTCCAGATTGCGCTTCATTCGAGCCAGTCCTGGTGCCCATATACCCGGAATCATATATCAGAACTAATTAATTATATTTCCAACAAAGCCAATAACATACATAGGTTTACCTTTAATTCGAAATATGTATACACCTTAAAGGAATACCATTTATTGACGACACATTCAAAAAGTATGCTTTGAAAGTAAAGTACCATATATTCGCAAAGAATGGCGCTTAATTAATTCTGTTTGAAATGGAGTTATTCCAGAGAAAAGTCATAATTCGATTATAATGGCAAAATTGGCGACAATATCAAAAAAATAAAGGGAATTAAAGCAAATGTTTCTAAGGAGGTCTACTAAAAAGGCTAGTATTATGAATGTTACCTAACCCGTCACACAAATAAGAATTTGCAAAACCAACACTCTGGATTATACTCCCAAATATAAAAATATGACAGTAGACATAAGTTGATTTTGCATAGTTGGCTTTTGCTCTTGATGAGAACAAAAATGTCGTACTCAACACTTCTAACTGGAAATAACATACAATAGCTTTATGTTTATTAAGAAAAATAAATTTAGTTTCGATTTAGAACTCAAACCATTCGGTCTTTTACTCGTATTTTATTCGTCATCCCCACTCGTAATGGGCTCTAAACATAACGCTTGAATTTCGGTATATGGTAGATGTCTTTTATTTTGAGACCTATCAATCTTACTCAATTGGACACTGTCAATTTTCTTTTCATCCCTTAGAGCAAAACATATTGAATCTGTATTCCTGATGTAAAAATTTGGAAAAAATACCTATGGCAGAGTTAAGCAGTAATAAAACAACTGCCTTCTTTAAAATTTGGACTTGCATTATATTAAGCAATATTTCAGTAAATGATGCCACTAGCAGAAAGTTCAATGCAGCCACTGTCCCCAAAGAAATACCCAAATGCATGTCAAATTAAAGATTTTTGTCTTTATAAAGTAATTATCTATGTATGCATAAAAGAAAGAGTTCAATAAACTGATTTTCTTTGTTCGATTTTATTTAGGTAAATTATCTTAATTGTCTAATGTTCAAAATAATAAAGTTAACCTCCTGTGCAAAAAAGGTTAAATTCCAAAGCGAAGCTAAATACAAAAATTAATATAAAAATTAATTTATGCAATATATAAACACAAATTTAAGTCCCAAAAATAACAATATATAATTAAAATCGGAACGAAAAATATTGATAACTAATATAAAATATACACAACATCCCATTTGTTACTTACACTATAGTAAATTGATTATTGATTGATGATTTTTGGATGAAACTTGAGTTCTTTTTTTAACTGAGGGAAGTGTGAAAGTTAATTTACAATTTATTTATATGTACATATATGCCAAAAAAATATAATACATATACAGGGTGTCCCTAAAATCAGCGTTAACCCGGACATGGGTGATAGGTCCAGTGGTGTTGGTTATCACAAAATCTAAATCATGTACTTTTAAAATTATTGGCATTCAAAAAAAAACGGAGAAATATGACACCCTGTGACGATCTTTCTAGAACTGTGACCGCAAATTTTTACTCTTCTTCGATTTTTTTTTTGTTATGTAACCCCAAATAACTCTTCTGCAAATTACAGTCCAAAATTGAAACATAACTATGTACTCGTATATCGGTTTTAACTAAAATATTGCTTTTTTGTCCATCCATGTATCTGAGAATCATTAATCACCCAACTTGAACTGACTGCACTGACAAAAAAATGTACTGTGCCATTTTGGCAAGCAACTTTAAGAGAGCGCGTATTAAGTTTGGATTCCAAAATGGTATGACACTTGTTAGACTAACGCTTAATTGAGGACAGAAAAAATATTTTGTTAAAGAAACCCGATTCATAGTTAATTCTTTTTATTAAGTTAAAATAAGTACCAAATGTGGGCGAGACAGAATGTGACGCCGTGATTGAGACGGATAAACACACCATTTCGTGTGAGTGAAACAGATAGAGATGCCACCCTTGTCATTTCATTTCATTTTTTTCCTATCACAGAGCACCCAGAACACTACATTCCCTTGATGTATACTCTCAGGAGTATAGGACAGGAGAGTACGATAACTTAGGCGCCAAAAATTGATAACGGTCTTTTGTAGAACAATTCAATACTAGCATTTTTCATTATGAGAGGGGGTGGGGTTCATCTCGCCCCGTTTAGGAGGTAGGGGCCATTTAAAAAAAAAGTTACTTAAATAGAAAAAAAGTTATTAAAAAACAACGGCAACACTTAAAATGAAGTACTATACCGGTTGTGAAAGCCAGAAAATGTTCTTTAATCTTAAATTTAAATTAAATTATTTATGTCAATGGTTTTTGAAAAACTCGCATGTAAACTCAAAATTTTGATAAAAATAAACTTAAAAAAAAAGTTTAGACACGCTTTACCACCAGTGTATCAAAAAAAACAACGGTACAAAGGTCAAACATTTGTTCGGTTATATTTTTGCATCATTATCAAGTGCATTACACATTACATAAGTACAAACATACATATTACCCAAAGTAAATAATTTGCTGCAACATTCGAACATGTGAATATTCTATAATGCGAATCAGCAAAACTTTGTCATTAGTGTGAACTTTGAAATTTTGGAATGAGTACTGTAGATGAAGAGAATTGATGAGATAGGCGTCAGCCTAACGAAAAGCACCTACCCCGAGCGGAGCAACGAAGTTGCGTGAGCGGGACCTGCAGCATGCGAAAAGTGAGTTTAAATCCCTTAATCCCGAGAAGCGGACCACCCGGGTACTGTTAAATAAGAAAACTGTTGATATAGGCGCCTGCCAGATGTTTAATCTATTATTCATTCACTTACCTCAATGAAAGACCACGTAGTGGGTGGCCGTGGTTCAAGTGGTAGTGGACCTAATCGGAAGGTTCGGTGTTCAAATCCCAGCCTCGCCCGAAAGACATATCATCCATTTTTTTCAGAACGAAAATCAAGTAAGACGAGTAATTGACTAGAAATCAACATCAAGCCAACTTCCACTAAGAATTTAGTCTCCCCATTAAATGTTGGATGCCACCCATGGAGCGAAATAACTACTGAGCCCAAACATCTTTCATTCTCTCTCTTTTCCATTTTCCAGAAAACTTAACACATGCTAAGGCATTATAAATGTATTCATACCCACTTGAGTGTTAAGTTCTTTAAAAAACCAAAAAAAAAACATAAATGCTAAAAAAACAAAACAAAAATAGAAATTTTCAATTTTCTCAAAAATTGGAAGACAGAAGACCGTTTTTTGTGTTCGATTCAGAATTGATATAAGCATTGACCACAAAAGGCAATTTCTCAATTCGCAATTTTGGAAAAAATTGGTCTAAACTTTTTTTTTTTAATTTTTTTTATCAAAATTTTGAGTTTACATGCGATTTTTTCAAAAACTATTGACATACATAATTTAATTTATATTTAGGATTAAAGAACAGGTTTCTGGCTTTCAAAGCCGGTATAGTACTTCATTTTAAGTGTTGCCGTTATTTTTTATTTTCTATTTAAGTAATTTTTTTTTAAATTGCCGCTACCTCTTAAACCGGGCGAGATAGGCCCCCCCTCACCCATAGAAAAAAATGCTTGTATTGAACTGTTCTACAAAAAACCGTTATTATTTCTTGGCGCCTCAGTTAACGTACTCTTGACCGCGACTAAACGTCATCTACCTATCTTGTATCTTACAACAAATGTTCAAACTGTTCGCCTTCAACGGCAATTCAAGCTCTACATCTTTTTACAAATGATCTGGTAATAAGAGGGGCATATCTTCTGGAGTTGATGTCTTCAACGGCTTCTGCAATTTTATTTGGCGCACCTCGTTTAAATTTTCTATCGGCTTAGAATAAACTTTTTCATTTACTGCTCCCCAGTAAAAAAAAATCGAGTGGATTTAAATCAGGTGAACGGGGTGGCCACGAAATTGTACCAGACCGCCATATCCACCTGTTTCCCAATCGAGGAGCTCTCGTACTGTGCGAGCACAATGCGCTGGGCAGCCATCTTGTTGATACCACATGCATGCATAAATATTTAGTGGCAGGTCTTCCAATAAATTTGGTAAGTAGTTCCCCAACAAATCTAAATAAACCTCGGCATTCAAGTTCTGAGGCAGCTCGAATGGACCAATAATTCTACCATTCAAAATTCCCGTCCACATGTTTACTTCAAAACGGTACTGTGATTTATCTTTCCGCATCAAATGTGGATTTTCCAGGTGCCGCTTGTGCAAATTGGGGAGGTTTGTGTAACGGTCCCTTTTAAAAGTTGATGGGGGGTGGCCGTGGTGTAGTGGTACTAGCAATCGCTTTTTATCCAGCGCATTGGAAAACTGCGGTGGTACATCCCATACCTAAAAGAGATAAAGATACTTCCAATCCGGCGAATCTCCGCTCGATCAGTCTTCTTCCAAACATCAGTAAGGTTTTCGAGTCCTGACTAAGTGGGTTGAGGACAAACATATAGTTCCGGATAATCAATTCGGTTTCAAGGAGGGGCATGACATCATTCATGCTGTGTCGAAACTGGTTTCTGATATCCAATGAAACAAAGGCAAGAACCAGTGCACTGGTGCCTGCCTGATTGACTTGGAGAAGGCCTTCGATACCGTATAGTTAGAAGGACTCTTTTTCAAGCTGGACAGGTTGCGCATTAGTATATTCTTTTTGATATGCTCTCCAGTAGGCAGTTCATCGTGAAGAATGGCAATGTGACTTCTGCTGGATCATTTAACATTAAAAACGGTCTGCAACAGGGTGCGGTAAATTTGCCGATCCTATTCAACATTTACACAGGTGATCTGATAGGTTCGCTTCAACATGCCATAGCGTACGCAGACGACTTAATCGCGTACAGATCAGGTCCAAGGATTGAGGTCATTAACATACTTTTGCAGCGTGACTTCGATAAAATTAAACAATATTGCGATGAATCGGAAACCATTCTGTTTAGGACGCCTTTGTCTGGGGCCTCTAGGGATACCAGAAAGAATTGGCGAAAGTTCTCTATCGTCGGACAACATGGACAGCCACTTGCTTGTCGAAATGTAGTCAGATACCTTGGGATCTGGCTAGATCAATATCTGTATTTTAACAAACATATAGATGTTGCTCTGGCCATAGCCAAAGGTGCTTTTGCCCTTACAAAGAGACTGTTTTATAACAGCCAACTCGATGCGGGGGTGAAGGTAATCTGTTACATGGCCCTTATCAGGCCCATGCTTGTACTCGTATTTGGGTGTCAACGTGAGAACAAGTTTATTGGAAAAGATTCGGGTGTTTGAGAGGGCTTGTCTTGGGACTTGTCTTCACTTATACAGAACACCAGAGTCTGAGTACATAAAATTCTATCCTAATGAGGTTTTGTACAATACGGCGAACCTGATAAGAGTGGACAATTTCATCATTAAGTTGACTCGAAGGCACAACCTGATCTCGGGGGCTTACTACCCCAATTATATGTATCACGAGAGAGCTCGCCTTGACGGCTTTATTCCTCCAGAAGCGTTCCTCTATCTAGATAGTAAAGGTCTGATCCAGGACAGATTGGCGGTGCCGCTAATCTTCCACGTCGCTCGAACAGCTGCGGACAGGCGACTCAACTACGACAGGGACGTCGCACATGGCAGTGCGGAGCGTCTCCGGTTCAGTAGGGCGGTAGGGAGTCGTGACAGGAGGGATGTTGCTCAGCAGCACCAACAATTTTGGTGGCTTGATGAGGGCGAGAATGCTTCGTCGTCGAACTCCTCCAGTGATAGGTAGCTTCATGTGAAGCAGAGTGGGCCAGCCTAATTATCTTTTATTTTTGTTTTTTAGCCATGGCTAGATTTTAAGAAAAAAAAAATATAAAAAAAAATAAATAAAAATAAAAAATTATAAAAAAAAAGTAAAATATAAATATATACATATATGTATATGTATATGCATAAGTGTATGAATGTATTATGTAAGTACGTTAAGTAGATTAAGATTTATTTTTTAGGTAGTATGTAAGGTTAACTAAAAAAAAAAAAGTCCAGAAACTAAGTTTTTCTAATTAAAATAAATTTTCTTAGTTTTAGTTTTAATAAATGTAAAATACAGAATAGACTGTAAGTAACGTCGAAAGACATAGATTAAGTATTATGTTTAACCTAGAGTGCCCGCAGTATAATTAGATTATTAGATTATTTTTAAGTTATTTAAGCTAATTTTTATGCGTTTTTTTTGTGTAGCCTGTAAGAATTAATTAATGAAGTATAATAAAAATGCATTTCAATTGAACTAGCAATCGCTTCTCACTCGGAGGGTCAAGGTTCGAATCCTAGCCGCGGCAAGTTTTCATTTGTGTAATTGGAACTCAGTCAGAAAAATCTGCGTGTGAGAAGGCATAACACTGACATGTAGATTTGGCTGTTGTAGGGTTTTCAAGCACAAATCAACCGTTAAAATTCACAACCGGAATCATTCCGAGTGAGGAAATCTCTCCGTCCTATTCGGATTCCCACCCCTGGAGAGCCAATATCGAAACCGAATACACCTGAGTTTCAAACCACTACATCACAACAATGCTTTCCTTTCTCCTCCTTCTATCTTTCCGCCCGCGCAAAGGCAACAGTAAAAGGGTATCATAACCCCTTAGGCACGCGTAAATTATAAAAAAAAAAAAAAATACGCCCGACCATAGAATTTTTTCGAAAAATCTCGGATTTTCTCTGAACCTCAGCAACATCGTTTGACAAAATTGCACTCTTTCTGCATAATCTCGGGGTAGTAGACTTTGGACTCATAGTACATGGTACGGATGGAGGTGGTTTTTCCTTAGAATTCGGTGTGCTGTACTTTTGGGCACTCATATGCCTGCTTCAATTGCACGTACTGAGGTACTAGGGTCTTGTGCGACTGCTTATAAGACTTCGTCCTCGTAAGGCATGACGGGTCTTCCCTCACCAACTATTCGATTTGAAAAGCGACCCTCTGAGAATGACCGGTGCACATTTAAAAACACTCGATGATCTTAATGACGCTGAGCGTTTGGGTATCTCTCATGATAAAGTCTGGCTGCAGCACTAGCATTACACCTCCATTCCCCATAAATGAGAAGCATGTTAGCATATTCCTGAGCAGTGTTTCGAGATGGCATGATGGCGTTCACACTACACAATCACAGGATCAACGATCAACACTAGTCCAGAAGAAATCCAGGTTCGACAGAAACGGTCAGATGGCAAATCAAAGGCGCAATGCAATGAAGTCCAATTAAGAAAGCCGAAGTTGTAAGCACGAAATCAACACGAATACAGAATAATACGCTGTAAGCGAAGGAGCGTAAGATACCCACTGAAGTATTGCACATTTTTTTGTCAGTACAGTCAGCTCAAGTTGGGTGATTAATGATTTTCAGATACATGGATGGACAAAAAAGTAATATTTTAGTTAAATTCGATATATGTTATATTTCAATTTTGGACCGTAATTTACAGAAGTGTTACTCAGGGTTACGTGGCAAAAAAAAATCGAAGAAAAGCAAAGATTTGCGGTCACAGTTCTAGAAAGATCGTCACAGGGTGTCATATTTCTCCGTCTTTTTTTGAATTCCAATAATTTTAAAAGTACATGATTTAGATTTTGTGATAACCAACACCACTTGACCTATCACCCGTTTCCGGCTTGACGTTAATTTTTGGGACACCCTGTATATTGAATTAAAATTTCTTTTCTATCAAACCAAACAATTCTCTTCAACGAAGAGATTTCGTATGTTTACTGCGTTACCATAATAAACGATAATAATATTTCGCAAGGTAATCATGCAAATTCAGTGAAATGCCACAAAATCAGGGAATTTTAGATGAACAATTAAAATAAGCTAATGTCGTACTTTCATTTGTGTATTTTATTTTTTTCGTCTTGTTTTATAAAGTCGATCCAGACAATGGCATTTTTATTGGACGGAAGTTAGATACATATAATAGATAACACAAGGTATCAATATTATGAAAATACAATAAAAGTGATGCCAATAGATATTAAAGCTAAATAAGGAAATGATTTAATATGTTTATAATATGTAATTACATAAGCATGAATGTAATTGGTAACTTAATTTCTGATTTCATTTCAAATTTCTTTGTTAACATAGTTCGTTCGTTTCGAGTAAATTAGTATCTTTCCGGATCTCGTCACTAGGGCATCGTTTGAATTCTTTCTGTATACTTGCGTTTCTTCACTGACTACTTGATTTGTTGATGATTCGTTATATGTAACATCGCGTATCCTCCGTATTTGAATCCTTGATGTGACTTCGGCTCTCATTTAAGTTGATACTAAAATTTTGCAGTAACGAATCTAAATAAGGTGCTTTACTATAATACTATGAAATTGATTACTTTCTCTCAAATTTGGATTTGGTAGATTGCCTCCAAGTCTCCTCCCGAGGATTAATTCTGCTGGGCTAAACCCATTAGAAAGTGGTGTTTTCTTGAATGCTAATAATGCTAATTCGAAGTTTGATGTGTTTTTCTTCAGTGGGTTTTTTGCGACTTTTACTCCGGTTTCTTTTGACTGGTGATATTGAGGACTACTCGTGACTACTTTAAAGGACCAATCTGAAGGAAACCTTCGGAATTCTGGAATTGCATTCCGCTGTCCCTATAGATATACTGGGGTATACCTTGACAACTAAAAGTACGTTTACAGACCCTTATGATAGCTGTTATCTGCATTAGTTTCAACTCGAGACTTAAAAGTACATACGAGTACATGTGCTGTATGTTATTTAAATTGAATAGATCCATGGCAACCTTTTTCTAAGGTAATTTGGAAATTTTGAAGGTATATGGTAGAAGATTCATGTTTATTTTTCGCATGCTGAATACATCTTGGATAGTTTCTTATGTTACCTTCAATTTCTTTTGAGATTCCCAGCCACTATAGTGTCCCTTGAGACCGCTTTCTGGTCTTTGTTAGGCCCAAGTATCCCAAGCAGCTTTGATAGCATAGCGCTTCTTAATTTTTTTGGAATTATTATCCTGTTTCTCCGGAAAAGCAGATTATCAATTATCAGCAATTGTCATCTCATCAATGACTGAGCAATAGTCTTACAATAATTATAAAACTCATGAGTTCTTGACATTTTTCGTCCGCTTGTAGTGCTTTTATTATATTCGTAATGTTTTTGTCTTTGTGAATATGCTATATTGCGATATTCGATGAACGTGTGCATCTATTTCCTCCTCAATATCGTTCGAAGTTGGGTTGTTTTCAATGAATGTTCTTGATAAGTGATCAGCAATAACTAAAGTTTTTCCTGGTGTATACGTGATTGAATAATCGTGTCTCATCCACCTTATGCGGATACATTGTAATGTGGGTATTGGTCGTTAGGAGCTGAAGGTCTGTTTCTATCAGATTCATATTTTAAAATATTTTCCACTTAATTTTTTTTTAATTTTGAGCATGCTCATGCTTCTCTTTCGATGTTAGCGTAATTCCTTTCTGCTTGCGTTAGGGTACTTGAGATATAAGAAACTAAGTATAAATATTGCTCGTACCTCTGCATGGAAGCATCACATGGAACAATAGTTTCTCTTTTCGAATCATACTTCTTCAAAATGGATGGTAACGTGAGGATATTCTTTGTTTGATTAAACGTTTCGCCCAAAGATTTTTCCTGCAAGGAAGACTTGTAATCGACTCCAGTGTTGATGACTTGTTTTGGGATATATTTTCCGATGAAAAAATCCAGGAGCTGTTGAAAATCTGTGAGGCTAGTTGGAAGACTCATCTCTGCTATAACGTTGCTATTACAGATTCAGTTATTTTTACAAACCAATTTAATCAACATTTTGCCTCAATAGTGCAATGTCTTGTTCAACGACACAACTCTTAAACTGTACAATTTATGATAACAGTTTCGTTTTCGTTTTCGTGGCCATTTCGTGATTTGTACTGCTTAAAAAAATTAGCACTCTTAAAATCTCGCATTCTTGTGCTGACAGTTTCAGCACAAGTTCTACGTTGAAAAAAATCACCTTAAACGTGTAAATGTTTTGGCCTACCTTTTTATTTCAAATAAGTTCTCGGAACCCTCCCAGAATTGTTAAAACAGGCGAATGTAATTAACTCCAATTTTCAAAAAGGGAAGCAAACAAAAAGAAGCGAACTACAGACCGATTCCCTTGCTGTTTGTAATACCTTAAGTCTTTGAGAAAGCTGTAAAATATAGAGTTCTTAAATTTCTTACTAAAATTAACTTCTTAAGCGTAAATCAAATTGGTTTCAAAAAAAACCGTTCCAACGAAAATGTATAACTAGATTTTGCCAACATATCTACAAGGTACTTGTATGTAGTTCAGCAATGTTGCGCTGGACTTTTTGTAGACATAACCAAGATGCTTGACATGGTAGATCATAACATTCTTTTGACTAAATTGTATCGCATATGATTTCATGACTTGCATTGATTGGTTTGCATCTTATCTTAAAAACAGGACGCAAATAGTAAAAATTGGTAACAGTTTTGGATAATCTCAAATTGTCAACCTCGATATTCCCCAAGTTCGTATCCTAGGTCCGTTATTCTTTTTAATCTACGTTAACTCGGTGTTTAGTCTTCAATTTGTCGAAAAACTTAAGGCTTTTGCAAATGGCTTCACGTTTGCGTGTTGTTCAAACAACCGCTTCAACCCCATTGCCGGAATCAACCGAGAACACAAGTTTATAGTTAGCAGTAAGACTAGACTCGTATACATCAGTCTCTGTAATGGTACAGAGTCCCTGAATTCAGATTTAGTCTACATTAATGCGATTGTAATACCTTATATAATGAAAATGTTGACTGTAATATTAATTGCTTCGAGATTGGGTTAGTTAAATTTTATAAGTACTTAGGAGTTGTAATAGACCAAAACCTTAATTTGGTCGAACATGTTTCTACTTTGAAGCAATATTTGTTACCCACTCTGCGAAATTTTTATCGGCTTCGAAAGCACTACTTTAAAAAATATTTATTTTGGAATCTTCCATACCAGATTAGAATATCGCCCTAAAAATGTTCTTTATTAGAGGTGGTTACCATCAGTGACACCCATAACCTTTGAAGCAGCACAAGTACCATGATAAATATTCCACCTTTACGCACTTCGATCTTCGAGCTAACTTTTACTTTGTTTTATCCTGCAAAATGTACAACACTCTTCCCGAAGATATACGAAGCATGAAGTCTTTAAAGAAATTTTTATTTACTGTAAAATTGTGGCTTTTGAAATATAATCATCATGAAATTTAAATTTTATTAGGCTTCATCATCTACTCTAGACGAATAAAACTGCTATTTAATTCAAAAATTGTTTTTCCTTCCGTTTTTCCCTACATTATTAATTTTATTTCCTCCTTTATCATTCAAATTAAAAATGTTTTATAATTAACCTTTTAAGTTTATATATATGTGCAATGTTTTCCACCCCACTCTGAAATATTTATAATGATGTGTCATTTATCTAGATTGAGTACTAAATGCCTCTAACTATTCTCTTCATTGTAAGACAAGAATTGTAATAACATTATCAATTAGGTTGTACATTAACTTTTTGAATAAAGAATTAAAAAAAAATTTATTTAAATATATGCCATCAAGCATAATTTCTGCACCAGCAATAGTGTGTCCTAAATATTTTATTCGCTTCCACCAAACTCCGGTTTTTTCTTGTTCAGTTTCATTCCTGCTTCCTATATTTTTTTAAGTACTCCTCCCACCAAATGGCATTAAAAATGTAGTTAGGTCCTGAGACTCTTCAGATAACGGCATCTATCAAAATCCACTATTTGCATCCAGTTTCGTAAAGACTTTGCCCCTGTGATTTGTGATAAAAAGTAATCTATTCCCGGTATCGGATGTAACATAACTGCAGTTTATTTTAACCCATATATTCAAATGTACAAGATCAACACAGGTCCTAATGCCATTTTTCTTTGAAATGATGACCATAGCTAAGCACCACTATGACGCTTTTTCAACAGATGCTATCACAGCTTCCATTTCCATTTTATTCAGCTCCTTCTTGATACCAAAGGAATATGCACTGGCATATTCTTGGTGTTGACATGGCGTATGGTTCCGCTTCCGGTTTAAACTCGATTGTATAACTTTCTTTCCCGTAAAAACTTGAAGACACAACAAAAATACAATTTTTCTGTCCCCGTTTTTCCCATTAAAGGTGTTATTTCGTCATTTGTACAATATTATACATAAATCACTTCCTCTATCTATTTTCCCAAATATATTGATTTGTTGCCCGACCCCTAAAACCAACGTGGGAAAACGTGCCATGGAACTTGTTGATCTAGTGTCTAGATTCAAGTTTGCATTTAATACAATTTCGTAAAATCAGCTATTTAAAGTTTATAAATAGAGATGTAACAAATTAAATGGGTTGAAGTTGAAATCAAAAGTTAGAAGCATTCAAATTAATACAATTGTAATAAAAGTATTTAAAAGTCACGTAAATAATTTTGTTTTATTTATTTATAAAGTGAATTCAGTTACTTTGTTAAAAATCCCAAGGGGATAAAGTTGAAATCATAAAAAGGCAATTCGGCTTGGAATATCGAATAGATCCTGGTCTGCCCACAGAACCAAGAATCTAAACCTCAATCTAGATCCTCATCTCCGTCCTTCAAATTCTGATGCTAATACCAGTGATCGTACCCAGAGATCGACTGAACCGACGAGAGTTTCAACAACATCCGATATTACTTTTTTTCTTCAAAGTATATTGATGTGTTTTTGAGAAAAAAAAATCCAAAAAGATACATTTTTTATTTATTTTTCTTTATTGTACCAAACAGTATAAAACGTTAGATAGTGATATCATAAAAGCAAACTAATCCGAAGAAAGTTCACTGCAGCTGTCTTTCCAACATTTAAAATTATAATGGTCTCCTTTTTTGCTGTTTCGGCGAAAACATCTATGTACATCCCACATCTTAGGTTCAACTTTTAGTTGAAGATGTTTGACGCTATTAAACCATTCTCCATTATGCACTTTCTCAAGTGGTTCTGTTCATAGTAAATTAACGTCTTTCATTTTGAAAATTTTAATCTATCTTGCTGCGAATCGTTTTACTTGAGCCCATGTTTAGACTATGGGATTAAGCTCGCAGTGGTAAGGCGGCAATCGGAGTACTTTGTGTCCATCCCGAACAGAGCGTCAAACTTTTTGACATTTCTTTCTTTTTGCCAGGCATTTTTCGTAATCATGTCTTTCATATCCACATCTCATACACTTATCTATTTCTATCTCCTTGGTTTGGTGACGCTGTTTGGTAGTTTTTGATCCTCAAACCGCTCGACTTTGCCCACCGATGTTGTGTTCAACTGTAAACCCTTTTTTTTGAATAAAATTGTTCTACCTGGCAAAGCGAAAAAATAGCCTTTTCTAGGGAGAGATTCCCCGCAGTGCTTCGGTTCCTATCGAGTATAGGTATAAACGATATATAAATTTCCTCGGCTTTTTCGCCATGCACTATATAAAAGATTTACCTGAGTTTTTTCGCTTGTCTCCTAAATCCTTTTTCCTATACGACAGCGCTCAAATCTTCGGATCCACCTCCACCAATTAGATGGCACAAATGAGAACTCCTCCGGAGCAGTAAGGGTCAGTTGTATGCTGGAATTTCTTCGAGCTGCTGCTGCTATTGTATTTACTTTGATTTTTACTGAGGTGCTCGTTTTATCTGTTTTTTCCCCATTTCCCATTAGAGACAGAGGGAATTTTAGCACGTGTTGTCAATTAATTTTCAATTTCTTTAATTTTTAACATTTAACAGTTATTCATATTGATTTTGTTGCCTTGTATTTTTTCCTTTAATCCTTCCAGTCTTTTCCAATTTTCAATTTTCGACTCTTCTCTAAATTTTGCGATAAAAACTATCACGCCCAGTAACAAAAAGGTAATAGTTCAGGTATTCGGATATATGGCCTGAAGGCCTTCATGCACCCCTAGCATCCCTAGGTATGACAGGTAACGTTTCTCAAAAATATTCACTCTATTCTTTACGAATCATAGAACATCTTTCCCTTTTACATATTTCCTTACAAGGGGATTGTTTATCATATGCATATGTGAAATGATTTAAGTCAGTTGGGCTAAAATATATTTTCCAAATCCATCGGGATACGGAAAACTTTCAAAATGTGCTTAAATTCCCAAAAGTCGGAATTCGGCATAAAGCTTTGAGCTGCTGATGAGCCAAACACTTTCATAAAGTTTAACCTAACTCTTAAATTGTTTTCCGTTAAGTCGAAAAAATGATATTAGCTAAGTGGCCGCCGCCAAAATTAATGACCATTCGGGCCCGGTTTGTGGCATTTTCTATCACTCTTGTCAGAACTTCCGGCGATAGGTCCTCGCATTCTTGACGGATATTCTCTTTGAGGGCTTCAAGAGTCTAAGGTTTGTTGGCAAAGACTCGTGACTTCAAAAAAAACCCCACAAAAAAAGTCTGGAACGGTTAAATCAGGCGGTTTTGTCGGCCAGTGCAAATCGCCAAAACGAGAGAGATTATGAGAGCCGGAAATGCAGCACTCGGAATTTCGATGTGGCTCGTGCAGTATGCGCCGTTGCTCCATCCTGTTGGAAATACATGTTCCTCAGACGCAATTCATCCAATTAAAGAAGAAGAAAGTCGGTGAACATGGCTCAATAGCTGTTTACTTTACAAATGTCAAAGTAGAATTGCCGCCATTTACAAAGATTATAGCTTCTTCCGATAGGGTGATGACTTTTGCGCCCCCCAGTGGAACTTCCATGGGGACCAGATAGTAGTGCATTTAGAATTCCTTTCAGGTTGTAATGACTAACAAATAAAGACAAATAAAATAATCATGCTATATCCGAGAATATTCGAACGTGAGGCGGACTTTACGCTTGAAAGTATGAAGAGATATACGAGTAATTCCATTCGTAATTTCGTTGGAACACTTGTGTAAGAGGCAACTGAATAGCCAATGTTGGTATCACCTATGAATTTTATAGCAAAGTATTGAATGCTATCTAACAAAGTTCAAGTTGCTCTTGACCAGATGTGGACATTGTACTCAATTTTGGGTGAATCGGATCAGGCGAAATCTAGACAAGTCACAGCATTTTTGATGATACCGAATACTAATGTTGGTCAACACAAACACACACTCTAAGAAATACAGAAAACTTAAGAAATGCCATGTATTGACCAACACATAGTGAATCTACATAATATCGGAAGGACCTTACATACGATGCCGTTTCCATACTACGAGTGCATCTCCTGAATCGGGCAATAACCATAAAGTTCGGAGGCGATATTTGCATTTCTGAAAAGGAGAAAATACAGGACATTAAAGAAGTACCTCTCTGTGCCGTGCACGTAGTCAATTTGGTCGGCGGTTCTACAATTTGCTTCAAGTTAGGATTGCCTTGCAACTATCACCCCTTCTCACATAAACTAATGTCCGCGTTCACTGTGGCAATTTTGGCAAACAGTCAGAAGATTCTCTGGCTCTGTTTTGCTTAAGTTATTCATCTCGTAGAAAATGTACCTATAAAGAAATTTAATTGTTGTTTCAACAGGTGACGGACAAAGCTAAGAATTGATTCGCCACTGCAGCTCCTGCAGCAGCATCAGATCTCACGACATTCCGCTTGATGTCCAATGGCAGAGAGCCGAGTAATAATGTATAACACACAACGTGCGCCATTGCGTCTATTATTAATTATTCGTGCCCTGGATCGGCCATATAGCTGTTATGTTTATATCCCCAGCTGTCTGGTTTATCGTGGATTTCCCACTTGCTACATCATAAATCGATTCTTGCATAGTGCTTGAAGGAATACCACCTTGATCAAAAAGTTCCCGTGGGACACCACCGTGTGGCGCTCCCATAGCTGCGATTTCAGCTCTGCTTTTTTTGTTAAGTTGGTAAATCTGTTGTTGATATTCCCTCTAAGCCTTAGCATCACAGCTTGATATTTACAAAAGTTACTTAGCCAAGAGTTCATCTATCTATGTGTGTTTTAATTTCTTACAATTTTACAAGTGGATTTAAATTTGCAACAACGAACTTGTATTAAATTTTGCGTAAAAAACGGATTTAATGGTGCGCGAACGTTGGAAATGTTGGAAAAGTGTTTTGGCAACGATTCTCCAAAGAAAATGGTTGTTTACCAGTGGCACGAGCGGTTCAAAAGTGGTCGTGAGTCAATCGAAAATGATGAACGCAGTGGCAGACCATCGACATCGAAAAGCGACGAAAACTTTGATGAAGTAAAAGAAATGTTGGTCAATAACCGCAAATTAATTATCAGAGAGATAGCGGACCGTATTTGTGGACCTACAAATATTCCCTCTTTAATTTTTGCCTCGCTGAGTTTGGGGAATTTCTCTTTCAGATATACAAATCCACTGCCATCTTTAGGCATAGATTTTACAAAATTTTTCATCAGGCCGAGCTTTATGTGCAACGTTGGTAAAAGAATGTCATCAGGTTTCACTAAAGGATCATTTTTAGCATTTTTATGGCCTGGAATGAGTGATTTACGCTTGGGCCACACTTTCTTTGTATAGTGATTTTCCTATCCCTACTGTCCCATTCGCAAATGAAGCAGCAAAATTTTGTGCAACCAAGCTGTAGTCCAAGCAAAAGTCCAATGACCTTAAAATTGCCACAAATTTTCCAAGAGCGTTTACAGTATTCAATTTTTTCAAGTAGAAATCTCATATTTTCGTAAGTCTCTTTCATATCAGAACTACGAGTAGCCGGCACTAAAGGAAGTTTATTTCCGTTATGAAGCAACACTGCTTTCAAACTAGTTTTTGAGGAGTCAATGAACAATCGCCAGTGATTTGGATCATATTCGAAATTTAATAATTCATCAAAACAGGAACGTTATTACAATAGACTGAATCACCTGCTTTAGAAAAGTAAAGTTTTATTTCATCGTTATGATGTCGAAAATGAGAAATTTTCGTATCAGGAGAAAGTAAATTCCAGTCGTTTAATCTAGACCCCCGGTTCCTAACTTGGGTACTGCATATCTTCAGATACCTTGTCGTGCTGACTTAGAACAAGTTCCGGAGTAGAATACTGACTTCCTGAACGATTTGGAGGCTTTGGCACAGGCAGTTCGGCACTGTGTAGGATGGGTCTGTTGGCCGAAGACAAGTTTGGATACTAGATAGTGTGTTTGGACTTGGCTGTAATGCCTTTTGTTTGAGTCAAACAAAAATAACAATCACTTACATGATCCTTTGGTTCGGTCCAAATCATTGGTATAGCAAATGGCATATCTCTGGGTTCTTGTTTAGCCCAACCTAATTGCAGTCTCACTCACGTTATACATTTATGTGGAACCCAGGATTTATTTTGATTCCTCACATGAAATTCAAAATAGTCTAAATAGCACTGTTCAATTAATGATGTGAAATTTCGACGCTGAGATGTAAAAGTTAATTCTCCACACACATAACAAAACCTGTCGGGGTTGTTAGAACACTTTTGTGGCATGTTTACGATGTAACAAATGTATATAAGATGTAAGTTAGTTGAATGCAATACAGTTGAATGAATACAGTCGTCTAAATGAAGTTATTCAAAAAAAGACACGTATACGAGATCAGAAATGAATATGTAGCTGTCACAAAAAACTGGACGCAAATCAAAAATTAGTTGGACTCTGCACCATCATTTACCACAGTGAAATTTTGGGCAGTTGAATTTAAACGTGGCCGTAAGAGCTTGGGAGATGATGAACATTCGGAACGTCCAAAAACTGCAACCACTGACGATAAAATTGCTAACGTTCACCAAATGGAGTTAGACGACCGCCAAATTAAACTGAGAGAGATAGTAGAGGTTATGAAAATGTCCAAAGAACGTGTTTTTTACATATTAAATCAAGATTTAGGCATGAGAAAGCTGTCCGCGCGTTGGGTGCCGCGTTTGCTTACGTTAGACCAAAAACGTGTTCGAATGAACATTTCCAACGTTCTGTTGAAGCAATTTGGGCGCAATAAATCCGAGTTTTGGCGCAGATTAATTACTGTAGATGAAACTTAGATACACTATATGCCCGAAGCAAAAATTCAGTGAAAACAGTCGACAGCAAAGGGCGAGCAGGCTCCAAAAAAAAAAACAAAAACTATTTTTTTCGGCTGGGAAAGTGATGGCGACTGTCTTTTGGGATAGTAAAGGAGTTACCTTAATCGATTATCTTCAAAAAGGAAAAGCCATTACAGGAGCATACTACGCATCATTACTTGCCAAGCTGAAGGCAGAAATTGCGGAAAAACCGCCACATTTGCAGAAAAAGAAAATCCTGTTTCACCAAGACAACGCGCACACACCTCACACCTCAGCGGTTGCCATGGCGAAAATCCATGAATTACGGTTTGAACTGCTTGACCATTCGCCTTATTCACCAAATCCAGCCCCAAGCGACTTCTTTTTGTTCCCTCATCTAAAAACTGCGCTCGGAGGACAGAGATTTTCGTCAAATGAAAAGGCAATCACCTTCGTGAACAAGGTGTTAGAGAGATGGGAGCATCGCTGGGAGAAGTGTGTAGAGTAACAAGGAGACTATGTAGAAAAATAAAAAAAAAATTTGAGAAAAAATGTCTTGTATCATTGTTCGGTCGGAAACTTTTCAAGCAACCTTCGTATTGTTAATGAGGGTATACCAACATGAACAAAATCCATCACAAAGCTCGTGTGACAAAAACAGTAACAATCCTTCCGGCAATATTATCTGTATTTTTTGCACATACGAGCACAAACATATCTATGCCGTTTAATGGCGAACAAATTTAATTTGTTTTGAAAAAAATTTGTTAGTAAATATTTGATATTTCTGAAAATTCATGGGGAAGTTCATCTCAAATGAAGAAAATAGTTTTGAAAGCACTGTTTTATATCCGCTAATTAGATAGCGTGTATAAATTGACTTAGCATACATCGGTATGTTACATGTTATAATTTATACGCAAATTATTTTTTTACTCGTAGCATATAGCGGATGTTCCAAAAAACACCGTTATTGTTCGATACAATAGTTTTGCAGCCTCAACAATGGCTGTGACCTGAGATTCGGAAACACTACCGTCGTTACTTACTCTGAAGTTGTATTGTTTGTTGTGAAATCCGGCTTCCGTACCGATCACAATTTGCCAATATAGAAAGCCATGGTTTCTCTTTGATGACCATTTAGTTCTGTCGTGAATTCTGATAGTGGATCGCGTGACAGAACTAAAATTTAGAGACAGATGCTCACTTCTCATCAACATTTTATTTGCTTCCATCTGAAAAGAACAGATAAAGATTCAGTCCGATGAGACCAAGCTTCATCGTGGGTGATTCTAAAATGCTAGTATGCATAGACAGTTTTCTGCATTCTGGTGAAGCTAGAGAGATGACTGCGTTAAGGTCTTCCTTGGAGAATCTCAACAGAAGCTCCTATAGCTAACTCAGAATATCCTCATCGGAGATGCTAGTTTTATTTTTAGACCTATTTTAGTAGTACGAGTAAGCCCGGAAAGGTAATCTATCCTAATAGAAACCTCATAACAAGGCAAGGCATTTTATACCACACGCCTTGCTAGGTTGGTTTAGCGCACCGCCTATCATTCTCATTATACGAAACGGACCTAAAATGAAAATTGGTCCGCTCTGTTTTCGGAACCTAAAAACCAGATTTGTATGACATGGGATACGTTACAGGAAGTGGAATTCTACAACCACCGAAATAACTTCCGAAAATCATCAGACAGCGTCGAGGTTGATAATCGTCGCTGCGGACCATAAGTAAACCCTGTTGTACAGGAAGCTGATGATTTATGCAGCTGCGAATCTTGTAAGTTATAAGTTGTCGTTTCCTACCAATTTTTTCATTGAATATCTAACCTCTTAAACAGCTTTCTAACCAAAGACTACCATATATAAACATAGTATGAACGCAAGCTGCAGAAAAAAAATACTTTCATTTGATGATGATCATAGCTTGGCTATCATCTGGCTAGAGACGTCCTTTTATTAATCAGAAACCCAGATAATAAGTTCAATATCCGATATAAATTATATATTGTATACGAGTATATCTTGATTGACTTGGCTATGAGATATTCTTCTTCTCTAATGAACCAACAGTATCTATTGTATTGTATAACGTATTTCACATTCATTTAAAACTCATCTTCAGCGAGATTTTGTATCACTTTCCTATTTTTGACCGTAAGCTGTAAACTGATCGCAATGACAGATAAACCGAACATTCATATATAAAGTGGTTTACATAATGCCTAAAATTTTAAGGATACCTTACCTATATGTCTTATCATGATATCTGTATTCTCTTAAGTATTGGATCTAATTACAGCAACAATTCAAATATAAAAATATAAAATCGAGACCACTTTGCTTTAAACCAAGTTCAAGAATAGTGAAATGCATGATAATATGCAGTTCTTGCACTTTGATTGCATTATTGTACACAGTTAATTTTATGGAAAAATTACTATGACAGAATTATGTGTGCATGCAATTACGTACACATTTAAACTTATAAACAAAATCAGTATGAATATAATTACTTATGTATATATTTAAATTTAAAAATACAATTAAAATGATTTATTTAAACTAGCAAGTGACGACCAAAGTACAGCTGCGTGTCGTTGCGACTTTGGAATCTATTGAATACAAATCAGTTGACCTTTAGCTGGAATCCATGTTCATTCCTGGGTTTCACTGGCCTTATCCGACTACCGGATTACTCGATAAATGCCTACAGCTTTGAACAATTAGATGTTCCATAGCTGGACTATTTTTGGCCCACAAGTTCAAATTTAAAAAACCCCCTCCAGCAAAACAAACAATTTAAACACAAGAACTTTCTCTAAATGTGTTAAGGCAAACCACGTTAAAACCACGTTAGGAGCTGCCAACTAATTTTTCTGTTTGTATGTGTATATGTGTATAAGTGTACAATGTGGTTAAAAGGTTGAAATTCCCTCCAAAACAAGCAAGTTCAACCCTTAAATGCAAAAAATCTAAAAGCTACCCTGTCGGCCACTAGACAAACTGTACGAGTATGTTCTACATATTTTGTTGGCACTTTTCACATATTCTTTTTCCAATTTTCTTTTTATACTTCTCCTTTACTCATGTCGTTCTTTTGTGGGAAAATCTCACATGACATTTGTGAATAGTGAGCAAAAGGTTAGAAGAAAGCTTGCGATACCGAACCATCAGAGCATGTCACGCGTTAAGTGGGCTTTAAGAAGATTCTTCTTCGCTCATCCGGCAGTTCTTGAGGACATCTGGAAATGTAGCATTTGGTTGTGTTACTATCTCCCCGCAACCATGAAAATACTCTTACAGCGACATATTCAAATGCATTCGGATCCTATAACTGTTTGAATATCTGCATCCATTTTCCCCTCAGTCCTGCAGGCTTTGGATATTTTTGAGCGCGTTGAGGTTTGAACTTTTGACATAACTTCAGTGAATGGCAGATGAGATAAGGCCCGAATTTCTATGGAATAAATAGATAATATCCGCATTGTATGATATTTCTGCACATGAATGTATATACCATATGTCGAATAGCCCTTGGAGATGTGTTTTCCAATTCCACGTCCTTTTGGATTCATACATTAAAACTCCGTATAGCTGCAGCGGACTGTTCATCTATACAGAGGGATGTAAGAGATAGGCAAACTAACACCAACGACGGCATGCAATTGTAGCACTACCATGATAAGCGTTAATAGCATAATGCACAAGGATTGGGCTAAGAAAATGTGTATGCATAGACTCCGTTGGCAACGTAACTTATAATATTACCATGTTGCTGTTGCCATTGCCATGCTAGTGGGAGGACAGTAGAGAATTAGAAAAGCCAAGGGAGGGCTGATGGCACTGGAGGGAAATAAATGTTCTTCGTAAAATTTATGCCACCGGAAAGGTTTGCACTGTAAATCTTCGATGTAAATTTAATTAAAAAATTATTCATTCATGCAGAATGCCGTTGAACACAGGACTTTATGCTTAAGACAATCAGAAAAACGGCAAAAAAGGCAGAGGGAAGGTTTATGTACCTAGACAGAGGTACAGAAGAAAACAGGAAGAGACAAGGAGTCAAGCCATCTTAATTAGGTAAACATTTGTACTTTCGTATAAGATGAACTACGCTTGGTTCATTAACCTCAAAGTGAAAAGTATGTTTGTCTTCGAGCAAATTATGGTATAATCGTTAAGTTTATGGTTTTATGAAGAATTTGAAATAACAGAACGAAAAAATTAACTTTTTTCCGGAATGGAAGTACGTTTTTCTATATAACTGGTTTTATGAACCTTCGTAATTGACTTGGGTGCATTTTGGCCCAACAAAATATTTTTTATTCATTATGGAGGCTACGTTTTATTAATGTTTTGCCTAAATCTGCATAGCTGGGACATTATGTCTGCTCATCTCTTCATTTTCTGTTGAAATTAGAAGAACTGGTGATTGGAAATCTTGGTTTGTTTGGAAGTTTCGATGAATTTCCACTTTGATAAACTAATGTTTAGTTCACACAAATAGGCACTGAGCCATCAGAAAATAAATATTTTATATTTTGAAATATCAAGGGGAGAGATTTTCACAGGTGCAGATTTCAACGAATAAGCGTGGAAAACATACTATGACTACGAAAACTGCCATGAAGGAAACGATTTCAAAACGAAAAACTCAGCGGGAGAAGATATACTCGTACCAAACTCAATCTTATTATCACATACTGCAGCGGCGGACACCAATCCCAGATAGATTACTATCTATGCGTAACGGCAAGATTGTAAAGCGATCTAATACTAAGTCAGGATCTGCTTTGGCTGACATAATTTTTCATGAAGAAGCCAGTAACAAACCAACAAAAACCGCCGTTAAGAAAATAAACTGGCACAATTTAAATAAGGGAAGAGGCCATCTGTGAGCGCTAAATTCGTTACTTTAAACGGCCTGCTCAAAATAAATAAACAAAGGTAGTGGCGGAACAGGCCTGCATGCATACAAAGCAGTGGTTTGCATTTTGAACAATTTTCAATTTAATGTTTTACCTGTTCCAATAAGTTGGGCGGTATCTTGAAAACTACTGACTTGTGATGAAATGACCTGACATTTTTCTTTCCAGATACATGTTTCAACGTGGGAGGGAATAAGATATCAAAATCACTTTTGATCTTCTAGTGTACTTTGAAAAAATTGAAGAACTCATATTTGCAAGTTCAACGATACTCCATTTGTTACCATACACGCATGAGTTCGAAAGATGTTATTTGTGATAAGAGTCAAAACAGGGCATCATAAGGCCTTGATTAAACCCCTGTATTTCGGAGGGCACCCAATTCTGACCCCCCCTTCCAACCATACGATTTTTTTTTCAAAATATTTTAAGGAATCTCCAATGAAAATCTTCGATAAATTATCTAAAACAAGATGAGCGACGCCTACTAAACTAACAGGCAGCAACGAAATTTGCAAAATGGAAAAGAATAACTTATCACATTACTTAACGTACAATAGAATCCCCGAGTAGGGAAAAAGGATAGCAGATTTTACGGAAGCCGAAGTTTGTGATGCAGTGAAAATAATGACCTCTCCGAAACATAGGCGATAATCAATCGGAAATCTTGGTTTTTTGTTTAATAAAATGATGCAGTACGATTTAGCCAGTGAAGGTATATTTTTCTTGTTCCCATGTACGAGTATAAAGCCGACACAAGAAATTGCAACGACCACCGATCAGTGAATATGCTATGAGAATATATGACAAAATACGCTAAATGCGGCTCTGTGGGTAGCAGGTTATCATTATAACATGATTGGTGTAGCTTCCACGTACATATTTGCACGTCGTCTTTATCAACTATGAAAAAGCATTCCCAGCGATCGTATTTGTACTACGTAATGATCTCAAAATGTGAATGAGATGTAGTGGGTGTTTTTTTCTCGTAGTGTCAGATTTTTTAATAGGGATCAAATGTCAAACCAGCTGTCCCATTGATTCACTTATTTTCAGAACAGTTTGCCATTTCATCGTGGAAAGATTTTCACCACAACAACGATTTGCAATCATTGAAATTTTCTTCCCAAAATCGGAGCTCTGTTCGCTAAACTAATAAAGCACTTCATGAAATTTACTCTAAACTTGATTGACCGTTCAGATGGTGCTATCTATCGAATTATTGAAAAATTGCAGACCCAATTCTCGCTATTGGACGCTCACAAAAAAACAAGAATGAGAACAGTACGATGGAATGAAAATATCGCGACTCTATAGGTAGAAGCTTGTGTTGAAGAAGACCCCAATTTATCGGTTCGTCGTCGTTCGCAACATGGCCTTTGTCCATCCATTATCTCGAAAATTTGTTATAAAAATCTTGTTTTCAATGCTCATAAGATCCATCTTGTGCAAGAGCTAAAGCCGTGTGACCATTTATTGCGTCGGCTGTTAGTGATTGGGTCAATATTCGATAGTAATAAGTGATATACGCCCAAAATTGCTCCAAAAGTGGTCGAAAATTAGGCCTCTAGAATTTGTTATGCACTAGCCAGCAGGACATACAAATGCCAGAAATTATTAAATGGCATGAAAAAGTTTTTCAAATGAATTTAATAAATCATCCTCAAGTTAATTTCTTTGTGTATTATTTAAACAAAATCTCTGAATTTCTTAAAAAAATAACGTTTATATAAAACTGAAATGCGATATGAATGTTGACGTTGAAGCAAAATGCATGTTTGGTTCACAAAACGGGTCCGGACTATCTTCTCTTATTTTCACCGATTATTACATATATAATATAAACAGAGATGCGTCTACTCTAGGCAACTCGTAATAATCGAATAGAGGCGAATCAGTCATCCAACTCCTGACATATATTTATTAAGTTAAGGAAATTCCGTTGATGTCGCCCATAACATCGCTTAATGGCGCGAAAACTCCGCAGAATTTCATGCTAGAAAAATGCCGTTTGAACTTCAGTGTTTCACTGCTTGCACGATAATCGTTCGTGAGACGTTAACATTAGCATCGGAAATATGTAGGAGAAACAACAGCGACGAAAATGAAAATATTATGAATGTGAGCTGGTGTAACAAAACTTGATCTAATAAGAAGTGCGCAAGTCCACAGAAGTCTCCAAAATTCAGACAGAGCAAACGAGGCATGCTTAAGGAGGGTAGTCGGAAAATAGAAAATGCGGTCCAAAAGCAATAGATGCTCAAGTCCCAATCGAGGTTCGGAAAAGACGCCGAAAGAAAAATAATTCGGTACTATGTACTTAAAAAGACGGGTTCGCATGAACAAACCTTAAACAACTTAGGAGCTTAAGTGAAAAGCCGATGCAATATAACAAATATGGAACCAAAAGCCTTGCGTGGCGTAGTGAAAAATGTTTTAGAATGAGCCATTATTTGTCAGCGAGGAAATTGACGTCGTTTAAACGATGTTTTATAATACAACACATACTAGGGTTGTCTGTATGATACAAGACACTTTTTCTCAAATTTTTTTTTTATTTTTCTACATAGTCTCCTTGTAACTCTACACACTTCTCCCAGCGATGCTTCCATCTCTCTTACCTTTCCAAATAATACTTGGCGTTTTTCTCTGCAAAATAATTGTTCACGAAGGTGATTGCCTCCTCATTTGACAAAAATCTCTGTCCTCCGTCGCTTGGGGCTAGATCTGGTGAATAAGGCGGATGGTCAAGCAGTTCAAACCGTAATTCATGGATTTTCGCCATGACAACCACTGAGGTGTGAGGCGGCGCGTTGTCTTGATGAAATAGGATTAGTATGCTCCTGTAATGGCTTTTCCTTTTTGAAGATAATCGATTAAGATAACTCCTTTATTATCCCAAAAAAACAGTCGCCATCATTTTTCCAGGCGAAAAAACAGTTTTTGCTTTTTTTTGGAGCCTGCTCGCCCCTCGCAGTCCACTGTTTTGACTGAATTTTATGGTGTATCCAAGTTTCATCTACAGTAATTAATAGGTGCCAAAACTCGGATTTATTGCGCCTAAACTGCGCCAGCAGAGCATTAGAAATGTTCATTCGAACACGTTTTTGGTCTAACGTAAGCAAACGCGACACCCAACGTGTGGACAGCTTTCTCATGCCTAAATCTTGATTTAATATGTAACAAACACGTTCTTTGGACATTTTCATAACCTCTACTATCTCCCTCACTTTAATTTGGCGGTCGTCTAACACCATTTGGTGAACTTTAGCAATGTTATCGTCAGTGGTTGCAGTTTTTGGACGTCGCGAACGTTCATCATCTTCCAAGCTCTTACGGCCACGTTTAAATTCAGCTGCCCAAAATTTCACTATGGTAAATGATGTCGCAGAGTCTCCATATACAGAGTCCAACTCATTTTTGATTTGCGTAGGTGTATTGCTTTTTAAAAACAAGAATTTTAGAAATAACAGCTCGATACTCAATTTTTTCCATTTTCATAAAAAACACTCACATCGACTCACTCAAACGACTGTCAACTAAAAACTGCGCTTCCAAAATGACTGAAACTTCGGTAAGTAACTGTCAAAAGATGCACAACTAGCATTCACTAGCTTTTATTAACGAGTGCCGCTATCTTTACATTGCGGCCATTTCTAGTAGATTAACCAATTTAACCAAATAACATTTTAACAAAAAAACAAAAATGTTAGTAGAAGATTAAAAAAAACAGAAGTTATATGTATCTTGCCAATAAATGGTCCATCATGTATGAAGTTGGAAATACAACTGAATCAATTCGCAAAGATGTAAGGTTTAGTTATACCTAATCCAGTTACTTTTTACATAAATCTCTTCTTAAGTCAGCGAGAATAATCCCTACTTTACTTCTTTGATGAATCCTTTCCCATATGTATGTACATATAATACTCGTAATTAATTAAAATCTGCTTAACCGACAAGCCAACGCATTAAAGAGTTGAAACGCGTTCAAAAGGAACGATTTAAATGTGCGCTAAGATTCACGGTCGCATCATTAATTTAAAAATTAATACTCATGCGTCATCCCTCAAAATGTAAATAGCAGAAATTAATAAGCGCCAAAGAAAAATCTATAATTCTCTTTTCAAAGCAACTTCCATTTTCATGATGACGATGACAATAAAATTGAAAAGAATTTTTTCGAGATATTTTTTTTATTTATTTTCAGTTTTTGGATTGGTGCCAAAAAGGGCATAACAATACCGGAAAAGACAAGAAAACTTGGCAATAGAAAAATATACATAGCTGCAATGCAAATAAGGGAACACTTAAAGCCATGACCTCAAAAACATAACAGATACATCATGGATATTATAAAGGATTAGGGAAAGCAATTTTACTTTTAACCTTGTATAGGAATGCCTTTTGGCTTTCGCTTTCCAGGAAGCTTTAGTCAATATTTGACTATTTGTGCAAGCAACGACCACAATTTAAAGGTCATATACTGAAATATATAGTATTACACGGATTTAATTGTTAAATTGCTTTTATCTGATTTTTAGTTTTGCTATTGTAAATACATATGTCTAAAATTTAATCAAAACAAAAGATATTCCTGGCCTACGTGGCGAATACGTGATATTTTTTTAGATAACAATTGTAAGACCTAGAGTACATAAATAGTTACGTTAAGCGTAAAATTAAATATTCATTGCGATATAAAATATATTTTCAAGTAGCAAATGTCCTTTGTACTTGTGAGTTGTTATATCACGTATAGACATTATTGAATTATAATTATAATTACCTAATCTAAGATATATATATATATGCATACACTGTATTACGGGCATTTATGAGGTTAGATTGGCAAAAAAATATAATTGTATAATTCAAGAATACTCACATCTAGCCTAGGCCACGTAACAAAAAGTTGGGGTTTGGTGATAGTATTATTCAAAATATTATTTTTAAAATCACGGAGCAATATACCAACAATAAACTAGTCAACTACTATATCTGGCAAAAAGTTGCGATTGTAGTCCATTTATTCAGCCAAACCTTGACACACTGCGCTATTGAATTAAAACTCGTTAATTGTGTTATTCAGTTGCTCCAGTAGAACACACCAAGATTGTTGAGGTCCCTTCCACTAGTGCATGCCAAGGAGAGGTCTTCCCCTAATGTATTGTACCTACTGGTTTGTATCGAAAACTCTTCGAGCCGGAGCGTTGGTATTCTTTATTCTTATTCTTTCGCTCTACAAGTTCTGCCCATAGGCATCTTTAGCGACTGATGCACAATTTTCTCGAAGTCGTAAAGCTCGTAAAGTTCATTGTTTTATTTCCTCCTCTAAGGCCCTTTTTACCAAAGCACCTCTCAATCGTTGATTGGCAGGATGCCAAAACTCGACATGGCTCTATATTGCTCGGCCCTAAAGATGTTTTATATACGACCTTAAAATCGAGAAATAACACAGGTTATGAGCATCGAATCTTCAGTTTTATCTAGGATCTCTTTTAGCGTAAATTGTGAACTTACCGAGCCTAAAACTACACTGATAGAGTCAACCAGATCCTTGAAAGGACGAAGTAACCGATATTAAAAATACTGATCCACCTAGAGGTGCAGGCTACACACTAGAATTTTACAAATTTTAATCGTTTGAGTCTGTATGGGACTATGAGGTTCGTGTTTCTGAGTTATGCTAACAGTAATTTGATATTTGTAAATAGCAATGGCATAGTCAAGATTTTTGCTGGGTTAAACCTGGTATACGGAGTTAAAAAGTGCTTTGTTAAAGATGGAGTGCAGAAGCATGTTTTATTGGTGGTCAGGTGCGAACTTATAGGATAAAGTCGTAGGCCGATTCCTAAGAGTAACCGACACAAGAAAACTCATTGCCGCCATGGAGGGACCACCGAACAGCGGTGGTTATTGCACTGCTAATATGAATTCCCTTTGATATTGCAAACTGCGTATGCTCCGTGCACTCGCTAGCTTGTAATATTGAATGGATTCTCTCTGTGCACTTCTTCTAACACCGGCAAAAATAAGCGACGAAGAGGAGCTAACCTTCTTTAAAAAACTCAAACTCAAACTCAAACTCTAAGGTGAAACAGCAAGTGCCAAGGAATGCATGGCTAAGAGCGTGCTTAGTCTCTTAGTCTCGGATACTGCGCTACCTCCGGTTTAAATCCCCAGGCTTCATCTCCGCAAAACGGTCTCTGCTATTAGTTGACCTTCAAATCGAGTTCGGGAAGAAAAGGAGAAGCCGTCTTTGGATACCTCTACAATCGGTGCTGTTTGTTTGCTCCAATGAAGCCCCTGCAAATTTCCTGAAGAATAATTTCTGAAATATCAAGGAGAAATGGGATCTGAAAGTGATGTTAGTTGAAAAGTACTCATTTTCGAAACCACACATCACAAGAGGGCTCTTTTCGCAAAGCATCGGCGTAGCTGGCGAGAAAACTCTCGCGTCCTTGGATGCACAAAACTCAGGTCTTGACACCAGAATCCAGAGAGTCCTGTAAAGGGTGGAAGAGAAAGAACTCGTCGCATGGTCTTTGCTGTATATCTGCTTCTGTGTAATAGGGGTAACAAACCCACTTTTATCAATCCCTTCTTTTTACTTTTATCAAGGATCAACATCAACATAGGATGCAATATCGGACAAGGTGAAATTAGATACATGAAGAAACTCACGAACTAGAGTAATTTTCAAGGAACTCTCCCTATCAACGCTGACACACTGCCCTCGTCTATAGTCCATTGTGGACGTATATAAGACAGCGGATCAACTAAATGAAGCCATTATCTCATCATTTAAATGCAGTTGCAAGGTGTGTACCATTTTAGGTACACACCCGTAATTAGGACCTATGTATATACGACCCTGATCAAAAAGTTCCCGGAATGTATTCAGAAAATTACAAATACAAGTTTATTCATCTAAATCTATATTTTCCAATTTAAAGAAATCGCTATTGATTGCAACACACTTATGCCAGCGCTTTATCCAATCCTCGAAACATTGTATGTTTCGAGGATTGGATAAAGCGCTATTTCCATCAGTGCTTCCTGCGATTTTTCCATTACTTCCTCTCGGCTGCTGAAACGGGTTCCTCGTAGTAGTTTTTTAACTCGATTGAACAGAGAGAAGTCACAGGGAGCCAAATCAGGTGAATTCGGTGGCTGTTGGATGGTATTTGTTGCATTTTTCTTCAAAAAATTACGAATAATTACAATTCTGGTGTCTTTCGGCGAATTACTTCACGCAAACGTCTAATAACACTCAAATAATACCCTTAGTTTACTGTCTGGCCTTCTGGCAAAAATGCTCTGCACCATGAAAAACGTGACTATTGCCTTCTTTTTTGACTGAAAACGACGTGTTTTTTTTGTTCTCGACTCATTTGGTGAACGCCATTCACTTGCCTGATGTCTGGATTGCGTGTCGTACTCATAAACCCACGGCTCGTCTCCAGTAATGATCCTTTTGATGAATGTCGGATCGGATTCAGCCTCGCAAATCATCTCTTTTGCGACGTCAACACGGACGCTTTTTTGCATGAAATTGAGGTCTGTTGGCACCAACTTTCCTGCTACACGACGGAAACCCAAATCATCACCCGGATCCATAGGCAATGTTCAAGTCCTCCGTTATCTCTCTGATGGTTAATTTGCTGTTATTGACCAACATTTCTTTTACTTCGTCAATGTTTTCGTCGGTTTTCGATGTCGATGGTCTGCCACTGCGTTCATCATCTTCGATTGACTCCCGACCACTTTTAAGCCGCTCGTGCCACTGGTAAACGACCGTTTTCTTTAGAGAATCGTTGCCGAAACACTTTTCCAACATTTCCAACGTTCGCGCACCATTAAATCCGTTTTTTACGCAAAATTTAACACAAGTTCGTTGTTGCAAATTTAAATCCATTTCTAAAATTGTAAAAAATCGCCAACACACACATAGATAGATGTACTCTTGGCTACGTAACTTTTGCAAATGTCAAGCTATGATGCTAGCATTTAGAGGGAATATCAACA
Organism: Volucella zonaria; assembly: GCA_963966105.1. Lineage (NCBI taxonomy): Eukaryota > Metazoa > Arthropoda > Insecta > Diptera > Syrphidae > Volucella > Volucella zonaria. The sequence goes on along the minus strand of CAWYQB010000001.1, from coordinate 5,388,070 downwards.
ACAGATTTACCAACTTAAGAAAAAAAGCAGAACTCAAATCGGAACATTGGGAGCGCCACACGGTGGTGTGGTGCGGGAACTTTTTGATCAGGGTGGTAAGTCCGTTTTAACCAGCTTCAATAAAGAATTGAGAAAGTCCAAGAGAGCTTCCTGGAGAAAGAGTTGCGAGAAGCTGGAAAATCTCCGAGAGGCTTCTTTTTTTAAATAATACTTTACATTAACTTGTAAGATTTATCATAGTTTAAAATAATTTCCAACGGATCAGTGCGGGATTCGCTTAATGTTTTTATTCAGGCTTTCTGAGTTATCTTCTTGCACTACAAATTACTAGAGAAACCGAATTTGTACGTTGTTTTCAATAAATTAAGTCTTCTGATAATAAATTCTTTTAAGAATGCAACCCTTTTTATTTAATTATTTTATTATGGATTCAATTCTTTTCTTTGGTACGATTCAGAATAAACTGGCTTCTCATTTTTAACAATTGAGTTATCGAAGAAGTGTTGTCGAACGGAAATTTCTCTAGTCATCAATTTTCATATGGAATATTTTTGTTGGATTAACTCTGAATGTAAGCGTCAACATTTCTGATACAGGTGTTAATATTATCATTTCTGATAATTTTGTAGAAAAGTTTCCGATGGTTCCTAACGTCTTGATCACATCTTTGGCCTCCCATGGCAAATTAGTATATATACTTTCATTTTTGACAAACTTTAGCCTTGGCCATTAAAATACAGATTTTCACATTTTAGTTTTGATTAGGTTGCTGGCAAATTAGGCAGCCTTTTAAAGACTTTTGTTTCACTTTAGAAAGGATTATAATATTGCAGTTTGCGGTAAAGTTATTATAAATTTCAGTTATAATCGAGAAATATTTATGTCATCCTGATATTATCTTTTTTTTAGAAAAATAAAATTGAATTTATGCAGTTAAGACGGAACAAGCACCAATGACTTTTGATATACGATCTCATTGGATGTGGCTGATGTATGCCAACCTGTACTAACGAAGCAATCGCGCTTCCGACTGACTGTGGGAGTGCATTAATCCGATATTAGACACCAACACGTGCTGAGTTCACTCTAGGATGGTATGGTTTGGTCAGGAGATTGAACTGAATGTTCAGCAGTGGCGCGGTACTACAAATGTGGGTTGGTGGTCAGTCTTTTGGCGGATATCATTTAAAAATCATTAATAAAACCTGTATTCTAAATCAACAAGTGAGTCTTTGATTTTAAAGTCGAACTATTAACGGGAAGCCTTGGCCACTACACATCTTTAACTATGAACTTAGTATTTATTCTCCCCCACACAGAGTTTTCCCAACAACTACAGCGATACAACCGCTTAGTTCATCAAGGCACATATCCTTATCTTCCTATGGTAGGGATGTTTTCAGGCGAAATGCAGCACATCAATTATATCACTTTGATGCTACTGATCTTTAGAAATTGTTGCAACTTGTTTAGGACTCAAAAGATTGAAGGATAGCAAGAGGTCTGCTTGTTTGTTGCAATCACAGCCTTTCAATGTTGAGTTTCCTAATGGTACTCGTATCTCTCCGTTTTTTACGCAACAAAGATATGTTCGGAATATCCATTATACTGAAGGAACGCCTTTTGTCGATAGCATCATGATTAATTTGGTTGACGGTTTGATGATCAGGTGACTACAATGTTTTTTTAAGAATATTGAGGTAGGAAAATAGTGTGCTAGCCATAATAGTGATAGTATGCTCGGAGCAAAACAATAAGCCAGAAAAACAAATTAGTGATGCGACTACGTTTAGGTTACGAGTATCTTCTCCAGCTGTATTACTCAGGCTGTATTCATTTAACTTTTTAACGTTAAAATCAGTCTTGATTGTTCGAGTGGATTCATAGACCACTACTTCTCTTTTTGAGAGAACTAGTAACTTTTACAAAGCAATATGGCACTGGTGTTTCTTTCTTGCTCAACACTCATGCTTATAAGTTGAGCAAGTGACGCTAGGTTGAAGCAGTGCCTGGTGATTATTTTGATGATATTTAATAATCGTAAATAATTTATTGCCATGGTTACAGTACTGAATATCGCCAGGCTGACGCCCCTCTACCATAGCCTTAACACACCAACCATGATTCAAACATATGACCCAAGATCCCCCTGGGCTGTAGCTCCACCTTAAGTAAGTATATACTCCTCATGATTACTCGATATAATCTTCATTCACCCAATCTGAGACGTTCTCCAATAAACTGATAAACTTTATTAACAGATCTCAACATAATTTTCCTGAACAGAAGATAAGGTACACCTAAATAGGCTAATTTATTAGGATTGATATAATTCTATCAATGTTACTTTTAGAAGTACTATCACAATCCCAACCGAGTATTACAAATACATAAAAATTCCTCGTAATTTCTCTTAATCTTATTCACCTTAAATTCATTAAATTTCAGTGACACAAGATTACTTCAAATTAAGAAACCGCATTCCTTTTCATAATGGATAACTTAAACTTCCCAATTAGACGTCAATCTCTTTCGGTCCTCCGTCGTCTTAAGAAGCCATATTGTCTGTTCTTGATTACAATAAAAAGCGATTAACCAATTTTCCGCTCTAAATAATTTATTTTTATTTCATTACACTTCAATACAGTCTTTGGCATTGGCATACTGTCGGCCTCCCTTCTTTTATTTTTTTTTATTTTTTTTTTTTTTTTAATTTTATAAAATCCTTTTCATTAAATTTGTTCTCTAGTACAAAGGACAAAGAACAGGAAAAAAATCATCGTCCCTTTTTAATTATCGCTAATGCTCCGGAAACAGGAACTTATTAATCCCACTCACAAAAGTGACAGCGAGGGACGAAAATAAGAGATCGCTTCTTTTTAATTGCGAAAAATCGACAAAAGCAAAAAAATCAAGAATTCGAAAGCTGAACAAAAGAAGAAATGAGATGTGGACATTTGCGCAAATTGCTTTTTATTTGTTTCTTTCATTATTTCCCATTATCGACATAAGAGCCAAAACGGAAACAATACCCATTGGCCATGGCGAGACATAACAAATACGAGTTTCTACGAGTACTCCTCCAACCCAAATAGGACCAAAGCGATACATCCGGAATGAGAAGGATGCGGTTTTCAATTTTCTTTTTATATCAACCGTCTGTCACAAGCTTATTACGACAAAAGCTCCAAGAACCCCCTTTTGAAAGGAAATTGATTTTTTGGTTCTTGTTGTTGTTATCAAGATTTCGAGACTATCCTGTCTGCAATTTTGAATTATAAATGAGACTGGTAGTGGTTAATCTGATTTCGAACAGAAAAAGGATACAAATGGAAGGACAACAAATGATTGCGAAGGAAATGTTCAACTTCAAAGTTGAATAGAGGGTGTCGACATTGAAGAATTTAATCTGTTCTAAAGGCGTCGGATGGCGCAAGTCATATTCTACAGCCTTGAAGATAGATGTTCTTTTGAAATGAAATGTGAAACATAAATAGTAGCACTTGAGTCCAGATTGCTTCTTAAAACGCTCTGGGTTTCAGAATTTTTCTGTCTTGTTGATGTTGATGGTGATGATGATGGGGATGGTGACGTTGATGTTGATGTTGATATGATGTTGATGTTTATTCACGTTCATGTTCGTTACGCCACTTGAAACTTGTAAAGTGCATTCGTCATGACCTTGGTAAACTATGAATAGTGCGTCTGTGATGGATAGAACTAAATATTATATATTCATACAAGGGTTCGAGGCATGAAATTGCTGTTGAGAACTGCGGTGTATACAGAAAGATGAAGCTTTTGTGCACAAAGTTTTATTTATTTTTTCCACTTGCAATTTCAAAAGTGGTGGTTTTTTATTTAATGAATCTCAAGTCCTCATTGTTACGAGTCTTAAAGCCTCAGTGGATACATAACTAAACTATACTATAACGTACCAAATTAGAAAGAGCTGTTATTTTAAAGTTGCAGGCGGATTAAATTGGAATCCCAAGACTCTTTTAGAATTCTAGATCTTTACAAAGCAGTCTGCAGTGGTTTATGCTCTCTATTTCTCCCAAAGCCTAATGATGTGTTTTCGCAATCTAAGCAATTTGCGCAAATGTAGTAGTTCTAACAAAATATTTGTTATTATTATATTGCTTTGGTCCTATTTTTTCTCGCCGGTCTTTAGACATCTTTTTGTATGTATACGCCATAGTACCATCTTATTCGGTTTTCAGCGAATTCAAATCGCAAAACGTATAGAAGATTATTTAATTTTCGTAATCCTCGTAATCGAACAACTGTGCTCGCTTTTCTTCATTTTGTAGATACATACCTTTCCACATACACTCTTATGACACAAAGCCAACCACGTGGTAACGTAATGTGCGCATAAAACGAATTGTAGCCGCCGTGAGTAAAAGTGTGGTAAAAACACCCGTATTGTCAATCGAATTATTCACAACAGTTTGAAACCTCTCCGTTCATCATGTGGACAATTTTGCAAAAAGATTCATCCCTATACCCGTACAAGATCTACCTGGTACAAGACCTAAAGCCACCAGACAATGGTTTGTGACGGGAGTTAATGTAATGGCAGCTCAAAGCCGACCATTATTTTTAGCGAAAAATCGAGATTAACCTTATGAACAAGCAAAATTGTCGTCTTTGGAATGAGACAAATCTAGATGAAACTCATGAGATTCAATTGCACTCACAATATTTGGTGTGGTATTTATGCTAGTGGAATGGTCGGTCCTAATTGTTTTAAAAATAGCCAACGTTACCGAAGAATGATCAGTGATTATTACTTCGAAAATATGGACGAATTGGATGTGTACCATCCTATTGGCGCTGCGTGCAATATATTGTGTTTTTTTTTGTGAAATAGAGCTTCAAATGCTAACAAGAGTAACCCAACATTGTATCGACTACCCGAGGTTCGTTGAAAACAGAACCTTTCTTTCTCCTCTATCCCATTTTCCTTAACGCGTGCTGAGGCATTAAAAAAAAACAAAAACAAATAAATAAATCGTGTTCAAAATAAAATGGCATAAACCATTCTTCATAATAAATGAAGATTGGAACTCAATTCCTTTCGTTATTATTTCAAATAGCTCTTAAAAACAGAAACACTTTGTTTACTATTTTAATAAATAGTTAGAAGTATTTTTTTTTTTATTTTGAATGAGGAATTTTGGTGACAAAAACATTTATTAAACGATCAATAGTTCCGATGTTTATAGTATTAAAAGGGAGCTACATGCAGAATCCGATATCGCACTCTGCGAAATAATCTAGGCAATTATACATAAACCCTTTCCCAATTTTCGCATTCAGAAACTTCTAACTCATTGTGAAGTTTTGCTCAGCTACTGTTTGTTTTTGTTTTTTTTTTTTAAGAATATCTTTAACAAAATTAACTAAGTATGGTACAATGCATTTATGTACGCCCAGAGTTCCTACATTTCCTTTATAAAATGGCATTTATCACTATTTTAATTAATAAATACAAATGCCACTAATTATTCTTCATTATAATATTGTATTACAATTCTGCTACGATAGTTATGATTTTTATAGCAAATGTTTGAAAGATATAGTAAAAATGGTGTAGTACCTGTAAGACCGTGCACTTATTTCTTTAGTATTCAATTTTCCCAATGGAAGGCGAGTCAATTTCTTTCTTAACAATCTGACGTCAACTATTAAAAATACTTGTTTATTTTGATAAACTATTAAAATAAGTAGTAATCTTAGATGCTGGCTCATACAAAAATATCTTAATGCTTTGGCCAATTAAATTCAAACCATTTAAAATGAAAGACTCGTTTAAGGATTATATAATCCCACCGCTGATCAGTTTTTACAAGAGGGAAACAAATTTGTAACCTTAGAGTTAATTTTGTCATCTGGATATATTGTAATAAAAGTCAAATGGCATCGTGTATTTAATTGAAAGTCATTTTCATTTAAAAAAAACAGGCTGTTACTGTGCTTTTGAGTTGTTATTCAATATTTTATTGCTAAAGAGCAAATTCTATTTTATTGGTTTGTAAATATAAGTTCCTATGTACCTAACTTATCATATTATGAGGTTCAGTATAAGAGCTAACACTTAAGATCTACCTTTCCTAGAACCCGTATTCTCCTTACGTATATCGATAGCAAAGTAATCAATTTTATTTTGTCACTCAATTAAGCTTGTGTAATATTTTAATTCAAAATAGCAACTATTATCAGCTCTCACATTTAGTAATTAATTCGTGAGTGGTCAGGGTTAATTAATTGATTGGCGAAGCGGCTCGTAATGTTCACCTCAGGTTTTGCATCATGTAAAGTTCAAATTGATTTGTAGAATTGTACGATAAAAATTACGGTTGTATTAGGTTTTGCACGTTTTGTAAATACTTTGACACCTCCGAAGAAAGCCGAACAAAGTTAAATACCTGTATAACGATTAACCTATTAAGTCGGATCGCAAAGAATTGAATGATACCAATTCTAAGGATGTTTGTTCGATTATATTATCCATGTTATATATGCATACCAAGGTAATTACAGTTCATTTGTGTTGAAGTATTATGCACCCAATGACCTTGGCCTAAAGGCGTATGTATATCAGCATGATCATTGGGGAAATATTGTATGTTTTCGTTACCTAAACAGAATTATGAACTTATTACAAAATTACTATAAATAATGAATAATTATTTTGACAACAAGTGCTTCTCAAGTGGAATTTATATTTATTTATTTTCCAGACAATGTCAAACTCCTTCAAAGCAAGACAAGGTCTTTGCGGATAGGGGCTGAGTAGATTAGAATATAACAGCTTGTAAATTTTGCAAACTTTTCCACAAAGCCAATATTTTTGATATACATACTAGCGATCACTAGGATGAGGCCATACATTTTACAATCGATTTTCACTCTTTATGCCTGTTTGAAATTTTGTACCAGCAAACTTATACTACCTGTGAACAGGTACATTTTTTCTCAGCAGGAAATTCGTATTTTCCTTCGGATCGTTACTATGCTGGCTGATACTCCGCCTTTGGCGCTTATTGTAGTCGCTGGTAGAGTAGAATTTCTGGCACGTCGTAGAATTAACCACTTTTGTCGCAATGTTGGTACTTCTGCCGTGCGTCCTTTTTGATTTTTGCCATAGTTTTGTGGATCCGCAAGATAACTGTTTACAACGGCCTTACTTCTTTTAAGCCTCCTTGCAATTTCTCGGCCTGATAGGACTCTCATTGAAAGCATCTATTTTTCCTTTTTCTGTCGCTATCAAAGCCTTTCCGGAACTCATTTTTTTTTAAACTAAATAAAAACAGTTCTTGTCAACGCTTTTTTAAATATTGTTAACAGAACTTTGAAAAAAATCACTGATGTGAATTCTTGCAACGAAATATTCGCAATGGCCTCATCCTGGTGGCGCATCTTTTTATACGCTTTTCAAGTAGTTCATTGTGTGATCTTGGGAAATTCCAACGATCGTTTTTTATTTACCATTTAATTTTATGACTTCTTGTTGAGAAAATATGTACTTGTTCACAGGTGGAAAAAGTTTGAGGGTACAAAATTTCAAACAGATATAAAGAGTGAAAATCGATTACAAAATGTATGGCCTCATCCTAGTGATCGGCAGTATATTTATGTAATCATTTGTGTGCAAACCTATTTGATAACGAAATAGAGTATTTAAAAGAATCAGATCATACTACCTAAAAAAAAAAGAGATAACAGAATTGATTATTTATTCATATGTAGTAGAAAAATAATAGATAAATTCAGTAGTCTAAATGGAGAAACTAATGTTGAACTTATTAATTAGACAGACAAAATACGAAAAGGTGATAAGATATTTTTTTTTGATTTTTTTTTATATTGATATATTTATTTTTATTATTAAATTTAGTGAGCAATTAAGTAAAACTATGCGTAATCTTTGAACTGCGTCTTCTCGCCTCCCATAAAGCCGTTTGGAGTATAAAAATATAGCGTTGTTGACTGTCTAGAACTCTCTTAGATATTTTCATATAGGCAATGACGCCGGGGTACTATGCCCATGTGGCGGGTTTTATCAACAACACGCGGAGTACTGAGTTCCCATGTGGTCACCCATCTACGTACTTACCGCACCCAACTCTTGACATTTTTCAACGACGTTTTCTTATACATACATATATGTATACCTTGCGCACTTAGTTCTTGCTCTTAGTTCTTGGCATTTTTGAGCCCTTCTCATAAATTTGAGCTCAGAGCTGGCCTTTTCCCAATTGGAGTTGCGCCAATTTATATTCCAGACTGATGTATGTTTTTTGTTTATTCTACGGGAACAATTTTATCAGTAAAAGTCTGTCGCCTGAGATCTCTAATGAATGGTTTTCTCATCATATGAGTGTCACATACTTCCTTCATAAAAGGCAATAAATCTGGGCTTGGTTTCCATCACTGCAGCATGAAATTCAGTGACATTCTTCTCTGCTATTAGTAAATTAGAATGAAATCGTGTTGAAAATATTTTCAAAAAAATACCTGGGCTATATCGTATGAATGTGTCTGTATCCAGATCATTTTTTTTAGAATTTTTGTCCATTTGTCGGTTTGTCCGAACATCACATAAAAACTACTGAACTCATTCTAACTGGATTTTACCTGTTCGATAGCTCATTTCTCAACCTACAAACTACAACCCTTGGACAAAAATCAAAAAAAAATATGTTCGCTTCAATAAACGGTGTATTATTGTAGAAAAATGACTCAATCAAAAAAAAAACCAAAAATGTTTTCTCTTAAAACATAACGGTACTTGCGGTAACACTGCATTGAGTAGAACGATCTTGTTGCAATTTTATTAGTTTCAATTTAGCTTGCTGTGAAGAAGTGTTGTTTTGTTCTAGTGCGTGTAAAATTTGGAACTAAAGTCATGTCAAATTTGGTAGAAGGTTTGTTATTCTAGTATTAGTACCAACTTTTTTTTAGATATATTGATAAATTCACGTTCCGTTGAAGAACTTAGTTTTGCATGTAATATTTCAAGAGGATCAACATCAAAATGAGCTACCCTACAAAGCATTTTAAAAATCTCATATCTCTAAAGATCTCATCTCAGATTTAAAGCTAATTTGCATGTGGGGATTTGATGGCAGTGCAGGACAGAGCCTTTACAAACAGAAATTCACGGAAAATATGGTACATCTAAAACTAATGAGTTTATGTTCTTAATAGCTTTTGTTCCTCTCAAATAGATGACAATAGAACTGAGTTATGGGTCAACCCACGTTCCTCCTCCACATTGTTTTGCAGACCTATTAAGTTCATTTTTATGAAGGAGAATCAGCATTTAGTAAGAGAGCAAGAGTCTTTAATGAAAAATGCTATACGCCAATTATCTGCGTATCAAATTAATGTTGATGGTAATTCTGTGCTAGCTAAGATTTCCATACCGAATTACGTTTTACAATACTAGATGGTACGAGTAGTATCGTATATGTAACATTTTATCAGACACTAATTGTTCTGCTAAATGCTACAATACATATATATGTGGGGCGTCCCCAAAAGAAAAGAATTTGACTGTGGTTTCAGAAAGGCTTCCTAATACCGATCATTGCCGTTTTGGCTTATCGACTCTGCACACGTAGATAAGGTATTTTAATTGCCTTCTTCACATTTCTTGCCGTTTTTTCGCTAAAAATGTGGCAAGTAAGAGGAGTTGAAAATAGAACTATATTCGCGCAGAATAAAAGAAAATTCAAGACCTTTTTAAAATTCGTATGGGGCTCTTAGTGGATAAGCCACTAAGAGACGGGCTATGATCCACAAACGATGGAAATACTGTAAGAAGGTCCTTTAACCACTCAGAAATCAGTTCAGAAATCACAGGAATAGATTCAAATTTAATAAAAAAAAACTTTCACACGATTTTAGAGCTATAAAAATAAGTGTTCAGCAGTTTAAAACTTTACTAAAAGAAAAAGAAGATTTATATATAAGCTTGCATATTTGGTATTACATGCCAAGTAGCGTCCATAAGATCTTGATTCATCTACATGTACGCGCTCCCTTAAAAGAGATGCAAAGAAAAAAATAACAAAAGAAGTTTTTGTTTTCAATGCTCACTGGTGTATCGTCGGTTTCAATGATCTTCGCTCTGCCGTTATTATGTTGGTTTTATAAGCTAAAAATTGAATTAAGCCAGATACACCATTTTTAAGTAATCGATGTTCAAATGTAAAAAAACGTTCAAATTATTTAATAGTTTTACCGTTATGTGGAATAACTTATGAATTTCGACGTCAAAGTCACAGTCTTAAGCGGATTTGGCGGCGGATAGAATGCTTTTATTTCTCGGATTCCCGTGATTCCTTCCAACTTTCCTTTCCATTTCAAAATCTTTTTTATTTATTTTTTTCATTTAAGAACTTAACTTTCAAGAAGATATAAGAACTCTTTAAACTGAAACTAAACACCTCACACGATTTTAATTGCCTGCAAAAATGTTTTTGTCCTTCGGGCCCCGGTCGGGATTGAACGCCGGACCGACGAATACACTACCACTTGTGCCTCGGCCACCCAATAAAATTCGTATTCATTAAAAGCCTATGTAATATAATAAAGCCTATGTAACATTCGTCCCCTCGTTGGTCCACCGTCCGAGACCTTTTATCAATTATTCACTATACCAACACGAACGAAGATACGGGTATAAGCTAGTTCTTAATAAATATCGTATTCAGGATAACATACAGTTGGGTGCAAAACTGAGTCAGTTTTCTTATTTCATCTTCAATTGGTTCCCATAATTGTTTTTGTATGTACGAGTATGTTAAACAAAACTGTCTTCAATTTAATGTATTATAGCTGCAGATGTAATTACTGACGGGACATATAATATTTTACGCCACCCTGATTATCTGCGAGGTGCCGTTGCTTTTGCTAGGACTCAGTTTTACACCACTATTCACAATTTTCTTTTTGTGTTTGACCTCCAAAGGAATTACAACTCTTAAACATTTTCAAAAGTTTTCAATTTTATACTAGAAGTCCTTTTTACTCATTATCCGTAGGCCTATTGGAAGGCAGAAAAAATATAACAAGATTGCATTCTACTGTAATTTGAAACATGTGCAGTTTTTGGTTTTAGAAATGACATCTCCCGCAAGGAACGTATAAAAAGCTATAAAATTACAACAAGACGTCAGACCAACGCCCTTTACACCGAAACAATATAAAGGGATGTGCACGGCTAAAAAAAATGTAAACTGGACATGGGCAGTTTGTAATGCTTATCAGAGGTTTGTGGATGGAGAATCGATACTTTATTTGGTAGCAGCAGGTGGCACGCTTGCGTTTGCACGGCGCTTACTCGTCGGAAGCGTAGGCTATTGCTGCTTTTCTCTGAAACTTTCGGATTGCCATAAAAAAAAGGAAAATAAGTAAAGTTTGTAACTTAAGATCTTACACTATTGCGAATATGCAAAGGACGTTATATGACCTTGCTTATGAACTCATCGTGGTGTTTTAGGTGTTTTAACACCAGAAGGAACCCTCTCCCAGCAACTGGCTAACCAAATATACCCTGACTATTTCCTCCTATATATATGCTGGAATAGTCGTTAAGTACCGTATCCGAACACTTCACTAGTCGATCATCCCAACGATCATAAAGGAACACGGAGCGATAAATCAGTGAAGGTACTCAAATATGTGTTTCAAACAGACTAACCATCGGTTTATTTTAATTCAGTTTCGAATCTGTAAATATACTACGTGTATATATTTTGCTAAATTGGATATCTAAGATAAGTACATATTTTATAAGGACAGTGTGTTAAAATCAAATCTGATAGGATATGTAAGTAAAATATTATTCAAAACGTGTTATTAAACATTAAGTAAATGTTTAGATTTTAAGGTAGTTTTAATACTGTAAGTATTAACCGTTTAAGAAAATTTACGTATATAATTTTTTTTTTTTTATAATTTACGCGCGCCTAAGGGGTTATGAATACCCTTATACTGTTGCAACGGCGCGGGCGGAAAGATAGAAGGAGGAGAAAGGAAAGTTTGTGATGTAGTGGTTTGAAACTCAGGTGTGTTTGGTTTCGATATTGACTCTCCAGGGGTGGGAGTCCGAATAGGACGGAGAGATTTTTCTTCTCTCGGAATGTGAGGTTGTAAATTTTAACGGTTGTTTTATGCTTGAAAAACCCTACAACGTATATAATAAGATATAAATTATAAAAACATAAAGTTTTATTTTTAAAAAAATATTTATTTCGCAGTCAGCGTGACTGCCTTCAAAGAGATACTTAACAAATGAACCGATAACTACTTATTTCCTAAAGCTTAAATACCTAATTACAGCTAGCTGCGGACATCCGTTGGCTGTGTGTTCCCACAGGTGGTTGGCGAGATGTTCCCACAATATGTTGGTCGTCGCATTTCATTTCGTATGTGAATGAATCCAAAAGGTGTCATGTGGACCCAGACACGGTGTCAGCAGATGCGAGCAATTGTGTGAATGTTGTTAGGAGTGATATTGGAAATTTTGCTGACGTTAACTCCTCCGCCTTTAAAATGCGAACGCCCTCGTTTGCTAGGTTGATTAAAATAATGGTATGTTTCGAATGCTCGAGGTCGATGCCCCTGCTGATGGTTCAGGTGGTGATTGTTGGTTTGTTGTTGTTTTTTCTACCAGGTCGTTTCTTACTGTGGGCTTCTCGGGAAATTTTTGGTTCTTGATGCTTCTCAGGAGAATGACTATTATAACTGTAACGAGAAAAACTGATATGCCCAGACCAATTGTGGTGCTGAACTTAAAGTTATCTTTTAAAAGTTTGATATACTGTGTATTGTTCAGATGAAGGTCCTTTATCATTTCCAAAGACAAATATTCTTCAATACTGTTTTGCTTTGACTCGGGTTGTAGAATGGCGGGAAGAGGTTTGTATTGGATTGTTTCTGATGATTTAAATGTGGTCTGTCTCAATTCGATGGTTGCATTTTGGTACTTAATTATAAAGGTTCCATTGAGCATCATTTGATCTGCATTTATTAAAATTGGTCCAGCGTATTGGTTAAGGAAGAGGATGCCAGGTGTAATTTCTTCAAAATCTGGGATGTGGTAGTTGTTTACTGTTGAACATATGGGCTGACGACTTTTTAAAAGATAAGGGATACATGTGGTATTACTTATTTCTATAATGTTAGCTCTAGGACAAATGGAAAGTTTGTTAAATGTTTTACAAGGTTTAATAATTCCATATATTTCATTATGACATTGCAGAATTTCTTCATATAATATTTTATTAATAACTTTGGCCTTTTTGACGGCAATAATTAAAATTGTGTCGCAAGGGTCTTTCTTAGTAGTAGGTAAGCTAATAATATATATAATTACAGAACTATTGGATGCTATTTTGACTTCGGAGAATTCAATTGCTTCTTCAATGTTATTAAATGGTATATTTTCTTCGTTTATTATTTTCTCAATTACATTTATTTCAGTGTTGGATAGTATATACGTATTAACAATATTAGCCTTTGCCCAGTGCAAGGCATAGCCTATATTTATTATTTCTTCCTTTAGTAAGTCTATTCTATACTTAAAATTAATAAAAAATTCTTCTTTTACAGTTTCACTTGATTTTAGATGTTTTTCTATTTCATTAGTGGCGTTCGTTATTTCATTCATTTTATCTATTATCAATTTGTTGATAACAACTTGTCTATTACTATTGTCTAATACGTTGTTAGTTTTCTCTTTTAGAATTTCAAAGTCGTGGTGGTCCGGATTACCAGAAATCCACTTCCACGCACTTCCAATAAAATCTAGGGATCTTTTATTTCTGATTGTTGATTTTGGTAGTAGCCGGTAGATATGGGTTTTAATTATGGAAAGTTCAATTGAAAGTAGAGAAAAGTTAGGGTGGTTAGTATTTAAATATTGTTTGACGTTTGCTTCTAGTTTGTTGGCTGCGTCCAGATATTTTTCCAGGTCGATAACATGTATAATTTTGAAGGTCCCTGTCTGCACGTTAGTTGTTCCAGTGTGCAGAGTGACCAGTTGAGAATTTGTGTATTCTAGTATTTGAACACTGGCCATGCAGGCTGTGAGAAATGACCTGAAAGGGGAGATAAAGGTAACGAATTAGGTTTTGATACGAGACTTATGAACAGTTTTCCCAGATTTTGTCAGAATGGTTGTATTTTTGTTTTCTGCTACGATCTCCCTTTTGTATTTTGGGGTTAATTTTGATCCTAGTCTATTATTTATCTTTACATAAACGATATCTCCTGGTGAATAGTTTTTGATAGGATTTCTATTTTTGTTATGGTATGCCAAGTCAGTGTTTTGTTTTTCTTTTATTTTTTCTACATTATCTTGTCGGGCTTTTTCGATTAAAGTGGGGTCTGTACTAATATTTCTGCCAAAGAATAGTTCTACTGGCTTCCTGCCGGTAACAGAATGAATTGAATAATTATAATCAATGACAGCGTTTTCTAAAAGTTCCGTGAAGGATCTGTGGATGTTTTCGGTCTTTAAACAACGCATTATCTCAATAAGAGTGGAGTGGAAACGTTCCACTTGACCATTAGCACTGCTGGTATATGGGGGAGTTGTATGTGTTTTGATACCTAGTTCGTCTTCCAGCATAAAAGATATAGGCATTGAACTAAATGATTTCTCATTATCAAACACTACCATTTCTGGTATACCGTATGAGATTAGTATTTCTCTTAGCGGTTGCCTTATGTGTTCAGTTGCTTTGGATTGTACTATTTTCGCGTTCGCGTACTTAGAGAACTTATCTATTGCGGTGAGAACGATTTTTCCTTCTGTTAGAAAGATGTCGATATGGACGATGCTTCCAGGGTGTTTCGGAATCGGAGTTGGTTGTATCAATGGCTTATGTGGGTGGCGGTCATATTTGCTTTTCTTGCAAACAGAACATTTTTGAGTGATCTTTTTGATTTTGGATGCCATAGCAGGAAAATAGTAATTTTGCAGAATTTGGGATTTATTTTCGCGAGCATTCCTGTGTGCTCGTCTATGTGTTTGAAGTATAATGTCTTCTTGTTCCTGATCGTTGATAATGTCTGAATCTAAAAAATGGATATCCGCTAAGTCGGTGCATTCCTCGTGCTCAATTGGTTGTTCTTCAAGTTGGGTTTGCATGTATTCGTTGAGAGTTTCGTCATTATGGACATCAGTGTTTTCGATTTCTTGCATGTAATGGTCTATTTCTGTCTGGGCAGTGTCAACGTGGAAGTTATTATGGAACTTGTCTTGTGTTTGATACCTGGTTATTCTCAGGCGTGGGTCTTCTAGCTGATCTATCTTGGTATTTATTCTGATAATTGAATGTTCTTGCCTGTTGTGGTTGACCGTTGTCTACAGGTTCAGTTTTTATATGTGGACTTTGTGTGCGATATCTTGAGTGGTGTGCCTGTATATAGTTAGGATTTTGATTCTGGTATGGAGGGTTTGGTATGGAGAGTTTGGTCTTGGCACATATTGTGGTTGTGTCGGTCTGGGAGCGTATAGAGAGTTTGGGTATCTTTGAGGAGGATATCCGGGGTTTGAATAGCCTCGAGGGGGGTAGCCAGAGTTCGGGTAGCCTTGGGAAGGATAGGAGGCTTGTGTTGGGGTTATTTGCCTTCTTATTGGAAATGAGGAGTATTGTATGACTCCAATGCGATGTCGGCGTTTCCAATGATTTTATTCCGGATAACGCTCAAGATACCGTAGTATCTTGTACTGCCCTTGATCGGCTCATAGACTTGTAGAATTCTTTCTACACTTTTCCTCCAGGAGTTGAATTCTCCTGGGTCCCCAGAGAAAGTTCTTAGACTACGTACCACATCGGGTATTTTGTCTAAGTCTTCCAATTTGTTTCGATGTTCTGTTTCAATTGTTTGATCTGTAGCATGAAATTGATCATGGTTTTGGTTAAGCACACTTTGTACAATGTTTTGACTTTGCCTTTCGAAAACTTGATGAAATATTGAGGTTATGAGAGCGTTTAGCTCAGGGGTAGAATTAACGGCTTGTTGAGTATGAGAGTGGGATGAGCTAGATTGAAAAGAAGTGTTTTGGGCTTCGGCTGTGTTCGATGTACCAAAATTATTGTCAGCTGTGGTACCAGATTGGTTACCATCAGGTTGAGCACTACCTCTATTTTGTGATCTTAGAAGTGGCATTTTAGTTATATTAATTTAGTTGTGTATGAAAGTAATAATGAAGTAAATTCACTGATGAAATAGTTATTTATAATTGTACAGGCCTGTGCCTGTGTACGTTTGTACGTTTAAAAAAAAAATTATAATCGATTCACAAATTGATTGTTTTCTTTATAAAAAATAAAATTCTTAAATATAATTCTTCTTTCTTATTTCCCTTTGGGGTAATGTGTTTTATCTCTTTTTACTTGTACAAATTAATTTTTTTCTTAACGTTGGTTTTCACTTCTTATTTCTAAACTTACAATAATAAAACTTGGTTCATTGCTGCGTTTAAAGTTGCGGCTACTTCCTTCCTCTTCTTCCACTTGCTGGTTACTAGGGCTGGTTTGTGTCACTATTTTTTATCTATTAATTAATTAATAATGTCTATTAATTTTTTCACCACACTGTTTTTTCGCGTATCTAAGGGGAAAACCACAGGTATTTTTTATATAACGAGAGAATACACGATGCACTACTTTAGGGCTTCTGTAGGTTGTACTATTTTAGGACATTAATTTTCGATTAAATTTTTCGCGTTTGGAACTACTTGAGGACACTTAATCACGAACCTGTGGTCCCTGCTCGGGCGCCAATTATAAAAACATAAAGTTTTATTTTTAAAAAAATATTTATTTCGCAGTCAGCGTGAAGCTTAAATACCTAATTACAGCTTGCTGCGGACATCCGTTGGCTGTGTGTTCCCACAGGTGGTTGGCGAGATGTTCCCACAATATGTTGGTCGTCGCATTTCATTTCGTATGTGACGGAATCCAAAAGGTGTCATGTGGACCCAGACACGGTGTCAGCAGATGCGAGCAATTGTGTGAATGTTGTTGGGAGTGATATTGGAAATTTTGCTGACGTTAACTTATACGAGTGTTCATGTATTCGGAAAGACTTACCTTGGATTTTAATTGAGCTGAAAATTTAATTAAAAAACTCGAACTTACAAATATTGATAAAAGGAAAGAAAACGCACGTTCACTGAGTTCGGCCGTAGACAAAAAGGTATCAATTTCATTCGGCGGAAATAGAAAAAGGCAGTTGAAGTCTTAAAAATGAATACAAATTTCCTAAGGAAGCAAATATCCCACTCAAGGTGGTAATGCAAAAGGTAGTGCAAACAACGAGTAAATAAGCCAATAAAAAGAAAATCAAATTTTATGTAGTCACTTTCATATTGAAGATCCACTTTGCTGAAATTTGTGCACAAAGTTCACCATGCGGATATAATCTTGAATACCTTTTTAATGGCAATATGTAAAATGGTCACTTTTCTCTGGCTTTTAACACTACTTATTTAGGTAAATGAATCTATTATCAAGGAAAAATCTACTTTTACTCGTATATGATATGAGGATTATTGGAAAACTAAGTTTGATAAGAGAATATTCGTACAATTATTAATTTAATACTCTTCTGATCACATATCAACGACATTGAATCACAACTCAGGTATGTGATGCTGCGGGGCATGATAAAATTAAAATATTTTGATTTTTATGAGCTCGATGGAGTTGGTGCACAACCAATTTTGTCTTCATGGTAAGTATAGTTGCAAGGACTTGATTGAAGTGAATTGCTTTTCGGTGGTTTGGGATAAAACGATGGGTATTTTCTAATTCAGGTGAATCCGATTGGCTTTTAGATGGTTGAAGGTTATTGCACCCATGTGCTCGACATTTGTCTGTGTATTTTGCATGAGCAGTCAAAACGTACTTTGATAAGGTTTACGCTTTCTGGAATGACCGCTTTAAGTTCTGAAGCAGCGAAAGAGCTTCAGGCAACTACTGGCTGCAGGTTAGCCGATGGATAGTTAATCGGACGCTGCGTAAGTACGATGTGGAAGCCATCAAAAAGAAAAAACAAGCCAGCACTATCTAAGAAAAATGTAAAAGCAAGACTAAGCATTGCGAAGAACAATGTAAATTAGTCGAAAGATGATTGAAATAAATTTGTATGATCAGACAAGACTAAGATCAATCGTTACTATACGGATGGAGGCTCAAGAGAGAGTCTTTAAAGTCGTATTATGTTAAACACGGAGGTAGCCCAACTATGCTATGAGCTTGCGTGGGTGCTTCCGGTATTCGAAAATTACACCTAAAAAAGGGCATAATGGACCAGCACGTGTATTTGAATATTTTAAAGTCGCGTCTCAGGGCATCAGAAATAAATATGCCCTACTCTCCACGTGAAGTTGTTTTTTCAATATAATATAGACTTGAAGCACATGGCCAAGAACATGCAGGATTAACTTCAAATGCAGTCATATGATGTATTTTTTACAAAATGAACTACCTTTTATTCTTTACTAACATAAAATAATTATTTAGTTTTTAATAATAAATCAATAAATATTTTTGTTTATTATTGTTGAGGTTTGATGATAAAAACTCTTTTTGGACTCAAGTGACTCACTTTTGCACCTCACTGTAGGAATACCGTGTTATTTGCGTGAGTTTAGTATATCTTATCCCGATTGAGTTTTTCGTTGTGAAGCTGTTTCTTCCGCGGCAGTAATTCGATTCCTCGACATGCCCATTTAAATCAGCACCGATAAAAATTAATATTCCATTTAAATACTCATCACTTTACCTTATTCCGGCGCGTAGACCCTAACAATATTCTAAGCTTTGTGTAAAATAATCAGCTTTATCGTCACTAATCGGTCGCTTAATTTTCATACGCTCACGATCTTATTTAGGACTTCAATTGTCAAGATGACTCCAACTCCGTTCTCATTCCATTCCTTTCCGTAGTAATGCATTTCGTATCCGTTCGTTTGCCAGTTCACGTTTTCGGACGTGGAAAATGTATTTCAGATCGATTCTGCGTTACATATAATAAATTCCACTTCTTAGATGGGAAAAGAATTTCGGTTTTTGTTGGTTGGTTACAATTTAGTACATTATGTGCAGACACTAGATAACCTTAAATGTAGCCAAGGGTCTTCTATGCTTAATGCTGTGCATATACGATTTCTTAAAGATTTTGTGCCGCTCAATCAAAAAAGCTTTTAGCAGTCTTAGGCCGATCACAATATGAATTATCTGGTTGCAGGTTTTCTGATAAGGTGAATTCAATCTTTGGTAAAATCGTTCTTTGCGAAATAGGCGTGATCACATATCAGGAGAATTCACAAACTCAGATTAGATTTCTATAGTGATCAGGTGATCGCTCACATGCTTGATGATCGCTTACATGACTTCTTGTCTAAGTTTTCACCTAAGCAAATATAATCACAGGCATCACAGCTTTATATCCTTAATTGGACGGCTCATCTCATCATAGATTTTGGATGGCACCACTTGAAAAGATATAGAGATTTCACTTACTGCTTGATTGCATATTGTCTACTAGGGTTGAGAAATCTTACGTTGATATCTAAAAGTCGGGGTTTCCAAAGTAATATCGTCCATATCGGAGGCCGTTTATAACTTCACAACATACGAGTATAATACTACGAAATGGGCCATAGAGCCCGACTACATAACAAGGCACACGAGCCCTCACGTTGGTCACAATGTGTGTTCAATATCCAGGCTAGTTGCCGAGAAATCCGCAAACGATCCAAGTTTTAATTTATTTAACGTAGTTCAAATAAAGTAAGGGCTGAATTATCTTCTTCTGACAACCTCCTTAACTCTATTCAGAGAATTCCTCGTCTGAAAAGTTCGTGTTGCGGTAGACTGAACCGAGCATAAAGGCTGAAATGAAACTACATATTTGTTCTTACAAAATCTGATATAAGAGTGGGACTTTACGAAGATCGAATATACATATCTGCATATGTATATTTGTGGCCAATTTAGAAATGGAAGCAAATGCTTAGAACTAGAATACTCCAAGTTCTAAGTAAGATAAAAAAAAAACTTCTACAGCCAAAGCACTTTTCGGAATATGACTGATAAGTAAATGCAATGTCCAAAGCAAAAATGAGTTGAAGATAGCGAGACTAGGAAACAACACTTGTAGGTAACAATATGGTGAAATGGTCAACTAAATAGTAGATACGACATTCATAGCAAATTTTACAAATAATACGACTAAAAGTATCTTGAAGTGGATTTTAAAAACATTTTAGCTTCTAATCAACCTCGTTCCAAATAGATAAAATAATAATTGTTCAAAGAGCACTTCAACTATAAAGTGAATAGTGTTTACGTACTTGCCAAAGTCCAAAGATTGTTTCGAAAAATACCATATATATTTGAAGTATTTTCACCAAGGAAATCAATTTCTCAAAATAAGATTAAAGTTTACATAGCCCTTACAGTCCTATATGACGGTTGACCGTAAACAGGTATGAGACAAACATGTGCTACGTGACTTTTCATCACGAATTTTCGAAAGCAGCGGTAGTACCGGAAGAAATCGATTCATATTACCGTATATTTGCTCTATCAGGTGAAATTGTATGCTAAACTTGGACTAACAACCTTGAATACAAAAACCATTTAAAACTAACCTTCAGAGGAAGTAGATTTCTTCAAGTTAACATTTAGAGGGAACTAAAAACTTAAAACGAAAAACACAATGCCATCGTACTATTTTGGTGACAGCGAATACTATACAGTCACCGCGATGAGTCTGTTTCCCAAAACGATACAAAAATATGGATCATGATGGCTTAGTTTCGATAAACCTCATAATTGTTGTGGTATGTTGTAATCTAGAATGGCAAAAGGAACCGATTTCATGGTTTCAATGAATCTTTATCGCAGTAATTGGTTTCTGAGATAACGAAATGGTTGTTCATTCAACGATGATACTTTTAAAAGTATTCAGAGCTGATTAACCTGAAATCCAGTAGATAATCTCAATTTTAATGGATACCTATTTTTAGATTTCGTTGTAATAGAAATAGCAGCACCATGAATTCAAAGCGGTCTACATAGAATTTCCTTTGTGATTCATTAACTGGCCTTTCAGTGAGGTGCTGGACTGGACAACCGTATGTAATACAACACTATCTGAATAAGGACCACTATATTGGCAACATTATTCATTCTAGATTTATATTGCACAGTAGCAATTTTAAATTGTATTCAAGTAAAGATATTGTCAATTTTCTTTTAATGTCCATCTACAAAGTACCTACTATTTTAACTTCAAGTATGTATATTTCCACCAATAAGCGCCATTAACGACACCTTACCCATTGCCCATAGTTTCAAACTACCTAGAGCGAGAGTGCCAGAGAAGAGAGGTTACATAGAGTTTATGTGATCACTCGGTGAGCACGTGCCATGTGGTGTGCAGCAGCAGCAGCGAACAGACAACAGACTAATGAAATGCCCATAAAAACAAGTTAGAGAAAATGGATAAATAAGAAAAGACGGAATAAAAAGAACGTCAAGTAAAGCCATACCTTTAGTATGAGACGTGATTTGCATCTGAGATGCGTTAACGCTTCGGCACTATCTATATGTACGTAGTTGACACGATTTCTAGAGCTCATGTTGGAGGAACATTATAACATCAGAAAAACTTCAAACAAAGAGGTTACCGGGATTACTTTATGCCTTTCTCATTGCATTATTTCTGAGTCTGTTACTCATGCGGTAACAGAGAGATTTTCTAAGTGAAAATGGTGATAACTTTTGATTTTCAGTAGTAATAACTGTGAGATTATTTTAAACAGAAAAGTGTAGCTTATTCAGAGGATAAACACTGAAACGAACTATGAACGAAATGCATTTCCTTACAATTTAAGCAATATGGTATACTACGATTTTAGCTTCGATTAATATACCGCCTACTGACATAAACTTCGACTTGAGTACAACATTGTTATGATCTAAAACAAGAGTTTTTTTTTTTTGGCCGATAGTATTATCTAAGGAGATGACCATCAAGCTAGCTTCCAAGATATAGATATGACATTTTTGTTCAGTATATTTTGGAAAATCATGGAAAGACTCACGCTTCAACACTGATTGTGAATCAAACGAAATTTTTTTTCGAAAGTAAGAAGTCTTGCAATATATGAATGGCATTAAAGCGAACCAGATGTGGTTTCAATTGGGTATCAGACAGCAACTCATTTTTAAATTTTTTGGAGCTACACTTTGGTTTGTCAATTGGTCGCTGAGATCTTGCACTAGTTTACCTGAATGAACTTACAACTGGGCTGACAGGATAACTTCGAGGGCGTTCTGTTCGAGCATCTTCCATCAGCAGTTAACATCAGGAAAACACTGTCGTCTACTGTCAGCAAACGGCCGTTTAATCAGTACACCTTCTAGCTACATTTGTGCGAATAATTATGAAACTAATGAATGCTAAATTAAAGCTTAAATTTTACAAAAATACGACTTATTCCATCCATCCAGAAAACACTACCTACTCGTATTTCATATTATTTCAGCAAAGGAGTAAGGACGGATGCCGAAAACATAGAAGTGACAACTTGACGATCAGTGCTAAAATCAAAAAAGATAAATTTAGAAATTTCATAGATTTTGTCACGTACTATAGAAGGTTCGTGAAAGACTTTTCCCTGGGGTTGAGAAGAACATGCGGCTATATAAGAAAACCGAAATAAACTACATCGTAACCAGTAAGAAACATTATTACATTATTATGTATACAGGAAGAAGAACTTGTTGTTAGATGATCAAGCAGTTGCAAGACGAAAGTTTACTCAAACGATGATGTAATATTTTGTCGAACACGAGGGATCAAAGCTCAGCGATAGACAGGTAGCCAGGGAGCATACTACTATTTCAATGCTCCGAGCTGATGCAATTAATAGTTGAAGTCCGAAAAGACTCTGTTGCGTTTAAAAAGAAGACACAGGTATTGAACAAGAAATTGTCTGATAGGAGCTTGAGAAAAAACCAAGCTAGGAAAAAATATTGGACCAAAGTTAATGCTTGCGTCTATTGACTGTCGTTCTAAAGGGGCGATCAAATATCATATTAAATACAAATTGTCGTACCACGGTAATGTCCTCTTGGGATTCCAAAACATAACATTGAACAGACGTTTAGAGAAGAAAAAAAACCGATTGGTTAAGCTAGGGAACGTCTTTATCAAGATGTGTGAGTCGGTGTAAAAAAATCGAAGAGTTTCTAGATGGTTAGGGGTCGAAAGTCACGAATAAATTTTGTATCTACTTGATGGAAACCCAACAACACGTCAATGTAATGTGCGTATAAAAAAAAAAAAAACTGAACGCTCTGAATAAAAGTAAGGCGAAAGATTTGGAATTGTCAATTCAGCGACGATCGCAACAGTTTGACCTGTGTCCCACTATTTAGTCGTAAATTTTGCGAAAACATTTCGGCTTATACCCGTATAAGATCCAACTGATGCAGCAACTGAAGTGACAAGACCACAGATTGCGACGACAATTCGCGTATTGACCTCTTTTCCAGCTCGAAATCGATCCTTATTTATAAGAAAAAAATATTGTTTAGTGACAATGCTCAATCAATTAACTCAATGGGTTTGTGAAGAAGAAAAATTGCCATTTTTGCGGCAAATGCATAAGAGATTTGCAATGTTTGGAATGGCCTTCACACTGGTGGCATCATCAGTCCTTATTTTTCAAAACCCATAGCAGAATGGCGCTATGTGCTCACGCAACCAACCAAAACTTCAGTCCAAAGGAGCATATGTGGGTTTTGGATGTGAATCAAGCCAACAGTTAAAAGGGACTTTATAAGTTTCTAAATACGAAATATGTAAAATGACAGACTAAACTTCTAAAGAACCTTACGACTATCTAAAGAAATTTTTTGAAATTATTAACTTTAACCTTGATCCAAGTTCTTACCATTTGTTTTCCTTTTGATAACATTAAAAAATACCCACCATTTTTAGGTCTTTACAAAAGTCAATTTCTGAATGAATATCCAATGAGTCTATAGGTCGAAAAATTTATTTAATCACCTACACGAGTCTCAACAAAACAACCGAATGAAATATCTGTCAGTCAAAGAAAGCAAAACAGAAGCCCTTGTTCAATTGTCAAGGTCTTCTCGAGTTCAATGAAGTTCACTACAATAATAGCAATAGAGTGCCCCTTCATATAGCTGCAAGATAATTTAGTAAACACAATTTAATTACATAATCTGCGTGCACGCTTCCTCATCAAAAGAGATAAACATTACCTGTAGCCATAGTTTAACAACAATAACAGGATACAATTACTGACAGACAGTAGCAAATCGCAAAACACTTTTGAGTCAGGTCTTCGTAATCTTAAAGGTGTTGTCGCGATTCTAGACGCCATATATCCACTCTCTTTGCCTTCAGCTGAAATATATATTATATATATTTTCGTTTGTAAATCGCATGAAATACGGTGCGGATGCTTTTATATCTTTAGCCGTGGGCAACCTAGTACACACTCACCGAGCATTGGGTACAAAGTCCGAAGCAATGAATACTAGCCCCAAAAACGAGAGGTAATAAAAAAAAATAAAAAATACTTAAAAGCGAAATAGCAAAACAAAATTTTGTGTGAGTACATGGGAAAATGGAGATAAAGAGCTTCGAATACTCGACGAAACATCACCAACTGAAAACCCATTGCCCAAAGCAATGGCAAAAAATGGCTACCTTATAACTCGGGCAAATGGACACTGGTGGTTATTTATTTTATTTTTTTTTTTTAAAGGTTCAATTTTGACTAGTGTTAGGATGAATGTCAAAAATATGTGAGAAATATACCTATAACTTTATTAAAAAGGTTGAAGATGCTTACTCGTATTACACATTTTCCATAATTATTCTGTCATATAATCTATGTTATAATTACCATTGACAGCCATTCACAACGGTCTTTCACGTTCAGTGCTTATATGCATATAAGATAATTATTGGAATATCGAAACCCCGAAAATTGGAAATCGAGGAGGGAACCGAATTCCAATCCATTACAAATACCAGACACTAAAAAGCACGATTTTTCTCATCATAACAATGTCATATTTTGCTGTCTTTATTCAGCATCTAAAACACGCAAGTAAGCAAAGCTCAACAAAGAAAATGCAAAAGTGAGGCCACAAGTTTAGCTTCGTTCAAGTTCAATAATATTTGATTGTCATTTTGAACAACAAGTAGCAGTAAACTCATGTCTAGTTGATTAACATAAATCTCTTTGATAATGTATTATGAAGGCAATTTCAAACAAGGCAATGATTAACTCATATGCTCAGCTGTGATTAACACAACTAAATCCATCGGATCTACAAGCAGTGGCCACTTGCAATCACTTATAATTTTTTAATCTTATTGTGAAATTATTCAAGAATACAGGATAAGTTTCAGATCCTCAAAAATACGGCCGTCCGCGCACTGTAAGTATACCGAGTGCCATTAAAGCCGTGCGATCTCGAATCAGATGAAAACCGCTGAAAAAACATAAAATCATTGCAGAAAATTTCGTAATGTAAATCTCTACACATCCGGTTCGCGAGGAACATTTACCGGCAAATTCTCTTCATTAACGGGAAAATCTTTAAAATTTGAAAATCTGCCAAAGTACGGAACAGTCGAGTATTTACATAGGTCAAGAAAGGCGTTAGAATTAATTTGAAGGGTGCAATGGCTCAAAAAAACATTCCGGACTTCAGACCTTTACTTATTGACCTTCAAACTAAACAAACAACAAAAATTCAGCTGGCTTTTAGAGACGACGATAAACATTATTTATTCCGTCTACTTCCCAAAGGGATAAGTCACATACAATTGTAATAGCCCAAAAAAAAACCAGGTTGATGTTTCTAAAGATCCTTCCCTGACAATTATGATTTCCGGCTCTATTAAACCAATTTTTAGTATCCAATTGTGTCACGGAAGGCAGAAAAACTTGGTGCATTAAAACTCATCCACGACTTACATTCTCAAACTAACTTGTGATTGTAGATTAGAGGAAGGCCATAACTGCACCTCGCCTGTCGCTGTTGACGCAGATTCTTCGCATCTTTAACCTATTTTTCTTAACATGATTATCGGGATGTCTCATCTTGGAAGACAGACTCGTGTTCATCTCACGTGGACTTTAGTGTAAAATTGTTTACCCTCCGCGAAGGCACAAGTTCTAGATCATAAATTTTTAAAAATTTTTAAAAATTTTCAAATTCTGGAAAGAAGGTAGTCCTGAGTGCAGAAAGGGTTTACTTAATTTCAATTCAGTTAAAAGGGGTTCATCATTGCTATTAGAGTGGAACATTTGCTAAATAACCGGCAAATACCTTGAGTTCCCGGAATGTATTCACAAAATTAAAAATACAAGTTTATTCATCTAAATCTATATTGTCCCCTTCAAAGTAATCCCTTTCAACTGCAACACACTTATGCCAGCGGTTCATCCAATCCTCGAAACATTTTTTATATTCGGTTTTCGGTATGTCCATCAGTGCTTCCTGCGATTTTTCCATTACTTCCTCTCGGCTGCTGAAACGCATTCCCCGTAGTGGTTTTTTAACTCGATTGAACAGAAATAAGTCACAGGGACGCAAATCAGTTGAATTCGGTGGCTGTTGGATGGTATTTGTTGTATTTTTCGTCAAAAAATTACGAATAATGATGGCACTGTGCACATGATGACGGTGCGTTATCATGGTGCAAAATTTACGAGTATTCTGCCCACAATTCTGGTCTCTTTCGGCGAATTGATTCACGCAAACGTCTTATAACGCCCAAATAATACTCTTTGTTTACTGTTCGGTCTTCTGGCAAATATTCATGATGCGCTACACCGTTGTAATCCATGAAAACCGTGACTATTGCCTTCTTTTTTAACTGAAAACGACGTGGTTTTTTTAGCCTCGGCTCATTTGGTGAACGCCATTCACTTGCCTGATGTCTGGATTGCGTGTCGTACTCATAAACCCACGTCTCGTCTCGAGTAATGATCCTTTTGATGAATGTGGGATCGGATTCAGCCTCGCAAATCATCTCTTTTGCGAAGTCAACACGGTCTCTTTTTTACATGGAATTGAGGTCTTTTGGCACCAACTTTCCTGCTACACGACGAAAACCCAAATCATTAACCAAAATGTCTTGGACGGATCCATATGCAATGTTCAAGTCCTCCGCTATCTCTCTGATGGTTAATTTGCGGTTATCGACCAACATTTCTTTTACTTCATCAATGTTTTCGTCGGTTTTCGATGTCGATGGTCATCGAACTGCCACTGCTTTCCATTGCCACTTTTGAACCGCTCGTGCCACTGGTAAACAACCATTTTCTTTAGAGAATCGTTGCCGAAACACTTTTCCAACATTTCCAACGTTCGCGCACTATTAAATTCGTTTTTTATGCAAGATATAATACAAGTTCGTTGTTGCAAATTTAAATCCATTTCTAAAATTGTAAAAAATCGACAAACCACACATAGATACTCGTAGATGTACTCTTGGCTACATAACTTTTGCAAATTTCAAGCTATAACGCTAAGATTTAGACGGGATGTCAACAACAGATTTACCAACTTAACAATAAAAACAATAAAAACAGAACTCAAACCCGAACAATGGGAGCGTCACACGGTGGGTGTGGTCGGGAACTTTTTGATCAGAGTTATATACTAACTGGCGGAAAATTAATCACCCTATCGGAATACATTATAATTTTTGCAAATGGCGTCATACGCCAATCATATTTGACATTTGTGAACTAGACAGCTGCAGCATACAAACAGACAAGCAATGGAGCACTATACTCTGCAAGAACGTGGAATAATTATGTCGATGTTTTTGACCAATAATTGGTCGGTGGTGTTAACGCAGTGTGAATTTCGACGTCGATTTCCTAATCACGTCGCGCCAACTGGGCAAACATTCCGGCGCTTAGCTACTCTACTCGAACAGAATGGAACCACAGGAGACTATGCAGGACGTGGCTGCCACCGGACTGATCGTTCGGCCGAGAATATCGCGGCTGTGGCAGCCGATGTCGCTGAGAACGAAGAAACATCAACCAAACGACGGGCGCAATTGGTCATCACCAGACGGACCCTATAGCGAATTTTAGTGAAAGACTTACTCATGTTCCCGTACAAAGTGCAAACAGTGCATCAGTTAATGCCTCGTGACCGTCAGTCGCGTGTGAATTACTGTAAAGCCATCCTCAATCTCAACAACGAAGACGACGATTTTGTGTCGAAAATCATCACGTAAGCGGTTACGTCAATAAGCAAAATCTTCGTTTCTGGGGCACTGAAAATCCGCGTGTGATGAACGAAGAGCCATTACATCCACTCAAAGCCACTGCGTGGTACGGCGTTTATGCGGGAGGAGTGATTGGGTCGTATTTTTTTTGAGGACGCCATCGGCAATACGGTTACTGTTACTGGCGAACGCTACAGGTCCATGATAAACGACTTCTTAGTACCGGAATTGGATGAGTGGGGCTTGGAAAACATTTGGTTTTAACAAAACGGTGCAACCGCATACACGGCACGAGCCACAATGGATATTGTGAAGGAAGCGTTTCCTGGTCGCGTAATCTCCCGTTTTGGCGATTTGACATGGCCAGCAAAATCGCCCGATTTAACCATCGCAGACTTCTTTCTTTGAGGCTACTTGAAGTTACGGGTTTATGCCAACAAGCCTCAGACAATCGCAGCCCTTAAGGAAAATATTCAACAGGAATGCGAACAGTTATCACCGGAAATCTTGCGAAAAGTCATGGAAAATGCGATAAAACGCGTACAAATATTTATCAATACTGGCGGCAGCCACTTGGCGGATATCATCTTTTCCACTTAACAGAAACAATTGTAAAGGTCCAAATAAAGATTTCCATCACTCAAAATCGTTTTTTTTTATTTAGTAAAAAATTAATTCAAAATCAAAATTGGATGATTAATTTGGAGCCACCTTGTCAATATGTATGAGTATGTAAAAGCGAAACTAAAAACCAAAGACAGTGCCAGACGGAATGTGACCTATCTCCTTAAGGGATTATGGAATCCTTTAATAAAACCTTCGCCTGAAACGCAAGAACAAACTCAATTTTAAAATGATTGGCCGAGAACCCAGCCTACTGCACCAATTTTCTGAGTACGCCTAGCCCTACTCTTCTTTGAGGTATCATGGTCCGGCATACAGATTATAGTAGACCAATATGTACCTTAGCAGTGAGGATAGAACGTCGTTCTGCGACAAAATCGTATTTACCCCTGCCCATAGTCATCGTTCACAACCAATGCTTTGTACCCCAGTATTGCTTAGCCATCTGGTTCTTAAACATAGGATGAATACCCAGAATAATTGTACATACATACCTACATGCTCTTTCGCTTATACATCTGAAACGTATGCCGATTTGGTGTATTGGCCAGTGTCCGACTAGTAATGAAGACACTCTTCAGAGGTTGCAGCAGATGGCTTTTGCCTTTTTGCAGCACGTGAAGGAGATGCAAACGATGTGCAAATCATTCACAGCACCGCGACGTTTGTCCTTCGGTATCCAATCGCGTTTAAGGTCCGCAAAACCATTCTGACTAGCATGAAGTTTAACCAGTAAGTAAGTAAGTAATATTTGTTAATTCTGTTACAATATTTACAAGTTTAACAAAAATAACAAAAATAAGCGTTGGCTTTTGTCGTCAGCCAAGAGAAAGAAATTAATAAATCTGTTATTACTAAAAAGCTTCAGTTATAATTTCTAGCCTATAATTCAATGCACATTTTAGAAAGTTGTGTAAAGTATTCCAGTTTGCGCCGTTTAGGATGTTTGTGATCTCATTTAGGGCATTTATAGGGCATTTTTTCCCCAAAAGGATCTCCTGATTGAATTTAATATTGGGCACGTTCCAATAAAATGCCGGACATCCTCCTTCGTTCCCAGATTGCACAGTGTATGTACATTCGTCTCCTCCGTTGTTTCAGGTGCAAAAGTTCGCCTCTGGCTTGGAATATTGTTGAGGTGGACACTACGCTGTTCCGGTCATTAAAGTAGCTGTTTTCCCCAAGTTCATGCTGTAGTATTCTGTACGTGGATCTTGATTGGCTTTGTTGACTTTGCGTCTCGAAAAACTCCCGTGTTGAGGAGTGGATTATTTTAAGCATTTCGTTCAGTGTGCTCTCCCAGTCTGTTTCATTTCCGATTTGTTCGTGCAAGGGCACATTGTGTTCTTGGCTGAGCCTTGACCATTCCAAAGACATTAAGGTTTCGGTTTTTAAGATACATAGCAACCTTGTGGGGACAATGACTTGGTTGAGCAAAAACTTTTCTGATATAGAGGAAGTGCAGTCTAAGCGTGAAGATATGTAGCGCTGGTAGTCCAGTTTCCAGATGTAACATGTAAATTGGTGTATTTTCAGGCAGCCTAAACTGGTTCTTAAGGAAGTACCTTTGGAGTTTTTCTACCTCTTCAAAATGCCAAGCCCCTCACACTTGTGCTGCATAGCACATGCCTGTGAGGTGACCAGAACTCCGAAGTATTTGTATTTCCTTGACTATATCCAGTTCCACGTTCTGCCAGGTCCATTTTTCATTCCTTCCGTGACGCCCCCAACCATTTCGAAAAATCAAGACTTTGGATTTGCTGGTATTAAAATAACTTTAAGTTTAACCACGTTCTGCCATATGAGACATTTGTCTCACAAATCAGTAATTGTTACAGTTTCAAGTGTCGCCCTTCCCTTTATATAATGGACAAAGAAATCAGTAAAGTGTTATATCTATTAGGTATGGTTAGATTGAAGTGCTATTAGAAAGAAAACCCGAAGAACAAGACCAATATTAGGTCTAGGAGAGATTTTATCCCTATTCGTTGAGCCAATTGGGGGTCCGAATTGAAGTTTAGGTAACTTCTAATGTACATTTTAGTCAAAATATTTAGATTTGCCTATCTCGAGTAAGAGCATACCATGATCAGAGAAGTTGAGGATAGTCGCAATTAAAAACGGTTTGATTATACCTACCCCAAATTTTGTTACACCATTCCCTGAGATATGTAGGTAGTCGCAGTTTGGCAGCAGATCAAACTTTTAGAGTCCACTAAACCTCAGGTAGATATTACTTTAGAAGCGCACACAATCCCCATTTTTAATTTTTTTTTAAGAAACCTCTCACCCACATTTAACCTCAAAAGATTGTTCCATCAACACTCAAAGCCACATGAATTTCGCCCTCACGCACTCAATTTCTTCCGCTAATACTCATGTCAACAATCTGACATAATCGCATTTAATTCCCCTCACCATTCTACATATTTACCCTTAATGAGAGACTTCTGAAAGTAATGATTATTCTCGACTATAAGCCACATATATTGTACAAACCCATGTTTGCTGTTACCAAAATTACCGTCACCTGTCGGCTAAAAATTAAGCTTTCGCACGAAATCACCCGCAATCGGTGTAGTGGGCAGAATTTACTCTTAGGCATCATCACATGTTGCCGCACCCGCACCCAACAACAAAAGGTCCACCCATGTGGGGCTATTAATTTTCGACCATTTATACTAATAGGCCTCCAAAGCGAAACCCAGAAAAATAACACAACCTTCCCACATTCCAGGCCAACCACTTGATGGATATACGGATACATGTGCATACATATATACATGCATACATATGGTGGGTCGACCTTTTTTGCAACAAAAATTATCAGGTTCCATTATTTTTTTTCTCTCTGCTCTAATGAAAATGATTGCTGGAAAAACCTCGGCGACGATAGGTTTCAATCCGACGTCCATATGTACATCCATATGCCAGCCGTATCCAGACCCTTGTTCATGTTTTCACACGTATGCATGGGTTGTAAATCTATGGATGGAGTAATGTACATACGTATGTAAGTACCTACATACGTAAGGTTTGTAGAAGGATCTCTCACTCCAATCCACAATTAGATTTGGCCTCGTTGTTTTACAATTTTATATTACATATGTTACATATGAGATAGAACGTAAGAATATCTTTTGAAATGAAATGAAGGAAACTCACGAAACACGATTTGGCCGCATGGAATCGATTTAAGAAAAAGAAAAATAACACAAAAGAACGAGCGAACAAAAGGAAATGTCAACAAAAATAAACAGCAGCAGTCAGTAAAACAAAACTACAAAAAAAGAAATCCGATTGCCACAGTGCTACTACACCGTTTTTTTCACCTGCCAATGTATCTGAGAGGTAGAAAATGCAATGCAAGCAAGCAGATGGCGTTCAACTTAGGCACGATCGCATACACGCTGGAGTCCAAAGTTCAAATTCTGCCTATGCCGGTGTTCAAAGTCCATTTTCTCTAATCGGAAATATTTCTCTTATTTTCATGTATCTGACGAAGCTCTCTTGTTTGTAAAACAAACGATCCGCAATGAACACGTAGTTCGCGCTGATGAAATGAATTGCATGCAACAGATAAACAAGTGTTCATTTTGTATAGAAAACTGCTGGAGGGGATTGTTACGGAAGAGACTGAGATGACAAATGGCAGGTGACAGATAAAACAGAGAAATTACTCTTTATTGAGTTGTCAGTACAAGACTCTCTTAAGTTTGACAGATCTAGCAAGAGCAACTCGAAAGTGGTGATGGAAAATCTGACATATCTTATAAAAAGTCGTCTGATATTGATCTACATGGCACTGGGTTTACCAAATGAAAATGAGGTATCGGGAGTTGGATATCTTCGACTTTATTCAGGTTGATTTCGGAGGGATGCGTCAAAAACTCGCTAGAAATACAGGTATGTAGGTAAAACTTCAGTACCATCAGTGCTACATAGAAAAGCTCCCTTAGTTAGGAAACTTAACCCTGCAGTGTGATGAAAAAGTGTGGGATATGTCTTGCTGAGTCATAAATATCTCTTCTCGAAAAGCAAATATTTTTCACTAGAACTACTAGTCCGCATACTATTTTCCTAGTCGGTTTACTTACAATTTAAATAATAAGTTTGACAATACTAGTCCTTTTGGATAAGACCAGTAAACCAGGTAAGCAATCGGAAAAATAAATATTTTGGTGTGAGACTTCGATGATCTTTTGAATAGACCATCAACGAAGGAAATGCTTTTCATGGGTTCTGATTTAAAAAGGTACGTCGGGGAGTCGAAATACGAATACGTCACGAATACTGCCAATGAGTAACTCAGCGCGAAACTCAACAAATGCAGATAGATTACCATTCAAGCTAAAATAACACAAAACGATAACCCTGGGCGTTTAAATTGCGGGAATGGCACCAAATTGTCAGAAATCAAGGGAAAACTTAACTTAACGCGTGGACTAAGAGCGATAAAGAGCGTCTAAAGTAAGACTTTGTTACGAATATTTAGTTGACTGTATCCTCTTCAAACAGGAAAAAATACCAACAAATTGTACTTAAATTAAGCTAAGCGAAAAATTTGTGTCTCTAATTAGACTGATCGCAACCTATAAAATTATTACAGACTAGAAATACTGAGAAGTGGATCGTCAATGGGTTTAAGTTAAAATTCTGCATTCCTTCTCAATTCGATTATTAAATGGTCACTTGTTTAAGGCCTTAGAGATCATTAACTTTTGACAAACTACTTTAGCCGAACCAAATTTGAAACACGAAGAGGGTAAGTTCTTCTAAAATCAAGCCCCAACGTCGTGTCTCTTTCGACTTAACCCCTGCAACTCAAACTCCCACCACTCAAACTCTCACCACTCAACCCCTAACACACAGGCCTTTCCCTAATTTCGACCTCAAAACTGGAGCTAAGTATCCTAATTACACATTTTAAACCCTAGTTCAGAAACCCCATCCGTTGCGACACCAAACTCATTAACCACTCCCTCTTCTATTGACCACCTTTCGCCATCCACTGTTAAATTAACGCAGCAAACTAGCGAATGCCGCTATGCGCTCTCTAGGCTTAGAGATAAAGAGATATATGAGATATACATCTACCATATCTCTCGCTAAATCCGGCTCGGTGTGCTACAAGGGTAAAACAAAAACAAGCGTCATGGTTTCTATGCAGCAGGAAGGCCTCCGTACCCATGTTACCAGTCTCAGGAAACATTATATATTTTCAATACGCCCTCCCAAAAAGTTGCAGACGATCTTGCCGCTCTTCGCCACTATGTACACTCTAAAAGAATCTCATACGTCCAACGCAGTCGACTTGACCGCGATAAATTTATTCGACCCTAAAAAGTCATGCAAAAACCTCCCTCTCACCTTCTATTACCAGAACGTAAATGGACTGCGTTCTAAAACCCATTCCGTTTTGCGCCAATCTCATGCTCTCCCATTTGATATCTACGCTCTGACCGAAACTAATCTTATCCCCAACATATATAAAAAACCAAGAGTTATTCCTTCTTTCTTTTAATTTTTTTCGGGATGATGATCGCACACCCCCCTTGATTGAATCCCCTTGTCGAGGTGTCCTACTGGCTACTCACAACAGCTTGGGCTCCTCTCTCATTGCAACTTCATCTTCTCCTAAGCTCGACTTTGTGTCTGTTAAAATAACACTTACTCGTAGATGCTTGTATGTTATGTGTTGTTACATTCTTTCGGCGCAACCTATCGAATCCAACCAACTTGCTATTGCAGCAGTTGACAATTTGATCGACTTATCAGACTCGCTTGATGATATCATTATCTTCGGCGATTTTAATCTGCCTCAACTGAAGTGGACTCCATCTGAAGACCTATCTTTTTTCAACGCTTCCAATCCCATTTCTACTAAGGAATGCCTCTTCTTAGATGAGTTAACAGACTCTAGCCTATGCCAAGTCAGTGGCGTTTCCAACTACAATATATGGAAAGGCAATTAGACCTTATCTTCACAACTGATCCCATCAACTCATCAGCATCGTGTTGTCCCCTATCTCTTTCAACTATTGATAACTTTCATCCTACACTTCTTCTCTCATTTTTCCACAACTCTACCCTCCAGTCACCTCCCCTCGCAGGTCTATTTTCTTACAATTTTCACAAAGCTAATTTCCGTAAAATCAATACCAATCTATCTCTGTTCGCTGCCTTCTCCATTTTTTACAGAGAAATATTCAAATCGATCTCCCTTTATGTGCCATATTCCCGCCATAAAACTTCTTCTGCGTCCCCTTCTTGGTATAATCGTAGACATCGCTCTCTACGAAACAAAAGAAACGGAAGAAGAAGAAGACTATTCAAATTATTTGGGTATATATCTTCATTTCATTGAAATCTATCAACGCTACCTGAATAGTTTGTTCCCACTTATAAAGTCCTTTCTTCAATTTATCAATTGCAAAAGTAAGACTGATGGTTATCCTTCCTCCCTCGCTTTCGAAACCAAATCATCATATGATCCTCCTACCTTTCTCACTCAAAATTTCGGTCCTGCAGTTATTGAAGAAAAGTTACTTAATCTTAAAGATGAATTTGTACCTGGCCCAGACGGACTCTCCGCCGTGTTTCTTAAAAAATGCTCATTCAATCAGTCCCTAACCCTTTCCTACCTTTTTCGTATATCCCTATACAGGGATTTGGAAGACCTCTTTTATAATCCGGATACACAAAAAGGGATCTAAGCATGAAGTTACCAATTATCGTACCATTGCTAAACTCTTTCATATACCCAAACTCTTTGAAAGCATTTTATATGAAGCCTCAAGCTTCAAATGCAAGCCTTATATTTCACCCCGACAACATGGTTTTCTAAAAGGTAGATCAACTACCACAAATCTAGTTGAATTCGTGTCTTTTGCTCTCTCAGCATTAGAAAATGGCAAAGAAATAGGTGTTATCGCAACTGATTTCACTAAAGCGTTTGATAAGATTTCTCATCAATTGATCCTCTTCAAATTGTCTGCTCTCGACTTTGAGCCTCTCTTATTAAAATGGATTTCTTCTTACCTGGTAAACCGATATTATAGTGTTCGGTTTAAATCCGCCCTTTCTGTTCCATTCTTGGCCTCATCTGGATTTCCACAAGGCAGTCATCTTGCTTCTCTTCTCTTCATTCTTACTATTAACGATGTTGAGAGAGTCATTAAACACTTCTCCTTCTCCCGTTACGCTGATGACACAAAATTTTTTAAAACTTTTTCCTCTCCCTATGACTCTGCCCTTCTTCAAGAAGACCTTGCTCGGTTTTCAATCTGGTGCCTAGAACTTAATATAGCCAAATGTCAATCTATAACCTTCTCACGTAAATGCAACCCGCTTCCTCCCCGACTTTATTTTCTCTACGGTCAACCAATTCCCCTGGTTCAGTCTTTTCAAGACCTTGGCATATTATTCGACTGTGAGTTTAATTTCCGTTCGCATATCGTTAAGATGATCCTCAAAGCCAACTCATCACGTGGCTTTATTAAACGGTTGTCCAAGGAATTTTCCAACCCGTATGTAACCAGATCTCTCTATATTACCTTTGTTCGCCCCCCGCTTGAGTATGCCAGTCAAGCTTGGTCCCCTTTTCACCGGGTTCATGTTTCCCGAATCAAGGATATTCAACGTCGGTTCCTCCGATTTGCTCTCCGTGGTCCGCCGTAGAACGACCCTTTAATCTTACCCTCCTATCAGGACCGCAACAAACTTCTAAATATGAATTCGTTAGAAGAACGTAGGAATACTGCTGACATTCTTTTCATTCATGAACTTCTCTCAGGTTCCATCGACTGTGCATCCATTTTGAACTCCATTTCCTTCAACACCAACCCACGCAATCTACGTTGTCCTCGTCTCTTCTATCTACCGGTCCACCGCACCTCTTATGACTCCAACGAACCAATCTCCCGAATGCTCTCCCTTTTTGATTTCCACCTGAGCACTCCTCGTCTCAAACAAGATCTCCTCCATCACTTCCTTGGTCCATAGCTCTTAAGTCTGTTAGTTTTTAAGTTAGATTAAGCTTGTATTAAGCCAATAAATGAGGGCCACAGCCCCCGCCAAAATTAAAATTACATTGCACATACCTATTATAAATCAAAAATTTGTTCCCCTACCTAAGAAATAGGCCCATTGCGCTCCTGTTTTTTGATAATCATATAATCTTCTCAGTAACCACGTATAATTTATTATCCTGTCCCAACGCACTTCCTTAAAAATCCTGGTATGTGACTTTTATCATATCACTCCTAGCCTTCCTGAGATCAATCGCCACTGGCAACATTTTTGACAGAAAAACCAATTAAATCCAATGCAATTCTACTGATCACAAAGTCTAGATAACTTAGCTGCAATGTACTTACTTGTTTTAAGATAAAAAAGATATTTCATCCAATGTAAATTTAAATTTCAATTATTTTTGAGTACATAACATACATATACTTATTGGTTTCAACCGATAAAACTTTTTAGAAAAATATGTAACGACTTGTACCACGGTAACTAATAAAACTATCCAAATTTAATTATATATAAACAATTATATATTCAACATTCTTTTTAAATTTGTAAGGAAGTACGTCTGATTTTTTGTAAAGAATCGAATAAATTTTGATGAACTAAATGTCTTCAGCAATGAAAAAGTGATCAAGTGAGGGAGTACCTAAGATATGGCTTCTTCAAGTGATCTTATATTGTCTTAAATTAACGAGCATCGATTAACTTGACGCGTTCGGATAATGGCTAATGATAATGGATTAAACACACAGATAACATGGCACCTACAGGCTGAATGACTCGAACTCCAACTTTTTAAAATGCTATAATTTTTTTTATTTTTTTTATAAATTTTATTGTGCCAAAGCAAAAAATGTTGGAAAATACATCAATTTTCAAATTGTATCAGTAGTTTTCAATATGTCCACCTTTAGCGCGAATAATGGCCTTAAGACGGCCGAAGAAAGCATCGCACGCTGCACGCAAGTGCCTCTGCGGTATTTTGGCCCATTCCCGGTGAAGTGCTTGTTTGAGGTGGTCAAAACTTTGATATTTTTTAGTGCCAACCTTCGCCTTCAAAATACCCCAGATAGAGAAATCCAACGGATTTGCATCCGGAGAATTTGCAGTCCATTGTGTAGAAGAAATGAAGTGTGGAACATTGTTTTTTAACCAATCTTGGTGGACGCGCGCTTTGTGAGACGGTGCCGAGTCTTGTTGAAATGTCCACGGTTTCCGACCGAAATGATTGTTTGCCCAAGGCTTCAATACTGCCTCTAAGACAGTTTCACGGTATACGATCGCATTAATTTTGACACCACGGTCAAAAAATACGAGCAGAAAGCGACCATCGACCGTTATGGCGGAACAAACCAAACCGAATTTTCGAAGGACCTCTCTGGCAAGTAAACTTGGTCAATTTGTTTGTTGACATATTGTTGACGACTCATCGAAAAAAACCAAATTCGGCAACTCACCACTTTCGTGCAAGCGTAGCAACTCCTTCGCTCATTCGACTCTAACTTTTTTCTGTTGCGGTGCAAGATCGTGTGCTTTTTGGAACTTCAA
This sequence comes from Volucella zonaria, assembly GCA_963966105.1. Classification (NCBI taxonomy): domain Eukaryota; kingdom Metazoa; phylum Arthropoda; class Insecta; order Diptera; family Syrphidae; genus Volucella; species Volucella zonaria. Next base: position 5,349,511 of record CAWYQB010000001.1, on the reverse strand, counting down.
TGGCTTGAGCCCAAGCTCATTTTTGCAGTATGTGTTGCATCGGTTCCAACGATATGTTGAGGGCACGAGCCATTTTTCTTCCACTTCGACGCGGATTTCGCGCAATTCGAGCCTTCACTTTCCGAACCATTTCTGCCGATGTTGCTGTTTTTTTTATGACCACCTCCATGGCGTTTTGCAACGCTGCCAGTATCACGGTAACGAGCTATGATTCGAGACACAAATGATTTATTCACGTTGAGGTGCTGGAGGGCTCTAACGATAGCTACTTGTGGTTTTCCAGCCAAATATAAAGCAATCACACTATCACATTTGAATGCCATCGCGTATAAAATTTTTTCAACACAACTGAGACGCAAATTGTTTAAAAGGCTTGTAAATAGTAAAATTATCTGTCTTGTGTCAAAATTTGAGCTCATTGTCATGAACGGTTTGGAAATTATAGCAGTCTGAAGTTGGTTGTAGTTCGAGTCATTCAGGGTGTATTTATCACTACTACCAGTTTGCGACAGGTCTATCCGATCGTCTGTGATGCTTTTCAGTGAAAGTTTTTTTTTTTTGGCATGGAGGAAAATTATATTTTAATTATTATCCATACCCCAAAAGAACCCCTGCCGAACCAAAAGAGCTAGGCTGGGTAGAGCAACATCAAATTCACTAAGCATTGTAGAAATTAGCATGTCATAGAACTATGAACTGCACGAAAAAAAAAGTCGAAGGAAGTCGTGGTTACAAGCAGTCGATGCATACATAGTACCAACGATAAACAGGTGCGAAACAATAGAAAAATTCCAAAACGAAACGGCATAAAGAAGAAAAATCATGTTAAAGTTTCAATCGAAGACGAGCAAGGACGCTTGCAACAAAATTTGAAATGCTGAAGAGAGTATTTTAACGCATTAATTAAACAAAGATTCCCAAGAAGTAATATCCTCGCAGCTGCCACGCACGAAAAGGAAATTGCAGATTTTACGGTAACCGAAGTCACCAGAGGAAAAAAGAATGAACCAGGTGCGTGCAGTCGGACTGGATGATATACCCCCTCCGAAGTATGAGGTACAATTGAAAATTTTGGATTTAAATGACACACAATTTTGTTTAATAAAATGATGATTGGATGCCTAACCAGTGGAGGGTGTGGGACAACAGTAAAAAATATACACTAAAGAGTTGTAGACAGTCTACAATGCAAATCATTATACCACGTGATTTCAAAATTAGAAGATAGTGACTGAGAAACGTCGCAACTATTTGAAGGATCGCATATCGTTAGATTCAATTCCCAAAGATATAAAATGAAAGGGGCTATGATCTCAAAAGGTACCCAAGCCATATATAAAAATATAAGAATGAAACGCGATATGTATGATGGCGTTAAAACAAATTTGATGTTAAGGACGGAATACTATACACCAGACAGTGTACGAAGTCTGTTGCTTTTTAATGTCATGCAGGATTTTCCATTGCAACAGCGCACAGTGTGACGAATCGCTGATTTAGCGGAATTAAATTAATAGCGCTCACAAATAAATGTTTTTGTTCAGGTTTTTTGTTTTTTTTTTTAATCGAAATTGTTCACAGAATAGAATATAACAAATTTTTTTAACATACGACTACAAATTTCAAGACAAAACAATACATAAAAACCAGCTTGTACATCTAAAAGTTGAAAGACTTCACGTTCCATGACACTTTTCTTTCTTCTCGGAAAGCATCTTAGACTTACTAGGATGGGATCTGAGGTTATAAGCAATCGATTTAAGAGGTCAGTATTTGTATCTACACGTGATATTTTTCTAGTAAACAGTTCCCTAAACCTTCTATTTTCCTTGTTTCTTGCCTCTTGCGCTTCTTCTGAAAGTTGTCCGTTTGGAAGTATACAAATAGAAATTATTTGTTTTCCATGAAACAAGACTTTATGCACATTTACTGGCATAAAATACCAGGCATAATTTTTAAGATATAGTTCCCTTGTTTCCTTTGCATACTTCTCAAAAGCATCTGCATCTCTTGGGAACCCAGACCCAAGAGCTTCTAAGATGATGTGAAACTTTTTGATAATTTCTTTATCTATCCCTGTAATTTCCTCATCTCTAAAAAATCTTCTCGCCGTGTTTCCGTCATTAGTATTGCCAAAATGTTGAATCGGCATATCTACCAATAACCCTGTTTCTCTTCTAAATTTTTCTTGGATTAGTTTTTTTCTGGCTTTGACTTTTTCTTTACTGCCTTGGTCTCTTACCTACCACACCTTGACATCTAATCTATACGCTATGTGAAGAATGCATTCCATAAATCGTATCCGTGAGAGAAGAGGGCTTAATCCAAAGAGTAGTTAAATTGTTCATTTCAGAAGGTTTGGCACCGCAAATGTAACACGTTTGTGATGAAGATGTTGTAGATAATAAAGCAGTCCAAATTTTTCCGTCAATCATAGTTAACAAAAATACCGGTTTAATTATGATATGCAAATTGCCAATGTTAAATTCTGTAGGAAGTAGGGTTTTAATTTGATCTTGAATTGATTCTACCTATGACTTGATCAGTTCTGTAGTTTCTTTAGCAAAATTTAATTTTATTGGTCGACAATATCGGGTTGATGATGGGGCAGGGTTTTGCCTAAGTACTTGCTTAATTTCATCCTTAAGAAATACATCTGGATGGGAATCATTGAGATACAAAACAGATTTTCATCCGAATTATCACCAGCAGAAAATTTTTGTTTGTATGATTTCTGTTGACCCCATTTTATTACCAAGGATAGTTCTTTTAGGTCAGCAACGGAATTTAAAACGTCTTTTTGAGCTAAACATAAACGGTGAACGCTGTGATTTACTAAACTTTGCAATCCATATTCCTGCAGAAGTTTCGCTCACAGTTTTATCATCTGGGTAGCATTTCGTCTTAGCCTCTTAATGAGTATGAAGGTGATAAATTGGGAACTTTCAGATAATTTTTTCACTGCAATAGCAATATTTTTTTTCCGTCTTGTCTAAGTCTTTTTTCATGAGCCATTGCAATTTCTTCGGCGCTAAAATAATCTAAAATGGTTTTAACTTCTTCTTGCTTTTCTCACAGCACTCATCAAAGCTTTTTCTCGGTCTTCCTACGCTAGATGAAGAAGGTATTTTATCTAAGATATGTTGTAGTAATGTTAGATTTTCATTTAGCTATAACAAAAGCAAAAACAGCATCTGAGCGCTTAATTTTGACTTTAGAAATCCAAATATCAAAAATTTGCTTCTCCGTGATTTCGATGGGCATCATAAAAAACGAAAAATTTAGTATGAATGTCGCCCCTGTGCGCAAGACGTTAAAACATTTTTAAGCAGTGCATATGCAAGGATTTAGAACAAACATGGTCTCCAACTTCAACAACACTGAAAACTATAGTTTTCATCTATCGAATACAAAAAACACATATTTTATCTATAAATTTTACTTTCATTTACCCCTTATATTAAACAAAATCTCTAATTATTTAAGAAAAACTTACTTTTATATCAATTGACTATTTACTTATTGAGAAAAAAACAAAAAAAAAAAGTTAGAAAATGTACGCGAACCAATTAGAAACGATATAAACACTTGCTCTTCAAATTTACCTTCTTTTAAAAAAAATTATACACAATTTGATGTTTTTTTTTGCTGCACTAAGTTACAAGAAAAAAAATTGCTCAGTCATTACGTAGGAGGCTTACTCTCTGAGAGAAACTGGTTTTTGTTTAACTTTGTGCGTGTCATTTTCTTAATTAAATCAAGCTAAATCAGCGATTCGTCACACTGTGCAGCGGTTCACATCTTATAAAAAAAAACGAAAATTGGGTCGATTCGTGGATAAGCTCAAAAGATGAAGAGTTCTTCCGCCTGGGAATCGATCTCTTACCAGAAAGGTGGGAAAAATTAGTGGCTAGCGATGGAGAATACGAGTACTTTAAATGAAATAAAATTGTAAGGAAACTTGTTTGTAGATCTGATAGTTCAAATCTTTAATAAAATGGTTGATTCTGGCGAAGTTCCAGGATGTTTTAAAGAAGCGGTCATTTTTCAATCTTCAAGAAAAGACGTACATCAGATCCTGCAAACTACAGAGGCATTTCATTTTTAAATGTCTGATATAAAGTGTTTACAACTATCCTGCAGTGTCGTCTATCAGCAAGGATCAAGGTAAAAAAAACTGCTTAAGGAACTTCAAGCTGGGTTCAGAGTTGAATATTCTACGATCGATCACATATTTGTTTTAAGAGGCATATCGAAGACTTTTATTTCAGTTCTTTTATTTTAATTCCAGATCAAAACCACCGTGTGGCGCTCTCATTATTCCGATTTGAGTTCCCTTTTTTTTGTTAAGTTGATAAATCTGTTGTTGACATTCCCTCTAAATCTTAGCATCATAGCTTGACATTTGCAAAAGTTACGTAGCCAAGAATACATCTATCTCTGTGTGTGTGTGAGCGATTTTTTACAATTTTAGAAATGCATTTCAATTTGCGACAACGAACTTGTATTACATTTTGCGTAAAAAACGGATTTAATGCTGCGCGAACGTTGGAAATGTTGGAAAAGTGTTTCGACAACTATTCTCTAAAGAAAACGGTCGTTTACCAGTGGCACGAGCGAGCGGTTCAAAAGTGGTCGTGAGTCAATCGAAGATGATGAACGCAGTTGCAGACCATCGACATCGAAAACCGACGAAAACATTGATGCAATAAATGAAATGTTGGTCAATAACTGCAAATTAACCATCAGAGAGATAGTGAAGGACTTGAACATTGCCTATAGATCCGTCCAAGACTTTTTGTTTAATGATTTGGGTTTCCGTCGTGTAGCAGGAAAGTTGGTGCCAAAAGACCTCAATTTCATGCAAAAAAGATACCGTGTTGACGTCGCAAAAGAGATGATTTGCGAGGCTGAATCCGATCCCACATTCATCAAAAGGATCATTACTGGAGACGAGACGTGGGTTTATGAGTACGACACGCAATCCAGACATCAGGCAAGTGAATGGCGTTCACCAAATGAGCCGAGACCAAAAAAACCACGTCGTTTTCAGTCAAAAAAGAAGGCAATGCTCACGGTTTTCATGGATTACAACGGTGCAGTGCATCATGAATATTTGCGAGGAGGCCAGACAGTAAACAGTATTATTATTTGGGCGTTATGACACGTTTGCGTGAAGCAAGTTGTCGAAAGAGACCAGAATTGTGGGCAGAAAACTCGTGGATTTTGCACCATGATAACGCACCGTCGCACAAATCTTTCAACAATAAACTTATTGTCAACAGATGTAAATATAATATGTATTTGTAGCAGTAGCAGAGTCTATCATGTTTTATGCTGCACAAGTATGGGGAATTAAAAAATAGGAGACCGTGGAAAATCTGCTGCGTTTTTATATTAGGAGAGCATTCCATCTATCCCCCAATACAGAAAATTAATGATAATGATTGAAACAGGTCTATCCTAAATCTACACGAAGGCCTAAAAGTGCTTAGAATATATGGATTCCGTTTTCCGAAAAAAGACAATACATACGAAATGGGATGTTATAAAGAATTGCTGTAGGTGGCAAGAGAGAGTGCAATCCTTAAGACTTAGGTACATACCGCACAGAGAGGATTTACCAGTGCTTTGTGACCCGTGCAATTTAAAGAAGAGGGAAGATGTCCTCCTCTTCATTTAACGGTGCCCAACTTTCAAAGAAATTACACGGCAGATCCTCAAGGTCATTTTACTACTCAATGAATGCGATGTCGAAAGGCTACACAAATACCTTACTCTATCGCAAACGAATAGTCAGTGAATCATTTATCTCAATATAACAAAATAATTGTTTCGGTAATCTGCAATTGTTATTATTTGTATAAGCAGAGCCATCTGCTTAATTTATAAAAGTTTAATGTTTTTGCTACACAGTAACACAAAACATTCTAGTTTTATCAGTTGTCAAATCATACGGCAAAGCCAGGACGATTGATTTTTTGTAAAAAAAAAAATGTATCAATATTGAAGCTGAAAAATAAAAATCATTCTATTCTATTCTATTCATGAGCGATGAGGCACTTTATACATTAGCATAATTGGCACATTTTTAACTTAGAAAATAAATTTGTATGCCGGACCTCGAAGGTATGGATATGAATGATGTTTAGTGGCTGAGTCATTTGTCGAAATGACGATCTAAATTGACCACCGTGACCGGCCAACTTCTGCCTTTGGTCGTGTAGGTCATTTGTCTGATATTGTTTTTCAATATAAATGGCAACCATTCTTTTGTCGATTAAAATAAAAATCGAATCTTATTTCAACAAAAATATATGTTCTATTGTAAAATAAAACATCTAATTGGAGAGCCCTTTATATGGACAAGCATTTTTTTAGCTTGTATAGCGGCTGTATTTACTTCGGAGATGTGATAAAATCGATCTGTGGCCAGTGGACATCCATTCAATGCCACTTGCTTGATGTAAATCTATACTCAAGTTTGATGCAATAAAAGAGACCAATTCATATGGTCAGCTGGCATAACCTGCAAGTTAACTATAAAGATCGAGGCTAAGTTGAATGTGAGACCCGCATCATCACATTATCTGTGGAGATTTGGATATCCTTTTAACGATATTGTCGAATCTTAAGGGATGTATTAAGGCAGAAACCAGAAGAGGAAATCATCGTGTTCCTTTCTTCTCCGAAAATCTGGAGGAATTTTCTGAAATAATTGTACATAGACACCAAGCGATCTCCTTCAACTCTACAGATTAGTGAAGACATTAAGATCCTGTGTTATCTCAAAATATCTTGTCTGGCCTGCTCGATGCAGCATGCCACTATACGAGTATCTTAACCTTAGGTCCGAGAATTCCGTTTGAAAATTTAATCCTTAAGTTTGTCCCTACTTAGAAAAGTTAATTTAGATTTCTCTACCTGCACAGAACTTAAAATAAAGTTTTGAAAAATAATCTCTTTTCGTTTTGGCTGAAAATTTTTAAATCTTCCGCAATTCCGTCGTATTCTTCTGCCTAGAGTTGGAGAAGATTGTTAGGAAAAGAGAAGGAACGTTTGTTTGTTCATATTTAATGGCTATGCCCTTGCATTTACCTCCTTATGCCGTATTCCTTTATCATAATGATGACAGAGTTGTTATTTTTTTTATTTTTCTTTTTCATCCTTATCACTGTTTCCGTATCTTTGTCTGCACTTCATAGCACTTTCGGGTGTGAGTAGATAAATTGCGTTAAACGATATTTCTTTGCAGTGTATATCTATAATACTTACATAATATTGAAGAAATGGAAGAGAACAAAATTATTTGTAGGTTAATGCTCATCGTCCTTAACTTGTTCGCATTTTAAAATTCTTCCTTCCTCGCAATGGTGATGTGGTGTTGAGGATGAGCAAAGGATAAATTGACGTAAGCTCGTATCCTTTCTTCTATTTTTCATTTCTTTTATTTTCTTTTCTTCTCTTGAGTAAGTGAGAAGAGCATTTTTATTATAAAAGTTTTTCGCTTTTCGTTGAAAAGTTTGTCCTATCTCTCAAACCGTGTTAGGAAATTCGGGTGAAAAAATCTACCAAAGTAAACGAGACACCCTCGCAAAAATGGGAAGAAGTTTGGCCTAGAAAAGGGGTAGCTTTTCGTATATTTGTATGTAAAGTAGAGAATTACACTTTCTTCTGCCATTATGGGTTTGGATCATTTTTTCTGGGATTCCTTTTGGCAGTGACGGTAATCTACATATGCAAGAGCATAACTGAGATTAGAATATTTTAAAACTTCACTTGTACTTGTAGTTATGGTTCTTTTTTGTTGGAAGAGATTCTCTTGACCAGAAATCTCATTTTCTGGAAGTACCTACTGCACTTGAACTAGCTTAAGTAGATCCAATAGGATTGTAGTTGTTGTATCTAATTGCTGCAGTTATACATGTTATTTATGAGTTGAGAACAAATGGTTTAGAACACTATAAGTGCCGCAGTCTGGTATTTATAATAGCCTGCACATCCAGCACAAACATAGATACAGCACTGACGCAACTAACTCATAGAATTAAGTAAGACAGACGGTTGGGTCCATGATCCATCCATTTTCATAAATATTGAAAAGAGAATTTCGATCCGCCATCGATTGATCCATTTAACATATTTTTGGATTGTTTAAGAGCAGGAAAGTTAAATTTCCCTTCGCTGAGAGAAAGCCAGATCAATAGAGGACCACTATAGGCTTTTCTTGGAAAGCACCATTTCGTAAAGTATCTCAATATCAAAAAACATCGTGCAGTATAGTACGACAATGATAAAGATGCCATTTGAATGGAATAACAGAAATAAGTAATCATCTTCCTAAAAGCAGATGATGTCTATACTATGATCAAACTGCCCACATCGAATTGAATTTGTAGTCTAGATTACGAGGACTGTGAGGTCGATATTGTATATGGATAAAATTACATCATTACCTTTTGCCGTGCCTGCTGAATAGCTATCTACCTAATTTTGTTGAACTAATCGTAGTGTGGAGTTGAGCAGCCGCACCTTCGATTAACAATTTAATTTAACGTCAGACAACACATGCCAAAATAAATGGCGCATTCCTTGTTGATCTGACTGAAAGATGGCTTCAGAAGTCTAAAAAAAATTCTTAGAATAGAATAGAAGACGTTACCATTAATTTAGCGACGTCTACAATCAGAACGGGACGCAATTAATAGAGCTGTTATACGAGGATTGTCTGAAAACAATGATACAAGACATTTTTTCCCAAATTTTTTTTTTTATTTTCGACATAGTCTCTTTGTAACTCTACACACTTCTCCCAGCGATTCTCCCATCTCTCTAACCTGTCCAAATAGTACTTGACGTTTTTCTCTGCAAAATAATTGTTCACGAAGGTGATTGCCTTCTCATTTGACGAAAATCTCTCTCCTCCGTGCGCAGATTTTAGATGAGGGAACAAAAAGAAGCCGCTTGGGGCTAGATGTGGTGAATAAGGTGAATGGTCAAGCAGTTCAAACCGTAATTCATGGATTTTCGCCATAGCAACCGCTGAGGTGTGAGGTGTGTGCGCGTTGTCTTGGTGAAAGAGGATTTTCTTTTTCTGCAAATGTGGCGGTTTTTCCGAGATTTCTGCCTTCAGCTTGGCAAGTAATGATGCGTAGTATGCTCCTGTAATGGTTTTTCCTGTTTGAAGATAATCGACTAACTTCTTTACTATTCCAAAAAACAGTCGCCATCACTTTCCCAGCCGAAAAAACAGTTTTTGCTTTTTTTGAAGCCGGCTCGTCCATTGCAGTCCACTGTTTTGACTGAATTTTTGCTTCGGGCATATAGTGTATCTAAGTTTCATCTACAGTAATTAATCGGCGCCAAAACTCGGATTTATTGCGCCTAAACTGCGCCAAACGCGGCACCCAGCGCTTTCTCATGCCTAAATCTTGATTTAATATATAACAAACACGTTCTTTGGATATTTTCATAACCTCTGCTATCTCCCTCACTTTAATTCGGCGGTCGTCTAATACCATTTGGTGAACTTTAGCAATGTTATCGTCAGTGGTTGCAGTTTTTGGACGTCGCGAAAGTTCATCATCTTCCAAGCTCTTACGGCCACGCTTAAATTCAGCTGCCCAAAATTTCACTGTGGTAAATGATGGTGCAGAGTCCCCATACACAGAGTCCAACTCATTTTTGATTTGCGTAGGCGTATTGCATTTCAAAAACAAGAGTTTCATGAATAACAGCTCAATACTTAATTTTTTCCATTTTCACTAAAAAACAGTCACATCGACTCACTCAAACGACTGTTAACTAAAAAGTGCGCTTCCAAAATGACTGAAACTTCGGTAAGTAACTGTCAAAAAATGCACAACTAGCATTCACTAGCTTTTATTGACGAGTGCCGCTATCTTTACGTTGCGGTCGGAAACTTTTCAGACAACCCTCGTAATACATATATTCGGAGCTCACGGTATTAGGGCTCCCCAAGATTTTGAGAGAGTTTTGGAAGATGAATCACATAGATACCCTTTCCCTAATTGGTCTTTCATTTTTTATGTCAGAGAAGCACAAAACAGATTTGACAGCACAGGCTACATGTTTAAAAGTTTGCTTTATTTTGATGGTCCCCATAATTCACAAACCGCGCTCGTTATTCATCGTGCTGTGGAAAAATCTCAAACCAAATTCACTCTACATGATGCAAAATTAATTTAGTGTGCCTATAAAAATAGGTGTACCCATTGGGAAGATCCGGAATTGTCGATCCGGCGTCAATTTGGCCTTTGTCCATCTACTATGTATATGAAAAATTTTGCAAAAAGATTTCAGCCTATACCCTGACTGATTAAGGAACTTAACCCACGGGACCAAGCGGCTGGAATTGGACTCTAATTTTTACCAAAAGAAAAAGGCTGAAGCTCACCTTACAGTTAATTCTTAGAAAATATACGATAGATGATATAAAACACATTTATAAAAAGGGTGTTTATTATTAGAAGTTCAAACTTTTTGTTTAAATAAAGCACCATGTTAAAAGCATGATGACGATTTATTAAATTCATTCGAAAGATTATTTCATGCCATTTAATAGCACAATAAAAAATAGTTTTGAACATCTGTTCACTTCAGCTGCATCGTACAAAGCACATTCTAGAGGTCCAATTTTCGATCATTTGGCGACGTGAAATATATCGCATATTACTCGAACAATGTTTTGCTCCAAAGCAACAATCGTTGCTGGTTTGTCGACATAAACTAATAAATTGCGGTAGCCCTACTCGGTGGACAAGGGTCAAGTTGCGACAAATCGATAAATTGGCTATATCTTCCACAGCCGCGTTAGTTGGTGTGTGAGTATTGAATACCGTAAATTGGGTGCGAAATTTTGCAATAATCTGATAAATAGCACTTTCAGATGGCCGATGATGTCTGCCATAAATTTTAAGTAGTGCTTCGAAAGCTTCGATTTTGGGAATAAATTTCAACAATTTGAAATCGCTGTTGTGGGCTATGATGAAATTGCAAACTATATTGAAAAAAATGAAGCTTGGCATCTCAATCTGACAGCTGATTTGACATTTAATCCCCATTGAAAAGTCTGACACGGCAAAGGAAAACACCATATGGTTCCAGCAGGAAGGCGCTACGTGTCATACTGCCCTTGAAACCATTGACCCACTGAGGACGGATTAAACATTTTATTGCAAAATGAACAAATGAATTGGCGACTGTAATTATGCGATTTGAACCTACTACTGCTTGTGAGGCTATGTGAAGTTTTTGGAGTGTATTTATAAACCGCAGACTAGGCCGTATAAGCCAGTATTCAGCGCATTATTGGTGAGAAAGAAACCCAATGTTGGAAAAAGTGACCCCTCCGTCAAAAACAGTCAAGGAAAGCATATTCCTGACGTCTGGTTTTTTTTTTAAATAACATAATTTACATGCACTATACCTTAAGCTTTTTTTCGTTTAAAGCCAAGAGTGGCTCAATTGTTTTGATGAATTGTAAGGACTCTTTACATTCGTTGTGGACGGGTTTGATGGTTCTTTTAGCCTGGCGAAACCATGGAATGTTTTCCAAATCGGATATATGTTCATAGTCTCTAGGTTTTTATCGTGAACACCTGTCGTGTAGACTTAAGTTTACGGGATGCCCATACATCCATGGGAGCAAGGATATGCCTTGCCATCGCTTACCTATATTAATAGTATAATACCAAAGCAGAACTTGTGTTGGAGGCACAAGTTCCACCCTTGGTATGAGTCGAGGCCGATCTAAAACCTCTTGCTGCTCTTAGGGTCAGAGAACCTAGTAGTTATTTTCTACTCTACAATGGGTCAAACCAACAGGAAGACCCTACCCGCTATTTGGGTTTAAACCACATCCACCATGACGCTCCCACAAGGGGCCTACCTCAACAAGTCAGGCCCGGACCGAAATCCGGGGAGCTCCTGACTCCTATTGTACCGTGATTTAAGTCCTGGTAGGGCCTATCGGTGGTCCTGCCGCCAACAAGACCTATGACCGGCAACTTGTAACTGATCAAATCGTAGCAACCTTCGGTGGCATCATCTGAAGATGTTGGGCGGGGGCCCGAGATGTATGTACACACTTTGTTATTCCAACTCCTAATTGTTAAGTTAATTGCTGAATTTGAAATAGTACAGAACTGCTCAGGGCCGATGAAACGTTTCTAGCCAGTTCGTCGTCTATTTTATTTCATTTTTGACCATTCATCCACCAAAGTTTTAGTTTGTTCTTATAGGAACAGTGTGAAGTAGTGCAAGACTGATTTGGAGTCAATGTGATTAGAGCCTAATGATTTAATAACTGCTTGTCTGTCCGTTAGTACAACATATGGATGCGGACACCCTTCAGTCCCTTATAGAGGATAAGATGGGTGCACAGCTAAATGGCATATATTTCTGCTTGAAATACGCTGGGACTTTTTCCTATTGGCAGTGATTTCTGGTATTTGTAACAAATATACTAGCACCTACCCCGGAGTCCATCTTTGATCCATCCGTACACTACTTAATACCTATAAGGTTTGAGGTTGGAAGCTACTCACAAAAAGTTCTATCAATACATTGTCAAAATGACTACGAACCATACGATGAATGGAAACAGTCATGCTTAAAAGAAAAGCCTTACTATTTCGAAGATATTATATTCTATAAATAACTTCATATGTCGACTACATAAAGCAATAAAGGTCCCAGAGATGTCTCAACAATCGTTCGTTTTATTCAAAAAACAAATCCTATACCTCTTGTTGAAACACTCTGTTTACATAGCTTCTATAAGAAAATGCGTATTTTAGGATTTGGATTTTTTTTTTTCGAAACATAATAGAATTTAGTTCGGCTTGCAATAATCCGCTTAAGAGCTAACTTCTTCACGTATGCACACAGCTGGCCGATAGAGGTAAAGACTCTATCAAAGATTATCATGATTCTGTGCCTCAACTAACATGTCTTCCCAGTCAGCTCGATCCCTGGCCAGCTGCTTTCAGTTGGGCACGCCATATTGGCTGTCTGAGCAGATGTACATATGCACATATTATACATCTTGTGAGGTCTTTTGACAAGATCCATGATCTTGATTACCGTGCTTTGTGGAACCGCTTCTTTCATACTTTTTTAACGAAAATATGACTTTCGTAAAAAAGCCAAAATGTTAATAGGGCCCATAAAGAAGAATGCAAAATAGCGAACTTTATGAGTTGTACACCAAATATAGCATCAATGTTAGCAATATATGTAAGTTTTTATTGACAGCAAGGCGTCCATTAAAGAAATGTTTGCTACTGATATAGAATCAGTGCTAGCTCGCCGCCATCGCGAGCGAAGACTTCAAGGCTCTTGGCTCATAACACAATAGGGATCTACGCTGGGTTTCTGGACATAGAAACATGCTGATGCTGCACTTATAAAAAAAACTTAAGAGAACAAACTTCGCTTTCTCTGTTTCTGCCCCGGTCTCTGTCAGTTGACACAGCAGAACACTTCGAACTTTCTGATATTCATCAGCCAACCTTTACAGATTTCTTAGGGCGTCATGTTGGTTGGACAGCGGTAAACGATCGTGGAAAGGAAGAACACAAAGCCTTAGTAGAATGCGACCAAATGGCTATGTGTGACTAACTAGAGATGGTTGTGCTTCATCGACCTGAAGTACCAACTTAACTTATAAGTTATAACCAGATAGGGATGTAGGCCTTAAAACTGTGATGTGAAGTCTTCATTGCCTCAGGCATATCGAGCGTATGGATAAGAACGTTTAGCTAAGAGAATCTCGGATGGGAACGTCATGGCTGAATACGAAACAAGAAGATCGAATCTCTTTCTCAAGGACAAAGCAACATTATAGTAAGTATAACCATACCAATGGCATCAAGAACATGACCCCTCAAGAAACTGCCCAATTTACGCACACAAAAATCTACATTGCCTGAGAATGAACCTACGTCATTGTGCTCCTATGGGGCTCTGATTTCAAAACCAGTAATCCGGGCATCATTTTTGTATAACCTGAAGAATTAAATACTTTCAGTAACATATAACGGGTAGACCCATTTTTGTAAAATCTTATGTACAGATTCCACCTCCACCAGTCAGTTGCTGAAAAATATTTTCTGCGTCTTCAAGCCGCGAACAGTTTACGATTCTCTGATTTTATTTTCCTTACTGTCCTTCTTATGTCAATGTTGATTCCATACAAATGCAGATTTACAGCCCGTTTCATTTCTCTTCTCTCTTAAGGTAAATGGTACTCGTAGTTGGAAAAATTCTAGCTTTCACACCCTGGCACTCACTCTGAACTGTGTGGGTATTTTATTGACGTTTACTAGAGAGAGGACGCTATGCGAAAAATATTTATATTGATGCGATTTCTGACAAGAAGAGGAGAAAATAAATGAAAATTGAGAGAAAAGTGTGTGTAAGCAGAAAGTGTACACCAAGTATAATTAAATTTCAACGGAATTTCATCAAATTTTGCACCTCGATTGTTAAGCACTGACAATTGTTTACCTGTCGAGGCTGTGTTGTATACTTTAATGAAGTTGACTCTTGGCAGAAAGTGAACTTAAAAATATCTCCTTCACAAATGTATTCCTAGAATGTTGTATATATAGTACCTACTCGTATATGTAGCCACTCGGAGAAGCAGTATTTTAAACGGTAACACTATTTCGAGTTAAGTGCAAAGTTGTTGATTAATTTAAGAAAAACAAAGTCGACTTTTGGCAAAAGAATTTCTAATTCTTGAACAAAACTAAGACGAGTGCAGTTTTGTCAAGGAAACGTCCTTAAACTACCTTTATTCGACAAAAAAAATAGACAAGACTTTTGCACAAAACGACATTTAGAAACAAGTGCTTTTGATCATTCACTATAAATTGTCGAATCCGTAATTGAGAAGTTGATTAGATTGAAAAGTAACTACAGCGTCGGAACTTAGTTAGACTGGCAGGTCATCCATCGATTACTAAGCCAACCGGAGTTCCTAGTGTTGAGAAGTACATTGACCCCAATCAAACAGGAACATACATATAATGAAAACCTTTCTAATCATAAGAACCATCAACATCGACCTCTTCTACTTCTACAGAAAAAATTAAAAAGACATAACTCACCTCAAAGTCAACATAATGCTATCAGCCCCAACAGGAAGTCACCCTTAAAAGCCAAACAGCTTTTCACTTCCGTCATGATGACATGGTGGAGAAAAAAAGACGAAGAAACAAAACGGCCAAAGGGCGATAAAAGAACAAGAAGGACGATAGAAGAAAAAACGTCAAAACGAAACAAGAAGAATCCAAGCATATCGCTCTGAATAAATATCACTAAAGCATAGAGCAGGAAAAGAGCTAAGTGTTAGTCGGTACGAGGAGGGGAGTGCAATAGTTTCTGTCTATCTGCGAGTTTCTATGAACATCCATTATCTCTGGGTATCTACCCAGTACCCATGGTTCGCATATATATAGAGTACTATGTATGCATTACGTTGGATTTTTTTTGGCACAAACAATAACTGCAAGCCGGGATGTCATGACAATGCACTACAATTTTTTTTTTAAATGAGCTCAAACTTTTAATATTTCTATAGGCCAAGTGGCAGTTGTTAAAAACTTTTCCATTCCTGAATTTTTTTTTTGGTAAAAATCCTATTATCCTACCACAAACACTCAAGCCAGATGCAGTTTTTTTGAGTATGATATGAATGTATGTAGTTAGAACCCTCCCAACATCATAGTTTGGTTATGATTTTGATGAAAAGGTAATTCTTGTCTAAATCAAATTGTCCGGATTGAGTCTCTCTTATTAGTATTACACAAAGCATGAGCTAATTCGCCCGTATATTTCCAGGAAGCGTATTGAAGAATACATTAGATTAACGTTCGCACTCACTAATAGACTGAACTAATTTGAGTTTCCACTAATGGCTTCTATTAAAAAATTTGTATGAAAGAGTTTTCAAACTCATGAGAGCAATGCAAGAACTTTTGCTTTTGCATCTATTATTTGGTATTGCCCCTAGGAGATTCGATTTTATGATGGTATTCCCGTATTATTTAAGTAGAGAATAATATTCAGTATATTATTTTCGATTATTATCATTATTACTGAAGCTTTGAAAAAATTTGGAAAACGAAGATTCAAAAATCCTCCAAATTCCAGATCAGAGTTACTCTTTTATATTCTACTACGAACATAAAACATAATCAAGTTTGGTGAAACATTTGGTCATGGACACGGCCTTAGTTCTAGAAATCCAAAACAAATAATCACGGGCTCAGAAAGCTTCCCAACTGAAGGAAATTCAGCACGCTTCTACAAGTACATTTTTCGTTTCTGCTATAAAGTCAAACAACTGTTTAGGCTCAAAGCGTTAAAGTGACATATATTGTCCGTAAAAGAGCAAAAAAATGACCCCTCCAGTCAATGAAGACGAAGTCCCCTCCTTGTATACATATCAGGGAGCAGCTCTTGAAAAGCTGAAGAACAACAAAGCTGTTCCGTTGGTATCGCAGTATACGGAGAAGATTTTTTGATACGGTGCATGCACCAAATCATTAATCAAATTTAGGTAAAAAAATGTATGTCCGATTACTTGAACACCAGCCCCATAGGCTCTGTCTATAAAAAAAAAGCGATCGTATGTCATGCAGCAACTACGAATATATGTATGGTATTTGATTAGTATCCCTTTCCTTTGCGTTATGTAATTAAGTTAAGCCCTTCTGCACTATTCTACACTATTCTACACTATTCTACACTATTTGGCACGCTACGGTGTGGTTCTAGCAAGCCAAATAATTGTTCAAATCTTCACACTAAGACAAATTTAGGAAAAGGTTTAAGAATTTTAGATTGAAGCGCATCATCTATTTAATTTAAAAGTTGTATATGAGAGCATTCATACTCAAGAAAGACGATGACCAAACTTGGGATACCCTAAAAACTGATCTAAATGTGCCGGGTTATGGCACAAAATAGACGGACCCCGAATAATTTAGAAATAACTCATCCGAATTTTTTTGAATTTGTACAGAATTTCGTCAAGGAAAAGCACTATCCTGTGATTTTTTAATCTATTATAATAATGCCTATGACGGGTATTAAAACAGTGGTTCATCCAGCGGTTGCTGCATGTGCTCACCAATTTGACATCGTCATTCGTTCTTAAAAGAGTTTTTGTACGTATAGATTGACTCTCTAGGGGTTGACAAAATAAACGGATCGGATTCATCCTACTTATCCCGAAAGACAGAGCTTATGCTCGACAAAACGTTGACCCTGCCAGTTCTACTGTATGGAGCGGAGTCCTGGACCATAAGCAAGCAAGCAGAGCTCATCCTAAAATTTGCCAAGAGAAAATTCTTCGTCGAATATAAGTCAACTAGACTTTTAACCTTCAGAAAGCAAATAAAAGTTCAGAATAGCTAAAAAAAAAAAACATCAATCCGTTCTTTTTCGATTTAGGGCCAAAATCAAATGTTCCTACAAATACTCGAACATATCCGAGTAAGCCTATAATTTGCCGCCAGCGTCCTTTCTACACTGTTTATTGTTCAACGAATTCTAATTCACCTTTCGACAACTTAAACGAATTCCAATTTCGATTTCAACCTTTGGATCGGAAACTGTTTGTAACCAAAAAAAATTAACATAAATCGGTAAATTTATTTTAAAAGTATTTTCCCAACAGCATTGCCTTATTTATTCAATCAATAGTCTTCACCCAACCACCCTATCATCCACTCTGTTATCCTCTGGATTCAGTTGAAACGTGCTTTTAATGTCAATTCATGTCGCTCCATTATAGCACCTTCCACTCCAAATCGCCTGCTGCAGGCTCGCGTGCACAACACAAAGACAACTTAATGACAGTGCCGGAGTAAAGCCATGCCACGTTTTACCGCCTTCATTGCTATTCGCTTCTACTAACGCCTACCTTTAGTATCGCCATCTGTCCCATCTAGCACCGTGTCAGGCTAGAACAGCCAAACAATAAAAACTGGCAAATAGTAGTGAAACAATTGCCTTCGAGAGAGAGAGATTGTTTTTAGCAATGGTTGTACGGATATTTGTCCGTGCTTACATTTGGATTTCTACAATAAAATGGATGTTTCCTTCCTGCTTCTAGTTCTAGTCCCATACTCAATTCAACTCTTCCTACTTTGCGTTTCGTGTTTCGATACCCACACTGAAAACTCATCCGTGTCTATCCGGACAAACGAAAGGTGAAATTGGCTTTTATCCAATGAATGCTAAATGGAAATTGACTGCTGCTATAAATTTGCCAGTTTGGCGGTACTTAATTTTACATTTTCTCCTCCCTAAATTCGAAAAGAGAAAGGGGATTCCCCGGATTAAATATGTACAACATTACGATCGTGATTGTTATTGCCTTTGACTACTGCGATTCGTATTTCGATTGCGATATGATACAGATGAAAAGAAACAATTTGTTATTGCGGCCAAGGTTAAGATAATTAACAAAATTTTAGCGTCAATTTATAGTCCTCGAAGTCGACAACGACCCACCACCGACGACAGGCGAATACGGGTACGAGCATGAGAACAAGTACCTACGAGTAATGGCCCCAATCAGTAAATCAACCACGTTGGTTGGGAATTAAATTATATTACAAATGAAACAGAAGCTGAAGGAAAGGACATTTCTTTTGAGAAAAACTACAAACTTCCTGGCAAAAAGTTTGAGCAATTTATCATCAAGACCTATGTAGCACAAAGACGGCATTGCCTACGCTTCTGTCTCATTTCGTTAAATACATTTTCTCTGATTCTAGGTCGCATTACCTAGCCTTGCGTCTCAATTTGGTTGTTTTTTTTTCACTCTATTACAATATAATGATGATTCATTGGGGGCGAAGCATTGTTTTCCTTTGTACCATGGACGTAATGTCTTTTTGAGGAAACATTTTTTTTTTCTTTTTAATTTCCAAGGAAATGCAATGACACGTGGATTAGTCATCATTCCCACGGTTGTGGAGAGCTGTTTTGGACGAGGACTCCAAAGAAAGGATAGCAGAGTTGGGTAAAGGAAGCAGAGGATGATTCAGTGACATTTTTAAACATTTTTCATTCTACCTTCGTGCAACGCCCTGCCACGTAGTTAGGTCATTCTAAATTTCAGTTCGGAAAGTAAAATTCCCTTCCTATGGAAATATTTTACCTACTTATGTTTTCTTATGACTTAGCTATTCTGGAAGTGCCAATAAGCACAAACATTGGGAGGGATAGGTACTTTTGAAAGAGAAAGGGAAAAATTTATTTGAATAAACTATTGTTATAATTGTTATTGTTATTGATATTATTATTATTGCTATAGGTATTGTATGATAATTATATAGAGAAATAATTATTCGAATAATGCCCATCTATGCCATGCAGCACGACGTATATAGACACGAGTACGTGACCAGTGCAAGATAAATCAAACACAAAATAAAGTTTGTCATGACCGAGTAAATTAGTAGTGATTGAGGAAAGGATTCTCTGCATCTTCGCCTTCTGCTTACTGAAAAATTTTTCAACGATTCTGAACAACATCAACTGAATGATATTTTTGAACATAGATATCGTAGTGTACCCAATATAATTTTAGTAAAACCGAATATTTATTACATAATTTTCACAGGTACTAAGTATATCTGTATAACTACTGTATGGTTGGTGATGAGGTCGGCTACGATTAACTTGAGCAAAGCTATGAATTAATCTGTTTTTGGGAACTCGCACCCAATCTTTTTCTCCATACGTTTAAGTAAAGTATTGAAGCTCAAATATATGTAGTAATCGAAGGCAATATTAGATATGCATCATATCATATCACATCATATGATATCACCTGGAAAAATAAAGCTACAAAAGGAACCCCAGTTATATGAATTGGAGTCTTTAAGTTAAAGAAAATTCAATCTTCTTTACGTAAGTTTAGTCCTTCCAATATACAGAGTTTTAGTAGGATAACAAGTAATCAATGATATCTCTAACTGCAAGTACTTCACCAAGATGCAGAATGTGTTAATACGATTAGAGCCATGAGACGGTACTCACCGTGATATCCCTAGACTTCTTTCTGTAGAGATTTGAATCAAAAACTGCAGTCAAATATACTCGTAGAAGATCACCGGGTAAGCCGCTCAGACAGATCAACAGCTTATAAACAGCCTGTAGCCATTTCTGCAACCATGTTTGTATAGCGATAAATCCAAAGCAAGAGAAAGGCTGGGTTTGAGTTACCACTAAAAGAGCAGTGAGAAGTCGATCTTAACAAGACAAGCTACGGTGGTGTCTTTTAGCCATCTTTCAGAGGTTCTTGCGGTGACAATAGCCACAAACAAATTTAAATAAATGTGATATCATGATACAACATTACCATTTTCATCGACAGCCAAACGACAAGGAATTCGATCTCTGTTGTGAAATGTGATCTTAGGCTTGTATAGTAATGTATCGAAGGGCTGACTATTCTTGGCACCCAGCGTAACGTAAGACGTTGTTGACTAGCAGGACAAAAACATCTTGAACTAGAAATACGCTGTCAAGCTAACGAGTTAACGAGCGTTGAAATGGAAGGGGAACAAGAGAATCAATCAATCTGATCATTGCTTGCATACTTTTACTGAAAGCAGGGAGAGATATTACCGAATAAAGTAAATGCGATATTGGATAACTTACCACATGTTCCATAACAACGAAGATCTGTCCATACTACGATAAGCCAAAACAAATAGGATCTTACATAGTTGTATAAAATCTATCTATATTTGTGGATTCCGAACAATAGGTGGAGAAGTATGAGTAAGAGGAGAATTTTTCTCGGCTGCCATAAAATGATTACTCGAATTACTTTCAAAAAGAATTAACAGCATCTTTAAAGGGTCAAAATGCTTTGACACCTTAACAGAAAAAAAAAGTTTATGCGGAGGAAACTAAATCCCATACACATTTCAGGTCACACTCCTATTCTCATCAGCCCTAATATTAACCAAGTCTTTTAGATGGGGAATTCAACAAATTTTTACTCTTAAATCACGTAAAAGAACGTATAGGTCTTTAAATACATTATCCCCACTCTGGACATAATGCCATGAACGTAGGTTCAAAGTAAACCCAGAATCAATTTTATATTTCACACCGTTGTTACTTTATTTAGATTTTTTTCCTATCATTCGTATAGAGGGCGGTTGTTGTTTAAAAGGAATGTCAATTGTAGAAAGTACTAACCTTATAAAGCTTAAATTTGAAGTTTGACGACTCTACGTTATTTAGTATCTGTTCGACAGCCATCAGTAGTGAACGCTCTCAATTAAAAACTCATGAAACACATTGGTCATCTTTATGTGATACTTTCACAAGGCCTCAATCCAACCAACATCAAAACGGAACTAGATTCTACTCTGGGGTAGCCTGCTCCTTCGTTTACAATAATAAAATATTGGGTGACAGAACCACACCATAGTGGTCGACCAAATAAGGTGAGTTAACCAGAAATATTGAAAAGAATCCACAAAATGGTATTGCATGACCGTCGTCAATTGAAAGTGCGTGAACTAGCAGATATGGTAGCCATTTCAAAAAGCACCGTACATCGCATGTTGACTGAAAAATTGGACATGAGAGAGATGGGTGCCGAGATTACTTACAATGGAACAAAAACACGTCGTGAGGATTTTCCAATCGAGTTTTGTTTCATCAAGACAGTGCACCAGTTCGCTCATTCGTCATTGCGATGGCCAAAGTCAATGAGTTAAAGTTCGAATTGCTTCCTCATGCACCCTATTCGCCAGATTTAGCCCCCTCGGATTATTTTCTATTTCCGAATTTGAAACGATTTGCCAAAAGTAAAGAGGTGGAGTCTGCTGTTAATGGTTACTTTAAGGAGCAGGACGATTCTCACTATATACAGAGTATCGAAGCTATTGATCATGGCTGGGAAAAGTGTATTGAATTAAAAGGAGACTACGTAGAGAAATAACACATTTTTCCCCAATTTTTTTTGGGGTAGATCAGGTAGTAGATCGGGTACTTCTGGGACTACCCTCGTATACTTACATAAATAGCGTATCCCAATATGGAGCGTCCGCACAATGACTTATAAAAGTATTACTGGAAAACGTATTTCGACAACATAAAATCGGAATAATGAGCGTTCGAAAAACCAAATGCTGGATTGCAGAAAACTTGGAGCAAAATGGTGAACAAAAGATTCTAAACCAACCTAAAATAAAGTCTTTCTGACAAATTTTTTCAAACAGAATTTTCAAACCAAATAAAATCGGCATAAGTTTCGAAAATAAACATGTACAACTAAAATATTGACAAAAGTCAGATCTGGGCGGTAAAGTTGCAAGAATGGCCCAAAAATGCCATAATTCGAGTGGAAATTGCTCGAAATTTATGAAACAATTTCGAAGAAACATTCAAGAGTAATGCAAAACTCCGCCCTAATTTTCAAAAGGCCGTCTAAACATAAATACAGAAATCTGTGAAATTGTGCTAAAAGAAAAAAGGGAGAAAAAATTAACACGAGACTTGCAGTCAAACCGAATTACATACTTTCTGAGGTATGGACGAAGCCTTGGAATTCTTTAACATATGCTTCACAATATTGGACGATGTTCGAGAAATATCATCAGCAATATGGTAATACTACAAGTGTCTGCGGATGTGACAAAGCGTGATCTAAATGTCAAAGTACGAGTAGTAGCCAAAGTTCGGGAAAGAGGTTGAGCGAAAACTATTGGAAATTATTTTGAAAATCGATGTGCAATTTGCGAAACGTATAGAAGATT
The DNA here is from genome assembly GCA_963966105.1 of Volucella zonaria. NCBI lineage: Eukaryota > Metazoa > Arthropoda > Insecta > Diptera > Syrphidae > Volucella > Volucella zonaria. The sequence continues at coordinate 5,326,682 of CAWYQB010000001.1, read as the reverse complement.
GTATGAGTGTTTTGGTTCTCAAAATCGGCTGGGTATTCGTCGTAAATAAATTTGTTGCCATTCACGAGCACATACTCTACATGACACACCTTTATAACGCGTCAGCGTACTGTGAGTACAGAAGAAACTATGACCGCTTTGATTAAAAGTCAGGTGAATATAAATACTAAATTTTCAATTCGGTGTCGATGGTGACAGTTTGGCCTTTTCCAATCCATTTATTTTGCGAAAAAATCTCGACGTATTCGTATAAGATCAAATTGCTACAAGATCGTTTTCAGTGAAGAGTCTTATTTACAACTCAATGAGGTTGTGAACAACCAAAATTTGCGTTTCTGAAGTTAAGCATGTGAAGAAAAGTCTCATGAAACACAATTACACCCGTAAAAGGCCGCGTTTGGTATAGTCTTCATGCTGTTAGCATCACCGGACCTCGTTGTTTTTATAAATTAGCTCGGAATTCGCTTTATTATTATAATTTTTTTTTTGTCGGAACAGAGCACTCAGACAAGAACTAGTCCATTGTACTATTTATAAATTGCTTTTGATAAAATCTTTCAGCCTTACGAAGAAAGATGAGTAAGGGCTTCAGTGATAAGGTGCCTACAGTACCAGCACCCACCACGTCTGCGCCGAGTACCTGCAACCTGATGCGAACGTAAGTCGGATATTCACAGAGATAGTGATCCGCGGTGTCGTCATTACTTTCACAGCAAGCATCGCTGGATGTTGTGCCACTAGCACATTTCAGTGTTTATCAAAAATGTAATGCCCTGTCACAACGCCAGTAAGCAACCTGAAATCCTTCCTACTGTGGGACAGCAGAAAAGCCGCTGTTTTCCTACAGACGGCGGGATGCATTCGTTTGGTCGGCCTGCAATCTGGGGAGTTATGCCATCTGCATTTATGCTCATATGAGACTCAACTGTTAATGGAAGCCTTAAGTGAGGCCGCAGGCAGATCAAACGTAGGTTCGGGTCTTGAAAAACTCTCCTCTGAACCTTACCTGGGATGTTCATCGGCGATTTCATTTCCAGTGATCGCATTGTGACCTGGAACCCAAACAAGTGTCACTGAATTTAGCCTTCCAGCTGCGTTGAGTGATCTATTGCATTCTTGAAATAGATTTGAAATCGTAAGAGGGTTCATCAAGGCTCTAAGCGCTTGGCTGTCGCTATAGATGCAAATGCTTTGCCCCCTCCACCGGTTCTCCGCAATATGGTTCACTGCCATCAGGATTGCGTAAATTTCCGCTTGGAAGACAGATGTCAGCTTTCTTAACGTGAAGTGAAATCTAAAGTTGTCGTCCTCCAGAAAGATACTAGCGGGAGATCCTATATTGGCTTTAGAGCTATCCGTGAAGATCCGACTGCATTCCTTTCCTGCCTCAGATTCTTGCCGAAACCAATCCTGGGCACAGGGATACTCGATTTCATATTTTTTTACGCAACAGGAGTTCTGGTGTCATTGAATCGGGCGGAATGTCCATAAGACCAGAGTCATAAAACAGCAGGTGCGAAAAGTCTACAAAGCTTCAGTACGTGTTGTACCAAAGACCACTTCTTTTTAAACGAAAGATGGCTTTGAGAGTGCAACCCATGATATAAATATTAAATCGAAAAAGATTCATCAATGCGTTTGGAGCGGAGCCGGAAGTGCTGGGGAAACCCCCATGCATCCGAGACAGACCATTCTTTAGAGTTTGGTAAAAGCAGCAGTGACTTATTTTTGCGAGAGCTGATAATTGACTTTATCATACCCATGTACAATAGATCCAAAGGACTCTTCTTGGTGACAGGTCCCATATCTTACCGATAGCTCCTCTGCACTGCGAGATATCCGACATCGCCTTAAAAGTTTTCAACGTAACAGGTTTAATCCAGAGAAATTTGTACTTCTTCTTTGTAGAATTGGATGGTGATGCCTTTAAGCACTAGATGAGTCAGATCAGACAGCTTCCTCCTTCTCGTAAAGAGAATAACCTCAGCTTTGCGAGGATTAACTGAAAGCCCATTACTAGTGCACCAGTCGGCGATCACGTCTTTGAGCTGACAGTCGCTAGATACGATCCAACAGACAGTACAGTTATGCTTCTGCATAGACGCTAAAACTGTTGAGCGCGCTGAGTAGTGAGTCGACGAACATGTACTATAGCAGTGGAGTGCAGTGGAACGCCGCCTTGCGGGCAACCCCTGTCTACCCCCGCCATCACATATTGTCCACAGCCAGCATCCGCAATGAATGCCCTACTAACCAGTATTGCTTTTACAACAAAACTAGTGATTCATCTACGCCGTGTTGTCTAGCCGAGTTAGACATTTCGTCAAAAGTTGCTTTGTCGAAAGCACCCTCAACCTCGATAAAAATGCCCAAGGCGTATTCCTTTTTCTGAAGCACACTCTCACAGGATCTTCCGCGTTGGTAGGCACGTTGCATTGCCAACAGAAGATGCAAGGCGGTTTTGCGCACATGGATCTAGACCATTCTCTCGATGCTTTTCAGCATAAAGGAAATCCGGCTTCTAGGTCTGAAACTCTTGGCGAGCGAGTAGTTCCCCTTTCCGATTTTCAGTATAAAGGCCACTCTTACTGTTCGCCAGGGTTCCGGTATGCATAACAGTGCCAGGCTAGCAGTGGAAATTCCCCTCAGAGTCGCCAGCAGCTCTATACCTTTTTGTAACATAACTTTTTTCTTTTTTAAAAAATGAACTTAACACTCAAGAGGGCGCATGCATATGGAGCATTTATTTTCCCAAATCAACTACGATGTTGTCTCTGTCTTCCTGAATACCGCCGATGAACTCCACATGTTTGTCGTCATCTCCATCACCCACATGAACGCTAAAATCCTTTGATTGCTCCTTTGCCATTTCAATAAATTTTGCTATTTGAGTAATTTGTAGATTCATTAAGAAATTTCTTTCTAATAATCCACATATAAATAAATCTCGCACTAATTCATATTTTAGAGTGCTGAAGTCGCAAGTTCTACGTAAATTATTGAGTGCTGTTAAAACTTCGTCCAAAAATTCGGCTTTGACGTCGAAAAAAAAAAATTAAATCGTTCCAGTAATATATCCCATATTTCTTTTCGGAATGGAATATTCATCGAATTTGTATAGTGGTTCTTCGTGTTTTACAAGTATGATATCCTCACACACATCAAAGGAATGAAAGATTTGGAAGCAGTCAGTCCGCTCCTAAATTATGAAGTAAAAGTGAAATGTTCTTTATGTCTGTCGCACCCAATAGATCACTGGCAACTAAAAAAACCTTAAACTGATTTTTCCACACCTTCCAGTTGGCTGCTAAATTTGACGATTTCAAATACCCACTGCGGAAGATAGTTTACTTGCTTATACACCCTGGATGACTCGAACTGCGACCAACTTCAGACTACTATAATTCCCAAACCGTTCATGACAGTGAGCTCAAATTTTGACACAAGACAGATAATTTTACTATTTACAAGCCTTTTAAACGATTTGCGTCTCAGTTGTGTTGAAAAAATTTTATCCGCGATGGAATTCAAATGTAATAGTGTGACTGCTTTATATTTGGCTGGAAACCCACAAGTGGCTATCGTTAGAGCCCTCCAGCACCTCAACATAAATAAATCATTTGTGTCTCGAACCATAGCCCGTTACCGTGATACTGGCAGCGTTGCAAAACGCCATGGAGGTGGTCATAAAAAAAACAGCAACATCGGCAGAAATGGTTCGGAAAGTGAAGGCTCGAATTGAGCGAAATCCGCGTCGAAGTGGAAGAAAAATGGCTCGTGAGCTCAACATATCGTTGGAACGGATGCAACACATACTGAGAAATGAGCTTGGGCTCAAGCCATTGAAGTTCTAAAAAGCACACGATCTTACACCGCAACAGAAAAAAGTTAGAGTCAAAACTGCGAAGGAGTTGCTACGCTTGCACAAAAGTGGTGAGTTGCCGAATTTGTTTTTTTCCGATGAGTCGCCATTTGTTATCGAGCAATATGTCAAAAAACAAAATGACCGAGTTTACTTGCCAGAGAGGTCCTTTGCAAATTTACACCTTCGGACGGCCACCAGAAAGCAGGCAGCACCGATGGTGATGGTTTGGACCGCCATAACCGCCGATGGTCGCTCTCCGCTCGTATTTTTGGATCGTGGATTAGAGGCAGTATTGAAGCCTTGGGCAAACAATCGTTTCGGTCGGGGACCGTGGACATTTCAACAAGACTCGGCACCGTCCCACAAAGCGCACGTCCACCAAGATTGGTTAAAAAACAATGTTCCACACTTCATTTCTTCGACACAATGGATTGCAAATTCTCCGGATGCAAATCCGTTGGATTTCTCTATCTGGGGTATTTTGAAGGCGAAGGTTGGCACTAAAAAATACCAAAATACCGCAGAGGCACTTGCCTGCAGCGTGCGATGCTTTCTTCGGCCGTCTTAAGGCCATTATTCGCGCTAAAGGTGGACATATTGAAAACTACTGATACAATTTGAAATTTGATGTATTTTTCAACATTTTTTGCTTTGGCAAAATAAAATTTATCAAAAAATAAAAAAATTATAGCATTTTAAAAAGTTGGAGTTCGAGTCATTCACCCTGTAATTATTATTTATAATTTGTAATTGCTGTTCTTCGGAAGCCATAATGTAATCCTTTTTTTTTTGTTTTTTATTTCTGACACCATGTAGTCTAAAGTGGAAGGCTTGAATGACAATTGTTGACGAACTTTTATTATGACAACAAAAAGCTTAACAACTATTGAACAACTGGCATCAAGCCACTTGATTACTTCTTGTGGGTTTATGTTAAGTCTTTGGTGTATATTGACAAACGAGAAATTATTCAGATATTGGAAGCCAATATTCGGGGCGTAAATTGGTGTTGTAGAGCACACAAAGCCCGAAATCGTAGCCCAAAATTTGGCCAACAGAGAATATCATGGGCCATCCACCATAATAAACAAAGATTTGTGAGTCAAACGATGCAACAACACCTTTAAAACATTCTTCTTAGAGCGTTACATATGTTATTAAACTGCCAATTTTCTTGTGGAACATTAAACATTAATATTTTACTGTGGAATATTTACCAAATTTATTCTTTTATTTATTTTTGGGTCAAAAAGTCCTCAAACTCCTGTTTTGTGGCACCAGGGTTTATAAACTATCTACATATTTTGAAGGTGATCGCCTAAACTTCGAAAAAGGTGGTAGTCATTACGAGCAAGTCTATTGAGTAAGGTGGATGTCGCAAAACATCACATCCTAACTGCGACATTTGGAGGTTTTAATATCCCGTATTGATCCAGTCTTGTTAATAGTAGTCGGGTGATGGTTTGTGGCTTGTAAATTGCTGCTTTATCATCTAAGTTCGTTAATATATATACCGCCAAAAAGTTCCCGCAATTTATTAATTCAGAAAATTAAAAATACAAGTTTATTCATCTAAATCTATATTGTCCCCTTCAAAGTAATCCCCATCGACTGCAACACATTTATGCCAGCGCTTGATCCAATCCTCGAAACATTTTTTATATTCGGTTTTCCGTATATCAGTGCTTCCTGCGATTTTTGCATTACTTCCTCTCGGCTGCTGAAACGGGTTCCCCGTAGTGGTTTTTTTAACTCGGTTGAACAGAAAGAAGTCACAGGGACCCAAATCAGGTGAATTCGGTGGCTGTTGGATGGTATTTGTTGCATTTTTCGCCAAAAAATTACGAATAATGACGGCACTGTACGACGGTGCGTTATCATGCTGCAAAATCCACGAGTATTCTGCCCACAATTCTGGTCTCTTTCGGCAAATTGATTCACGCAAACGTCTCATAACGCCCAAAAAATACTCTTTGTTTACTGTTCGGTCTTCTGGCAAAAATTCATGATGCACTACACCGTTGTACTCCATGAAAACCGTGAGCATTGCCTTCTTTTTTGACTGAAAACGACGTGGTTTTTTTGGTCTCGGCTCATTTGGTGAACGCCATTCACTTGCCCGATATTTGGATTGCGTGTCGTACTCATAAACCCACGTCTCGTCTCCAGTAATGATCCTTTTGATGAATGTGGGATCGGATTCAGCCTCGCAAATCATCTCTTTTGCGAAGACAACACAGTCTCTTTTTTACATGAAATTGAGGTCTTTTGGCACCAACTTTGCTGCTACACGACGGAAACCCAAATCATTAACCAAAATGTCTTGGACGGATCCATATGCAATGTTGAAGTCCTCCGCTATCTCTCTGATGGTTAATTTGCGGTTATCGACCAACATTTCTTTTACTTCATCAATGTTTTCGTCGGTTTTCGATGTCGATGGTCATCGAACTGCCACTGCGTTCATCATCTTCGACTGACTCACGACCACTTTTGAACCGCTCGTGCCACTGGTAAACGACCGTTTTCTTTAAAGAATAGTTGCAGAAACACTTTTCCAACATTTCCAACGTTCGCGCACCATTAAATCCGTTTTTTACACAAAATGTAATACAAGTTCTTTGTTGGAAATTTAAATCCATTTCTAAAATTGTAAAATATCGCCAACACACACATAGATAGATATATTCTCGGCTACGTAACTTTTGCAAATGGCAAGCTATGACGCTTAGATTTAGAGGGAGTGTCAACAAAAAATTTACCAACTTAACAAAAAAAAACGTATCTCAAATCGGAACAATGGGAGCGCCATACGGTGGTTATTCCGGGAAGTGGTATGTAGTGTATTTTAATTCTGAAAAAATTGTATTCCAACAAGCTGATTCTGAATTTGGAACAGTAGTGCAAACTAAACTGATCACACAAATGGAGGTATTAAAGGATTTCCCATAAGTCAAACTCTGAAAGTATTTACAAAAGCTCGATTGACACATACATACATACAATACAATATGTACAAAAAGACCTTCAACATAAACATTTCCTCAAAAACTTCACTCACATCTACAATTTCTGGCGAATTCATTAAGTATGGTTGTTGCCAGATTCCAAGTGACCATTGACTTGAATTTCTTCGACAAATTAATGGATTCGGTTAGTCTGTGACAATTGCTACACTTTGTTACTCCCATTATTTGATTATCCTCTGTCATTTATTTACTTAGGCAAAGGAGTGGCAAATGAAATAAATGTTACTCCATTTCTATCTTTGACATTATAACCATCGACTACTAATTACTTGCGGATAGTTTCAGTCATTAATCAAAGAATAACCAGACGAACCGGGAATAAGTAACACTTTGCTGGTGATTTTATGGTGTTTTGGGGTGTGTAAGCTTCTGTTCTGGAAATCGATTTAAATACGAATCGAAGGTAAATAGATTTATTGACAAATGGATGGAGGGCATCGATAAGGGAAACTATTATCTAATAGATTGTGTCAATATTTTGATGACACTGTTCTGTTGACGTCATTGAACTCTGTTTGGAATTTGTTATTTTCTATCTATAAATACACAGAGTTATTGGTGTTTACGTTTTTGTTCATTCGTGAGATTGGGGGTTGGTATTGTTGACAAATGTCTAGGTAAAAACTCAAGTGTTATCTTGCACGTGACTTAGTATTTACTCGTTTTACAAGTGCCAGGTTGCATAGGTTCAAATCTAAGGTAATCAAGCGATGACAAACAAATCTAAATATGGTTATTTACTTGGAATTTGGTTTTTATCATGATGATCTTTATAGTCGTTATTCTAAATTGTTTACTAAAAACATATGTATATGTAAAGGGTGAGCCAACAGATGGTGAGGATGTTGGCTCTCAATTAGTGTCATTTACTGAATGCAATGTGGTTGATCTTTTTGACAGATGTCGTACAATTTTTAGCAATTTTTGTTATTCAACCTTATTACGAAAATAGACGATCTGTACAAGTAATATTTTGTAAAATTTGCGAATTTTTTCGGTCAACATAATTTTTGGATGGATGGATACGTAAATAAACAAAACTGTCGTTTCTAGGCACCGGAAAGCCCATACGAAATTCACGAAAAACCAATGCATCCCAAAAAAGTCACTGTATAGTGAAGATTATGGGTTGGCGACATCATTGGCCCGTACTTTTTCGAAGATGAGGCTGGAGAGACAGTTGCAGTAAATGGAGAACGTTACCGCAGTTTGTTGACAGGCGATTTTCTTCCAAAATTGAATGAATTGGGTCTGAACGATCTCTGGTTTCAACAGGATGGTGCTCCTGTCCACACAAGAAATCAATCAATCAATTTATTGCGTACGAAATTTGAAGATTGCATTATTTCGGTTAGAAGAGAAGTTGATTGTCCTCCAAGATCATGTGATTTGACACTTTTAGACTTCCTCCTGTAGGGTTATCTGAAGAGTAGGATCTATGCCAATAACCCAGCAAGAATTCAGGATCTCAAACATAACATCCAAACTGAAAATGCGGCCATTGACCCACTTATTCTTCAAAAAGTCATCCATAATTTTGACCGTCGGATGGTCGCTTGCAACAGAAGCCGTGGTGGTCACATAACCGATGATGTATTTCATTCCTAATTGTCATGGGCCGAAATTTATTGATCAATGAAATTGTACATTGATTTCGCAATAAATGTGTGTTTAATTTAATGAAAACTTCCACACTGGCTGTTGGCTCACCCTCCACTGTCAATACGTATTTAACAAAGTTCTGTGTCCAGTAGAACAATTAAAGAACATACAACCACGGCCGCGAAGATAACGGACAACGCCAATAAGAACAGTACTGCTTTCCCTTTGCTCCCCAAGCAGGCTGATAATTTAATATTAACTCATAACTCATAGACATCTTCAAGCCTTTAATAGTTAATATGATAATAGTTGGACCAGATGGTGTTTTTTCTGCTCAACTTCCTTATATTACCCTAACCAATGCAACATCTTTCAAGTGGAAGTCAACGATTATCGACTGATAATTGACCGGCCAGAAATGGCCAGATGAAGGCCTTTTGTTACAAACGGTGTAAACATAGTCGACTTCGAAGCCATAATGTCGACTGTTAAGTACATTATGGAAGCGCTCAGAAAGAAAAACACTTGTTGGAACCAACTTGGCTAATAAAACACTGCCAACCTAACATGAACCTAGTTGAACATAAAAGGAACCAAATGGCTTCTCTATCATAAAAGATAAAGCCCTTCTTCATGCGAAAGGTATGTATGCTAAAAGTAGAAAAAAAGAGCTGCGGACACGACTAAGATTATGAAAAACCTTGAGCTTCCTGTTCGATTATCATTCACTAGCAAAGGCCACATAAGAAGATCTTAGCGGAGCGTGGGCAGATGAAAATAATAAGTTCGTTAAGAAGAAACAATTGGTTCTAGAAGTTCTAGATACATCTCGTTCTATTTACTAATCCCTTTAGATATCAGTGTTATTCATTGAGGGGAGCCTTGATTGAGGATCAAAATCTAAATTACAGCAGACTCATCTATAGAGAGATCTAAAGTTAAAGCTCAGTTCAGTGCGAGTGTAAATCGGGACAAATATAATCACATCAATTCTTTAGGTTTATATAGTGTTATATGACTTGGATGGCACAGCGACACCTTTGAATATGACTAACTATTTCGGAGAAGAACATTTCTGAATACGTAATCACATAACCAAATATGTACATTGTACACTGTACGAGTTATTGAGACCATCAAAGCTAACAGATAATAGAGTACAATAGAGAAATGATCATAAGGTTGCGGAAGCAAGGCGATCTACGAAACTGGCAGAGTTCACGTGCTCCCCCGGGTATAACAAAAATAATATCCTTAACAGGATTACAGAACACCTAGTTGCAATTCTCGTGTCGAAAAAGACGGTCTTAAATAAACTGTGTGAGTATACATATATGTGTATATATGGTTGGCCTTGGCTCAAGTGGTAGTGTATTGACTTCCAAATCGGACAGTTCGGGGATAAATTCCAGCCGCGCCCATTCTTTTTTCCAGGCAACTCAGATCAGTGGTTACCTAGAGTACAACAACAAGTCCCATTACACTAATAATTTAGTCTGCCCATGAAATGTTGGATACCACCCATAGAGCAAAATAACCACTTAGTCCAAAAATCTTTCTTTCTCTCGGCACAAGTTCACACTCACAAGTGCAGTGTGAAATTTGCTCCTCGCGTGGAGAAATAAAAAAAAACAAAGTTCACTGTGCGGGCAAAAAAAGAAACAACGCGCGAGTGCAATGAAACCGAAATCCTCATCTACAGTGCGGGCATCACAATCTTCCTGCCCCTGGTCAAACTGCTTGCACTCGGTCACTGCGGTTGCTGTATTACATTATCATACACCGCGTGCAGTGACTGAGTGCATGTGACAACCGATGGATAGCGGGCTGTGGGTATGAATTTTGTTGGTGTGCTGTTTCGTATTGTTGTAAGGGCATAACACCTACAACAATTTGATTCGGCAAACCAACTCTGAATTTATACTTCACATCTGCGCTTAGTAACGTCGGTGTTTGTGTTTTTTGCGTTTGTCTTTCTTTACAATGACTCGGGAATTTAGAGTGGATATTGCGAATATACGCGGGCTAAAAAGTGAAACAAAGGTGATCCCCGTCCACACCTATCAGATCACTCTGATCTGAAGCTAGCTGGCTACGAACTAGTGCCATTATTCTTCTCTCACCGCGGTCTCGCCATTTACGTGCGTAGTGATGTAGCTTACCAAACTCCATCACAATGTAGTCCCTGTTCCAATCCGGAATTCAATTTCATGTGGTTAAAATTCCATTTCCGTAAGCAAATTATCCACTACTGCTTTATTTACAGAAACCCCAAACTGGACAGCAATTCGACTTTTAATGAGTTTGATGCGCTGCCTGACTCCATTCAACGATTTGTATACCTGTATCCTCATACTGAAATCGTTATTACGGGCGATTTCAATATAAACAATTCTGGGTGGCTTCGATTTTCTGGACAGACAACACCCGAAGGACGGTTTGTTGGGATCTTCTCTGCGGAAAATAATTTAACCCAGCTTATAAATGAGCCCACACGAATACCAGACGTTGACAGTCATACCGCCAACACCCTGGACTTGTTTCTAACTTCTCACCCTGATAAGTACACCGTTGATGTGCTCTCCCCTCTAGGCTCGTCGGACTATTGTGTCATATCAACTAATTTCTCGTACACCCACCACACAGTTAGAGAAAAGATTCCTTAAAGAACCGTATGGCAATACAAGAAAGCTAATTGGAGCGGTCTTAACAACTTCTTTAGGAATTTTAACTGGTCGTTATGTTTCCTCGATAACGACGTGGATGTCGTTGCTGATATGATCACAGAAACCATTCTCTTTTGAATGAGATGCTTTATCCCTCATCGGATGAAGAGTATCAAACCAAAAGAAAGAAAGGCATGGTAAGACTCGAGCTGTAAAGAGGCTGTCAGGGTTAGAGAAATGTTTTTTCGGTCCTTCAAGACCAGCCCAACTGAGGAAAATCGAAAAAAGTTCAAACGCGCCAGAAATGACTGCAACGCCTTTCTTAAACATGTAAAATTCCAATACGACAAAAAACTGAGGCAAAAAATACTACAATGTCCCAAAGGTAGTAAAAATTGTTGGTCGTTCGTCAAAAATATTAGAACTTCTGCCTCATCCTCCATCCCAACGCTCATTTACAATGACATTCCAGCTGTCAGCTCTTTGGACAAGGCCAATCTGCTTGCTGCACACTTTGCGGCTAGCTCAACACTCTCAGATTGTGCTTTGTCTCCGCCTACACTTGAGTGCGTGAAATCCACTTTCTCACTCGTGTAGTAGCAAGAGCACTTAAAGATCTTAACATTAATAATTCCATCTACACTACTCTTTAGGATCCCTTCCGAGCAGATGGAAAACAGCATTTCTCCAGCCCGTCCCTAAAAAACGAATCTTCTTCTGTTTCCTTCTACAGACCCATTGCATTTACATACGTCCCTTCTTTCTAAGGTCATGGAAACGCTGATAAGCCATCAGCTCATAAAATATCTCGAAACACGAATATTTCTTAATGATTGGGAGTACGGTTTTCGTAGCAACAGGTCCACTGGTGATTCGATGGCATGTCTCACCGAAAAGTGGAACCAAAGCATACATCAATCTGGCGAAAGCAAAATAGTTACACTTATTATTTCTAAGGCATATGACAGAGTTTGGCACCAGTCTCTTTTATCGAAATGCGTGCTTTTGGGATCGATGAATCTATATCCACAAAATAAATGCTTGTGTGCCACAGGGCTTCGCTCTGTGACCGACACTCTTTATAATCTTCATCAAAACAGCACTCTCTTCCTTTCATATTCGTTCACGCACTCATGTCGCTGCTCTTCGGCTGTAGAACGGGAACGGCAGCGTTTATTATGATCATAAAATTTCGATACTAAGAGCATGACTAATTGGGAGCCATTAATACAGCAGAATTGAATGCTTCCAAAACACCATGCTGTCAACTGTCATTAAAGCGAAATTTAAACACCTACACTTACGAGGGACGTTCAATATATTCTCGGTATCGATATGAAGGAAAATGCGAATTCAATTTAAATTGTTTTTATTTTTCAATATAATCTCCCCTAACATCAATGCATTTGTTACATCTTGAGATAAGCTTTTTTAAATAATCACTAGGGGCAAGGTCTGGACTATAGGGTGGGTGTTGGATTTCTTTGAAACCACAATCTCGCGCAGCAGCCTTGGAAACTCGCGCCGTGTGAACAGGAGCATTGTCATGAAGAAGCAACACACCCGCTGCGAGTTTACCCCGTCTTTTCTTTTTAATTTCCTCCCGCAAATTATGCAAAGTGGAAGCGTAGGATGTGGCGTTGATGGTTTCACCTTTTTTTTTGTACTCAATGAGCAAGATTCCCTTTGAGTCCCAAAAAACTGTGGCCATGAGCTTCCCGGCAGACGGAGTGACTTTGAACTTCTTCGGGGGGTCTGTTCCTTTTTTATGCCACTGCATGGACTCTTGTTTGCTTTCAGGGTCATAGTGGTGGACCCATGTTTCGTCCCCAGTAACAATTCGATCCATAACGCCGTCCGCGTTCTCACTACACATCTCCAAAAGCTCTCTACAGCATGCGATTCTCACTTTTTATCTGAGGCGCTGTGAGCATTCGTGGCACCCATCTTGCACTGACCTTTGAAAGGTTAAGATGGTTATGAAGAATGGTGTGAATGGTACCAATTGAAAGCTTGGTGATCTCTGCCATCATTTTCACCTTTATTCGGGCATCCTCAAGAACAAGTTTTTCGAATTCTTTGATGCTTTCTCCCGTACAAGCAGTAGCCGGGGCGCCGGAGCGGGGGTCGTCCTCAATGCTCTCTCTGCCTCTCTTGAACTCACTTGACCACTTTTGCACAGTTGATAATGAAGGTGCGGAACCCTGGTAAACAGCCACCATCTCTTCATGAATAGTTTTTTGACATTTTCCTTGCTTAGTGAGAAATTTAATTACAGCGCGATGCTCAATTTTCACCATCATCGTCTCAGTTGCCATTATGATTCTGTTTAACTAGAGATAAAACGCGAATTAATAATCACATTTATATGAAATTTTACATAAATGCACTAATTACTATAGTATTACTTGATAAATAGGTCAATTTATATATACAACCACAGCTTCACCCCGATACCGAGAATATGTTGAACGCCTCTCGTACATCGTCGAAATCGGAAGACTTTCCAATCTCAATACATGTGTGAATGACAACCTAAGTTGGAATGAATACATATTTGATGTCATCAAAATTTCTACGAAATGTATAGGTTCCCTCAAGGTAAGAAATATTTTACCCCCTTTGATCAAGCCTCAATATATAAGGCGTTTATCTGCCCGAAATTGGAGTACAATGCCCACATCTGGTCGGGTGCGCCCAAAACATGCACCTGCTAGATAGGATCCAAAACCGTGCGATAAAACTCATAGGTGATATTAATATCACTCAAACAATGGACACCCTCGAATACCGACGTAATGTCTCGTGTCTCACTCTGTCTTATCGCTATTTCCACCACCAGTGCTCCATAGAAATCACCAATAGCATTCCGCCCCTTCAAACTTTTAACCGTAACACCCGTCTCGCTATGAATGCTCATCAGAATACCCTCAAGCCCACTTTCGGACGTACTCTAAAATATCGTGATTCGTTCCTAAGCCGTATAACTCGCTTATGGAATGCCCTGCATAACTCTTTATTTCCTAGTCATTATAACCTTCAAACATTTAAAACCAACGTTCACCGGTACCTCTCTTTCCATCCTCCCTGATTTTCCTTCGCCCGCGCTGAGTGCAAGCATTTTAAGGTTACTAAAACAAATAATCCCTTGAGCGCGCGCAAATTACGAGTATAAAAAAAAAAATTATTTTAAGTCTGGTAATATCCACTTGAGTGTTAAGTTCTTACAAAAAAAAAACAAAAATACACATTTTTTGTACTATAATAATACTCGTATTATAGGACAATGTAAAAGATTTCGAAAGCGTGCCGGACCTTGAGCATCAGGGGTGTTTCTGACAAAATTACAGCAATTGTTAGTGCTACGAATAAATATGCAAACCAAAGCGGAAAACACCGGGGCTGTATTTTTGAATCACTTCTCTGCTTGCTAACAAAAACTATAAGAAATCCAATGGACAATGTGTTTTTTTTTTGAAACACCTGATCTGACGACATCTGCCTACTTTATCCAAATGGTCTAAGAAGTATATACTTCTGCTGAATTGAATAGTGCTGGATAGGACGTCAGGAAAATGTATAATGTTTGTCCCGACAAACGGCAGTTCTGATCTTAATATGGGCAGAGGAAGCCATCTGGAAGGCAAACACTTTTTTGGGGTCCTTTTCAAAAGTTTGCCAAAACAGCGTTTAAAGAATTTAGAGTAAGGCGCACCTATTTGACTCAAACGTTGAGTTAGTTCTTCTTTTAGTACATGAAAACTCCATCTCAAAAGAACGGCATCATATGATAACAGGGCAAGTATCTAAAGACATCACTATCGGTAAAAGAACTGTAAGTGGATGGATCAAAAACTCAAAACTTAAAGGCAACTCACTTGCGAAGAACGCTATGTAGGTTGTTAAGTATCACATGCATTCACTTTGTCAACAAAAATACCTTGAATAACTGTAATTAATTAATTTGTTATTACATATTTTATGATGCTTGTACTTGCTTTGTAATAGTCTTGTATATATTTGTTTTCTTTTAATATCTATTTTATTTTGATATCCGAACTGCTTATGTACGAATAAGTGAACAAAATTGTACGAGTAATATAGCTCTTGCTGCTCATTGTTCTGGAATTGTCCGGCAAACATTTGGATGCTGATTTAAATGTACATTTTTGCATACTTATTATACATTGGAGCGCAATTTTTGATTAAGTGGCAAAATTGGTGTGGGCAATTTTACATTGAAATCTGACGTGGACAATAAAGGGTTCAGTACATTTAATACAATGCTACATTTTCTTTAAAACTAAGCGCAGAACAGCTAGACTCCCTCTTAATTTTGTCACTAGATAGATAATATTTAATTACTCCAATTTAATCGGCAAGACGTTTATTGATTCATAAAATGGCGATTGCAAGTTTCAAAAGGCATTATTATGTGATCAAGGGTCAGGTGAGTTTTGGAAATTCATACTCGGCAGGACTTTCCAGATTTTCTTGAAGATCGTTGTCAAACATTAGAGCATCTGGATCTTTCACGAAGACCTCTCAGTGCTGCACCTCATCAAAATCCATCAAAAGCCATCAAAAGCGCAACGAGTTCCTCGCATCACTACAATGAGATGAAGCGGCAAGGTCTTTGCATTAATTGCCTGCGACATGGACATTCTCCCAAAGCTGGTTCATCTAAATCTTTTCAAACATGCAAAAGGAAGCTTCACATCTTGGTTCACTTTCCATCTCAATCAGCACACATGCATACATGATCATCCCAGCTGATTTATTAATAGCAGCAGAAAATCAGCACGTTTACCCAGTTTATAACCTTTCTACATTTACCACAACAAGATTTACTAAATACGGTCTCCTCATTACAGCAATGAATTCAACAAATCAAAATCCAACGTTAAAAATGCATCTGGAGTTTATATCTGTGGCAATAAGACAGGGTAGCTTACGAGTATGTTAAAAAAAGTGTTTTTGAGATATTGACGTTTTTGTCTAAATTTGTTGTCTATGAACTTTTTAATTTTTTTTAATGCTCAAATATATAGTACAGAATACACGTTATATTTTCTTTTAATTTGTAAAAGTATGTATATGAAGAACAATGTATTCAAAACGTGATTTTAGCAATTAAGTTTTTTTGCTAAAATCAATTTGGTGATCATTAATATCTTATGTAACAGAAGTTCTTCTGTCATACCCTCAGAAATTATGTATTATGATGTCCATAAGCTGACTTAAGATTTTATGTTGAATTGCAGATTACAAAAAAAAACAAAACATAAGGAAATTATTAGAAACTTTTATTAACTTATTTAATTATAAAAATGTAATTAAAGGAACTCAAACCGTATAAAATTCATTAAGTTTTTCAAAATAAACATAAGATTTCAATTAAAACAGTATTTTTTTAAACGTTAAGTTGTTAATCTTCTTCATCACCTTCGGTGAAATCGGGATGAAAGTCAGCCACTTTAATGTCATTTAAAATTTTATAAAAGGGATGATAAATATTGTCAATCAATGGCAACATATCCAATAAATCTTGCTTTTTCTTTTCATTGATTTCAAGTGGTGAAGAATAACATTTCTGCAGATCAGCAATTTTGATGGAATTAAACACCCGGCGTTTTATATTAAGCGATTTAAATTCTTCGATTTCATTAAGTGATTTTTTTAAATATACTGTTCCAAACTCTTTTGTGAACCTCATTCACTTTACCTTTTGCCAACAAAATTTCGCTCCGTTATTGTCCACATTTCGCCACATAAATTTTTTTTTGGAAACAGCTTAGGAATTAAAAATCCCATTTTGTTTTATTTCCTTAACTTCAAATTTGTTTTTTACGCCCACTGTTCTCAGAAATTGATACCAATCACGGGGATGATGTATTTTGAGGGTTGCCAACTTTTTCTTTTTTTCAATTAGTGCATGATCCACGTCACATTCCATGTGAGTATGCCCCGGAAGAAGAAATTTATGATCAATCGTTTCCACACTATTTCGCAGTTGCAAAAAAGTCTCGAACATTGAAGCAATAAAAGAATTTTTATTCTGTCCCGGGCAACAACTACTGTACAAAACCACATGTCGAGTTTCAGCTGGAAGGTTTTGAAGATGGTTAAATACACATGACGCGATCTCATTTCCTCGACGATTTGCTAATGCTTCGTGCCACATATAGCATATTGGCTGACCGATATTACAGTCATGAACTGTTAAATTATATGTAGGTCCACAATGAGCGTTTATAAAAAGAGGCTGACGATCTCAAAAATGGAGTCGGCAGACATTGTTGTATGTTAAACGTTAGAACTTTTATAGATGAGGAGTTGTCAGCTTTAGATTTGTCCATTGCTTTCGATTTATACGCAGAATCTGCTTCAAGATGGTGATCATTTTGCTCCTTTTTAAGGATCTCTCGTTCTTCCTCAGTGGCAACGTCAATTTTCATTTTTAAAATTTCACGCTTATGGCAAGTATCTAATTTTGGCTTTTTAAATTTCAAGTTCAAAGTGTTGAAAATTTTCGAAAACTTAGAAAGTGAAACTGGAACATACTTTTCTGAATAGAGCCGAAATAATTCTGCAATTGATAAATCGGTCGACAAATACCTTTTGGTAGTAACGCGTCTTGTGTAATGCGATTCGTAGGAAACTTTTTATAAATTCAATAATTTCATTTTCTTTTTCAGGAGCGAATTTCTTAGGACCAGGTTGTTTTCCACGCAAATCGCTTGTGAACGAGCCAAAGCATTCCAGTTTTTTTTAACGACTGTTTTGATGAATTGTTCCGATTCACAAAGGGTGTATCTAAAAAATTTCTGGCAAACATAAACCCTTACTCCACATACCATATCTCCAAGAAATATTTGTCGGTGTATTTTTTTTTCTCGGATTGGTAAGGCTCTTTTCTTTTCTTACAAATATGATATCGCCAATCAAAATTAATCCGGCAACAAAAGATCCAAGTTCCCAGTTCGATTTAAAAATAAGCTGTTGATTTTCAAACGTTATTTTTTCTATAAATCAGGATCGCCAAGTGAATCGTCGTTATCAAAATCTTTTGAATTCTCTCCTTCTGAGTCCATATCTAAACTAGTATTTTGGGTTTCGCCAGCGTTGCCTTCGTTTTCTTTTACGTTCTGGAAATCTTGATTAACCGATATGTCTTGCGCTTTATTATTTGTGCCTAAGAAATATATGGTTCCATTTCCTATTTTATTTAAAACCTTATAATATGAACTTGCCAGCTGAGTTATCTAAATTGTTTTCATTGCCTGTAGATGTAGACCGTTCCAGATTTCTATCGAATTGCTTTTTTAATGCCATAGACAGCATTTTTCTTGCACGTTCCATTTTTGAGACTAGGTAAGTAACCTAATGTAGAAAACTTAAGCACACTTTTTAAAAGAGCAATATGCATACGCAACACACTTCACCGAGAAAAACTTTGAATAAGAAACTCTTTTTGCTTAAACTGAAGAACACAACCTTTCCTCTTAAGTGAATAGAGCAAACTGGTATACATTCAACAAAACTAACTTATGTTGACATAAGTAACGGGTATTTAAATACTGTGTTGCTACAGAATAGCTTATGTTCACTAAGTTTTTCTGCCATACTAAAATTCTGTAAATAAAATTGTCTTAATTTTGATCGAACAACTTATGTTAACATAACATAAGTGCCCATGAAATCAAATAAAGAATTTAACAAATCATCTTAAGTGAATATAAGATTTATTTAAAAAAACAAAAGGAACCAAAGAAATTAGAAATTCAACCGACATAAGTTTTTCTGTTAAAATTAAAAAATTGAAATAATGTAACATAAGAAAACTGTTTAACATAAGCTGCTTTGTTAAAAGCACCGCATATTTGTTAAAACATAAATGTTTAGGAAACTTACGATATTTCTTCAACGGAACACAGTTTTAAAATGGGGATGAGATAGAATAGTTGTTCTCCAACTATCCTAATTGAAAATCTGAAAAACCGCTTATGTCGACTTAAGCTACTCTGTCTTATTGCCACAGATATGTATACCATCCTGAGCCCAGCTTGATGGTAGCTCCCAATTAAACTTTGTCACAGTAAGACTTGCCTACCGCCTTGGCCTTCCTCAAAATTAATTTACTCCAAACAAAACTTGTATCATCTGTATCATATTGTATTAAAAGGTGGGTAACGGAAGATGGCCTCACCTAATCACAACCTAAAACGCTTTTGGGAAATTGATGGCGTAAAGGCACCCAACAACAGATGATCTTTGAAGGAAGAACTACGAGTATGTGAGCATGAGTAGCATCCAACAATTAAGGAGAGGTTAAATTGTTAGTGGAAGCTTGCTTGTATTTGTTTTCTAGTCAACACCTCATATTACTTGATTTGGTTAACTGAAAAAATTAATGTTTACTCGTAAATGAAAAACACATTTTAAAAATGTAATCGAGTAATTAATTTGTCATACTTTACTTCCCCTAGCTTTATAATAATACTCGTATAGTACCTATGACTTCGTTTCCTTTTGATATCTCTTTCCTTTTAATATCCGAACTACATTTTATATAAGTAGGTGTACCAAATTGTAATCTCTCTCCTGCGCCTCATTCTTCAATAAAACAAGCCGAATAGCAAACTAGTCTTTTTGTCATTTTTTTCAAAAACGCTACAAAAAACATAGGTAATGGAGTAAACTCATGCAGGCAGGCACGCAAGTGAAAATCTGTAGAAGCAAAGTCAAAGTCCACCATGGAAAGCCTACACAAATTTCCATTTGTCCATTTGCCACCACAAATTGTAAGTGCAATTGGGAGATAGGGACTGAATAAACGTAAACTTAGCCCTGCCATATAATATGTACGAGTACGTTTGTTTACCAACTCCAACATAAGCCGTCTAAATTAACAATTTACTAGGCGATTTGTGGTTAACCAAAATAGCAACAGCCAATATTTTCATGTAAATGATTAATTAAAACGCAAATTACCACAATGCTGGCCTGAAATTAAAACTGCAGCCAGCTTTCAAAAATAAATCGGATTGCTAGTCCAATCAAAATGGAGTTAAGAAATTAAAGCAAAAAAATATTTGGTTTTTACTTAAAATACAGCTGTTTGTTTGCTTTTCATTTTCATCCAGTTTCAGACGTCTGCCAGTGAATGAATTGATTAATGCATTAGATTATTCGAGTTATCTGATGTACTCATACGACTACATACGGCTATATTGTGCTAGAGGGGGGCAATTTGAAGTGCAATCAGGATGTTGTTTGTTTTCAATGAAAACGAAAATTGATATTTTGGTATTTGTGGGCAAATGAAACAGAATTAAGTGGTCCTCATTTAGTAGTCTTGTCCAATAGTTGAGCCCGTAAATTTTCGAGAAATCCCACAAGCCATAAGCTTTATTTATGAAGACACATAAAAAGCCACATTTTAATTGGAAACTATTTGTAGAATTTCTAGTGTAATAAGTCATTGAATTTACATACACACTCTTACATACTACAGATAATTGTTGTAGTCTTTTCATCCTTCGGATTCATGCAGTTCGATCTGGAAACGAGGTAGACGAGTGAAGACAAGAAAGAATTGATTCGAATGCCAATGAATTGAATATTTTTTATTTTTGCCATTAATATTTTTTTAACTTTTTTCTTGTTTAGCTCAACTGTTGGAGATATTTTTGGGAAACTTTACCTTAAAGATTATTAGTAATTGGTGGCTAATAATGTCGAGATATGAATATAAAATTTTTTGTAAAATTCTCTGAAACTTAACTGTTGATAGTGTTGTGTAGTCAATTTATCAATAACTGAATGTGTAAAGTAAAATGTCACATTGATACGTTCCACTGGAAAGCATTTAAAAAAGAAATTTAGAGAGTTCTTTAAGAGTCGTCGGATTATCAAACTAACTCTCAATTGTTTAAGTGTCAACGTTTTTTGTTTTCAGTAAAGTCTAATAATTCATCATGGGCAAAATGACACTGCAACGATGTTACCAAGTAGTGGAATAATAATTCTGATCGGTTACACAAACTTTTCGAGCACTTCTTCAATTTTATGTGACTGAATAATCGCATATCTGTACGTGCTTTTTATCAAGTTATCAGTAGATTTTGCTCTATTCTGACGCTATATGACATTAGGTCACTAACAAAAGTAACACCAGTGTGTTCTAAATAAAATATCGCCGCAGTTACAAATGGGGCTCAACTATTGGACAAGACTACTAAATGAGGACCACTTAATTCTGTTTCATTTGCCCACAAATACTAAAATATCAATTTTCATTTTCATTGAAAACAAACAACATCCTGATTGCACTTCAAATTGCCCCCCTCTAGCACAATATAGCCGTATGTAGTCGTATGAGTAACTTCGCAAGCGTGCAAGCGAAGCTTGGGTTTTGACCGTCGCCAATTTGGAACACTTTGCGAAATGACCCTGGCGTTATCCCTTCAAAGATGCAATTGCTGCAAAATGCATGCGTTAGACCGTCGCTAAATGGGCTCAAAACCAACTGCAAGAATATTCAAAATGCTATGCCAAATTTATGTTCAGCGATGAGGCTCGCACTCGGGGCTCAACGGATACGTCGTTTAGGAAAATTGCCTTATTTACAGTAAGTAACTTTTCAAACAGCATTCCATCCACAAATACCATATGTACTGTATAGTGTGGGTACTAGGTGGCATCTTGATACAGAAGCTCGCGTTACAGTAAATGGCGATCGTTACAGGACGATGATCGTTGAATATTTGTTTTCAAATTGATGTGACATCTATGTAGTTCGAGCAGCAACCAATATCCAATACTATCGATTTATTGAAATTAAAGTTTGATGAGAGAGTAATTTCAAGATTGATAAGTAAATTGACCACCAAAATTACATATGCGATCTAACGCCATTTAATTATTTTCTCTGGGGGTAGGTGAAATCATTATTTACATGGATAAACTATTGTAGCAAGTATTGAAGCTTTGCTAAACAATTTACGACATGGTTAAACAACTTTTAACTGTAAGTTGGGGTGTATGAACACCACGTCCATCCTTCCGCAATTGTTTTTAAATGCTCCATTATAAAGAATTAACTTTCAAATAAAATTATTTTTGAGATCGAAAGCCAATATTCTGTATCTTTATTTAAATTTATTTTCCGGATCTTCTTAAAAACGCCCTTTACTTATTTCACACTTCAATAAGACTTATGTCATCTAACAATATCACATGGAAATAGGAAATTTTTGACAGATTGTAAAAAGAGGTAGAAAATTCATACATTCGTACATACGATTTTGTAACTTGTTTTTTTCTTAAGAGATCTAAAAAAGTTGTCACAGAATTTCGATTTCAAGAGCTTTGTCTATAGAATGACCGTTACGGCAACTTTTAAGGAAATTGTCCTTGGATGTTGAATGCGCTTATAAAATACCGGAAAGTAATGAAGTTTGATTTTCATCTCAATATCCGCAAGCAAATTTTTTTTTTTTTTTGTTTTTACAAAAAAAAAAACAATTTCTCATTCTAAATGCTGTTGTTAAACCTGATTCATACTCTCTGCCTTTGTTTACGGAGGTAATAGCCTCTATTTTCGGAGGCCAGATACATACGAGTATATACAAGAGGCATAACAGCAGAAAATATAATACAGCAGTATGTACAATATTATTCCCCTGTTGATCTATTAAGACTTAACATTACCACATAGGATTCTAAAGAATTTCAGGTGCTCAGCCACTTTTAAAAGTGCATGGATACTTTATTGAAAACCAGCCAACTAGCATACGAACATATCCTGATTATATTAATACATATTTCAGGTAAAAATGGAATAGGACATATAAAAGATGTCTTGCAGAAATTTGCACGGCATTAATAAGCCAAAGTACTTTAAGAAACAAAAGGAAAATTACGGCCGTTTCTTGGGTCAGTAAATGTTGACACCGCTAGATAAAAATGCAAAATCAAAGAGTTTTCCAAAAGCTAAAGAATTTGCTCAATGCCAATACCTAGTTAGTACGTTTCGACGTAAGCAAATCATTAGTTGTATCGAGGAATGCCTCAACTTGTATGACCCAAATCAGGTGAATTTGGTGGCTGTTGGATGGTATTTGTTTCATTTTTCGTCAAAAAATTACGAATAATGATGACACTGTGCGACGGTGCGACGGTGCGACGGTGCGTTATTATGGTGCAAAATCCACGAGTTTTCTGCCCATAATTCTGGTCTCTTTCGGCGAATTTTTTCACGCAAACGTCTCATAACGCCCAAATAATACTCTTTGCTTACTGTCTGGCCTTCTGGCAAAAATTCATGATGCACTACACCGTTGTAATCCATGAAAACCGTGAGCATCGCCTTCTTTTTTGACTGAAAACGACATGTTTTTTTGGTCTCGGCTCATTTTGTGAACGCCATTCACTTGCCTGATGTCTGGATTGCGTGTCGTACTCATAAACCCACGTCTCGTCTCCAGTAATGATCCTTTTGATGAATGTGGGATCGGATTCAGCGTCGCAAATCACCTCTTTTGCGACGTCAACACGGTCTCTTTTTTGCACGAAATTGAGGTCTTTGGCACCAATTTTGCTGCTACACGACGGAAACCCAAATCATTAACCAAAATGTCTTGGACGGATCCATAGGCAATGTTCAAGTCCTCCGCTATCTCTCTGATGGTTAATTTTTTCGCAGGTTTTTGATGTCGATGGTCTGCCACTGCGTTCATCATCTTCGATTGACTCACGACCACTTTTGAACCGCTCGTGCCACTGGTAAACGACCGTTTTCTTTAGAGAATCGTTGCCGACTTTTCCAACGTTTCCAACATTCACTCGTACAAGTTCGTTGTTGCAAATTGAAATTAATTTCTAAAATTGTAAAAAATCGCCAACACACACAGAGTTAGATGTACTCTCGGCTACGTAACTTTTGCAAATGGCAAGCTATGACGCTAAGATTTAGAAGGAGTATCAACAAAAGATTTACCAACTTAACAAAAAAAACAGAACTCAAATCGGAACAATGGGGGCGCCACACGGTAGTATCCCCCGGGAACTTTTTGATCAAGGTGGTACATATGTATGTATATATATGTCATTGTATGTACATATATATCATTATATATCATACCATTATATCACTTGTAGGCCAACTGTCTAGACATTAGTGCAGCGCGAACAACTAAAAGCAATAGTCAAATGATGTGCGTAACAATACCATAAATAAATAAAAAAAATGTTTAACTTTAGAGAAGTGAAGTGGATTGTTTACGTTGGTAGGCCCTATTTCTATACCACCGACAATTTGACACAAAAATTAATTGACCGCTTCTGATTCTATATTCATTGTATTCTCTTGAGGTCTTCAGATAAAAAATCATTTGCTTTTTCTGCTTTTCGGCAACAGAAGCTCAAATTCTCGGCAAAGTCTATGTAAGAGGACGAAAGTAAAATAAATTTACCATTATAAATGTAATTTTTTTATTGCTTAATTCTTTTTCCTTATTGATAAATATAAAATATTAAAAACAAATCAACAAATATGTTCAAATGAGTTCCAGAAATAGAGAACTTCACGTACTGTTTAGATTCATGACTGGACTTGTTCCAACGTAGAGAGCTTGTATTTCGTAAACTTTAAAAAGGCTGGTACACACATATTGAAAGGCCAAAGACGGGAAAAAGACAAAAAAGAAGGCTTTGCACCAGGAACGCTAGTGGGTGAAATTTACTTGCACCCGCGCAAGTCTTTTTCAGACACACTTGCATAGTTTTTTCACAACACATGAGGATTTGATTTTAAAGGGTGTCAGTGGAAACCGACTGAACAAAAGAATGGAAAGCAAAAACACTACAACATTAAGCTACTTAAGCGATAATTGGTCAACGATTTCAATACGCGCACTAAACACCGCACTGCACTTCACAGTGCAGAAGTGCCAAGCGTTTATAGATGGCTATAGTCTGTTGCGCTTTGATGATACAGAACCGACTGGCGCATCTCTTGGCTAAGTCCAACTAGAGAGTACAAACGTTCCTGCTGTTTGGCGGCAAAAAAGTTATAGATATTGTGCACGTATCATGCACTTGCTTGACGCCTGGCTTCCTCTTCCTCTTTAAACAATAATTAACGCAGAAAATTGCCTGGGCCAACCTCTTTTCTCCAACTCATAAATTGTCCCTGACAGGGATTACCATGTACCCTGATACTAAACAGAATTGACCTCACAGCGATATAATTCTCAATTATAGATGTTGCAGCTAGGGCCAGGATAACGATACTTTTTATCAGCTTTTGACAAATATTCTGTAGTCTCCCAGCTAATAGGCATAGAGACACGACCGTAGATTGACAGTTATTGTAAGTGCTCTGCTGGCAGCGTGATAGCTGCTTTGAGGTTTGAATTGCTACAGTATAGAACCAGAAAAGTTAAACTGAAGTAAGATCGCTACTCTTGATGTTATCCTGTTGCTCCACTTGAAATAATGTGCGATACGTAAGAATTGATTTTATAACCGCCACAAAAAGCAACTATACTATACTTATTTTATTTAAAGCTTCAGGTGGTGAAAGCTAAATTTCATTTTCGAAGACACTTTTCGATGCTTCCAGTTCAGTTTGGAATATTAAATTTGAGGCCTAAATACAATAGTTCAAACTCAGTTTCTCCAACCTTTGAAGATGTACAGATTTCTTATTCGTGAAGAGAACAACCTCTACCTTCGAAGGATTGACTCCTAGAACCTGCAACAAATAGAATTGTTCACCATTAGCGGTGCGTGATAGTAACGTTTACATAGAACTGAGTATTTTCCTGATACCAAATTTGCCAAATCGTCAGTTATTCCATCAGTTAGAGTGGTATTCTTAAAATATTAAAGCATCTCGCTTCCCACAAGGAGTCAAAATTGCTTCAAGGACAGGATTTTTCAATAAACTTCTTTGTATTATAGGTGGCAGTAGCAATTATGCGCTCAGCCTGGAATTTTTTACTTTTTGACATGACGACTTACGCTAATACGCATGCTTCTAATGAGGTCGCATTCTAATGGGTATACTTTGACATCAATAGACCTTTCGGTATCATTTTACACTATACTTCTGGTACGAGCCTATCCAGCACTACAATAAGAGACTATTGTACAAACTAAACTTTTGAGATCTTGAGACTTCAACCAAACCAGACGATACGAGTATTTCTCCACCATTTGCCCCAAGTCCCGAATCGTAAATCGATTTGCCTCTACTACCACATAAGAACCATAAATCAATGATACTTCTAGAGCATAACATGAGCTTTTATCCTTAACTATGGAACAAAAAATAAAACAGCAATCACTAACTTCTACATCATAGCAACAAGGCCCTAGTCAAATACAAAACAAAAAACACTTCATCGGCTTAGTTGGCTAGGACATATTGAGCGGATGAACATCAATACTCCGGCTCAGAATATCTTTGAATCCATACCAGAGGAACAACTCAGTAGAGAAACACTATGCCTTAGTTAGTGCGCTTAAGTGTAGTGGAGTGCGCAACTGGAGACGATTAACTCAAAATCATGTTAAACGTTAAATACATGAACCTGTTTGTTGAGGCCCAGGTCCAATTCGAACTGTAGCGCCACGTGAAGAAACAAAGAAGAGCTTTGATGACGTCAAATGTAATATTTTTAAACGGAACAAAGTGCTGAAAATAATAGATCCTTAATCTGAATCGCAGAACCATTTATTTATAATGTTAAACTTCTCCTCTTTGGATGTGGATACGAATAGTAATTGATAGTCTTCCTACCCCTGATGCTTACAAATTCTTGTCCAGATAATTTTCTAAAGACAATGTCTTAATTCAACATCTTTATCTCATAATACGTCAAAGCAGTTCAAATAATATAACAAATAAAGTGGCGTCTAACGTCGATGATTTTCCTACATATCCAAAAAATCCTACATTCTAAAACATCCATGTTGTTCGACTAACTGTGAACTGGCAAGTCTGAGTGAGGAGTAAGTCGGTTAGCATCGATATCGATGCTATAGTGTTGCTATCGTTATACTATATTTTGTGGTTTCTTCCTAACTTCTCAATAGATCCTGGGACCGGACGTGACTTTAATTCAAAGCATAAGCCTACAAGAAACAATTTGAACAGATGTCAGAAGTACACACTGTCTTGCAACCATTTAAAATGAACTTTTTGAATTTAAATAAATTTTATTTTCAAAAATATTGGCTTCAAGCATTGTTGTCATCGTGACGATAAGGTATACAATTCATTTACTCATGTGGCATAATTGACCCAATTTAATTATTCAACTAGATCTTGTGAATAAGCAATGTGAATCGTGTAAGCAGACAAATTTACTCAATTAAGAACTAATGAGGCAGTCATGACTCATGGTTTGAAGTGTCATCGACCCGTAGGTGGTAAATCACGAAAGCCACAATTGACGTATGATATGATAGCTGCGGTCACATATATATATGTACATACATGTGATAAACTCAATTAAATTGGTGGTTTTGCCGCTTCCGGATATGAATTTCTTCAGCTGGTCGTGCTCGATGACCACATATGTATATACCATATACCATATACCCGTATTTAAAACATAAGTATGTAATCTTAATTGTTGGCCCAAAGGTTAAGTATTTTAGTTAATAGATGATGATTTGAGGTCTACCGCTCCAATATATTTCTCTTTAGACAGTTTAACCTATAAGATTGTACATTTTTTATTGATTCATAAAGTATACAGAGTATATCGGGGTCCGCCAACTTTTTACAGTTGATTAAGTTAAATCACTATTCCATACGAAAATTGCAAACTGTAATAATTTTTAAGTTATTGCTAAACAATGAAAAGGCGTTGTTCTTTCGTGTAGTGCTCTATTTTTAATAACCCTGAACTGTCAACTGTCAAGTGGTCTTTATTTTCATTGGCAACACTTTACTGCAAAAATGGCGCAAAATTCTAGCGTTAATTTTGAGACACCTTTTAGAAAGAATCTATGGAAATTTTTTAATAATTTTATAAAAAACAATAATAAAAGGCAAAAGGGTAATTTGGGGATATAACTTGTACGACCTTAACTGCCAGGTTCGTGCGAGTAATACGAGTAGTCTCTTGGGTTATAGCAAATTATGTATATATACTGTGACCGCAAGACATGCATGTATCAGATATTCGCAAACAAACAAATTTATTGTTATGAGAGACACTGATTGATATTTTTTTTTTTTTAATATTTGTTTACAATTTTTTAATGACTTTTTCATTGTTTCAGAAGGGCTACGAAGACAAAGTAAATACAATACACTGCACATGCACTTGTAGTCTAACACGGCAGTCAACATCATAGCTAGATTATATATTATTAGTGTTTCCACAACTTTCAAAATGGTTTTCTTTTAATTGTGAGTACTTACATCTATTCGCCTTTGACATATGTAGGTTAAACTAAAGAGACTTTATTACAAGTCTGGTTCATGTTTCTCTCTAGCCTCTAAACTCCTACAATAAAGTTGAATATTCAACTTCCCTCATTAAAAAGATTTATGGAAAAGATATTTGTTTGGGAATGTTAAAGACTACACCAGCGTTTAGTTCAATTTCAATGTCACTAATGTCAATTAGAATCACACTAATGACACACAGACACAGATGATGTGATACAGAAGGACTAGAAGGTACAAAGCTGGATGATTTCAGCAAAACTATCATTATTTCAAAGATGCAAATGCAAATATCCACATCGTTACTTCTACATATTTCACCAAATTCGTTTCTAAGTAAGTATAACACTATCCATGTCCTTCACCTTGATCATTATAATCGCATTGAATAAAAGCAAAATCGTTTGCTTAAGATGAAAAAGTAAGCTAAAAGATGAATAGGAAAAGCTAGGCGGAATCCAGTTAAATGAGGTTTATGATATATAATGCCTATATCTTTTCGTTTTTTTTTTTTAAAGAAATGCTAGGAAAAAAAGTTTGTTCTTTTTTATGTAGTCAGAAAGTCAGCCTGTGAGCATTCGTTTCATTGACTCGTTGTTCGATTAATCGGTGCGAAATGAGTAATTGGCGATAGTTGGAAACCTTCAATCATGCAGCTCAATCGATATACCACATAATATATGCTGTTTTTAAATGGATACTTTCTATAAATATTAGACCGTATTCGTACATGAGAGGAATGAGCTCGGCATACAGAACAGTTACCGAAGGTATGCTAGAGGATGCCGTGAGCGTAATCTCACAGCGAATACTTATAAGGAGGAAAAAAACACATGCACTACCTTGTGCTAAAGTAACGACCAAAGAGAAGGGTTATTAGACACAAAGCTCTAAGTGAATGCTAACATGGATAAAATGCCAAGGACA
The DNA here is from genome assembly GCA_963966105.1 of Volucella zonaria. Lineage (NCBI taxonomy): Eukaryota > Metazoa > Arthropoda > Insecta > Diptera > Syrphidae > Volucella > Volucella zonaria. Next base: position 5,297,120 of record CAWYQB010000001.1, on the reverse strand, counting down.
GTGAATATCAACCTTCCTCCAAGTATACGATCGACATTCTCAAATCCTGAATTAAAACAATTTTTCTTTCATAATTGTGACCAGAAGCAACACTGGTAATTACCTATGGAAGCGTGATATAAAACGCTTTTAGTTCTTCACACAGTATATTAAGTGTCGTTTTGTAGATAATACTAAGCAAGGATATGCCTAGGTAGTTCTAGCAAGACATAGAATCTAAAAAATGGGGCAGACAGAAATGATACGAGTATCCCAGCCATCGAGCATGCTGCTTTCGCCCCCATAAACTGATGCAACTCCTTACCAAAATATTACCATCAGCCAGGGAGTGCTCTGATAGTAATGCACTCGAGGGCAGAACCTTATTGTTCTTCAAATATTTGATAGCTAATTCGATTTCCCCTAGGCTATGGGAAGTATTACTTCAGCGAATGAAGTAAAGTTTCTTAATGCCTTATTATTCTCTCCTGGTCATGTCTATCAAGCAGCTGCTGAAAATGCTGATTAAATGCATTCACAATATCCTGTGGGTTCATAACAGGATTTCCCTCACTGTTTCGAATAGTCTGAGTTCGCGGTGTTTTTCATTTTAGGATTTAGTTAAAGGTTCGCACTTCATACTGCCTTTTTGACTTATCGATAACCTTAATTTTGGAGGTAGCGAAGGTTATTTTCTTTCCACGCACCTATACATACATATATACATAGGTAGGAATCGAGGTCGCATTTGCGCCTCTAAATTAAAAATTTATATGGTTTGTGTTTTGCGTCAGTTAGAAAGGTTGTTGTGTTAATTTTTTTGCAAGTGAAATGGTAGAGTGTTTCTTATCACCGCTTTAATGTAACTGCAAGCTGAAAATCTGTGACTCCAAACAAGTTATGTATTTTCGTGTCATGGAGGTTGACCTACCGCTCGACTAAAGATGCTTTGAATTCCCAGAGTACAGTTTTAACAACATACTTCGGACAGTTTCCGCTCGAGAGGTAGTAAAAACTCTCTTTGATAGAATCCTAAGCTTCATTGATAGAGCCGTGTAGGTACATAAGTCCGTGACTTTTGGATTAAAACACAGATTTTTTGATAAAAAAATAATTTTATTTTTCAACGTAGTCTCCCTTGAGCTCTATACACTTTGTCCAACGCTTCTCCAATTTTTTTATCCCTTCCAAAAAAAATTATTTGTCGAGGTCCTCAAAATAGGCCTTTGTTTGCGAGATGACTTCATCATTGGAGTCAAATCTTTTTCCACCAAGCCATTTCTTCAGGTTTGGGAACAAGAAGTAGTCGCTCGGAGCCAAATCTGGAGAATAGGGTGGATGAGGGAGCAATTCATAGCCCAATTCATGGATTTTTGCCATGGCAACTGCACATGTGTGCACCCTTGCATTGTCTTGGTGGAAAAGAACTTTTTTCTTGGGCAAATGAGGTCGTTTTTTTTTCAAATCGTCATTGAATCGGTCCAATAAGTTGGCATAATATTCCCCATTGATTGTTCTTCCCTTTTGAAGGTAGTCAATGTGGATTATCCCGCGTGCATCCCAAAAAACAGTCGCCATAACTTTATTGGCTGACAAACCCACCTTGGCCTTCTTTGGCGCCGATTCACCCTTAGAAACCCACTGTTTTGACTGTTGTTTGTTCTCTGGTGTGTTGTGATGGATCCATGTTTCGTCCACGGTTACAAAACGGCGCAAAAACTCCTCCATATTGCGATTAAACAACGCCAAACCTTCCTGTGAAGTTGTTACACGATTGCGTTTGTGGTCGACTGTGAGCAAACGCGGCACCCATCTTGCGGAAAGCTTTCTCATGCCCAAGTGATCATTCAAAATTGAAACCACTGAGCCATGCGAGATCCCTACGGCTTCCACAATCTCTCGCACTTTCAATCTTCGGTCGGCCAACACCATATCGTGAATTTTTTCGATTGTTTCGGGTGTAGAGACCTCAACTGGGCGTCCAGGACGTTCGGCATCTTCAGTGCTTGTACGTCCACAACGAAATTCAGTAAACCACTTTTTTACCATTGAAATCGATTGTGCAGAGTCCCCATAGTATTTATCAAGCTTAGCCTTGGTCTCGGTAATGGTTTTTTTTCGCAAGAAATAATGCTTAATAAGCACATGAAATTCACTTTTTTCCATTTTCTCCTCGAATTAGTGAGTAGTCTGATAAAAATAGCTGTCAAACACAAACTAACTGACGCAGCAAGTTTAAATTTTGACAGGAGTCAACTGACAGATGCCTGTTGACAGGAGCAGTGTTGATGTTTCAGTAAAGAGGTCAGAAATTCAAAATTCACGGACTTATTGACCCGCCCTCGTATTTTGCCAACTACATTGCTGTGATTGACTAAAGTGTATCCCAACTTTTTTAATTTGCGGACGAAATCAATCAAGAGTCAAGCAGTACAACCAAAGCCGACATATCATCATCTATACCAGCGCGTATATGTTCAGTGGCTTTCATTAGTGCCGCGATACAACTATGTTTTCCCCGGAAACCGGATTGGGGGCTGGTTATTAGACTATGCTCCTCACGATAAACCTTGATTTGCTCGTTAATAATGGATTCAAGTAGCTTGCCGAGAAAAAAAATATTTTAATTATAGAGCTGATGCGACCAAGTTTTTGTTAACTGGAGAATATATGACAAAAAACGACTTGAATGGGCGTCTAGACTTACGAGTATATGGACTGGACCAAGATTATTTTCCCAGACGAAGCTTAATTTTTTTTTTAAACAGTCCATTGAAACAAGTGTGGGCTGCCCAAGGTGAAAAGTGCTGAAAAAGCAAAAGTGCTCTTACAGGTTTGATTTAGAAAATTTGTGGTCTCTATGAGGAAACGCGATGCTCAAGGAATGATTTTAGTGTACAAAAAGGATAGATATGCAGCTCGGAGATGGAAACAAGGATTGGCTCCTCCAAAAGGAAAACGATGAGAAACATCGTTGCCGTACCTGTTAAGATTTCAAAGAGGTTGGATAAGAGTTGAAGAAGTGAACTCAGATGCTAATCCAAAAATGTCTAAAGAACTTTGAAGGAAAGATATTAGGACAATAAAATAGATTGAAATTTATTCTAAACAGAATTCGGGGAGAACTAGCGCAGGACTATGTAGAAAGAAAGTTATTGCCAAAAATGTGAAGATAATTTAGAAATGAAGTGACTGCACCAGCAATTTCCGCGGTAGAGAAAGATCAAAATATATAAATTTGTTTTTCTAAGTCAAGTCTTTGTTTCCTTTGAACGACAAGTTTTTGTCAAACTCACTTTATGTTTCATGGTTGCTGTGGACCTCGCGGTATGAGTGAAAATAAGACCTATTGATGAGCTACGCTCCTAAATAACTGATGTCTTGCAAATCCTTTTTAGATCTTCAATGTCTAAAGTCATGTATAAGCGTTCAAACAAGATTTCCCCCCAATACTTGTATTGGTCATATTTTCATTTTTATTTTACTCGAAGTAATCAACATAGGGTTAAACCAACTAGAGAATGTATCTATAAAAGAAGTTGTATTTTGTTCTTCTTAATTTTAAGTAAATCGTAATGAATGATGAATATTTTCCCTCAATATCTTGAATAAATAAATGAAAAAAGGAAGTACGTGTATACTATTTGTATTCATCAAGGACCTAAAGCCCTGCATGTGTTCTTTTTATGGGAAATTTTATTCCAATAGTCCTGGCACTATTTAAGCACTAATCTGGAGACTAAGCCTAAATGAATTTTTTAACAGGACGATTTAAAGGCATTCACTAATATAATTTTATGAAGAGTAAGGATCTGGTCAGATGCTGGCCACTTTTTTAGATTTCTTTATGGACTCGCTTTTGCAATCCCATTTTCTTTAGTTTCTACGTTTTTAAAATAAAGACAAAAGATTTGAAATTATTCACAATCTCTACTGTGAAATAACTTATGATCTACTGAATATATTCATCGAATAAAACTTATTAAAAAATGTTGGCATGTCCAAATTCTTAAATTGAAAGTTTTTAACCTCTCCTCTTGCAAATTAAATTAAATGATGTCGATCCACAGTGGGTCTGGTGAAGTCGGTTTCGCTCTGATGGAGAGATCTTACTGTCATTATCCATTTGAAGAAGCATCATTGAAAGATTTCCACGGAACAAGCATATAAATGATTTTCAAACTATAATACTCAAAGGATATTCGCAGTTCCTATTGTCGTCCACATCATCATTGTCATAATTAAATGACTCTGGAGTATCGCTTACCAATGAAGCTTGAACTACATCTATCCCTATGCCAATTTACATATTACTACAGAAGTTTATACCAGAATATACTCCTCGTTATCATTGAAGTGGTCTACAAAAGTATTATGCATTAAGAGAGATGTTACAGAGAATCATGTTCAAGTAGGACCATAAAATGTAGATGATATCATACTGCTTTGTACTTTGCATCCTGATTATCTCTATATGTATTGTATTTACGAGTATATCATTATAAACGTAATCTGAATTTATTTGGATTTGCTATATCCCGACTTCCTTCTATGCCTAACCTATTCTTAATAAATAAATCCTTTAAACAATTAAGATGAGGAGTAATGACAAATTACTCATCTTCTCAATGAACCAATCTTTCAGCGCGCGGTTATCCAATATGATATTGGAGCTGTAGTGAGTGCAGCATCTTATGAATTCCAGATATATTGAATCCGCAAACGGTTGATTGCCCAATCCTTAGGGAATTGATTTTCCTCAGAAATATAATATAAGGCTGCTGGGGGTTATTTGCTTTGAGGTTAATGAGTTCTCCATAACGTTGTTGTCATATTGTCATATTGAAGTGAACTGCTTAAAGCCTGTGATTGATTTGAATTGGCAGACAAGAAGTTTTTGTATAGCTGAGGGCATGTATGTATGTATCTCTGTAAATTCTGTAGGCTTAAAGAGACTGATAAGCATGATTTGTCATAAGTTTGCTTTAGGTGACAGTCTGATTAATTTTTCGAGGACAAAATGTTGTACTCGTAGATAATTTTATTTTCAATTGTAATCGTAACATATACAATCTGCATGGTTATGTGCTTGGGTTCAGGTGGGGTTTAGAGTATGATAAGACAAGTTGACTTATTATGAAGGACACTCCAACTGCGTCGTATGAGGGAATGATTAGTGAGTTAGATTGTACTGTAATGTCAAAAATAAGGGTGGATTTCATTATTTTAAAATGAGAGTTTGGGGTAGTGAGTTGAGTTGAATATGTAAGTTAGTCTTCTCGACAGTAGGGTTGGGTTAACTTTTTATCTATTAATTAGGATGTTTTCCTACTACTGATTAACGATGACGATTTGACGATGTTACAGGATCGAGCGTATCAGTGGTGATATTACTAACCTTTTGAAGAAATGAGCGTTGTCCATTTTCACTAACAATAGGTGGTAGTAATAGGAATATCTGAGTTTTCTCGCAGATCATTGGAGTTGAATATAGACATGTGGTAGGCAATGGATTTACCAAACTTAAAACCACACTGATAAGGGGCAATCTGGTCTGTGCTGACTTTTAGTTATTGTAGTTTACTGGATTTTAGTTCAAATATCGCTATTCAAATTTCTTCCTGATAATGCTAAACGCCAGGGCATACGTGCGTTTTTTAACGCGCGGCAACGCAGCAATTCAATGCACACATGCCGCTCGGCACAGTCTGTAGTATCTTTTGGCTCCCAGCAATAGAGGTTTATAGAAAAAGCGAGTAATTTTCACACACCTCGTGTACAAAAATTATATTATAAACAAAACTGGGTACATGCTTTTGCCGATCGTCGACTTACAACAGGAATATTTTATACATCTTTAAACAGTTTAAGAGAAAATCCAGAAAAATTATTTAATTATTTCCGAATGAAAGTAAAATCTTTCGATGAGTTGGCTGCAAGTGTTTCAGCAAAAATTAAATCTCAAGGCACATTTATGAGATTGTCCATACCTTCACTTGAAATGTTTTCTGTTACTCTTAGGTAAGTGGTTTTTAAGTAAAATATTATTCTAGTATCTAATAAATTATGTTTTTTTCCACAGAATATTTTATTTTTAAATTTTTATATTTTAACTTTTTTTTTACATTTAAATTTTGTTGTAAATTTCTTCTCCGAAAAGGTGTATATTTTAGTTTGAATCTGTGTAGTTTGGGTGGAATATTGATGGAACTGAGGTCAAGTGAAGATGTTTGATACATAGAAGCGGATACATGAGCGGGTTGGTAATGAACAATGTTTGGGTATTGCTGTACGATTGGTCTATTTCTTAACCGCCTAATGATGTTGAGGATTTCACAGCGAAACTCTAGCTCCTTGCCTTCTATGAAACCACCAATGGAAGTATGCTTTCGAAAAATGATCTGTCTGGATTGATATCTGGAGTGGTGTAATAGAAGGGATCGAAATATTTATAAAGTCAATCAAAGTAGATTCTGTATCATGTTCACGTTTCTTTGTAGAGTTCTGGTTGTAGCGAGGGGGGCATGCTGTAGAGTATTTTTTGTTGCTCCACTGATTTTAAGCTTGACTGAGTTTCTGTTTTGGCACCAGCAAGTTGCAAGACTGATAACTTCCGTGCATGCACATACCGTCTTCAGAGTTAGCAGCCTGTCCTGATTTAAATTTCTTTTTTTCATTTTTTTTTATATTGTTGTTATCCCTGATATTTTTCCACTTCTGTATAAATTTTTCATCTGAAATAGAAATATTAAAGTTATAACTTCGATCGATTTGACATTATATTTTTCCAGGTTTATGAGTTCTGGATGTGATGAAATTGAATTGCATTTGACGTACAAAATTGGACATACAATATTGGGAAAGATATTAAGAAAAGTTTGCATTGCTATTTGTGAATGTTTGCGAGAAGAATCTTTTCCAGGGTTTGCTGAAGAGCGTTGGAAAGAAACTGCAGAAAGGTTCTGTAAATATAACCGGTTTCCCAATTGTCTAGGTGCCATTGACGGCAAATATGGACGGTAACGAAAACCAAGAATGAGTGGGTTTATTTATTGTAGACAGCAAATATTATAAAACTACAATATATTTACATCGACGTTGGTTCATTTGGAAAAGAATCGTACAGCACTACATTCGGAAGGACTATTTTCTTTTTATAGAAAACTTGAAAATAAAGAATTAAATATTCTAAGGGCCAATCTCTTCCAGGTACTGTATGTCCAAATATGCCCCCCAACGCATATTAGTAATGAGGTATTTACATTTTCACAAAACATAATGAGACCTTTGAGCGGTAAAGTTTTATCGGACAAAAAAAGGATATTTAACTAAAATTTGTCTCATGCCAGGAGGAATCTCGAATATGCATTGGAATTGGATTTAGCAATACTTTTACTTAAGACATGCTGTGCTCCCCATAACTTTGTAAGAGCTAGTGATGGATATGACATCGAAGATTTAATATCTATGGAACGATTCATTGAACAACAAGACTCTTCAAGACTTTAAAGCACCTAATCAGTCGATTCCAGCAAGAAATCAGTTAGCAGATTATTTTGTATCTAATATTAGTAGTGTTCCAGGGCGAAAAAACAACACATTTAATAACTATTTAAATACTTATATTTATGTTTTATATTATAAATGCAAACTTTGATTTGGTTGTGTGCGCACAACCCAATTCAGTTGTGAGTACTGCAATAAGCATAAGCGGTGCCACGCGTTAAAAAAAACTCACATGTGCACCGTATGTACAACTTATTCTTTAAATTTTTCGACAACGCCTACGTCTGGTTTTAGTTTAATTTTTATGTCCTGTACATATTATCTAGATATACAGATATTTCGCCTCACCAAAAAGTCGATTAGCCAGAGCCCGTTACTTGTAAATGTGTTTTCTATTTGTAAGAGCTAATAAATCTATTTTTAGTAAGGTCGTGCTCCTTCCCTATGGGGGCATATAAAGCTTGGTTTGGCGAGTTAAGCTTTGGTGCAATTACCCCCAGAAAAAAATTCGTATTGTCAGAAAAATAAAGTTTTTTGCTTCTCAATATTCTTCGCGTTTTAATTCAAACCCTCTTGCATAATGGTCGACGAACTTAACTACTGAATTTTGGTATGCAGATGCACAGGTACTCCTACTAGCAGTTTTTCTTTACATTTTTAATATCCAAATAAAAGTTAAATGCCACTTTCCTGACTTTTGCAGATATAGGTTTGATTTAAAATATTGAGGAGAACATTTCAAATTTGCTGTGCTATTTTTCAATTCGGTTGAGTTGAATTATTTCTTTATTTATTTGTATATCATACGGCAAGTACGAGTATTAGAAAAACAAATACATGTCCTTTTCCATTTTGCCTTTAACAATTAAGTGAAACTTGGAAAAAAAAAGCTTTTCGAATGGTTAATGTAGCATACATAAGGTGTTTACATAAGATATGGACAATTGTAACATCCTGATAATCCTCATTACCTTTCAGCAACATTAAGACATTTTCCGCCTTTGTTCATGACTAAAATGGCACATTCATACTTAGTTACGACTTCTCTTTAAGTTGCAAACTAATTAATGAATACATACCACATGATAAGGTACAAAAGACTAATGTCATACCCTCATCTTGCTTTGTTAGACATATAATCTCATAGGATTAATTATCTAGACCTGCATTAAGCTAATTGGAATACAACGTAGATTTGCTGTCAATTTAATTGGCAGTTACCCCCTATCTTGAATTGCTATACTTTTCAGTTATCATTTCCCATGAGATGAGCAAATGTATAATTTGCGAAATTTTTAATTATTTAGCACTTAATACTCGTAGTACAATAGAAAAAAGAAAAGCTGACTTTTTGTGTTTATTAGAGAGTGTATACGAGTAATTTGGAGCTAACGGTTAGTCACAAGTGGGATTAATTCATCATGCAATTAAATGGACAAATTGTGAATTGTCCTAAGATCGTTGCAAAATAAGTGCCTAGGTGAACGCAGGTTTTCAAAAAACTTTTTACTGTAGGGAAAACCCTACTCTACAAATGGCTTAATGAAGGGCAAAGATTAAATGACGTGTATGGAAAAAATGCAAAAAGTAGGGACAATAAATGAAAGCGTAAAATCAGCCCGCCCTGATAAACAACACTTATTTTCTGTTTATGGATATACACGGTGTATAGTATTGTATATTTACAACACTACCAAGTAATCGTTTCTATTTTTTTTTTATTTTGTTAATTAGAATATTGCTTGAAAACAACTATGAAAACCTGCGTGTTTAATATGGGGCAAATGGTCACGAGTAAACAACAACTTCTTTCCAACAATAAAATTACATCTGGTATAAGGATTTCTAAAAAAACCTGAAACAGTAGTTCCATAGGTTGTTGACATCAATCATTAATATTATTGTTATTATTATTATTATGAAGGGAACGATACAAATTAATTTGTAGGGTCCGGGACTTAACGCCGGGGTGGCGCGTTTTTGTCAACAGCACGCGGAGTACTGAGTTCCCATGTGGTCACCCACCTACGTACGTTATTGTTATTAAGTTAACAAAGCAGCCGAATAGATCAGTACTTTAAGTCTGGCCTCATTTCGATTTGTCAAGATGATCATTATCATAAAGAACATCTCATTTATCTTTTAAATCAAATTCCAATGACTAAGGGACATACTGTTATCCATTTTTCTTCTGTCCACCATTACCACTCGTTTCTGTAAAGTAAAGGGTGATTTTTTTGCTGTTTGGTTTATCAGTGTTCCATTTTTGACAGCTCCTGCGTGACTCATGACATGTGTCAAAGTCGAACATGCTCAGTTAGCATTGCCATATCATCATGGAAAGACTTACACTCGAACAACGCTTACAAATTATTAAATTTTATTATCAAAATTAGTGCTCTGTGCAAAATGGTTTTCGCGCACTTCGAACATTTTACGGTCGTCATTGGACATCAAGGCACCGGCTGCGTAGAGTGCGTACAGAGGAAAATATTGCTGCTGTATCCGCCAGTGTTAATGAAAACCATGATTTGTCCATTTGTCGTCGTTCGTAGCAATTGGGATTGTCTTACTCGTCTACGTAGAAGATTTTACGCAAAGATCTTAGTCTAAATCCTCACAAAATACAGTTCGTGCAAGAACTGAAGTCGAACGACCTGCCACAGCCATTTTCGGCAAGTGGGGCTTAGAAAAGCTGGAGGAAGGTCCGCTTTTTTATCGAAAAATTGTCATCAGCGACGAAGCTCATTTCAGATTGAATGGGTATCATAATAAATGCCGCATTTGGTCCGATGAGCAACCTCAAGCGAAACAAGAGCAGCTTATGCACCCGGAAAAATGCACTGTTTGATGCAAGACGGCGCTACATGCCACACAGGGCGCGAATTGATGGACCAATTGAGAAATGAGGTCGGTAAGCAATTGATCTCTCGTTTTGGACCGATGAATTGGCCGACTATATAGTCCGATTTGATGCATTTAGACTATTTTTTATGGGTATACGTCAAATCATTCATCTATGTCGATAAACCAGCGTCTATTGCAGCCTTGGAAGACAACATTACACGTGTTATTAGCGAGATGCCAGCCAATATGCTCGAAAGGTGATTCAAAATTGGACTCCCCGTATTGACCATTTAAAACGTAGTCGTGGTTAGCATTTACATGAAGTAATCGTTAAACAGTAAATGGGAAGTATTGATTTATCAACTCAAATAAAAATTGTATACACTTTTGCAATTTTTCTGTGTTTTTTTTTTGAGAATTAAAAACCAAACGCTTAAAAAAGCACCCATTATATGCCACGGCCCAGAATTATAAACTTTTATCATACAATTTCTTAATTTTCTTCTGTCAGTCATCGGATTTGCGCGAACGCACCAAGATCTTGCTCCCAAGTGGACCTCGATGACCAAAACATTCACAGTACCAATAAAAAAGTAATAAAAAAAAGACGATTACCATTCGCTTTTTCAAGTCAGCACCAAGAATTCTAAATTCAAGGTTTTTGATGGATCTAGATGACGAAATGTTATCTGGGAAATCTATGCAGGCCCTCGTTAGCTTAATTTCATACATTGATACAGATAAATTTGTATCCTTTACCAACGTTTTGTTGTAATATCGCCACCCATTTCTTTTTAAAATTTTCCATATACGCTGCCAACGTCATCTAATAAACAAAATTTACCAGTTTGTAGTCACTTCGACTATAATTGCATCCTGCCTTATATGCTAGTAGATACTTGTTAGGTGTTATTTGCAAACTTTTTATCATCAAGTCACATGATTATACGAGATAATAAATCTAATTATCACAGTGTACACCCTATATATGGATCTCGGTATCTTTCGAATTGCTTAATTAACTGATTAATCCTTCTTCCACTTTCTAAAGAAGGCTCAGTTCTCCCATTACTGTCCAGCCATCAAAAACGTGTAACTTTTATTGTGACATCAATATTCGTGCGGGTTTCTCCACAACAGTTTTAATAACTATTCAACAGAATAACTTACAGTTCACCTTTGCTTTTGGTATTGCCTACTTATTAGGAGCAAGCCCTCTAATTAGTTATTTTCCCTTTTGAAAAAAATTTGCCCACAAAATCAGGAATAGGAGGACTATCTAAACTAGTGAACAATGTTTGATAAACTTCACTTATACACGCTGACTAAGGATTTTGCTTCAAATTCTTCTCTTCCTGACAATTTACGCCCAAATTATTCCTAAAGTTATGACGGCTGTGGAAGCTATTAATCAGATCTAATTTTTCAAGACCAGGGCCTTGAATGAGATTATAATTGATATTTACCCTTGTGATTCACTAGCTGCCTGTAAGTCGGAGCCCCATAGAATAGGAGTCCCAAAGAGTTCTGATTAGATGATCGCGTGGACTCCATAGTCAATTTTTGGAAATATCTGTATAAAGTGCTATGTTGTCACTTTTCCGTTTAGACACTATTCCCTGTTTAACAATTTTAGTAGGAAACTTTTCCAACAACTTAAGATGGAGCAGTATAATCCGTCGCAGGCCCAACCAAATTGCTTGGTACCAACTCCAGAATGTTACTGATCCAGAATTGGCAATGGACCAATATCTGGATTCTTTGAGCCAGACTGCACTGCAGATGGCTAAATTGATGTAACTGGAAATAGGCGCAACATACCGGGATAAGTGTCTGTTGGCAAAATCTCATGTTGCCGGTGGTTCTATACTAGCTGCCCTTTTTACTTTCTTAAAGCGATAGATGTTGTATTCACGGGCCACCAGACGATGACATCAAAGGTGTGTAGAGTCATTTTAAGTTGAAGTCCTCACTTTTACCAATTGCCTTATGCAGCCGTAGAAAACTGAGCCTGCTTTCTTAGTCCGATGTCCATGGCTTAGGTTCGACTCAAATTCCATGCCTAGATACTTAGCACTGGTTATAGTGAGAATAGATGAGACTAGGTTAGAGTAGCTGACCATCGAATTTAGGGACTGCAAGGTCGTTTGCTTTGGTTTGTGAAATAAATAGTGTCATTTCTGTGCTGCCTGTTTAGGAAATTTTTAGCAAAACTGAAAGTAGGTATATTATCAAATCTTGGAGCCTAGAAAAGATATTACGGTTTGTATCTTCAAAAGTATCAAAATTCTTTCAACCCTTACCACATGAATATTGAAAGCTCTAGCCTACAGAGCTGGCCTGATTGATATCTTTTTTTTAAAAAAAGGGCGCCTCCGTAGCTCAGGGGTAGTCCCTGTGTAGACATTTTATAGTCTTCGACAGGTAAAGAAAATCTTGAAGCAAGATCCTAAATGTAGCTTATTAAGGTCATCTTACACTTCTACATGCCATCGAAGATAAACTCGTCATTTTCGGAAATATATCGTATCGGCTTCAGTACTTCCTTCCTTTTGTGCGGTCGGCACAAAATCCGTTGGGGAAATATCAGCAGAGTACAGTGGATGCGGAAGAATTTAAAATTCCAACTGCAACAGTTTTCGCACCGTTACTTGTGAGATATGTGGTCTAGCATTGTCATGTAAAAGGATCATGCCTATTGACCAACGCAGGTTGCTTTTCAGTCAATTTGTCATGCAATAAGTCGATTTCCTCGCAATATTTGATAGCGTTTATGGTTTCTCCTAGTTGAAGAAATGAAAAGTGGATTGGTCCTTTCGATGTCCACCAAATTGTCACCATACCTTCTTTTGGGTGAAGTTCGGGCTTGGGGGTGTTTTTTGGTTTTTCATTTGCATCCAGCCACTGCCCAGATCTTTTACGATTATCATACAGTATCCACTTTCCATCACAGGTGACTATCCGGTGCAAAAACGGTTCAGTTTGATTTCTAATGTAATGTTTATGGGGTACCCACTTATCGAGTTTCTTTACCTTTCCTATGAGAGGAAGGTATCGACTTATTGTCATTGGGGATACTCCCATGCACTGGCTTTGTGCAATCTCCCGCACCGATTTCGTTGAGTCCGCATCTACCGTTGCTCTTAAAACATCGTCGTCAGCTAACGTTTCCGGCTTCCCACGTGGTTCATTTTCGAGGCTGAAATCACCCGAACGGACTTTTCCAAACTAAGGTCCAATAGTGCGTTCGTTTACCGCTACATCCTCAAATACGTCATTAATGTTTTTCATTGCCAATTTGAACTGCCGACAGCATGGTAAATAATTCCTAGAAAAAAGATAGCGGTACTTGCAACGAACCCTAAAATTCTTTATTTTATAAAAAAAAGAAAATTTAACGTTCTGGCACAGATGTTCACTCAAGAACTTCTTATTGTTGACTGAGCGAAAATCGGAAATTTCATCTGGCACAACTCAATATTTACATCGGGATGTAATACTCGCAGTGCTTCAAATTTCTTGCTTACGTCTGAGGGAAGACTACGCAAGTTTTTTTGATGGATCGGACCTTGTTCATTAACTCGCTAACTGCCATTATTTTGTATCCGCGTTTATTAAATTTTGCGTAAAATTTCACCTCTGTGCTTGGTGGTTACGAGACAGTTGACTTTTTGCAAATCGAATTAAAGCACCATCGAATATGTTTTCGTTGCGTTATATCATCCAAACCAGCTGGTGCAAAGAACAGCAGACAAATTGCATACATATGTACAGTACTGTGCAAAACCTGAGCAACCATCTGGAGTCAGCACTTCATAGTAAATCTTTTCAACTTTCTACTCCACTAAATAAAAAGAAATGTATATGAGTATGTGTAATAGAATGTATTTTGAAATTCACAACTTTTTATTAAAGTAATAATACTTCAGATTTAAAAAAGAACGTAGAAAACCAACAAGTAGCCAAATTGAGCTGTGCAAAACCTAAGCAACTTTGTAACCCACTGTAAAAAAAAATAGCTAACAGTACTTTTCCAGACCGGTTACACATGAAATGTTGTAAGCTCTTTGTCTTCGATCTTGAGTGATTGTCTTTGCTCAGTTTTCTTTTAAGTCAGTCGCATAATTGATATTTTTTAATAATATCGCGACAAAGTTACTCTTCTGCTCTTAAACTAAAGATTATTGATGAATTTAAGTCTGGAGATACTCAGGCAACATTAGCTAAACGTTATTGTATAATATTAATAAGTCGATTATTTCACGTTTAATAAAAAAACATAATGCAACAGGAGTCGTTGAAAGTCAAAATGTCGGTGGTAGGCCGCGTACGACAGCATGTCGAACGGATATCAACATTTGTGGTGTAATTAAAAAACAACCGTTCATAAGTTCGAATGAAGTCGTAAAATTACTTGATTTTAATAGCTACAGGCCGTGCAAAAAACCGATGCTTACAAAAAGACATTTAAGGAGCAGGTAGTGCAATTCAATTTTTTAAACATAATTCAAACTAAAATCTTTTTTCATATTAGGCTAAATTTTGCAAGAAAATACCAACACTGGTCTCCTGAAAAATGAAAAACAGTTCTTTTCAGCGACGAGTCAAAATTTAATTTAATTAATTCTGATGGGATATGTTATGTGAGACGTCGTAAAGGACAGCGACTCAATCCTAGATTCTGCAAACCCACTCTAAAGCATGGTGGAGGTAGTGTGATGGTGTGGATCTGTTTTTCGGCAGGAGGTGTAGGTCCATTCTACGAAATAGACGGAATCATGGACAGATTCAAATATAAATCCATTCCAGAATCGGTAATGCTACCACATGTGGGAAATGCCACTTCGCTGGGTGTTTCAACAGGATAACGATCCGAAACACACATCAAAGTTGGTAAAGCAGTGGTTAGCGGATAGTGGGATTCAAGTCCTTGATTGGCCGGCTCAATCACCCGACTTGAATCCCATCGAAAACCTGTTTGGTATCCTTAAAAGCCGTGTCGCTGGACAACACTTTTCCAACAGGTCTCACCTATTCAATGCTTTGAAAGGTGAAATATATCCCAGCATACACTTTCAAAGTTAATTACTTCTATGCCTCGTTGTTGCGCCTCTGTTATTTAAAATAAAGGGTATTACACAAAATATTAAAAAAGTTGTTTAGGTTTTGCACAGCTCAATTTGGCTACTTTGTTGGTTTTTGAGTTTTTTTCAAATCTGAAGCATTATTACTTTAATAAAAAGTTGTGAATTTCAAAATACACTCTATTACTCATATACTCGTACATTTCTTTTTATTTAGTGGAGTAGAAAGTTGAAAAGATTTACTACGAAATGCTGACTCCAGATGGTTGCTTAGGTTTTCCACAGTACTGTATGTGCATGTACATATATTTATCGAACTAAGAATATATGAATATTCGCAAATTCATAACAAATTTTTATTTAAGAGAGAAGACTTAAGACATTTATTGAAACTTCTTTATCCTGGAAATTAGAAAAAAGAAATAATATCAAGTATTTAATTCGAAATAAAGCAATTACTTAAGAAATTGATTGTGATGTATTTTGCAAAATATTGTATATGCCATTTATCTTTCCCTTTTTAACGATGTTTTTCGTCCTTAGCTCCTATTTTCACACACATCGAAGAATTCCTCAAATAATGTGCTCTTTTATTTCCCATCATTTTCCTAAGGATGCAAATTAGTTTATCTATCGATAGATTGATCGTCGAAATGATGCATCATATTTGCAATAACTCATCATTACCACCACCATTAATTTGCTTTACGATGGGGGGTTCATCCATACAAATACAAGAATACATAAAGAAATACGTACAAGTTCATCACATTACTCGTGCAAGCTGCACTTACTTGATTATAAATAATATATTTGACATCTTCTAGCCTCTGATTGCTGATAAATGACTTAATTAGTCACTTTTCAGGTTTATCATCAAGGATTTTCGAGTTTTTTTATTTTATTTCAATATTAAAGTACGCTCACAAAAACTGAACTGAACTGAAAACTGTTTTATTAGCTTAAATAATTTTTTTCTTCTCAAGATCAAAACAACAAATAAGTCCACTCATATTTTCGGATTCGATTGGGTTTTACAAACGAATAACATTTTCCAATTAATTCCCAATAAACGTGAGTTTATGACAAGTTTTTATAGCATTGCTATTTTTGTTGGCCATAACAACGAGACTCCTTTTGCCCAATAAAAGAACACATAAATTACTTTTAATTGATTTCCAACAATTACCTAGATAAAAAGTTCAGTAAATCACGTAGGAAAGTGTGGACATTCTATTAACGAGACCTAATGGGACTTACGTTATCGATTAAAATTAGCATTCCGCCCTTAGTTCTATTTTTATAAACAGAGTCTAATAAAGGACTGATACTCGTATCCATATATCCTCACTAGTAACACGCCCCGCACTTTTTACTGGACTAAACGATTTGTTAGATGTGTAAACTAACTTATGATTATGAGATTTTTAGTTTTTTTTTTGGGTATAATGTGCTTTCTCTGTATAAGAAAAAAATCTAAGTCGCCATTACGTATAAATGTATGGACTCCAATTAAAAGTACCTTATTATGAAAACTTCTTCAAATTGGGTATCTACATAACTCATATTTTATTTTTTCATTCAAGTTGTGTTGAACCATTAAGTTACGTACGTTAAAAGGCTCCTGCGTTATTTACTTAACAATCGCCAATTGTGGAATCTACTTTGGACGCCAGATTCCAAGCTTGCAAAATTTTTTCAATTTTCTATTTCTTAGCATCGACAGTTTTTTCTTCTATCTGCAGAAGAATTTCTTCCAGATTTCATGTATCGACTGTACTATGCTCCCTTCCTTATCACTAAAGGATTTTTTCGGATTTTGTGCCTTTGGTGTAGAAACTCAAAATAAAATATATGTACCATATGGTAACACTTTTCTAACTCTTTCTTGTTCTCCCGTTCGGAACTGCTTTTTTTCAATATACCGATAATACCAGTAACACTGCCATAAGCTACACTTAACAGTGGCCCCATGTTAAAAAATGGATAGTGGAAAAACTTCGTGGTCGAATCAGGTGGTGCATACCACCTTGATCAAAAAGTTCCCGCACCACATCACCGTGTGGCGCTCCCATTGTTCCGATTTGACATTAATACTTAATCTTAGCATCATAGCTTGACATTTGCAAAAGTTATGTACCCAAGAGTAAATCTATTTTGTGTGTTTTGACGATTTTTTACAATTTTAGAAATGGATTTAAATTTGCAACAACGAACTTGTGTTAAATTTTGCGTAAAAAACGGATTTAATGGTGCGCGAACGTTGGAAATGTTGGAAAACTATTTCGGCAGCTATTCTCTAAAGAAAACGGTCGTTTACCAGTGGCACGAGCGGTTTAAAAGTGGTTGTGAGTCAATCGAAGATGATGAACGCAGTGGCAGACCATCGACATCGAAAACCGACGAAAACATTGATGAAGTAAAAGAAATGTTGGTCAATTATCGCAAATTAACCATCAGAGAGATAGCAAAGGACTTGAACATTGCTTATGGATCCGTCCAAGACATTTTGTTTAACGATTTGAGTTTCCGTCGTGTAGCAGCAAAGCTGGTGGCAAAAGACCTGAATTTCATGCAAAAAAGAGACCGTGTTGACCTCGCAATAGAGATGATTTGCGAGGCTGAATCCGATCCCACATTCATCAAAAGGATCATTACTGGAGACGAGACGTAGGTTTATGAGTACGACACGCAATCCAAACATCAGGCAAGTGAATGACGTTCACCAAATGAGCCGAGACCAAAAAAACCACGCCGTTTTCGGTCAAAAAAGAAGGAAATGCTCACGGTTTTCATGGATTACAACGGTGTAGAGCATCATGAATTTTTGCCAGAAGGCCAGACAGTAAACAAAGAGTATTATTTGGGCGTTATGAGACGTTTGCGTGAAGCAATTCGCCGAAAGAAACCAGAATTGTGGGCAGAAAACTCGTAGATTTTGCGCCATGATAACGCACCGTCGCACAGTGCCATCATTTTTCGTAATTTTTTAACGAAAAATGCAACAAATACCATCCAACAGCCACCGAATTCACCTGATTTGGCTCACTTTGACTTCTTTCTGTTCAATCGAGTTAGAAAATCACTACGGGGAACGCGTTTCAGGAGCCGAGAGGAAGTAATGGAAAAATTGCAGGAAGCACTGATACCGAATATAAAAAATGTTTCGAGGATTGGATCAAGCGCTGGCATAAGTGTGTTGCAGTCGATGGGGTTACTTTGAAGGGATAATATACAGATTGATCAATAAACTTGTATTTTAAATTTTCTGAATAAATTCTGAAAAATTTTTGATTAAGGTGGTATGTACGTATAAATTTTTAAATAAACCTCCGCCATAGCCCAAGTCGAGAAACGAAGAGGTTAGCCGCTCAGGATATCCATCACTAAAATTCTGCATTCAGCTGAGTCAGACATCCAGCGAAACACTCCGGCTGCCACAATCACAGCTGGAGGAACTTCCGTGCATCCCTATGATCCGGGTAAATCCGAATGCGGACGTTTTGGGCGGAAATGGAGTCGACGTCAACATCGAATGCAGACAAAAATTTGTAAGAGTCTTCTGGCATCTGAACGTCCTTGGTGGTTTTAACGTCGAGTTAGAAAAGAAAAACATAGAAAACATAGACCTACACGACATTAGCACTGAAAATTAATCCAGGCTTATCAACTTTGTGCCAGGGCGAAATGTCATCATCTTTCACACTGCAACATCCTCGCAAGGAAAAGACGAGAGTTGATCACCCTAGAAATTTTAGCTGCAGAGTATCTCGATTGTAAAAATGAAGTGGTTGTTCAGAAATAAAACCAAAAAGTGAAAAAAATATTTCTAAGGATCCAAATATTAAACAGAAGCGTGCAGACATAAGCATAACGACGTAATAGTCGACAATAACTGCGTTCACACGATAAAAAAGAGGTCTGAATAGCGATATCTAAAATAAAGACCTACTCGCATCAGGCTGTAAGAGCAGACACTTGTTAAATGATTTTATCTTCCGTTTGAATTGACCGCTTAAAACGTTGTATCAGCAATCAGGTATTAAGCGTAGTTTTAAGTCTGAATATCTGGTCGATAGTCGATTTTATGAACCAGATATTCATACGGTAGATCTTGGAAAAAGCCCTGTAAATTAAAATCGACACCAACCAATCTATTATTGCTGTTAAGGCCGCATTATACAGCATCCATAGAGACAAGTTTTATAGTCACGTCAATGTTTGGCATCTCTGTCAAACTCGTCCGCCTGTTTGGGATGGCAATGGAAAAACCTCGCTGCTCCATACAAGTCGGTAATGCTACTACCAATATAATTGATGTCAAGAAAGGTTTTCGGCAAGGTAACGCGCAGTCATTTGATTTCTTCAAAGTTATATTTGAAAGAATTGTGTTAAACTCACAGGCCAGTACCATACGCAAAATCTCTAAAATCTGTACAACTGCAAGCATGCGCTTACGATATTGGCATAATAGGAAGTAATGAGCAAGCTATCACTGTAGCGTTTCCGGACATTGAAACAGAAGCGGCGAAGATAGGTTTAGTGAACATTACGGTAAAATAAAGTATACATATACTGGTGACACGAAAGAACACCCAACACCAATGGCTCGGATAGCACGCTACAACGGAAAACTATTCAAACTAAAGTTATAATGACTTTGAGCTCGGAAAAGACTTTGCTTACCTGAGCTCTGCTGTAAATTCAAACTTCAACGCCATTGTGGAGATCAGGGAAAGAAGCATTCTTGTCAATCACAAGTAAGAAACTATTTTGTCTCACGAACAAAGAAGAAAGCACTCTATAGTATGAGTATGTATATCGTTTCGGTTCTATTTACCTGGTCTAGAATTCATCGCCTTCGATATCTAGGACTTGTCGGGCGAACAAACACCACCACCGAGGCTCGAATTGTTTTCGAATCCATTTCGGGGTGACAAAGCCGTAAGGTACTATAAGACTTCCTCTTATTTGCCGCGTCCAAGTAAAGAGGGGACTCAGTCAATTTGGCGTGTTTAACTGCGGGAGAGTAGCGTGATAACTGGAGTACGCTGCTGGTTGCGATTCAACTCTATGATGGGCAGTAGCGCCCGGTAGGTAAGTTTTCAAGTAAATGGAAAAAATAACATAACGCCAATCAATATATCATACTTAAGCGTTTGAAGGATTGCTTGTGCACGCGTCCATTAAAAAAACATAATACTGTTGTAAATACTTATGTAGCTTTATACGTACATACATACATATCTACGCAGCGAGGAAGCACTCTTATTGAGCTCAGTAAACATGAATCACTCACGAAATCAACTCATCATTTCTGTATAAAATTGTGCTGATTTTAATTAATTTCAGTTAAGAGTGACTTTTAAAAATTTACTTGTGCTTTTTTTTACAAAAGCGGAATAGAAAAAAAAACCATAACAAGGGGGCTCCAGAAACGCCAAAGGCCCAACCCTAAGTTCGGGTCCAAGCTTAATTACTTGTGCTCTCCATTATCGTACATTACACAGAAGTGATGAATTCGTCATCCACGAAATTCCATTCAAATTTCACCCACCCCTTCGCCCACAATAGGTATCAAAAAATTAAAAAAAAAAAAAAAAAAACACGAACAGAACCGGCTTACGAAAACGCACATTGACCGAACCGCAGATACAAGATACAAAAACAAATCTACTAATGCTGTCTGCACAAAATTCACTCACTATGCTCTCTTCTTCTAAAGAGAATCCAAGCAGAATGACTAACTAAAGCAGCAAAAATGAACACTCTCTTTCTCGTTTCGAATAAAATTCATTTGCCCAATTCATCCAGTTGTACAAACGGAACTGTGACTAAAATTCTACACAACCCGAAGCCATAGACAACCTGCCTTCTCGTAGTAAGTAACTTTCCTTCATATGGTAACGTTGGACGGGCGCTCCAGAAATATTCAATTATTAAATGGTTTTCGTGTAGTATGGACGTGAGCTACAGTACGTTCTCACCTATACCAACAACACCAGCAAATAAAAATCAATCTAAAACAAAAGCATCGTTAAAAATTATTCAAAAGACAGAAAAACTCCAAACATTTCCCATACGGAAATGTCGAATAAGTTTAATCGGTCGTGCATTCTATATACTCTACCCGACATAAACTAAACAACAGATAATAAAATGTTCTTTTAAAGAAAAACAAACAAAAAAAAAAAAAGCAAATATCTAAAAAAGTGCAAATAAAAAGAAAAATATATAATCTACCTAAAAATAGTATTCAATAAATGTTCATGCCCAGTTCTTGCGGTAGTATCTTTTAATTGAAATTTTGCAGTAAAGATCCAAATTTCCAAATAAAGAAAATCAAATCTAATAATCCAAGTGTTAGAATTAGTATCTAGATAGTGTGTACAATTTTCTACAGTGAGATTTACTTAAATTGAGAAATTCGAAAAATCTCTAAGCCAACAAAAAATAATTGCAACCGAGCAAAAGATACAAAGTGTGTGCTTTGCTGCTGATCAGTATTTTTTATTAAAAAAAAAAAAAAAAAAAAAGAAGTTTAAATACAATTCAAAAAGGAATTTAGGAATTTTGAAAAAATTGAGAGAAAATTTATTTTTTTGAATTTGTTTTCTGAAGTGTAATAGAATTTGAAAAGTTCCAAAATGTGGTGCATAGTAAATTTACCAAATGGCACCCAACAGGCTGTCAAATGGGATCCCAAGGCCATCGGGCAGGAATGCTTGGAAAAGGTAAGATTTCAGATTCTGAATGAGACTGACTCGAATTCTGGGTGGTTCCGGAGCTTGTAATAAAAATTTTCCATTCCCGATGCACTTGGTGTAGTTGGTGTAGTGTGAAATGGAGCGAAAGATACGATGCTCGTACTTCTTTTGCTTCCCTCGTAGAACTTCTTGTTTATTGTTTCCTATTTTTGTACTCGCTCTTATGATAGTCTGTTTTATCTGTTCTATTATTCTATTTTTTCTTGAAGATGCTTTTCTCCATTCCATCCTTTGTTTGGGATTGTTTTTTTTTTTTTTTTTTTATCTCTTTTGTTCTCTTGTATGCAGATAGTCGTACTTCTCAGTGATGACCTGTAGATGTTGCACAGAATATAAATATGTAGCCTTGAAAAAGAAAAGGAGTTTATGATCCAAAAGGGGGTGTACGGAAAGAAAGAATTATTTTTTTTGTTTTTAATTTATGCAACTCCGAGGTGTGGTGTATAGTCTAAATAAGTCGTGCCTCATTGTTTTGGTATAAGACTTGACAAGTAATGGTCTTTTTCGCAGAAGCGGGGAAGAGAGATATGCACATGTCAACACATCATTTGCATTTTGATTTCGTATTTCACCTTTTTTATAAACTTTTTTGTCTTTAACTCTGTCTGACTGTGTACAACGAAGGGAGGGAATATGAATTGAAAGTGGACAATATGAAAAGTGGACGTATTTTGTGTAATGGAAAAGTTGAAAACAACTTTTTTGAATGTTTAATTTCTGAGTTGACATTCCTTTGTTTTTTTTTTTTTTTTTGTTTTGATTATTTAAGAATTCATAGCGAAATGTAGGGTAGGTATTTTGGTTACTGGTGTTCGTGAGGGTTTTAATGTTTCACTTGTTGATTACTTAAAGGTAAATATACATAGTTTTAGTCCATTGAGTCGGGGTGTCTCGTCTGAATTATGGTCGTTTTGTGTTTTAATTTAAATACGTTGGGGAGAACTTTGGTAAACCACGATGTGTTAACGTGACTTAGAGCCTTTAAACGAGTAAGCCACGAGATTATTTTCGGCAAACAATATACATACATACATTTATATGTATGTATGTAGTTCCGAAAGCTCGTGGAATTTGGCTAATTTTTGCTTGGATAATGCGATTTTTTATTCGTAGTTTTGTACTGCAAAATAATTGTAAATTCATTATCCCTCCATTTGACTGTTGATTACGATGCTATTTCTCTTGGAGATGTCTAAGGTGTCTAGGTACCTAAGTATACCTTTAAGACATTTGGAGGACTCTTAGATCTCCCCTGTTACTTTACAATAAAACTTGCAACTTTCTAGAATTTGTGCATTGAGCACCGAAATAACTGCGACTCTATTCAATCCGCAAAAAATAAACGTCGAAACTTTCTAGAAATACTGAATATTATTTTTCCAATATCTAACTTTGTATGCAGATTTATCTCTTAGATTCTTGATCAAAATCACAGCAGTCGAATTTTTTTTTATAGCGAACGTTTTCGATTCCCATCTAACAAGATCAGTATGTAAGTCAACTAAAACCGAATCAATTCTATCTTGAGATAAACACATAAAGCGCTCTATTGAAATCCCATGTTCAGTTGGCCGTACAAATTCATAGAATAAAACCCATACTTCAAGGGTAACCGGCACAACCCACTTAATTAACAGAAACCCCAACCGGATAAACTAGGGATACCACTTAACATCATTTATTTTATTTGTGAGGATGCACAATATTTTGGTATTTAGGGAAATATTTTCTTTTCCCAAGGATTTCCATACATACATATGTATTTCCAACAATTTTTTAATTTTAATAAATCGTTTGAGACAATAGTACGGGGTAGTAAGCCCGCAATAAATATGGAAAATAGATCAACCTATAGGTGACAAAATTACTTTAACTGATTGAACTTTATAATACTTAACTGTTTTACTGTATGTCTTTCTTTTACTTGAGTTTACGAGTTCTACCATTACTGACCAGAATTTCCTACCTTCATTTCCGGATTTTTTGAGTTTCTAAGCAGTATCTGAATTGACCACTTTTTCACTAAATAGCCCTATAAGCTCGAATACACACATATTCAAACTTAGTCGTTGAATCGTTTAAACTTGTAAGTTGATCGCTAGTCTTGGAAGGTTTCCTAATTTTGTTATTGTTAAATTTAAACCCGCCAATAATATTCTGTGGAAATTCCATGCTCTTTTATACATTTTTATTCCCTTTATAATTTTCCTAACAACAAAAACTCACATAAATATAAAGATTTCAAGGATGTGAGACAACAAGTTTTTAATGAGTCAAAATCCTTCTATAAAGGCAATAAACCTTTCCTGTCTCTCAAATTAATTGCACTCAAACGCAGATTAAAATTGAAATTGTATTTCACAACACAGATCGTTGTCATAGAAATTTTCCTCAACATTGAACATCAGGAATGAGATTCTTGCCGTAGTTTTAAGTGGCGGAGTAGAATAAATCTGAAATCTGAAACCTAATAGAAAAATCTTAATATGTTTGAAGGATGTATAAAGACCTAACATCGTTGTGCACGAAAGATTGACGCTAAATCACCTTCTATTATATTTTACCGATGGCTGAAAAGTATTCGACAATTTATGTCGTAAAGAACAACTAACATATTACAGTGAAAAATTGTAAAATATTTGGTTTCTTTGATTTAAACTCAGAAGCCAGGCAACTTTGAGATGGTTAGTAGAGATATAGTTAGTGAAACCTAATTGGAAATTAATCTTAGTTTCTTTCGTCTAAATTGGCAAATTCTAGATCTCGAATTTGGCAAACAAAATCTTATTTGAAGTTTTTCTGATAAATTGTTTTGGCCTCATTTACGAGATGATCTAATATATAGCGGCCTGCAGAGTAGCACTTAAGTCCGCCATTATTAAGTAAGACCACGAGCGGCATAGTAATAAAGTAGATACTTGGGAGAAATACATACGAGTATGTAGTATTAGATGTAGTTACACATCTTAAATGTTATACATATATATATACTGTTAATAAAAATAAATAAAATAAGAGGAAAGAGTAGCCTAAAAGTTTTACATAAATCTTTATAAATTAATTTTAACTGTTTTAACTTACATACAACATAGATTTTTGTCGCCTACAAGTGATATGCCATCAAAGTGTATATATATTGCTCAGAGCATCATCATACTGCAATATAGTCTTCTGTCTTTCAATTTCAAAGAATATATGCACAAAAAAGAGCAAGTAAAAGCCGAAGCAATATCACAGGTCTTCTTGAAGGAATGCCTTACGCATTTAAAGAATTCAAAACATTAAAAGCTCACCCTATAATCCCCGGGGGACTTAAACTGTCCTCCAAAAAGAATTGAAATATCTTTACTTTCAGTTTTTTTCCTTGCTTTCAATTCAGCTCTTAGATTCTTTTCATTTGATGTTAAATACCTTGTTCAACATCATTCACGATTTTATCTCCGCCAGCTATGGAATAAAAGAAAAAAAAATGGAAAAAAACACACATAGTGCTTGTGCTCGTAGTTTCTGTATGATACTTCTTCAGAAGCTGTTGCTTTAGGGCACCATCTCTCTTTCATCCCCTCGTTGTATTTCTTTCCACATTTAGAGCATTGTGCTTGTTTTTGTACAATAGATACATGGTATCTTTCATATTTACAATGAGAATATCGACCCTGTAGTGCTTTGCCCTCCGTTTACTAGGTATGTAAAAATAATCGATTTTAGGCTACGAATACCACCACTATGAACATACATCCCTACCATCTTTCATTATGGATGATGCTTTTCTGCTGCATTTGGTGCACGTTGAATTCTCAACTCTACATCCTCCTCTGACAATATTGTATAAGGACAAGCAAGCTATTTTTGTTCTCAACTGTTTTAGACATCGAAATGAGGTTGTCACATAACTCTCAAGTCGTAAGTAAGAGGGCGGATGTAGAAAACGTGTACAATCGTATGACTATGACTATCATACAGGGGTTGATTTAAGCACGTTTCTGAGAGGGCAACTCTTCATTTTGTGTTTGTGTTACGGGTTAAGTTACGCCAGTCATTTAAATCATAGGAAACTATAACAGCATGCACATAAACGTGCGTACTGCATTTTGTCTTATATTATAAAAAAATACCTAGAGAAAAAAAATAAATAAATGAAATTTCGGCAGGCAATGGATTACGCTGCAGTAAAAGGTTGAACAATAAAAATTGCTACCCCTTTGTTCTCGAGGAATATAGTGTAAAATTTTCAGGATAAACTGCAGTGAGCACAGAACACAGAATCCAGATATCCTGAACAGAAATAGGTAATGGGAAACGTAATGAAGAGAAATAAAAATGGAAATAAGTAAAAAAAAGGGAGGTTATGACATCAAGCCACCCCTTACCATCAGACGGAATTAAACAGCGTGACGAATCGATTTATGACATATTATAGAGTGGGATGCCAGTGGGTGGTCGTAGCTAGTGTAATGAAAAGCTCTTTGAAATTTCAGCGAATGTCAAATGGTAAATGAGAAATTGTATTTTCCTTTTTTATGAGACAGTTAAATGCTAAGTATATTTTAATGAGATTAATAGAAGAAAATGCGTGTATTTCAGCACGCCCACTTAGCTGAAGTGTGCCAATAAAATGAAGAGACCTTTCTTTCCCTATGAGAGATTATTCATTCATGTTTTGGATGGGAATGGTCTGGCTAAAGTAATGTGATAGACAAGATAATTACAAGAAGGCGTTTCTAAGATTTGATTAGATGAGTTCAACGGGATCTTAGGAAACTGTTTGTCTTTCTATGTTTGCCTATGGGAGCACTGACCCCTCTCATTTCGCTTTATTAAACTTTTCACCGAACATTGTAGCTTTGTCGCATCCTATAAAAAAAAGAAGGAAAAAGAATCGCAGACATAAGAATTCTCACCTTTGCACGTCTCACACACAGCTCCCATTCTAATATCCTTGCACTAAATTGAGTAAAATTTATGCAGTGCATCTTCACCTATCTAAATTGGCCCTCAAGTAGTAGTTTGCAAGCTATTAAAGACTAAAAACACGTACGCCACCGTTAAGCTCGATTACATGTGAATCATGTTCAAGTTTAAGCATTTACATCAGATCCTGGTCTTTGACACGTACAACTCACTTGCACACAAGCCGATATGCTATCACGCGCACAAATAAATGTCTGTTTTTTTTTTTTTTTTTTTAATTAGATATTTATAACTCAGCCGAGTTCCTCTTATATCACAAATTACCTTCAACCGTTTAGACATGTGTGTTTTAAAAGAACCCAATCTGCTTATTTACCAAGGTAAACCTTAACCATGCAAATATCACGTGGATACATTTTTATCCAACGTACAAATTATTGATCGGAAAAGTATCTTTCGCTGTCTGTGCAAATGAAAAGAAAAAAAAATCTCTATACTTATAAATAGTCTGAAGCTGATTCAGCGTACAAATGTCAACTTTATGTATTAAACGAAGGGGAGTAAAACTGCATGACGATTAAATTATTAAACGTTTCGTTACGACATTTACTGGTATGGGACAATTTCAGATTGTCTTTATGCTACAAATAGACAGTAATAGGCTCGAATAAATTCATATGGTATACTCTCAGATAGACTGTCTGTATTTACTTAGAGGGGTTGGAGATTCTAATTATTTGCTTAGCTTTAACCAGAAGCATGTAGATTTCCGTGCGCAAATTAAATCTCTATTGCATTCAATGGGTTCCTCATTTTATCGATTGTATGCGGGTGCTCTCTATGTAATTTGAACATAGTACTAAAATCCATATCACGTGCTGAAAAGCATGATTCTCACAAAGTCCACTCATATTATTAGCTCTTGCGAAATTGGTAACATTTTAATTTCCATTTTCTGTCTGACATGTTCTGTGGTTGTATTGCACTTCTCATAGACATAGCGTAGTCATATCATAGTCATGGCACAGTCTTTCATATAATTACGTTTATTGGATTTAACTTTGACAATTTCCATCGACTAATGGCCTCATGGCCATCCCACGTGTACAACATTTATATGTGTATGTAAATTTTACGATCAACGATGGCCTTATAAAGAAAATATATCTTCAAACAAATCATCTAAAGATTTTTCCCAATGTTATCTCTATAATGAACTCAAATTGCACCAGGCAAGTACGAGTAAGACTTCCAATTTCCTTGAGTTTGAAGTACATCTTCATTCAGCCCTTTTTGAAATAGTATACGAGTATATGGCATCCTAACCATCAGTTATGGTAAAGTTGTTGCCATAGAAATAATAGATACCAATACTTTAGTCTTATATGGATACCATGTACACCCACAGAAACTGACTATGCCACGAACAGACATAAAATCGACCATAAGTTCGAAAAGTCCCTCGTTTGGGTGTGAGCAAACTATTCTCTGAAGTGAACTACTTTGCTGCTTCTACTCTGACTCTTTGGCTCCTTCAAAAATGTGAGTTTTCAAAATGTAGACAAGCAAAACCATTTCGAAGGGGAGGTAGGAAGCGTTTCAAGTTTTTTTTTTCTCCTTTAAAAATTAAAAGAAACAAGAAAAGGATGAAAGAAGGAACTCTTACGTCCAATGTGTATCTAGGAAGAGAAAATATATTGCCCACAACGCATAGAAATTGAGAAAATGAATATAAATATTGACATTTGTTGATTTTAAAATGTACGAGTACAGTATAGCTTTTCTGTTTTTGGTATTTTCATGCATAACCTACATACCGCATGGATTGATAGTATGTATACCATATACATATATGTATAACTACTGATAGATACTTTTATGAAATGAGAGTTCGGCAGTACCATAGTAAAGGGTGGGCACCCCCTCAATTTTGTTCGATTTGTCTTTGGCCTATTAGGGTTAGAAAAGTAACACAATCGATTAATAATCTCAAAATGAATTGGATACGAAAGATAAAGATAGAAAATAGATTGTGTAGAAGAAGCGTAGCTTAAGGGAAAGTTATTTCTCTGGTGAAGAGCACACTGGTAATGTTTCTTCTGGTTTTCTTGTAGATTTTCTGGTAAATGTGTAAATTCTCTGGGTTTTGGGTTTTGAAATTGTTGCTGGAGGGTGGAAGAAATTGAGGATTTGAGAGTAGTTAAGTAAAATTTGATATTTTAGGCAGATTAATGATAAGAATTGCTGCAAATTTATTTCTGAGCCACAAAATAAGCCGCTTTTTTATTCACTAATAGTTCAAAAATGCCCATAAACCATATTGCGTTTTCGAATTTATTCATTTGTTATCAAGATCTTTGTACTTATCGCTACACCTTATTACTTTCTCAGTTCAAACTTCAAGAGTGTCCAAAAGTTTTCGAACAGAAAATCTGATAACAAAAACCTACCTCGCGAAAAATAGACACAAACAATTATGAATGATAAAATGTTAAACCAGCTAAAACAGTTTAAGTACATTTGTTGCTGTGTTCTTAAAAAGTGAAAACAACAAAAGATTACGAATACAGAATACGTAACATACGTACAGAAATCTTATCTTAAGTAGAAAATTATAATTGAAAAGCCTAAAACAATAATGCGGTAGTATATCTATAAAAAGGACCGTCAAGATAATGGAATGCTTTATCGGCCTTACGAGCACGTATGAATAGTATTTTTGTTGCTATATAGCGTTTAGATATAAATTAGCCAACAAAAATATTTCAGAATTGGGTACCCATTTCATCTTAGAATTCGGGGCACAGAATAAAATGTATCATACTGTATCGGATTATTCACAGAGAGATTGACTGATTTTTTTCCTGTTCCATCAATCCAAAAATTTTGAATTATACTTTTCGACTCACTGAACTCGTGAATTTAAATTTACGAGGAGAAAATACAAAGAAGTACGAGTAGATACAAATACGTATGCGAGATACTTAATACACTTACAAATATATATGTAAATCCGGCCAATTTAATGGTTGATTTAATGTGCATATTCATTTAAAAAATTCAAAACGAGACGCCCCGTGTTAGTAGATATTTAAATGTGTCGTTTTTGGTTACAAATCACAAAATATATTTAATAGATACTCGTGGAAATGGAAAAATGTTTGTTGAATAAATTACAAGTAGGGTGACACTTATCTGATTGGGTGGAGTGATAGATACGTTAGAAACAATCAATTGGGTATAATATTTAGTACATATTTACATATAGGTATGTAAATATAAATCAAGGATTTTTACATTGATATCACAAATTCTACTATATGCGTATTTAGTTTCTCTTAAATTTTAAACTCGGATTAGCAAATGGAAATGCAGATTATGCCAGAAAGTTTGTCTTCCATTAGCTATGCTCTTTATTTGGTTTAACCTCTAAAAAGGTAAAATGGACACAACATCATATCATAATAAAACTAAGAACAGTGATTCATGTATTTCTGGGTCTACCTTCGGTACGTATTGGATCCTATGAATTTTACATTTAATCCTATACATACATATATGTATTCGTATTTGCACATTCACTTATGTTAGAATTGAAAGTTTAAACGGGAGGGTTAAATAAGCACGAAAAGGATTCATCATATTTCAACCAAAAAGTTTGGATCCCATTTCGTTTTATACACGCAACAGAGGTTTGTATAAAAGTCCGTATGCGGCATAACTTGTTGAATTAGATGTGGATTAAAACACTACAAAAATAGAAATTGGTAGCGCAGGTGAAGTTTTAGCTCCTATGTGTCTCTAAAGGGTAAAGGAAATTTTCATCATCACTTTTGAAATCATCAGAGTTTTGTGGGGGTTGGAGATTACAACTTTCTTCGTGAAAATATATTATTTTAATTCCATCGAACATTTATTTCTATAGAATCATATTTCACAGAAAATGTTCAACCACGAGTTTGTTGTAACTCTGGGTAAATACAATAAAAAGTTAACATTAAGATCCCTAAGTTGGCATCATGGCGTTATCTGTCATACTCTCCCAATAAGTTGTTCCCTTGTTTCATTTTTCTGAAATCCCTAAACAGTAAAAAAAATCTTCAAGGCCCTCTTAAGACACTTAAATCTCTCTAAAACAACCCTGAGTTTTACGGAATCTGATTCACAGTAGTTGTTTGCTATAGATGTGTTATCAAGTTATCCGCTCAGGTTCTATTCTAGTTACATGTGGTCTCAGTTTGTTTGCATTACCGCCTTCCACAAATTAAGTAAGAAACAACCCGTTTCTATTTTACAACTGTCTCCGTGTAGAAAAAAACATATTCTTTAAACTTCATATCAAAACGGACCTTCAAATGCACAAAGTGCTTCAAAAATAAACAACAAAAAATTTTTTTCAACCTTTAGTATCGGGTTTACCCATTTAACACGGTAACCGCCCCAGAAAAAAGAATTGAATTCAACTTCAGCTTAAGGGGCATTAAAATAATTCTTCCCATTTGAAAAGGAAAAACCATTTATGCCTCTAAACATGACATCTGTCACCCAAGACAACATGGGGTAGAAAAAAAAAACAACAGAATACAAAACGAAACAACTACAACCGAGTTAGCCGGAACCTTCTTGTCGTCCTCTTTGAATTTCTATTTTTTTTTTATAGAAACAACATTTGGCTTCCTTTCTGATCGACCTACATATCCATATGTTCGTACACATGTAAATAAAATTTATTGTATTTCAAATATGTATGTATGTTATATATGTATATGAAAATATGGAGCGAGGTCAAAGTTTCTTTGAGCATAGATTTTCTTCCATAAGAGAACATTTATTTATTTATTTTATGTGATCTTTGTTTACTTTTCGTACAACTTTGTTTAACTTTTCAATCTTACGACCACCTTCTGTAAATCAGATCTCCAACTCTGTTATATTTAGTTTTGCATGTAGTTCCAAAAATTATCTCAGTATTCTGAATTCGAAATCCGAATTTATTTTTGTTCACTTTGGTATACTCCTCGTATAACGAAATTAACATCACCATGAGAACTGTAATCATGATGAAGATGATAATAATGACGATGGTGACGACAATCGCCATC
This sequence comes from Volucella zonaria, assembly GCA_963966105.1. Classification (NCBI taxonomy): domain Eukaryota; kingdom Metazoa; phylum Arthropoda; class Insecta; order Diptera; family Syrphidae; genus Volucella; species Volucella zonaria. The sequence continues at coordinate 5,264,924 of CAWYQB010000001.1, read as the reverse complement.
AGAGAAATATCACTTGTTCGATACGTGAAGTCCAAAGTCCATATGTAATTTCTACATTCACATAAAGTATAAAAAGACGAAAAACCAGAGCACGACACAAAGACAGAAGGAAAGATATAAAACCAGACATTACGAACAAGACCAGACCCAGAACTATTTTAATGACTTTATGTGCCTCTTTTTAATTGCTAATAAGAAGCGTACATATTGTGTATCTCTCGCATTTTGGCACGACTAAATAAAATAGCGTCTGTTCGTTTGCTTTGTCGCTGATATCATTTCAAGTTATGCCTGTTAACGCCATTTATCGTTGTTGTTGACCTTTATTCCATCCATTTGATACATCATCACCCCCGTAATTTTGCAATTGTGTTGAGTTTAAGTCTTTTAATGGGAATAAGATACTTATCTAAATTTGCTTACTTCATGTGGGAACAATTTTAATTAAAAAACAGGGGGTGGAAGAAATGCTTGTGGATGGAAATATAATTCTATACAAACTGATAATGGATATCTTACACCTGGTTGAACTAAATTGTGCTTCATTGGGCAATAACTAGATATACCATATACAAGAAGGGTAAAAAGTATTTCAAGTTCTATTTGTTATATGTCTGCATGGTATTTAGGTCAATCCATGAGCTAAAGACTTATTAAAAAAAAAACTTCTTAGGGGGGGTAACGTTAATTCGGCGAAGAAAAGTCCCGTTTTTAAGATTTTTTTTTAGACGCTACAAGTAATACAAATTTGTTTAACTGAATGTGACATTATAATACAATACATATATGAACAATATTTCCTTAATTTTTGAAAGGAAAATATTAATAATTAAGCCGATGGCAGGAAATCTTCCTAGGCGCCTCGCAAAAAAGTTGTCCGTCGGTGAACCGTATAAATGGATCGTCTGAAATCAAATAATCAAAATGCTATCATTAGATAATCGCTTTCCCAAGGTATCACTGGGAGGAAATAATTTTTGGTGACACTTGGAAGTGAAAACAATGATTTCCGCCTAAAAATGGGTCAATTTGTTATTGTAAAATTAATAATTATGAAAAATAAAAAAGAAGCTCCCAGGGATACCTGGTCAGTTATGTAAGGAAGTAGTACACTAAATTTCAAAAGAATCGGTCAAGTATTGTAGATTTCGATTTAAACCTTTCACCGGCTTCAAAAATGACAAGTGTCAGAAAATCGTTTTAAAGTTTTGTAAACCAGAAAATCCAATATTAAACATTAAGCAACGAACGCTTAATGTTTATACATAGAACGAAAAGTTCTATATATTAGTTAGTTTTGCTCCGATTTTTTCCAAATTTTGACACAACAATCTTAATATTTTGTACATATTAAACAATAAAAAAAGTTTAAAAAGGTCACCCCTCCCCCTCCTTAGCTTCTGCAAAGCTAAATGGATTCACCATTTTCTGAAAAGTCTTAGTCTCTCGTCATGCTAATATGGTCGACAAAGTTATGTATGAGTCTGAAATATTAGTGTTTAAGAAATCCTCACTCAATATTCCATTTTTTCTGTCAATCACTCAGAAAATAAAAAGTATCATAAATATTTTCCAAAAGTTAGTCTTTGCCCTCTAATTAAAAGTAATGGCATCGATGCTTTTCCATAATATCGTTACACAACAGTCATCCAAGTGGATCAGGACTTTTTTCCGAGATTTTTCACAAAGAGAAGAAAACCTGATTTACCAGTAAGAGCGTGATCCCTTCTACTTTTCTATATAGATCAAATATCTCATCGGATATGTACGATTAGGTATATTCTGCTGCTCTTAAAAGCTTATAACTTTCGCTGAACAAAGTGTAGAAATTTTCGCCACTAGTAAACAACAAGTTGATTAATTTCGTTCTGTTCATTTGAAAATTCGAAAACAATTGTAGAACTGTGAAGATACATGATTAGCGAATAAGACAAGCAAACGTTTTACAAGATTCCAGACGCCGAGGCATGGTATTCGTAATTTCTTACCGCAAAAGATGAGCTCAAAATTAAGATTTGCAACTTTTTATAAATTTTTGTTTTCTTCTATTACATTCATTTCTTTACCTATAATATTTCTTCCTCCAAGTGTTCTACAAGTTTTCCTTACAAATTTATTTTTTTGGGACACCTTAGCACGTGGATAATATTTTTATAATTTTATTTTAGTAAAAAAAAACAATAAAATAGAATCTAACAGACACATTTTTTATCTGTTGTTATTAGAAATATTTCCGAAAAGTAGGATTTATGAAATTATTTCCTCAAACCTGTGTGACTGGTGTTCTAACTTATTGAGAAAAAAATAATAAACAAAGTAAACAAAAATTATTTTAAGAAATTAGAAATTTTAAAATTAGATTTAAAAAAAAAAGCTTAAAATAAAGTCAAAAAGTTAGAAAAAAAAAGGGAAAACATTTTATTATATTTTGGCACACTTTCACATTATTTTAAAAATAAAAAAAATATATAAAAATATTTCCTTTTTGGAAAATGTTGACAAATTTATTTGGATACCAGATGACAAACTATATAAAATATAAAAATTGTATAGGCATTTGGGAACGTTAATTAAAGGGGGATGTCAGAAGCTTAGCTATATATGTAGTATGCCTTTTATGCCGGCATATTTAGTTATCTTTTTAAACTTACACATGAGCAGAAGTGACAATACTTCAGGATCAAGTTTTAATGCATCCATAGATTGTCGTTTAAGCAGAATTATGGAATGTATGTAGGTTTTTCAAGTTGCCATATGGCAACTCGTCTTTTTTTCGTAACTGTTTGATTGATGCTAAAATGACAAATGTACTGTTTTATTTATACATACATATATTATTATTTTCATTACTTTATTCCTTAATCTGTTTCTAATAGCTGTTTTTTTTATTTCTCTTTTAGGTAAGAAAATTTAACACTTATTAAAGCTTTAAATCTTGGCAATGGGTAATTATTAACAAAACATTTCCTTGTTAAACTTTTCTTTTGTATCCTCACTATCATATGCATGTTTGTACGTTTTTGTAATTAAATCATAAAGAAAGCTCATAACAAATCACATAACCCTATTTGTTCGTATCAGATAAAGTTTAAATGCATCATATTAAAAAATTAAAAAAAAAACATTCACGGCTTCACACAAAGCTCCTCTTTCATTTAAAATCACACATCCGCTCTGTTTCCCTCCAATAATTTCTGCCTCAAAAAATAAAACTAAAAACAAATTCCCAAAGATGAAAAAAATCCGAACATCATTTGACACAAAACCCCATCATCTATCCCACAGATGTTGCTGCAATTTAATCCACCATCATTCTGTTCTGTTTTGTACTCCCGTACTCATGAATACGAGGTTCACAACAAAAAAAAAAAACCATGAGTGTCTGTATGACCTCGCCAATTAGAATATGATATGTATTCATACGCGAGAAGGAAAAATCTTAATTTAGATTTATAACCTCGCGTTCGTTTGTAGCTAAAAAAATATTCTTATCCTAAGGGAGTTTTGTAGTCGTATATATGTATGTATGTACGAGTACATGTATCCTGCTCCAATTATTCCCACAACGCGGTTATAGGTTATACATATGAAACGAACTATGACACAAGCACATGAAGCCAACAGAATCTGTATATCATAAACGCAACGCAACAGACTGTCGTAATTGTTAGATAGAGTTCAGAAGAGCGTCCTTACATATATTCGCTCTCTCCCTGTCACTTTACATCACTGCACAATAGCGCCTTTCTGGAAAACATGAATACAAAGTGTATCCTTACAATCTATAGATGTTTACTATTATAGCATATGTATTGTAAATGTGTTTATATGAAAAGATACGATAGTAAATAGATATGCAAACAGTCGCATAAAATTACAATTTCAAATTAGCGTAGATACGCATAACCTAGTTGGAACATAACTAATTTTCTATAGTTTCTAGCACTTTCAGGAGATATACACTCTTGGTGTCCACTTCATTTAGTGTTGCTTATGTGTGACTGAGTTTGCACATAGTAATTTAACTCGTACTATGACCAGAATGGGAATACAGACCAAAAGTGATGTATTGTTGCTGTCATTTTAGTCCTAGTGGTTTGTTGTGGTGATTCCCCTATGGACCACTTTGGGGTGGCTACAACCCTTAAATTTCATATTCAAATTGGAAGTATCTGAGAATATCGTATCGTTTTATAGTTTCATGTTAAAGTATTAGATCGAAACTGCTTAGGCAAGACCGAAAGGCAGGGACGGATTTACTAAAAACGAAATATAATATGTAGAATAGAAAAACAAGAGGCTACCGGATGGTGATCCAAAGTGGGTAGTGTTCGTTTTTTTGTATCCATAAATTCGACAGGAATTCCTTAATCAGCAAAAAGCCCTCGCTTCTAGCGTATCTAAACTAAAATATCCTCTTCAATTACAAATTAAAACGAAAAAGCTGTTCTAATTCTAAAAGTCTGTGAAAATTATGACAATTTGATGGCTCAGAAAGCCCACATCTGGCTCATAAGCTGGAATAAACTTGTAAGCCGTCAAAACAATAATAATATTTTGCTTAATTAAGGATGTGGATTCTATGTGGATTGTATTAAAACGTTTAATAAATAAAACTGATAAGACACACTCTTATTTACTAAAAACAAAAAAAATTGTTCGTGATCTTGAATTTTGTGCGAAACACAATAAATAATATGACCTTCAACATAAGTATGAAATTAAACCCCATCCGCTTCTGTAGAAATTCCTATTGTTCTGTTGACAGCCCTACACAATACTCTTCATGCTGCTGCATATGATTACTTTATTATATTTTATACTTTAATATAAAAGTAATTCGGCCCTTCCTGCACGTTAATCTATTAAGTTCATCGTTTCAATAATTTTATGCAATCAATTTAAAAGCCTCCAAGTTTGGAGCAAAGGTGGTAGGCAGTTATATAAGTACGTAAGGTAGTCATGTGGCAAATGCGGTTCACGTGTTTGGCTCTCCTTAATCCAATTTGTGTGTTTGTTGCGATGAGGTCTTTTTTTTTCATATTTCTACTTGTATCACGCAAGTGAATTTGTGCGGATTTAATACTACTTTTGCCCTTTTTTCTTCCTTTATTTTCGAAAAATCGAAAGAGAAGTTTGTGACTAAGGTTTTTGTATGTTTTCTTTTTTGGCTCTGTGAAATTCTGTCGAAAGAACTTCTAAGGAAAAGCGAAAAAATGTCATACAAGGAACTTGAAAGAAATTGCTTTCCACATCGATTGCAAAGGGGGACAGAATAGAAAAGTAGCTGCTAAAAGTATTGATGTAAGCGAAAGCTCTTGGATTGATATTGGAGTTTATTGCGCTAACCCGGAAGTCAGAACTCATATAGAATACTTTAGTGCTGAGCAAAAAGTGGATGGTTTTATGTGTACATGTAAGTAATGTAATGAACGAGATGAATGTGCTGCTGCTTTTAAGTGGCTCTATCACGATTAATGATAAAATGGAAATCATTCCGATGAAAGAAGGTAAAGCTGTTGTTTTAAACCCTAACAAATAGACCATGTCTAGATTTATCGAGGTAATAAGTTTTCTTTACCGTGCTACCTACATACAAAGAGAGAAATATAATAATAACTTCCATGGCAAGTGGAATTTACACGTGCGTGTAGAACATTATTCAATGTTTGAAACTTGTTGGGAGTTGATGAATAACACTGTGTTATAGTGAGTCTCAAGGTACTCCACAGAACGCATAATCTTATTAACAGAACTATTTGTTTACATTGTAGGTATAAGCCAATATGTGGGAAGTCTGATGGATTTGTGTTTGTATTACATTCGTTACTGTTTTGAACGTAATCATGGAAAAAAGTCCTTCGAAATTTTAACGTACATATATACATACAGGTTTCCTGATTTTTTGGAAATTCTTCAGTCATATTGTCGTATTTTTCTTATATGATTCAGTATCCGGTCAGTTGTACATTATTTAACACATTTAACACAGGGTCTTATTGGGTCAATTTTATTCTTCATCTCCGACTATCTTGTCATTGCTCAATTATGTATGTATGTTCAGAGCGCTAATCTAAAACATATAGTTTTCCTCTTTAATTGAAATTCACTTCTAACATCATCCAATAAGACTGCTACTTCATCTCAAATTTACAGAAAATAAAAACAATTACCACAGAAAGGCCTTATATGCACGATCCTCTTAACAATATTGTCAAAAAACGGGCGATCAAGATTAAGCACACGCTTTTCTTTACATGTCCACATATTTTTATATACATAGATCTCAAAATAAAACTTTATCTGTGTATGTGCTCATGACTGACTTCATCAAAGTGATTCTGCAATCATCTGAAGACTCGTTAACCAGACCAATCTCTGTAATTGCGCAGTTAAAATAAAAACCGGCAAGACCTTGCCTTAAGTTAAAACCATTTCAATTCGAAGCAGACTTTAAGCAAATTCATAATGAAGTAGAAAACCCCTTCCCACCGAGGGGAATTTAAGAAATAAGAAATAAATAAACAATATCAAATACAATCCAAATGAGTGTTAGATTGAAATCATTATAATCCACTTCATGCTTGGTTCCAGATTTCTTTTCATTTTATTAGTAGGTATCTCGGTTTTCAATTTTTGGCATTTTTTTTTTTTTTAATTTAAAAAGGAATTAAACACCAAACAACACTAAGAAATTCCATGGATTTATACATATTTTTAGTGTTTCTGAAATGTATATACATACATATGTAGATGTGTTGAGTGAGAGACAAAACGAAAACAATAATCTATATACGAGTATTCCTATATTAGCCAATCCATTAGCAAGTGGCTAACATTATGGCGAACAACATGTCTCTTTCGTTTTTTTATCTCAGACATCCATAGAAAGACAGACAGAATTTAAGACGCAATAACTATCTGGATTCTGTGTAGGCCTATCATAGTGTTTACATTCTTCATAGGTTGCGATTCCATTTTTTCGTAGAAGTATGAGTATTCATTCATACGAGTATGACAATACCCAAAAGAAACATTTAGAAATCGCGCTGAGATAGATACTTATGCAGAAATATTTGCACAAGTGATAGGAGTAGTAGAAGAAAAAATAAAAAATAAAAACGGGGGTGTAGTCATCTTTTATCTATAAACGTGTTTGTTAATTTTTATTTATTTTTTTTTAACTTTATGCAAATGCGTAACAGGCAAAAAACCGGAACATTGTTTGCCAACAAATTTTTTGAACACGAGGAAGGCAAAAGAACAACTTTCTGGTGGATAAATTCATATCGATGTTTTATCCATGTTTTTTGTCTTCGTGCTCATGTAATCAAATTAATTTCTGTAGGTTCTGCATCGATGGGCGTATTTTTCTACCGCGTGTATAAAAACATGAAAAAGAAAAAAAAAATTTAACGTTATAATTCAATTTTTTTTAATGCATTGCTCTTTCTACCTTTTTTGAGATTTTTGTTTTGTTTCTTCTTTTTCGCCAATCCAAATTTATCAAGGCTATAGCAGAATAATACCTGAAAAAAAAAATACGTTCTAATCAATATTCAAATATCGTAAAGTTACAGTTGTGTTTGAGAGAATATAAAAAAAATATTTAAAAATTTCTACACGATCCATGATAAATAAACACAAATACGTATACATATGTATCTACATATGCAAACATATCATATTGATCGAATAAAGTGGAATGTGTTTTTTTTTTGGTTTTTGTATAAGAAGGCGTGTGGATGAATTTATTATAATTTTAAAGGGTAAACAGCTTTTCTTGCTTATGTGTTTGTGCACCCGGAATTTCTACGAGTTGAGCTTCGGAAATTTTTTAAAAACTCGTAATTTAGTTTAGTTTCTCTCATATCCACCAGAAATTTCTAAATAAAGACGATACCATAAATAAATCACACAAACACCAAGAATACCAAAACAACCAACGTTAATTCAACTCTTGAAACGTTATTTTAACAATTTTACGTACCATAACCATACAATAAACAATAACAATAAATTAACCCTCAAAGCGAAGTGTGCTAAAGAAACAATTAAGTTAATTTTCCAAATAATTTGTCACCCCATATATAATGTTTCTCCTGTGTGGCATGATACTATCCCCATATGTATGTAGAGTACTACTCGTTTTATATATGTACATTTACGCTCATATTGTTTGCATTCCATGCGCTAAGATACAAGCATGTGTGAATATTGATATTCAAAATGTGCGAAGATACATGCATGTATGAACGAATATGTTTGGCGGGGTATTCCCGTACAAATTACTCCCACACTACCACTTAAAACCAAGCCATCAAGTCATTATGCCATCAAAATAATTTTCCATACCTTGCTCATAATTTCACTCCCAACATTTGTTATCGCCCATCTACCCTCAATTTAGCTGGACGGTTTTTGTAGAGAAAATTGACGTAAAAACTCTGTGTGTTGGATCATCTTACATGGTTATGATGCAATTTAATATTTCTTGTCACCTGAGCAAACGTTGTTTCATTAATAACAAATCAAAGACCAAAATCTACCACCCGAAACCATAACCACCTCCTAAATGTAACCATAAGTGTTTCCATTGTGTTGTAAATCATCACAATGGCTTGAGGTTTTGTTGTGCTGAAATTTTAAGACCAAGTTTCGCATAATACATACTACGTATGTATATGTATCCAAACGTCGTTAGAAGCCGTAGTTTAAACGGTTTTATTACCAATTTTCTGAAAAGGCCAGAGGTAGAGTCTACCCTTTCCAATTCGAATTAAAGGGGGTGATCTAAAGGGTAATGGAACAATTGTATAGCCTGGAAATGGATGTTGATGGATTAAATTGCATACCAAACTATCCACCTGGGATGCATACATATAGATATATATAGAAATTGTACTCACACACATATGCGCATTGCACACGAAGGATTCATAAAATTCTAGTTTAATTGCATTCCATTAGGGGGTAGAAGAGAAGTGAAGAGAAATAGCCAAAAGGGAAGCAAAGAAATAAGGTTTCCCATAGATACGGGGTACAAAAGCATATTTCGTTAGATACTCTATCTCTGGAAATGGACTACATTTTTTGCTATTTGGGTACGATGTGCTTTCGCTGCTGGCATATAAAATCTATGCGTTTTTTTAATTTCTTTTTATTCTAGTTAAATCACAACAATTTAGTACACAAAATGAGATTTAGTACCGAAAATGTGATTTTAGTTTCCATTTTATGTGAAAAACCATTCGGGCAATGAATGTTAATTGCTAGAATGCCTGCGGATAAATTAATTGGTTCCATGAAATGTAATGGGAACTAGGCTATGGGATTTGAGGTTAAAGTATTTAACTATGAAATTGTTTAAATAGAATTCGGTTTTACGTATTTAGAAAAAGACCAGCATTAGGCTTCGTATCCTAGACAAATCCAGATCTGATCTATGTTCTGGATATTAACATCAAGCTTGAAATGACTGCAGACGATTTGATACACCAAACGACGTTGATCAAATTGAGCAATCGTACAATATTTTGATTGAAAAACTCCCTCACTTGCATCACTCTCTTGAAATGGAAAAACGTGTTACTGTCATTGTGATTAAAATTTAAGATCTACACTAACTGGACGTTCTTAAATACACTCTTTCTTTTGTTTGGCTTTCTGTTTAAATAACCAGTATCTTCACTAAGTCTTTATAAGTCTCAACCACAAAATTTACACAACAACCACCTCTGCAATGCCACAAAAAGCACACAGAACCTCTATCACTGTCTTCTACAATTCCTAAATAATGCAATCCGAAAACCCTGAAACCAATTGTGTGCTTGGTTGTATTTTTTTTTTTGTGCATATAAATCATTCTCCACTTTGCCAAAGCCGCAGCAGAGAACTTTCAAACACGAACCGATGCCGAAACCTAAACTGATGTTCTGTTTCTGAATTCCTAAAAACGTAAATCCGCCCACGACATTACAAGCAGGGAGAAATGTCATCGACGAAGTATAAGGAACGAACCATTCAAAGCATTCAGAGCAGAGCCACTACTCGTATTCGCATCCGTTTTGTACGAGTACATGCAACATTTAAGTTTTTTTTGCAAGTATAGGACTTAAAATCGGAAACTAAATAGAAACCCTACAACTTTAATCCCAGAAACTCATAGCAAATTCCAATATCAATGCTTTCACGGACACAAGAAAAAAAAATATAAGCGAGAACTCAGAGCTGCATAGCCTGGTATAAAGTGCTTGTTATACTCGTACTCATACCTTAGCCAGCCATATTGATTGTGGTTTCCAAGTTTTTTTTCTCGCCATACAACCACAAAGAGCTTATTGATCCAAATCACCAATTCAGCATACTCGAGCCAATGCATGTGCCAAAGAAGATTAGGTGAATCTATATCGCCTACAAACAGCCACCTACAGGGAATCACCTGCCAGGGAGGGAAGTTCAAATTCCTCCTTCCTGGTCTTGTATAGATATGTATTCACTGCTGCCATCAATATAGGATGGCTGACATTGCCATGGGCATTATTAGTGGTTCCATATTCAAAGCCCCTCGTTGTTGTTTAGCCTTTTTCTTCCTCTGGAGACACAAAGGAAGGCATCCAAGGAGCTGATTCGAGATATTAAACAACTACGAGTAACTCCTTGAGGAAGAGAAAAATCAATTTTGTACCGAAAAGCTTTGCTATAATGGAATCTAGACAGTTGGTGATAGTTTCTTTTTTCTTTTCTGAAAATAAAATAAAAATAAAAAAGAAAAGCAAAAATCAAATATTCAAGAAAACGAATGTGGTTGGGGGAGGTGTAAAGGAAGGAAAATAAAATAACACTAATGCTGGTGAGAAGATATCCTTTCCAATTGTGTTTGTTTTTTTTTTTTTTTTTTTCTATCTCTTTGCCTCTGATGGAGATAGATAGTTGGCAATGATTATAAAGAACTAATGGTAGAACACAATGGAAATTTCACTTTTCATTATTCCATACTGAAGTGCTCGTATTTTGTTCTTCTTTCTAGCAATTTCTCACGTTTTCTTACAATTTCTAAGCTTTAAGGGATCTCTCCAGTACACAACAAGGAGATAGGATTAATTAATACTTGCTTCCGCGCTTTTACGATAATTGAATAGGAGCAAAGTTTCTTGTTCTTCTTTCTTTAATGGCCCATCCTTAGGAAAAATTAGTGTGAGTGGAAGACAGTAATGATAGAGGATTAATGAAGAAAATTTATATACAAAGCTACGGGAGGAGAAAAAAAAATTGGAGCAGAAAATTGGCTCATCACTTTTTATTGTTGCCAAATTTAAGAAAAGGGTTGTCCTTATACGTAGAATGGATACGCTTTCAATGCACTGACACTGACATTTTGTTTGGTTCTCTCTCGGTTGGGGGATACGATATAAATGTGATGGTTGAAGCATGCAAAAAAGTTAATCAAAAACAAATTATAAATACAGACTCTGAAGATAATCTGTTTTTCTTTCTAAAATTAGATATAAGAATGTTTATGTTGTAAAAAAAAAGGAACATGGAAAACTCTTTAAGAATTGTGACCCTTGAAAAGTCATTGAAGCATAAAAAACGGACAGAAACAGATTTTTGGGGAAAAGGATAAAGTAACAAATTAGTTGTCAAATTTATTTCAAAAGGGATTTTTAGTAGGTGGGAATAATTTCTGAATATTTGTCTTTTTTATAGATAGATATTGTGAAATGAATCTACATATTCACACTATGGATGGGGTGATTTTATTTTCTTTCATAGCACCCCTTGCATCCACCAGATTTAAATGAAGTACATCACTAATGAGAATACATATTAAGAAATATTTTCTTCTTCTTAATATGTACTCGTAGAAAAGGCGAAATAGAGAAGTTTTGAGAATTTCACTTTTAAATTATTTCTCAACATTTCAAACAATCTGATACATCATTTCGGTCAGCGTTCACAATACGCGATTGATTTGATTGCGATGCGCTATATTAATTCCTACGATGTCATCGGCGCTGATACGATACTTTTTTTTTAACTTCTTTTAGTGACCTCCCTAAGTATTGATTTATCCCTTAAAAACTTCAGTTTTTAATGCTTACGACCCATTTGAATCACTTCAGAAACACCGTTTTTCAGGATAGACAAACACTTCATATGTGGCCATCGTTAATTTCACAACAGAACATTGCAAACCCAATTCATAGGGCAAATTTCACAAATATTTTGATGCAATTTCACGGAGTTAGTTAGTGTCCCAAGAGAACCATAAAATGGGGAAATTGCTGATCCAAATTTCAGGCTGAAAACCGGAATTTGAAAATTAGAACTAATTTAAGTTAATGGAAATGATCGGAGTTCATTTCGGAGTGCGGCATCACCAATTTTTGCTATCCAAAATCTCTATAATGTGTTTTAAAATCTAATGATTTGAAGCCGTGCGCAAATTGTCTCTTACTACTTCAGGGTATGTATCAAATACCTATTCCATAATGAATGTTCAACCACTAAATTCCATCATCGGTATTTTCATGGCAACTTATCCTTGTCGGTGGTATGGAACACAAATTTTATTTTATGGCTAGATGGCGATAACGTTTAATTTTGATCTCAAAAACTGACGTCTATCTAGTGAAAAAGCTCATCGTTGCCCACCTGTTACGCAGTTAACTTTTGTTGATAAAGTATTAGGACTTTCAAAGGCATCAATTCATTTTTGGAAAAAAATTAAAAAAAATATAACCATAAATAGCATCTCGAAATGAACACTTTGCACAAAAGATATGAATCTAGCTTGTAGGAAAACAAAAAAGGAATTTCTTTTGCGACATCACAGTACGATGGATTGTTAAAGTGACAGAAAGGATTCCAAATATCGCAGTCACAGGTTTTCACATTGCCGAAAGAAACATTTTAAAATGTTCGTTTTTATCTCAGAGATGCTAGAAGTATGATAGATACGAGTGTATAAGAGTATCACAGATATGAAAACCAAGCGGATGCAAAAGAAAAAAAAAAGGCAGATACCTTTAGAAGCAAAATGGTGAATGCATTGAGTGTTCAGAATTACATTTCTCGGTAAAGGCGCGTAATTTAATTTCAATGCACTTTACGAAAATGAACACAAAGATGTGGACTCGGTTAGCAACAAAGGATAGATCCTTTTGTGGAATTTGATAATAGTCCATTTTCATAGAGATAAGAAACAAAAATACGTTTCTATCTGCGGGAGAAAAACTTCCCTCCAAGTTAAGCTAATGAACACGAAATCATCCCTTCCTTAAAAAAGTTTTCTTTGAAACAAAGAGGACAAAAGCAAAAAAAAAAAGAAAAACACACAACAGTCACGTACATCAAATCACTTGGGTGGTTTCATTTCCCCCAAACTAATTACGAATAAACTACAATATGTATGTGTCTTCCCTGATGATAAGTTGAGTCTTTCCTAATTATTTATAGTCCCAAACCAATCCAAGATACTTTTGGCTTTTGTACGAGTTGGATTTCCTTTCATTTTCCTTTTCATTACATCTTCTCTGATGCGTGTAATAGAATATTAGGCCATGTGTCAGGAACCGGAAATTTACAATCACCACTTTTTTTTCTCTTTTTTCATGTAGGTATTGTATATATCCTCCTGTGTCTTTATTTTTTGTATAAGTTTCATCATATCCATCATCAATTGACCTCTAGAATTTTTTTCAAATGAATTTTGGCACATTCGGAAGCCCATTACTGATGTATCTTTTATATACAAAATTGATTTTTTATTCGCTTCCATTTCCTGTTCTAGATACGAAGAGAGCGCTTGTTTTTTTTTCTGTTTTATATAAAAAAAAGTTCATGACCAAAATCACTACAAAACGTAGCCTTGTTCTCTGGATTTAAGTTTGGATCATTACATCTTTTGGCGACAAGCCCCAAAAAAATTAAAAAAAAAAATTTAATCACAGAAATGCAAAATATAAATTTCACTTTTCTTGGCACGATTATATGTACGAGTAGGTACAAGTATATTCATTTAATTCTCAATTATAAAGAAAAAATTAAATAGAAAATTGGGAAAAAATCAATGTCATGTGGCCTGAGTTCATAGAAAGTGCCAATGTCTATAAGGCTTCATAAGGTGAATATTCAACAGCAAGCAGATATTAATTGGCTCCCACTGCAATGCAAGTTTTAGCGATTTTTGAATTACTTTATTAGGTCACTTGCATCACTTTTAATAAGGGTTTGCATACGTATGTATTTTTTTTTCTGTGCTGAGTTGCAGTTTTCAATTGAAGGCAAACAAAATAGCGAAAATGATGATTTCATCGATTGCTTTAGGGGTTATTGATTTTTTTAGTTGCATTTGCACTGTGTACGTAGATGAGTTTTTTTTTAGTGGAATTTGCATTTTGTTATACGACTTCCCTCTGAACTTAGGGAAGACGTGTTTCTTATATTTACGGTCTGAAAGTGCAATCCTATTCATATTGTTTATGGGCATTCTAGGTTCACAAATGGTACAGAAAGGCTCATAAGGGGGAATGGGTGGATTTATGGATTAATTTAGAAAATCGGCGCTTAATTTCTTTTTTAATTAGCACTGTGTAATCCTTGACTTTATTGATTGTCCCTTCGAGTCATTGAATGATTTATATTTTCTTATGCAATGTGTAGGATTGATATGATGCTGATTCATAGTAAATGAATGCACATTTTTATTTGCACTGATTTGAATAAAAATAAAAGCAAGCTGCATGGGTCTCTTATCGTTGATTTCTGGGAACAACAACCTATTTGTGGTTAACCTTTAAGGGCATCTTTGGTGAAAAAAATATATAATTTTATAATTGACGTGCTAATTAAATTGATGTTAACAATTTGTTAAGAGATAATGAGAGAATGACCAGCGAATGTACCGGGGTTCAAAGTTATCACGTGGTGGCTTTTGATAAATATGTGACGGAGACGTTTAATTGTCTATATAAACACAGAGTAACATCATTCTTAGTAGTTTTGAAAGATTTTTAGAAATAAATGTCATGGATTAATATAAAAATCCTAAGAACTTTCTCAAGTGTATCTATGTATTACTTATGTTCTGGTCAAATACTCGTACATACTAAACTCTCTCCTCAGACTGTTAATTACTAAAAATCTTTCTATAATCAAGTTCCAAAGTGTATCACTTTTCCTATGATATTAAAATGAATTTTCCGTCCTACGCTATCAAAATTTCTTCTTGCTAATACGGTTTCAGGTTTTTTTGTTTTCTCTCAATTGACATTCCCTCGACGCTTTATGCATTTAAAAATTATGTGCAGGCATGGCAAAATTTCAAACCAACGTACTTGTATTCTAACCAGCTAAAACACTCCTCTAAAGGGGTTGTTCGGCTTTAAAAGAAATGCCTTTAACACAATTCAATCCTTAATCCTTGCGGTCTCGCACTCTCTAACTGAAAAACAAAAACCTTAACGCATTTAACAATATATAGTACATTTCCATTTCGACGAATTTGAATCCTTTTCATGGAAATTTTCTTCACCAACATTAAATGCAATTCCCATTCCAGTCAGAGTCCTATTTTTACTGTTGCTGCGCTGCCTCGCCCGAAAACGCTGTTGAAAATAAAATCTCCTTAAAGTGCGCTAAAATGTTACGCCCTAATGATTACACATTTGGTATCTCCATAGCCGACCTCTTTTAATGTTTTCAAACTCCTGTTTTGTATTATATTTATGTGGTGTGCAATGTGGATGTCTTGTGTCTTGGGAAAATGTTTTGCATATCGTTTTTGCATCTGTTAGATGTATGATGTGCATATAACAAGAGACCCATAGTATCTAGTAACTGAGACGAAAACTTATTTCTCGATTGACACTACCGTTGCTGGTTTTCGTTTGTTTTCGGGGTCGGTTTTCCTGGCATTGGGTTAAACTTTTATACCCATTTATCTAGACTATGTATATGTATATACGTGCATGCTTATACAAATTACGAGTATATGACATACAGTCAGAATCACCAAATTCAGGATTATTTTAGTTTTTATTTGTGGATAATGAAAGAAAAAAATTAGTAAAGTACTCGTAACATCATTTTCAAAAGATCACATGAAAATAATTTTGACCACTTTTCAACATTTTCAAATTTTGTTGAACTCTTTAACTCTTTCCTTTGCAAATCATTCCAATTAAGAAAACAAAATAAATCCCTTTTGTTTGTTATTTCATATTGTCTCATTGAATGAGGAAATTGATTTTCACTTTATCAACTAAAAATCGAAAGCGAAAAACCAATTTGTGGGCCAATATAGATCAATGGCTGAACATTTACGTATTCTGTACCTCGGTGGACATAGTTTCATTTTCCAATTTAAATGGAGTTTGCATTCCTCTTTTCTCTGCGCACTGGAAGCTGCGGTAATGAAGTGCAATTCAGTTCAATTAATTATGGAAAAAAAACTTAAATTAACAAAAAAAAAAATGTTACTACAACTTAATAATGGTTCGGGAAAAATTAATTTGTTAGCCAACAAAAGATGTCTGCACTGGGGTTGGTCAGACAGCAAGCAATTCTGTGATATACACTAATGGGAAAGTATTTGTGGAATTGGTTTTAAAGGAAAATGTCATGAGTTACGTGGCATTGTTTTCAGTTTTTCGCTCTACTTTTTAAGTGGGCGAGATTTAAAGTTAAATACTTGTCACTGGTGATGTTGGTCACCACCTTACGCTATCGGTTTTGGACACGTTAATGATATCTGAATTACTCGTATAGAGGCACTTAGCTGATATTTTCATACATATATATGTATCTTCTTTTCATAATGTTGAAAAGTTTGAAAAAATCAATCTTAACCGACTCTGAATATACATACATAGGTATTTTCACAGGGCTCGTTATCATATGGTACTTTATTGCAAAATATGTGTCAAACCTCCAATTAAGTAAAATAAATAAATTGACGCGGGATAAAAATAACCCCCTATGACACATTTGTGTGTTTTAAATTACTTCTTCTTTTCGAAACAGTTAAGCAAAGGTATAATAATTAGATCCGGTTTAAAATATACTTATATCACACATTCCAGAGCACTTTAACTATCGTTCCTGAGTTAGAAACAGATCAATTGGACACTTATTTCTAATTAAAGTTATGCTGCAAATACAATTGATTGGCTGCTACAATTCGAATGTTGATAAGTCTCTATCGTTGACCACACTTTGTCTAAGATAATCAGTTCTTATCGTAATATCTCATTCTAAACTCTTATCTAACAATTATAAATAATTAGTATTACTGTTAGTAAGTATCTCATGCGTAATCGAGTCATACTTTGAAAAACGGAAAACGATACGGATACTGAATCACTCAGGTTGTAATATTGAGTACTGATTAGTTGGACGTGGAATAACTTGCAAAATTTAAACTGTGACTTATCTATTAGTACTAGTAGCCCGAATGGATATTTATTTCAGCTTTCATCTCGTGACTAATGACCACAGTATAGGTGAAATGTTAAATCAGAGACAATTGTACTTTTTATTAATTTTCAAAATCCGCAGATACAAGAGACCTTAATCGATATTATTGTTTGTTTTTAATTTTATTAACATTATATGACCATTAGAGACTTATAAGTTTTTTCACTTCTCTCTCTTTTCAGGTGAGTACGTCTCGACATTGAAAATGCAAGTAAACCTCATGCATATTAGGCTAACATCTAACTTGTCAATAGAAAATGTCCAGGAATGGCATCTTATAGTTCGCTCAAAGCATGTTTAACTTTTTGTATTTCAACAGTGTGTATGTTATATTGTATTGTATATCAATCCAATTCACGTATGAAACGTTTCCCCTTCTACTCGTTTGACTCAAATTTATTGGGACCAACAACACAACGACGACGAGTTTTTTCTTAACAGGATGATGTTGTGCAGAGAGTCACGTATTTTTGTTTTGTTTTCAGATGAGACTTATGATAGTTTGTGTATCTGAACGAACGTATTATAAATATTGTACAAGTATCTTTTCGCTTAATCATCCTTCAATTGCAGTATTTTCTGTGTGTTTTTTTTTAACTCAAAACATCTTTCAAGATCTGTGATATTCAAGTGAATTTGAACTTTAGACTTTCGCATCATCAACATTATTCAATCGTTGCATCAGAAATAAAGTAAAAAAAAAAAACACATCCAACAGAGAGACTTTTGTGACTCGACAGAAAAAATGTAAATCCATGATTTATTGTTGTAATTTGATGTAAAAGTCATGAAATACTCGTAGCATTACGATTTACATTGCTACTTGCATACACGCAAACCATTTGACATTGCAACTGATTGGTTTATGTTGCTGCTTTTTTGCAAGTAATTTTCCGTAGATGGTATCCGTAAAGTAAGCAATCAGAGCGGTCAGTTACGAAATAACCACAATAATCCGGGAAGAGTAGATGATTTTGATCGTTACTCCCCGATGACGAGTTAATGAGATATAATTTTGCATTCACCTGTAGAAGAAGTCTGTCTGTAAATGATTTGCGGTTTAATTATATTGCAGTTGCGGTTAAAAGGTGGATTCGAATTGGAATGTCGTTACAAACTCTGTCATGCGGGTTGTATAATAAATGGCAGTGATTTTTATTTTTATTAGAATTTAACTTGCTCAACAGGTTTGAAGTCAGAGTTGAATGTTAATTTGTTCAAATATTCATAAGATCTGTACGGGTAGAAATATAAAATTGCATGATTTAGTGACAGATCGTGGATGATTGATTATGCTCTGTGAGTTTGCGACAATTTTGACACTATTCGTTATATTTTAACTTGTCTATAATAATACGGTGCACAGAGTCACTTATTCAAATTTTTGTCGGCTTTGTTATATTAAAACTTGTTGAACTAAATGCAAGAATGACGTTAATTTATTCAAATTAGCGACGAGATGTCCAAGACTCCACTTCTAAGGGTGCATAAATACATCAGCCCATAGAAAGAATACTAATAAGCTATTTTTAGACAGCAATTTCTTTAAATTTTTACATGAAATTACAATTAATGAAATTATTATGAAATAGAATAGGATTTAAAATTCGAAGCTACATGCGGTATCGCAACACCCGATTTCATAAGATTCCAAACCTCAAAAAAAAAAAAAAACCTAAGCGATTTTCATCTCACCACAAAGGAAAAAAAGGAGAAGCCCTTTTTCATTTTCCCTAAAATATTCAATCGAATCTTCTCTAACCTGAAAGATTTTTAGTTTATTTTTTTTTTTCTGGGAAATCTTCAACAGAAAAGAAATACACTCCTGTGTATGAGTGAATACTTGCAAGCTTGTAAGCTTGTACTATACATGATTTCCTCGTCGACATTTTTTTCCCTTAAATTTTCCTTCTACATCTCCCATAATGAAAATAAACCAAATTTTCAAACTGTACCTAAATTTATTGGCAAGTGTTTATGGATGTATGTAAAATAAATTGCTTTTCCATTATTACCAATATTTTCCCTCTCTTAAACCAATTTTTGGAATTTTCCATCAGCAAGTGGGTGTGTAGAGGAAAAGGAAATTTTTGCTTCGTTTAGGATAACATTGTTATTCATTTTAAATTGAAGATCGATTATTTCTTTAGAAATTATGGAAAATATCATCTTTCAAAGAAGAAAAAAAAAATACATTCAGGATTATTCGGAAATCTGTCAGAGATATGATGCTGAGAGCAGATAGGTATTTGGGTTTGATTGAAGGTAAAGTTAACCAAAGTGTTTTAAGTGATGTACGAGTATGTAGAACCTTATAATTCTTCAGTCATAGCTTAGACTTCGTTTTCCTTTCAGAATTTTTTTGTTTTTTTTTTTCCAAAATTTTAAAATAGCTTTTTGAAAACCAAACCCACTGAAAATGTCGAAAACTTTTCTCGCTGTGGGAACTTATAGTCATTTATTTCAACACTCAAATTTATTCAAACAAGTTGCAGTTTCGCGTTTCTTTTTCTGGTCCGGTAATGACAGTTGGGAATTTGACTTTATGAAACAGAGGACACTTAAAAAGTTGTGGAGATATATTCTGCCAGTAGTGTCATCGAATCTCATTTCTAGTCTTTTGTTTTTGCCGCGTAAACTTTGGAGTGATAGATAAACCAGATGGATGGATTTTTTTTAATACAAACATAAGGCCGACCATGTCCCTTGTAATGGTTGACTTTCTGACTTCTTACGAAACAGATTCTTTCAAAACAATGTTAGTCTTTACCCCAATGTACTGTATTCGTATAGCGACTGTCCCTCTGTATTGATTTTGTGCAAATATAATTATTTCTCTTCCATTGCTTGTGTATCTAACAAATGAGAAGTAAAGCTTTTATAGTTTTTTTTTTTTTCTTTTTGTCTAGTACACATTTTGGCGGTTTTGCTTCGCTATACTATTCGCAGTCGACGAGTATTTCTTTGCTTTGCTGCTTTTTTTTTTATTTTATTTTAGTTGTTGGCTTTGGGTTTGGTCGGTCAAATTGTGGACTTTGAACGGTGTTCATAAATTTTATTTCTAATGTTTGCAATAGATACACAAATATACAGATACAGGCATGTATTTGAAATGGCAATGGATTGGTTTGGGGGGTGCGCTGTGTTGAATGTGGTGTAACAAGAAATTAAGTTTTAGCGGTTTGAGTTTTCATTTATTATTGTCTACCTTTAAACGATTACCACAGATTTCCTTAACATGACTTATAATTTGCTTGAACCCCCATAGCACGTGGCTGCTCTAAATAATGGAATATGTACACTAGGATATTTTTATTAGGTATTGTTTTATTTTTAGTTGTCACTGGGTTGTAAAATTAAATAATTTGTACTAGTCTGATTGTTGATTGATCATTATAAACGGCTATAATAAATGTGATTCATTTAAGAAAACACTCTTGAGTTTAGTACGTTTATAAGGAGAAGAATATAATTGTTTATTTATGTTTTTTTTTTAGTTGTTTTTTCCATGTAGGTACTCATTATTTAAAATTGTTGATAGCATTAAAGCATAAAACATACCAAAGTGGATGTTGTTACTCAACGTCAAAGAAAAACCTCGCAGACCAATTCTCAACAAAACGGAAAACTATTCTCTTTCAAATTTTGCACAAAAAACAAGGCTTATTACAAAATTACCTGTGAATTCCTTGAAATCCCAAGTAAAAGTTTGTCTCCCATAAAAGCTAGCTCAACAATAGTGGAACCTATTTTACTTTGTCCTTATCTCTATATTTTACACACAAATCAGTCGAAGTGACCGGTATCCGATTGCCTGAATGTATTCCTTCATGGTACATAAAAAGCTTTAGGCCCTTGGAATATGAATTGTAACAAATGAAAGCATGACTTGCAGTCACATTATTTGCTCCAGTACTGGATCTGTAAATCCAAAATATGTAGATTGCCTTGAACATTTATTTACATATACTAAAACTCAGCAGCAATTAACGCGTTGTAGGTCATTGTGATTCATTTCATTGAGTAACGAAAAAGTTTCTGGAAAAAGGGGCTGAAAATTTATGTGGCAGGATGTGGTTTGTCAACGATAATCACCGAAGTGCAGTGTTGGTGTACCCAAATTCGTCTTTCTCTTAAAAATAACGTCATATAAATTATTGTACCTCCACAAAATGATATTAAACCTGAAATTAAAAAAAAAATTGAATTTTGGAAAGGTCTATTTCCGACCAGTTTATCGTTCACTGTTTATATACGGATCAAGTACAATAGACGAAAATAATAATTATCAATGTTCCTTACTTCTTCCATACTCAGTTTCCTTAGATATTCAGCTTATTATAATAGATAAGGGCATACCATATGTACTAGGTTTTCGACCTCACTCTTAATACCACTGTTGCGAATTTGAATGTTCAAAAAATTCAAATTTTAAATTTTGTATTTGGCCTTTTTGTTTATCAATGCCTTCAATCTGTGATGCATTTAACAAACCCATTTAAATTACAAATCTGTGGTCTATACCTAAATCGACTACAACACGAGTGACAATTTAATTGAGGACAAACGGAACGAATTCATTCTCCCAAAATTGAATGAGAATTAAAGCATTTGCACGTGCCATAGAACATTGCCTTTTACGTAAAATTTTGCCGTGCTTATACTATATATATTATATATACAATAATATATTTGAATTAAGTTCATTGCAGTTTCAAGACGTAAGGCATTCTATAAATTATCTCAACTATTTGTAGAAATTTAAAATTGTCTAGAGATTTAATTTTCTTTATTTTTTTTTTTAATTAAAATTTATTTGCTTAGTTTTCCCCCACCTCAATTTGTTACTTTGTCTTATTGTATGATACTGCATCCCCCTACTCTGAGTATCTGTCTGTGTATCGCTCTGAGTAATCGTTTGGCATTTAATAAATCCACAATATCCGCTTTGTGTGAGCAAATAAAAATTAATTTTTTTTTTCTCCCATTTGCGGTTACTTATGTAGGTATGTATTTTTTTTTTAAATGAAAAGATATTTATAATGAAATTCCTTACATGACGTAAACAAGATGGAAATTTAATTCACTTTTTCTTCGTAGCTGTTTGCACAGGGATATTAAAAAAAATTAAAAATAAATATGCTGCAAGCGTTAAGAAAAATATACTATACATCTGCAATCCAAGTCATCTCAAGGTATTTACGAGTATCTTAGGACTCCAAGGACTGGGATTATAAACACAAAACAAAATGGACCTTGATTGAGTAAATTAACTTTCACTCATTTATTTTTTAATAACAAACTCTTCAAAAAAAAAAAACAAAAAAAAAACAAGACAGGCCCATTCTGATCTATCTTTGTAAAAACACATCTCTGAAAAGATACTCACGAATCTGTGATTCGTTTTGTAGGATTGATTTTCTATTTATCAGTGCCCCCAGAAAGTGCATATCTTACTTGTCGGCGCATTTTTACAAGAGAATTCCATGTGTTGAAGATACAGATCCAAATGTCAAGTCATGATGACAAGACAACAGCAACGGCAAAGGCTTAACCACAAAATGTTTGGTTACATTTGCTGTTTGTATTTTTATTTCTTACATCTTTTGCTCTTTCGTCGGAGTTTCTTATTTTGATTCTTGTATTTGTATTATTATTTTTTCTTTTCTTTTTCACGTTTCGTTTTTTTGTTATTTTTGTTTATTATCATCCGTGGCTGGTTTCGTTTCTGTGAGTTGGCTTGGGTTTGCCTGTGCAGTTTGCACCGCGTCAAATGAACAATTTTATGGCACGTGCTCACCGAGTGATCACACAAAAACACGAAAGTGTTCCTCTGTTGTTTGGTTTTGAGTTTTTAGAGAAGGAGCGGAGTAGAACAAGGGGTGTATATCGTTATAGTTGTTTTTGGAAACGAGCAAGGCGTTTAAAGCTTGTTGTGCTGGCGTTCAGTAGTGGGAATTTTTATTTTTATTTTATTTCTTTTCCACAGCTGGGGGCACTGCAACAGAGGAATAGATTCCACTTGCGGATAGGATTTTTATTTATTTATTTTTTTTTTTGAGGAGTATTCCCTTCTGTTATGGATACGAATTGCTACACATTAAAGCATTGACTCTGGCAACTAGTATATTCCGTTGCTTTGGGATGAGTTTTGTAGATAGGAGGACTAACTTACTCTTCCCTCAAGTTGCATTTAAATTTGTATCTACAATATTTTTGACGATTTTTGAAAGCTGACAGTGAATGCTATTTTCAGTTTATTCCGTTGGTGGAAGTGTAATTTAAAATTTTTGTAAGTTAAGTGAAAACTTTTCCATATGAAGAAAGAAAGATACTTAGAGTGATGTCATTGGTGGAATTTTTTGACAGTAAGAAAATGATTAAATCAGAATTATGTATGTCTGTGGATATCCTAAAAATAAGAATTAAATTGTGGGACGTCATTTAAAACAAGCCTTATACTTATAGTTGAAGCTTTTTGAAACAAAACAAATCAGTTATAAATCATGTAGGTGCAATCACTTCCAACCAAACTTCAGTAATTTAAATTCGCGTCATAAAAATCGGTGGCTAAATAAAATCGTCCGTGCCAGGGATCTTTGCTTTCACAAAATTGATTTTACTCTCTTGACTTTATTCCAGATACCATCACGAAAATATGGTCACCTTCACCTTGTTCATTATTTCAGCAGTATTGTTTCCTGTATATTAAATTAATTTAATTAAATCCAAATATAGCACAAAGGTGTTAAATGTAATACCTATGACATATAGATACATACATACATCTGTACACGTAGTTACCGAAATAATTTTGTCTTTTTCTCCGTCAATGTTAATACATTATAGCAATCGTAGGTGTACATGTACATGTCAGCTTCTCAATCATAATTAATCCTTGGGTTTCCTGTCTTAAACTGATAATCATCATTAATTTTAGGCAACGGAAGCATACGAGTATGTGCTGTTTTTTTGTTGAATTGTTATTATAAAACCCGTTTCACGAAATCCATCTAAGCTTAATTACATTTCTCTCCTACGCATATTCAAAAGGTAAACAAAAATACGAATCCTTTTCCTGCTTCCTCACTGTAAACCAATTAATCTTCAACAATTCACTGTAATAAGCTCCTTTAGAGACCGTAGTCAAATTAAAAAAAAAAAAAAAATGGATCCTGGTTGACCAACACCCAAGGCCCAGACACATGACCCTTTTCAGATCAAACAAAAAAAAGGAATTAGCACTTTTTTTCAACCACAAAAAGGCCACTCAGTTCACAAACAGATGTGAAACAGATGCATATGAGTATGTGCGTATGAGTGCGTGGTAGTACCGCACCCACTTATTCGATTTCGTATACTACACATGCAACCAAAATATACAAAGGTACGTACGTATTTAAGTAAATGCCTACACGCATATAAATATATATTCGATTCACATTACGACTCACGAATTTCATATTATTCGCTTGAATACAAATGTAAATATTTCCAATAATAAAAAAAAATAAAAAGCTAGTATTATCTGTACCGTCCGTACCTAGTCGTTCTTCTTTCCTCACCTGTCTAATTTATGTAAAAAGTTGTCGATTCTGCATGCAATGAAGTAGCAGCAATCAAACTCACACAATATACACGATCACGAATCCGATCACTCTTGAGTCCAAGGTTCAATCTTTGTTTGGGTCGCTGTTCAAAGTCCACTTTAAGTTTTCACATTCTCTGTCTGTCACTTAGTTTCGATGAACATGTCTTCTCTTTTCAATTTCATTGTATTGTAAGAGATTTTATCAAAATGAACATTTCAGGTAAAATTTTACATTTCGAAGATACAAATATCTGAAAGCGACTCTCTTCCGTTGGTTTGATTTAAGAGAGACTGCACTGGCGCCGAACAAATGATCTACCGTGTGTCGATCCGTCACAGCGGCGGGTGGCGGCATCTTTTCACAATCGATAAAAGAGATATTCATCACGATCTGAATTTGAAGAATGTTCATATCCATCCTGAAAGTACACATTTAAGAAAAAAAAAATTGCCTACACAAGTGATTTTTGTTTTGCGTGTAATCATGTTTGTAGTGGAATTGGACTTAGGACTCTTGAGATCGATGATCGCCGCCGTTGCTGGGCTAATTTTTCGGTTAAAAATAAGTTTACGGGTTTGCAGTTTTTTTTTTATTCATCACAGCTCACAAATTTAACATCAAAAGATACTCGTACATATATACACACAAAAAAATCTTGTTTACTTTCTGAGAAATGGAAATGCCCGTATTCGGAATGGCTGATGACATTTCAACTGGATATTTGTTATTGCGAACGAGAGTATTTTTAGGAGGAAGGTGATAATATATTTTTGACACAAAATTGAGGTCATTTACAAGTGGATAATGAAATAATTTTAAAAACATATTTACGAGTTTAAGCTTATCCATTTTCACTGGATGACCTTCTACTTCATTAGCTTCGACATGACCTGATTCCCAACAAGGACATGACTTGAAAGCTATTGACATTTATTGTAGGATACTGCCATGGCAGCATCAAAGACATTTAGTAGGTACATACAGTACTGTGTAAAACCTAAGCAACCATCTGGAGTCAGCATTTCATAGTAAATCATTTCAACTTTCTACCCCACCAAATAAAAAGAAATGGATATGTAATGATGTGTAATAGAGTGTATTTTGAAATTCACAACTTTTTATAAAAGTAATAATACTTCAGATTTGAAAAAAACCCAAAAACCAAATTGAGCTGTGCAAAACCTAAACAACTTTTTTAATATTTTGTGTAATATCCTTTATTTTAAATAACAGAGGCGCAACAACGACGCATAGAAGTAATTAACTTTGAAAGTGTATGCTGGGATATATTTTCCCACTCACCTTTCAAAGCATTGAATAGGTGAGACCTGTTGGAAAAGTGTTGTCCAGCGACATGGCTTTAAAGATACGATGCCATTCGGCGGCGGCCACAGTACTTGAAAGATCATCACAGGGTCTCAGATTTCTCGATTTTTTTTTGACTGCCAATAATTTTAAAAGTTCATGACTTAGATTTTTTTTATAATTTTGTGATAACCGACACCACTTGACCTATCATGCGTTTCCAGCTTGACGTTGATTTTTTGGACACCCTGTATATACACTTTTCACAGATATCCTGTACTAATTTTCGAAGTAAATCTAGAAATCTAAATCCATTCTCACTATAAACTTAAGTCGTAAAAAATTAAGTGACAAACGTTTGTTAAGTACAAAGAGCACATGAATAAGTAAGCAAAAGTAACACTATCGCTGAAGTTTCAATCCCTTAACCAATTAAATCTTAAATAGGGGAAAACTGAAATTAAACCAAGCAGCAGAAAATAAAAATTAAGTCAAAAGTAGTGCTACTCAAGTCATAAGTTTAGTCCGCCCTTGGTGGGGTTTAAATGCATAATTTCCTTCTTTTCCTTTGTCAAGTGTTTCGTTAGCCTTAATTTAAAGTCTTTTTTTTTCACTTATAATATTTTAGGAATCCGCTAGAGTGTAAAAAGAAGTGGTTTACTTAACGCCCACAGTAACTGCCTTGAAAAAAAAAAATAAAAATTCTCATTAAAATCTTGAACTGCAGAGTTATATAATTGCACCACCGATTGGTTGGGACTAGATAAAATTATTGCAACTTTGGATTTGGTTTTGCTTTTTACTATGTAGTATGGTGTTTGTGGTGTTTTCTTCTTTTGTTAAAAAGTGAATGGTTGAGGATTAAATGTAATCTGTGGAATCCCTAAATTATGGCCTAGGATAAAAAGATTACTGACCCTGAACTCTGGTTAATTTTTTTTTATCTGGCTTTGAAACTTTTTCATACGTAGGAAATGTTTTTTTCCAGTTCTTTCGTTATCAAAAAATACTACGAGTACATACCTATGTACTTTATAAGTATGTGCATATATTCCACAACTTAGCAGGACTAATTGGCGGATGATTATAAAAAAAAAGCAAGGCATTCATGCTATGCTGTGTGAATTCTCGTCTAAACAGTATTAAAAAAATCTGTCTTGGAATTATTCACCGAGTTTTGGTCCCAGTTCATAACCCCCAAATGGTAACAGAATTTGTCTCTATTAACTACTTACACGGTTTATTCTTACAACGAATTCTGTCTTCAGAACACATTAAATATGATAATGAAAGACTTTATTGTACCGTTTGAGTATAATTTAAGTAAATTTGTTTAATTAAATGCTAAAAATATCTCTCTTATTGTTGATGCAAAGCTGCTTCAAATCAGCTCTAATTCATGTACCCAGCACACATCAATCGATGTGAAACGTGATTTGAATACCAGAAAAACGAATACCCCTGAAAACCATGTTACTATGTGTAGAAAGAGATTTTTAATAAACCCCAGATATATGTACATATGTAGGAATTACATGAGATACTACACAGCAATAAGCTGTACTGATAGTATGATATGAGATATGAAATAGACGATTGTTTTATTAGTTGTGAGGAACTTATTTATGTCCAAATGAACAGGGTACCTACTTCAAAAAGCTCCATGACTCTATTCATTTCGAAATTAAAATTTGAAGTATTTGTTAGTTATCTCATGGATAAACAAACTTTCCTAATTTCTGATAGAGAATTTCTATAGATAGATATGACTACATACATTTAATATAAATTTCAGGCTTAGCATCTCTCTCGCTAATAATATTGCCAATCACAAAATCACACAAAATTCTATTTGTGGTTTCTTTTATTTATTATTTATTTACCATGTGAATTAAATTAAATTACTTTTGAACGTAAATTCCAAACAATAAACTGTAAGAGGAAACGACGCTATTTTCTTTTTGCAGCTTTTACCAATTTATCACTTTCTGAAGGTTCTACCAAATCCATTTAGCTAAATTCACTTGACGGAGAATAAGAAAAATGGAATCAGACTTTTAGCCTTCTTGGCAGGTAAAATAGAATTTACGAGAAACGATGTATCTGTGGTGATTCATTGTTTCTTGTGGTGGAGGTGGTTAGTACAATATTTAGGAATTAAATTAAAACGTGATGGTTGCAACCGTACTGTGGCTTAGTAGAATACTATTTTAGGATATCTATTGATTTTTGCGAATAGTATCTTCCTCACGTATATTAAATGCATCAACGGATGTAACAAGGTTATTTCCTAGTCTGAGGAAAATGGAAAGAAATGATGTTCAAAGTGCTGTAAGTGTACTTTTTTGGAATAGATCAATCTCAGTGAAGAGCTATTGAGTTTGATCTCTTCTGATCATATGGACCCCAAAAACATTACTACTACCAAAGTGTACCTGAATCAATCGGACCTGAATTCATACTTTTACTTCATTGGTGAGTCGTATCCTCAAGTTTATCCCCACCTTATTGCACCAGATATAAGCAGCTAAATAAATCCAACATCCAAAGTTAATTTAATTTTCTGCTCTAAACACAGGCCAACAACCGTGAAAACCGTCACAAAGCGATTACTGTCAAATTTACACTATGTACGAGTATACCTTGCCATTAGATTTATCTTTTTTAAATATTTGAATACAAGCATAGCGAGAGTGTAGAAAAATGAAACTCACATATCATTAAAATGAAAATGAATACCTATGTGCAAAATAAAGAAGAAAAAAAAAATGTCATACTATTTGAAGACGTCCTACCATCATTTTTTGTTCTTTCTCTCTCTCTATTCTCAAGCGCTAACGTTCATTTTGCGTGAATGATTTTTTGCACCTCTTTTCAGCGACACTTTAAAATCATTTTATCTTCAAAAGCTGGACAAAATAGTTCGCCGAATTAAATAAAAAGAAAAAAAAACGAACAAATTTAACTCTCATTTATAAAAATGACTAAGATAATAAGAATGCTTAGTGGGTGCTAGAATGATACCCACAGACAATGACTGTAGTTCTTTAATCTTTCTGACACAAATTGCAGTAAATACTTTGTTTTTTAAGTAAAAAATATTAATCATAAAGATTGTTGACACAATGTCAAATAGACCCTAATGACAGATGCCCTCTTTGAAGATACTTTGACCCCACTGTCTAGGAGGAAAAAACGTTTTAATGCCCTTTAATTCTCGCAATGACAGCATTTGACCGATGAGGCAGTCCCAAAGAAAAACAAGCAGAAGCAAAGCAAATACAGAAACAAATAGGAAGAGAAGACTAAAAATGAAGAAGAGACGAAAAAAAAGAGGGTTGAAAAAAACACCAGCAAACGACCTGGGTTTACCCGAGATGTCTTCTTCTCTAGCCCGACTTAGCTAAAGTGATGTGGTAGGTAGGGTAGTTTTTGGTATGATTGTTGACAATTTAAAATCCCTCAACGGATGCGGTAGCTAAAATACTTTTTCCCTAGTACCACTAAAGGACTAGCAATAGCAATAGTCGTACTCAGGAAAAGAGTGTAGATTCAAGAACCATTTGGAAAACGACAGATGGATGGACAAACAGACAGAGTAATCTCGCGAACGTTTCTAATGCTTTAGTGATGTGCCCTGATAGTTGGTATCTCGTAGATGGTATCTGTTTTGAAAAATGTGAAATGCAATTTAGCACATCTACTGTTCCAGTGAAGAGTAGAATATATGTATACAGATGGAGTGGATAGGGTAGAAAAAAAAAATGAAAACGAATAAGCTTTCAGTATACAAAATACGGATAGAGTTTTTCTTTTACTTGAGTTTTTTTTTTTGGTTTTTCCCTTTCCTGCAAGTCGTGTATGTTGCTGCTGTATTTTGCTTAGCATCATGACGGAAGAGAAAAGCTGTTTCACTTAAAAAAAATATGGTAATACTGTATTGGATGTGTTGACTTTTGAGGTGAATTACCATTGTTTTTCCGGTTTCGAAAAGATGCAGTTTTCTTTTTCATTTGAGGTGACAACGAATTTTTTTAAAGGCTTTAATAGGTAGGTATATTGTATAAAGAACTTGTCAGGAATTACTTTGCCATGTCGGGAATGTTCCGGATTGCTAGTAAAGACTTGCTTATTTCCTTTAACATTTTACCATTTATTTTCATTAACTAATAGGAGAAATAGAGTGAGTCCAAACAAACTTCGGAAGGTTTAATGACAGCCGAGTATACCATATACTTAAAACTCCTTTCTTGGGTTGATCTTTATTGGAGCTGCAATATAATAAGAGAAAACAATCAGCTGCCGCATCTTTCGATTAAGATAGCTTTTGCAAACTATCATTTATAATTTGGCACCTGCTATTCAATATCCGTGCGGCATAGAGAAGCAAGAATTTCAAAGCTGTCAACTATTTCAAACGGATTTATTTGCTTTCCAACGACAATTTACATCCACCATATTCCCTAGTAATAACTAACGTAAGAAGGGTCTCGAGAAGAACTTCGTGTTTTCAATTTTTTACATGATATTTTGTTATAAAAAATTAATAGATACTTTTGTCTTTCATGTAGCTTGTGCTTCTGATAGCATTGTAGCCATTTAAAAAATTAACATTTTAATGGAAATTTTTTCCTCCCTAACATGAGGCAAATTGACAGCAGTAGTTCCTGTTGATTTCATTACTCTTTCATCAGTTTTTATATGGAGATTATAATCAATGTTCCAAGCGACATTGCTTTAATGTACATACCATATGTACAATGTACATTAAAACTTAATAGAGTCACTACTAATTCCTGTTCCTGTAATTAAGGTTTTGTTTTTATAAACTGATACAGATACTCGTAGTCTGTTCAACTCTAATTATTGCCATGTGATGGTACACATTGTAGTTATTTGACAGCTAGTAACTACATATTTTTAAAGACATCAAATCTAGAATGACACATCAAAATGCAACATTGTTATTTTAATCCGATATACCTTATACCTAATATGTAGATGTTTGACATTTAGTAAATCACCAGTATAAAGACATCAAAACAAGAGTTCTATTTAGATTGGATAGTATAAAATATACTCAAATCACAAAAATGGAATGGCATTCACATTTGACATTTCAAATGCAACAGTGTCAGATATTACAGTCCTATACTCGTATGTATGTTTGTTACACCCCCGTCAGAAGCTCAGAAATAATTTTCGTCCAGCTTGTCATACTCATAAAATAAAAAAAAAAGCTTCATATGGGTAAACAACTGTTCAGATAAGATTGAAGTTTTTGTAGTTTACACATTTAACCGTATCTTAATTTTACAGACCATATTTTCGTTCTGTTCGTTAATAACCGCGATAAGAAGGAGGAGTGCGTATTTATGTTTGCGATAAAAATAAATTGCAATCTCAACTGACAGGAAAAAAAAAAAGGCAATGAGTTAAAATTTTTCACATCGACTTCAAAGTTGTAAAAAAGTTATAAAACCCAAAACTCATTCCCGATGGCAGATACTTTTTTAAGGTCATAAATAATAAATAGCACAACTCTGACAGATGTTTTGAAAATTATTAGCATTGTTTGAATTGAATCTCAATAGGTACATTTCCAATCCACATAGAATCAGCTCAATTCTATGACTAATGAGATTTGGAAAAAAAAAGCCAAAGCGACCGACGTCGCACTGCACCTTTATGACATAGCTATTGCATAATCGAATAGAACCAGTTACCCAATCGATACCTTACTTTTAATTAAGTTATTTAATGTCAATCAATACATTTTGCAACACCAATTATTAATTCCTTGACAAGAAACTAACCATTACATAATAAAAAATAAATGAAATTGGGAAGAATAACAACACAGTAAAGTAAAACTTCATTAATTACGTAACTAAAGATCAATAAAGCTTACAGCAGTTAGGTCAACTTTGATAAATTAAATTCAGGAAATGTAAATAACACCATTTACCAGATGGTTAATGATTAGTTTTTATGGTAAAACTTTAAAGTTTGCCTTTAATTAAAAATTAATTTAAGTTCATTTGTGTTGGCAGTTAAACACAGAGTATCAATTTTAAGTGTAATAGAACATTTCTCAGCAAAAGGCAGTACATTTGACATTAGGCATTTTTTCAGTGTTGTCACTTTCAGAACAGAGTCGAACGAAAGTTCAGACGTGTTATTAACGTGCGTGCATTTGGTGTACCGCTTGTGGGATATTAAACATGTGCCACTGAAAAGGTCAAAAGTTAAGGACTATTTGTTGAAACAAAGAAATCATAAATCGGTTTGTCTTTTAAAAATGTGAAAATTAATTATAGGTTCAGCGTTTTTTTTTTGTAGGAAACATAAAAAAAAAAACATTATTTTCCCATCAAGGCTATGAAATGAGGAAAATGATAATTGCAAAGATCTTTGTCATTTCTAATTGTTGGTGATTTTAAAGTTCCTGATTGAACGGCCGGATAGAATCGTTGAGTTTAAATGAGTGGCAATGTCTGATTTTATCCAGTAATGTGGCAAATGATGCACATATTTAAGATGTGGTATTTCTAGCGGATACTTCAGATACTGACTAAGAACAGCCCTGATAATTGGAGAAATGCTTAAGATAATTCTCAAAGTCAATGTGACACTCTCAATAGCTGCCAGCGACTTTCTGTTCCCTTTTAATCTAACCGTTTCGAATAAGAGTTCTATTCTAAGATGGCCCTTATAAACGCTTCTTATGGGCTATCCAAAATATCTTCTCAATTTTATTGACAACTTTTTTATGAATTCATTTCGGCGTCTAACTTTTTCACATCCAAACAGAATTAACGTATTTTATCTTGTTGTTGTCTTCAAATATTAGACCAGTTTACTACGCATCAATCAATACTCGCAGATTATGCATGTTAACCACAGTTGTCAACCAAATTTCGATAACACGATAAAAACGAAAAATTCAAAATTCTGAGTCGCATATTCTATTTAAAAAAAATTCTTTGTTCAATTCTCCCAACAGCAACTAAGGTAAACAATTTTTAAAATACATTCACAAAGTCGTGTCAACAAATTTATAG
The DNA here is from genome assembly GCA_963966105.1 of Volucella zonaria. Classification (NCBI taxonomy): domain Eukaryota; kingdom Metazoa; phylum Arthropoda; class Insecta; order Diptera; family Syrphidae; genus Volucella; species Volucella zonaria. The sequence continues at coordinate 5,231,482 of CAWYQB010000001.1, read as the reverse complement.
GCTTGTTTTGAGAACATCAAATAAAAACGTCTTCCAGTTGTTCACACAGATACTTTTTTATAGGTTATCTTGTATATTTGAAATGTGTCAGTGTATGGGAATGCTGAATATTAATAATATAATAAACACTTTATTTATCGCATTTTTTTTATCGAATTTTATGTGTTATTAGAATGGGTTGAAGGAAAAACATTGTCATATTGACATTGACCACCTTTATTGCAGATTACTCGCATATGAGAATTCGAAACATTTGTTGGCGTAAGTGTCACGTTTTGCATGTGCAGACCTTACGTTCTTTTATATGTCATGTTCGGATTTTGAAGGAAGCTGTCATTATCCACCTTTTTGACATATGTATGCATGATACATTCATATATAGTGTTAAAGGATGGTAAATCTGTTTTCTTATGATATACGTTAGTTGTCACGTTTTCTATGATATGCTTTCAGTTACATCGTTTATGAACGAGCACTTAATTGTTTAGTTGATAATTAATAATTATGATCTTGTAATTATAATCAGTCATTTTTTGCATACCTACGTCAGCACACAGGATGTACAAAAATCATATCCTCATAATAATTACCATAATCATATAAATGTCGCGGTCCGCATGCACAAAAATCGACTCATGTTTGTTGTTTTCTGTTTCGAGCAAATACTTACTTGTGAACGTATTTTATTTCTACCAAAGACTTTTCTTTTCTATACGTAACTAATCGATCACTTTTACTTTTGTTTTAGGTCTGCAAAGCTCTTGGCGTAATCTGTGAAATGGAATACTTCGGTCTCGAGCACTGGATGCCCAATCAAAAAGAAACTCGTCCCCGACAATGGATTAATTTACGTAATCGTCTAACACAAGATGGTAGCTGCAGTGGTAGTGGCATTCAACTTATGTTAGCATTACGTGTCAAATTCTGGGTACCAGTTCATTATATCCTACAAGAAAGCGTACGTAATCTTTTTTATATGCAAGCCAAAGTAGATCTTCTCGAAGGACGTCTTAATGCCAAAGATTGGAATAATGCTGCTAAATTAAGTGCACTCCTATGCCAAGCTGATGCCATACGATTCAATGAGCTCTCATTGAAATCTAAATGTCCCCTACGTATGAAACGTGAATTACAAGAGCAAATTATAAAACAACTGCAACAACAACAACAGCAACATCAAAAAGAAAAAAAAGAAAAGGATTACGTGTTTACATTGAAAAAACGTCGCCTATCAAAGCAAAAATCCTGTGAAAATATTGACAATCAACATAATGCGGTTAATAATCATAGTCATCAACAAATTAGCATAGGCATTGCAGCAACATCATCAACATCAAGTCCCACCATTAGTACTCCACCAATATCTTCATCATTGCCAGCTTCATCATCATCGGCATCGACATCAACGACCACATCGACAGTATCATCAAATTCAACAGATGCATTAAGTATAGAAAATTCACTAGTCACATCACCATTGAGAATCTATGAAGACTATATAATAAGGCCAGCAAATGATATTAATGGTCAACTACCCGATGAATTTCTTCGGCAAATTGCTATTGAACATGAAAAGTTGGCTAGATTGAAGATGACACCGAAATCGGCAAAGTATTGGCTATTGCAAGAGATTCAGGAGTTGCCCGGCTATGGGGAGGAGATTTTTAGTGGTGTAACCACAAATGAAAATCCAGTGCGTTGTGATATTGCAGTTGGTGCTCATGGCATCACCGTTTGCACTGGAGATGAGAAAAACAAGTAAGTACCCTAAAAATACATTTTTATTAAAAAATATTTCAAAAAGGGATGCTCTAGGTTGTAGATTAAAATCGATTGCTCTGCTTTTCAACACTTTGTGGTAAAAGTGTTTGCGTCGATCTCATATTATGCCTAATATTCAAGTCTACCCTACACACAATTCATTATACTCGTACCTAAGGTATAAGCGTTCTATGCTTAATGCTTCTTTGAGCTTTACGGTCGCAGATTTATAGAGCATGTGCATTTCAAAGTGGTGCAAAGAGTCAATTCAAAGAGACGTAGTACAAAACTGGACATTCGTCACTTTTTATTCATTTCATGTTTAGATAAATCAGGTAGCACAAGGTTCTGCAAGTGAACAGCTTACAAGCAATGAGAAACGTTGTTTTTTTTTTTTTTTTTGCGAAACAGATTTTCAAAAGATAATCATCAATAATAGGTGAAAGACTTGTCTGTCATCGTTCGTTTTCCCCATCTGCACATCTTCAATCATTGCTACCTGTTTGACCAGCACAGACGAAGTTTTTCTTCTTCAGATGACCATCTTAACCAGTCTAACCGTGTTCTCATGCGAATCAGTATCTTCTCTTCTACTTGCCGTGATTAATTCAGTTTTTCTTTCTTCCTTTTTTGGACAGGTGAAACCAAAATAAGCGAAGCAAAGACTTGATCAAACGTGGTAAGGAGATGATGGATTCGTTTAAATTCACCCTCGAATATTGATGCGAACGATTTCTGATTATATAATCAGATAGATTTTTTTTCTGCTAAACGTTTCTGCTCTGGACGAAGACGATGAATCAAAATAACAGCTGCCCAGGATGTACATATATTGTAATATCCTGATTGACCTCATTTGTACTTGCTGCGAATAAGGAAACGTGTTCCAGAACACTACTCCAAGTATCTTCTTCTCCTTTAAGGTTATTGACTCAATTTATGAGTAACGATGGCTCTTGGGAATTGCCTGTTACACTGGGAAGCAGGACACTTAAACATCCATTTATTGAAAGTATCGACTTTCAGTTTGAAATTGGAATTGAAGTCTTTTTTTGTTGTCCTTCTCCATAACTACACAAGTAGATTATACCGATTTGTCATTGAAACACCACACTTTTTCCAGATCTCAAAACTGACTACGATTGGGAGTATTCCATTCCTGACAAGAGTTTCCCTCCATTACCATTTCTACTTACTTGGTATTGGAAAGAAGAATACCATATACCAATGCCTGGAGCAAGGTGTCAAGATATGGGTGGGTGTAATGCGAGCGTGTGGGCTTTTGTTCAAGTTCAGAAACAGGTGATGGTGTATTACCCACAGAAAAAATAAGAAAAATAAAGATTTTTGTCAGGAAAAGGAAATGTTCCTTGTTGACCTGAAGGACGTTGTCAAGTAGAATTGGCAGGGATTTAGTGTACACATTATACTTAGTTATTTTCTTTTATATTTGATATGCCTAAAGGTATCACAAGAGAATGCTAAAAATCTTCTTAGATTCCTTTCATATTGGCACATGTGCTGTTGTTTAATGTCTGCCTTAATCTGATGATGGCAATTTCATTTTAAATAGAAGTTTTTTATAAGAGTAGGGGATCATTTGGAGAAAAGAGAAGATTCCTCGTCATCGCTATAGCAACAGGTTTTGGTAGCTTTTGAATAGGAATCGACAATGGTACGGATTTCAGTTTCCTTCGTTCGGTACTGGATATATCCATTACAAAGTATGTATGATGAAAAACGATTATGTCGTGTTGAAAACGTTAACGTTGTCCAATTTAAATAAAATAAATTTGCACGGCATTTGTGTGTTATGAATGTTTAAAATGAAAACATTTGCCTGAAATTTAGTAGTTTTTAATGTGCAAGAGCTGATAACTATGAGCAGAGCGTACGAGTATTTTCATTATAAAATTTTCTATCTTAGTTCCTGAAATTGGATACTTATCTGGCCAACGATTTACCAAACGTTGGCCTTGTGAGAGGAATTTATCGTACTCCACAACAAGGCTTCCTTATTCATCTCCAAACGGGTAACAACCATTTACTTATGCTGATAACAATTCTCGGAATAGCCCATACTTTACGAGGCACGCCTACGAATACAACATATACAACGCTCTATGCAAATGATTAAACCTATTTCTGGGAAATTTGCAATTTATAATACTTGCTTGCTTAGCAATTTGTCTCTCGTGAATGCATGTGGCGCTCATTGTACATACATATGTTATTTTGTTCTGTTGTTGTTTTCAACTTGCATTTGAATTTTCTAAGAAAGTTGTTATATCAGTTCAGTTAGCGGGGATAGGATTTTTTATTTATGCCATAAAGAAATTTCTCGCAATCATAATAATTGAATTTTTTTGTTTTTTTGTTTGTTTTTGCAGCATCCCTTTCAGTGCTATTGCTGCAGCTAAATCTTTCCGTCGAATTTTTAAACTCGAATACGTTGACGATCACAATGATCGCAAAGAGCTGGAAATCAAATTGCAAAAGCATGCTATTGCCGCTGGTCTCTATCGGTCGATAACCGAACGCCATGCATTCTATGTCTGTGATAAGGTACGCGGTGTGGTTACCAATCAATTTACACGTGATCTCAAAGGTACCATTGCCTCGATGTTTAAAGAAGATACCGAACTAGGTAAACGTTATGTATTCGACATACAACGTACTTGTCGTGAGGTGCACGATCAAGCTAGAAGGATACTACATGAGCGTGGTATTGAAATTACAGCAGCATCAACAAGTACTGCTGATGATATTAGTCGATTGCTGCCGAATGGTACAACAGTGAAAGATGGAGCGATATGCAGTGGAGCAGTGGGAAAAGTTGATATTGCCATTAAAGAGAAAGAGGAGCGTGAAGCTGCTATTGAACGATGTGTTGATACAAGGATCTCAGAGGCGATGACATGTAAAATTTGCATGGACCGTTCGATAAATAGTATGTTCAATCCATGTCGCCATGTTTTGGCTTGCAGTCAGTGCGCAGCTAGGTAAGCATTTTATTTCAAATGTAAAAATATGCAAATTTGATCTAACAATAGCGAGTCAGTGTATTAATTATGTAGATAATCAGCGAGTCACAACCACTAGGCGCCAATAAAGGCCGCAAACCGCAACACTTACAACGTAATTTTCTTTGATAAGTTTTGTCATCTGAATGAATAATTTACGTAGTCATTCTTTTTAAATGAACTTTGTAACGGTCGAGAAATTTGTAGTTCAGTTTCATTTATGAATAAGACATCATCGTCATCTTACCGTTACTTACAATCGACCGTTGACTAACTCGTCATAAATACCTTTTTAGATATGGCGTGTTTTTTGAAGGTGTTAGGCGGTTCTACTAAATATAAAATTGTCAAAAATTGTGTTCACATTGTATCAATTTACGAATGAGAGCCCTTTTTTAAATGACAATAATACATGTTGCACAAGGTATTAAACGACCGTACATATAAGCGGTGTGTAATTAGACACATCTTTCTCTTAATTCGTTTACTTGAAACGTCTTCCTATGGTCGTTAATTGTTCAAGATTTATAAAAACGTGCGACCTTTAATCTACACTGTTATACTGATGGTTTAATCCAGTTATTTCGAATTAACATATTCTCCCGTAGTTCGATATAAGAGCTGGTAGATCACTTCCGATGAATTCACAGAGCAACAATTGCAGATTTATTCCTGAGTGCACAATTGCTGTCGCCTCAATTTTGCATATTTCCACTGATTTTACAAATACCAATATTTTGTAAATTAATTTTTGTAGTATCTATCTAATAATCGATTTTTCTTCTTTTAATTTCAGATGCACTAATTGCCCAAATTGTCGTGTTAAGATCACAAATGTTGTAAAAATATTCCTACCACCAGAATTGCGTGCCAATATGCTCGCCAATCACACCACCGCCAATCCAAATGGTACCATCAATCCCCTACATAACAACGACACAAATCCCAATGGTGACATTAGTCAAACTCCAACCGCTGAGAACTCACCGACAAACAGTTCAGGCGCAGTACCCATTTCGACACCAAAACTAACACAGGCCGCCTAGAATTGGCTTTGGTCTTGGCTTTTTCGAATCTTAGAATGGGTCTGCGTACCAGTCGTATGAACGTCTTTCTTTGGTTTCTTCGAATTCGAATTCGTCAAGTGAATTCGTTTGATACTTCATCAATCAGTTCAAGTTTTCATTTAAATAATTTTGGTTTAATAAAAGATTAAAAACATAAAATATTAACAGAAGAAGCACCTACATATGTGTTTTGTGCTTTCACGAATAGTTTCTCCAAGAGGAAAGAGGAATGAATGCTTACTAAACCAGCCACCAACCAACCAACATCAGATAGATTGAAAGGAAGAAAGAAATCGAATCGAATGCGATGTGTCGTTTTAGTTTTTTTGTAAACGCATTAAAGATAACGTGATATCAGATGTGATTATTATTATTATTATTTTTTAGAATTACTCAAATAGTTTTATTTTGTTTTATTTTTTGTTGTATTGTTTATTTTGTTTTAGTTTTTTTACTTTTCGTTTTGTCTTGTCTTCTTTAACTATATTCAAAAGCAATGCGACGAAGAGAAAAAACAGTTGAAATCCTTTGAATTCCTTGAAATAGCATTTAAGTAATTTTTAAAACATAGAATTCTTCACAATCAATGCAATGAAAATGTTTTAATTTTTCTTTTGTTAAAATATATATTTAGTAGTTTTTATCCGTTTGACTATTCTTTGATTTTTATAAAGAGGAGTGCAGAAGTTTGTTTCAGTTTTAAGAATCCAAATGATATGTGAATGCAATTAAACGATAATTGGACGCATATAAATATACAAATAGAAGAGCGTATAAATATATTTTTTAACACTTAGTTTAAGCTTTGTGTCCTTAAAATTACATTCAAAACAAAACCGAAAATCTAATATATGTAAACCCCAGTTACCTTAAAAGTAAAAACAAAAAAAACTTAAAAAAAATGAGAACCTTTTGTATTGTTATAAATATAAGATTGTCCCAACGTAACCTTTATTCTTAAAAGAAAACAAAAAAAAACTATATATAAAGCATTATATATAAATAAAATATATTTCTTTAGCATTAACAATAGTTATAAAAAAAAACAAAATTAAGAGAAGAAAAAAATAAATAAATAACTGAGTGCATTATTTTCCACAAGACTTCTTGTAGTTTACGAATATGTTTCGTACCTGTTTTCGATTCTTATTTTTAATTAAGAGTTGCGATATTCTGAAGTTAAAAACAATCACTTGCGAAATTTTCTTTTTTGCAAAATTTTGTCGATAATGTGAACCAGTTAATATAGTATATACACACAAACACTCACGTAAAATAAACAATAATAAATCGATAGAAATTTCTATAATCGTCTAGTGTAGCCTAATAGAAAACAAGAAACAATTTTGGAAAATTCTAGTTTGAAGATAGAAATGTGTATAAAAATTTTAATGTTAAATGTACAAAGAAAATTAGTAAGAAAACATAAAGCAAATGTTATAAAACAATCTCGACGAAAATAAGAACAAAACAGCAGAAAAAAAAGAACACGAATATATACATATGTCAGTAGAAAATGAATGAGAAGTAATTAAAAAAAAAAAAGAAAAAAAAAACAATTACACACAAATTAATTAACAGATGTTTTATTTATTAAATGTAAAAAGCGAAAAATGTGTTTTGGTAAGGGGGTAAACGGTTTCTGAGACTAGTTTTTATTGCCATACTGGTCAAGCTGGCTCACACAAGATCGCAATTAATATTAGCTTGTTTTTCCTCTGAGAATAATTGATTTTTTTCGCTTTTCTGTAAAAAGATTCAAAATATATTTCATGGAAGAGGTAAGCTAGTTTCTGAAATGTTGCGAATGTGTTGACAGTAACTCCGACTGTTATTGGTCCTTCGGAGTCTTGACTATAGTGTGGTGTAAAATCCTGCATACACCCGGAACTCAGACTCGTCTATTCCACACCTATGGCGTATGGGTGTATAAACTGGATGATTCTGTATTCAGTAATGTCAATCTTAAAGTGTTTATAGACAGCGCGGTCGAAGGAAACTTAAGGAGGAAGAAAAGAGAGCTACCGATGTACATTGATCTTAAATGTTTGGAAGTTCTAAGGACAGGAAATAAAGAGCTTGGCTGGGCATTCCATAAGCGAGTTGTACGGCTTAAGAATGAATCACGATCTTTTAGAGTACATTCGAAAGTGGGCTTGAGGGTATACTGATAGGCATTCATAGGTTTGAAGGGGCGGCATGTTACTGGCTATTGCAATGGAGCATTGGTGGTGGAAATAGCTATAAAACAAAGTAAGACGACACATTACGTCGGTATTCGAGGGTGTCAATTGACTGATTGATATTAGTACATATCACCTATGAGTTTCATCGCATTGTTTTGAATCCTATGTAGCAGGTACCGATATGTTTTGGGAGCACCTGTGCATTGCACACAGATCAGAGGGGGTGAAATATTTCTTATACCGCTTGAAGAAACCTAGGCATTTCGCAGCATTTTTGATAGCATCGAATATGTGGTCATTCCACAGTAAGTTGCCACTGGCACACATATCGAGAATGAAAAGTTTTTCGGTTTCATTCATGGATAATGGCTGCGTTTTTAAATCTCGCTTTAACGACAGCAGACAGCATGGTGTTTTGGAAGCATTAAATTCCTCTTTGTTGATAGTTCTCTAATTATTTATGCTGTTAATATCGGAATTTAATGAGCTTAACATACGCTGCCATTCCCGTTCTAAAACCGAAGAGCAGGGACGTGAGTACTGTCATCAGCAAAGGAATATATTGGATTAGAAGTCGCAGACTTCATTAGAGATCATTAACGAAAATTAAAAAGACTGTCGGAGACAGAATGGAGCCATGGGGCACACCAGCGTTTATTTTGTGAATATCAGACTCGTAACCATCCGAGACAACCTGAATTGAACGTTCCGAAAGGTAATTTCTAATCCATTGAAGAAGAGAGACGTCGATCCCAAAAGCACGCATTTTCGACAAAAGAGCCTAATGCCAAAGTCTGTCAAATGCCATAGAAATATCACCAGCGGACCTGTTGCTACGAAAACCGTATTGTCGGTCATTGAGAAGTTTTATCGTTTCGAGCTGACGGTTTATTAGCGTTTCCATGACCTTGGAAAGAAGGGACATAATTGCAATGGGTCTGTAGGAAGAGAAAGAAGAAGATTCGCTTTTTTTAGGGGCGAACTGGACAAATGCTGTTTTTCATTTGCTCGGAAATAATCCTAAAAAGTAAGATTGATGAAAAAGCTTACGTAGTGATTTTGCCAACGAAGTAGAACACCTCTTCAGAAGAAGGGGAGATATACCATCTGGACCAGAGGATTTCTGTATATTAAGTATTCTTGCTACTCTACACAAGTGTGAAAATGGATTCGTCCCATTGAAGATTCGACGCAACGAACAAATATTTTTACTACCTTTGGGACATTGTAGTATTTTCTGCCTTAGGTTTTGGTCGTATTGGAATTTCACACCCTTAGGAAAGGCATTGCAGTCATTTCTGGCTTGTTTGAACTTTTTTCAGCTTTCCTCTGTCGAGTTGGTCTTGTAGGACCGAAAAATCATTTCTCTAACCCCGACAGCCTCTGTACAACTCGAGTCGTACCACGCCTTTTCTTTTTGGTTTGATACTCTTCATCCAATGAGGGATAAAAAATCTCATTCCAAAGAGAATAGGGTCTGTGATCATATCAGCAGCTGCATCCACGTCGTTATCGAGGAAACATAACGGCCAGCTAAAATTCCTAAAGAAGCTGTTAAGTCCGCTCCAATGGGCTTTCTCGTATTGCCATACGAGTTCTTTTAGGAATATTTTCTCTAACTGTGTGGGTGTACGAGAAATTAGCTGATATGACACAATGGTTCGACGAGCCTAGAGGAAAAAGCACATCAACAGTGTACTTATCAGGGTCAGAAGCTAAAAACAAGTCCAGGGTATTGGCAGTATTCGCGTGCGCTCATTTACTAGCTGGGTCAAGTTATTTTCCGCAGCGAAGATCTCAACACACCGTCCTTTGGGTGTTGTCTGTCCAGAATGTCGAAGCCAACCGGAATTATGTAAATATGTATATTGAAATCGACAGCGCATCAAACTCGTTAAAGGTCGAATTCCTGTTCAGTTTGGGGGTTCTGTAAATACATAAAGCAGTGGCGAATAATTTGCTTACGGAGATGGAGTTTTAACCACAGGAAGTTGAATTCCAGACTAGAACGTGGATCACATTGTGGTGGAGTTTGGTAAGCTACATCGCTACGCATATAAATGACGAGACCGCGGTGAGAAAAGGATAATGGCACTGGCTCGTAGCCAGGTAGCTTCAGATCAGAGTGATCTGAGGTGTGGGCTGGGATCTACCTGTGTTTTACTAAGTGCCAAAACTTCTGGTGATTACTGTTTAGCTCGTGGACATTGGCTACGTCCACCCCGAATTCCCTAATCATAGTCGCAAACAAACACAAAAAACACAAACTCCGACGATGCTAAGCAAGACTGCGGAGTAAGAATTTTGACGTTGGTTTACAGAATCAAATTGCTGTAGGTGTTATGTTCTTACAACAATATGAAACAGTGCACAAACAAAATTTACACTCACCATCAGCTATTCATCGGTTGTTATATACACTCAGTCAGTGCCTGTGCCGTATGATAAATACAGCAACGGCAGTGACCGAGTGCAAACAACAATACTTTGACCAGGAACAGGAGAGGTGTGATACCCGCACTTTGAGATATTTTTTGTTTTCTTTCTTCACTGTCCTGCACTATTTTTTTTTTTTTTAACTCAAGAGATGACTTGAACATAGACAAAGAGGAGAAAAGGAAGCTTCATATTGAAGCGAATTGTTCGCCTAATACAATTGTCGTAAATACTTGTTTTATTATACTGTTTTTTTTTTGTTTTTTTTTTTTGTAATTGTTTCTTTATTGATTTTTTTGTTCATAGCTCAAAAACGTGTCCGATCTCGTCCTTGTTCTCTGGTTGAATGAATCTTCCTAATGCTTTATGCGCCATCTGATGGCCTTAATTACAATTGAAAACTAAACCACAATTGCCAGTATTAATTTAATGCTATATGATTATTTTATAGTACAACTCGGCCGATCTGACAACAATGGTCGGCCTCGACCATTAAGGACAGCATTAACGGATTTATTCACTCAGGATTAAACAAGTAAAAATGTGATACGATGTACATATATTGCTTAACTACCTACCAATATTACTCTTCGAACAACATTTTGCGACATCCTTTATATCTTTCCCTCTCATTAACCCAAAATTTTAGCCTACATGCTTCTAATATGCCCTCATCCTTATTGAGGGCGCTATCTGACAATTCTCGATATCTCGTATTACATATCTATTGCTTGGCAGTGCCTTCCATACTTAATAAGGTCCTCGATATTTCGGGATGAGTTTTTTATTCGTACCGATAATACATAGTATTCACGTAGGGTAGCATTATAAAATCGTCGAAATTGAATTGTTTTGCGGACCTATGCTTCAACGCGTAGTACTGCTCATTATTGCTGCGATCTCTTAATAACTAAGACAGCTTGCTGACGAACGAATCTAGGTCAGGGGGCTCACTAGAGCTCCTTCCAAATACCCTGATATCCAGTCTACTTCTATACCACGTTGGTTGACCTAAGATAACAACATATTAGGTGTTTGTTTTGTAGTGCAATGTACCGAATTATTCAACCCATATTCTACTTGTGACAATATCTTAGTCCAGTCGGAATGTTGGATAGCCTCAGCTAACTTACCTAGCATCGGGGTTATCGCCCGGTTTACCATTTCGACTTGGCCGTTTGCGTGCAGTGAAGCTACAGCCACTAGTAAAAAGGACCCGAATTCAGATGACGTAAAACAGGTTCCACGGTCGGTAATAATCCGCCGCGGTCGGCTAAAATAGTCAAAATACCGACTAAGCGAAGCACACACCTCTTTTATGCTCATCGAATTAACTGGGTACAACTTTACAAATTAAGTGAATGCGTCCACTACCACCAGTAGATGCTTCCGCTTTGACGCAAGTGATGGCAACGGATCTAAGTGGTCTATGTGAATTGTGGCAAATGGCACTGGTATCTTAGGAATACTATGCAAAATGCGGCCATTGGCGCTGAATATACAATACACTTAATACAATTCTGATTAAATCTTTCAGTACACTCACGCATGCGTGGAAATAAATAGTGGCGTCCTAGCTGATCCATACATTTGTTAATGTCGAGATCGCCAATCTTCTCATACACTATCAGAATTGTATTATTTACCATTTCATCTGGAATATACAACATTAGCCTACCACTTGAACACACTTTGTAAACCAGCCCATTATTTGGCTCAAGCCCTTTTAGTGGACCCCGTTCCAATTTATCCTTTATCCTAAGTATTTCAACGTTTCGATTTTGTGCGGCATCAGCATGGGTCATTCTTGAACCGCTTTTATATCCAATGGAATAATTGACGTTTTTTCGTTCGAGAGCCCAACACACTTTATGCGCACTGATACTTTTCCGATTAAGTGTCATGGTTAATGAATTGCAATCAGTTACAATGCGGAATGGAATTCCTTGCAAATAGACACGGAAACGACTTAAAGAATAGATAATAGCTAAAGTCTCAAGTTCGTAACTATGATATTTTGACTCCAGCACCGTACAGCTCTGTGAAAAATAAGCCACCGGATGCAATTTGTCATTATCCTGCCATTGCAGCAGCACGTCCGCAAGACCCTATGAACTAGAGCTGCATTATCTGTCTCTCTCTCTCTTAGGACTATAAATTGCCAGAACAGGAGCCAATGCCAATTGATCACACAACGTCGTGAATGCCTTCACGCATTCATCATTAAATTCAGAAGAAACATCTTTCTCCAATAACTTTAGTAATGGTTGTGCAATGCGTGAGAAAGACGTAATAAACCAACGGAAATAGAAAAACAATCAATACATGAGTGACACATGGGATTGGATAATGTCAGATCGCCTTCAAATGGCTAGTGCTAGGTCGGACACCATTTCTATCAGCTAAATAGCCCAGATACCCTATTTCCGGATAACAGAATTTGCATTTAGGTAGCTTCAGTACCAGCCTATGTTCACTCAACCTCCGTAACACCCGCTTAAGAATGTCAAACTCTTTAAGAATTTTAATTGGTAGGTGGCCATGGCTCATGTGGTAGTACGAGTATATTGGCTTTCCAATCGGACGGTTCGGCGTTCAATACCAGCCGTGCCCGAACGACTATTTTTCAGGCAGCTAAATCATGTGAGATCAATGGTTGCCTAAATACAACATCAAGTCAATTTACACTAATAATTTAGTCTCCCCATTAAATGTTGGATGCCACCCATGGAGCAAAATAACCACTGACCCGAAACATCTTTCTCTCTCTCTATCCAATTTTCCGAAAAACATAACACGTGCTCCGGCATTTTAAGAGCAGTCACACCCTCTTGAGGTATTTTTTAGGAAAAAAAAAAAAAACATTATTTTCCCGGACTCCACAGGCATGCGCAAGTATTCAAACTGGCTTTGCGGAGTGACAAATGATGCCAAACTGATGGGACTCCTCGTCCATTTCCACATGATAATAACGATCTTTCAAATCAAGCGTACTAAAAATGCATTTTCCCTATAGGTACTCTAAGCAATCCTCGATTAGCGGTAATGGAAAATTATCGCGAACAGTTAACTTATTTAATGACCTATAATCAACACACATTCGGAGCTCACCGCTTTTCTTTAGTATAAGTACTAAGGGTTTTGCGTATGGTGAACTACGCGGTCTGATAACTCTTTTCTTAAGCAAATCAGAAATAATTTTGTTTACCTCGCCCTTATCATGATATGATAATCGTCTCTATGGACTATAAAATGACACATTAGAGTTTAGCCTTATTTTCATCTTACACTTATAATCCACTACCGGAATTTTTTCGTTATTTAATTAATTTTCTCCTATTATGCCACCCAACGTTTCACGGTCCTTCGATTCGAAAACTGGAACTCGAAACTTGAAACATCGATTTCACCCGGTATACCATATGTATCGTTTCTATAGCAAATAAGTAAAGCAACTGACAAATACTTATAACTAAAGTTACCTCTGCTTTATCATTCGGTTGACAATCGGAGACAATTTCGTCGCTTACAATTGGTCGTATATCTGAAACGGAGTCTGAAGTGCAAAATTTCTCTGTTTTTAACAACGTATTTTAATTTATTTTATTGACAAAATCAGTTAGTGAAAGCATTGAATTCATTTTAACACATAACCGTGCGTTTAATAAACGTAAAGAATCTCGCCCAAATAAAATTTGCATTGGCAATACATCATCTGCAATTACAAAAAAATATATATGGTATATCTTTCAACAGATTGCCAAATCGAATATTTGCTGCAAATATAACTTATTTTTACCTAATCCACGATGGTTTGAATATAGAAACCGATTTGCATAAATATTATCCAGAACAAGGGACAGATGGACAAAGCTAACCGGACTGCCGGTATCAAAAAGAGAATAGACAGTTTGAAATTTTGTACTTTCGACACCGTCTTCATAAAAAGCAACACTTACCAACTGAACTTCATCCAATTCTTCATCTAATTCCTGCTCGATTTTGTCCGAGGGGTGAGCTGAGCTGCCGATGAAAGGCACACGACTGTTGTTGACTGGACAATTCCGGATGATGTGTAGACCCACAGCGGAAGCACTAGCTAATGGCCCGCCTCGTGGCGCAGTGCAGTCTTGTGAAATATGGCACGTCTTCGAGCAGTTAAAACGTCTTAATTCGGAAGGAACTGGAAGAATTCTCTTACAGCTGCTGAATGATTGCGCTGATGATGCCGTGCGCATTGCTTCTTTAAGATTTTCGTACCTCGGTATTAAATCCTCAAATTGTCGAATGGTTGTGACTGCATATACAATACTAATGCAGTGGATAACGTTTCCTGTATTACACTTACTATAAACTCTAGCAAATCTGCTTCCGATACACTGCTAGCCTGGGCCATTTCCTGCATGATTACGTACATAAGTGCTAAGTCTTTCGTTCGATAGTTTCTTACGGTCTGCTAATTGGCGGAAAACTTCATGCTGCCTATATACTCGATCAAACTCCCGAATTAGCTCCGCTTTCAGCTCTCTCCAATTTCGGGCAACCGATGACATCAGGAAAATGGTAGCTGTTTCTTTCATTAGGCGGCGTGCATTAATGAAAGAAAAATCATAGCCCTCGTTCAGTGACGCAACAATGCATTCATAGTCGGAAATCCTAGTTCAGTTAATTCCCTTTCTTGCAATGCAATTTTTCGGCGACTCTCTAAACGTGCCAGCTGTCGTTCCAACAAAACGTTGCCTGGGTCCTCGCTGTATGGCTCCGGCGTAACAACAAAAGGGGCAATTGAAATGGGAGCGTCAGCCTCAGATGTGCCATAGACATCAGCATGTGACGGTCCGGCCACTCTGTTCTCCGTAAGAAGGGCACCCGTCTGCAATGAGCCAGAAACATCATTCCTTGATGGTCCAACCGGCGGTGTTTGATTTTCGGACGGTTTATCAAAGGGCGGAATGGGGTCATCGTCGGTCTCTGTGCGGAAAGTGAATTCTCTTCTCTATACTTGAACTCTACACTTTCAATGGGCTATTTACAACTCCTCGATGCAATTGCGTAGCACTTACAAACGTTTTGTACACGGATGGTGCCGAATCTATTAGATTTTAACTCACCACGAGGCTACTGTGCACTTCTCTTAGCCTGCGGAAGGATTCTTTTTGTCGGAACTTTTCTGGCGGGATACGTATTTGGGTTTGGGTTGGTTGGTTGGGCTATCTTTACCCAACACCTGAACTGTAATAAATACTTTTTTTGTAATTGTTTCTTTATTGCTCTTTTTGTTAATAGCTCAAAAACGTGGCCGATCTCGTCCTTGCTCACTGGTTGAATGAATCTGCTTTATGCGTCATCTGATGGCTTTATTTACAATGGAAAATTGATCCGGCATTGCCAATATTAATTTAATGCTATATGATTATTTTATACTACACAATGGAACTCATTGAACGCATATTACATCAATAAAATCATAATAATAGCCAATCTAAAAGGGGATTTATTCCTACTCCTCAAACTTAAGCAGAAAATTGTCTTTTACAAACTGTTACAAAAATTTCGCGGGAATAGACCTATTGTCATAATCTGCTTACCCATAGTCTCAGTGAAAAGCACTGGATAAATGGTCTTCGTCCATTCTTGACCTGAACAGCACCAAATGACCCGAATTCATACTGAAGATCCAGAAACAGGCGCGTTGTTAAAAATTAAAAAATCTGTGTAGGTATTATGTATTTTGAAACGACCAGAAATTTTAGACCATTTTCGAAATCGGCGTCATGTGACTTTGTTTCGCCTTGTTTTGAGAATCGTTTCGGCTTTAGTTTAATCGTAAGGCAAAATTCGATCAACTTGTTAGTAAGCTTTTTTTACTTATCCAACAACAAAAATACTTTTAAAGGTTTGCGGCTTTGGTTTAATTTTGTTTTTCATGCGACTTAGCTTATTGACTGTCAGATGGCGCTGGAGTGGTTCGAAAATGATATATGACACTGATTTGTTTTTGAAACATGAGCTCACCCGTAACATCTCTATTCACAATATCCCCTATGAATCGTTGCATACGAAGCGTATTATAAGATATTGAAACGTGTTCATGCATCAAGGAACTTCGTCATTCATCGTTCCGTTGAAATGACACATTCTATCCAAATGGACCACCTTCAATTTTCCTCGATCACCACACTGGATCCGGTGGTTAACGTCGTTAATGCGGGTTATCGCCTTGTATGAACCATCCCAATCCTGTTGCAATTTTGGTGTTTTGCCTTTCTTACGCAGACGATTATTCAGCCACACCAGATCTCTTTCGTTGAAGCCAGAAGATTTCGCTTTGATGTCGTACCTGGTGTTCATGCGGTTGCTCGCTAACGAATTCTGCGCAATTCATCTGCGTAGTCGTTCACCTCCTTGGGCTCCGTAGGTGCGGATCCGAATTTCGTTTCGCTTGACAACCGAACTCTTTGACCGAATAGTGCGTATCCTGTTGCGTTTCGGTATGCTATTAAGAAGATGGGTATATGACGATCCCATTCCCGCCGGCAGTTGCCGACGGCCTTAGACAGATGCTCATTCAAGGTCCTATTGAATTGCTCGACCATTCCATCAGATTGAGGGTGTAGTGGCGTTGTTCTTGTCTTCGGTATTCCCAGATATTGGCACACTTCCTGGAAGTCTTTTGATTCAAAGATTCGCCCTTGATCAGAGTGTATTTCCATTGGGACCCTAAATCCGCTCACCCAGCTGTTGACTATGTGTTCTGCTACGGTCTTAGCCTCTTGATTTGGGATTGCGAACACTTTTGGCCACTGGCCACTTAATGAAGTAATCTATAACCACGAAGATGTATCGGTTGCCATTAAGTGCTTCGGGAAACGGGCCAGAGAAGGCGATGGCTATTCATTTGAATGGTGCTCCGACATTGTATTGTTGCATTCGCCCCTGTGGCTTTACTTCCGGGTCCTTGGTAGTTGCACACCATATGCACGTTCTGCACTAATTCTTGACATCTTGTTTAGCCCTTAGCGGAAAGAAACGCTCCTTTACCTTCTCCAAGGTCTTGTTTATGTCCAAATGGCCTCCTGCGATTCCATCATGTATTTCATAGCGCACTTGACTGACTTTGGACCGTGGCAAAATTAGCTGCATACGAAGTGTAGCACCACCTTAGAAAATAACTTTAAATCTTTACTCCCAATAAAATTATATATGGGTAAATCAAACTTTTATCACAGAGCACACTCCTGCATTATTCGTCCTTCGTTTAAAACCAAAATTATCCGAAGTTAAAAGCAGAATTAAATAAGGCTCATTCATTTAAAAAAAAAGGCGATGCACTTCATTTGCTTAATTAATTTGGTTTTGGCATTTGCTAGCACATATAACGTTTTGCTGAATATAAATTTGGATGTCGTATTTGCTTATGTGTATTCGCTAATATCAGTCAATTTATTGTGTCCATAGTTGATGTCTACGCTAAGCGAAGTGTTCTTGCTGTTTTTTGAGCATTTTTGTTCGCCTGGTATTTTGCGAAAGTCAAGCGGAGAATTCCGGAAATTTTTTGAGTGCGCAACGATAGTTTGAGACGAGTTGATTGGTTTGAGTATTTTTTTCATTCATTGCTGTATGGAGTTTGAATTTTTAGGTAGTAGTTGAATTGGTCGGATTTTGGAACTTGAAAGGTTTCCTTATTTCATTGCGGATAACGTTATTTTGTTTATTAACGAGCGCGGAGATTTTGAAATAAATTGTGCAGCGCTGACTTATGTTTACGAGAAAAGTGGTCACCAAATGCTGCAAGGCGTTTGCAGGAGGTATTCAGTGTAGCCCACGGAACAAGAGAACAAGTTGGAGCAAGTTTAGATCTTGGAAATCCCGCAGGAATAGAAAATAGTGTTTTTTGACGAAATGCCACGTGGTACGTCATTATTGGACATTGGAAAAGATCAAATCTTAGCTTTAAGATGTAGGAATCCGAACGCAGAAGTAAATCAAAGACCAACGCTCTGCTTGACTGTCTCTATTTTATTATTCTTCTTCAACTGTACATTCTCGGGGCTTTTCTAGTTTTCGCATTCGAATCACAGTACTTACATCGGCTTACTCGTATATTACAGATTTGGAGACATTTCGGGTAAATCACACGATCAGATGGCAATATATGTGGTATTTCAAAAGAGCGAATAAATACAGTCTTGCGATCAAGTATGACAGTAAGAAAAACTTAATTTATTTTCTTGACTACAATTCGGCCATCCTGATAGTACAATCGACCCGATTACAAAGCTCCTTATGTGAATTTACTAGATGGAGTGAAAAGTAACCTCCTTGGGAATGACCCCTCTTTTTTTAAAATATTTTTTTTTATTTTATTCAATATAGTCCTCTTTTAGTTTGATACACTTATTCCAGCGATTTTCCAACTTTTTGATTCCCCCGATTCCGCATCAGCAAGTCCAAACACTTTTTCAAAGTGCTCTCGCGTTCGTGTTTTTGGTCACTCGCGGCACTCAACGGCAAGATAGCTTTTTCATATGCGGAATATTGCCCAAAATATGGCTTGTGCGCTCAGTACTAATCTTTGTGGTATCTGCTAGCTGGCGCACCTTCACTTTCCGGTCAGCCAATACCATTTCATGTATTTTTTCGACATTGTCCTCTGTAACCGCATCGGAGGGCCTGCCGCTGCGGACTTGGTCGGTAGTGGAGTTGCGGCCACCACGAAACTCTCGAAACCAATATTTGACGGTGTAATCTGATGGAGCATTAGCCCCATAATATTTATGCAACTTTTCTTTTGTTTCCTTCGCCGTTTTGCCTCTCAAAAAATAATGTTTTATGAGAGAACGAAAATCGTTTTTGTCCATACTCAACATGATGCCAAACACGTCAACAACAATCAGCTGTCAAAACAAAACTAAAGACAGTATCGCACTGAAATTTGGCATGTCTGCCTAAATATTAACGGACTTCAAGGCACCATAACCTTTTTTGCAGTAGCAGCGCATTCTGGCGGTCAAAGAGGTCACTTTTCACTCCATCTAGTAAATGAATTACAATAGTGAAACAAAAATTATAAATTAAATTAAGAACTTCAATTATATCTAAAAAAAGCTAAAATTAAAAAAATTAAAGTTACATAGAAAGAAACAAGGGAAAACATTTTATTGAAAAGACAGGTCTAATGCGCCAGAATGAAGATGTTAACAATTTTTTTATTCCTTTTCAGAAACAACATATTCCTCCAAGCGACTCTCAGCCACGTCTTCATCATGCTCAAGATTGGCAGATTCCACGTTATAGGGTCTCATATTATTCGGGGACCAAATGCCTTTATATGGAAGACGTGTCTGAGGGTCTACAGATAGCCCTCAATATCACCGATCACATAACGATCATTAGGAAGAACTTTCTTTATCTCTTATGGGCCTCGATATTTAGCGTAGAGTTCCTTGTTGATACCGGGAATTGTTACGACATTTTTAATCAAGACATATTCGCCTACTTTGTATGACCTTGGATGTTTGTGGTGTTTATCATAATAGTTTTTGTTCCTTATCTGACTTTTGTCTATGTTTTCAATCGCCTTTTGTCTTAACTCGTTAACACAAGTGAGGTTCCTGCCTAAAATATCTTGAAAATGTTCGTGAACACGGTCGCAAAACTCCCCTCTTTGGTTTCTCCCAAATAAAAGAACGCTAGGAGTAAAGCCTGTACTTTTATTTATCATGTTGTTAAGTGCGAATTCAACCTTAGTTAAAAATTTGTCCCAACCAATAGTAGTGTTTGCTTCACATTCTTTCCATAACATCGGGACAATTATGCGATTCATTCGTTCAATTTGACCATTTGATTGTGGCGAATGAGTAGCAATTTTAATATGTTTAATATTATGATCTTCTAAAAAGTCTGCAAACTCTTTGGATGTAAAGCAGCTTCCACGATCCGATACAAGACGACTTGGCCTGGAGTAACTCTCAAAAAATGATCTTAAACAAGTAATGGCCTCCTTGCTCTGAGTTGTTTTGACAGGGTAAAGTTTTGTAAACTTTGTAAAGCCATCATCAAGAGAAATACATGTTTTTTGTTTGAATGATCGATATGTATCGTATCGAAAGGGACATCAGCTTTTGGAATAGAGTGTAACGTACCCTCTTTTTTCCCAGATGGTGGCGAAAAGTAAATACATTTCAGACAGGTTTTAATATAGGCTTTGATTTTCTCTTTCATATTGGGAAACCAATAACTCGCTGAATATATTCAAAGCATTTATCGGCTCCCAAATGACACATAGATTCGTGCTGTGTACAAATTATTTGCTCTTCCATTTGAGATGGAACGAAGAAGAGAACCTTCTCTTTATATTTCCTGTATATCAAACCGTCGATCATTTCATAAAACGAACTTTCAGACTTCTCCAACTCAGAAGCAATATATACTATTTTTGGATCTTGCCTTTGCGCTGCAGGGAGTGCAAATTCAAACGACTCATCGTCAACAAAGAGTATGTCAGGAACGACTTAACGCGTCTACATGAGTCATACGTCTTCCTTCTCTATGCTCTACCATGTAATCAAAACTTTGAAGCTCTAATGCCCAACGTGAGATACGAGTATTTAGACACTTGTTTTTCAAAGTTAAGGCCAAAGCCTGACAATCAGTTATGATTTTAAACGATATACCGATCAAATATATTTTAAATTGCCTCAAAGCGTAAATTATTGAGAGTGTTTCGAGTTCGTAACTGTGGTATTTGGATTTTGATGGCGTCGCCCTTTTCGAGAAATAGAATACGGGATGAAACTTTTGATCCAACTGTTTTTGCATAAAACAGCACCGAATCCTACACAACTTGCATCACAATGCAATTCTGTGATAAGATTGGGACTGTAAATGGATAGAACAGGTGAAGCTAAAAGTTTGTTCTTCAAAGCTTCAAAAGTTTACATTTCATGAATACCAAATACAAAGGGTACATCCTTTTTTAGCAAGTCATATAATGGTTTTGCAATATATGCAAAAATTTTTATAAATTTTCTAAAATAGTAGCAATGCCCCAAAAAACTATGTATGTACGTCCTTTGTGTATACCGGTGTCGGAAAACTCTTAATAGCGTTAAAATTACTATCGTTGGGTTTAATACCTTCCTCAGTAATCTTATAGCCCAAATAAATGATTTCCGTCCGCAGAAACATGCATTTATCAAATCTGAGTTGAAGTCCATTTCCCACGATTAAATCAACAATTTGTTTCAAAATATCCAAATGTTCTTCTATAGAATGTGTGGCGATCAGAACATCATCTAGGTAAGTTACGATTTTACCTTCTGAAATCAACTTTCGAAATGTATGCTTCACGACGGGGCATTTTTCAGCCCAAAAGGCATTCGGGTGAACTCATACTGACCCAAATATACTGAATGAAGTATATTTTGTTGACTCATCAGATAACTGGACATGGTGGACGCCATTCTTCAACTCCAAGGATGTAAAATATTTTTTTCCTCTGAGACGATCCAAATGATCTTCAATGAGAGGTAGGGGGTAATTATCGCGCACGGTTATCGTGTTGACCTCGCGAAAATCAACGCACAATCTGAGTTCTTTATTCTTTTTGTGCACCAAAACTATGGGTGAAACATAAGGTGAATTCGATTCACGAATAATGCCTCTTTTAAGCAAGTCTTTTGAAGCTCGATCTTGTGTGCGTATGGTAACCATCGCGGAGGACAATGAAAGGGAGTATCTTTACACAATACGATATGCATTTTAAAATCTGAATTCGGAAACTGATTGTTAGAATGAAAGTAAGCTGGTCTAATTATATCTTTTATTTTTTGGTCAATAACCAAATATTAAGATTAAACTCACCATTGTCCCCACTTATATCGATGTTTAAAATTTGGTCTACAAACTGCGTATTTGAAAGTTCTTTATTTGAGATATTGTTGTCCTCTGCGTTATAATGATGAGAGGCGTTCACCAATGAATAAATACAGTCTTGCGATCAAGTATGACAGCAAGAAAAACAAATTTACTACAAAAAAAATGCAAATTTTGCAAGGAAATGAAATCGTCGTGTAGTGGAGCGAATTTTAAAAATATCAAAACGCCCTTAGCATAGTGGACGTGTGGAAGGACATTGAGCTGTACCAAGTTGGTGAAGTTGGTCTGGTCAAAAGTACCTATCTAATATTAGAGAGTACTTAAAAGAAATCCAAGCTTTCGTCAATCCAAAATGAATCGTGGACCTTCGTGATTCTATGTAGTCCCCATCGAACAGCAAGACTGGAATTGCCAACATGGTTATGGATTGGAGTGAACTTCTTTAATAATAATTTAGTAACTTTGAATTTATTTGGTATAAAGGTGTTATTTTCTAGTGAAAAATATGAAATTTGGATGGTCCTGACGGAGGGTACACTTATATGCGCGGTTTGCGAAAGGAACTACAATTGTTCTCATAGGCAAATTTTGGTGGCGTTTAGCTAAAGTGCAGTTTGCTCTATTTTTAAATAGGAATAGGAACGAAAAATTAGGGTTTTTAACAGGAATCCATACGGTGATAAGACAACGGTCTGACTTAAACCAAAATGGATTACTACGGCTTCCGATTTAAGCCCGGTTGAAAACACTTGGGTAATCGTAGTCAAGCGAGTATATTTTGTACTTAGATCACGGAGCTGAAACAATCTCTTATAGAATTATATGACAGAATTGAACCTAGAATAGTACCAAACCATAATCGACTCGATGGAAAAAAAATGTTAAAGTTAATCTTTTCTAAAGTTGCGCTAACTAATCTTGAACTTCTTTTTATGTGTATAAGTGGGGCAAAAGTAATGTCATAATGTACTGGCTACCCGAGAAATGCAAATCCAAAGGCTTGGCAGCAATTCAAAAAGTCCCTCATTGAGACCAACCTCAACCACTATAAGAAAGCAAACGCCAAATTCCATAAAACTGCAAGATCTGAAAAAAGCGCTTCGTTTGAAAAATTTACATCAAACATTAACCCAACCTCAACCTCGCAGAAATTGTATGCAGACATTAAAATACAGAGAGGCAACTTTGCACATCGCACAGTTAAATCTCTCAAACCGGAACAAAGACGATTGCCTGCCTAATTCAGATCATCGAACATTTCGTAAAAACTTGGGAGAATGATGCAAGAGATTCGAATTTCCATGCGAATTTCATCTTGACGAAACACTCTTTATAGTACTAACTAATGAACCTCCACCTTATTCAGAAGATCCATATGCGTTTCTCATTGAATCTCGCATTGATTTCTTAGAATTAGAAAGCTTCTTAACTCTGTCCCGTATTTGACCGTACCTCTCACGGCATGAGACCATTATGCACCTCCTATTTCTGACCAATTTCACTTCTTTCATGTACCAGGAAAATATTGGAAAAAATCATATTCAGATGATTGCTCTGGTTTCTTAAAAAAAATAACATAATTCACTCCCATCAAGTTGAATCTAGGAAAGGAAGATGCACAATGGATACTGTACCAGTTGGATTTCAAAAGCATTATCCAAAAGAAACCACGCATACACGATCTCATGATCGACTTCGAAAAAGCTTTTGATATAATAGATTAGCTGCACATGTCATTTTGAAAGAATTAATAAAATTAAGGATCGGGCCACAGATATTTAAATACATTAAGTTGTAAATTCCGTATCAAAGCCACCGAGATTTGCTCTTCTATTCACAATTTGGAAAACGACATATGTACTACAAGTATCGCCATTGTCAGTGACCTTATTCATCATAGCTTTTAAAGAGGTCAGTACAATAATTGATAATGATAACTATAAACAAGTTGGTTATCACTCTACCCTGAGGACCTTATTTTATTTTCTAAGCTTAAAACTTTGAGCTCGCTAGGGTCCTGCACAAGCACGTATATATGCATTTACCAAGAAACTCCCACCAGCTTTCCTCATCTGAATGAGTATCGAAAGTCGACCAATCCCCATCAGTCATCCTTTGGGATGTAAGACAGCCGACTCTATCTGGAAACATATCTCCAACCACAACATCACCTACAATACGTCTTTACCTTTTGGAAAATGAAATTTAATTTTTCTGTTACTTTATTTACTATCTGCCTTTTTTTTCTAGCCTAAAGCCCTGGCAACTAGCGTTACAAATTTGTTTATTAAAATTATATTTTATTTTGGTTTTAAATTTTTTCCGGATTTCGTCCCCTTATTGGTGCCGTGAAATAGAGCCGAGCGCAATAACGCGCGAATTCCAAAATTCGGTTTTATTTCGCTTTGCGAATCGGCCTTATTTCACTTTCACTCCATTGTTTTTAATATTGCTTTAATATAAATCAGTTGTCATCATATCACGCTAAAAATGATTAATATAAACAGTACCATGTCAAATCGACCAATTACAATTACAACTAAAATACAATTGCTAAGAAGTTATAGGAGCCTGCCTGACAGTTGTTGACATTCCCTTAGCGGAGCGATGAAGTCGCGTGAACATCTAAGCCCAGCGGAGAAAAAGGTGAAATCCTGTTAGCGAGCGAAGCGAGCCACCTTCTTCAAACTTGAATTGAACGCATATTTCAACATTCAACAATTCGGCTTTATATCACAAGCAATGGTCGGCATTATTTCAATTTGTCATTGTAAAATAACGCCGAATGTTGGAATTATGAAAGCGAAATAACGCCGAAGTTTTGAGAAAAACAAGTAAAAACAAATATTAATCATAGAAAATGGCTTTATTGTTTTCTAAAATACTCTTCATCAAGATCAATACACTTGAGTATTCAAAAATCATTTGTTTGAGCCGACCCGTGAGAGCTCGCATTGTCATGGTGGAAAGACTTTTGGCAACCAAATGCTGGTGTACCATTCCGAATTGAATGTTCTACGTTGCTCTAATGACACGGTGGCAACATGCTGGTTTTTCCGAAAAAAAAAACGAACAATTTTTGTTGGATTTGGCTCATCTTGAAAGAGTCATGCAGTCGATTACTATTTAGTTTCGAGCTCATATGCATAGATCCATGATTCGACGCCTGTCACGATCTTATAGACGTCTTTTGTAGCACCGTGATCGAACTTTCAAGATTTCCTTGGACCAATCGACTCGAGCCTTTTTGTGATCCAATGTCAAATTATGCTGTATACAACGCGAAGATATTTTTTTGGCGGCCAAATGTTTATGCAATAATAAATGTATGAGAATAAAAAAATCGTGGCCCAAAAATTTCAAAATTTCTAATTTAATGTGCACGCGAGTGAACGTAAACAAATATAAAAGAAAAAGTGGGAAAAAAAAAACCTGTGCGCACGAGTACAGTGCCAACAAGAACTACAACGCGGGCATGCCAACTCCCCTGGCCCTGGTCTTAGTGTTACTGATATTATTTCGCACTGCGAAATGCAAAAAAAATCGTTTATCTTTTATTTCGGACAACCGTCCACTTTATTGTGTCAATTAGAACTAAACATCTTAATTCTGATTTACATCTACTTATAATTAACCATCGTTACGAGAGTGTTGATACAGCTGCTAGGGCGTTGGGTATTTCGAGGAATTACTGTTGCGAGCTTTTGGGAAATATGTATATGTGAATTGCTCTCTTAGGTGCAACGAGTGTGGGAATCTATGTACGCATGTGGCAGAAATTGGGAGCATTGCAACGGATAGGTTGAATGCATCTTTTGACTTATATCGTGTTAACACCTCTCTCCATAAAATCGAGTGTCCTCACTCGATGCCATATAGAGTACGTATGTACCGGTACTGGATTCGATTGTCATAATTCATTTTTGTCTTGATCCTTAGGCTGAATTACAGGTATCCTCGAAGTTATAGAGCGAAGTGTATGATAGCTATGATAGCTAATATAACAAGGGTTATGAGGCTGTAGTTAGTGATGATATGCATCTGCCCTTTTCAGCTCGTATGTATGCCGTGTTGTTCATAATATTTCCAATGTTAGAAGCTCTTTGTATGTTTTATTTGATGAGTTCAGGTGTAGGACCGCTTGCAAAGGTTTTGAAAAGGGGATTTCCATTGAGTTGTACTTTTGTCCGTTTATGGAGATGGATGGATTACTGTATTGCAGCTAAAGGTTCCAGTTACTCGTAGGTTAGCAATATCGTTGTCTACGATGATGGATCCCTTAAATTGGTTTAAAAATATGGTTGCAGAATGAAGTTCTTTACCCTTAGGTTGGTAAATGTTGATTGTTGATCTCTTTGCAACTTGATCGTTTACCGTTTACTAAATTTGAACTACATTATCGAAACTTAAACTAACAATATCGCTGCCATCGAGCCATTTCCACGCGCTTTCTGGGAAGTTTAGGGATCTAGGGTTTCTAATTTTCGGTTTTAGGATACGAGTATTTAACTGGTTAGTGATTTGTGCAATTTGGTGGGAAAGAATACGAAAACTGGGATCAGTTTCATTTATTTGATTCTGGGTTTGGATATTCTCAATTAGCACCTGATAAGCTTCTAGATCAATCACGTGAATGATCCTAAACGTACCCGTTTGAAGTTATTGACACGATTTTAGAGTTTGTGTAGTCAAGGATTTAGACTTTATCGACCTTTGGGTGAAGAGGACTCTTCCTTATATTATTTTTGTGAATAATCCTTCCTGATTCGGTAAGAATACCTAACCTGTCTTCCCTAACTACCTCCTTTTTGTATCTTGGTTAAAGTTTAGTACCTAACCATTTGTTTATTCTAACAAAGACTATTTCCCCTGGAGAGTAATATTCTATTCGGTCTGTTTTTTATTATGATATTTTAAATCCTTGTTCTTTTTTATTAGTAGTTTTCCAACTGTTTCGTGTTTTTATTTTTCCGGGTTAGTGCTTACTGTTCTGCCAGAAAAAGTTTCAATCGGTCGCGTATTTGTAAATATATGTATAAATAGAATAGTTGTACAGTACTCATAGACATCGCGGGCTAACAATACGCTAAATGATTTGTGAATACGTTCCGTCTTAAGACATCACATATTTCAGAGAGTGTGGATGGAATCTTTCCACTTATCGTCTTCGACTGCCCTGAATTTGATGATTCGTACTTGGGCGTATTTCGAGAATTTGTCTATTGCTGTAAGTATTGTACTAATTGTTTGTTTGTGGAGTAAATATCGATATGAACTATTTGGCCTGAGTATTGGGGCATGGGAGTATTTCCTTATTCTGGTTTGTTAGGTCGTCGATCATATTTTTGGTATTTACAAACTCTACACTGCTTTATTACTCGTGTCTCTTGGATTCTGACTTTCAGTTTTGGGAAGTAAATCTTTTGGAGTATTTTCATTATCGTTTCCGTGAGCTATGTTACGCGCTTTAAGGATTTGTTCTACTTGTTCGGTTTGGTTTACGAAGTCTTCTACTCGTGTTTGTGTGAATTGAGCTTTATACTCGTATGCTCTGAATTGATTGGGGTAAAATTCTTGGACTTTTCCCATAATTGCCTCAATTAACACCTAAGTATTGCAATGAGGTCTTCATCACTGTAGTCAGATTGGAAAAATAGATGTCTATGGTAGTTTGGAAAAAGGATTTGGAATGCGTAGCTTGGTTCGTTCCCAGTTCGGGGTGGACCTGGGCCTCAACCAAAACACGTCTCCAGCTTAATCTTTAGCTATCTGCCTCCAGTTTCGAATGCTAAGTTGCCTCGGGTCCCCTTCCACTTGCAGGGGCCTCCTGACTTGCAGTCTTCCTCTACTGCACTGTCCCTCGAGGGCGGATTCGAAGACCCTTTGGACCGGAGCATTGATGTCCATCCGCTCTATGGGACCAAGCCATCTTAGTTATTGGATCTTCACTCTTCTGGCTTAGTCGATGTCGCTGTACAGTTCGTCGTTGTATCTTTTCCTCCACTCACCATCTATGCAGAGGGGGCCGAAGATCACCGGAAAAATTTTGCTCTCAAAGTATTGTAGCTAAGAGTACGCTCATCCATTTTTGATCAAGTCCATGCCTCTGCGCCATAGATCAGGACTGGGATTATTAAGGTCTTATATAGGGTCACTTGTTTTTATCCGAGAGAGTGGTTTGCTACTCAATTGCCTTCTTAGAGGAAGCAGCGATTGGCAAAAGTTATTCTTCGTTTGATCTGAGCGCTGGTGTTGCGGAGACTAGATAGACAAAGTGGGTAGTTTCTAAGGTTGTTTAATACTCAAATAGTGCAGAGCTTATCTTAACGATCTGGAAATTAATGTTATGGGTTTATCTTTTTGAGAAAGTACGGCACCGTTAAAGTCAGGGTAAATAAGTAGCAAATCCCGTGAGACTAATCCATTTTCTAGTTTATTGACAACTTCGATTGCGTTTGCTGAAAGGGAAATTGTAATTTTGCTAGACCGATTCTTTTCGATACGTCCTTCTTCTCCTCTCAGCAGGGTAGTAAGTGCTTTGGCCAGCTTTGCGTAGTCTTTCACAAAACGGCGGTAATATTCTGATAGGCCTAGAAAGGATCGGAGCTCTTTCAGAGTTTTTAGGACAGGAGGGTTTACTATTGCATAAACTTTTTTGGAATTTGTAGATATTCCTTTTGAAGATACGATGAAACGTTATGTTTATTACGCATTTTTTGGAGAAAAGTGACCTCAAAATCAAAAATTTGCATGGGCAAGAAAAATGCAACAGGCTTAAAAATTGGATACGAGGAGACTCAAACAAGATATATCAATTTTATTTAAACGCAATTACAAGGGCTAGTATTTTCTCTAAAAATAAACTCCTAAGCGAAGTTTTCCGTTAACCTGAGTCAGGGTATATCAATATAAGCTTTTTCTTAAATCCTCGATAAATAATGTCAACATTGGAGATACACCCTTACCGTAGAACGTTTTTTTTTCTTAGAATATGCCCAAGAATCATTTCCCAAATTATCCTTGACAAGTTAGGAGATAACCTGTATTATAAACACATATATTTATTTTTTCTTTGACTATATTTTATTCTACGTACGTACAATATGATCTTCGGTGTCATTCTCTGAAGCGGCAGGCGGCTTTCACTCTCTCCTTTTCTTCTGGAGCTATTGGGGGGCCTTAGTTTCTCTAGAGGAGTTCTTCAGATTTCACTATGTGAATTTTTCCCTTAAGGGGTTGTTACATTTGGACGTTTATGCTCGATACGAACTTTTTTTTATGCACGGGACGAACTTCCTTTCTTTTTTTTTTTTGCTCGGGCGCCAGTTATATTATAATGCAAAAAAAAACAAATTTCTTTTATTTCGGACAACCGTCCACTTTATTGTGCCAATTCGAACTAAAATTTTTAATTCTAATTTACATCTACATACTTGAGTGTTTGATCATTTTTGAGTGTTTCGAGGAATGTTGAGAGCTTCTGAGATATAAATGTTAATAAATGAGGTGCAACAAGTGTGGGAATCTATGCATACATGTGGGCAGAAATTGGGAGCATTGCACCAGACTTATATCGTGTTGGTTACGAATTTTGTTGGTGTACTGTTTCCTATTGCTGTCAGAACATAACACCTACAACGATTTGATTTGGTATACCAACTTTTGGGTTTTTACTTCACAGGTGCGCTTAGTACGAGTATCGTCGGTGTTTGTGTTTTCTTTTATATTTGTGCTTGGGAATTCAGAGTGGATATCGCAAATATACGCGATCACTTCCCGTCTGTATATACAGGCCAGCTGTTTTGGCACTTAGTGAAACACAGGTAGATTCCCGCCCATACCCCATAGATCACTCAGATCTGAAGATACCTGGCAACGAACTAGTGCCATTATTCTTCTTTCGCTGCGGTCTCGCCTTTTACGTGCAGCTTATCAAACTCCACCACAATGTAATTTTTGTTCCGATCCGGATTTCAATTTTATGCGGTTCAAAGTCCATATAAAGAATTGTATCCAGATGCATGTGTCAGCATTATTGTAATATGTACGAGTACATACCAGTATGTCAAAGAATGGTAACCCCATCAATATATATAGCGAGGAATAATGACATTTTGTAATGTCAGTTGAAGACCGACTACGAAACAATCAAGACGAAATAATAAGTAATAAAGTAATAAAAAAACTTTCAAATGTTACATGTCTCAGAAGTCCCAATAGCGAATGTGAAGAACGGATTACCTGTTGAACTGGACTGCTCTAATCTGAGGAAAGAATGGCCAATGTGTAGATGATTTCAAATGGGAAAATAGGAAAATGAACGAAGGTGAGACAACCAAAATCGCAACATTTTTATGGCGAGCTGGTGCAAGGGCTATGGAAATACATATATAATACTCTATTTCCGAACGACAGCTCACTTGATGGTATGGTTAGACTAACAACAACAACGAGAACGCTGCATCCGTGGAACATGTGGCAGCAGAGCCAGCAAGAATACCGGTGAATGACGTGGCGCCGCCTAACAATATGCTAACATTAAATGATGTTTTGAGAACGTTTGACGATTATTACGTGCCAAGAAAAAATGTAACAATAGAGCTCTTCAATTTCAACAAAAATGTCCAAAGGGAACAACAACCATTTGCAGAGTTCGAGACAGATTTCTGTAAGCAAATTCATTATTGTGAATTTAAATGCCATTGTGGTGCAGCATTTGAATAACCTATACTACGTGACCGCATCATATTGTAATTACAGCTGAAACTACTCGATTTGAAAAGCAACCAACAACAATTCCGAAATGAGGTTCATCGTATAATAAGGGAACTATCAACGCCATTTCTCGAAATTACTGTTATAACTATTTTCAACGACACATTTGCTTAAATGTAAATCAAATAATATCGTTTGCATGGAATGTGGAAAAAATGAAGCAGCAAAAGCTGTGAAAGGGCTTCCTGGAGTGAATTCGTGGAATGATACAAGTATTTTAAATGTAAAGCATATTGATAGAATAGAAAATATTTTAAGAAAATATTCATGTATTAATAGAATAAGTAAAAACAATTCAGATAATTCAAGATGGACTAAAAACTACCAAACCAGTAATGAAGTAGTAGAATTTAAAATCGATAGATGTACAGATTCCAATTGCGTTCCGCTAAGTTTAATCAAAAAAACTCAAATAACATTGAATAATGGAGAAAATTATTTTTATGTTACTGATTATGAGCATAATGGATAATAGAAACAAAATAAAAAATTATTGGTAATGTAAAGATAAATTGTATTGAGCCAAATTCTCAAACAGAACAATCTGCTCTATTTATCATTGTTGATGATATATGTCGTGAATAGTATCACTTATCTGCCCAAAACGGTTGATGAATTTGTAGATCAAAATCAAGACCTGATTAATGATAGATAGATACTTTATTTTATGTAGTATAATATGTATTTACAGTGTTTATAATAATTGAACACGGCTTGCACAGAGATATGATAAATTATAAATCTTACTACTGAAAAAAAATAGTTTAGTTTATACGTTTGTTTATAATTGTAATAATAATAATGTCAGAGGAAAAACTATAAGAAAAAAACTCTATTTAAAAGATGAAAACAAAAATGTCAATATATTAAAAAGTATAGTTATGCACGCTACAAATGAGCATATGCATTTATAATAAATAGTACATAGATAATGAACAACGAAAAACGAACAATGAACAACAGATAATAAATAATAGATAATAATAATAGATAATAAATAATAGATAATAAATAATAAATAATAAATAATAAATAATAAATAATAAATAATAAATAATAAATAATAAATAATAAATAATAAATAATAAATAATAAATAATAAATAATAAATAATAAATAATAAATAATAAATAATAAATAATAAATAATAAATAATAAATAATAAATAATAAATAATAAATAATAAATAATAAATAATAAATAATAAATAATAAATAATAAACAATAAATAATAAATAATAAATAATAAATAAACATGTAATATTGCACAGAAAAGAATTAATATAAAGGACTATGTAATTAGAGTGGCGTAAGCTCAGTAACTAGTGTATTTTCAACAGTTAGGCATTTCGAAAAAAACTTCTCATTGATTATTTCAATTCTTCTGGCAACTTGACTTATGCCAGCTTGTTCATGTAAAATTATTGTTGAAAAGTCCCAAGGAAGTTTCAACATCATTTTAAGAATTTTGTTTTGTGCTATCTGTAGTTTCTTAAAGTATGTTTTATTTATTATTTTCTGGTGAAAAAGATTGACTGACATTTTTCAGCATTAATTTTAACTTTCCAATGTTTAAAATATTCAAAAAAAACTATTAAGTTTTGCAAGTGATTTGCAGTGACTGTTCCACTAGTATGAGACGTATACAAAGCCGAGTCGTCAGCATAAAGTGCTATATGACAGTTTGGAATGTCAGGAAAATCACTGATGAATATATTAAATAAAGTTGGTGACAAAACCGAGCCTTGTGGGACGCCAGCGGTTAGAAATCGCGCCATTAAGTGAAACAACAAATGTTCCGTCGGTTAGAAAGTTTTGGATAATTTTAGTAAGGTATTCAGGGCAACCAAATTTTATAAGTTTGTAGATTAAGGCATTGTGCCAAACAGACCTGATTAATGATTTAAGTGAATTGCCGGGTAAAATGAACATTCAATTGATAGAAAACGCCAAACCAGTATGACATTACAAGAAAAGGAATATAATTCTTTAGGTTTAGTTGAAAAATTGAAACAAGAATTAAAAGAAATGGTTCGTGTTGGGGTCATCTCACCTGTTGATTATCCTACGAAATGGGTAAATAATCTACAGGTGGTTGAGAAACCCAATAGAACGTTGCGTCTATGCTTAGATTCTAAACCACTAAATGTGCGTATCAAGCGGGAATATTTGCTTATCCCGCCATGCATCGGTGATTTCACTAACAAATTACATGAAAAGCGCGTTTTCACAATACTTAATCTTTCAAGTGGTGTCAAGTTTGATTCCCGGTACCAATAGAGCGATGCCCCGACCCAAATGTAACTTCTCTGGGAACAATCTATTCCAGCTATGGGTTCGTCCAGGTAGCTTTTTGAGGCCAGCTAAACCTGGGTAAACAAAACGAGCGTCACGTGACTTTTCCCAGGAATCACAAAACCTTTGCGATTTGAAGGAAACGAAAAAAAACACCGATTCAAGAAAAGAAACTAAAAGAAAATTATAAAAATAAAAAAAACCTGATAACGGCTCCGTTGAAGCTCGAAGGTTTATTCTCGGGTGGTTTAACGGTTCACCATGGAGTGGCCCGATATTCCTACAGTCCCGAACAGAAAAAAACGTTTATTTACCGGTCGCGTGTCTCACTATTTCTCGAGAATTTTGCACGCGTGCGGTCCACCGGACTCTCAATATTAAAATTAAGAGAAAAAGGTTTCTCTGCACTGCACTACACTCATATCACTATTTTATCCTGGGGGTGCTGTGCTCCTTTCTTTCACAATCTATCGCCCTGCTACTCCTGTATCCTTCTTACATTACTTGTCTTTTCCTTTCTCCTTTTCCCCTTTTTGTCCTCTCTACTTTTTTGTTCAACTCTACTTTACTTTATCTTTTACTTGAAAACTGCCAAAAAAGAAAAATTGTTTTTTGCAAATTAAAACAACTCGGCTGAATCTAACTAGTCGCTGGTCGTCACCAAAAAGACTTATAGACAGACTTCGTTCCACAACTTCCGTCAGATTCACACACACATTAACACACACGTTTACTCACACATTTATTTGGCTATAGCGGACCCAACTACGGGGTTATTACTCGTAGCCACAACACTAGCAAGCTTTGCTAGTTCTTATTTTACCACATTCGGAGACATGATTTGAAAGATTTAAATTTATTATTATTATCTGTTATATTTTATTAGTACATAATTTAAATTACATGGTAATATTACAGTTTAACGAGCCTAACTGGAGTGACTATCAGCTCTAGTATGTATAAGTAAAATTATATAATAATGTTAAGAAATCTGATATTTTGTTGATATTTTCCGAGTTAGGGTATTTAAGAACTTCATAGATAGAATTATTTTTAAATATACTTTGAATAATCGGTTTTAATATGTAACAATTTTCTAAAATATGATTTAAGCTCAAATTTGTGTTGTAGTAGGAACAAACTGGAGGACTGCCTTTTGTTAGAAGGTGTAGATGAGTAGCTGAAGTGTGTTCAAACCGTAGCCGAACAAAGTTATAGATTTCGATATGTACTATATATGGGATGTACAGGAGTAATTCTCGCAGAATTAAATTTATTGCAGTGGTGGTGGTACTCGTATTGAATCGAGTTGTCTTTGGAATTGGCAACTATTGCATTTTGGGAGAGTCTGATAAAATTCATTTTGGAGTAAACATCGAAGATTGACCGAGCTGGCTGTAATGTCTGCGTTTCCCTGGATGCAGGAGTCCACATCCACTTGATGTATTTTGCCGATTTTATGAGTTGGTGGCTGATTTGAGATATGATCTCAGAGTTATTGTTTGGATTTTTTATAGCATTAAGAATAGATATGTCTTCGTAGCTTAAAGGATGGAGAAAGCTTCGGCTGTAAATATTGAAGTGAATTCAGGCAAATAACCAGTTCTAACAATGGATCCATTTTCGCATATGACAGCGTATGATGTGCATTCTGTGGTCTTTGATCCATTTGTAAAGACGAAACTCCATGCGTTCGATTTAAAATCTGGTGAGATAGCTAAAAAGAGTTGACAATAAGTCAACTCAAGTCAAATTGCATTAAAGCCAATATCAAAGATGTAGGGTCTATGAACCATGGGAGATAGCGTGGAGTAGTGATGGTTTTACGCTCAATGGGAAGCTCTGCTAGATTGCTTTTTCCAGTGTAGTGGCAATTGCTAATGGCATTCTCTTTGTAAGCTTATGACTTATTACCCTTTTCTCATCATTATCGATTAATGAGTTGTTAACGTAGAAAACTTTCGCAGACAGCTTCAAAGTGATTGCGTCTCTTCATTCTTCGGTGCTAGGTAGTCCAGCTTAAGGTTTTTATTGGGGTAATAGGAAATGCGTTAATGCTTAGTCTTGCAGTTAGATGATACAGAGGTTGTACGATATTCAAAACTGACTTTGGACCGTGACCATATGTGTATGATATCCATAGTCGATTTGACTTAAGATTAAAATTTTAGTTAATGTTTACAAGCTAAATACCTAAGGATATTAGTTCTTGCAGCTAGGGATTTCTTTAATTCGAGGCAATGTTGTTTCCAAGAGTACCTATTTATTATTAAAAACTAATCCTAAATTCTGAAATTATTTACATTAATAATAGATTTTGGGGCAGTTTAATTTTCGACATATTTACATACATAGTATGTAGGAATTTAAATTTTTGAACGGATATTTTAGCACCTAATATTTTTGACCACTCCAAAATATCTTCTAGGGCGAGTTAAAGTAAATTTTGACTTCTATTAACTTCATTAATGTTTGATAAAATATAAATATCATCTGCATAGATGCAGTGATATAATAGCTTATGCTTTTGTAAGATTGAATTTATATTATCAAAGGCTATTATAAATAAGACGAGCGACAAAGGTGATCCTTCCGTTATATCATGGGAGTTCGGAGGAGTAAATGTTGTTAGCGTTTATAAAGAATTTTCTGTTAGTTAAAAATAATTTGGCATAACCATATATTTTGCTTCCAATTCTGCATTTACGGAGATTTTGTAGAACAAAACACACCTATTCTATAGAAAGCCTTTTCAAAATGTAATCCTGTACTTTCGATCTAAATGTTTCAGCGTAGGATGGTACAAATTTTTGCTTAGATTCCCGAAGTTGTGACGATATTGCAGCAAAATCGGAAACAGATCGTTGCAACATTTTAAAACTAGTAATCGACCGTATGCATGAGAACAATGCTAAGTTAAATCCAAAAATCGAAAAACACAAGCCAAATTTATGGGTCACATTTTACAAAATGGACAAATTATTCGTAAATCTCGTGAAGCAATTTAAAAGATCACAAAATACAGTTGCATTACGTCATTGCATCTGATCCGGTTTTGACTGTGTATGTCCCAAGTAAAAGTGTGGGGTGTTCGAATAGATGCATGTAAGGATGGACTGGGTTATGTTTGAATACAAGAGTGAGAGTGTAAGAGTGACCAAAAGCGGGCACAGATTGAAAAGAAACTGTTGACGGTCGTTTTTGCAATTGCCTGACTATCCCGAATTTTGTGACCTGTTGGGTGTCATTCATATGGTTACAAAAACGGCATGCTAATTAAAGGAAAACTTCGATTACTATCAGTAATACATCAGGATGAAAGATATGGTGTGATCGTGTGAAATTTGTGCAAAATTCAGGAGAAATATTCAGAAAGAACCGCTATCATAAAATTCCACAAGAGTACCCATTTCCTATTGTATCTATGGATTTGTTTCAATTTGCTGGTCCTGATTTAGTGGCATTAATTGATGCATTCTCCGATCATAACTTTGTAGAAAAGCTCCAAAACAAGACATTACGTCATATTATTGAAGATATTTCACATATGGTATATTCAATATTGTTGGTTATCCGACAATTTTGAAATCCGACAATAATCCAGTTGGTTATATGAATTTGAATCGTTTGCGAAACAATGCAAAATAACTATAAAATTGTCAAGCCCAAGTAATGGGCTTGCTGAAAAATGGCTAGCGATCACTAAAAACATTTTGAAACGATATTATTGCAATTGGTGACCCTGGCAATTTCAATATCGAATTTTCTAGTACAATTCAACTACAATCGCGAGCATGCAATATTTGCCACTCAGTCATTTTTTTGAAAGAGTGACAAAAACAAAATTGCC
The DNA here is from genome assembly GCA_963966105.1 of Volucella zonaria. Classification (NCBI taxonomy): domain Eukaryota; kingdom Metazoa; phylum Arthropoda; class Insecta; order Diptera; family Syrphidae; genus Volucella; species Volucella zonaria. Next base: position 5,194,209 of record CAWYQB010000001.1, on the reverse strand, counting down.
ATTCTCAAACGCTTTACGGTGTCAAAACAATATTAGTGAGCAGATTGTACAAAATAGAATTGAAAAGAAAAAGGAAAAAAAGGGATACTACATATTGTATTATGATAAGAACCTATAACACTAAATGGATAGATCGAATTATATTTAAAAAGAAATTAAAAAGAGTGGAAATATGGAACTGTAGTGGGTATCGTAAGCAACAGATCATGTACTCGTATTGTAAAACACTGTTTTGATAATCATTATCGAAACAATCATCAATTTGTTGCTAAAACATTCAATAGTAGATTTGATTTGTTATTTGAATAGCATATTAAGAATTCGGTAAATAATAATTTGAAAAGCCTTAAATATTGTGCGATCACTTGATAGTTCGGACAATAATAACAATGTTAATGTAGAAACCGATAATCATGTGAATATGTTTAACATGAACCAACGGCCAGCGTCATAGATTATAATCCGCAGGATAACGAGTCTTTCGGTGATATGGGTGCAGAAACAGCTCTAGAATATAATATTATATGTACCAGCCTTTGTGGGCAATGAAAATTATAGTACACGAAGTGGCAGAACGAGTTGGTCACTCAGACGTTTTGGTTATGATTAGTTATAAGAGGATATATCCAAAATTAAAAAAAAGTGTGTAATAAGTGTCAGTTTTATTGTACTATATCAAAAAATTATTTAGGGCTGGTAACCCCATTAATATAGCTAGCGATTCAGAATGATGTTTTGTAAAGTCAGTTGAAGATCGACGACGAAACTATAAGCACGACTTAATTTAATAAAGTAAAAACTAATAAATGTTACAGTATCCTCATACTGAAATCGTTATTACACAATTCCGGGTGTTCTGGACAGAGACTACCCGAAAGACAGTGTGTTAAGATCTTCGCTGCGGAAAATAACTTGACCTAGCTTTTAAATGAGCTCATGCCAATACCAGACGTTGATAGCCATACCGCCAAGACCCTGGACTTGTTTTTAATTTGTCGCACTGATAAGTACAGGGTCGATGTGCTATTCCCTCTAGACCACTGTGTCATATGCTGCATGATTCCTCGGTAACGAGGTGGATCAAAAACTGACTCAAACAAATATTACAATGTCCCAAAGATAATAAAAATTGTTGGTCTTTCGTCAAAAATATAAGAAATTCTGCCGCATACTCCATCCCAACGCTCATTTACTCGTATTGTATAATGCCGTTCCAGCTGTCAGGTCTTTAAACAAGACCAGCCTGCTTGCTGCACATTTTGGGGTCAGCTCAACAATTCCAGATTGTACTTTGCCTCTGACTATACTTGAATGCGTCCACAATCTTTAATGGGGCGAATTCACTTTCAAACTCGTTTAGTAACAAAAGTACTTAAAGACTTTTCTTAACATACACAAATCCGCTGGTCTAGATGGTATAGCTTACTTGCTTCTGAAGAGGTGCTATTCCACCCTGGCAAAGCATCTGCGTATGTCTTTTCATCAGTCCTACTCTTTAGCACTCTTTCCGAGCAGATAGAAAATAGCATTTGTTTAGTCCGTCCCTAAAAAAATGCGAATCTTCATCCCTCTACTCCTACAGATCGATTGCACTTACGTCCCTTCTTTCCAAGGTCATGAAAACGCTGATAGACTGTCAGCTCATGAAATATCTTGAAACAGTACAATTTTCTAGTCAACAGGTCCACTGGTGATTTGATGACATGGCTCACCGAAAGGTGGAACCAAAGCGTATAACATACATAGCGTATATAGAATATAAAGACTGCATTTGTTAAAACTGTGTAAGTAAGATCAATTAGTATATTCTCTTAAATGTCAACGTGCACCATATCTACCAATTTTCCACTTAGCATCTATTGTATGATGAATTTGAGAAAAGTCGTGTAGTTTGAAGGATTCAACGATGCTATAGATTAGAAAAAAAAACAGTGCCAACATCTACGCTGTTACTAAATTTGTTCCTTATAGCACATTACATAGGCTCTAAAGATCTGCCGTGAAACACCAAAAGCTACTTTGATTAAAAAAAAATTGACAAAAAGTTTCAATTTTCTCAACAATGCTTTAAACAGAGAGAGGCGTATGTGCCCATATGGGGTGATTATTTTAAGACTGAAGCAAACAATTTTTTAAAACTTAAATATGGAGACGAAAAAGAGTTTTTTTTGCCTCCAACTAATATGTGGAGAGAAATTGTCAGCTCAATCAGAACTCGTCCCCGAGTTTAAAATTCAATTGAACCAAAAAACCAGAGAACTGAACTTACATAGAGAACAGATTTGCAACACAGACGAGTCTGGACTCCGCTATAAAATGCTCCCTGGCAAAACATTTGTCGCTGCTACTGAAAGAAATGCTCCGGGAAGGAAAATATCCCAAGGAAATTTATTTAGGTTCGAAAAAATGTTATAGAAAATGGACATCCTCCAAGAGCGCTGCTTCTACTAGACAATACACCGAGACATCCACCAAAAGACGAACTTAAAAGCAGTGATGGTCAAATTACAATGATGTTTCTATCACCTGACGTCACATCCGATGGATCAAAATATAATCCGGCAACAAAGTTATACTCGTATTACCGTAATTTTTTGCTACATAAAATAATAACGCGCATCAAGAAGATGGCGATGTTCCCTTGTCTAGATATTTTCAACAACTTAATTCATTAAAAATGCAAGTCGACCACCGAAAGTTCAATTGAAAGATGCAATGTCGGCGATAAATACGCTTGTGAATTGGGTCTGAGAAAATGATTCTCCCTATGAATAACCTAGTCTTCAGCATTTAGTAGAAATTAACTTATGTTTGTTAAGGAACCACTTATATAAATGTGGTTCCATTCTTGGAAACTCACCCTGACGTAAACTTTTTTGTCTTGCAAGCCCGCAGTATGTATTACATGTACCTACGCGCTTTAGTATTTTTACTACTTTTCTTTATGCCCGTGATGATCGACTTACAAACGTTAAATTCGTATTCGAGCACAATCGCAGACTGTCCTCTTTCTAGCGCCAACGCTATTTCTCCTCTTTGTTCTATATTTAGACATTCCGGATTTTCCTTTTGTTCACTGAGCCCGACATTTTTAATCACTTTTTTTAAATTTAATTTAATTTAATAATCATTTGCATTGAATACATGTAAACAAAGTGCAGATGTTTAATGGGTAATTTTGTATTGGGTGTATAAATTAATTCGTGCGGTTTTTTCCAAAATTTTAACGTTTATTTAAGGAAAACATGTACAATAGTATTGTTCAAAGTATTGCCCATCTGAAGCTATGACATTTTCCCATCTTTCTGGCAATTTGTGGATCCCATCCCAAAAGAACTGCGCCGGCTTGACAGCCAAGCTGTCAAGCCAATTTTTGATATTCTGCTCTGATGTGAACCGTATTTCAGTGAGGGCGTTCTGCATTGACCGGAACAAATGGTAGTCAGAAGGGGCAAGGTCTGGGCTATAAGGCGGGTGGGGTAAGACTCCCCATCCACTGTTTTCCAAATAGTTCTTAACCGGAATAGCAACGTGGGGCCGAGCGTTGTCATGATGGAAAATTATTGCCTCGTATCTGGTCGCATATTCCGGGCGTTTTTCGGCCACTGCTCTCTTCAAACGGATTCGATAGCGTTGTCCATTGATGGTTTCACCCGGTTTTAGCAGCTCATAATACAGCACACCCATCTGACCCCACCAAATACAGAGCATTACCTTCGCGCCATGGATATTCGGCTTTGCCGTTGATTTGGCTGGTTGGCCGGGTTTCACATATGATTTTTTGCGCTTGGGGTTGTCGTAATGGATCCATTTTTCATCACCAGTAACAATCCGATGCAAAAATGACTTCCTTTGCTGGCGTTCCAGCAGCATTTCGGATATGCAAAACCGCCTTTCGACGTCTCTCGGCTTGAGTTCATGTGGAACCCAATCTCCTTGCTTTTGAATATATCCCGCTGCTTTTAAACGTTCTGAAATGGCTGCTTGAGTGACACCCAAAGATTCTGTGAGCTCTTCTTGTGTTTGGCAACAATCTTCATAGAGTAATGCTTCCAGTTCTTCATCTTCAAACTTTTTTGGCTGCCCAGGACGTTCATCGTCTTCCAAGCCAAAATCACCACTTTTGGCACGTTCGCTCAGCTAGCGCATGCTAACCATAAACTTCCACCAAAATATGATGACTTTCGGCAGCAGTTTTCTTCATGAAGAAGAACTCCCCGCAAAAACACTTTTTCAAGCACAAAGTTCGACATATTTGAGTGAAAAAAAATTATCGTTGTTTTCGCTTCAAATGAATGACATATACTGAAATGACGTACAATGACAGTAGCTTTCCAAAGCATGTTCCAATGGAATAATAACAATGGAATAATACAAGTTACGCCATCTCTTAGCAAACCGCACGAAATGAATGCCGTCTGTAACCGTAACTACATTTTACCGTTGGCAAATTTTTATCTGAAATTTGATTATATGAACTCGTAGTACAAATATTAGAGTACCAATTGATATAATCGAACCTTATTGCAAACATTTTGAAGTTTATATATTGTATATTTATGTACAGTAATACCTCGACTTACGCTACCCCGTTTTACGTGAATTCGAAGATACGCGGTTTTTCTTTTTCATCATCGCGCGCATCGGCATGTTCGGTTTACGACAAGTTTGAATGTGTTCCGTGTCGAATAACAATTCCAATTACGTAAAACATTACGTACTCAGTGCAAATTGGGTTTATGACAAGGTCGGACATGTTCTTTGTGAAATTATTTTACGTACGCAGTGCATATTATTGGCTTATCTTTAATTATGCCATCTAAAAGACCAAAAAATGAATCATGTGAACCTAACAAGAAACGAAAAACACTGTCTTTCAAGTGTAAACTTAATATTATCAAAGACTTTGAATATAGGGTCCGCCATCTAACGTTTTTTTTCACGAAACACCCAAAACGAGTCACTGTTTGGTGCGGATTTTGGTCCAGAGGCATAATTGGGCTATTTTTCTTCGAAAATGAGCAAGGAATGGCCGTTACAGTCAATGGCGATCGTTATCGGGCCATGTTGAACGAATTTTTGTTCACAAAAATTGAAGAGGAGGATATTGGCAACATTTGGTTTCAACAGGACGACGCTACGTGCCACACAGCCGAAGCTACACTCGATGTTTTGCGCCCTATTTTTGAATATCGCAATATCAGCCGCAGAGCTGATGTCCTTTGGCCACCCCGGAGCTGCGATTTGACACCGTTGGACTATTATTTGTGGGGTGCCGTAAAAGATAAGTGTTACGCCGACAAGCCAGAGACAATTGACGCTTTAAAGGACAATATTCGTGAAGCCATTGGTGAAATACAGCTGCACACAATCGATAGTGTGCTTAAAAATTGGACCGATCGTGTAGGCTACTGCATGGCCAGCCGAGGCAGCTATTTGAATGAAATTATTTTCCATTATTAACCGGAAGGATTGTACTTTCAAATAAAAAAAGAAATTTGAGAAAATATTCAGTAGTTTTTTTTATTGCATTTTCAAAAAAAAAACATTTTTGGCGGACCCTATAGAACATAAAAATTTGTGAATTGGTAAAGAAATTTGACCTGCCGGAATCAGCAGTCCGAACGGTTATAAAAAATAAAGAAAAAATTACTGAAGCTGTGAAAGGCTCTCAATGTTTGAATTCAAGCATTATTCGTAAACGTCACGGTATTATCGCTCAGATGGAAACAATGTTATAGTTATGGTGTGATAATCAAGTAAGACTTAAAAATTGTCCTGTTGATCAAAACACAGTGTGCTTTCAAGCTAAGCAAATTTTTCAGAGACCAAAAGAAGAAGCTGGGGAGGCGACCAAAAATGAAGACTTTAAAGCTAGTAACGGCTGGTTCAGCAGATTTAAAAGTCGTTGTAATTGGCATAGCATCGCAGAAAGTGAAGAGGCGGCAAGTGCTGACAAGGAAGCTGTGTCTCTTTATCCAGAAAAACTCAAAAAAATGATTGAAGATGCTGGCTACTCTAGCCAAACCATTTTCAATGTAGACGAAATCGGTCTTTTTTGGAAGAAAATGCCTAAAAGAATTTTTATTTCGCGTGAAGAGAAAACCTTTCCAGGTTTCAAAGCCGCCAAAGATCGATTGACAATGATGGTCGGTGCGAATGCAGCTCAGAAAATCCAAGAGCCTTAAAAAACTAATCTAAAGCTGGTTTGCCAGTCATTTGAAAATATAATGCGAAAGCTTCGGTTACAGCTTCTCTTTTTGAAGACTGGTTTGGTCATCATTTTATATCTGAAGTCGAACGTTATTACGAATTGAAAGAATTCCCATTTAAGGTGATGCTGCTAATTGACAATGAACCAGGTCATCCTCCTACAACTCTAATTAATTTCGATCCACGGGTAGAAGTTGTATTTTTGCCACCAAACACTACCAGCTTGCTTCAGCCAATGGACCAAGGAGTCATTAAAACATTTAAAGCTTAACACAAGGCGATCATTTGCGCATCTAAATAAAGCTATGAGACAAAATAGCTAGCTTTCGGTAAAAGACTTTTGGAAGCAATTCAATGTTTTGTATGCTGTAAGAATTATTGGACAATCTTGGAATGAGATTTCACAAAAAACTTTGAATGGCGTCTGGAAAAAGCTGTGTCCATTTTTTTTCACCACAGAAACCCAAGGAGAATCAGCCTCAAATCCTGAACAAATCGAATGTATAATAGAAGAAGTGATCGATATTGCCAAATAATTAAATTTAGAGGTGGATGCTGATGACGTTCAAGAATTTGAGTATGAGTATGATCAAGACATTGAACAAACTGATTCGTTAGACGCAGTTGAATCGGAAAATCAAATGACGATTTCAAACTTAACAGAAGGCCTCAGTACAATTGAAAAGGGGTTACAAATTTAAGAAAAAATAGATTCCAATGAAGAGCGCGTGTCTACTACAAAACGGGAAATAAAAAAGTTACAGGCATGCGACGAGGAAATTTTACGTGAAGCCTTCGACATCACAATAACTTTGATTTACGTTGTTTTATTCCTACCACTTTGAATTGTTTTAATTATCTGACATTTTATTAAATATGTTCTTTCTAAATTATTATTTTCTTTAGACTCTGGTCCCGATTACACAAACTTTATACGTATTTATATGCAAGGTTGAACCCCGACTTACGCGAATTCGACTTACACGGCTATCTCTTGGTCCCACGTATCGCGTAAGTCCGGGGTATTACTGTATATGATATACCATAAACAATGTCAATTTCTGAAGTAACTTCTGCCTAAAAATGAGTGAGAGTGGTCCAACTACCTCTAGGATTGCAGCGAAAATAAGCAAAAATCATCCTTCGATATAGATAGCGCGGAATGACGACACAGCCATTTCCTTGTTTATCATAAGCTGGCTGTGCCTGCGGTTTATTAATTGCAATCTTTTATCCATAGGTTAGGCTAGGTAAAAATGGCTGTTAGAAAGGTCAAGCCAGTTCAGCCTACTGGCCAATTGTGATGCCACGTGGATCTGTGATCCTCCTACTCATGGAATCAATTTGAGCTTATTATGAAGCGTAAGAGACTATTAACGTCTATATTCTTTAGATCGCTTAAGTCATTGTAGAAGAAAGCTCCTATGTGAAATTTTCTTCCTTGGGAGAGAGCTGTACAGAGTTGATGAAGGATTGTCTCTTCCTCCTCCTCGTTCATGCAGCTTCAACAGAAATCGCTTGTAAAGACGCCAAGTCTTCTTGCATGGTTGTCTGTAAGGCAGTGTCCAGTGATGACACCTATGATGGCGCTGAGTTGTTTCCTATTTTGCTTTATATTCTGGCGAAAACAAAATAGTTCCACTTGATATTTCTAGGGCATTTGATAGAGTTTGGAATCAGGTTCTTCTGTTGAAAATTCGTACATTTTCTTCTTCAATGGATTAGAAATTACCTTCCGGAGCGTTCATGTCAAGTTATCTTGGATGGTTCCAAGTCTGATATTCACAATATAAATGCTGGTGTGACCGGGTCTCCGTTCTATCTCCGACACTATCTTTAATTTTCATCAACGGTCTCTTGTCTGCTACTTCTAATCCAATATATTCGCTTCTTGATGACAGTACTTTCTGCTTTTCACATTCATTCCCGAACTCATGTCCCTGCTCTTCGGCTGTAGAACAGGAACGGCAGCGTATTTTAAGCTCATTAAATTGCGATATCAACAACATTACCAAATGGGGAACAATCAACAGATATAAGACAAAGATAAAATATAATTAGTTTTAAATAAAATAACTCAAAATATATTGTGTCCCCCACTTAGCTTCTATCATGAGCTTTCACCGCCACCTATACCATTCAACGATAAAACCACACTTTCATTCTTCGAAACAATAATGGCTGCCCGAATAACTCGAATTGGAAAATGAATAATATTCTTTCGAACATCGAAAAATAAACACAACTTCACCTTTCCCATATGCACGAAAGAGAACGTAAGCACTCAAATTGCCTACGACAAACAAAGCCAACCATACTCAACACTGATTGGCCCACAAAAAAAAAAAAAACTGACTTGACAGAAAAAAATCCAAGATGGACGCTTCAAGAATCTGCAGAGTTTCGTTCGCTCGTTGGATTTTTCTTCGTTTTACCCAATAAATAAACTTCATCCATCCGGCTGCTCATGAAAATTACTCAATTCGCCAAGTGTTTATTCAAATATTAAAAGTTTCGTCCAACCGAAACGAGTAGATTCGTAGTAATTTGGAAAACTAGAATCGCCAGTGCACCAAGTGGAATAAGAAATTCCCATTCATCCAATTGTTTGTCAAACTGAAGCACGAAGTCGTTGCTGCCCGTAGTTGTCGCCGCCGTCATCGACATCAACATCAACATCGATACCGACACCGCCGTCGTTGTCGTTTTGTCGTTTTCACGTTTTCGTCATCACAACACTCGTCCGTTGCATTATTATCGTTGTCATAGTCGTTTGTCACTGTTTTCGTTTCGTTGTTGCTGTCGGAAAATACGAAAAGTGTGACAAAAAGTCGGAAAATCTAAAAAAAAAAAAAAAAGGTAAAGTGAATTTCCACCGAAGAAAGTGACAGGAAGAGGAGATTTCCTTCAATTTGTCCTACTACTGTCTGCGTGTGTTTTCGCCCGACAAGTGCCAAGTGCCTATTCAAGTCAAATGGCGCCCTAAATTCACTCAAAAAAAAATCGTAAAATCTGAAAATCTGTCTCTTCCATGAAATTAGTGAATTGCGGGTCCCTGAATGCGAGAAAATTGAAAATCGTCTGGTGCTTGTGTGATGAAAAGTGTCTGAAAAATCTATTTTTTCAAGAAAAAAAAATAAAAAAAAAGAAGTCTGCCCAATGAAAATAGTGAAAATGAAAATGATTACAGTCAGCATGTCTGCACTTGAAATGGTGGCAAGTGCCAATCTAACAAATTGCGGATAGTCCTCTTTAATTGAAGCAGATTCAAGGAATACCCAAACGAAATATAGAAATAAATAGAAAAATAAAAATCTATTGGAGTCAACTTAGCAGGGCTGGGCTCTGTGTAATACGCAAAACAACACGCGCAACCACAGCATCAACAAGGACTGAGGATTATCGTTTCTGGTCGACCCTCATTGGATTATAATTAAATTCACGTTTACGCGTTTTTTTTTTCGTTCGCTTGTCGTCTTTATTTTTTTTTTTTTTTTTTATTATTGGATTCCTTACTTTACCTCGTTTTGGTTGTTGTTTCTCTCAACCGGTTTTACCTATTGGATACACCCACCACTATCATCCCTGTTTCGAATCCGTTTTTTTCGTTCCTGATCCAATTCTCAGCAACAACGACCAAGACTACAACGTCTACGAGGACGAGGAGCATCAACATCATCGGCACACATACATTTCTTTTGGGATTATACTCTGGAAGAATTAAGCCGAATTGAGGCATCAATGCTAGGTATCTACCAGGAGCGGAGGTTCAGATTTATTTAACATCGTTGAGGATACAATACGTCAAATAGAAGGTAAGTCGTTTCAAGGATTAACTTTGGCTTAAGATAATGGGCAGCAAGGGTACGTATTGGGAACAATTATTATCGAAGCGGAAGTAACTGGTTTTCCGTTTAATGTTGTTTAAATTATTGATATTTGGCTCTGATTTGATTGGAAAGTAATAAATTATTCGATTTTGGGAAGAGTTATTTGCTCAGAATTCAGTTTCTTGATAAGAAGGGATCACTTTGAAGTATCTGCGTTAGATTCTTTTCTCAAAGTTAAAATATAAATCAGTTTGCAGAGACATTTAGTCTCCCTAGGGCTGCCTGCTTAAACATTGTAAATATCGTCTGAGTAGCTAAGATTTCGTTTAAATTGTAAAAGGAGCAACTACATTAAATGAAAATGGAAATGTTTCAGACGAAACATATGTATGTATGTGGGTACGCAGTGAATACTGTGAGATAAGCCTTTCCAAGCATTTCGGCGGTCTGGTAGATGAATAAGTACATACTCGTACTCAACTAGGAATTGATGAAGTTGTCAAATAAAAGCTTATTTTGCGTGCGATGCTTGATCCGTCGGGAGCCTCATATCTGCACAGAGTGTGATCAAGGCATTCACGTGTAGCTTTGTACACACCGGGCAATGTCCCTTTTTTTAGCGAAGAAGTTCCGATCAAGTTATACATAGGCTGTTCTATTTCTGTTGTGGTTGCGGTCTGTCGTCTCGGATTGTAAATGGTCGACCACTCGCCCAATAATCGTGGCAATTATATTTGACAGGTTCCTCGCCTCCTTAAACAAACGCTTTCCCGGAACTACTGATGTAAATTTGGTATTGGAAACGAATGTTTCAGTCCTGAAACCGTGTATATTTACAATCCAATTGGTCAATAATCGACATACGAACTTAATTCATTGTGAGTTTAGAATCGAATACGAATAAGATTATGTAAAGACGACTAATAGGAAATGGAGAGATATTATCTCTTGGCGAAGATATAGCCCCCACCAAGTGTTGAAGACCAATATGTTCGATGTCATAAAGCTGCGTTTTACGCACCGACGATCTGCACGAAACCTTTTGTTTGATTAAAAGATCAGAGAAGTTGTCTTCTTCGTAAAAATTATTCATGAGAAGCATGCAATCGGAGAAATGTAGAAGAGATGCTACTCCAGTAAATTTTACTAATAGATTAAGGAGATAAGTAAGGAAATTTAGGAGTTGTGTCTGGGAATATGCAGTGCAGACTGGACAACCTAAATTCCGCTATCAGATAAAACGAACCAACCTGCAGATGTAAACAAGAATTTTCGTACACCAAACCGAACTGGAGTAAAGAAATCAAGTTCCTATGTCTCAATATTTCCACCACGGAAATAGTAAGAGGTACCACAAATAAACAAACACTAAATACGAAGATTTCCAACCACAACCGCAGCGGAGAAGAACTTTAAGAAGAAGAAGAATGTCTGGTGAATAGAACTTAAGCATCCTTTACCCGATCCACAAGAAAGGAGGTCTTCTTAACTCTGCCAACTATAGCAGCATTAGTCTTCTTAACATTGCCTACGAGATCTTGTCCGTCATATTGTTTCAATGCCAGAAACTATTTGTGAATTTTCTGATTGGCCCCTATCAGTACCAGCAGAACCCTTGCTGCTTCATAAAGTTCGAAAGTAATCTCACCGAGACTTTTGGTGAAAAAAAAGATTTGTACAAGTTGGCACACTGTTAAGTGACCCTTTTAACCTCATACTTGAAAAAATTATGGGAAACTCGCAAGTCAACACCTATTTTCCAAAAATCTGTGCAACTACTTAGATACGCTAATGGTATCAATCGTTGGCAGAACGCAGGGGGTATCAGTAGAGCTTTTGTTTGACTGTAGATGCGAACAAAACCAAGTATAAACTGTCTACAAGAAGGGTGCTTAACATCAACGGACTAGACGATACGTCATCAGAAATCAAACGAAGAGTATCATTTATCAACCGCAGTTTCTTTGGCCTAAGAAAGCAATTGAGCAAAAAGTCCTTATAAAGATACACCCAGGAGACTCTATAAAAGACCCAAAACATCCCAATGTAAAACACCTAAACCATTTTTAATGCACATCTGAAGCCATTTGGTCAAAGGCCGAGGTAGCTGAAGAGTTTTAATGGTTGACTTCCGGGTCCACCACAGACTATAGCTTCACTTAAGTAACTAAGTACGGAACTTCATCGAAATTGGCGATTAGCAACGGAAAATGTTTCAACATAAGTCAACACAACGGATTTAGGCATTAACGTGTGAAAGAAAGTTAGAAAGAAGCCGGCAACAAGATAATCATTTAACTAAATAGGTCAATGTTAAGAGCAGAAGTAGTTATTCTATCGGGTGACTGTCCTTTTAAGAAATTTTTCATCTGCATCCTGCTATTATTGTTTTTATTTTGATGAGGTGATGCGCTTCTGTGTCAAATTCAACGATTAACTTTTCAACAAAGTTACAGGTTAAACTTACGGAATAAATGTGCGAGACGAGGTTATTTACTTTACTGTTCTTCAGATAGCGCTGTAGTCTGGGATGTACGTTTAGGCACATTTTAAGAAATTTATTGAAGATGCCTTGTCTTGCCTAAACACTTTTGTGATATCGTAGGATTCGATGAGCTCTTTACTGGCCTTGATGAAGAAGCGCCAATGCACCATTATCATCCTGCGCACGCGGACAAATATTCAGCTCTTCAAGTGTTATCACAAAATCATCTTTTTCTGCAAACTGATGAGCCTGATTCGAGGTTGCTATCAAGCAATTGATATCCTTAATGGATGTGCATTTCTTTCTTATTGTAATATGCGTATTTTTTTATTTATTTATTTTATGTAGCACAAATTTGTTATACATGTTTTGTAACTATTGCACAATTTACAGAGATTTGGTGTGTTACCTTACTACTGAAAATTAAATAAAACTTACAAAATATTACAATATATCACGTATTTTGTTATTAATAATAATTTCCTTAGATATCGAAGGAATCTGGCTCCCAAAATAGATTCATGGAAGTAGACAGAATTACGGAAATGGACGAATGGTATAGAGGCAAACGTTTCTTCTGTAGCACTGAGAGCATCTGGCATTAAAAAACTCAGCATTAGAAGAGGGTCCACTTTTAATTAATCATTCGCGGAGGAAGTTTATCTCCCACAAGTTTTCGTAAAGAGATAAATCTACTAGCAACTTCTTGCAAATGTAGAGATCTGATTTCATATATATCGAATTGTGCAGTGTCAGAACTAAGAACCACATACGTAAAACCCGTGCAGATTTCACCAGGCTAGTAACTGATTAATCGGCACGCAGGTCGCCAAATTTCGTATCCCTTTCAACTCCTTCAGTTGTGCGTTATTTGCAAGAAATACATGTTATTGTATCTCTTTAAGGGGTGGTTATCTCAGGCCAAATCTAGATTTCGAATATTAGGTAAATATGTAGTGCTTTGATGACCCGTGGACATCTCGGATATCAAAGTCAAAAAGGTAATGAAATTGTTCAGTTCCACTGGCTGGGGTCTGCTCGTCACATCCCTAATTTTTCCATTTAAGTCGTGCGAAAATTGATGCCAAAACTGCGTCCAGGACTAATTGTATCTCTCTTTGGAAGAATTCCAACCAACTCACCTAGGTACCTACCAAGAAATTCGACTATATGCCTCGCTGAAACCTAATTATGACATTCGATCCAATTCCTTTTAGAGGTTGTCTACCTCGTTGACTTATTGATGGTACTCTCCTTCAAATCGAAAAAGTTAAAATGAGCCTATATTCAAACTTTGGTCCTATGACTTGCGTTTGCTTTTTCCATTTATGTCGATATTATCGGTATAAGTTTGGGAAAAGTTGTTCAACTGCCGTCTACATTGTATCTTCTCTCCTATAACTCAAATCATGCGTTTTTTACGAAAGAGGCGGATAGATAATGTATTTTAATGGTGACTTTGTCTCTTTTAAGTGCCGAGTTTTTAAAGTTTCTGAATATGAACTAATTTACGCTAATAAATGAATAATTGAGCCGCACAACGTATCTGCTTATACTGATCCACCGTTCTGGGCTTCGCTGCCTATTTAAGTATTCAAACGAGCACCTTAAGAGTTATTTTTTCGAGGTTCACTATAAATCTAGTAAAGTTTCTGGTTATATACTTTTGTTAATAAATGGATGCATCGCCTATCGATGTAGTCTTATATATATATGTATGTACTCCATCGGCAAGACAATGACTGAAGGCAACACTGACGACACAATCAAGGAAATCTGAGTGCAGGACACCATATTTTAATTAAACCACCATGGAGTCAAAACAGAGGAGCTTTTAGCATTCGCGAACCTTTAATCACATAGCTGGATTCGTAGTACCTTTAGATGTAGGCATGTTATTATGAGTAAGGAGTGATGGGTGTTCAGTATAAACATAATCAGATGGATTTTAATAACTCTTACTCCTGTGAGTTGATTGTCTGTCGTATAGAGATTTGCGACTGCAGGCGTCATTTTGCATAATTGATGGAATTAATTCTAAAGACATCAAAGCGCCAGGACTTCATCTCATCACCTTTTATCGAGTGATATGCATAACCACACCGATACATCAAAAGGAACAATTCAAACAAAGCACCATGGGAACACAGAAACAAAACATATGCATCAGCATATGAAAACGCACGTTAACTTTACTTCCCTGTCACATTCATAGGCCATATCATACTGGTGGACACTGGGCACTGAACACTAATTGCTAGATATCGGAGAGAAAATGTCAAACATCAAACAACTTCAGCTTCCCCCTTTTTACACCATTTTCCGTGATTCAAATTGAACGTTTTTCACAATTTGCAAGTCTGCTCGTAACAAAGTATATGATTTCGTTATCAGCAGAAGCGAAAAAAAATAAAAAATTCCTGGAATGAGTGCAGTGTTTACCCTGGACTTGGGTTATCCACCCACTGATTGTTAGCGCCGCATGGCCGCCTCTGGTCCAGCAGTAGGGTGCCATGATTCAGGCTTTTGTTTGTCATTGAATTGCTATTTTGAATATTTTCCATGAAAAATGCTCTTCCTCTGATGTCTCGTGTCGTCTGCATGGTAACTGAATTGAATCGAGGGGATTATTTACTCGTATTTCAATTTTTTCTGCTTTTTTTTTTCATTTATTTTTTCATACTTGGAATGTGGAGTGTAAAATTTATATCAGAGTCTTTCAGTTGTAGAGAGGAGTATGGAGTACCTGTTCTTCGGAAGAGCTGATATTATCTTATTGAGAATTGCTGCTGTTCTTGGATCAATTTCAGAGATTACAATGGAGCTTGCTTTGCATCTCCGCTAATATTTGTCTTTTGATGTGCCAGGGTTATTAGTGTTTGCATTTCTGTCTTGCAAATAAAATGACTTGTCGGCATGAATTTATTTGTTTTCTTTTTATTTTGGAATTATTTTCAAAATCTGGTACACAACGTTATCAGAGAGAAAAGAGCATGCAAACAGGAATTGTATGTGGAAATGAAAAGTAAACGGATTTGCTGTACTTGACTTCTGTTTGTTTTTTTGAATTACGAGTACGGGTACGTATTTTGAAAATTGTGAGACGCAGTTGTAAAAGTTATATCCCAGGAAACCTTGACAGGTTTTTGCCAGTGCATTGCAAATCTTGGAATTATGATACTACGAGCACTTTTGCTTGTTTTTATTTTTGTTTTATTTTGAATAGATTGCTGAAAATAAGCAATTTTTAGAGCACCACATTGTTAACCTAGTTTAAGGCACCCTATTTGTTATGTGGCTGAAGTCTATATTTGCTGTAGATTTTTGAGATTGTTTGGTTAGTAAATGTACAAGAGAACTGATAAAGTAAAATCGGAAATAAACACGAGAAGAAGATGAGAAAAATATGTTCCTGGAAAGCAATGTGCGTATCACAGTTACTGTATCTCGATGTTTTGTCTTAGAAACTGTCATCGATATATGCATGATTGTAGAAGCAACTTAACGATGACTCAATACTTTAAATTTTAGGAAACTTATCACTTATTTCTAATCCCTAAGACACCACAAACTTGCACTTTCTTTGATTTCGGTCATACACTGGCTAGGATGAGGCCATACATTTTGCAATCGATTTTCACTCTTTATACCTGTTTGAAATTTTGTACCCTCAAACTTTTACTACCTGTGAACAAGTACATATTTTGTCAACAGGAAGTCATAAAATTAAAGGGTAAATTAGAAGCGATCGTTGGAATTTCCCACGATCAAACAATGAGGCCACATGCAAAATATTCGAAAGTGGAATATACGGGGATACGTGTATACTGATCTGCTTCTTATGTACGCATGCTGTGATTTAAACAGATATTTAAACTCATTCACCTCTCCTAAGCACATGTCTATAGCAATCATCTTAAAATCTTTAGCAGAAAAGGCGATAGACTTTTGAAAACATGTGGGTTGCCTTCACTGTTTTAGGGATAAGAATGACACGACCTTCCGCCAGAATTTGAGAACATATTCTTGATTGAGGCATTCATTGAAGATGTGCTTGAGTCTTGAATATATAACACGACTTGCACAAACTCTTACATCTTCTCTAGTCGAATTTTATCTATTTCTATGTAGGTATCTTCTTGTAGCGAATTACAAGTGGAATGCCATCTAAACGAATATATTTGTTTGTTTGTTTAGCTGTCACATATTATCCTCCGACCAGAATTTTCAATAAATTACTATAATTGCGTAAAAACTCCATTGAAGGAATCTAATCACTACAGAACATGATAACAATTTTTAATGATCCTTGGTCTCGGTCCATATTATTTTTTTTTTCAAAGTAAAGTACAGCAGTGTCTGAGCTTCATTCATTTGGAATTGAGCATTATTCAATGATGAACTGTTCAGCGCTGCTTGTTCTTATCCTTGGAATTAGGACCACGATTTTGCAAGTACTTTAAGGAGGTATGGCTCCTTTATTTTATTCAAACAGTAAGTTACTAAAATGATACGCCAGACACAAAAACTGTTGCTACTTAATAAGTGTACAAGTATGTCAAGATACCTTATTTGCTTCATCAAAGCCTGTGAGCACAAATACCTAAAGCCAGATTCCCATCACCAGCAGATCCCCTTGTACTCCAGGAAACCAATTGTGGATGTGAGGAGGGACCTGCTTGTGCTTGTAATCGGCCATAGAATATAATTTGCAACATTGTTGCTTTGTTTCTCCATAATTATTTTAAACAGGTTGAGTATTATTTTTTTTTCTTATTCTCGCACAATTTAACTTCCTCGAAGCGGCGGAAATTATAATTTATTCATAGGTAGCCATGGAGAGAGCCGCAGGTGGAGGAAGAAGAGCAATATAGCTAAAGGGAAATAAGTTTCAAGCATAAACAAACAAAAGAAAATATAAATAAATAAAATTAATTAAATTGCATTACACCTACTCCAAGCTGGGCTACAGTCGTTTCTACAACTGCTGATACTTGGCTCTGCTCTATCTGCTGTTGCTGCCAGTCGCATCAATAAAATAAATGCTGCTATTTGGTTACACAATTATACTCCCATGCACACACAAATAAACCGGATTTGTGCCCTATTTCTGGAAATATTACCAGCCGTAGCAGCACACATGTAATATCCACTAAATCCTGTCGGCCATTTGCCATACTACCACCAAGAGGCAGGCGGCAGGCGGCAGGCAGGAAGATGCCATTATAGCTCTAGCAGATGAATTTGCAAAATTGCGAACAGTAGCCGGGGAAGCCCCGTTAAAAATTAGAATATTCTACGATTTGTACGAGTACCTATATACATATATACTATGTAGTACGTACTGCTATGGACTTTAGATTGGCGAAGTTCAGTTCATTGCTCTTCTTTTTTGTGTTACTGGTGAAAAAAAAAAATTACGAAAATAGCAAAACAAAGTTTTGTTAGACAACTGGTGAACTAAGAGTTTAAGAACATACATATATACATATGCACAATACAAATGAATATACTACGGAAGAAGTGAAATTTCTGAATAAAAGGGATGCTTACGTTATTGGACTTCATTTACCAATGGGCTGCGCTTCTCATATTACAATTATTTCGTTTTTAAAATAGGGACTGCTCCATTGTTATTCGTTGGGTGATCCGTAGTATTTTTTTTTATTGTACGAAAGATGAACCGCATGAGTATTAACAAAAGCAATTGCAGACTTTTGGGAAGAACCAGAAAGGTTTCTACTTTTCGATGTTGGTGATAGCTGACTTTGACTGGCATTGTAATATTAACAGTATGCAGCTTAACTATTATGGACTAAAATGATATGTACTTTTCACATCTATTGAATTACAAAGAATTATATGTACCTAGTCCTGCTACAATTTCCAGCGCTTATCGTTCAAAACTTCTTGCGGGTGGCCGTGGTGTAGTGGTACTAGAAATCGCTTCTCACTCGGAGGGTCAAGATTCGAATCCTAGCCACGACAAGCTTTCATTTGTGTAATTGGAACTCAGTCAGAAAAATCTGCGTGTGAAGGCATAACACTGACATGTAGATTTGGCTGTTATAGGGTTTTCAAACACAAAAACAACCGTTAAAATTCACAACCTCACCATTCCGAGTGAAGAAAATCTCTCCGTCCTATTCGGACTCCCACCCCTGGAGAGTCAATATCGAAACCAAACACACCTGAGTTTCAAACCAGTACATCACAAACTTTCCTTTCTCCTCCTTCTACCTTTCCGCCCGCGCCCTGGCAACAGTGCAAGGGTATTCATAACCCCTTAGGCGCGCGTAAATTATAAAAAAAAAAAAAAAAACCGTTAACTTTTTCTTCAGAACACATGCACTGATCAGTGAAGAATACTAGTCACTTCGGTTTCAGTTTGCATACTACATATTAACATAGAGTGCGGCGTTAAAGAGAATCGAGTCGCGGTAATAACGTTGCATAAGTGCGGAAAGAGTGCTGATTAAATTTTCGAGTTGCTAAAACCACTCGGAGTATCGATAATACTCGTTTATCGGGCTCGCATCGGCGGATTGTCTGCAGTAGAGGACAGGCGAAGAACTGGTCGCCCGCACGTCGTCTGTACGAGTGCGGTAGTAAAGGAGTGCGTGAACGAATTCGGAGAAATCCCTTTAGGAAGCAGGAGATCATGTCCAAGGAATTGGATATATCAACCAGATCCATGTCTAGGCTGATTCGCGATGAAAAAAAATTAGGCTGGAAAGATGCAAGCGACTTTAGCAGTGGCACGCGGATAATGGCCATGAAAACTTTCTGTTTACGGATGAGAAAATTTTTACCGTGGAAGAAGTTTTCAACAAACAAAATGACAAAATTTATGCCACTTCACCTAAAGAAGCAAAAAAGTTGTTCCAAGGGTTCAACGTGGACATCATTCCGCTTCCGTAATGGTTTGGTTGGGAGTCTCTCACCACGATATCACCTCCTTCCATTTCTGTGAAAAAGGCGTAAAAACTGGTGCAAAGGTTTACCAAGAAGATGTGCTAGAGGGGGTTGTGAAGGGTTTGACCAATACCCTTTTCGATGGATATAGATGGATCTCCCAACAGGACTCTGCTCCAGCGCACAAAGCCAAAACCACGCAGGAGTGGCTCAGAGTCAATATTCCTGGCTTTATAGCAGCAGAAGAACAGCGTTAACCAGAGCAACGTTCACGATCTCCATGGAAACCGTACATGCCGCTATACCCCAATGCCCACACCGTTTGGAAGCTTGTGTTAAAGCAAAATTCAGTCATTTCGAGTGAATCCAATTTTTTTTAATAATCAATATTGTGGTCTAATAAATAAAACAATTTTGAATACAATATGCTTACTGTTTTGTTTTTTTTTATAGCCTTTTATATTTGTAACAAAACCTATGGCAGGTGTAGGTATGTGGGTATAATGTACAATTGTTCGCTAGGGTCATATGGTTGTCTGGTGTTTTGATTTTATGTAGCGCTTCTTTTTCTTAACCTTATAACTATTTATTGTAGAACTTTATATCGCTGCTTTCGTTGCCAACTCTTATCCCTGTATGTAGATAACTTGTGTCCATTAACCTTATATGGAAACATAGAGGGTATCAATGTTATAGACGTTGTAGTGTTGGTTTGGCATGGATATTATTTTTAAAAAAATGCACGGGGTCCATAACATCAGCCTGATATGATTCCGTGAACGCCTTAAACTATTTCCCAACGAACTGATTGGCCCCTATATAGTGCTGCTTTAGGCGCGGTAGGTCCACAATTGATGATCGAATATTCACTCTACGGCAGATCCCAGAGATAACGCAAGAAGATCAGATCATGACTATCACCATTTTAATAAGGAAATAAATCAAAAGAGTTCTGTACAAAGCCATATCTAGTTACGGAATGCCTGATAAATTGGAAGATTTGGCTGAATGATGGAAAACGCTTTTTCAGTCAGTAGAGGATAACTCCGCCTTATAAAGCGTGTACAAGTGAAAGAAGACCCCAACCTTCTTGGAGTGCTTAATTGGAGACATTTTAAGCCTATATCGATCTTGGACTGTAGTGCCATGTAAATAAGTAACTAGCCGAAATGGGTGCGATCGATGGGTCACGCCAAAACCTTCCTGACAGTGAGAACTTGCAGTATTCGCCAATGGTTTTTGATATATCATATCCTATTAGAATTCAGGAAACCTATTACCCATAAAAGTTTGACCGGTCAGATCTTTGACTCCCTATCTTAATGAAATTGTAGTTAGTAATGACTGTTCTAAAATCTTTGCTATTCCTTGAATAACTCAGATAATTCTGGCCCGATTTTTTTTTTAAATGTTCATCAAATGTGTGCTATGTTAATAGATTTCGACTTGTGCTGCAAACATTTCGAAAGAAATAATTGTATTTCGAAAATGTGTTTTTTAATAACTTAAAAAGTCATCGGTGAATTTTGGTCAAAATCTAATGGCGGCGATTTAGCATGAAGGCACATCATCTGACAAAAATTCAAATCAACAGCACTATGTATTTTAAAATCTGTCTAAAAACTCTATAGACCTTAAAACGTAAAGACATCACAATTCCCATTTTCTATTTTCGAGGTGAATGCAAGAGCTTCTCTATCAGGAAGTTAATTAATATTGGTTAACTAGGTCTCGAAAGTTTGTTTGCGGAGTTTTAATGAGTCGTAGCATAAAGATTGGACTTTTATGTAATTAGTGATGCACTGTCTAGTGTCTGCTTTTATCAGTTCATTTGCCTTGCAGTTGCCAGGCATACAACTGTGAATTTATGTCCAGCATAGATGCACTTTTCATTTGATCATGATTCTGATTTATTTTTAACATTTCCTAGATTTCAGTCTCTTCTGCTGTGAATCAAATGGAAAACAATTAAATCACTGAATGGAAGCAACTAGCCGCAGTCGTTAAAAATATTATTATCTGAAAAAAGGCTTTTGTTGCCTTGGAGTCTTCCTCTGGTGTTTAAAAGGGGGAAAAAGTGTAGTACTATTTTAAAAGTGCTGAGGAGGGAGTAGATTCTAGTGCTCCCGTGGTGCAAATACAAACTATTCGCTGAATGTCATTCCATCAGATTATGTTGATGTTCGCAGTGCGCTAACATCCCATATGAATCCCATTGCGAATCTTAGTACGCCTACATAAGTAGGTTGGCTTTATTTTTTTTCAAAATACTCATCATGAAGATGAATACACTTTTTCATGCGCTCGAACTAATTTTCGAAGCACTTTTTGCACTCCCAACGAAGTAACTCCAAAACTTGCGTTTTAAACGCATCAACCGCTTCCTTCTTGCGTCGAAAAACGTTGACTTCGCAATTTATTTTAAGTCATTGGGTGGCAAATCATAGCTGTAGGGCGGATGACTTATAAAATGTTTTGAGTGGTCAAAAAGTCGCTTGTTTGAGGCGACCTATGAGAGCCGACCCTTGGTTGCAGTCCTCATTTCATGAACAATCGATGGCTTTTTTCCCCGTTCTGGGATATTGTGCATTTAATCCAGTTGTCTACGCAATTTCAATTTTTTCTGGGCCAAAACCTTTTTGACGGCTAACGTTAACTGCATTCACTATATTTTATAATTTCTTCTAAAGAAAATAATTTCAAGTCACAATACCTTTTTGTTTTTTTTTTTAAATAACCTGCACAAGGTAGGAAAATTATGTGTCTGAGTCGGTGTTTAAAAGCGTAACACTTCTATTAGAGAATAGAATGTTACAGAGCACATAATATATGTAATATCATATTTCAAAGTTAAACAAAAAAATGTGAAATTCGATATAACTTCTAACAGATAGATTCCGTGACATCGTAAGAAACCATCGTTTCACTGTGCACATGTGGACTAACCTGGTCTTCTTACATATGTATAGGTACAACGTATTTTTTTACTCTTTTAATCGATAAACAGTAAGTGGCTCTCTACTTTACATTGTCTCCATTATGCATGCAACGAATAACTATTTTTTCCAACTAACGAACTT
Source organism: Volucella zonaria (assembly GCA_963966105.1). Classification (NCBI taxonomy): domain Eukaryota; kingdom Metazoa; phylum Arthropoda; class Insecta; order Diptera; family Syrphidae; genus Volucella; species Volucella zonaria. Next base: position 5,171,686 of record CAWYQB010000001.1, on the reverse strand, counting down.
TGCGTAAGGGCCATAGGTTCAACTAGTCGCCACTTTTTTATTTTAAGTCCAAGGCTATGCCGGTTGTTACAATTAATTGTCCGCTCAAAACTATTTAATTTTTATAAAAAATGTGTTGTGCCAGCTTACAATTTTTATATCTCGTACGAGTATATTAAATGTCCCAGAAAAAAAGTAGTCTTGTAAGGTAATTTTTTTCACTTAAATTGTACAAAACTCCTAAATAAAACAAAGTTGTACATTGTAGTAATTAGGTAGACCTTAAACCACATGCAAAATGCACATTGTTGTCCATATACTTAACAGCTCATGAATCATTTATACTCGTAGACTTATTTCTTACAATGTGAAATAATATACTCGTATCATAGAATACAACGAATGAGTTCACACTTTAGATTAGTTTGACTGTATCTGTGTATGTATTTTGTGATCTCTTTTATAGGAAAATGTCTGTTTTTTACATGCCTGATGATCTAAAACACTCTGAGTTTTTGCTACCTTGAAATGGTGCAGGGAAGTAAGTCCTCGGGCACTAAGTTCACTGGGAGATTTAGTTCCCATGCAAGATGCGAAATAAGTCCACTTCCTTGTGGGAACGAAGTACACATTCAAAACTAAGAAGAGGGAACTAACTTCCAACTATTAGAATTGGATCGAAAAACAACAGTTAGTTATTACATTCTTTTCGAAAAAAAATTTTTAATGTTCGACAAACTATTTTTAAAATCGATCGATTTTTCTTGTTTTGTCCTGAAAACTGAATTTCGAAGGAAGTATTTTATTCTGTTTATTTTTTCTGAGGTTGTTTTTCGCTGGTAAATGTTTATTGTACAGGGTGTCCCCTAATTCATCAAGAATAATTTGGGAAATGATTCTTGATTGTATTTTAAGAAGCAAATTGTTCTACAATAAGATTTTATCTCCAGCGTTGACACCATTTATCGAGGATTTAAGAAAAAGCTTACACCAAGTACCCTGGCCCATGTTAAAGGAAATTTCTTTGTTAATACTAATGGTAGAAACTTCGTTTAGGACTTTATTTTTAGAAGACATACTAGTCTTTGTAACTGCGTTTAAATAAAGTTCATATCTTGTTTGAGTCTTCAGATATCCAATTTGCCCATGCTAATTTTTAACTTTGAGGTCAATTTCCTCCAGAAAATGCGTCATAAGCATAACGTTTTACTATTTTTTTTCTTATGAACGTAACAATAACAAAAAAAAATCACTAACAAGTTTGCAGAAAAAGAAAGGCTTAACATTTTTTTTTTGACTAATACATGGGTTTCTTCCGCGGATATCTGGTTTTTTATCGATAGTTTTCCGCCGTAAATGCAAATAAGAATATGTAACGGGTGACCAGATAGCAATGATAGTTTTCCCAATTGTTATGTTTGAACAGCTGTCAAAGTTACCAATGACATCCGGCTGTCAAAATATTCAGTTAGGTTTGCCATTTCATCATGCATCGTTTTACGCTTGCCAAAAGTACCGAAATTATTAAAAAATATTGAAATTCCGACCGGGTTGTAAATACGCAACGTGAATTTCGCCGTAACGTCGTTCGTCATCATGGCTTCAGTGTGCAAGCAAGTCGTCGCCCCGTGGACAAATTTTAGCGTGAGTACACTTTTTCCATCTTAAGCCACCAACCACAGAGAGATTGATGCGAAATGAAGAAAACATAGCCGACGTAGAGGCCAGTATCGAAGAAGGCCCAGAAATGCCGATTCGGCGCCGATCAGCTGAATTGACCATCGCCAGAGAGTCAACTCGGCTTATTTTGCGCTTGGATTCGGGCGTACATCCGTATAAGATTGTGCGGACGCAAGAATTGAAGCTGGACGACCATAGACAACGCCGTGAGTTCGATAATTGGGTGCTGGAAATGTTGGGCGGAAATCCGGGTTTTGTACAAAAAATCATCTTCTCGGGCGAGGCCCATTTTTGGCTCAGGGGCTATGTCAATAAGCAAAATTGTCATTATTGGAGCGAACACAAACCACAAGTGTTCGGCCAAGCATCAACGCATCCACAAAGATTGACTTTTTGGTGCGGTTAACGTCACGGTGGCATCATCGGACCTTATTTTTTTTGAAATGAGGGAGGAGACATTGTTACCGTCAATGGTCTCAGGTATAGAACGTTGTTAACTGATTTTCTATGGTTAGAGCTCGACAATATCGATATATCCAAGCTATGTTGTGAAGGAGAAATTTGGTGACTGGGTCATCTCACGGCAAGCATTCATCAATTGGCCGCCGCGATCATGCGATTTGACACCACTCGATTATTTTCTCTGGGGCTTAGTCTACCCTAACAAAGCCAACCACTTTGTACGAGCTCCAGGCAAACATTCGACACGCTATTGCCGGAATAACGCCACACATATTGGACCGTGTGTTTGCTTGAAGCACTGCCAACAAACCCGAAGCGGCCATTTGAATAATATGCTATTCCACACGTAACTACAAATTACATTTCAAACCGTTGTTGTTTTATTTAAATTTTTTTTTTCTATCGTTCTTATATGGTCACCCTGTAATTCAATGGGAGGGAGATATTCAGCCATTTCTCGATAAAAATTGAGTCAGACTTAAGACCTAACCGTAATAGACTTGAGCGGGATTAACCTTATGTCAAAACCGGACGAAATTTCTGTCAAACTTTCAAGTTATAATGAATATGAGCAAACTTAATGATGTGCCAAATCACCTTTCGGAACGTTCAATTCAAGTTGTCTTGGATGATTTCAAGTCTGATATTCTGTCTGTCTCCGACACTCTTTTTAATTTTAATTAATGATCTCTTGTCTGCAACTTCTAATCCAATATATTCCTTTACAGACGACAATACTCTCTGCTTTTTATATTCGTTTCCGGACTCATGTCCCTCCTCTTCGGCTGTAGAACCGGAGCGGCAGCATATGTTAAGCTCATTAAATTCCGATATCAACAGAATAACCAATTGGGGAACTATCAACAGAGTGGAATTTATTGCTTCCAAAACGCAATGCTGTCTGCTGTCGTTAAAGCGAAATTTAAATACCCAGCCATTATTCGTGAATGGCACTTACATCGTCGAAACCGAAAAACTTTCTATTCTCGGTATGTGTAACATACAACAACTTACGTTGGAATGACCACATATTCGATGCCGCCAAAATTGCTGCGAAATGTCTAGGTTTCCTCAAGCGATGTAAGAAATACTTTTCCCCTTCTGATCTGGCCTCAATATACATATAAAGCATTCATCCGTCCAAAATTGGAGTACAATGCTCACATCTGGTCAGGTGCGCCTAAATGCGATAAAACTCAGAGCTGATACCAATCAGTTTCAGTCCAGTTCAGTTTATATGCATTTTTATTTAATTAATTAATTTACTCTTACATGCTAGACAAAAAAATGCTTAAACATTAGCTTAAATAAGTTACAAATAATCTTATACTAACTTACTAGCCCCATGCGGGCACTATAAGTTAAACCTAACACTTAAACTAAGTCTTTCGACGTATTTTACAGTCTATATTTATTTTTGTACAATATTTATTGAAACTAAAACTAAGAAAATAAGTTTAATGTAAAAACTTAGTAAATGGACTGTTTTTTTTTAATAGTGTTATAAAAAACTTATAACTAAAAACTTACAGACTACCTAAAAATAAGTCTTAATCTACTTAACCTACTTACATCTAATACATTATATGTATATACATACATAATATATATATACTTGATATATAGATATATATATATATATGTTTTTGTTTTTATTTTATTTTTTTCTTAAATCTAACTTACTCCTACTTAAAACTATGTAAGCTGGCCAAGGCTAAAAAAAATTAGGCAACCCACTTTGCTTCACATGAAGCTACTAAGTATTGGAGGAATTCGACGATGACGAATCCTCTCCTTCAAAAAGCCACTAAAATTGTTGGTGCTGCTGAGCAACATCCCTCATGTCGCGACTCGCTACCGCCCTACTGTACCAGAGGCTCTCCGCACTGCCGTGTGCGACGTCTCTATCGAAGTTGAGTCGCCCATCCGCAGCTGCTCGAGCGACGTGGAAGATTAGCGGTACCGCAAATCTGTCCTGGATCAGACCTTTACTATCTAGGTAGAGGAACGCTTCTGGAGGAATAAAGCCGTCAAAGCGAACTGTCTCGTAATGTACATATAATTAGGGTGGTAAGCCCCGGAGATCAGGTTGTTCGATGCTCTTGCAATGTGCCTTCGAGTCAACTTAATGACGAAATTGTCCACTCTTATTAGGTTCGCCCTATTGTACAAGACCTCATTAGGATAGAATTTTATGTACTTAGATTCTGGTGTTCTGTATAAGCGAAGACAAGTCCTAAGACAAGCCCTCTAAAACACCCGAATCTTTTCCAACAAACTTGCTCTCACGTTGAACCACATAGTACATCCAAATACAAGCATGGCCGGATAAGGGCTATGTAGCAGATCACCTTCACCTTCGCACCGAGTTGGCTATTACAAAACAGCCTCTTTGTAAGGCAAAAGCACCTTTGGCTCTGGCCAGAGCAACATCTACACCCTGAATAACTCGAACTGCAACCAACTTCAGACTGCTATAATTTCCAAACCGTAAATTACAGTGAGTTCAAATTTTGACAAATGACAGATAATTTTATTATTTATAAGCCTTTAAAACGATTTGCGTCTGAGTTGTGTTGAAAAATTTTTATCCGCGATGGAATTCAAACGTGATAGTGTGATTGCTTTATATTTGGCTGGAAAACCACAAGTAGCTATCGTTAGAGCCCTCCAGCACCTCAACGTGAATAAATCATTTTTGTCTCGAACCATAGCTCGTTACCGTGATACTGGCAGCGTTGCAAAACGCCATGGAGGTGGTCATAAAAACACAGCAACATCGGCAGAAATGGTTCGGAAAGTGAAGGCTCTAATTAAGCGAAATCCGCGTCGAAGTGGAAGAAAAATGGCTCGTGAGCTCAACATACTCGTATCGTTGGAACGGATGCAACACATACTGAAAAATGAGTTTGGGCTCAAGCCATTGAAATTCCAAAAAGCACACGATCTTACACCGGAACAGAAAAAAGTTAGAGTCGAAAGAGCGAAGGAGTTGCTACGCTTGCACGAAAGTGGTGAGTTGCCGTATTTGGTTTTTTCCGATGAGTCGCCATTTGCTATCGAGCAATATGTCAACAAACAAAATGACAGAGTTTACTTGCCAGAGAGGTCCTTCGAAAATTTACACCTTCGGACGGCCACCAGAAAGCAGACAGCACCGATGGTGATGGTTTGAGCCGCCATAACCGCCGATGGTCGCTCTCCGCTCGTATTTTTGGACCGTGGCGTCAAAATTAATGCGATCGTTTACCGTGAAACTGTCTTAGAGGCAGTATTGAAGCCTTGGGCAAACAATCATTTCGGTGGGAGACCGTGGACATTTCAACAAGACACGGCACCGTCTCACAAAGCGCGCGTCAACCAAGATTGGTTAAAAAACAATGTTCTACACTTCATTTTTTCGACACAATAGATTGCAAATTCTCCGCATGCAAATCCGTTGGATTTCTCTGTCTGGGGTATTTTGAAGGCGAAGGTTGGTACTAAAAAATACCAAAATTTAGACCACCTCAAACAAGCACTTCGCCGGGAATGGGCCAAAATACCGCAGAGCCACTTGTGTGCAGGTGGACATATTGAAAACTACTGATAAAATTTGAAAATTGACGTATTTTCCAACATTTTTTGCTTTGGCACAATAAAATTTATCAAAAAGTAAAAAAAAATTATAGCATTTTAAAAAGTTGGAGTTCGAGTCATTCACCCTGTATATGTTTGTTAAAATACAGATATTGATCTAGCCACATCCCAAGGTATATGACTACATTTCGACAAGCAAGTTGCTGTCCATGTTATCCGACGATAGAGAACTTTCGCCAATTCTTTCTGGTATCCCTAGAGGCCCCAGACAAAGGCATCCTAAACAGAATGGTTTCCGACTTCTGAAAGTTGATTTTCAACTTCCAGTCATCGCAATATCGTTTAATTTTGTCGAAGTCACGTTGCAAAAGCATATTAATGACCTCAATCTTTGGGCCTGACCTGTATGCGATTAAGTCGTCTGCGTACGCTCACTTTGTCTCATGCCTATTTTCACCACCAGTGCTCCATAGAAATCGCCAGTAGCATTCCGCCCCTGCAATTTTTAACCGTAACACCCGTCTCGCTATGAATGCTGATTCATTCCTAAGCCGAGCTCTCTATTTCCTGATCATTATAACATTCAAACATTTAAAACCAACATACATCGGTATCTGTCCTACTTTCCTCGCTAAATTTCCTTCGCCCGCGCTGTGTGAACACATTTTAAGGGTACCTTAACCCCTTGAGTTACTTCATAAAAAAAAAAAATTGTTTCAATTCGGATTAGTTTCATAGCGGGAAAATAAACTAAGGAAATTAAAAATGTTAAAGTTATTGCATTTTGCAATTTGGGTGTATTAATGTTTTGCAATAAAATAACAGGACACCCTTCTTTTAAACCCTTTTAATGTGGGGGCAATCCAGAAGTCTGCAAGCAATTGAGAAATTCTTTTGGGAATTGTATAGCCTCTTCCTGGTCCAGCGCGGTATCTGCAAAGTAGTATGTTTGCGCCTGTGTATTAATTTTAGAGATAATCAGGTCGTTCACTTTACCAACTTGATCATTAGTAGGTGACAAAATAGCTCTCTCCATAAACCAAGTTATAGTCTGAACTTATATTATTAATTTCTGGACAAACGTTGTTGACGTTGTTCTTGAAGATCCTTTACTAAAATGCAAAGGTTTCGATTATCTAGATTAACTCTCCCATTCTTTTGTGACATCTGTCCATTTCCTATTTTGAGCAACAACTCTGAAAAATGGCGGTTTTGGAGTGCTGACAACGACACTCTCATATTTGTTTTGAGTTCTAATCTATTCACACACGACCAGAGAAAAGAACTTTTCTATGAAGTATTGATTTCATCAGCACGTGTCCCTCTTATTACCACTGGTAAGATTTGACGAAAGCCACCAGAGAACAATATCGTGCATCCATCCATGGGTGAATCCGTACTGCGCAAATCGCGCATTGTTCTGTCTAATGCCTTAACTGAAAACTTGTACGACATGATAGCTTCGTCCCAAACTATGAACCGCCACGTATTAATTTTCCAGTATTGGTTTGTTTTGAAATGCTACAAACAGTGCTAGTATACTCAGTAGCAATTGTTAGTGGAAGTTTGAATGTTGCATCAGCGGTTCGGCCTCCTTCCAAAAGTGTAGCCGCAATGATGATGCTACAGCGAATGCAATTTTGCCAATAGATCTGACTTTTGCAAGGAGCAAGTTGATAAGAAATGTTTTTCCTATACCTCCAGGAGCATCAAGAAAATATAACTTTCCTTATTTTCTCTCAATTGATATTAATAACGCATCGTATACTTTTTTTTTTTGATCGATGTTCATGTGATGCTCATATTGAGCTACAATTTGTAACACTTTAGATTGATCGTAGGAAGTTTCTCTTGCGTATTCGGCGTTAGTTCGTTATATTTGTAGGCATCGGCAGTCCAAAATGCGAAATGGATTTACCCGAAAGTTCTTCTATTACCTTATTTAATTCTAACAACGCTTCGTCAAATTGACGCTTTGATCATATTGGACATCATCTGACATTAACTCTCGCCGTCGGTGATTCAGTATATCGTCGGTCATATTTGTTGCAGCGGTCACTTAACAAAACGCTATAATAATGGCAAACAAATACTTTACAGACTTCGATGAACTGCAAATAGTAGCTTCCGTTAATGTGTTATCCCATTTAGAGTCGTCTGATGGGTCTCGCTTTGCATGCTGCTTTATAGGTATTAGAAGTTACTGCTTGTATAGTTCTGAGGTGTGAAAAAGGTGAAAAAGTAGCATTCTCAAGTTAAACACTCACTGTTGTTGGGATGAACTACATAGACCCCCCCAGGAGCATCAGTTTTTTTAACTCCAGGTAAACCTTCAACTGGAGCTGCTTGTTTCCTCCGTTGAAAGGTTTTGACAGTCTGATTCCACGTATAATAGCTTGGAACTTTGTCATATGTCAAGGTTTTAGCGAAATCGTCTTGAGCACATAACTTAGATAATGCAGTTAAAGTTGTGTCTCGCGGATTTGTAACGTGGTCGCTAATGTTGTTTTCATTAAAATAAACCCTCTGCCCATTCTCTAAATGAACGGCGAGATGGGTAATTGTAGGTGCCCGGTCATGTAGGTTGAATGATAAACTGCTTCAGAGCTGCGTATGTAACGACCAGATTGATATTTCTCTACTTCGTTTGTTGATTGTATGCTGAATGTAGCTTGATCGGTCTCTATACAATATTAATACACGCAGTGAAATTCAATTAAAGGCAACTTATTTTACTTTGAAATATTAAAAACAAAGTTGATTTAAGTATAATACTACATATTTACAAACTTATTGAATACAAAAAAATGATTTATTTAAGCAAAGAAAAAAAATTACAAAAAACAAATAAACATATCTTTACTTAGTTAAACAAAAAAAAAAAACTCAATTTATACTGCGAAATTCGATTAAAGGCAGTCAAGGTTAAGTAATATTAGAAGAAATTTCAGTATAACAAATAACGTAAAAGTCTAAATTAATTGTGAGTCCAACCGCCAGACTTGGTTATAAGTTTGAAAATCCGACTTGCCATCGAATTAACCACGTTTTTGAACTCCTAAGCTGGAATTAGAGCCCATTCGGTTATAACGGCCTTGTATAAATCCTTCGCCGAAGCAAATTTGCGCCCGCCAGCATAAACACGACGAGACAGATTTCCCCACATGTTTTCGATCGGGTTTAGGTGCGATGAACGTGCTGGCCACTTTTAAAGTTGAATTTCTTTGTCGGAAAACCATTCACAACTGGCCTGCGATACATGAATGGCAGCATTGTCTTGCTGGAAAATTGTATTTGAATCCGACTGATGGTCCAAAAAGTCTACCAAAACATCTTCCAACAGAGTAATATAATTTTCTGATTTCATTCGGCCAGAAAGTTTGCATATTGGAGTCCTATAATGATAGCTAAAAGTAGTCCAGGCAATCAAAGATCCACCTTCAAAGTTTCGCTTAGTGGAGAAGCCTTCAGGAATTTTTATATCATGCCAATAATAATTAAAACCGCCTGGTCCATCAAGGTTAAACTTTTTCCACTGTTTAGACCATGTCATGTTTTCTTTGGCAAAGTGTAGTCGGGCAACTTTATGCGCTTCCGTAGAAGCTGGTTTTGACTTCATTTTTTTCCAAACCAGTCGATTACTGTCAGCTAAAATTTGTTGTACACGCCGTTTAGATATCGGCAACTTTAAATATGAAATAATTTTAGTAGTAGCATTTTTTTTGCAACCCAGCTCGGATTATGGCTAATTTCTGCCTTGTTGAAATTGTTTGATTGTTTTTATTTCTGCTGTTCGCGTTGTAATTACTTCCTAATTTAATAACATTATCGATCGATATAATGGAAATTTGGCAATTTGACATACCGGTATCCTTATACGAGTACACATGGATTTTGGCGATTTCCTCATCCGAGAGCGTTTTTCCTTTTACCATTCTGACTTGCCAACGATCATCGAAATCAATTGTATGGAGATAATCACTAAAAAAAAACCCTGATTTCGTTTTCAACTCACAACTTTTCAGCATAAACACGACTGCTTTTAATCGAATTTCGCAGGATCAATAGTGACAAAACAACAGATGTTGAAATTTTCTGAGCGGGAGTAACGGTACTTTCAAAACATACGTTCAAGAAAGGACACAGCAAAAACAAAAGAAAAAAATTGGACATACATGTTCGTTTACACTACGAACACATTTTCTGGACAAAGGTACATCTGCCTTTAATTAAATTTCGCTGAGTGTATATTTAGTGAGGTACCTATTGTATTGATTGGATAGAACTGCACAACTCAACGTTAATATGAGCGTCAACAATTTTTAGAAGCAATGAGTTATAGGGAACGATCCACCGATTGTCAATTTCGTGGTTTCGCACAGTTGCAATTTGTTCATCTTCTTCTGGCGACCGACCGACGGTGATATTTAGGGCCTCCATCGTGACTGGTAGATGTTTTGTTGTGGAATGTTTTCGGAAATGTTTTATTACATTTACCCTCTCGCATGCTTGGGTAATTAGAATTATAGACTCCGCAAGGTCCATGGTCCTATGTGTTTTTTTTTTTCAATTTCATAATAGGTTGGATTTTCTTTATTTCGTAACTCCGCAGAAATAACGCTATCAATTTGATCCGCCCTAATTTTCTTCACCAACCATACCAGCAGATGGACATGTGACAACCCACGTTTCTGCCACTCAACAGAGTACATGTGGCAACGTTGTGTACCAAAAATGTGAGCCTTGTTTACGAGATGAAGGACTTTCTGTTATTTTAAATGATATACTCTATTCCCTATGTCGTATTTATCTTGTGGAGACGAATTGGAGTAGATATTTTCTATGATTTCTGTCCAATTTGGGTTGCATGTTGCAGTTATAAAAATGTCAGGTTTACATAAATCATTCCGTCCTGCGATTATTCATGTAAATATCGAGGCCCACCGGTGAACGATGAAGGCAGTATACCCAATTGTCCAATGTCGTTGCTGTGTTCATTCGAGTGTAAAGCATCTGGAGGACATAGTTTTCTGCCCTCAATTTCGTTTAGTTGTGTCGGATGTAAGCTAATCGCTCCGAATCAATTTTTGCGTATTGGCCGACTAAGTACTGATTTATTAACATTCTATACATAAGTAGGCGGTTCAAATTGTTTTGTCTCGTCATTATGCGGTAGCAATAATATTGTAGTTCATGGAAGAAACTGTGCTTTACTAACCGGACGATCTTGAGAAATGTTGATACTACTGATTGAACGATATGGCAGGCTGTCATAAGATCGATGCAATTCCGATATTTTTTGAAAGTTATTGTCACGGCTACGCAACACAATATCTCTTTTATCAAAATGTTGTCCAGCTATCACAACTGCCACTTTACACGTGGTGGGGGCATTATAACACCCGGAGTGTTCTCCCGCTTTATTTTCATGGATTACGACGTTGAAGTCGGGTGTGCCTTATTCTCAATTGTAGTTTTGAAAGACTGTATATAGCAGGCTTTAAATATTTTGTCAAAGAGGTCGAATTTGGTTTTAAAATCGATTTATAACTCACGTGGCATTAGCAAGCCTTTGTGTTACCAAATGGATTTACACATGGCCGTGAATGCTTTAGATACATAATTAGTTCCTAATTTTTCTAGTAAGAGAGTAGGGAGTCACCTATGTATCGTAAGAGCCCTGAACACAGAGTCATTTTAGCTTTATTGATAGAGTTTTATTAGCTTTACCTCAGGCGTCATTATTAGGTTTTTTGCAAAAATCCCATAATGGTTTCTTAAGCGGTTTCACGTTTCTCGATATGCATATGCTAGTGAGCAGCAATTGCAAGTCGACGACGTCCCATGGCCGGTAACGATGGCGAATTCTTAACATTCCGCAACAGAATTTGTTCACAGGTTGGTGGATGTCGGTGTTTTCTTATTCCTATCCTAGTGAATAAACAATTGCGCTACTAGACTACTACCCGTGGTATTTGTTCCTCATTGAGTAGGTACTGTACTCAATTGTGTTGCATTTTGAAGCTCTTTGAACTATATACTAATGAAACCGGAATTTAAGGGATTTTAATGCATTCGTCATAAATTAGATAGAAGGATATTTAGCTAGACGATAATAAGTCCTGTTTTTTCTACGCTTCAAATGCGGTAATTCTGCTTACTAACAAAGCTTTGAAGATAGAAATGTGTCTCATCACCAAAAATGATTTTCCGGTTAAATTCTTAACCAATGAAGCATGAAACATTGACAAAGTTACGATGCTGCTGATGGTCCATAGGCTTGCGTCAATTAAAAATTCGATGGGGTCCTTTTTTGAGCTACAGAAGCAATATTCCTAGTTATTCCTGCCCGAAGGCTCAAATTTCAGAACCAATTTAACGATTGCTGGTCGTGTACCTTTCCATTTCAATCAATGGTGTAGTTTTTACTTGTCGTTTATCAGGTGGAAATACAGCGAATTTTCCAAAATGAATTATTTTTTCGAGTCCCTGTAGTTCTATTGTTAATCATCAATTTTGTTAACGGTAATCATGTGGATACAGTCCTCAGCTCAGTTTTTTATTTTTTCGAAACATCGCAAACTGAGACCTATTTTGTTGCTGGTTGCTTCGGACCGGCAGTTTATTTATTTGTTTTTGTTTTTCAAAGGCGAAAGTCTTCGCGGCCAATCGTGTTTAACGCATTTGGTGTAATGTCGGAAAAGGAAAGAGAGCTACGTAAATACATAAGAAGATTCCTGCTGTGTATGGGGATAACTCTTTCAGTGCCTTGACTTTTTGTAAGTGATTAAGACGCTTTCGTGGTGGTGATTGCACCTGTTCTAATTTTTCCCGTTCTACGTTTTTAATTGAGATTAATACGGAGTAAATAAAAGCTCTAATCGAGAAAAAAAAAACGCTCACCTTACTACCAGACATATAGCAGAAACACTGCATAAATTAAAATCAAACATGAAAAATTGATACGATATTTGGCCCACACACAACTTGGGAGTAAATAACTAATTGGATCATGTCTCCATCAGCAGTTCCCCGCAGAAACGCATCGCAAATGAACTATTCCTATGTACAATATAGGAATATACAATACTGGTGATTAAAGGGGTGAGCCAATTTTAGCCATTCCAAAAGATGGTTTTCACCCGCAGAAATGTATGCTTTGTATTTGGTGGGATTGCGCTATGGGTGTCTTTCGCCTAATTAAATCCTAAAACAGACTGGAGGCCGCAATCAATCAAAAACGCCTGAAACTGAATACTCGGGGACCGTTTCTTAAAGGCAACGTTGGACCGCATGTCTCTTTGCAGACTTGGGAGAAGTTGGTGCAGGTTGAATAGCATGTCTTATATCTTATCTTCATTAGCATTAGCATTAGCACCGATTACTATTTATTCCGGTATCTACAGAATTCACTTAGTGTATCAAATTTCACCTGGTTGGAAGGTTATAGAATAAATATTGAACAGCCTTTTGCTCAAGTAAATCAAACGTTCTATGAAACGGCCCGATAGGTTTTTTTCCAACAATAAATATTCAATCTTCTATTGCCATTAAAAAAACCAGAGGAAATTTAATACTCAATACTACGAGTACATCGAATACCACCAGTTTCAAGGTAAACCGATAAACATTATGTATGAGCCAAATACGGGCATCATCACAAATTGACTAGGATACTCTAATCTGGTAGAGTGACATTCATGAACTTGGTAGTATTGTGCTGTGTAAGTAAGTGTACACCCTAAATATTGGCAGAAAGGATCTTTCTTTATTCAGCGATGATTTTCAATCAGACCATCAGCCATAAAATCCTGCGAACCCTTCTATTGTACCTTGGACGATTTTATGTCTCAAGTTGGATTTTAAAATGGTTCTATGACCTTTACTTTTTAGATGGATTTAACTTTGATAGTTGTTTTGCTGTCAGTCCTCATCTTGAAGATTGCTGGCTCATCTATCCTACTGTTTAACTAAGGTGAGTGCAAAATATGATAGTTCTTACGGAATTCATTGGAAACCAGTCCAAAAGTTCACATTTTCGTATGGTTAAAAAGTTCATTAGGCTCCTTTGCTCCCAAACTACTCTGGTTAATCGAAATTGGAAAAAAAAACTTGCTAATCCATTTGGGGCATCTTTACAACAATAAATAAACCCAATCTGGACACACAAAATCAGTCAGGCTTGTGGTGTTGGTGGTGGAGGACATGGACAACCATGAAGATGGTTATCTGGAGAGGGGAGAAAGAAAGAAATCCGAAAAGTATGCCCTTTATCATCAGATCGAATTCCAAGGCTTGTTTTCTTTTTGCCCTTTTTATTTTTTAGAGATTTCAATAAATTACCCGTTCCTAAGTGCTCGTAAGAAAGACTCGTTTTTCAAGAAAGGATGCAAAGCTCCTTCTGGTCATCGCCAACGAACGAACGGGCGGACGGATGTAGGAACGGACAGTTGAAATTTTTGGTACGTTCGAATAATTCCCTTTCCGTCGTTTTACCTGTTTGCTTGGAATTTCATTCTTGGGTGTTCGTTCAATATTCTCTGACTAAAGTCTTTTGCCAAAGGGTTTTTCGTTTATTTTCGTTTTAGTGTTTCCCTTTTTTTTTTTGTTTTTTTTTTTAAGAAACAATTGGTTTCTTTTAAATTCTCCTTTGGTCAGGATCATATCGTATTTGGTCATCTCTTTTAGAAAACAAGTTTTATCGATTTTTTTGGCGCGAATATTGAGATATGTGTAGCATTTCGCACATATTTTTCACCAAACGAATCGCAATTTATCGATTCGTATTCGACTTCTTGCATGTACAACAACAATTTATAGTCGAAACTCTTGGTGTAGGAGATTGGAATTTATATATGCAAAAGTATGCAAAAATAAATGGGAAATGAAAAGAATATACTTATAGTTGGACCTTAGTCCGGTCTGTATAGTTTTGTGGGCTGAAACGGTTGTGGATGAGGTGAGCAATTCTCACAGAGCTGTAGCTGTAGCCATGACCTATTTTGTGCACGTACCAGAAGAGTGAGAACCATGCTTGGTCTGGAAATACCATATTCTGTATGAATACTGAGCACGAGTACATGTTAGCTTCAGTATTCACTACTCACATCTACATACGTCCACTTCCGTTTTAGTTTCTTTTCGTTATTTTTTTTTTTAGTTGAGCCTTTTTATTTGATTTGCATACTCGTGTACGTGCAAAGTTTAATTTTATCGAGAGCGCGTTGCAAAGACTTGAGTAAACTTATTGCTGTACCGAGTAAGTTTAGTTTACTCTAGAAAAGTTGTATAGACACTACATACGAATGCTCGTATCTGGCAAATCAGAAATTGACAAGCAAAGTCGGAGCTGAATGCAAGGAGGAAAAAGTTATGTATTCCTTCAGAGGAAGTTATAAATTTGTAATTTGCTTTTGGTATCCAGGCAATGTGATCTAAGAGTGAGCTATTAATGATATAATGAGAAAAACAGACTTTACTCGTATGTGTATTCCTGTTGGTCTGTTATGAGCGTTTCTATAAATAATTCCCGAAGATGTAATTAGATAACATAAAAAATATGTACATACTCGTATGAATGTACATATGTATGATATAAGAAGTCGATTCTACATAGAATAGTGTCAAATAATCAATAGTAATGTTGGTACAAATTTTTGCTTTTTAATTCTAAACTGGTAACAGCAGATAAAACATATTTATTTATATTCAATATAAAGGTATACAATACATTAATAAAAAGGAGATCAATCGATGCATGTTATGTGGTCTTCTTCGTACGTCAAAAAACTTTGTATATCGTCTCGAGCGTCCTTCGAGAAAAACCAACCCCAATATTCGAAGGGAGCGAAATTTTACTTGTATTTCCGCAAGCTCAATTCTGCCCGGGTTGTATCCAATTGCGCATATTATTGTAACTTGACCTGTTGGTACTTGCATTGTCTTGGTAGGGGCATTCGGACATGTGCAAGCACATCTGAGTGAATTGGGACAACTCCTCTTGGCTTTATTGGATGAATGATGTGTTTGAAAGAACATCAAAAGTTTTTTTTAGAAGAAAATTGAGTGACGAGGTGCTCATGATATCTAAAACTCATTTCTGTAGGGTCTCACCATGTTGGGAAAGTGATTATTGTTTGAAATTCCGCTGTATCTTGTTCAATAAGTTCTAGACGTCTGGGTTGTACAAAGTTACGAAGTGTCATAATATATTCAGATAGATGATGACCAGAATTCGAAAAGGAATCGCTCGATCTGTAGATGGACGCACAATCTGCTTCTGATCAACGACTCAATATAGTTATCATTGTATAGTCAAAGATCTATTTTGTTCTAGACGTTATTTTTCCTTCTGCAGATAACGTTAGGAATTATGTACAATATATGTATGCCAGAATCTGTCATGAATTCCGACCTCTGTCTGGCACTGGAACCTGGTTAAGGTGATCGTCGATCACAGCATGTATAGGAAACAGGCGGTGGAAAATGAATTATAACATACCTGGTAAAATTCCTAATCCAAAATGTTATCTACAGTTCTGTTAGAAGAAAATAACAACATGATACCACTCAGGGATTATTATCCCTAGTAACAACCAAATACCTTCTAACAATTGCCGACGTCTTACAATCCGGCTTAAATAAGTAAGTGATCTGAAAACCTAATGTCACCCAAATTTGTAGGATCCATTACACGTCGACTATCTTGGAGACGAATAAACAACCTCCTAATACTAATTGAAGAAATTGAACAGATGACATGTCTCACCAATTATGAATGTACCGTGAAACTCCGCGTCCGTGGAAAATCAGTAAACAACCGAATTAAAAGGAAGCAAGGTACTAGTTAAGCCAACTTTAAATGTAGCGGTATGAGTTTAACATTAGTCCTTCAAATACCCTTAAGTATTCTTCCAGTAAGATAGACATATTTTGCTGTCCTATCTTTGGAGCTGTTTGGCTATCCTTAAGTTTATTCGAACGATGGACTATTTGAGAAATGAGTTCGGTAATTTATCTCTCGTTTTGGACCTGTGAATTGGCCGGCTAGATCGTGCGACTTGACACCTTTAGACTATTTTTTATGCGGATACGTCAAATCATCTATGCCGATAAACCAGCATCAATTACAGCCTTGGAAGACAACATTATACGTATTATTCGCGAGATACCAGCCAATATGATCGAAAAAGTAATTCAAATTGGACTCTCCTTTTGGACCAATTAAAACGTGTGGTCAATATTTACATGATATAAATGATGCAATTTTCCAGTTCTTTTTTTTTTTCCAATTAAGAACCAAGCGCTTAAAAAATCACCAATTATTAGATTCATACCACCTTGATCAAAAAGTTCCCGCACCACACCACCGTGTAGCGCTTCCATTGTTCTGTTTTTTTTTTTTTGTTAAGTTGGTAAGTCTGTTGTTGACATTCCCTCTAAATCTTAGGGTCATAGCAAAAGCTACGTAGCCAAGAGTACGTTGTGTGCTTTGGCGATTTTTTACAATTTTAGAAATGGATTTAAATTTGCAACAACGAACTTGTATCAAATTTTGCGTAAAAAACGGATTTAATGGTGCGCGAACGTTAGAAATGTTGGAAAAGTCTTTCGGCAACGATTCTCTAAAGAAAACGGTCGTTTACCAGTGGCACGAGCGGCTCAAAAGTGATCGTGAGGCAATGGAATATCATGAACGCAGTGGCAGACCATCGACATCGAAAACCGACGAAAATGTTGATGAAGTAAAAGAAATGTTGGTCAATAACCGCAAATTAACCATCAGACAGATAGCGGAGGACTTGAAAATTTTGGTTAATGATTTGGGTTTCCGTCGTGTAGCAGCAAAGTTGGTGCCAAAAGACCTCAATTTCATGCAAAAAAAGAGACCGTGTTGACGTCGCAAAAGAGATGATTTGCGAGGCTGAATCCGATCCCACATTCATTAAAAGGAACATTACTGGAGACGAGATGTGAGTTTATGAGTACGACATGCAATCCAGACATCAGTCAAGTGAATGGCGTTCACCAAATGAGCCGAGACCAACAAAACCACGTAGTTTTCAGTCAAAAAAGAAGGCAATGCTCACGGTTTTCATGGATTACAACGGTGTAGTGCATCATGAATTTTTGCCAGAAGGCCGGACAGTGAACAAAGAGTATTATTTGGGTGTTATGAGACGTTTGCGTGAAGCAATTCGCCGAAAGAGACCAGAATTGTGGGCAGAAAACTTGTGGATTTTGCACCATGATAACGCACCGTCGCACAGTGCCATCATTATTTGTAATTTTTTGGCGAAAAATGCAACAAGTACCATCCAACAGCCACCAAATTCACCTAATTTGGCTCCCTGTGACTTCTTTCTGTTCAATCGAGTTAAAAAAACCACTACGGGGAACGCGTTTCAGCAGCCGAGAGGAAATAATTTAAAAATCGCAGGAGGCACTGATGGGCATACCGAAAACCGAATACAAAAAATGTTTCAAGGATTAGATCAAGCGCTGGCATAAGTGTGTTGCAGTCGATGGAGATTACTTTGAAGGGGACAATATAGATTTAGATGAATAAACTTGTATTTTTAATTTTCTGAACTTTTTGATCAAGGTGGTATATCACCAGCCGAATTACTCAAATCGCCTTCATATACAATTCAATAAAATCTGAGAATTGCCGCACATCTCTTATCAGAATAACCAAACGATTTAACATCACCCTTTTCTGGGTACCAAGTCCATGTGATGCTCCAGGGATGAAGCTAATGAATTAACAAGAATAAGCTCAGAATAAATAGCAAAGACATAACATATGGTACATCAAAGCCCATTTGTCCTTTATTAAGCACCTTATCCAGGCGGATGTGGTGAACAGAACAAGCTTCAGATAAAGCCACAGGGGTCATGCTACATTGCTTAGCTATTATAGCCGAAACTGGACCTGGGAGGATCAATATATTTCTTAATTATAAGAGAGTGTCCTCCTTTACGCTAGCCCATAAATTTACCGGATATCTTAAGAGTAGTCTAGATATTCCAGGTAAGGTATCATCTTGATTTTCTCCAGTTTTGTACATCTTTTTAATAGGCTTAACTTTGCCCGTTCCAAAAGAACATTTAACATCAATGTAACTATAGCTCCTCTCTGTTGGTTTCCATTCATACCGTCAAATTATGGTATTTACAGCCCAACATCTTTAAAAGTGCAATCTTCTTCACTTCTCATCTCTGCTTCAAAAATAACTTTCTTCATTTTCGTTTCACACTTTCTTAACATATGTATGTATATTTATTTTGCTACAAATATTTATCTATTAGTTTAAAGAATTGTAATTTATTTATTATCTACCTAAGTTTTTAAGTAGTATAAAAGATGTAAATCTTAATGTACAAACCTCTATAACTAAATAAATGGGAATTGAATTGAATTGAAGTGCTATTCATCCGGTGGCCAAGCCATCTAAGCCGGGTTACCTGAGCTTTTTTTGACGAGGCCGGTATTTCTGTATAGCCCGTAAAGATACAGTTGAAATGCCTGCTCCATTCTCCATTGATGCAAACGGAACCCAAAATTACACGAAAGACTTTCCTCTCGAAGACCTTCTCGGGATCAATGGATAGTAGATGTAGCACTGGTTGCATTTCATGTGTAAGAGGCATGATGTAAAAAACTCGTTTCTCTACATGCATGTTTTTCATACAAACCGCTTGAGAATTTCCGTGGCAGTATTTGGATAAACTGGAAGATATTTTCAGTGGACAAATCCCCGATCTGCATCCTTTTAAATTTGTGTTCAAGGAGCTTTCATTTAAGAACTAAAAAAAAAATCTAGTTAATTCGAAAAGATTAAAAATGTTGTAGACTGGCATAAACTGCATTTTTATGCCAACTCATTGCAATTTTTGTTGGTGGTTTGCGGCAGTACCATTAGGTTACCAAATTTTACATATGCTGTATAAATTACTAGTGTTTAAATGATAGTCCATGTTACAAAGTTCAAATTTAAAAAAAACAAAACTCGTGTCTACCCCGTACGCAAGCACCAGCTGCTGATATTCAAATTAAACACCTACTACTAAACTACTCATAATCAATTCAATGGTTTGATATCTTTACAACTTGCGTTGTGTCACCTAAAAAGTCAGTGACACTTTTTTGATCACGAAACTTCTGACTAACTCAATTCAATCTCATTAATTCTTGAGCCCCAAACTAATGAGTTAAATTAAAATAACAAATTTCAAATTACATTCTTATCTATGAATAAAGCGATTTAAGCGTATTCAAGGTAATTTTCAACTATATGAAGCTGTTAATTATTGCTGCTGCTCATAATTACAACTTCTTTTTCTTCCCAAGTCAGTCAATTTAGTCGGCGATTAGCATTTTTTCTCCTCAACATATCTGAAATTCAAATGAGAGATAAATTACACTTTCTTTCACCTTTAAGCTTTCGCGACAAACTAACACGCAATAAAACTGCAACAACGACATCGGCAAGAGCTGAAGTCCCGCTTAAAAAAAAAAAAAAACACTTCCTTTCAAACTCATGAATTATTAATTTGTGGGTTTCTATTATATATATTTCCATCCATCTACAGAATTGGGAAGCGAAATTAATCGTAAGTTGATCACCCACATGTACGAGTAGCTCGTTTATTTAATTTAGTTCTTATTTTCTTTTATTATTCAGACAAAGATCGCCCCATTTAAGTGAATCAGCTCTATAATCGACCGGAAATCGTTACCAATCAAAAAAAAAAAAAAAAAAAATCATTTCAATTGCAATCCTAATTTCATAAAAATCAAGAAGCAAGATTCACACACAGACCACAGTTTGTCAGAATTTATACATATAATCTATAAAATTGACCTCGTACTACGAGTATAATCCTAATCGAATGACCAACGAATAAATTAACTCGACGATTG
Organism: Volucella zonaria; assembly: GCA_963966105.1. NCBI lineage: Eukaryota > Metazoa > Arthropoda > Insecta > Diptera > Syrphidae > Volucella > Volucella zonaria. The sequence continues at coordinate 5,151,060 of CAWYQB010000001.1, read as the reverse complement.
ATCGACGACAATCGCTTGATTTGGGTAAGATTGAAGATAACCTTATTGAACCATCTGACCGGAGCTTAACCTGACACGATCTTGTCATATCAATCTCACAAGTCATTAACAAAAATTCATTAGTCCATATACATGGGTGTCGTAAAGACAGGGGGGCATATGATGGAGATGAGATTAGAATCCGAAAACCGGTTAAGTGGTAGATTTGAAACGATTTGCAAAAATTTGATAACTCAGTTAAAAGCAATTTGTATTCGGGGACTATACATACATAACTGTAGGTTTTTCATGATTGGATAGTACGTTAGTTAAGTTGCATAACGAGTTTTTTTTTAAATGAACTGTCATTAAAACCGCTTTTATGGGAAACGGAGAGCTATGCTAATTTTATTAATGGCCTATAATATATTCCGCAAAGATTAAAGCAGATTTGTTATACTCGGTTTGAAATTTGGTAGAATTTACGGTGTCATAATCCGAGTGGTTTATGGTCAAAATCGGATTAGAAAGCTTAAAGGAGAAATTTCGAGCTGGTATAGCACTCATTCAACTTCACCATTATAAAGAAGAACTAAGATAAAGTGCCTCCTTTTTCGAGTACACTATCGAAGAGTTTGGCCAACCTTATACCAAAGTTCGGTGCGTTTCTTTCTATCTAGTTCTGCATTGAAGCTTCATGAACCGTCTCATGATGCATGAATTTAAATCCATCTATCACATTCTAGAGCTCGGAGTGATAAATATCCAACAAGACGGCAATTAAATGTAAAATAGTTGACTTAAAAGCTTGGTGTAACATTGAGAGGCTAGAAACAAGAAATGAAATTAAAAATTTTCATATTAGTCCACAAGAGCAATGTGCTCAGTAAAATCGGAAAGGCAATGAATTCAAGGGAACATTTCTGACTCCTACGAGGGTCGATCAGTAAATCAGTAAGTCAGTGAGCTTAAATGAAAGGTACTTTTTTTTCGGCAAAAAAAAACTTTTTATTTCTCAACATTTGAGTACATAGTCTACTTTGAGTTCAAGACACTTCGTCCAACGTTTCTCCAATTTGTTGATTCCATCCGAATATGTAATAAGATTGGTCGAGAGGTACTTAAAATATGTTTGTTTGCTTCTTTTTAATTTCATCGTTGGAGCTAAATCTCTTTACGTCAGCCGTTTTTTTCAGGTTTGGAAACAGGAAATAATACCTGGGGACTAAATATGTCGAATGAAGGAGCAATTCGTAGCATTGTGTTGATGATACAATCGGGTTATCTTCAAAACCTCCTAGAACCGGTCCGCTAAAACGGCATAATATTTACCGTTTATTGCTTTTTCCAGCATCCCATGAGCTTATTGGCCGACAGACTCATCTTGACCTTCTTCGGCTCTGATTCGCCTGTTTCAACTACGGTTTGATCTCCGTTGTGTTGTAGTGGATCCATGGTTCGTCTACGGTCATGAAACGGCGCAAAAACTCGTTAGAATTGTGGACGAAAAATAAAACACTCCTTCTAATGCCTGTCACCCCTAAATAATGCAGATTGCATAAAATTGAACGACGGTGTATTGATAGATGGTATTTGACAGGCGTAATTTTCTTTTCAAGTTTGTGCGTGGGAGACTCAAACAGTCACGGACTTATTGATAGGCCCTCGTATATCAAAAAATAGTGCACTGTTGAACTCTAGAACCTTAAGAGAGCACTTGTCTGAAGCTTTGCCAACATAGCAGAAGTGAGAGGATTTTAAAGTGGTAGAGTATACCTTATGATATAGAAATATACTTGACTGTAAAAAAATAGACTATTTGATATGCAATGATTTCCGCCTCATAAATACCATATATTGGATGGTGTACAGTACCCGCACCTGATCAGGCACCCCTAAGACTTCTCCACACTTGCTAAATAGGTTTCAAAGTTTATGGCATAAGCAGTTGACATCCTCGAGTACCGAGGCGATGTCTGTTGTCTGCCTGTGCTCTGTCGCAATTTTCACCACCAGTGCTCCAACCTAACTGCCAGTAGTATGGATATTTTCTGATTCACTGTGAATGGTCATTGTTTTACCCTCAAGCCAAAGTTTTGATGTATTATAAATCGCTTATATACCGAGCTCTTTATTTCTTAGTCATTATAACCTGCAAACATTCAAAACCAAGGTACATTGATTGGCCCGAACATGTCGCGTTGAAAACCCTCCACGATGTTATTGGCTTTCCGACAAAGTTAAGGAGTAGTCGGATCATTATTACGGATCGCTTTCAAACCGATCTAGGATACGACGCTTGTTTTTTTTTTTTGTTTGTTTTTAGTATGAGTACAATAGCATTTCTAGTAAGTACCCTTAAAATGCTTGGACACAGCGTGGGCGAAGGAAAAGTAGGGAGGGAAGAAAAATAGGTACCGATGTACGTTGGTTTTAAATGTCTGAATGTTACAATGACTAGGAATTAGAGAGGTCGGCAGGGCATTCCACAATCGAGTTGTTCGGCTTAAGAACGAATTATGATATTTCAGAGTACGTCCGAAAGTGGGCTTTTAAGGGTATATAGTACTGATGAGCATTCATAGCGAGACGATTGCTACGGTTAAGGGTTTAAAGGGGTGAAATGCTACTGGCGATTCCTATGGAGGTGGTGTCTGAAAGAGACCTAATATAAGTAGCAATTTGCGAGGTAGGTTCGATTAATAGATGATCACCGTTTTACACACCTGACCTGGAATATTTTCTAGAAGTCAGTTGTCGTCAAATCAAAATAATAATAATAATAAAATAAAATAAAACAAAAGAATATACACATCTATAGCTTTAAGCCACATTTGCAGTCATTCCAAACATCAGCATCAGATTTATGTAATTTCAATTTAGAATCCCCCGCATCCTCAAGGCACAGATATGGCATATAGTTCCTACAACACAACTCCTATGCAAATTGAATGATATAAAATGGAAGGAGTTACGTCAGTTTTGAGAACGATGTTTCCAGTGTGAGTCTTCTTTGCTATCCTGGTAGCAGTATTCGTACATACGAGTATCTGTTTCCATGTGCTGCCGTGTTCTCTAATAGGATTGACAATACAAATAAGGCGATTAAACTTCCTCTTAACGAATTAAATAAATAATGTTTCTAAAAAGATCCTTTCAAGCACGCACTAGCCTTTGAATGCCTTTTTTTGTCTTATTTTAGAAATCATATCTTTCTGCTCAAAGGATAAGACTTAAACGACGGATCCACCTACAGCTCCACGGACACATACACCCTTCTAGAATATTTCACTTTCAAAAATTAATTTTTTTAAAAAAAATCATTCGTCCTTCATTTGCTTTTCATATGCTATTAAGGACATTTACCGAGATAAGTTTTGACTTTGTTTTTGTCCAAGACAACTTGAGGAATAAACAAAACTGCTGGTACTTTTCAGCTTAAAGAAGTATCTATTACAATGACATACCAAATCTAGAGAGAGAGTGAGAAAGAAAAAAAAAACCAAAATCAAAATAATAATAAAACTCCCCTGGAACAATCTTCAACAACTAAAATAAACAAAAGACAGAAAATTTCGGAAGATGAGGGAGGGTAGAAAATCATACATCCATCTATCTATCCTTTTATGTATCTTCTTCTGGAATACCCATGTGTCCTTGAGAGTTGTTATGAAAATTGTCGTTTTGGATGTGAGTGAGTGAAATCTTGTGTGCGTACGTAATGTAATGGAACACCCACCCAACTCTAAGGGGGGGAGTAAAATCTCATAATGTCGACCCAAACCGAACCGAGGGCAAACCCCCTTCGAAAGCGTTCACTTCCAATGATATTCCTGCCTTGTTGTATCTATGTATCTAACAAACATAGTATCCTTATTGCTTTTGCCAAATCTCCCTTCGCCGTCCCCTCGAACATTTGACTCCTTCTGGAAGGGAAAACTGAAAAATATTAAAATTTCTATAGCAAGAGTTTTCCTCTTGCTTTCACCGTAGTCCCGTTCGTTGTCAACATTTGAGAAACAAGTTCTGCGTAACTTGTGGTGAGTTATTAAATTTGTGTTTTCGTAATAAAAAAGCTATTTGTTTTTCTCCATTTTCTGTTACAATATGCGGTACTTTAAGAAAAGTTGGAGGTGGATTTTAGGGAAGACACTTTCGATTTTCCTTTGTTGGCTTTGTCGTCTTCGTCATTGTCAATTCGGAATGAAATTACTGCGTCGGTCGACTTAATTTAATTGAGTAATTTATGTGGTTTTTTTTTTGAAGGGTTTAAGGATATGGGAATGTCACAAAACTTTAAGAACATATAAGTGTATGTAATACGTAGCAGCTGATAGTGGTTTGATGAAAGTTTAAGAAAGATTTTGACATAGTATTTGAAACTTTGACGGAGTCAAAGTTGTCTGTTGATGGGTTTTTAATGGAATTTCAAACTATGGTGTTAGTTTTGAGTTTGAATTTGTAATAACTTAACAGGTGAACTTAACTTTTTTTTTAAAGAAACCACAATGAGCTTTACTAAATGTTTTAGTTTTCCATTGGAAACATAAAAAAAGTAAACTATGCGTTCTATAAACTCAAAACTGTTTCTGATAACAACGTTAATTTGAATGATATATTTTTTTCTCTGTTGGAGCAGACCATTAAGACAAGAAAGTAGTCCTTTCCACTCGTTGAAAGATGCTTTAATGATAAAGTGTGTAGAATACCAGCACCCACCACTATCATGTCAAGTTCATACCTGAATCCTGATGCGAGCTCCGGCCTATCCACCCACAAAGGAAGCACAATGCTCCGTTGTCATCACTCTCAAGGCAAGCGTTGCATCCTGAGGTGTCACTTTTACCTAGTGTACTTAGGTTCTTAGCAAAAGTCTACTACGCTGTTACGACGCCAGTAAACAATCTAGTCCTCTACTGTGGGAGAGCAGACAAGCCATTGACCATCCCTGAAGGCTTGACTACATTCCTTTCCTGGCTTAGAATCTGGTAGAAACCATACCTAGGCACAAGGAAAATCGATTTCGTACTTTCACAGCAACAGACGATGGGTAACGTCAGCATTACTCTAGTGCATGCTGCAGCAAAGTCTTTTTTTTTAACGGAAAATGGCTTTGAGATTGTAGGATATATATGTACATATCTATATGATATAAATTCAAGAATCGGAAGATTCATTAATGCATCTAGAGCAGAGCCAAATATGCTAGGCCATTCTTTAGAATCTGTGACGTTTTGTCGTAAAAGCTTGTTCACCAGGCAGCCAACGCGTAAGATATAATTGTCTTACGGAAACACGGCCAGAAAGCTGCCTACGCCACACATTTTGTCGAAAGGAGTTTATTATACAGGATGGCACCTAAATAGCTATCTTCGTTGGAAGAACTGATGGTGATGCTTTTAAACATGAAACCACACCAATCAGCACTAAAGCACGAAAATCACCAATCGCCGATTATTTCTAATGCTGCTTGTGCTTTAGAGCAAAATCCACGCAAGGAATAATTTTGATACAAAACACAGGTTTTTAATTAAAAATTGTAAATATTTTATTGAAACATAAAAAGTATACAGTATAAAGTTAACATATGTATGGAATAGCACATTGGGTAAATGGCCTCCACAGCTGTGCTGGCAGATACCCGCTCTTTGGTCGAAATTTCCCATGACACTTTTGGATAAATGGAGCCGAGTTTCGTTGATACAGTGTTCAACTTGCTCCTTTAAGGGAAGGGGTAACGTTAATTCAGCGAAGAAAATGCTCATTTTTAAGATTTTTTAAAGATGCTACAGGTAAAACAAATTTATTTAATTGACTGTGATATTATAATACAACGTATGAACAATATTTCCTTAATTCCTTGAAAAAAAGTTGTCCGCCCGTGAACCGTATAAATTATGACTGGATCATCTAAAATCAAAAAATCAAGATGCTATCATTAGATAATCGCTTTCCCAAGGTATCTCTGGGAGGAATTTTTTTTTTTCAATTTTTTAATTTTGTGTGACACTTAGAAGGGAAAACATCAATTTTCGCCTAAAAAATGGGCCAATTTGTTATTGTAAAATTAATATAAAAAATAAAAAAAAGCCCTTAGGTATGTATACCGAGTCATTTATGTAGGGAAGTAATATTCTAAATTTCAAAAGAATAAGTCGAGTAGATTTTGATTTAAACCGTTCACCGGCTTCGAAAATGGCAAGTGTCAGAAAATCGCTTTAAAGTTTTGTACTCGTATACCAGAAAATCCAATATTAAACATGAAAAATTTGCTCATACCTAAACAGAGTCGTCGATTTCTGGTCCATAAAGAGCAGCAATGTCAGCACCCATATCTATAGCATCTTTTTGGTTATTTCTACATACAACTCTGCCACCTTTGCTGTCATGTGCAGCTTGTATATCCGCACTTAGATGACGCACTACTACATTGCACATTTTCTTTCTTACGTTTCTGTGAAGGTACAATTTTTTTTTCGGTCGACTTAAATTAGCACCAGTTTTCTGCCGTTCTTCTCTGTTTACTTTTCTCGGCATTTTTCTCATAATAAATATTAAATCACTGAAAAAATCGAACGAAACAGAGTAAACTATGAATAAACACGCACAGAGAAATTTTAGCGTCGCGTCGTTTACAACTGCTCAACGCAACGTGTACCTACTTCTAAACTGATTTATACACACTAGAAACCGGAAGTATAGAACATTAGTATACATTAGTATACCTACAAAGTCCCATCGACGAACAAAAGAATGCAGGGTTTCTAAGAGCACAAAGCTGCCAGGTGAGCGCGCCACGCAGCGTATCAAAGCAACGGACGCTTAAAGTTCTATACCTTAGTTAGTTTTGCTCCGATTTGTTTTACATTGTGACACTACAATCTTAAGTATTGTACCATCATATAAAATAATAAAAAAAACGTTTAAAAACGTTGCTCAACGCGTACTCCTTCAAGTCGTGTGCGCCTTTAATTCCGCCCACCAGATTTTGAAGCGCAGTTTGATCGGGTCTTTCGCGTGGGGTGGCATGTAGTACATACTCGTAGTATCTGGACAGAGGATGCATTCGCAAAGCAGTTGTATGCACATGAAGCTCAAATATTATCTGGAGTAATCTGTGTAGATATATCGCTTCAACTATCGATGGCAATTTGTAAACAGTTCTGACTCTTCCTTGGCCATAAATCAAAGAATGTTGTTTTTTAGCGTATCAGGAACGTATGGAAAGTACACATAACATCTTGCCAGTTAAACTCAATTATGGCAATAATTGATCGACGAATTATGCAATTGTTGAGATCATATATTTTCCAGGATTAGCTCCTCCAAATCTATTCCTCTTACATAAAAATCAGTTATCGCGATTTAAGTATTTCCATTTTTTTGCATTTATTTGAACTTTTAAGCAAACGAATAGAATGTAATTCAGTGGCAATCTTTTTTTGGAGGGAATTTCAAGTGCAATTTGTATCATTACCAGACATCAATTTAAGATTAGGAGTCAAAGTCTACATTTTACGTGTTAATAAACGATAAAAATTAGTGCTGATAACTTATTATTATCAAGAGGGGTTCTGTGCATTATTATTATTATTAGTATTGTTTTTGTTTTTTTAAGGACCAAACAGGTGAAGCAAGTGTTCAGTAAATTTTAAAAATTTTAAAATACCATATAGCAAAAATTAGTCAAGTAGCTGTCAATTCATGATGCTAAATGCAAGCTTGTACATTTTTATGAGTACTAATTGCCAAGGGCACAATTCTGTTTTTCGCCCGTGAGATTTGGATCTCATCACTGAACAACATTTTATTTTAAAAAACTGGACCAACTCCTAGTTGATTTAAACCCCAATCACTAAACCTCTGACGCAATATATGGTCTCTTCAACACAAGTTTAAACAGCCGCGATATTTTGGGATATGAGTATCCAATATCATGAATTAGGTGGGAAATTTTTTCAATAATTCGATAAATAGCACATTCAGATGGCGAATGATGTCTACCGTAAGTTTCACAAAGTGCCTCTATAAGTTTCGCGATCAGAGCTTCAATTTTGGAAATACATTTTAGCGACTTGAAATCGTTGTTATGCCGTTAGTCTTTCTATAGTGAAAGGGCAAACTGTGCTGAAAATAAATGAAAGTTGGCAGCTCAATATGATAGCTGATTTGACATTTAATCTCTATTGAAAAACCTGACACTTACAAAAAAACACCATTAAAATTTATAAACATACCTATTCTAAGCGAATCCCAGATAGATTTTTTTTTTAAAAAGAACTTGAACACTCAAGTGGGTATGAATACACTTATAATACCTCAGCATGTGTTAAGTTTTTTGGAAAATGGGATAGAGAGAGAAAGATAGATGTTTGGGCTCAGTGGTTATTTCCCTCCATGGGTGGCATCCAACATTTAATGGGGAGACTAATTTCTTAGTAGAAATTGGCTTGATGTTGATTTCTAGTCAACTGCTCGTCTTACTTGATTTTCGTTAATTGAAAAAATGTATGATATGTCTTTCGGTCGGGGTTGGGATTCAAACACCGAATCTTCCGATTTGGGGAGCCACGGCCACCCATAGCCCATAAAGAATTCCGTCTGCTCATCGCTGGCTTTTTTGTCCTTTTTTATTTTCACTTTTTTAATTCACGCTCGGAAACAGGGTGAATAAATTTTTTTCAATTGTGTACACAGTATCAGTTAAAAAAAAAAACTCACCCTCCACCCTTGGAGAATCGAAAAAAGTCAGTATGCACATTTTTCGTGTACTCAGCAAAACCAAATCTTGCGAAATTGGACCCTAGGTAAATAAGGGCGTTATTTTACTTTGAAGGTAATCTAGATTTAAGGAAAAATGCTCTTCTATAGTCCATTAAAACCATCTTACTTATGCCTTTACCTGAGCTTCAATCAATTTAGCACGACTTTCAACTACGTTTTATGATAGATACTCGTATGCGCGCGAACAGGGAACCGATGCGCACTGATTTAAAATTTTGCAGATATGTTTGAGTAGAAAATAAAGAGCTCTGTACGGGGCATTCTCTAAGCGATTTACAAGGCTTACTTTGTTTCAGAGTAGATCCGAAGATGGGCTTAAATATACACTTATGATTATTTATAACGAAACGGGTTTGATAGTTGAAGGTTCGAAGGGGCGGAATGACATAATTTGGAAGGTGCAAAAAAGTTTTGAATTCACTGGGTCAGATGTGGACGGCATAATCCAATTTCGAACATTTACATAGGTACTGTATATATTGACTATATCAAAAGAGTTAAAGTATTTCTTACATCACTTGAAGACACCAGAGAATTCTGCAGCTTTAATACACCGAGACTGGAAAGTTTTGCTGTTTTTGCGGTGCAAGTCAATTCAAGTCAAGTCATTCATGGATAATGGCACAGTATTTAGATTTCGCCAAGGACAAAAAGCGATAAGTTCGCTTGCTTAATCATTCACTAAATAGTTATTATTATACGATATATGTACAGTGTGCCTGACTCGAACTCCAACTTTTTAAAATGCTATAATTTTTTTATTTTTTGATAAATTTTATTGTGCCAAAACAAAAAATGTTGGAAAATACATTAATTTTCAAATTATATAACTAGTTTTCAATATGTCCACCTTTGGTGCGAATAATGGCCTTGAGACAGCCGAAGAAAGCATCGCACGCTGCACGCAAGTGGCTCTGCGGTATTTTGGCCCATTCCCGGTGAAGTGCTTGTTTGAGGTGGTCAAATCTTTGGTATTTTTTAGTGCCAACCTTCAAAACACCCCAGACAGAGAAATCCAACGGATTTGCAGGCGGAGAATTTGCAATCCATTGTGTCGAAGAAATGAAGTGTGGAACATTGTTTTTTAACCAATATTCGTTGACGCGCGCTTTGTGAGACGGTGCCGAGTCTTGTTGAAATGTCCACGGTCTCCGACCAAAATGATTGTTTGCACAAGGCTTCAATACTGCCTCTAAGACAGTTTCACGCTATACGATCGCATTAATTTTGACATCACGATCCAAAAATACGAGCGGAGAGCGACCATCGGCGGTTATGGTGGTCCAAACCATTACCATCGTTGCTGCCTGCTTTCTGGTGGCCGTCCGAAGGTGTAAATTTTCGAAGGACCTCTCTGGCAAGTAAACTCGGTCATTTTGTTTGTTGACATATTGCTCGATAACAAATGGCGACTCATCGGAAAAAAACCAAATTCGGCAACTCACCACTTTCGTGCAAGCGTAGCAACTCCTTCACTCCTTCGACTTTAACTTTTTTCTGCTGCGGTGTAAGATTGTGTGCTTTTTGGAACTTTAATGGCTTGAGCCCAAGCTCATTTTTCAGTATGTGATGCATCCGTTCCAACGATATGTTGAGCTCACATGCCATTTTTCTTCCGCTTCGACGCGGTTTTCGAACAGTTTGGAAATTATAGCAGTCTGAAGTTGGTTACAGTTCGAGTCATTCAGGGTGTATTATAATTATTATATTCTTCAAAATTTGAATTTTGTGCAGAATACAAAGTCGAAGTCCAAATTAAGAATTCTGTGGAGCCCAAAATGCGATGAGGGGAGCCCAAAGTGTTCGACGGTGTCGTTATCACTTATCATTTTCACAACAAACGTCATATGATGTTGTGGTATTTATCCCTAGGATACTAAAATGATTTGGTAAAACATAGTGCCCGTTACGATGCTGGTGAGATATCTACAGTCTTTCCTACTGTGGGACATCAGGAAAGAGCCTGACCTCTTAGAGACTTCGGGAAGAATTTTTTTTGTCCTGTTTTGGCCTACCCTACGACGCAGACAGTCCCGACGCAGTCTTGGGTCCTAAGAAACTTTCCATTGTAAACTGAGACCCAAAGCAGACTTAAAGAATTCGGTCTTCCGACTGCGTTCGGAGAAGACTTGCGTTCTCGAACAAGTTTAGAAGTGGTGAGAGGGTTCTGCAAGGTCTTAAGCACAACTTGCCTGTCGTTACATTCGCAGATACTTCGTGCTCTTTTATCTATTCTTCACAATTGCAATTTGTTGTTATTTGGATTGCGTATATCCCCGCTTTTAGATAGACGCAGGTTTTTCTAACGAGTAATGATATCTAAAATTGCTGACCTTCAAAAAGGCAGTAGCGCTGCATTCTAGATTGGTTTAAAAAACATTCGCGAAAACGCGATTACATTCCTTTACTTACTCAGATTCTGACGGAATTCGTTGCTGAATGTAGGCTAAATCGAATTTTGATTTCATCTATGATATTGCCGACCAATTAGACATGCTTATCAGAAATAAACAGCTCTGATAGAACGCTTAATAAAATATAGACTCGTAAAAAAGAATATAAAGAAAGCCATGAAATATATACTTGCTATTAATAAAAGTTTTTTTTAGAGGTTTGTATTTTGAATTGGCAACATTTTTTACAACGAATGCCAATAACTGATTTGTGTTCAGTTTGGTCTGTTATTTCATCAAATAAGTTAGTTTAGGCCAGACAAATTTTAGAAATCGAGGGAATTTATTTCGAAAATCTTAATTTAGTTCGAAAATTTTTTTGTGTGCTACGTCAATTTTACGGTCTACATAGTCGTCTATCTGAGCAAGTAATTCGAATAAACATGAATTGTTTTCGCATCACGTATACTCAAATTTATAATACGCATCTGTAAATATGATGTACAGTGCACTCCGAGGGGGCTGCTAATTCTCTGGAGGGTAATATTGAAGAGGACCCGAATGAGTAAATTTGCTATCGTACTCCTACATAGTAATTGGAACTGTGTCCCTCTACTTTATGGAAGATTTTAGGGAAAGATCTTGGCTCCAGCACTTGCGAGATCCAGGTCTTGCAAGATTTGAAGCCGCTTGACGTCGTGTGCTTCTTTCGTTCAATGAATGGGCTAGAACGAGATTGCTTTTAATCTTCTCTCACTACAAAATTTTGATCAATCATGAGGCTCATTTTTATTTGAATGGCTATGTCAAAAAGCAAAATTGCCACATTAAAGAGTAAAGAAAATCCGCAAGCCATTAACTCAAGCCGTTACATATACGAGGGTTGCCTGAAAAGTTTCGAACAATGATACAAGACATTTTTTCTCAAAATACATAGTCTCCTTGTAGTAACTCTACACACTTCTCCCAGCGATGCTCCCATCTCTCTAACCTGTCCAAATAGTACTTGGCGTTTTTCTCTGCAAAATAATTGTTCATGAAGGTGATTGCCTCCTCATTTGAAGAAAATCTCTGTCCTCCGAGCACAGTTTTTAGATGACTGAAGAAAAGAAGTCGCTTGGGGCTAGATCTGGTGAATAAGGCGGATGGTCAAGCAGTTCAAACCGTAATTCATGGATTTTCGCCATGGCAACCGCTGAGGTGTGAGACAGCGCGTTGTCTTGGTGAAACAGGATTTTCTTTTTCAGCAAATGTAGCCGTTTTTCCGCAATTTCTGCCTTCAGCTTGGCAGGTAATGATGCGTAGTATGCTCCTGTAATGGTTTTTCCTTTTTGAAGATAATCGATTAAGATAACTAATTTACTATCCCAATGAACAGTCGCCATCACTTTCCCAGCCGAAAAAAGAGTTGTTGCTATTTTTGGAGCCGGCTCGCTCTTTGCAGTCCACAGTTTTGAATGAATTTTTGTTTCGGGCGTATGGTGTATCCGAGTTTCATCTACAGTAATTAATCGGCGCCAAAACTCGGATTTATTGCGCCAACAGAGCGTTGGAAATGTTCATTCGAACACGTTTTTGGTCTAACGCAAGCAAACGCGGCACCCAACGAGCGGACAGCTTTGACATCTTGATTTAATATGTAACAAACACGTTCTTTGGACATTTTCATAACCTCTACTATCTCTCTCACTCTAATTCGGCGGTCGTCTAACTCCATTTGGTGAACTTTAGCAATGTTATCGTCAGTGGTTGCAGTTTTTGGACGTCCCGAACGTTCATCATCTTCCAAGCTCTTACGGCCACTTTTAAATTCAACTGCCCAAAATTTCACTGTGGTAAATGATGGTGCAGAGTCCCCATACATAGAGTCCAACTAATTTTTGATTTGCGTAGGCGAATTGCCTTTCAAAAACAAGAATTTAATAACAGCTCGATACTCAATTTTTTCCATTTTCACAAAAAACACTCACATCGACTCACTCAAACTGTCAACTAAAAACTGGGCGTCCAAAATGATTGAAACTTCGGTAAGTAAATGTCAAAAGATGCACAACTAGCATTCACTAGCTTTTATTGACGAGTGCCGCTATCTTTACGTTGCGGAAACTTTTCAGACAACCCTCGTACAATACATAAAGTCAGTATTAATCTAATGGGGTAGTAAAATCACTGATCCATATTTCGTTAAAAATGATACCGGTCCACGATTACTGACCTTTTTGTCAGTTTATTAATATGAAAGGGCTGTGGTTTCAACAAAGTAGCGCAACTTGTCACACTGCGAGCGTGTGTCAATTTCTTAAAGGATACGTTCGATGTGCACATAATTTCGCGTGATGGACCTGTGAATTGTCCTCCAAGATTGTCTGGTTGAGCACCTTTCGATTATTTTCTGTGGGGATATATGAAGTCACCAGTTTATGCCTATACGATTTTTGTATGTTTTATTTCATTTTAGAGTTATACTATATACCTCTACAAATAAAGGGACACTCGACCAAACTTCATGGCACAATCTTTGGTGATTACAGGTGATTAGTCTCAAATGTTTTTGATGACATCGATTGAATTAAAAAAGTAAACACACGCATTAATCAGTAGTGTTTCAAGAGGCACGTTAAGACCTCGTGCTTTGTATAGAGTTATAATCTTTAACTATTTAAAAAATTCACAATTAAAAACAATTTTCGATTTAGAACCGTTGATAGTCAAGATCTGTTATCGTTTTAAGACTACTTAAGTTTTAAAAACAGCTGCTACTTTTCTTAATCAGATATCACTCATCAGACAATAAAGCTAATAGATGTGTTGATCGGTTAAATCAGACACAAATTGTTTTATTATATAAATAAATAAAATTATATAATTCATTATATGTACAGGGTGAATGACTCGAACTCCAGCTTTTTAAAATGCTATAATTTTTTTATTTTTTGATAAATTTTATTGTGCCAAAACAAAAAATGTTGGAAAATACATCAATTTTCAAATTATATCACTAGTTTTCAATATGTCCACCTTTGGTGCGAATAATGGCCTTGAGACAGCCGAAGAAAGCATCGCACGCTGCACGCAAGTGGCTCTGCGGTACTTTGGCCCATTCCCGGTGAAGTGCTTGTTTGAGGTGGTCAAATCTTTGGTATTTTTTAGTGCCAACCTTCAAAACACCCCAGACAGAGAAATCCAACGGATTTGCATCCGGAGAATTTGCAATCCATTGTGTCGAAGAAATGAAGTGTGGAACATTGTTTTTTAACCAATCTTGGTTGATGCGCGCTTTGTGAGACGGTGCCGAGTCTTGTTGAAATGTCCACGGTCTCCGACCAAAATGATTGTTTGCACAAGGCTTCAATACTGCCTCTAGGATAGTTTCACGGTATACGATCGCATTATTTTGACGCCACGGTCCAAAAATAGGAGCTGAAAGCGACCATCGGCGGTTATGGCGACCCAAACCATAACCATCGGTGCTGCCTGCTTTCTGATGGCCGCCCGAAGGTGTATATTTTCGAAGGACCCCTCTGGCAAGTAAACTCGGTCATTTGGTTTGTTGACATATTGCTTGATAACAAATGGTGACTCATCGGAAAAAACCAAATTCGGCAACTCACCACTTTCGTGCAAGTGTAGCAACTCCTAAGCTCTTTCGACTCTAACTTTTTTCTTTCACGAGCCATTTTTCTTTCACTTCGACGCGGATTTTGCTCAATTCGAGCCTTCACTTTCCGAACCATTTCTGCCGATGTTGCTGTTTTTGTATGACCACCTCCATGGCGTTTTGCAGTATCACGGTAACATGCTATGGTTCGAGACACACATGATTTATTCACGTTGAGGTGCTGGAGGGCTCTAACGATAGCTACTTGTGGTTTTCCAGCCAAATATAAAGCAATCACACTATCACGTTTCAATTCCATCGCGGATAAAAATGTTTCTACACAACTGATACGCAAATCGTTTAAAAGGCTTGTAAATAATAAAATTATCTGTCATGTGTCAAAATTTGAGCTCACTGTCATGAACGGTTTGGAAATTATAGCAGTCTGAAGTTGGTTACAGTTCGAGTCATTCAGGGCGTATATTTGCATACTAGTCACACGCATATGGTAAAATACAACAACACGTAGTATGTGCTGTCAGCATGGAAAGAAATCGAGGTGTACATTAATTCTAATTTTAAATAATTGTGTAAAGTTATTAAATAGCCTGTTAGATTTTCTAATCTGTTCTTTTCCAGATAAAACTCAGTTCCAACTTGTTGACTGTATTATAATATGTATAATAAATCTTAATATGCGAACCGTAAATTCGCCAAATTTTCAGCTGCAGCTTGAACCTTGAGCTTTTAAGCACAGTTAACATTTACTAAAATAATCAAAGGGACCTGAGGGAAAAAGAAAAAAATAAAACAAAGAAAAAAAGATCATACCAGCTGAGGGGTCAATGAATTAAGCCATTGTTCTATGATCCGCTTCATAAAGAAGACGTTCCCCTTCTCTGTTCATGTTTCTATCATTCCTCGTACGTATCTTCATCTTATGTTTTTTTTTTTTTTTTTTGGTAGAAGATTTTGTGGGATATTACTCTTCCACCGTTAAAGTAAGCAAAAAAAAAAAAAAAACTAATATCACCGTCACTTTTTACGACCGCAAAGATCTTGATATAGCTGCTGCATATCGGGGGCCCCATAGAACTATTAACCAGCATGTGATGATGGTAAATAGGTGGTCCCTATTTACATATCTCAAAGAGCATAAAGAAATTGTATCACGAAAATTGTTGTAAAAAAAAGATAACGATGCCAGCATTCGTACTACGATGGCGCTTCCTCTATCTAACCGAACCAGACAAAGAAAATAGGAGGCAAAGGCTAAAGATTAATCATTTGTTTACACATAAAACTCTAGGCGCTGAAGGATGAGATGTGTGATAGAGATAAAAGAGAGAGAGCCATAGAGTGAGAGAGAAAGAGAGATGAAGAGCGAAAGAAGTGTTGGCATTTAGGATTTTGTCATTGAATTTTGGATTGAAACTTTAACTTGTTTCACTTAACACACACTCGCAGTAATTGAGTGGCGAATGTTAAACTTTTCTTGTTTATATCCTAGTGGTATCTTATAAATATAATCAGTTCTGGAGATGTAAATAGAAACAAAAGTATGAGTACTAGTACTCGTTCGTAACCATATACAAGAATGAAGTTTTTGTCCAGTTTGAGCCGACAAAAAAAAAATGCAAAAACAAAATAAAACACACAAAAACCGGAAGGCGACTGACCCTCAATTCATGCCAAAAGTGCCCTTTTGACCTAAAGAAATTCGCAAGGCAATGTACAAAGCAGGCGTTTTATTTCATTGGTAGTTAATTGTTGCCTTGTTTGGTATCCCCTCTTTATTCTGAGCTCCAGCTGTTGATGATGAAGTGATATTAAGGCTGATGACGTTTGAGGTTAGTTTTGTCGGCACATACATATTAAAAACAATTTCCAATGGGAACTTAGCAGTTTATAAATAAAACCTCAGGAGAATGAGTAGACCATGAAGAGGAATTTCATGTCTCCTGGTTTGAGGTCAGATGTTTGATTGCGCAAAAATGTTGTCACGATGACAAACTGGTTTTCAACTTGTCGTGTCGCCGTCAGAGTCGTAGTTGTCGTGTTTTATATTTATTTATGGCATTACCTGAGCTGTTTAATCCGTTGATTATCTTTGTCACACGTTTTGTTCATATGTATTTTATTTAATTGTAGTTGTTTTTTTTTTTATTTTATTTCCTATACTTGTTCTTAAAATTGATTTAAGGAATTTAAATTTCAAGTTTTATGAGAGTTTTGATCTTGATTGGAACAATGTGTTTAACTGGTTTTTAGATGGTGGTTATTCCAAGTATATCTGTATGAATTCGATAGCCTTTCTAAATGGAAGTTTAGTTTGTTCGAAGTATAAAAAAGTCGTCTACAAACTTACACCCAACGTTGGTATTACATCCTAGAAAATCCCAACTTCATCTATCTTAAGGATAGATAGACTAAAAAACTCTTAATTCAGATCAACTCTTTTCTAGCTGACCCTTAATAACCACAATGATTAGGATCCCTTTTCCTCTGCGCCACCGACGGACGGCAAATTTAGTATTGTATTTACTGCGTTGTCTTGTTCTAAGCTGGATTTGAAAGTTGACACAGCTGGATATTGGTTAGCTACATCAACCAATCATTTAAGTATGCTTTATTGTTGGGAATAGGATATTAGAACTGGAGATACAGTTGTACAGCCTTGGCCAAAAGTATGAGGCAACCTCTTCCATTTAACTGCCTAAAGAGATTGTAAAATAGGTTTCACGTCTGGGAAACCCACTAATAAATGGAACGATTTTTTTTAGTATATTAAACCTCATGTGCAGTACACCATCGGTGCACGATTGTTGGTTGAGGTTTGGAGAGCAAGTGTAAGGTTAGTCTTTTGCTGTGATTTTAAAGTTTATTAATTCATCATCCTAAAATGCCAACAAAAAAATGAGATTGTTCCATCAAAACGTATGGAAATTAAATTTTTATATGAATTAGGTAACAACCAAAGTGAAATAGCTTTTGTGCCGTACAAAAGACATTAAAACGTTTTCAGCAGACTGGATCTCACCTAAATCGTAAACCTAAGGAGGATCGGATTTTAACACGATTATCTTTGAAAAATCGTAGAAGAAAGCTTAGAGAAGCTTAGAGAAGTTGTGGTCAGATGGATCAAACGTTAATGTGACCGACATATCTAATTTTTAAGAAATAACATATTTTTGATAATTGCAGTTGTTTGGTACACTTGATTTAACTTTTGTGAGGCCAAGAATACAACCTAGAATGCGTAGTGCCAACACGGCTGAGGTAGCATTATTATCGTGGGCTACATGGCTGTGAACGGAATTGGGAAAATGATCGTATGGGTTCGAAAAATTACATAAACATTAAGAAACAAAAGATTTTGGGTGACACAAACATGCAAGATAATCCACCCTGTCACAAGTCCATTTTTTCAATGAGATATTGTAGTTTGCGGAAAATGGCATTGGTTGCTTCCATGGCCTTCGCTGTCTGCAGATCTCATCCCAGTCATTAAAGCCAAAGGTGACAACATCAAATAATGGGTGTTTTTTTTCAACAGTGTCAAACTTTTGCATAGGGATTAAATGTCACATCAGCTGTCACATCACATTGGACCCTTAAGCTTTATTTACAGCATGGAAAAATTGATGTCACAACAACGATTTAAAATTTTTTTTAAGTCACTTCTTGAAATTTACAATAGACATCATCGGCTATCTGAACGTACTATTTATGTATCTATCGAATTATTGAAAATTTTCGCACGTAATTCACGTTATTGGATACTCAAACGCCAAAAGAACGAGAACACTGCTTTGGTAGAAAATACCGTGGCTGTGGAAACTTTTGTTGAAGAAGATACATTATCGTGTGCAGCTACTTATTCTTGGCCCATCCATGAAAATTCTGCGTTTCAAGGCTTTTAAGATGCACTTGGTGCAAGAGCTAAATCCGTGTGACCATTTATTGCGTCGGATGTACAATGATTGGGCTTTAAATCAAATGGAAGCTGACCCAGTTTTTTTACCGTAAAATATTGTTTAGTTATGCATAAGGTTCATTTCTGGTTAATAGCCTACGTAACCGAGTAGAATTGTCATATTTGGAGCGAGGACAATCCTCAAAACATTTCTCAAATGCCATTTCATCCAGAAAATTGGATTTTACGCCGGTGGCATCATCGGTCCTTATTTCTTCAAAAATAAGGGCGGGCACAAGTTACTCTCAATAGACAGAGGTATGCAATGGTCAATGATTATTTATTTCCTAATTTTCGTGGATGGTGCTCCACCGCAATGCACCAACAAAAACATCGCTTTATCGAAATCATGATTTGGCAAGAACCAGACTCATCAACTGGCCACCAAGATCATGCGATTTGACGCCATTGGATTATGTTCTTTGGGACTACGCCAAGTCATTAATTTATGCCGATAAACCAGAAACGACTGATGCTTTGGAGCAAAACATTGTTCGAGTAATACGTGATATACCACATTGATCAAAATTCCTGGAATTACCACCGTGTGGCGCTCCCATTGTTCCGATTTGAGTTCTGTTTTTTTTGTTAAGTTGGTAAATCTGTTGTTGGCATTCCCTCTAAATCTTAGCGTCATAGCTTGACATTTGCAAAAATTACGTAGCCAAGAGTACATCTAACTCTGTGTGTGTTGGCGATTTTTTACAATTTTAGAAATGGATTTAAATTTGCAACAACGAACTTGTTGTTCGCGAACGTTGGAAATGTTGGAAAAGTGTTTCGGCAACAATTCTCTAAAGAAAATGGTCGTTTACCAGTGGGACGAGTGGTTCAAAAGTGGTCGTGAGTCAGTCGAAGATGATGAACGCAGTGGCAGACCATTGACATCGAAAACCGACGAAAACATTGATGAAGTACGAGTAAAAGAAATGTTGGTCAATAACCGCAAATTAACCATCAGAGAGATAGCGCTGAACTTGAACATTGCCTATGGATCCGTCCAAGACATTTTGGTTAATGATTTGAGTTTCCGTCGTGTAGCAGCAAAATTGGTGCCAAAAGACCTCAATTTCATGCAAAAAAGAAATGATTTGCGAGGCTGAATTCGATCCCACATTCATCAAAAGGATCATTACTGGAGACGAGACGTGGGTTTATGAGTACGACACACAATCCAGACATCAGTCAAGTGAATAGCGTTTACCAAATGAGCCGAGACCAAAAAAAACACGTCGTTTTCACTCAAAAAAGAAGGCAATGCAGAACGCTCAAGGTTTTCATGGATTACAACGGTGTAGTGCATCATGAATTTTTGCCAGAAGGCTAGACAGCAAAGAGTATTATTTGGGCATTATGAGACGTTTGCGTGAAGGAATTCGCCGAAAGAGACCAGAATTGTGGGCAGAGAACTCGTGGATTTTGCACCATGATAACGCACCGTCGCACAGTGGCATCATTATTTGCAATTTTTTGACGAAAAATGCAACAAATACCATCCAACAGCCACCGAATTCATCTGATTTGGCTCCCTGTGACTTCTTTCCGTTCAATCGAGTTAAAAAACCACTACGGCGAACGCGTTTCAGCAACGGAGAGGAAGTAATGGAAAAATCACAGGAAGCACTGATGGACATACCGAAAACCGAATGCAAAAAATGTTTCGAGGATTGGAGCAAGCGCTAGCATAAGTGTGTTGCAGTCGATGGAGATTACTTTGAAGGGGACAATATAGATTTAGATGAATAAACATGTATTTTTAATTTTGTGAACAAGTGGTATGCTCAAAATTGTTCGAAAAATTGGCCCTCTAGAATGCGCTTTGTACGTGGTGGATATATGGGTTGAAATAATCTTTCAAATGAATTTAATAAAGCGTCACCAAATTAATTTCTTTGTTTTATCTAAACAAAAAAGTCGGAACCTCTTAAAAAAAACACCCTGTATTAATTCTTATTTAATAAAACCTCATTTATAACGTAACTTGCATACTATTATTTTTTTCTATTTTACATCTTTGAATATATCACGATTTCTCAAGGGTGGCTATTGGCCATGATTGTATTTCTTGCAATTACATATACATGTTTCGGTTCCATTTATGTCCGAATTTTTAAGATGAGATAGTTCGTTCACCTTACAAGTAGAGAGTTATAAATCTTTGACACTTTCTTTAATATTTTTCAGTTTTTCATGTTCAGAAATTTTTCAATGCGATCAACTCTTCGGGAAAGCTGATTGGAAAATCCGAAAATTCTGCAGTTAATTATCGTTTGATAACTATGAATATAATGGTTCGTAGTCCGTAGGAATATTTCTCTAGTTAAGTTGATCAGGTATTGCCTTTGAAATCACAGGATTCTTATGTTAATACTAATGACCCTTGACACCCATGAGATTTTTTCTCTTTGTAAAGTTAAGCAGACTTACTCTCTTTTTTAAACTGAGGTGTTGGTTTCAGTTATATTTTTCGACTTTGTTGCATGAAGAACAAATTTGAGTTAAAATTAAGATAGGTTGTCTTCACGGTACATTGTTTTTGGAAATTCATCGATAATGCTTAGATAAATAACAGGTTTAGTCAGAATTTTAAGCTTTATGTAAATTCGAAGATTCCACCAGTAAAGTGTCGTTAAATCAATAATTTAATAACAGAGAGTCAAAATAAGTGTTATCTATGCCTTGTCCATGAGATATGAACATGACATCGAATATTAAACATGATAGACACATAAGTGAGTGACTTTTAAGGACTACATTATTACTATCTAGAGCGGATACAGACATACTAGATAGTTCCCTGTCCAGCCTTGGAGTCCCGATAAATAATAATCAGATAAAATTTGATTGCGACATTTTAGTTTGCCATGCCAGACAATCGATCACGACTGTATCAATAAATCAAAGCGAATTATTTAACTACTTTGGAATATGGTCATTTTCGTGACTCAGGGCGGGAATTTTGAAAGCTAGATTGCAAAGTGGGTGCAATTAATGTTGCTGGGCTAGTAAAAAATTTCCATCGGACTTAACTTTTAACTAAAATTTTAATTGCGCTGATACTTGTCGACATCTCATTGGAGAATCTGGTGAAGCGTCAGCAAAACAAGGTCCAACAAAATTTTGACATTCTACGAAAGTAATTGCTTTTTAACTACTTTCTTAGTGTATGTGGTAAAGTATTCGTAAGTAGGTACGATTGTCCAGTATATCTTTGTACTAGTGTCAATCAGAGGTGCCATCTTTTCGAACTTCCGAAGGATGCTCGAATCATTACGTTGTTGTGTTTAACTTATTATGTCTGTACAGGGGTTTTTCATGAGATGCGCTTCAATTTGTTTTCTAAATAAATTGGCGTGGGTTTAATGAAATTTTTGTTTTATATTGTATTTAATTGGTTATTACGAGGGCGGGTCAATAAGTCCGTGACTTTTGGATTGAAACAGATTTTTTGATAAAAAAATAATTTTATTTTTCAACGTAGTCTCCTTTGAGCTCTATACACTTTGTCCAACGCTTCTCCAATTTTTTTATCCCTTCCAAAAAAAATGATTTGGCGAGGTCCTCAAAATAGGCCTTTGTTTGCGAGATGACTTCATCATTGGAGTCAAATCTTTTTCCACCAAGCCATTTCTTCAGGTTTGGGAACAAGAAGTAGTCGCTCGGAGCCAAATCTGGAGAATAGGGTGGATGAGGGAGCAATTCATAGCCCAATTCATGGATTTTTGCCATGGCAACTGCACATGTGTGCACCCTTGCATTGTCTTGGTGGAAAAGAACTTTTTTCTTGGCCAAATGAGGTCGTTTTTTTTTCAAATCGTCATTGAATCGGTCCAATAAGTTGGCATAATATTCCCCATTGATTGTTCTTCCCTTTTGAAGGTAGTCAATGTGGATTATCCCGCGTGCATCCCAAAAAACAGTCGCCATAACTTTATTGGCTGACAAACGCACCTTGGCCTTCTTTGGCGCCGATTCACCCTTAGAAACCCACTGTTTTGACTGTTGTTTGTTCTCTGGTGTGTTGTGATGGATCCATGTTTCGTCCACGGTTACAAAACGGCGCAAAAACTCCTCCATATTGCGATTAAACAACGCCAAACCTTCCTGTGAAGTTGTTACACGATTGCGTTTGTGGTCGACTGTGAGCAAACGCGGCACCCATCTTGCGGAAAGCTTTCTCATGCCCAAGTGATCATTCAAAATTGAAACCACTGAGCCATGCGAGATCCCTACGGCTTCCACAATCTCTCGCACTTTCAATCTTCGGTCGGCCAACACCATATCGTGAATTTTTTCGATTGTTCGGGTGTAGAGACCTCAACTGGGCGTCCAGGACGTTCGGCATCTTCAGTGCTTGTACGGCCACAACGAAATTCAGTAAACCACTTTTTTACCATTGAAATCGATGGTGCAGAGTCCCCATAGTATTTATCAAGCTTAGCCTTGGTCTCGGTAATGGTTTTTTTTCGCAAGAAATAATGCTTAATAAGCACACGAAATTCACTTTTTTCCATTTTCTCCTCAAATTAGTGAGTAGTCTGATAAAAATAGCTGTCAAACACAAACTAACTGACGCAGCAAGTTTAAATTTTGACAGGAGTCAACTGACATATGCCTGTTGACAGGAGCAGTGTTGCTGTTTCAGTAAAGAGGTCAGAAATTCAAAAAGTCACGGGCTTATTGACCCGCCCTCGTATATCAGTAATCGTGACATGTGTCAAAGTCAAACATGCCCAGTTAACATTGCTATTTCAGCATGGAAAGACTTACACCCGAACAACGATCACAAATTATTGAATTTTATTACCAAAATTCGTGCTTTGTGAAAAATGTTGTTCGCGCACTTCGACCATTTTACGGTCGTCATAATCGACCTACTGAGCGAGCAATTCAAGCCATAGTGACCAAATTTCGCACCAATTTCACGCTATTGGACATCAAGCCGTATGCGTAGAGTGCGTACAGAGGGAAATATTGCTGCTGTATCCGTCAGTGTTAATGAAGACCGTGATTTGTCTATTCATCGTCGTTCGCAGCAATTGGAATTGTGCTACTCGACTACGTAGAAGATTTAACGCAAGGATCTTGGACTAAAACCTTCGACCTGCCACAGCGTCGAATTTTCGGTGAGTGGGCTTTAGAAAAACTGGAGGAGGCTCATTTTTGGTTGAATGGGTATGTTAATAAACAAAACTGTCACATTTGATCCAATGAGCAACCTCAGGCAATACAAGAGCTGCCAATGCACCCGGAAAAATGCATTGTTTGCTGCGGTTTATGGTCCTGTGGGATCATTGGCCCGTATTTTTTCAAAGATAACCGTGAGAACAACGTTACCGCCAATGGCGCCCGCTATCGTTCAATGATTTCGAACTTTTTTTCGTCCAAAATGCACGAGCAGAACCTGGTCAACATGTGGTTCCAGCAAGACGGCGTTACATGCCACGCAGCACGTGAATCGATGGACCAATTTAGAAATGAGTTCGGTAAACAATTTATCTCTCGTTTTAGACCAGTGAATTGGTCGGATAGATCGTGCGGTTTGGCGATATTTTTTATGGGGACACGTCAAATCGCTCGTCTATCCTGATAAACCAGCAACCTTGGAAGACAATATGCCCGAAAAATTGATTCAAAATTGGACTCTCCCTATGGACCACTTAAAACGTAGTCGTGATCAACATTTACATGAAATAATCTTTAAAACCATTTAAAACGTCCTTCGCGGAAACGCTTGCATGAGCGTATGCGCAGGACAAAATTTTCCATGACTTTTTCACATCGTGTTTCTGGCTTTTAGGCATAGACCAGAAGCTTATTTTAACCCCAAAGAAAAGAATCTAAAGGTATTAAATCGCACATACAATTGATAGGGCCATTTCTGCCGGAGTTTACTGTCTTCTTTAGAGATTGTCTTGTTCAACAAGGTGCTATTGAAATATTTAAAATTAGCTTGTATAAGAAAAACTGTATGATAACATGTTGACCCAAAAACTACTCCATACGGATTAAAAACAAAACACTATGTATACAAAAAAGAAAATGGCTTTTGTTAGTTTTATCCCTCCAGATAAACTAAACAGAAGACTCCTTAATCCCATATCCATTAGTTTTGCTCTTAAATCTCAAAGACATCTTGAATTGTTTCCTTTTAAAGTAGCAATGCCAAATCCCAATTGTACGAGTATTTCAATCCTCCTTTGTGAACGATTTACGAGTAAATCCTTGGTCCACATACTCGTACAGTGGTGGAAAAAGTAATAGGTGTGAGTGAATCGTCAGCTCAAAATGTCATTTACACCAAAGTTACAATACCTAAAACGATCTTAACATAAGTATGATGGTGCATTTTATGCAGCTGCATATCGAAAGTAAACTGTAAATTATTGATTCTTAAAAGTTCTCATTGATTTACAATGAAAAAAGAATAGGTGTATTAGTTTTGCGCGTATTTAATCAAGAATATCTTCTTAAAAACAAACGACTCTTCACAGTAAATTGTTTTATGTAATTAAATTTGTATGGTTCTGAAGTGTTTACGTATAGATTGTCAAGATTTTTTCAAAATAATGGGTCATGGTAGGCACTGTACCGATGAAGAGAGACGATTTATCCCGAAGTTCTAATGGAAAAACATATAAATTCATTGTGGTAACGTTCTGCTTAGAGAACATCAAAACGAATGCACTGAAGCATTTTACAGAAACTAGAGTAAGAAAGGAGAAAACATCTGAAACTCTAGGGTCTAGACCGACAAATAGTGCGAATGATCCTTTTCGTTATTTCTTCAGAAATTAAAAAGACAATAAGAATTGTTAGAAACAGATTATTAACAGCTAATCTGCGTCTTCAATCCGGTAGAAAGACGCCATTTGAGCCAGAAAAAAATCAGAAAATAAAAGCGTTTTGCAGAAGACCAGCTAATGGAATTGAACGAACGGGGCTTAAAGAGCTTTGAAAATATTCTCTGGGTGTGAAGAAACGATAGTTTTGGTTCGGATAGTAGGCACTATGCAAGACAACCACTAAGTACCTACACCAAAAAAGCCATTAAGCACGGTGAAGGAAGTACGAGTATAATGATATGGGGCTATTTTTTCTGGCATGGTGTTTGAGCATTGTTTTGGATTACACCCAATTCACAATGTCACGTGCGCGCATGCTTGCCTTGACATATCGAGAAGAAATAAAGCAAACATATGGGGCAATTCATAACGTTACCTCAAGCTACGGGTCAGCTTTGTATCGCAACTGCAAACCAACAATACACCTACTATTTACTTTTGCGCGCTTTGACATTTGACAATTGACAATTTGCTTTGCTTTTGATGTTGATTTGTTCGATTTGAAGCTATAGCGTAGAGTATGGTGTAATATATTTACTGAGAATGGGTAGCCTCCAATATATGGCATTCTACGATTATCATATGATGATTTTCTTACACAAAATAGTAGGTTTGAACAATGTACAAATACGCTGTATTTTCTTTAATTTATTTATTAAAATGTAATGTCTGTGAACTTATCTCTCCTAACTAGATTTTAATGGTGGATTTTAATAAAAATAAAAAGAATAAATTTCTATTCTAATTCGTGCAACGAATTCACGTACATATTAGAAATTTGAAGAAACAATACTCGTACTTTGTCTACCATCTCAACACTAAAACGAAATTTCAGATCGCAAATTTCGAGTGCGTGTTTTTAACGCGAGTTATCTTAAATTTGATATAAAACGTGTATGATGTATGTCAATGCACGCGAGGTTGTGATTTGGTCATTAAAGAGATCATGACTCAGGGAAAATATGTGGAAATATTAGATAACCTTGTGTTGCGCCTTGCCGAAGATGAAATGCCGTTGCTTTAGAAGCTGCAACATGATAACGACCGCAAGCACACCTCGAAAAAAGTTAGAGATTAACTTCAAGCGAAAAAGGTCTCAGTTTTCGATTGGCCAACTCAGTCACCCGATGGAGAAGTTGTAGTCTGAAGCCAAGAAAGATAAGGCCGCATTATGAGTTGGGGTTGGGATCAAGGAAGCTTGGTAACGAATGCCAGTGCAAAAGTGCCAAATTCTTGTGGAATGCTTGCCACGCCGTTATCACGCGATATTAAAAGCTAAATGACATGCAACCAAAAGTTAGTTTAAAAGTAAGTTTTGTATAGATTTCTTATATGATTTGCAATATCTAATTTCTTTTTATGTTTTCCGTATAATTATTCTTCAATAATGGGAGTGGTCTTATAAGACAGAATTACAAGTATAAAAAAAATGCATACACATGCCTTTCTAAAGAACAACGTAGCCCATACCAGCTCAAAACAAATCCCAATTACCTAACCAAACCCACGTGTTGCTTTACAAGGACTTGTTTTTCTTTTCCTCCCCATTTTATTTTATTTCTCTTGTCGTTTTTCTTTCATCATCATGAACACAAACTCAAAGTCAAATAATCATACTCGGTATCCGTTTCCACCGGTTGTCCCGGTAATAGCCGACACCCAAAATTCTTCGAATTATTTATTCTTGTACTGAAAATTCTGGATTTCAGGATACGAAAGTCTCTCTATATAAGTGACATCCTTAAAGCCATCTTAAAGCTGTTCCTATCTGATCTAATTTACCTCAAGACTGAGATGAAGACAAAATTTAATGAAATTTGTGTGAAAAGTTTTCAAAGAGAAATTTCCAAAATTCCTAATTAACATTAAGTTTTATCTAAATTTACATTTTATATAGAAACAATTTTTAAAAAGTCCACAAAATAAAATACGAAAGGATATAAAAAGAATACAAAAAAAAAAAAATAAGAAAAAAAAAATCTGTAAAAGAAAACTTTGAATTAAATGGCAACTATCTTCTGAAGAAGTTTTTTTCTTTAAAGATAAAAGTCATCCAAGTTTATAGACACATGCATAGCTATAGCCACATGCACAGACACAGACAACCACTTTAACGCGTTGTTCTTGTCGACATCATCGTTATCGTTCCTTTTTTTTTTTTTTTTTTTCTCCTTGTTCGTCTTCCACTCCTTCGACATTCTTAACCAAAGTTTTTTTTCCTTTCGTCCTTTGCTCTACCCATGAAAACGAAAAAAAAAAACAAGAAAAGAACAAGTTGCAGGAAAAGTTTTCTCTTCAAATCAAAAAGCATAAAGATAAAGATACGGATACATTCTAGGTATATAGAACATAAAATAAGGGCAAGGATATAAGAAGTTGAGAGTGTGAGAAAGAGAGAAGGAAAACTACAGCAACAACAACTTAAACACGATAGTTTCCAAGAAAAACTATTTTCCAAAAGATGATGAAACTTTTGATAAAAAACTTTTCATTTCGTCCTTCTTCATACTCATACTATACTCCCATACACTGTTGCATACCTTCCTCTACATTTTTCTGTAGCCTGTGTGATTGCGAGCAAAGTTTTCTCTTAAACGTGTTGTATGAACTATGTATGGTTGTGTGTATATCCTGTCTTGTTACCTCCAACCATTTTCCAAACTCCCTTCCGCCCTCCTCTTTTATCTATTTATTCTCTCATTCAAGTTTCTTTTTCGTTTGACTGGAATCTACTAAATGGGTGTGTACATGTCTTGATAGTTGTCTTTGCGTTGTTGGGACAAAGTTGCTTTGATTACTTTTAATAGAACAATATAAAAAAAAAAGAAAATAGAAGGAGAAATGTAGAGGAGCAAAAATAAAGAGTTGGAAAACAAATAAAGTTTAACAAAAAAAAAAGGAATTGGGCAAACTAGGACATCTTGCAACGCTTCAAAATGACTTGTTTGAAGGGAGTTGAGCAAAAGGTACAGAATAAGGAGAAAGAGATATTTTTTTTGCACTACTTTTTTGGTTTTCCTTTTCTTTTTTGGATTTCTATTCTTTAAAAGATTTTCATTTTGTCCAAAGTGGGTGGACAAATATTTGCCCTGTAAATGGAAAGATAAATAGCATAAATGTTTCAAACAATTGGAATGGCTGAACCGAAATGGAATTGACAGTGTAGCTTATTAAAAGTTTGCAATTTATTTATAGGAGAGTTCTTATAGTTCTCTCAAAGGACATAATTTACGGGTTAAGATCCGGTTAAATTCGTGTGTTGACAAAAAACCATTGTTGAATCTCTTTGATTTTGAAACCTCAGTTAGACCTCAAGGACAAATTTTTTCTGTTATAGAAACTGTAAAGACAAAGTGATCTCTCCGTGTCAGGCTTTCAATAAGGGGAAGTGACTCAAAGTTTCCTGTACTTTACATAAAACCATTATCTAAGTTTAACCAGAGGTCAAAACTTTATCAGTTTTTGCTTATCGTTCTGATTTAAGACTCAACATCTAACTGTTTCTACAGGAACTGATTTGTGCAACGCCGAGCCTATTATTTTGGATCTTCATTAAGATCTTGCCATTGTCTTGACCATTTGATGGTTATATCAAAACCACTTCCCAAATCAATTAGTTATCTACTTTGAGAACTGAAAATGCTGATGGATTTAAAGTATTGAGTAAAAACCCAAAGTCAATTCTTACACCAGGGTGGTACGTCCAATAATATTGTAATTGCAGCACACAAAGCTATTTCAAGAGACGCAGTAGACAGTACCTTTACTTTTGTATGCTATTTCGCCAAACATGTAACAATTTCTTTCAAGGAAATGCCTGTTTCTGATACAAAAGGTAGTCAGACCCTGGGTATAACAATCTTATGCAAAGCTTGCCACTTTCGGCAAAGAGAAATTTTATTATGATCGTAGACAGAAAATGTTAGAATTCTCGCTTATTCTGCCATACAGCGGCTTGCCAATCATGTGGGCAGTAAAATCGGCATATATAAGTGCTTAGGTAATCATTACAACCATTTAAGGTCTTCAAGAAGCTGGTGAACAAAACAGGTGTTAATGTTTGGTCTTTTAGTTGATTGAGAGCTACGATTGGCGTTTATACTCGAAAGTCGATATTTTGCTTAGCTCGAGTAGATTTTTGGCTAAACATCTTCATACTTACTGAGATTTATGAGGATAGCATCACAAGTTAGGTGCATCACAATTGGCTATAGCCAGAAGATATTCTTTTTTTGCTCAACGTTTACGAAGTTTAACGTTTTGGACTAGACTGTCACAAGGTAGCTGAATTGGAACGGAATACGAGGGTTGTCTGAAAAGTTTCCGCAACGTAAAGATAGCGGCACTCGTCAATAAAAGCTAGTGAATGCTAGTTGTGCATCGTTTGCCAGTTACTTACCGAAGTTTCAGTCATTTTGGACGCGCAGTTTTTAGTTGACAGTCGTTTGAGTGAGTCGATGTGAGTGTTTTTTGTGAAAATGGGAAAAATTGAGTATCGAGCTGTTATTAAATTCTTGTTTTTGAAAGGCAATTCGCCTACACAAATCAAAAATTAGTTGGACTCTGTGTATGGGGACTCTGCACCATCATTTACCACAGTGAAATTTTGGGCAGTTGAATTTAAACGTGGCCGTAAGAGCTTGGAAGATGATGAACGTTCGGGACGTCCAAAAACTGCAACCACTGACGATAACATTGCTAAAGTTCACCAAATGGTGTTAGACGGCCGCCGAATTAAAGTGAGAGAGATAGTAGAGGTTATCAAAATGTCCAAAGAACGTGTTTATTACATATTAAATCAAGATTTAGGCATGAGAAAGCTGTCCGCGCGTTGGGTGCCACGTTAGCTTACGTTAGACCAAAAACGTGTTCGAATGAACATTTCCAACGCTCTGTTGGCGCAGTTTAGGCGCAACAAATCCGAGCTTTGGCGCCGATTAATTACTGTAGATGAAACTCGGATACACCATACGCCCGAAACAAAAATTCATTCAAAACAGTGGACTGCAAAGGACGAGCCGGCTCCAAAAAAAACAACAACTGTTTTATCGGCTGGGAAAGTGATGGCGACTGTTCTTTGGGATAGTAAAGGAGTTATCTTAATCGATTATCTTCAAAAAGGAAAAGCCATTACAGGAGTATACTACGCATCATTACCTGCCAAGCTGAAGGCAAAAATTGCGGAAAAACGGCTATATTTGCAGAAAAAGAAAATCCTGTTTCACCAAGACAACGCGGCGTCTCTCACCTCAGCGGTTGCCATGGCGAAAATCCATGAATTACGGTTTGAACTGCTTGACCATCCGCCTTATTCACCAGATCTAGGCCCAAGCGACTTCTTTTTGTTCTCTCATCTAAAAACTGCGCTCGGAGGACAGAGATTTTCGTCAAATGAGGAGGCAATCACCTTCGTGAACAATTATTTTGCAGAGAAAAATGCCAAGTACTATTCGGACGGGTTAGAGAGATGGGAGCATCGCTGGGAGAAGTGTGAAGAGCTACCAGAAGACTATGTAGAAAAATAAAAAAAAGAATTTGAGAAAAAATGTCTTGTATCATTTTTCGGAAACTTTTCAGACAACCCTCGTATTAATAGCAAATCGGTCCAGGTACTATCTAAGCGCACAATGCAATGATGGTTTTAAAAATGTTATGGTGGAGATAAAGATGAAAAGCGCTATGAGTGACCTTCTGGTATTGAGGAGGACCACTTGAGTTGTTTAAATCAAATCCACAGTTTCAGAACTTGACGTGAGAAAATCAGCTGTGGTATCCAGCGGTCTATAACTATCTTAACCGATTTGGAAAACAAAAAAAAAAACACAAATCGACAAATGGGTACTAAGAAGGATATTCACAAAAATCTTCAATACGATTCGGATTCCGTGTATAATAAATAAAGCATTTCTCGACCGAATTACCATGTGCGACAAAAAATGTATTCTGTACGAAAGCCGAGGTAGTGGACTAGCTCCCAAATCAGAAGGTTCGGGGTTCGAATCCATACCGTGCTCGACAGACATTCATTTTTTCAGTTAATAAAAATCAATAAAGATGAGTATTTGACTAAAAATTAACAATTTGTACTAAGAATTTATTCTCCCCATTAAATGTGGGATGCCACCCATGGAGCGCAATAATCACTTTCTTTCTCTCTCTATCCAATTTCCCAAAAAACTTAAAACATGCTGAGGCATTATAAGTGTATTCATACCCACTTGGGTGTTAAGTTTTTTAACAAAAAAAGAAAAAAGAAAGTATTGTCAACAAATTTGAATAATGCAAAGGGGATTACCATATATAGATTTGAGATTGATTAGCCCGAAAGATTTAATTTTCTTACACGAAAGTTCTACGAACGATTAAAAGATTTCAGTAAAAGAAACTTACAAGGAATAAAAGGTGGTTCGAAAAGTCCTGAGACTGACACATAATACCATATGGCGGCTCTAATAACTTATCCAGACGGTTTTAAGTTAGTACCAATCTTTAAACGATACATGTCAAAATTTAATGATATTTGGGCTAGTCATTAGTCATCTAGGTATTGAAATTTTAGTGATGCACCTTTTGATATTTCCAAACCATGGAAAAAACGAGTATCGCACGTTGATAAAACACTGTTTGATGCGAAATATACTGTTAAAACTCAAGAATGGCTTGAAAAATTTGTCGCTGGTCGCCCGGTCGTATAAATCCACAAAATTGTGTTAAACAACCGTAAAACGAAAGAGCTTGAGATAGCTGACATCGTAAAGATATCATTAGACCGTATACATCATATTTTGCATGAGTATTTGAATAGAGCTTTCAAAGAGCGTACTGCGTTTGCTCACAATTGACCAAAAACAGTAACGTATTGATGATTCAGAGCACTGTTTGGAGCTATACAAGTGAAATAAATAGAATTTTTTCATGCGAAATGAAAAACTCGCAAACCTCCAAAGAATGCTCGCCGGAAAGAGATATAGCTCCAATGAAGAGGTGATCGCCTAATTTGAAACGTATTTTGAAGGGTTGGACAAATCGTGCAAAGGCCTAGAAATGTTAGAGCGGCACTGGAATGATTGTATCACCATAGAAGGAGACTATATTAATGAATAGCGTCGAATTTTGACAAAAACTTGTGTTCTTTGTTTGAGCTGTAATTTGTACGGAGCAGGTTGTTATTTTTTTTTTCTTTCTTTATAGGAAGTGTATCATAATGTATCTTACACTTAGAGCGTTTCTGGAGAACAGACCTTTAAAGTTCGAAGTCATATTTACTGCAACCTTAAGTAAGTAATTGCAAACCTGGGAAAGGTAAAAATGTTACTTATAAAAAAATCGCGTATTTTCATGCTTTTTAAAGTCGAAAAAAAAAAGGCCGTAGATCCCCCTCTACATATACAAACAGGATATCCAATTGGGGAACTATCAACAGAGTGGAATTCACTGCTCCCAAAACTCAATGCTGTTCGCTGTCATTAAAGGGAAATTTGAATACTCAGCCATTATCCATGAATGGCACTTGCATCGTCGAAACTGAAAAACTTTCCATTCTGAGTATGTGTATCAGTGACAGCTTATGTTGGAATGACCACATATTCGATGTCGTCAAAAATCCTGCGAAATGTCTAAGTTTCCTCAAGCAATGTAAGACATATTTTACCCCCTCTGATCTGGCATCAATATATAGGGCATTCATCCGCCCAAAATTGGAGTTCAATGTCCACATCTGATCATTTGCTCATAAAGCATCTCTGCACCTCCTAGGTAGAATTCAAAACCGAAAAAACTCATAGGTGATACAAATATCAGTCAATCAACTAACACCCTCGAACACCGACGTAATGTATCCTGTCTCACTTTGTTTTATCGCTATTTCAGCCACCAATGCTCCATTGAAATCGCCAGTAGCATTCCGCCCATTCAAACTTTCAACCGTAACACCTGTCTCCCTATGAATGCTCATCAGTATAACATCAAGCCCATTTTCGGACGTACTTTAAAATATCGTGATTCGTTCCTAACCCGAACAGCTCGCTTGTGGAATGCCCTGCCGATCGTTATAACTTCCAAACATTTAAAAACAATGTACATCGGTACTGTCTTTTCTTCCTCCCTAAATTTCGTTCGCCCGCGCTGTGTACACAAACCCCTTAGTGCGCGCACATTAAAAAAAAAAAAAAAAAACAACATTAATACAGTGATAAGACAGGCACCATCTACGCAATTCTGTTGCCTTTTACTTTATGCAATTTTTTAATTGGTTGTAAAATTGGTATATACATACTGCACACTAGATTAGTTGTTAGACCTCTGGAAATATTTGACAGTTTGTGACATATGGTGCGTCTTATTGCGCTCCCTCCATGCTATACTGCAAGTTCATTGGAAGTCCATTATTGTCCGAGATTTTCCTACAGTTGCTGGCTTCTGACTGCAGCTACAGGTTTTTTTTTTACCCAGTTAATTTACTTATCTTTCTCACCTTTAATTTTAAAATACTGCTGAAAGGTAAATAGAGTAGAGCTAATTTCTCGTTGAGAAGGAGCTCCTTGATATTTGAAAAAAAAAAATATAAGAAAGGAACATTGTTGTTCGACAAATGAATTTTTATTGAAGATAAGATCGGTTAGCCACACTGAACCAACAAGAGAACAGACAAACGTTTGATGTACATATTGTGGTTCTGCAATAAAAAGACAATTTCACAAAAAAATCACCATTTAATATGTAACAGAAAATCACTTCGAGGCAAAAAGAAAAGCAATTCCAGAACTTAATTTGTGACTCACTGCACATCGACCAATCGACCATTGATCAAGTAATCCAAAACCAGTCATCAAATTGCAAACAGAGATTAAAACATCAAACGACAGCAGTCCGTGTACGCATTAATCAAATCAAATCAAATTGACACTATTGTATTTAAAAAAATCTAGTAAAAGCGGGGGCTCACGACTAAACTGATATACTCGTACGATTTAATTACTCGTCGTTTCTTTATTTTCTATTTTTTTCTTCTCTATTTCTTTTTCATTCGTAGTACGTTTTACTGATCTCGGCTTTTTTTATGGGTGGCGAATTAATTAAGTGGGAAAGGAAATGCGCGTTTCTTGCTCCCGACTAATCGAAGGTCTCGAATAAGTTCAAGTTGTTTAGCGAATGTTGAATTTCTTCTTTGAGTTGTTTAATTTTTTTTTAAGTTTTTTTTTTCGTTCTCTCCAACCAAAATAGAACACTTGAAAAACGTGAATTGAATTCGAATTCATTTATAGCGTACTGTGACATAAAAAAAGAACAGAACAAAAAAATTAGACATTTTATTTTAACATCATTGACTGATGTTTGACATTTTGCACTTTGACAAGTAGGCGATAACCTCCATTGGCATGTGGAGATTTCGTTAATAATTTGTTGTCCGTCATAATAATCGTTTATAAGATTATGGCTTATCAGTCGTGACTTAAAATGGAAAAAATTGTAATGTCAGTGAGACGATAAATCGGAAACGAGTACGATTAAACTGCTGACACAGTAGCAATGAAATATTTTTTTGTTTCATAGTTTTTGTTGGCTTCGATAACCCTGACACAATTTTAATACTTGCAATTTGGAAAAGTCACATTGTGGGCAAATACTTAAATACTTCAAATAAATACCGTGTTGGGCTTATTCGTCACAAAATTAAGTGGACTTAGGGTAAATGATGTCGTTTGCACATAAGTCAACAAAAATGCATTGATAGAAGAATTTTTTTTCAATAAAGTCGGGACTCATTCATATTATCTAATAACAGTGAATACCAAGGAAGGTCGTAATAAGTGTTAGTTTGTTTGCAATACACTTTGTTCTTATTTAATCTATCAACCAATAGGCCTTCTTTATCCAAACAGTGTGTTTTTAATATTTTTGTACTTTTCTAAGATGTTTTTAAATTTGATAATATCGCAGAAAATAATAATTAATTTACCCGAATAAAGGCATTGCCAGTTTTCATATCTACATAGATACACATATGTTGTGCCTACTTTCGAGCTGGAACTTAAAGGCTAATTTGGATCCTAGGTAAAATCCAATCCCCAAAGATGTTTTGTTTTTTATTTTTTTGTTTTTAACCAGATGGTGAGAATGGATATGTGCTTCAAGGTCAAACAGAAGACGTTTTTAACGACGCGGTTAGGTTATTAAACGCTGCGGTGAAATTACTTTACGTCGCGTTATACCCGGCGCGATAGAAGATGTCAAACAAAGACCGATCATCACCGTACAGCATTTTCTTTCAGTAGCTGTCAAAATGTCATTTCATTCAAGTCTTTTCCAATAGTTTCCCATATTTCGGCCTTTAAAACAATATTCTTGTATTTTTTATCACTCTGGTCGTATAAACATGGGTATTTACGCACAAATTCAATTAACATTTCCATAGTTTAACAAAAAGCACCAACGCCGCGTTGAAATAAAGGATTTGTATTTCAACACATCACCGTGTCTCACCGCCGCTTATCAACGCCCTCTGTTTGACGGAGCCTTTAGTGATTTTATTGAAGATTTCTGCTCGATTTTTTTTTTTTTTTGGAGATGATAATCTCCACTGCAAGGGGAAAACATTGGGTTTTAATGAATATCACAACAATAATGTATAAAGCCATGGTTGGATTTGCCTTCCATTTGAAAACTTATTATCAAGGAACACGGTACTGTTTTGTTTAATACAATGCATATATTGATGCCATTGAATGATCTGCAATGTCCTAGAGTGAAACAGTGCATCAGGGAGACCATTTTTTGTTTTTTGATGATCGGTGGCATTTTGTCTGCGGTGGACGTGGGTCTTCACCAACAAGCTGGTTGAAGTTGGTTGAAGTCGAAAGTGTAATACCTTAGAAATGGTCTACCTTAATACTGGTGTTTCTTCGCGACGATACAAAGGCTTAGTGTGCCGAGGCGGTGGTATTTACTTGCTCATGCATTCATCGGACCATTCTTTACTTACGAGTATATATATACATATGTATGTTAGTGTATACTTTTTAGCAAATTAACTCATATTGCTCTAGTTAGGCAATATCGCCATTTGCTCCAGCAGCCTTATTGCTTTTAAGTATGGATATCTTTAGGCAAACTTTTTGGTTAAGTGGACGAAATTAAGCGGTTCTTCCCACCTGCGAGTGGAACGTTGGTCATCATTGTTGTTAAAAAGTTCGCAGAAGTAATCCTTTCATAATTTCAACAGCTGCTTTGATTTTATTATCCTAGCCCTGTATTTTACTGTACATATGTGTATGCTTTGTGTTGTTGCATGTTTATTTTTAGCCCTGTGTTTCCACTGAACACCATTTCTGCAGTAGCTTTACGGTCTTATTCTAACCATTCTCTAGATATTTTTCAGAAATAAACCCTTTAAATTAGAGCAGTGACTATGACTGCTTGTTTTTTATTCCCGCGGACTTCAGCTTGCGTTCTTAGAATGATGGTTTCGGTTTAAGTAAATGCTCCGAAGACAGTTGTGCACTAGCTCTTCTCTTTGGGCTTGATCAAGTTTTAGATATTTTTTTACTTTCTGCGAAGCTGATGTTCCTTCCGTCTCTTTTTCTCGCAACTCTCTTCCTTCTTCGCAACGCCGCTTTGTATGCTTACTATTTTTTCTTGCATGCGTTTTCGACACTGAATTTCTTCACAGCGGTTCTTGACCCCACAAGATAGTAGATTTGTCGGAAACGTTGGACATCTATACTGGTACAATCGACAGCATGAAGGTTAAAATACGAAGAAAGGGAATGTAATTTCTTTTCATGGTTTCCTTCCAATAAATTGAAAATAATCGCCAAATGATCTGAGGTAAGGGTTATATCGACCTTTAACATCACGTTGATACAGCCTAGAAAATTCCTCTAGCAAAACGACCTCAAATTCACTTTACTCTGCTTGCCCCTGCACAAGTTCTCATACACATTTGCATGGTCAGATTAGCCACACTGAAAGGCCGGTGCAGCTTCTACATGAAGGACAAATTTATTGTCATCGCAATTCATACTTATGCCGCAGTAACATAGAATGCACTTGTTTTGGAAAAAAAAGAAAAAAAAAATACTTTAATACCGCCAATCAGCATTGTCACTGCCAAAGAATTAATCATGGATTCACGACGGCTGAACTATGTACTATAGTGAGCGCGAAAATTGCAAGATGAACAGAAACCCACGTCTCTTTGTTTTTTCGTACTTTGTTAATGAAATATTCAATAATAAAATAAGGATTTTTCAATAATTGTTTACCAATTTGTGTGGAATCAAAAAAGTATGTGACTAGATCTATTTGTTGCAAGCACAAAATTCGACGTATTAGGATGTCCAGTAAATTGTAAGGAAAAAACGATGTTTTTGGCAGCAGGTAAAGCCTGTTTTATACCATAGAATCTATGCCACAAAATCTATGCATTTTGGAATTCATATGAATTAGAAATTTATTTTTTTATTTTTTATGACGTCATTTATTCGCTCCGTCATTGAATCCACTATTTCAGGAAGATGTTCTGCTGACATTTCTTTTCATCAAATATTTTCAATCACTTCATTGAGTATTTTGACGGAAAAAGGCATTTTGTCGTTGATTTTAAATGCCATAATGTGCCAGAGATTTTCGATTAGGCATAGGTCCAGGAAATATTGTACCACGTCACCACCGATCGTAAATGTAAATTGAATTAAATTTTTTTTTAATGAATATAATTACTACGGGATAAAAATATAAGTAGATAAAGAAAGTGACTTACCATTCTATAATGGCATGGAACAGAGTCGTTTCGAAAAGTTATGTCGCTACCATCTGAGAAATGCCTTTCCATTTACGGTACCAAATGATTGTTTAAAATATTTCTATAAACTTCCAAGTTAACAGTTCCTTTTACGAAGCATAAACATCGAGTTCCTTAGTTAGAAAAACATGTCTATATCATTTGTCAGACGGATGGTTCACCGTTGGTAGAAGGCAATTTTTACTTAAGCACTCCCCAGTTCTTGACCATACAAACTCTATTCTTACAAGTATATACTGTTGAAACTCAATTTGCCATTGATAGCCTATATAAAACTCAATCTTCGGCCTAGGTATCTTGTCTGTCCTACTTGTTTTTTCGTTTAGCTCACTAAGTTCCATTGCTATTATTGTTTTATTCTTTTCGATAACTTGTTTACGTTCTACAACACACTTATGCTAGCGCTTGATCCAATCCTCGAAACATTTTTTATATTCGGTTTTCGGTATGTCCATTAGTGCTTCCTGTGATTTTTCCATTACTTCCTCTCGGTTGCTGAAACGCGTTCGCGGTAGTGGTTTTTTAACTCGATTGAACAGAATGAAGTCACAGGGAGCCAAATCAGGTGAATTCGGTGGCTATTGGATGGTATTTGTTGCATTTTTGTCAAAAAATTGCAAATAATGATGCCACTGTGCGACGGTGCGTTATCATGGTGCAAAATCCACTAGTTATCTGCCCACAATTCTGGTCTCTTTCGGCGAATTGCTTCACACAAATAATACTCTTTGTTTACTGTCTGGCCTTCTGGCAGAAATTCATGATGCACTACACCGTTGCAATCCATGAAAACTGTGAGCATTGCCTTCTTTTTTGACTGAAAACAATGTGTTTTTTTTGGTCTCGGCTCATTTGGTGAACGCCATTCACTTGTCTGATGTCTGGATTGTGTGTCGTACTCATAAACCCACGTCTCGTCTCCAGTAATGATCCTTTTGATGAATGTGGAATCGGATTCAGCCTCACAAAACATCTCCTTTGCGACGTCAACACGGTCTCTTTTTTGCATGAAATTGAGGTCTCTTGGCACCAACTTTGCTGCTACACGACGCACGACAAATCATTAACTAAAATGTCTTGGACGGATCCATAGGCAATGTTTAAGTTCACCGCTATCTCTCTGATGGTTAATTTGCGGTTATTGACCAACATTTCTTTTACTCGTACTTCATCAATGTTTTCGTCGGTTTTCGATGTCAATGGTCTGCCACTGTGTTCACCATCTTCGACTGACTCACGACCACTTTTGAACCGCTCGTCCCACTGGTAAACGACCGAGATAGATGTACTCTTGGCTCCGTAACTTTTGCAAATATCAAGCTATGGCGCTAAGATTTAGAGGGAATATCAACAACAGATCTACCAACTTAACAAAAAAAAAAACAGAACTCAAATCGGAACAATGGGAGCAGCGCCACACGGTGGGTGTGGCCGGGAACTTTTTGATCAAGGTGGTATGATGGCGGAATATCAGGTGGGAATGGTAGGAATGGTGGAAAATTGCAAACTTGGTGCTGCATAGGATCTGTACATTCACCTCGGTTTACTCAGGTCCTCGTTCGCTGTTACCATTCGATTTAAAAAGGACTCACTGTCGTGCATGCGAGAAGAAAGACTGTCAAATTTATGTGGTCTAGCTTATTGTTTTCCGTTAAAGATGTGGCACCCAAGTATAAAAATTGGCAAGGTATTCCAGATTTTTTAAATGGCGAAACGCTGTCGAATTATATACTTCCAGTCTATCTCTTCAGAAGTAATCTTTAGGTTTTCTTCCACTAAGGAACGTGCACTATTGTCATCAATACCAGAAGGTCATCCAGAGCGAGGCTGATCCTTTAAGTTAAAATCGCCATTTCGCAATCTTCCAAACCAGTTTTTTACTATCCGGAGAGCAGAGTCCAAATAAATGCTCTATGAATTGTTTGGTGCAGTCCCAAAACTCTCGCCTTTCCAAAATTCATTTAACATAACATGTCGCAAATGTACTTGCGATTTAAATCTAAAATTGGTAAAATAGTCATTTTATTATTTTTAAAGAATTGTTACTTATATTTAAGCGAAAATTCAATTCATATGACTGACACACTGTACACAATAAATTATTTAAACTTAAAGAAAGTATCTTTAAATTGTACGTCATTAGAAATTCCTGATTTAAATCATCTCATAAATCAGTGTGATTTGTTTGCTGTTTTGCCGCTTACGCATTTATTATTTGAATAATAATAAAAAAAAAATCCGTGGATTTTTTTTCTTCATTCGGATTTGAATCTACTTGCTTTTGGAGGTGTTTTAATTTACTTCATTATTATTATTATTTTTGTTTTATTTATTTATGGTCGACCCAATTAAACTCATCACAGTGTGATCTGCGGATTTTTCCCATTAATTTATTTAGAGTTTTTTTATTTATATATTCAGACTTGGGCACGTATGACATCGGCGCCTAATCGTAATCTTATCGCAAGACTGAATGTTTACTAAGTCTGCCTACTAAGTGACGTATTCAAATATATGCAGTCTTTGTGGTCTCTAATCAATCACCTACGTAATCTTGATTTAATTCTTAATATTATCCACAAGATTATCTAGTTCTTATCCAGTTTAACTAGAATCTATTTGCACATGGAAATAAAATGATTTAAGAATGTGAATCGATACCAATAAATTTGACTGAGCAGTTCTGAGAGAAGATATGAATTTTATTAGTGGCTGTGTCATTATTGAATCATTAAACATGTGAGGTCTTAATATGATGAATGAATATGTAATTTTTTCCTCCTATTTTTTTTAGTAAATTCTCATGTCGATAATTGATTCGGTACACATGTAGAAGTAGATACAAAGGTAGGTGTGTTCTTTGTCGGTATGCATAATTTGATTATTACTATTATTTATTATTTTCATTTTTAAGTCATAGACTAGAGGGGATTCTGAAACTTTTAAGTAATAAAACAGAGTGCTAATGGATTTTTTTTTTCTCTCGCATGTAAGAAGACTAATTGGCCTGTAAGCCTACTCAGTAAGAATAAATTAAGAATAAATATAAATAATTGAATCAAGGCGATTCAATGCCCTTAATGTGTTAATAAATGATATAAAAGAATACGTATACTCGTATATTTTTGTTTCCATTCGTACTTTGGACACGACTGTTATTTTGTATTATTATTTTATTATCACCTACTGCAATGCAAACATGTTATTTGTTGTTGTTGTTAGTAAATATTGATCATGCATGTCAGGTTTTTTATTTGAATCGGTGCATTTAAAGTCAAAATAAATATTATATGTATACATATATTTTATATTGTTTAAAGGGAGAGGTTGTTATCGATTTATTTTTGAAACTGTTTATGATTTAAGTATTCAGTTTTTTTTTCTTGATTATTTTCTATGATTACCTATGAGCGCTATAAATTTATTGCGGAATAAAGTTTTATTATTGCTAATATTTTGAAGCAAATTTTTTTTTTAAGTTCCTACTTATAATATCAATCTATATACATATTAACAAATCAGAGTAGGAATGACTAGGGTGTTTTTATGTACAACATTTCTTGACTTAAATTTATGAAACGTATTCAGAGATGCAAAAAAAAAACCTGGAGTGAAAATATTTTTGAGGTATCTCCGTAAAACTATTAGTTTGTGGCCTTGTTTTTTTTTTCTTTTTAAAGAAAAAAATTGTAACCCTTAACCTGAGATGACATTGAAAATATTGCAATTTAGACGCACGGTCTAGAGGCAGTGTCGTAGTCCCTCACCTCGTGTCTCATCTCCCACATACACTCACAAGCAACTCATCTGTCATATGCAGCCACTTTCTTGTCCCGTACCTTGTAACTCATTGTTCAGATGATAAATCTGACGTCACCAATGGATATTTTTTAACATTTTTACTTTCGTCAATTTATTATCGTTTAAATGTTAAAGTTGTATGAGTCTACACCTACCTACAATTAAATTTTAATAAAAACGGATGAAGATAATGCAGTAATTCAATAATATAACGACAACCGGCCAGTGTTCTGGGGGCGACGACCAAACTGCAATAAGAATGTTTGCATGTGAGAGTTGAGATACGTCTTGCAGGACATGTCATTAAAAAACTGCGTCGCCCGCTAAGGGTTAAGATAGCAATTAATTTATATAGCTATAATATATTCATATGACATCATTCAAATGTCCTCAGATGAATTGCTTGCGTAAATGGATGCGCTGGACCAAATTTTCCATGACATTTTCGCATAATTCGACCGATATTCCAGCAATTTGACGTCGAATATCCGCCTTGAAGTCGTATAAACTTCTTGGTATAGACCAGAGACTTAATGCACCCCGAACGATAAGAGTCTAAAGGTTTTAAATTTCACGATCACCGAACTTCGTCGTCAACAAATTGATGGTGGCGCGCGCTGAGTGGCAATTGAAACCGAATATTCTCCAAGTCTTTTATTACTAAATTGGTTAACATTGAACGTTAGTGATCTCCATTAAATGTGACCGACTAGCCGGCATCATCTCAAAAAAATACAGCTCAATGAAAAATCCATCAATTATGAAAACCATATCAAAAACAAATTTTTTACTGTACAGTGACTGCTGTTCGCTTAACCAAGTGCGGAAATTTTACTTTTTAACCAAGTCATTTAATTTAAAATTTATATCGTCGCACATAGGAGTAATTGCATGCAAAAATCTGACAAAAGTCGATTTTTCCAATTTCAAAATTGATAAGTGGATTTTTTTTTGATTTCCATGGAACAATAAGCTGTAATATGTTTTTTCTTATCAACGCATTTTTGCATGACACTAGTTCAAAGTCATTGGTTGCGAATATATCAAATGTTACATTTTATTTAATTATTTCTTAAAGTTTTCTAACTTGTGATAAAATTTTTGATATGAATAATTCAGGTGGTGATGTGTTCTCTTATTTAAATCTATTTTAATGTTGTGTTGTCGAAAATTTCTCCGTTTTTTTCTCAATTTGTATATAATATG
This sequence comes from Volucella zonaria, assembly GCA_963966105.1. Taxonomy (NCBI): domain Eukaryota; kingdom Metazoa; phylum Arthropoda; class Insecta; order Diptera; family Syrphidae; genus Volucella; species Volucella zonaria. The sequence continues at coordinate 5,107,676 of CAWYQB010000001.1, read as the reverse complement.
ATATATCGGATCTTCAAGCCTCTATTGGGAAAAAAATTACCGATTTTTTTTGCCAACTCTGTTTTTTTTTTCATCAAAACGAACGTAAAGCTGTATACATATTTTAGCTTGTGTCCAACAAAAGCATTTTTTATGAAGTGATGAAAGAGTGTATTGAAACTGATTTCACGGCGAAGTTCTATTACTTAGAAAAATATTTGCTAAGTAGACCTATATGATTTTAAATTTAAAATATCATGTTTAAGGTTTGAGTTTTAATTATAAAAATAAATGAAAATTTGATAACTCCACTTTAAAGGTTTAAGTTTAAAAGCAGATGAAAGAAGTGATAAAGGGTTTACAAGAAAAAATGAGACTTGGATCTAGCACATGTACCACACAGTCCAGGCCAACCAACAAAATCATTTAAACAGGTTTGCGTTCGTAGCAAAAACAGATGAACTGAAGTCCTACCTTACGGTTTTAAAACGGAAGAGCTTACGTATGCAGCTCACATGAAATGGGGGAATCTGGGAAGACAGATTGTTCAAAACTCTGAAAAGAAACAGTACAATCTCCTGGAAAAGCAAAAAAATGTAGAAATCATTGAGTAATAAGTTTAGTGTGAAAATTGTCGACCCTTAAACCGATTTTAATTTTCGTTGAAGCAGGTTTATCGAGAAAGCGGTTTGAGATAGTAACCTCCAGCTGCAGCACACTCAAAAAAGGTAAAATGATTGGTATCCTGCTCCGAAATCATACATAGTAACGGATATTTTGGCTGAGGTAAACTTGAAAGACTCCCCAGATCGCACTGCCAAACGATTACTGTTGTATTTGGACGAGATTCAGGAAACTTTAAGTGAAAACGAGCCCAGTTCCTTAGAGCTTATATCAAAATATGTGTGTGACGGATCTCAACGAACCCAGTACAAACAAAAGTTCGAAAACCGTTGCGATTGGGATGCAAAAATAATCCAAAACTCTTTGAGTTATGAAGTGTGATATAAAGAGTTTAATAATTTTACAAAGTCAAGAAAAACTCAACCAATTATATTAAGGTTCGAATTGTCAATTTTACAGCACGAATACGTCTTTTTGAAAACATACTCTATCTTGCATACAAGGTTCCAATAAAGAAATGGCAACTTCGAACACAGGTAGACAAAGATATTTTCAGGGAATAAATGACGGAATTGCAAGAAAATTTCAGGAGCAAACTGGGCCTTATAGATTTTTTTAATGATCCACAACAGGTGACTCAAGCGGTAGTGTATTGGCTTCCAAATCAATACCAGCAGCGCCCGAAAGATATTCAAGCAACTTAATTCACGTAAGATGAGTGGTTGTCTATAATGCAACAACAAGCCAAATTTTACTAATAATTTAGTCTCCCAATTAAATGTTGGATGCCACCTATGGAGCGGAATAATCATTAAGATCAAAAATCTTTCTTTCTCTTTCTGTCCTATTTCCTAAAAACTTAAAACGTGCTCCAGCAGTTTAAGTGCAGTAATACCCATTTGAGTGTTAAGTTTTTTTTTTTAAAAAAAAGAAAAAACCTGAAAGTTTGCTTAATAATAATAAATATATAATTTCGCAAAAACTCCAAACTCTTCTTTTTTCATCGCTTATCCAGGTGGGTGCATAACAGGATGCTGTCACGAAGACTATAATTTTTGCGGTGGAAGCGATTACATGGCAAAAGCTAATATACCAACAGCTGAACAACTATTCGATATAGTGCATATTTGTTATTAAATAATATTTTCTCTATATCTAACATATGAGTACATATGTACGTCTACGCATTATGAGAAAATCTCATCATATTGTAGTTTTTCTTTTAAGTTTAAAACTGAAAACTCACATCCGCCACACCACAATAAATAGATTAAGCCCCACAAAGGCGTTTATATTTGTTCGGTTGCGATCCGATTATGGCGCTCTACCGTCGTACCTATGTGTACACCCCATACCCAAACAAACCCGTATCCGTATACATTTCTCTAAGAATGACATAATCTTTTAAGTCAATTTTCTCACTTGCGTTTAGAGACCATGTGTCGGTCTAAGCTTACCAGAGTTATTGAACGCAATGACAAACTTGATGGCCATATGCGAGTATAACTGGACGACTATACTCACTCAGTTAGCAAAAGCTCACTATCATAACTCAGAGTGTATCTTGTTTCTAGCCACTGGCCGCACTTGACCGATGCAATCGATTCACTCCAAATGCCACAGCTATAGGAACGACGGCGGCAACACTAGCACGACCACCAGCAGCACTAGCCGCACCAGCAACATAGTCATTAGCGTCACCGTAAGGAAGGATTAGTCACATTTTACAACACTTAAAAGCCGCCTTGGGTGCTCACACGAAAACAGGGTGAATGCAAAGACAATTGTTTGGCTTCAGGCGACCGGAGCCGGAGCCGGAGCAGTGTTTTTAAAGTCACAACACACAAGACAAGCAATTTTTGTACCTTAATTTGAGGCGGAATAGGCGAGATACCTGTGTAGACATAAACTTAAATTCTACGGACTACAGCAGCATGCATTCCTGCATTTTACTTATAGTATGCTGCAGTAGTTTCCCTGAGGGTGATTAATTGTAAGTTAGAGGGTGAGTGGCAGTAGCCTATTTTTTTTTTTTGTGTGTACTTTGGTTTTTTTTTTTTTCTACTTTTTGCAGACACCACAGTTAAGTTCTTATTTCGCTTCAGTTGCTTTGTTTGTGTTTATTTGTTCTGGTCTTGAAGGGGCCAATGCTTTTAGGGTCATTTTGGAATCCCCTCCTTGCAAAGATCAAGTGGAACAACTTGGTGCAACTGTTTGTCCATTTCGCCCTCTTCGTTTTTTGAATTTGTAATTCGCAACTTACGAGTAAGTGTTCCAGCAGGTGGAAAACTGTTAGAAGTTGCATGGAGTAGAGGAAATATTTAGTGAAGTATGTAGATGGGAATACAGGGATTATAATTGCAATATTTGAGTGGAACGGTGTGTCTTAGAATTGGAAAAATGCTTAGAAATTTAAAGTACTTACTTACAAAGTTATGAGCTGCAATTCCCTTGCATGAGAAATTTGTTTTGATTCTGATTTAAGGCTAATAAGGGCTTTTCATATCGATTGTCGTTAATATAATGCACCTGTCGTTTTAAGAATACCTACCACCTTCTTCCTATTATTCAATTTACACATGGATAGTCTGAGTTAGATTCATGATCATAGTGAGAATTACTCCAGTGTATAGTAGTGGTCTAAAAAGTTATAGGGGTATTATGTGTACGGATGATTGGACTTATTTGATTCTTTTCAATAATTTACTAGACTTTTTGCTCTCCAGAATTTTCGAAATTTTGCTTCATCGCTTTGAAGCTTCAACCAACACCGTGTGCATCTATGATCCTTTACTGCATATCCGTTAATCGGGGATTTCGTTGTCCTTGATATACATATTAATCAGAGTTGCACTCTGCAATGAAAATTTACGGGTTAGGAATCCAAATATGCAACTTAACACCTTGATCAAAATAACCACCGTGTGGCGCTCCCATTGTTCCGATTTGAGTTCTGTTTTTTTTTTCGTTAAGTTGGTAAATCTGTTGTTGACATTCCCTCTAAATCTTAGCGTCATAGCTTGACATTTGCAAAAGTTACGGAGCCAAGAGTACATCTATCTCTGTGTGCGTTGGCGATTTTTTACAATTTTAGAAATGGATTTAAATTTGCAACAACGAACTTGTATTAAATTTTGCGTAAAAAACGGATTTAATGGTGCGCGAACGTTGGAAATGTTGCAAATGTTGGAAAAGTGTTTCGGCAACGATTCTCTAAAGAAAACGGTCATTTACCAGTGGCGCGAGCGGTTCAAAAGTGGTCGTGAGTCAATCGAAGATGATGAACGCAGTGGCAGACCATCGAAAACCGACAAAAACATTGATGAAGTGAAATAAATGTTGGTCAATAACCGCAAATTAACCATCAGAGAGATAGCGGAAGACTTGAACATTGCCTATGGATCCGTCCAAGACATTTTGGTTAATGATTTGGTGTAGCAGCAAAATTGGTGCCAAAAGACCTCAATTTCATGCAAAAAAGAGACCGTATTGACGTCGCAAAAGAGATGATTTGCGAGGCTGAATCCGATCCCACATTCATCAAAAGGATCATTACTGGAGACGAGACGTGGGTTTATGAGTACGACACGCAATCCAGACATCAGCCGAGACCAAAAAAACCACGTCGTTTTCAGTCAAAAAAGAAGGCAATGCAGAATGCTCAAGGTTTTCATGGATTACAACGGTGTAGTGCATCATGAATTTTTGCCAGAAGGCCAGACAGTAAACAAAGAGTATTATTTGGGCGTTTTGAGACGTTTGCGTGAAGCAATTCGCCGAAAGAGACCAGAATTGTGGGCAGAAAACTAGTGGATTTTGCACCATGATAACGCACCGTCATCTTTTGCACAGTGCCATCATTATTCGCAATTTTTTAACAAAAAATGCAACAAATACCATCCAACAGCCACCGATTTCACCTGACTTGGCTCCCTGTGACTTCTTTCTATTCAATCGAGTTAAAAAACCACTACGGGGAACGCGTTTCAGCAGCCGAGAGGAAGTAATGGAAAAATCGCAGGAAGCACTGATGGACATACCGAAAACCGAATACAAAAAATGTTTCGAGGATTGGATCAAGCGCTGGCATAAGTGTGTTGCAGTTGATGAGGATTACTTTGAAGGGGACAATATTTTTGAATAAAGATGAATAAACTTGTATTTAAAATTTTCTGAATACATTCCGGGAATGTGGTATATTCTTCTTGTTGACAGTAGTTTCTGCGTTCTCTTCCGATCTAGCTCCAGTTATCCGTTGTCTGATTCAAGTTTGGCTAATGGGAAGCTAATGGGTTAATACTTTCTTATTTGGAAGACCATTCATTGTCCTCTGTTGTCAGTTCATTCGAGTTGCTTTGTATGTCTTCAGGTCCTTCAGGAATCTTTTCAACTTTCTACTCCACCAAATAAAAAGAAATGGATATATAGGACGTGTAATAGAGTGTCTTTTGAAATTCACAACTTTTTATAAAAGTAATAATACTTCAGATTTAAAAAAAAAAGTAAAAACCAAGAAAGTGGCCAAATTGAGCTGTGCAAAACCTAAGCAACTTTAAAAAAAAATAGCTAACAGTACTTTTTCAGTCCGGTTATATATTGAAATGTTGTAAGCTCTTTGTCTTTGATCTTGAGTGTTTGTCTTTGATCAATTTTCTTTTAAGTTAGTCGCAAAATTGATATTTTTTAATAATGTCGCGACAAAGTTACTCTTCTTCTCTTAAACTAAAGATTATTGATGAATTTAAGTCTGGAGATACTCAGGCAACATTAGCTAAACGTTATAATATTAATAAGTCGATTATTTCACGTTTAATAAAAAAACATAATGCAACAGGAGTCGTTGAAAGCCAAAATGTCGGTGGTAGGTCGCGTAAGACAGCATATCGAACGGATAGAAACATTTATGGTGTAATTGAAAAACAACCGTTCATAAGTTCGAATGAAGTTGTAAAACTACTTGATTTTAACATTGATGCTAGCACGGTGCGAAGACGTGCAATTGAAAATAATCTTCGAAGTTACAGGCCGTGCAAAAAACCGATGCTCACAAAAAGACATTTAAGGAACAGGTAGTGCAATTAAATTTTTTAAACATAATTCAAACTAAAATCTTTTTTCATATTAGGCTAAATTTTGCAAGAAAATACCAACACTGATCTCCTGAAGAATGAAAAACAGTTCTTTTCAGCTTCGAGTCAAAATTTAATTTAATTAATTCTGATGGGATATGTTATGTGAGACGTCGTAAAGGGCAGCGACTCAATCCTAGATTCTGCACACCCACTGTAAAGCATGGTGGAGGTAGTGTGATGGTGTGGATCTGTTTTTCGGCAGGAGGTGTAGGTCCATTCTACGAAATAGACGGAATCATGGACCGATTCAAATATAAATCATTCTAGAATCGGTAATGCTACCACATGCGGAGTGGGAAATGCCACTTCGTTGGGTGTTTCAAAAGGATAACGATCTGAAACACACATCGAAGTTGGTAAAGGAGTGGTTAGCGGATAGTGGGATTCAAGTCCTTGAATGGCCGGCCCAATTAGCCGACTTGAGTCGCATCGAAAATCTGTTTGGTATCTTTAAAAGCCATGTCGCTGGACAACACTTTTCCAACAGGTCTCACCCATTCAATGCTTTGAAAGTTGAGTGGGAAAATATATACCAGAATACATTTTCAAAGTTAATTACTTCTATGCCTCGTCGTTGTGTCTCTGTTACTCAAAATATAGGATATTACACAAAATATTAAAAAAGTTGCTTAGGTTTTGCACAGCTCAATTGTTGTCGGGTTTGTTGGTTTTTACGTTTTTTTTAAATCTGAAGTACAATATTATTAGTATTATTATTTTATAAAAAGTTGTGAATTTCAAAATACACTCTATTACACGTGATTATATATCCATTTCTTTTTATTTGGTGGAGTAGAAAGTCGAAAAGATTTACTATGAAGTGCTGAGTCCAGATGGTTGCTTAGGTTTTGCATCGCACTGTAAGTAAAATATTATTCAAAACTTGCCTTTAAAGATTAAGTAAATGTTTAGATTTTAAGGTGGTGTTAGATTTCAAACATAGGTAGTGTAAGTATTAAGCTATAAATAAGCCAATGAAAAGAAAATCAAATGTTATGTACTCACTTTCATAATGAAGATTCAATTCGTTGAAATTTGTGCAGAAAGCTCAGCATGCGGGTATAATTTTGAATGCCTTTTTATTGGCAATATGTAAAACGATCACTTGCACTTGATCAATGGGGCTTTCAATACTACTTGTTTAGGTAAATGAACTTATTATCAAGGAAAAATCTACTTTTATATGATAGGAAAATTAAGTTTGATAAGAGAGTATTTATTCATACAATTATTAATTTAATAGTGTTCTATGTGAACAACGACACTGAATTACAACTCGGGTATTTGATGTTGCAGGGTGTGATAAAATTAATATACAATATTTAGATTTTTATGAGCTTGATGCAGTTGGTGCACAATCAATTTTGTCCTCATGTTAAGTACAGATGCCAATACTTGATTGAAGTAAATTGCTTCTCGGTGGTTTGGGATAAAATGATGGCAATTCAGGTGGATCCGATTGGCCTTAAAGGTTGATGTAACCATGTGCTCGACATTTGTCTGTGCATTTTTCATGGCAGTCATAGTCAAAAAAAAACAAAGTGAACCATAGCAGAAGAAGAGCAGGTTTCTGTGAAAGTGGTCAAATAAATATAAATGTATTTACTCAGTAAGCCACAATTCTTACTTTTGGATGCTTCTTTTTGTTACAAGTGCGCGCACTATGTGCGGAATAGCTACAACCTCGGGAATAATTCCAAACCGCACCACACCAAAAAAAAAAAAGCAAGCAATCGAAAGAAATTTTAGACAAGGAGTATTGTTTGACATTTCATCATGGAGAAACTTAGTCCAGCACTGCGTCTACACATTATTTAGCTGTATTACCAAAATGGTTCTGCGAGCAATGTGTTTCGTGCGCTTAGACCAACTTATGGTTCACATAATCGGCCTACCGAGCGCACAATTCGCTATACCATTGAAAAGTTTGAAACCCAATTTTCATTATTGGATAATACACGAATAGACCACATCTAGGACGAAGTGAAGAAAATATAGCGACGGTAGCGGAGAGTGTACGTAATGACCGTGATGAATCGATTCGGTGCCGTTGTCAACAGCTTGGCTTGCCGTCTGCAATAACTTGGCATATTTTACGTGAGGATCTTTGCTTAAAAGCATGCAAAATTCAGTTCGTGCAAGAACTGAAACCGGTCGACATTCCGAATCATCTCCGTTTCAGTCTTGAAAAGTTCCAAGAAGATCCACTGTTTTCGACCCATATTTTGTTCAGCAATGAGGCCCATTTCTGGTTTAATGGCTAAGTCAATTAGCAAAATAGGCGTATTTAGGGTGCGGAGCAACCCGAAAAGTTTCAGAACTTCCATTCCATCCAGACAAAACAACGGTTTGGTGTGGTTTATGGGCTGGTGGAATCATCGATCCATTTTTCTTCAAAACTGAGGGCGGGCGGCGTTATTGCGCCATGAAAACGGGCTATTTGCTGCCTGAAATTGAAGCCCGTGGTGTCGACGACATTTGGTTCCAATAAGACGGCACCACTTGCACGCAGCGGATAATTTCACACTTTAGACCAGATCATGTGGCATCCACACCTCTAGACTTTTTCCTTTGGGGCTACCTAAGTCTAAAGTCTGCATTGATGAATTTGAGATCAACATTACTCGAGTCATTTTTTAAACACCGCTCGTAATGCTCGAACTCGTCGTCGAAAATTGGAACACCAGAATGGGCAATGTTAGTCGCAATTACGACCAACATTTGAAAGAAATAGTCTTCCAAAAATAAATGTAAAGATTACCCGATAAAATTGAATTTGTTGATTGTTTTTTATCTTTGAAAAAAGTACCTCTAAAAAACGTACCAAAAAAATCAGCCTACACTTCGTCATTGAGTATCTGGCTCCATTATTGATTTAATTAGCCCTAAATGAAGTAAAAATGATTTTTGGTGTTCCCCAAATGTTCCAAATTTTCCACTTCTATCTCTGCTTTCATTTGGACGCTTTTCTCATTTTAATTCCCTAGATAGAAACTCGGGTATGTAATGATAGACGATTATTGAAAAGTACACTTTGCTTCCTGTCTTCCCTGATAGCAAAAGTAATTTCCGAAAGTTTCAAGACATCCGACCTACAAACTCATGGCTACCTACATAGCTGAACAGTCATTTCAAATTACAACCACCCATAAAATTTCACCAGCAAATTTTACAACGACCTATTTGCACCATGTGTACATATGTAAAACGGCTCCATGACGCTCCCCAAGTATGTGAAGCGCTTCTCATGTCCATTCTTATGGCGCGTAGGTGCCTCTCACAATTTAAAGGCAAAAAAAATGCACGTGAAAAACAAAAAATTACCATTTATTACCTGGAGATGTGTTAATTAAATGGAACAACTTCGGCTTTTTGTTTCATACACAAAGTGCTCTAAGCCTTACCCTAACGTGGAACGCCGGCACTAGTGCCCATTTAAGGTCTCTTTCCACTGCTGCTTCTTCCTCCCTGCTCTCTAGAGAAAGAAGCACTTCCAATGTGTGGTAAATCGGTCTTTGAACTCTCGTGAACTGTTCCGCTTGGTGATATAGTGCTGGCGGTGGTGATGGTGATGGTGGTAGTGGTAGTTTGTGCTTGGAGCTGTCAGCAGTCACTAATTTATTTTAATGTCTACTCCGTACACGTTAAACATACAAACGACTAGGAGTATATGTGTGTGGCAGTGGTTTGAGCAGAGTTTACACTACGCAAAGCTTCAAACTGTTAAGTGATTATTAATTTGAATTCGAAGAAGGTGGGGTTAGTTTAGCTTGATTTAGTTTGGCCAAACTTGAACGTTTTGTTTGCTCCTATATGTCAAAATATTTATCGAATTCATTATCATCAATTTGATTTTGTCTGATGGTAACGTCATTTGTGAGATGAGTGTGCTAATTCTCGAGGGGTCCGAGCGGAGTCTTTATATCACAAACCCAAATGGAGGATAACTGGTTGCGTTATCTACAATAAAAGCTATGCACTAGTAAAGTTAGAAAAAAGTCACTTGGCCTTGGTCCGATTTTAAACACGTGCAGTAAAAATTGTAAACTTTATTGACGTCATCAAAACAAAGAAAAAACAATTTTTTGGGACTTTTAGTAGTGGCATTAAACGTTCCAAAAATAACTGTTTGTTTGATACTACTAATGGGCTTATAAACATGCTAATGTTTGAATAATTTGTTTGTTAATTGATTTGGAATTTGATTACGCAGCTCATGGTTTATGCAAATACAAACAAAACTCGATTATTGTGGCTCATACCAATGGCAATTGAGTGGAGTTCCTATTTCAACTTTCAAAGTGATTTTGATAAATTCTTCAAAAGATATGATTTCTCGTAAATTCATCGCGTGATAAGCTATTTAAGCTATCCTAAATTTTCTTTTAGGAGACTACTTGACTTTTTCAAAATGATAATGGACCATATGTATTACGCGTTTTTTCGCGAGTTATTTTCCAATTGCCATAAAATGCACAAAATCGATTTAATGCTGAAACCGCTATTGAAATTAGTATTTGGGATATATTGCTCATTCAGTCTGCACATTTCGTTGTGTCAACGCCATTGCAAGCATTTTTAACTGAATTTTGAAATGGATGTGTCAGAAGAGCATATTCGGCATATTTTATTGTTTTTGTTCCGAAAAAAACAGAATAGAGAAACCCAAAATGTATATGGGAGGATGGTCTCAGCGAGTCCAAATGTTTGCAAAATTTAGAAATTGCAATTTTAACCTAAAAGTTGAATCTCGTTCGAGTATGACGGAAGAGCTAGGCGATGAGTTCCTAAAGTCCACCTTCGAAAGGAATCCCACTGTTACGGTAATGGAATTCAACGTAAAGTTGGAAAAAGGGGTACCACACCACTTATCGAAGAAGGATCGAAGCTGGCACTGCGCTTCTGTAGCCTCACAATCAAGAACCGTTTTTGAGCCGGATCGTTACCGGAGATAAAAAATGGGATCTTTACAATAATATTAAACGTAGCTACCAATGGCTTAGCCCAGAAGACAGACCAACATAGGATTCCACATATGGACTTCACCGGCTCAAGGTGAAAGCAAAACAATTTTTTTTATTGGCGGCATTAAGAAGTTGTCTGAGACGTGGGCACAAGTGTTGTCTAATAATTAATTAACAAGATACTGGATATGTCTGATGCCATGCCATTTTTTTTTGTATATATATAATTTACGCGCGCCTAAGGGGTTATGATACCCTTTTACTGTTGCCATGGCGCGGGTGGAAAGATAGAGGAGGAGAAAGGAAAGCATTATTGTGATGTAGTGATTTGAAACTCTGGTGTGTTTGGTTTCGATATTGACTCTCCAGGGGTGGGAGTCCGAATAGGACGGAGAGATTTCCTTCACTCGGAATGATTCAGGTTGTGAATTTTAACGGTTGTTTTGTGCTTGAAAATCCTACAACAGCCACATCTACATGTCAGTGTTATGCGCCTTCACACGCAGATTTTTCTGACTGAGTTCCAATTACACAAATGAAAACTTTGTCGTGGCTAGGATTCGAACCTTGACCCTCCGAGCGAGAAGCGATTGCTGGTACCACTACACCACGGCCAGCCCGTTGAGCGGTTGTAGTCGTAGGAAGCCACCCGAATCTTTGTCAATCGCATATTGCTCAACCTGTCGACAATCCCTTTACAACCTGCATCAAGGACTGAAGACCAGTGGCATCGATGATAAGAACGCGTTATAAATACCACAAATGGATTTCACCCTTCCACCAAAATGGAACCATTAGTTTGATAAAGAGCGCAGTCAAGGATTTGTATATAGCAAGCAAGTTGTCTACGAAGCGGTGCCGCATGAAAAGTCGAAAGCGGCTCGGATGTTTTACCAACAAAATAGCTATCAACGGCTTCTACGGCGGATACGAGAGAGCATAAACGCGATCGAAAAAATGGAAAGGTCCTCGTCTGGAAATAATACTCATAAATCTTACAAACAGGTAAAAACACCATGTCAAGGAACCAAGATCTTAAGAGGAACCTATACACATGAGCAAGGAGACATAGTAGTAGAGTCAAAATTGGTGCTGCAGATATACGAGTAGGCCTTGACGCCGAAAGCCCAAACATCCGTGCATCCGAGCAATATCTAAGCTTATGCACAGCAAGCTTGCTAGACCGGACGTCCTACCTACTCATGCATTTAGTGCAGTGCTAGAGATCGTACACCAACTCATTTCCAAGATTTAATGTACATATATTACAAGAAAAGAAACTCATTACAGTGTGTTCGAAAAATTTATTTAGTTTTAAAGATAACAATCGCTAAACCTAGGGACACAAAATTATTTACTTTAAATGCGCAAAATGGTTGTTTAATATGTTCCGCTACCTCTTCCATTCCCAGTTATCGCCTCATATCCTTATCAACAACTTGCAGCCAATTTTTCTGCAAACTCCTCTTATGATTGTCACCAAATTCTTTTTGAAATCATCTTAAGCCAGACATTTTCAATTCAATTAGCATTTGCAGACCGCGATGGCCAATCCAGCACATTGACGCTATTTTCGTTTTTGAAGCACAGACAGATACGACCACGATGATTCGGATCGTTGTTCTCTTGTACGAACCAATCGCTACCAAAAGACAAATGGGCTTTATTTTTCCTCGTTAAGGCAAATCGTCATCATCATCGTTAGAACGATGTTCACCACCTTCTATTTTAAGACCGCTAATGTCATTATTTATAGAGCTATAAAGAGCCATGTTTGTCAAACTTGTTAGATTGAGCAAAATGACACTCGCTACTCCATAAAGGTCTAAAGACAAAAAAGGTTTAGACGAGGTGATTTCTGTTTTTTTTTTTTTCAACATTAGCGAAGGCTACATTATCCTTGCTCGTGATATTTTACCCCGTTGGCTTACTTGTTTTCCTTCCTTTACCTTTGGAGGCTTCTGTTTAACCGGTAAGACTTCCGAACATTATTTCTACAATATATCAGCATCTGTAATCGCTCGAGAATTTATATTACTATTTTCGGAAACGCCGATATTGTCGTCTCTTTTCCTTGCATTGTTCGCGTGCAGCTTTTATTCTTTTCAGCTGTGCATTTTTTATACGCTTTCTGTTCATATCGCATTATTGTATTTGTCAAACTAAGAGTTTCGTTGTGGTATTCGGTTGATATATGTTGTATATATCCGTCCTTCAATTAGGGACCTCGATGACATTTACTAACACCGTTGACACCACCATCAGAATTTATAGCATTTAATTACATCGTTCTACGAGTACTCTACTTGCCAAGTTCGACAACATGATATAACATATGTCTATATAAACGTAGGAATCCTTATTAGCGTGTGTTTTTCTTGTCGATAAATTTTTCACAAATAGTCCAGTGGATCTGCAGACTAGACAGTTAAATTCACTTCCATTGTCAAACCATAAGTGATACTTTGGAACCTTTTTCTAATCGTTGAAACGTGTTTCAAAGTTGTAGTCACATTTGCGCGTTCTAAAGAATGTAGGTTAAGTATAAAGAAAACAATTCAACCAACTTAACTAAAGTCCTCCATATCCTCACATTGTCGTTGCCTATAAACTAAATGATTTACTCTTACATATCACGGAATCACAAAAGCACTACAATCCAGAGCTCAAGCGTGAAAATCTAATCGATGGCTTTTTCTCTCATTAAAGTTCACATGTTTAAGGAAATACGATTTTCAAATTACTAGTTGCCACGAAAATAATTTTGGCGCGCTAGCTCTATGGATGCGCTCGCTAACAAATCCTAACAGCCCACGGTTTTCGACGACTACACCATTAATTAACGAGCCACGAAAACAGCAAAAAACTACAATAACAAAAAAAAGCAATCCATTGCACGCACACCCCTACTGGCCAGTATGTAAGAATTGTTGGGGAAGGTACATATGACTACAGGTGACTAACACGAAGAAGCAATTTGAACTCAAATCCACTAAATCGACAGGTGTTTACATTGTGGCCACCATTACATCGTGCGCTCTTTTTGTTCAGTTTTTACTGACATCCTCGTCAAGGTGCTTCAGCAGTAGTAGTAGAAGAGCTGTGTAGGCTTACAAATCACCATTTTATTTGCATGTCCTTCGATTGCGCACGGGGATTTGGTTTTGCTGTGTGTTTGTCGTTTTTAATTACCATTAGCCACGCATGACCTTAGATATTCGGTTTCATGTCAATGCAGGTAGTGATAGAGTGGGAACAGATTTGAGGGATTGGTAGGAAAAAGTTCCCATTTGCCTCCCGACAACGTATTGTCATTTCGAGGATAAAAGTGGGGTCCTGACTGATTACAGGGATTTTTTTAAATCCCACACCCAGTTTGACTGCAAACGGGACAACAATTCTAGTCATGGTCACGCCCTATATTATCATCGTTTTGTGTGAAAATTTTCCTTTACAAATCATCATGACTGGGAGTTTAAAAAAAAAATAAATAAATAAAAATTACAACGAACCATGAAGTAACACTTGTTCTGCAACTTGCCGCGTCATGAAGTAATTTAAACGTTGGTGTTTCGTGTTTATTTGCATCACAAGGGCAGAGAGTAGAACTCAAAGATTAAGCTCTATATCAGGTTTGCTTTTTTTTTTTACAAATGAGTCGATGACTGGGTGAATCTAATCGGTTTTGCCTTTTTTGCTCTTGTTCGGTTTTTTTCCCCCACCTGACTCAATTATGATTAATGGTATGTAATTCGTAGTTTCGATTTCTTTCTTTTTCTCCATGTATCCGGTGAGGTAAACGCTCTTGCATGACACAGCAACACTCTCATGTTACTAATTGAAGTTCAACGAACAAAAAAGGAATGAACGAAACCAGCTCGTGTTGACCGAATTGTTTGCAAAAAGAGCCGGTAGATTATGATGTTGCCAGGCTATTATGTGATTTGTCCAATTTTTCAAAGAATTAATAAGAGTATCGAATGGAACGAGAATTTGTTTATAAGACAGTTTAAAAGTAATTTAAGACGAACAGGCTCTTAAGGGTTAATGGCTCTTTCTTTTGTTAGAAAAAATTTTGTTGTGACAAACCATCAGCTGCTAAGTTAAGACCGCCATTCTGTATAGATTCAAAATAATTCGGTTCATATACTAGTAGCACATAAATAACCTTTCTTTCCAAACGGCTAAAAAAAACTTTCGAGCACCTAGGTATAAGATGACAAGTTTCTTACAACACATCTTGGCCAATCTCGATCGGGTTTTGCGACTGATTGGATTCCTTAGACCAACGAAACAGCAGAGTAACGTTCGTTTGATATCTGTACTGATGTTATATACAAAAAATAACAGCAGAACCTAAGTGCTTGCACTCTTTTGCAACTAAAATGCGGAGAAGTAGCTGCTTGAGATTTGTTCAAATACGCTGACATTGTTTGTCTTTTCTTGTAGACAGGATGTGCAAAGATTCATTTCGGTTCACTGCCAAACTCGTTTAAGCTGCTTCTCAATGCTTTAAAATGTTCCGCTGAAAGCCCACTTTTGTTTTGCTCTTAATGCTTATCCTCTTTTGCAGAAGATTTTTTCGGATTACTTTTCTATGTTCGCTTCGCGTCTTAGACGAACGTCGTATTTAGAAAGCTGCTCTTAGGAATTATCACTAGAAGCACTCATTGGCAACGCGTTCTTTTAACCTTCACGCCTGCGAATAAGGTGGACGTTTACATGCATCCACTCTGGTGGAAACCTACTTTCCTACGATTCTGGCCAAAGAGGGAATAGGTGTTCTTATACAAATCTCCCCGTCCGGATGGTATTCTACCGATTATGCTGCAGAAAGCACCGGAAGAAGGAATCCAAAAAATTATGGAAATTCTTAGACACAGTCGAAAAATAGGGTACATACCAATAGCTTGGAGGGAAATTAAGGTGCCTTTTTGTATCTATAGCTGACAAACAGGGGCATGTAACAGCAAAAAAAATTCAGACCAATAAGCCTGTTATCATATACGAGTATGCTTAAAAACCTAGAGTATTGCTGGATTATTGGAAATTCACATTAGGAATAGATGCAGGCTTTTTGACTGGGTCAAAACATCGATATATGAAAGGAAGATCTGTAGAAACGGCTCTGCACGAGGTGGTGGGAAAAATAGAGAAGAGTCTATACTTCAGTGAGTTTGCGATGGCGGTCTTCCTCTATATCGAAGGAGCCTTGAACAGGGAATTACAAACTTGGTTTGCAATATCCTTGCAAGCAGGAAAGTAAACTATTCCATTGGGCAAAGCTCGGTGAGAATGTCCGTAACCAGGGGAACTCCTCAGGGGCAGTCATATCAGCACTCCTCTGGGTGCCGATTATCAATGACATCCTCAAAAAGCTTAGGGTATTAGTGCCACGGCATACGCAGATGACGTGGCCATAATAGTGCAGTGAAAATACTTAAATATTTTAAGCGACATTATGGAGGTTGCCCCGAAGACGATCAGCACTTGGCCAAAAAGCTGTGGTTTCAATGCCAACCGTTCCAAAACGGAACTGGTTCTTTTTACCAGAAAGAACAAGATACCGCAACTCAGACCCCCAAAACTCAACGGACTGGAATTGCCCCTTTCGGACAGCGCGCGAAGTATCTGGGTGTAATTCTAGACAAAAAACTGAACTGGAATCTTAACGTAGCGAAAAGAATCTAAAAGGCATATAATGCTCTTTTTTATTTGCAAAAGAAAAGTAGGAAAAATTTCGGGCTGAAAACCTGCTATGGTGTATTGGCTGCATACGGTGGTGGTAAGACCCATACTTACATACATACGGGGCACTAGTACAAGAAAACGTTCCACGGAAAATTAGCGGGGGTTCAAAAAACGGCTTTCATAGCCATCACAGCTGCGCTCCGTACCATCCATACGACAGCATTGGACACCTTTTTGCACCTAACACCGCTTGATTTACAGATCAAAAAACTTGCAGGCAACAGTGCGATACGCCTCATTAATCTGGGTTACTTGAAGGGCAGTAATTTCAAGCAATCCAATTCTAACGGATGAAATTCCTTCCTTGGTCGACTTCGAAATCCCGTATGATATAATACATCCGGAGGGGAGGACTGGGTATAAAAATATACATATATGTATATGTATATGCATATATGTATATATGAAGTGTATATGTGTTATGTATTGTATATATGTGTATGAATGTACTATATGTAAGTAGGTTAAGTAGATTAAGATTTATTTTGTAGGTAGTCTGTAAGTTTTTAGTTTTAAGTATTAAACTCAAAAGAGTCCATATACTAAGTTTTTGCTTTTTAAAAATGTTTTCTTAGTTTAAGCTGTATTGTCCTAAATATAAGAATAAAAAAAAACCTGTCAAAACGTCGAAAGACATAGTTTAAGTGTTAGGATTAATTTAGAGTGCCCGCATGGGGCCAGTAAGTTAGTATAAGAATATTTGTAAGTTATTTAAGCTAATTTTTAAGCATGTTTTTGTCTAGCATGTAAGAGTAAATTAAGAAATCAAATAAAAATGCATATAAATTGAAAAAAAAAAATTGACTGGGTAAAAAATGCAATAGTCAGATCAAATGAAATTGCAATTTTCACAGATGGCTCAAAAACAGATGAAGGAACATATCTGGAACATATCAAACAGTGTCTTCCAATCAGAAATTCTACCTATCCTCGGGGCAGGTGAGCTAATGCAGATGGGATCAGTATCGGAAAGAGATATCGCTTTCTATATCTATAGCCAGGCTGCACTCAAGGCAATGGAATCAACCAACGTCAACTCTGATACAGTCAGTTGCTGTCGCACAGTGCTCAAGGCACTATGGAGTCAGAACCGGATAAGATTGTGCCGGGTGCCAGGACACTGCGGTATTAAAGGAAACGAACAAGCGGATGAGCTTGCAAGAAAAGGAGGGCTACTCGACAATAGTGAGATTGCCAACATCAAACCACCCCTTTGCATAGGTGAGAGGCACTATCGAGGAAAAAATAAGAAAGACTGCCAACCTAATGTGGTCAAGTCTTGAAGGACACAGGGTAACCAAGGCTCTCTGGCCTCTTTTTAACGGGAAAAGATCCAGGAAGTGAATAAAATTAAACAGGGATAAGCTTAGGACAGTAATATGTAATAACACTCAAAGTGTGAGATACGGATATTTGCAGATTCTGCGGTGATCTGCAAGCTATTGAGGACATAACACATATACTGTGTGAATGCGAGGCAATATCGCATAGCCGAAGAAAATTTTTAAGGAAATACTATTTCGAAAACCTAGAGGAAATAGACGGCATGCACTTCAAAGGCCTTCTTGACCTTTGCGGAAGATTGTTTAGGTTTTTCCCATTTAAAGATGAACTCAACTGGTTCCACAGGGATCCTGATGGGCCCGTTTTGGTGCCTGGTGTCTGTGTGATGGCATATCCATCATACCCCTGTTTTACCTAACCTAACCTACATGCTGAAAGCTCAAGATTTCTTGCCTTAGATTACTCCTGACAATAATCCGCATTCCAATGAGTGCTTCTTTCCTTTTCTGCAGCAGTCACTATGGAAGATTTAATACTAATGTCCCAGCTTTTCAGGTGTAAATTCATACTCCTTTTGACGGAGACGCGCTATATTACTCGGATGAGCAAAATTTAAAAATGCCCACACTTGCACAAAGGTTGGTAAGATAACACTTGTTAATGAACAAGAAAGATTACGATCTGATTCAATCCCGGTAACCCACAAGAAAGTGGGATACTTTCAAAACAGCAGGAGAGCTTAGGACTAGAACACTCTAGATGAACCAGAGAGTATAGATAAGCCAACTAACATGAGAAGACAACCGTCTTGACGGAGAAATTCCACAAAAAAACACCTTTATTTTGGACAAACGAATTGTACAATATAAGAGAAAGCTTAAAATTTGTAACTGGAGCTGAATACACAAGAACAGACTAGACGTTGACTAAAAAACCTATGAATCTAGTCAAAGGAAATTCAGCATAGAGACGCAGGAAGCCAACCAGTTTTTGTGGAGAGCTTGCCATAATTATGTAGAAGATACTGCTGATATCAGACAGTATTAAAAAAGTCATTCTTTCAACTAAAACTGATTTTCTGGAATGTACCTTTTCAGGAAATAAGGATACAAACATTAACAGAGATGGTACAGAGGAAAAAATAAGTATAACTGTATAGGAATAAAGTTGAAGTTTGCTAAACGCTATTTTTGACTACAGGTTCTTGACGCGCAGTACAAAATAAAAATGGGTGTGCCAGGAAATGTTGATGATGAACTGACATTCCTTGAACTAAACCAGGCAGATACTGAAGTAAAAATCCCTTGGAAAATCTGGAATCTTAAACAAGCAATTGGGAAGAAAATACTAAAATACAAATTAGAGCTGTGTTGTGCTCTATTCCGGTCTTACAAAAAACCGATGGAACTTTCAAATGAACAAAGAATCTTTGTCCTCTCTTGTAAGAGTTGTCAGCGCAGTTAACAAGTTGAGACATCATGAATAAAAAACAAAACACAGCACAAATGACCTATGCGAATGCTGTTCTTTTAAATATGTGACACTCCACTCCAGACACTTCGTCTGCCACTGCCAAAATCACTCACATTAGAAATACAACCCTGAGAAGGCAATTCTTTTCTTTGTGAAAATGCTTGAAACAATGCCGTGGAGTCAAGGAGGTTAATAATATTGTGCTGTCGAACTCGCTTAATCCACGATTTCTCATTTTCGCATATGCTTTTGGGGGTATGTGATCTTGTCCGACTGCATGTGCGTTCTTTTTGCTGCTTCGTTAACTTCGGCTTCCGTAAAATCTGGCGTTCCTTCTTAGTTGGAATATTACTTTGCAGAAATTCTTTGTTAAGCAACGTTTTAAAATACTTTTCATCTATCGCGAATATCGTTGTTCGATGCCGTCCTTGTTCGTCTGCAAACGTATTTATTTCGGAAATTAAATCTCTTGCGAGTTTTTTCTTCTATATCTGAAAACATATTATCTCATTTGGCTCTACTTCAACATTGCACTTCTTCTATGGCTTATGACCTGTTTATAGGTTGCAGTAGTACATTCCGGACATAATGCTATGGCTTTCTTCGCCCCTTTTTTACACCGTTCGAAGTCTAACTCAAGACGAACTTAATCGGATTCGCTATTCCTGCGGTACTTTGTTTTTCGTTCCTTACCGCCATTTTCGTCTCTTCGTTCCACCAGGACATTTCTTTATGTATGTGGAGCCGACAACCGAGCAGGTTTTTTCGCTGCTCTTCCGTTATTCATCGAAGTTGTCCTTACCATATATTTTTGTTCTTTTACATTCTTGTAAATTTGTTATCCAGAGCCCACCGCTTTCATTGTTTAAATTGTGCCTGTTTATTTTTTCGATTAATGCTCATTTTTCTCTGCTAACCTAACCTGGTTGAAACACGGTAGTGATTCGGATATGTAAAATACGAGGCTTACATCAACCGCATTCGACTGTTGATGATGCAGAAGCTGCCATGTTTCCTTAAAAATATAAAAATTGTTCGAGATAAAAGTCTTTGATAGCATTAGGTTGAGACGAAGTTGAGAGAGAGTTGGTCAAAATTAAATCTACGGGCGACCTATGGATAAATAAAACCCCTTGAACTGAAGATACACTTCCAACATTTTTTTTTTGTTAAACCTTGGATGTACTCTGTAACATAGCAAAGACTTTATTATGAAAATTGATATAATCTCTTACATATCATCTTGCAAATGCTATGAACCATAAAGCATTCAAAAAATTTAAAGCTTAAATCGTTAATAGCTAAGAAATACATTCGAACATATTCCGGCAGCCCAACCCTGCCTCCGTTGAAAAACTCCATTTCATTGGCACACCTTCAATCGATTATCATGCGGAAACACCTCTCATTCGTTTCCCCATAACTGCATAAATATTGTAATTTAATTAATCCCACAATAATCGAACTTTGTCATCGAGAATAAAATAATTTGCATATCACACTCGAATATTTTGAATACATTCCCTGCAGCAATGTTATTGTTTCCATTCGAAGTACTTTCCAATTACACACCCCCTTCAAACCACACTATTATTTATCCATAAAACAGTTATGTGCATTGAACAGGGGGGGTCATGTGAATTGATAAATATTTTCCAATGTACATAGGATGTGCAAGCACATAGGAAGCTAATTAAAAATTAATATTTCTATATGTACTAGATTTCGTAGTAAAATATTTCTCTGAATTTTGTTTAAAATAAATAATGCAACACCTACAACATGAACAGAATAAACGATCATGTATCTACACGAGAAATGAGGGAGGAATTCGCAATGTTGTTGAATTACATACGAGTTATGAATAGAAAGGTCTTGATATATCATACATATAAGTGGAGTGGAAATGAAGTTCAGTTTAGGAACTGAATGCATGTCCCTGTACACTTGAAAGCATAAATTTTGCTTTAATCCTGAAATTGACTGACTGGGATGGGATTCACATAATCTCATGTTGACGCTGGTAGACACCAACACCAACTTAGACACCAACAAGAGCATTGATATCTACGAGTGCTCTGGACCATAACCTCGAATTTAAAGATACTGTAATTACCGAAAAGAGTTTCAAAATATAGTTTAAAAGGGTAAGAGTAGGCGTTTTGCGCCAAGAGATTCAGTATATTTGAAATCCGGCAGGCGGAGTAGGGGTTTTTGTTAGGGATTCTCTGGAATTTGATATTTACCATCATAGGTTTGTGACTGCGGATGTAATGCAGATTAGTTGTAAATTATGTAATGAGCCCTTTAACTTCGTCTGCATATACAGACTGCAATTCCATGATACTCAGTCATTCCTAAATGAATTAATTCTATTTCTGACAAAAACTAAGATTTAAAACCTTATTATTCTAGGTGATCTTAATATTGACATCCTAGCATCAACCTCAGGTATTTGGATACGCGGTTTAAAAGATCTTAGAGACGAAGTTAGAGCTCCTACTCGTACCGTTACTAAAATGAGTTTTGAACTAAAATGACTCTTCTGTCGCTTATAATTCCTTTCTAAAGATACTGCAGTCTCATTTTAGGTCATCTATTTCTCGCTCTCTGCCAAGAAAATCGGAAATAAAACTGAAGCCCTGGATAAGCAACTCCATTCTTAAACAAATTAAGCACAAAAACAAGCTGCGCCGGAAATGTGTAAAGCATCCGCTTAATTCTGCACTCCGGAGTCGCTTTAAACACATATCTATTAAAGTTAACAACGAAATTCGATTGTGTCGTGATAGATACTATATTTCTAAAAAGCGGAACGCTCAAGGGAACCCTAAAAGGGAATGGGAAGTATTAAATAGCATATTGAACCGCGATTCCTCTAAAATACCTAACCCTATCGAACTTGCGACAGATAACTCTATTGTCAAAGATCCTACAATAGTAGCAAATATTTTCAATGATTTTTTTTGTTAAAGTTGGTGAAGCGTCTCACCACAATTTTAGATCTGAATACTGTTCGAACTGTATGGCAGGGAATCTGGTGGAAGATTCGGTTTGTAGAGACAGTTTCTTCTTTGAACCAATCACTGGTCTTGAAGTGTTATCCCTTATAAACTCGCTTAATCGCTCGCCTTCCTGTGGTGATGATGGCCTCTCTAATTACATATTAAAGCATATCGCTCTGAGTGTAGTAGATATACTCGCTTTCCTTTTTAACCTAAGTATTTCCACTGGTACATTCCCTGACAGGTTAAAATATGCAAACGTTCTACCAATTTTTAAAAAGGGCAACAAAAGAGATAAAAACAACTACAGGCCTATCTCACTACTCTCTTCCATCTCGAAAATTTTTGAAAAAGCTGTCAAAAATAGAATTCTGCGGTTTCTGAAGAGAATAACTTTTTTCAGTCCCTTGCAATATGGCTTTAGGGCGGGACTCTCTACTGAAGATGCTCTCATGAGTTTCTGTTCGATTATAAATAAAGGCCTGGACTCGAAAAAAGCTGTGCCGGTCTGTTTGTTGACATAACCAAGGCTTTTGATATGGTAAACCATACAATTCTCTTGAGGAAATTACATAGGGCTGGATTTCGAGGAGTTATTTATAGTTGGCTGGTATCGTATCTCAAAGATAGAAAGCAAAAAGTTAAAATTGGAGATTGTTTTAGTGAAAATAGGATTATTAAACTAGGGATACCCCAAGGGTCTGTATTGGGCCCTACTCTTTTCCCAGTCTACATAAACTCCCTGTTTCTTCAACCTTTTGCAGGAAAAGTTACGGCTTTTGCAGACGATCTTGGCATCGCGTACCACTCTGTTAGCCACCTCCAGCTAGCAGCTGATATAAACCATGATGTAGACCTACTGAGAATGTGGTTCGCCAAACATATACTTATTGTCAGCAATAAAACGAAACTAATGTTTTTCAGCCTTAGGTTGCAGGCTGTGCCGGATCTCGATTTTCACTTTCATGCCGCCAATTGTACTCGCCACAAAGCTTCGATTTGCACCTGTAATGAGGCTTCTTCTAAAACTGTGTTTGATGTGGATATAGAGTGTCAAGCGAACTGTTTTAAAATTGACATAGTAAATAACTACACATACCTGGGTGTTATTATTGACCAAAATATGAATTGGTCTGATCATATTACAAACCTAAAACAGTATTTTCATTCCTGTCTCCGTAGTTTGTTTCATCTTCGTAAATACTGCACAAACAATAGTTTAAGAACTGTTTACTACGGCATATTTCACTCAAAACTACAATATGGATTAGGATGTTGGGGAGGTGTTTACCGCACGAAAATCCAGTCTCTACTTGTTTTACAAAAATGTGCTATAAGAACGATTTGCGGTGTTCCTCGACTCACCCATTCCATGGCACTTTTTAGGAGCCTTAAAATTTTGCCGGTTAGACACCTTTATTACTACAAGGTGCTTACAATTTTCTTTATGAGAAGTGGTTATTTTCAGAGCCCGATCTCTGATGCTCGCAGTCTACGCAGCAACATCCGATCCCTGCTAAACATACCTTCATTCCGAACCACTCATTTTAGAGACTTCTACTCCTTCGTAAGCTTTAAATTATTTAATCGTCTTCCTGTTTCGATTCGCGTACTTACAACACGTTCATCTTTCTTAAACAAAATCAAAAGTTGGCTTCTAAGTTTTGATCACAATCAAATTGAAGTTTTGCTGTCCTACGTAATTTAATTTTACTTAATGCTATTTCTAGACTCTATTTAATTATTGTTCAAACGTTAAAATATCACTTCCATCTTAATTCTTAAATATATTATCTACATGAAATTCTGCTGATGTGGCATTTGAATTCTAAATACGAATGTCACTACATATTCTTAATTTAATACATTCCTTAATTGTTACCTAGTAGTTAGAATTAACCTGCACATGTATTATCCTAAATTAAAATAAAATAAAAAAAATTAAATAAATTGAGGAATTAGCAATATGCTTATATGCCTAATATGCCACTAGTCTGAAAGCTGGAATATTTTCCCAGAAGAATTCCCAGAGCCAAGAGGTATAAAAGCTTATCTAATGTTGCATTTCAGGTTGTTCTATGCGAGGCGATTTCTTAGATGCAGACAGATCTTTAGACTATTGTGGTTAAAGCAATGTTACAGTTGTCAAGTGAATATCACATCATATTCAATTTCTCATACAGAGAAATTTGAATTCTATTGAATTATACAATACCTACACTTGTGGTCACTAAAACAGGCACCGCGCCTTTATTAACTAAATCCCTTGGGATAATTCTAAAAAAAAAATTTCACTTTGGTGGTGTTTGGAACATTTATTTTTCATACCATCGAAGGTAATACCTATATTAATAAGCACATGTTTTCATTACTGTAGAGAGAGGTTTGCGACAGAGATTTTCTAGTCCTGCTGTTATTCATTGGTAATGTTCATATAACCTTATTAGGCAAAGTCACAAGACAATTTCCACAATAATCGATTTGAATTACTTGCTGTTGGTGAACCCATTAGATCTAATTTTTTGACAGAAGAACATTTTCTAAAACTTAAAAGTGATTGATGGGTTACTATGTTGAATGATTCTGAATTCTAATGTTCGCTACAAGAAAACTCACACACGAACTGTTGTCTCTACTTTTAAAATTCGTCCGTATCCAAAAAATCCATCAATTCTAACGCCATTACCGAATATTTTTTATTAAAAAATGGAAGGCATCCGTTAATTATGTTCACCCGTAGATAATTTTTTTCTATATATTTATTGCTACTATTTGTTATACGTTTTACTAATATCCTCTATAATTTTTTATTTTTATTTTACAGATTATTATGGAAAAAGCGAAAGCGTATATAAAAAACGAATTACGTGGGGGTTCCTTGATGCAATCGGAACCCCCGCCACTACCACCACAATCACAAACGTCAGCGCCAGCATCAGCTCTGCAATTAACATCATCTACAGGAGGCCAAACACAATCATCTTCATCTGGAGCAACACCAATTACACATCGCACCTCACCATTAGATAGTCAGCAACAGCAGCAGCAACATCATCAACTACTTCAGCATCATCATCACTTGCAGCAACAACAACAACATTACCAACAGCAGCTACATCAACACCATCAGCAGCAGCAACAACAACAGCAGCAACAACAACAGCAGCAACAGCAACAGCAGCAGCAGCAACAACAACAACAACATCAACAACAACAACAGCAGCAGCAGCAACAACAACACCATCTCCACCATTCTAAATCTAATAACAGCCACAACAATCATATTGCCTCTTCGCCGGAGGTGATTCCTCTCTGCTATGTTTGTGGTGGACGCGGTGGCTATGAGCCTTTGCGAGCTCGACCAAATCTCGAACGTCCAACGGAACCATATTTCCCATTTATAGAACGTCATGAACCTCCAAATGGGGTTCCCCAAATCCAGCCGACCCAACAATTCGTGATGACGTGTATGCTCTGCTATCGTTCCTTAACCGAACAGTGGGATGCATACGAGAGGGAGAGTAAGCCGATTCTACAGCGAATATACCACATGAAGCGAGTCGATGGAAAAAATTATATTGGGGCAGACATAGCCACCCAAGGGGAATATGCAGCTCAGATGTTAGGCCTAAGCGCTGAACACTTAACTGCATCTGGAGGTGACCGCAGTGCTAGCGACCGAGTTGGAGGTGATCGAGGTGGTAGCATTGGCGTGTATCCACCGTCTGCGTACTCCTATCCAAACTCTGTACAACGACCAGTATCACGTGAATATGGACTCGCTCAGCAGCATCCAATGGGTCTTCATCCTTCCCAACAACAACAGCATTCGGCAGCATCGTCATTGCGTAACGACTCACCGCATCGGCCGACCTCACGCAACGATTCACCTTCACAGCATCACCAACAGCAGAAATTAGATTATTACGCAAAAAGTGCAGTGAATTATCCTACGGGCCAAAGGCCATCAAGTCGTAACAACAACGACAAGTCGCACAGTCGACCTCATTCTCGAGAGAATCCCCATATTTCCCAATTGTCATCATTATCACCTCAGCAACAACAACAGCAGTTATCTCGTCCCACATCAGCCCCCTATGATGGCATCAACATAAAACCGTCCTCCTTTGCTCATCACAAACTCAAGTTGGGGCAGATATCTTACATGAATTCAATATCCGGGCCAAATTACCCATCACAGCAACAGCAGCATCAAGCTGCTGCAGCTGCAGCACAACAACAACAACTCCAGCAACAGCAACAACAGCTTCACCAGCATCAGCAGCATCAGTTACAAATGCAAATTCAGCAGCAGCATCAACTGCAGCAACAGTATCACCATCATCAACAACAACAACACCAGCAACAGCAACAGCAGCATCAACAGCACCAACAGCAGCAGCAGCAGCAGCAACAACAACAGCACCAGCAGCAGCAGCTTCAACAACACCAACAACATCAACAACAGCAACAACAACATCAGCAACACCAGCAACACTTACAACAGTCTTACCATCACATACCGCCACAAACGTCACCCCACGAATACGGCGTGAGTAAGTCTCAATTGTACGGTTCCAGCAGTGGCATCCATCCACCACCTCCAGCGGTTCCAGCAGCTACAGCACCAACTATCACCACCGAAGATGATGCAGTCTTAGACTTGCGGAATTCACATCATTCCTCACCGCTGGTACAACCACCATCATCATCTCGTACTCCAACGTCACAGCACGCGTCCGCGAATACTACCCCAAATCCGGTAGAGGTAGGCATTCTCGATTTATCGATGCCCGATAAAAATTCCACAACGGAAGTTTGCTATGTTTGCGGTGATGAACAGCGTCGAGGCAGCCTTATTGAACTGAGTACGGTCAAACCGAAAGAATCAAAAGATCGCGATCGTCCGTATTTTACGATCTTCAACGAAACACATCCGCGTCCGGCTAGATCGCGTCCCAAAGATCCACGAGGAATGATTCAAGCTTGTCGACTGTGTCATGATCACCTCATACAGCAGTGGAATAATCATCAGGTAAGCGATCATCAATATTATTTTTCCGTAAATTGTTATTCAATCAAAATAGGATCCGTTGGCATCTATGACATTCTTCCAACGTGATACAAGGTCAAATATTTCTTTTTCGTAGAAGTACTGACTCTTTGAGGCAATGAAATCTTCAAAGGCTTTTATGACCTCTGCTCGGTTCCGGAAAATGAATCCAGATTGCGGAAAAAATGTTAATCCGTTGGGGAAATATCAGGAGATTACGGTGGATGCGGAAGAATTTGAAATCCCAACTGCAACAGTTTTTGCATCGTTACTTGTGAGGTATGGGGTCTAGCATTGCCATGCAAAAGGATCGATCCGTGCCTATTGACGTGGAAATTCCCGAACGGAACTTTCCAAACCGACGTCGTATAGTGCGTTCGTTTACCGCTACATCTTCAAATGCATTATTAATGTTTTTCAATGCCAATGATGCATTAAGTCCCATTTTAAATTCGTAAAGGAAGAGGGTTCGAATTTGAACTGCCGACAGCATGGTAAATAATTCCTAGAAGAAAAAATAACGGTACTTGTAACGAACCCTAAAATTCTCACACGTCCAGCACACGTACCAAATTATTTTATAAAAAAAGAAAATTGAACGTCTCGCACCGATGTTCATTCGAGAACTTATTTCCGACTGAGCGAAAATCGTACATTTCAACAACGCAATATCTCCTGCAATAAAGGGTGTCCGGCTAATTTGAAATTAGAAAAAAAAAAATTTAGAAGTTCTGATGTTTTTATTTTAATAAAGAGTGTAGACATGGACGTTATGTATGGAACTCTCCTTTTAATTTCGTCTTCAACAATTCCACGTCGTCAAAAATGTCGTTGGTCACTCGAGCATTATATGTACATATTTGAGTGCTGCAAAGTCATGTTGCTGCTTGTCGTCCAATACCCGTAGAGTAGAACTGACGGGAACAGGTAAAGTAAAACAGGAGTATCCTGAGGATCATCTTGGTTTTTGACTCCTTTACCAAAGTAGAAACGGTTTTCTGACATCAATTTCGTGTTTCGTGCAGTTATTTTACAAGCTGTCGTTATCTGTTATGCTTTCCTACAGGATGCTTTAGAAACTGACGAACCCTCATCTAGTTAAAATCCCTGACCATCAATTTGGTCCACTTTCCGAGCAATCTTTTATGGTAGCTGATGTAATTGCCGCATGTGTTTCAGTTGAGCACCCTTGTTCTATCCAGTCTGCATGCTCGTATATCCTAATCACAGTGTATCAATCATGTACTGTAAGCACTTTCTGGTGTTTGGGTATTTTTTTTTTGTAATTTAAATATTCTAAAGCATACCGTAGTTATTTATTTGCCTTTCAGGTTTTGATTTCAATTTAGGCAGTCCATTGTCTCTGAGTTGTGTGTCTTCCGTGACAGCTTGGTATTGATGTATGTGGTAGAGTTGTTAGCTCAACTTATACCCTCCAATTCTGGGAGACCGCCTTTTCTTGCTACTACGACATAGAGATCAGGTGTCAATAATCTCATTCGGAAATGTGAGCGTTGCTGACAAAAATGATTAATTCTCCATCAACTTTGTTTCGATTTTTGTTTTGAATACCACTTTGATCAAAAAGTTTTATTTATTCAGAAAATTAAAAATACAAGTTTATTCATTTAAATCTATGTATATTGTCCCCTTCAAAATAATTCTCATCGACTGCAACACACTTATGCCAGCGCTTGATTCAATCCTCGAAACATTTTTTATATTCGGTTTTCGGTATATCCATCAGTGCTTCCAGCGACTTTTCCATTACTTGCTCTCGGCTGCTGAAAGGCGTTCCCCGTAGTGGTTTTGTCACTCGATTGAGCAGAAAGAAGTCACAGGGAGCCAAATCAGGTGAATTTGGTGACCGTTGGATGGTATTTGTTGCATTTTTCGTCAAAAAATTACGAATAATGATGGCATTGTGCTACGGTGCATTATCATGGTGCAAAATCTACATATAATACTTCACGGAAATCCTTCTGTCAAAACTCCACTTTCTGAGCAAGTTTGGCTAGACTTCTTAATCCATCTACTAGCTGGTCAGGCCAATAAGAAGCGTTTCATACATTTTCGGCAACCATCCAGCAGGCACCACACAGAAGTGATGATGCGCTTTAACCTACCGGTCGAAAACCAATTTGTATTTAATCAAGTCTTTACATGATACATTAGAAGAAATAACAAAGTAATTATTTACATTGTAATATTTGTAATTTGTTTTTATTCTATTTGCTTTATTACCTGACCCGAATACTGTCGATCTTCGCAAATAATGCTAACGGCTGAACTAATGACATTTGTAATATGCTTAATTTTTCCCTATCTCGATTTTCCGAAAAGACCTGATTACAAGCCGAAACTAAAATAATCGATATGAAATCAATAACTAATTGATTTACAATTCGAACTTTGAAAAGGATTACTTCAGCGTACCAGAGCTGATTTTTATTCTTACACAAAATGAAGTAGAACTTTCTATCTTTTTTAAAAGGAACAAAGCTTTTTCCGTTATTGCGTTATCTTCCCCAACTGTACGCTGCAGACCCAACAATTTCTACACACCTAAAATATGTTAATTAGAGGATGTCAATTGGAAGTCTTTCCCGTCAAGTTTTCGGTGGCAAATTTAAAATAACAACAATAGTCGCCACATGGCTGGCCCTCAATACATATACTCGTATCTCATGATACGAGCCAGCATAATCCAATGCCATTCCCAGTGGCCCTCACCCGGTTGTCTCGTCAGTTCTAAATGTAAATTATTAAAGCTTTTGCTTTAGTTGTCGTGACATTTATAACTACTATTGCGCTATTTTTTGAACATGCGGCAATTTTCGGCAAAAATTCGTTACATTTTCACCATTTTTATTTTATTTACATTTTCACAGTGTAGCAATTTCCTTGACGACTGCCAGAGGCAGAGGATGTGGCAAAAGTAGCCCCATCTTGACGGGGAGGCAAATGCTCGTGTGACGAAAAGCAGTCCCCCTTCGCATTCGAATGCGGATTTTTTTCGTTCGCCGTTTTCTGTTCTCTGGTGAAAGATGAATAAACAGTTCAAGGTTTATTGTTTCAGATTTTAAGTTGAATTTTTATTTTGGTTCCTTTCAAGTTGACTGACGCGAGATTTTTGTTTGGTTTAATTTATGGGGCTTGGTGGATGTATGAGACGTAACATATATGGGTATTGCCTGGCATGTTTTGGGCTTTGTTGTTGTTTTGATTTTTTTTAGATTATTTTTTTGGAGAGTTGTTATTTTGGTTATTTTTATATTTTAACAATTTGCGCGAGTCGAAGAAAGAGGTTTTTGAACTTTTTTTTGACGCTATCGTCGCTATGGGTGATGAGCATTTTTTGGGCGTCAGCCAAATGTAATAACCGGGGAATTATGTTAGAAATATTTTCTGCAGTTGATTTATTTGCCTTCGGAATGTTTATGATTTTTTCGGTTGAAGCTTAAGAAATATTTTATTGCCACAAGCAGTGGGAAAGCCAGAGGCTAACTGACAGCGTTTTGTTCTCAGAGGGTAATAGATAATTTTAATTTTGAGGAATTCTTTTATGATAACTATTAATAGATGGGCGTGTAAGATGGGTAAATGAACATATTACTTTGATATTTTCACCAAGGGAATGATTCATTTGAGATGTTTTTAACACGTTCTTAAGTGGGTTGTCACATTAAATATTTATTTTATTAATTCAAAAATATTGAAAATATTCGTATTTACGGCTTTGAGAACATTTGGTAATATAAATATACATATAATCAGAGGTTGCGAGTGTCATTTTCACGTCTTGACGGGGTGCTGAATTTATATTTTTTTTTATAATTAGTACGCTGAATCCTTTGAAAATCTATTTGTATATACGAGTACCAGCGAAATCTATTTTTAAATTTTTACCTGTTGATACAAAAGGGGAAGTCGTTTATGAAAAAAGCAGCACTCTGAAGTCGCCGCTTTCAATAACAAGTGAAAGCCAAAAACACGACCGGCCTTAGAAGTCTTGTGTTAGGCCGACTTTCGTTAAACTGTTTTTCCCTTTCCTTTTGTTTAAAATTTCAGAATGAAACTTAAAATGTATTGTATCTCCTAGATTAATTTTATATTTTGTTACTGGTGGCTCTTACGTCGTAAGCCTTATCCCGTATTCATAATTGAAACTGATAAACCGGTAAGGATGCTTGATTCATCTAAACTGATGGATCCGTAGCCGTCTGCCCGAGTATCTCCTTGGCAGAATTGGGACGATTTTATAGATTTATAGAAAACTATTTGTTACGCTTTGCTATTCAAACCAAGTACTCTGGTATATATATATGTATATGTGGAGGACTGCCATCTCCACACCGACCTACTCAATTTGTATCGAGACTCAGATCTTTATTAAAGATTAAAAGGCCAATGCAGACTATCGGCGAACCTGTACTGAGTTTAAGTATAATAACAATTTGCAAAGCAGTTCCGGTTGTATGCGTGAAAGGAAGGAACAAGTCTTGTTAGACACATTTATGTATATACAAACCACAAAATACAATACTACCTAGTCAGTCACTCAAATAAGTTTGGCATTCAAAGCAAGAACGCACATTTTAGCCATCTACCCCTACTATATAGACAGGATCTTCGAAGAATTTGTAGCCTATGTAACCTTCAACGAAGGTCGTCGGAAAATCCGGCTGAAAGAAATATAAGCTGACGTTCTAGCTGAGGCTCGAAGAAGAAGCCGAAAGAAAAATAATTGGAGCTCTCAAATGTGAAAACATCAGCAAACTCTTGCTAATCAAATTTTGAATCGAATCCTACCTGGAGCTTACCTTTCAAATACTGTATTAACGTTATAGAATATCGTTTTAGTTTTTCAGAATAATTTTAACTTTGTTTGTTCTTTACTTTGTACAATATATATAACGTTTGTATATCTAATTTTTGGTGCACGGCGGCGAATTAGTCAAACCAAAAAACAGGGCAAATTTTTCTTATCCTGCTAAACTTGCTAATGGTGTAGGGTATATCAGTTTATCTGGTCAGTAGAACGAACATCAGGAATCATCCACACTGGTGGAACTCAAAATTTGGGAAGATTTTCCATAGCTCAAGAACGGCGTGGAACCCTCTTACGGAAGAGGCTGAGGAGAGATATGTACAAGCCTCGTCAACAAGAGTTATTGTCTGTCAAAATGACCGGTCGCGTATATATAAAATTCTGGCAAAGACACCATCACCTTAATCGATTATCAGGAGAGCCGATGGCCCATGGCATTAGAGCCAATGCTCCATCTCATTCCCCATGCAGAGTTTCTGCAGCTAACGGTTCTGTTAGCCTACGGGAGGCTCGGCTAGCAGGTGGTCCAAAGACAAGTTTTTTTTTTGAATCATATGTTATTTTTAGACTATCCTGCTCGAAATCTTGACTGCCAGTCAGTATCATACCTCCGCAGAACGAACTGAATTGCTTTATGCTTGAACGACGTTGTGATAGTTATTTCAAAAGTGAGTGCTGTGTAGTCCGCGCCCGCTGTACGCAAGTTTGGGCAAAAATTTCGTGAAACTGGCGGACAACACTCATGGTCGCTGTCATCGTACGGTACGCACCGACAAGGATGTGGTTCTTTGACCAGGAACATTGACTCAGCGCCGATCTCAGCAATCCAGCATTTCACGCACCAGCCTAATAAGAATTTTGCATAAAGATCTCGGATAATTCCCTTACAAAGTCCAATTGATAAGCAATTGAAGGCAAACGACCATCCGCTTTATTAATGCGTTTCAATTTGGGTCGTACAGCAGCTGGAATTGGACGTCGAA
Organism: Volucella zonaria; assembly: GCA_963966105.1. Lineage (NCBI taxonomy): Eukaryota > Metazoa > Arthropoda > Insecta > Diptera > Syrphidae > Volucella > Volucella zonaria. The sequence goes on along the minus strand of CAWYQB010000001.1, from coordinate 5,074,597 downwards.
TTTGACCGAAAATTTGTTTTTCTGACGAGGCTCATTTTCATTTCGACCTTGGACGATCTTTGATTTCAGCCGATGGTGCGCCATGCCACACAGTCGAGACAGCTGCGTGATTGAAATCGTATTCTGTAACTAATGGGAATGTTAGCTCTTTCTAATAAACCCGTAAAATACCGAAAATATTTGATTCTTGTTAATTTCATTTTATTTTTACTGCCTTTTTACATTGATGTTCATGAAATGAGCTAAGTCCAATGCGAGACAAAGCCGAAGTAACTGCCGTTATTCAGGTTGCAACAACTATTATCGATAATATAGTCGGAAGATCAAGCCTCAGAGTCCCACGATAATCAGATCAAGAATTGTATTATATAAGTGAGATATCAGACGGGATGGCATTCTCTAGTTAGATTTAACCGCTGGGCTGCGTATGTCTTCACTGGTATAATCGCAAATGACTGCGGCATATGCATCCATGCTGAGCGCTTAGTTGTGAATCACAACAACTTATGCAGAAGCTGCAGTAACGAGGATGATATTTAAACTGTTCGTCACCTACTGTTTGGCAGTCCTGCTAACTCTGAAAGAAGAATGATAATTACATCTTCACAGAGTTGGGCAACTTACTTAATATTGAGCTAAAGAATGTCAGGAGATTTGTATGACCATATGTTGACTTCAATCTAGCGACTTCATAGGTCTCCGGTATTCTTCAATTGGGACACAAAAAGCACTTGGTGTTCTATCTACTATTAATTAGCCATATTGAGGATGTAAATACATTTTGCTCGATCTATGACAATTTTTTTTTTCTATGATATAAGGACGGTCTTAAAAATAAAAACAATAATCGTCCGATATAAGATAATAAGGAAAGTACTGCCGCCTGGACTCCCGGTAGATTCGAGCAAACCCGTTTTTGTTCGAATCTTTTGGTTTTCGGATAAGGAATGTTACTAATCACATGAGGGTGTTGATGTGATCGACGTAGAAGGATTCGGTTCATAAACTCACCTATTCGTTGTTCAGCATTGAATCAAGATGCTCTCCAATTCGATACAATTTATTCAAGCTATTAGTTTGGCTTTAAATGAAAGCACACATATTCCCCTCTAGCTGCCACCTTGCATCAGGTTTCCTTTCTCATTCCTCATTTCCAAGAAGAAAGACTTCCGCTTCCCATGTTCTCTTAATGATGACCGCCTTAGATAATTTTATTTAAAATCCCTGTTAACCGATGTGATTTTCGCGTTTTCGCGTTACATGACAGATAATTTTATTATTTATTAGCCTTTTAAACGATTTGCGACTCAGTTGTTTTGATAAAAAATTTCCCGCGATGGAATTCAAACGTGATAGTGTGATTGCTTTATATTTGGCTGGAAAACCACAAGTAGCTGTCGTTAGAGCCCTCCAGCACCTCAACGTGAATAAATCATTTGTGTCTCGAACAATAGCACGTTACCGTGATACTGGCAGCGTTGCAAAACGCCATGGAGGTGGTCATAAAAACACAGCAACATCGGCAGAAATGGTTCGGAAAGTGAAGGCTCGAATTGAGCGAAATCTGCGTCGAAGTGAAAGAAAAATGGCTCGTGACTTCAACATATCGTTGGAACCGATGCAACACATACTGAAAAATGAGCTTGGGCTCAAGCCATTGAAGTTCCAAAAAGCACACGATCTTACACCGCAACAGAAAAGAGTCGAAAGGGCGAAGGAGTTGCTACGCTTGCACGAAAGTGGTGTGTTGCCGTATTTGGTTTTTTCCGATGAGTCGCCATTTGTTATCGAGCAATATGTCAACAAACAAAATGACCGAGTTTACTTGCCAAAGAGGTCCTTCGAAAATTTACACCTTCGGACGGCCACCAGAAAGCAGACAGCACCGATGGTGATGGTTTGAGCCGCCATAACCGCCGATGGTCGCTCTCCGCTTCATCTCCATCTCACAAAGCGCGCGTTAACCAACATTGGTTAAAAAACAATGTTCTACACTTCATTTCTTCGACACAATGGATTGCAAATTCTCCGGATGCAAATCCGTTGAATTTCTCGGTCTGGTGTTTTTTTAAGGCGAAGGTTGACACTAAAAAATACCAAAGTTTGGACCACCTCAAACAAGCACTTCGCCGGGAATGGGCCAAAATACCGCAGAGCCACTTGCGTTCAGCGTGCGATGCTTTCTTCGGTCGTCTCAAGGCCATTATTAGCGCCAAAGGTGGACATATTGAAAACTACTGATATAATTTGAAAATTGATGTATTTTCCAACATTTTTTGCTTTGGCACAATAAAATTTATCAAAAAATAAAAAAATTATAGCATTTTAAAAATTTAAAAAGTTATAGTTCGAGTAAGTCACCCTGTATATTGAGGCCCGATCAGAGGGTGTGAAATATTTCTTCCATCGCTTGAGGAAACCTAGACATTTCGCAGAATTTTTAACGACACCGAACATTCTAACGTAAGTTGTCACTGATACACATACCGAGAATGGAAAGTTTATCGGTTTCGACGATGCAAGTGCCATTCATGGATAATGGCTGGGTGTTCAAATTTCGCTTTAACGATATCAGACAGCATTGTGTTTTGGAAGCATTGAATTCTACTCTGTTAGTGTTTCCCCAATTTGTTATGCTGTTAATATCAGAATTTAATGAGCTTAACATATGCTGCCGTTTCCGTTCTACAGCCGAAGAGCAGGGACTTGAGCCCGGGAACGGATATGAAATATGAAAAGAGAGCACAGTCAACAGCAAAGGAATATATTGGATTAGAAGTAGCGGACAAGAGATCGTTGATGAAAATTAAAAAGAATGTCGGAGACAGAACGGAGCCTTGGGGCACACCAGCATTTATTTTGTGAATATCGAACTTGAAACCATCCAAGACAACTTGAATTCAACGTTCCGAAATGTAATTTCTAATCCATTGAAAAAGAGAGTCATCGATCCCACGCATTTTCGACAAAAGTGCTTACGCAGTGGTTTTGCCAGCGTGGAAGAACACCACTTCAGAAGAAGGGGAGATATAAAATCTGGACCAGCAGATTTATGTATGTTGAGATCTTTAAGTACTCTTGCGACTACACGAGTGCGAAAGTGGATTTGTCCCATTGAAGATTCGACGCACTCAGGTGGTGCGATTGATATTGATGATGGTCGATAATCACAGGTCATTAACAGAGTATCCGATCATACCATATACGAGATTGGAGTTTCTAAGAAAGATTTTTTTTATTAGTTGTTACCCTCACAAGGCTTCGCAGTTTCCGAATAACTCCCAGGGTACTATGACATGGCGACGAATGAGGACTTGCTAGCAAAGAAACAGTTATTCGTCTGTTTTTTGTGTTATGTTATTCATGGGCCATGTTATATTAAAAATATATTTTTGCTACGATTTGTTTTCGGTGTGATCTAAGCAGAATTCTTAAAACGATAATTTGGTTGATTATCATGATTAATGAGTGTTGGCAAGTTTCAATTTGGCTTAAATCAAGAACTCAAGTGTACATGACAGCGGCCGTTCTTTTTGATATCGGGGTATCGATGGGGGTTGTGCAATGGTGATTGAAAAATCGTATGAATCATGCGGTTTTTAAAGGAACCGTAATGTTATAAGTGTACATACTCGTAAGTTAATTTTCATATAATTTCAAATTTTCAAAACTGTCTTTTATCTGACTTGAACTTTGAGACTTTTCGAGTCGGCAAAGATGCACGAGTCACGTTTATTTCCCCGAAATTCTGCTTCCAATTTTCAGTTCAATTAATTCATATCAATAATGATACCAGAAACAGCCAATGGAGCAAAACCAGATATATTTCTATGTATAACTTTTATCATTATATACTCGTACGCATAAAATACTATTTAGTTAAGTCATCTGCTCCCAAATAATGATCAGATAAGTTTAAATGTTAATTTTGAGGCCATCAGCATATTTCATTTCTAAAGCCACCACTTACGATCAGTGATCAAAATTAATAGCATTTAAGTTATCTGATAATTTATTGGCCATTTCTACTTCTGAGAAATCACCCGTAACTACTTGCAATCACAAATTGCTAAACATTTCTTACAGTTTTCGTACAACTATTAATTTGGGACGACATGAGTGCTCTTTTTCAATTGGCTTTGCTCCAATTTTAATTTTTTTTTTTTTTTTAACAGACATTTCCTTAATCAAACCCAACCCCTCTTCTACCATGGCCATCCATGATTCTTAATGTTGTTTTATTGTTAAAAAGAAAAACTAAACCTCCTGCTGTTCGTGTCACGCCCACTTGCTCTTGCCAATTCTAATTTGAAAAAATGTAAACAAACAAAAATTGTTCGAAAAATTTTTCACTATCAGACAGACAGCCAAACCAAGGCAACCATCCCATGCCAACCACCCCACGCATACAATTAAATTAGAAAATTAAATTAAAATTCGTTGCAAAATAATAATTTTGAATTAGAATTCGCTAAATGAGATGCGACGATTGAGATGAATGTTCCGTGCTGTACGCGGCTTTTGAAATATTTTAGAAAAACAGCACAGATATAAAATAGGTTTATTAATATTTTATGAATTTGTGTGTTCTTTTTAATTTTTTTTAACCTTTTTAGTTTTGAAATTCTGTGAAACTTGTGATGGTTTTAATTATGGATGGATTGTAGCCACCCGTGCATATTGGTTTTAGTATTTATTCCAATGAGAGATAAAAATATTAATTAGTTATATTTGGATGCACACTCATGGTACATTGAAAATCTGGCATTAGAAATTTTAAATGCAGTTTTAACTATCTAAAGTACTAAAGTATTCTGTAGGTGGTATTTAAAAAAGAGAGTTGAGATGCGGCAGACATATGTACTTATTTATGTTTAATTATCTGTTAAACAGTGTTTGTCTAAATGTGATGAGGACTAGTAGCATAAAGAATTTCCATCCATCATTGTGCTCCTTGCAGTCTAAAGTGTTAGGAAGAAATTATGGAGATTTTTTTATATTACTTATTGGAGTTAAAGTGAAAAATCTCTGGTTACATTTTGTCCAATCTGGCAACGCTTATCCGTACGTACGAGTAGATCAATAGAGGAAGTTGAGGAAGACTTCTGAAAATAGCTATACATTTTGCAATGCGAAATTTTTACAAAGGCTCCTAAAAAACCTCGTTGGTGAGGCCAAGACTCTGCTGTTTTTTTTTTCTTCGAATCGTGGCTAGAACTTGGGCTTCTATGGTTTTAGGTTCAAATTTTTAGACGTTCTTTGGTAAACATGACAAAATAGTCGCAGCCTGAAGTTTGTCCATTATTGGTTTCTTAATGAAGGAATTTCACGGATGTGCGTACTTCTTAGATCACGTTTTGCCACACCGACTAGCATTCGCAACATTTTGATTTTAGTGAATTAAATTTTTGTTTTGTACTCTAAAACTGCAATGCGAATGTTCAGACCAACGAGTGTCCTGTCCATATAAGAAATCTTTAATTTTGTCCGGCCTTTTTCAATCACACAATGATGTAGAGTCTTCGCCACATTTAGAAAACGCCACGCTAATTCTATGTACGATATCGTTATCACAATTTCCCAGATGGCTTACGACTAACCATATGTTGTTAAATATTTTGCAGATTGTGTATAAAGTCATTTTAAATAGATATCCGGAGTATGTTAGCCGTCAGAGTCTACCCATTCAGATATCATCGATACACTTCACAAAATGATATAAGAAGGTCCAAGATTAAAATACTTGTAAGTGTAAGATCTCAATTGAGCATATATTGTACGGTTTTTTAACCAGCGAGCTAGGGATGACTAAAGTGTCGGCAAGATGGATCCCGCATTTTGATCAAAGCACCAGTGCATTCTTCAATTTTGCAACAGTTTAGCTCCATGAACTTTCCACCGATTCAAAGTATTGAATCTGGTTCAACCAGGAGACTGATAAGAGTCTACATAAAAGGGTACGTCAGACTGGAAAAACTGAAAAAATGAGATGGTGCTTACGCCGAGTCAAAATCGAACCATAACCATCTGACAACCTGCTCCTATTACTTGAATTGCAAATGAGTTGAGTAATATATATGTTGAAGTACAACTCGCCATTGCTGGTATCTTTCATCAGGTTGCGGTTGCAGATGAGCCCATTAAACGCATTAATACGTCCTTTGATTACTTCAAGTCGTCTGGTACTATTAACATGTATGTACGAGTATTTAGCTTTACCACGGAAATATATAGACAAGTCGTTGCCAACACTGAAGATAATCTTCATTTCTGGCTTTGTCTTGTATACCAAGTCGCTGATGAATAGTTATAGAAGCTTTTTACCGCCAAGAGTTTGACTTTTAAACTTTCTACACCAGAACTCTTGTAAAAATATAAAGTCGGCTGCTGCCGAATACCAAAAAACGGAATACAATCGATGTATGGCTCCAAAAAAATGAAGGTCATAGGGCTGAGGTTTTCGTAAAGGCGAGAGTGATAAAACTACACCTAGCACCTAAAAACGAAAAATAATTTTTTTGATGTTCCGTTCGGGCTCAACAAAAAATCGTAGGAGTTGAAAAACACAGTGAGTAGAGAGACTAGCATTAGTATTGAACTAATTTCAAACTTATCTGAAAGACCAAGACATTTCTGAACACTGGAGAGGTACGGAATTCAATGGGTCTTGTCTTGCTTCCTTGTCACAATAGGATCTCGTAATATATTTAGAATCGTTAATGATATTGCTACAAAGTCCCTGAAACGATAAGATTGCTTACCGCTTACTGGTGTCTTAACACAGCAACACTTCATCTTATCAACTTTATATACTAGGCATAAGGGGAACTTCCTGCGACGCTGTCTGTTATGGCACAATGACACCGTCGAGCACTTTCTCTGTGAGTTTTAGGCTTACATTCGCATCAGGATAAGTAATATGTACTGGTACTTTAAGTACTTCATCATTGAAGCGAGCAGACCTAAACAGTTAAAAACTAAATTAAATACGCATACCATATACTCGTAAGAAATTAGAAGAGTTGTTTGCTGAGTACTATTCCAACAGAAAAAAAGGAAGATAAGGGAGACTGCTGCACTTATTTACAATACATATACGAGTATTAGTTAGTAAATAAAGAATGATTACATCTTACCCCAGGATATAAAACGAGAGGGTTGCTTACATTTCCTTCAAACATGTAGTAGATTTATGATGTAATAGGTAGAGATACATTTAAAATAGAAATTTTGTAGTAGACCGCGAATCACATGGAATGATCGTATCGTGGCAATGGTGTTGAATAAACTGTCACAAAGAGAGAGATTGGTGATAGAAATGGAGATGGGTACCCCAAGTTTGCCCCGATGTCTAACAGTAAATCATGAAAAAAAGAAAGTTCCAATGACGTTAATACACATATTTTGTTAAGACACAATAGCCATTGCTCACTCTTGAATTTAGCGTTTTTTTTTCTGCTCTACCACCCCTGGTTATTCAGCTTTCTAGCAAACGCAAATATTAAATCGTCTGACGTAAAACAACCACAAGCATACGTCTGTTTTTGAAGCCATCCATGTACAGTATCTAAGTATATAATATCATTAATTCTCCAAATCAATTCTATCGCCATAAACATCAACCTTCGATGTATTCCATTCTCTTTCGCCGTCACTTGTACTTTCTATTTATGCAGCTTTTATACAAAAAAAAAATTAACTAACGTCTTTTGTTTAAAGAGAATTCTTTAATAAGCCCCCACTGTACTAGTACGGTATGCTCGCCCTCTATGAGGTCACATACACACATGGTTTGCACAAACTCGGCGAATTATAATTTATTTATTTATCATTCGCCGTTGTCTGGCGGATCTATAAAACAACAAGGAGAATGAGTTAGATGGGGAGGGCGAAAAGCAATAAAATGAGAAATAAAAATAGCAATAGAGAATAAAGTGGGGTCGGAAAGTGGGCACACGAATGAAACTAAACGAAACGATTGCGCGTTGTTTATGCATCTTGCACAGGGTGTCCTGTCCGTCTCTATTTATAACCATTTACTTCTGTCTCGGCGTTTTTATGTCTTTTTTTGTGTGTCTCCTCGTTTTTCAATTTTATTAAGCTCGCACATTTCATCTTTATTTATGTTCGTCTACAGACATTTGTTTGTTATTTTGCTATTGTTTTTTTTTTTATAAGCAAATAGAAGCATACATTTTTGTAATTCTGCTATTATAGGCAGGTCAGCATATTTTTTTCTAAAGCATGGACTGACATAATATCGTCGCCTAGACGGAATTTTTTTTTTAAAGGGTAGCGGTATTTTGTAAAGTGTTTCGCTATTTTACGCAACACAAAGTGTAACAGTGTTGCATAGTCGCAGCGAGCTCAGTAGAGTGTGCCACTTTATTTTGAAGAGGTCGAGGGTAAGTCGCAGGAACTGCTGTAGATTGCTGGGAATAAAAGTGGGTTGTAGCCTTCTTATATTTATTTGTTGCACCCCACCAGCAGTGGTAGTAGAGGTGCTGTTCCTGCTTCTGATGGATGTGCATGTGCATGGTCGATTTCTACAAGTGTCAGGAATGTACCAGCGCATAAGGATTTTGTATAAATGGAGCATTCGATGCGTTTCCGGAATGTAATATGCTGACTTGGTATCACCCAAACGTAAGAATTTCTTAAACGGGTAAAAAGAGTTTAATTACTTGTGGAGAGGGGACAATATTGTGTTAGGAAGCACTTGTGCAAATGGTTTTGGGGGGCGGAGAGAATGGTTGAATTGGAACTTAATTGAGCCAAAGACCGTTTCATTTGGAATGGGAATACATTTTAAATTCCATGTCATGCTGCCCAACGATTTAAATTACGTGTAGATTCCTTTCTATGTCTTCCACCTGCTCGTGCAAATCCTAATATCTGTTAGTCTTTTCAGAGATTGAAATGATCCAGAGTAACCTTGAAGCCTATTCGTATTGTATTAATTTTTTTCAAACCGACTTACTTTTTGTTGGTACTTTTTTCTCTCTGTATGTATAATTACTTACCTTTACTTAGATCGTCTGACCCCAAGTCATCCTATAAGATCTAGATATTCCCCCCCCCCTCCCCTCCCTCTCACAATCTGTGGATGACATTTTCAAAATCGATAAACAACAAGTGTAGCGTATATCTATACTCAACGAATTGTTCAACGATGATGCAGGGGAATTCAGCTCGAAAGGCTACCGGTTCGATGTCGAGCGTTGAATTAAGATGATCTTTCAATTGACCCAGAATTATTCCAGCTATTAGTTTAGCCAAAAAATCTGGAGAAGAACTCATATATGTACCCCTCCAATGGCCACATTCCGTTAGGTTTCCGTTCTTGGGCAGCGGAACAATCATCCCCTTTTCCAATCTCGGTTTTCCATTTTGTCAGTAGCACTTATTGGTAACATTCCTTCGGCTTAATTGGAAGGATATGTGAATACGGATATTTCTCTTATTACTGGAGTGTTACCTGAGCTTGGGTAGAAATCGCTGTTTGTTAAGTGATTAAGCAGTGATACAAAATTTTCCCGCCATATCGTAAGATTTTCTTAACAGCAATCAGCATATTTCTGTCTAATAATTTTACTAGATGTAGTTTGGAACCAATTATTATATAACTGCATGAGCCAGGTGTCTGCTGGCAACCATTAGCTTTGGTCTTTTCACCTTCTACCGACAATGGCATCTACCCCAGATGTAGAAATACTTTTCACAACTTATTTCCTGTGGTCGGTGCTCTCAAAAGCTTAGTTGTTGTTTATTTCTGCATTTGTGGCAAGTTAGTCCCGCTTATCTGTTGGTACACTTAGGGATTCTACAGCCTGTCGTCATTAAAGCTAGGCATACTTAGCAAGTTGGATCGCTTGCTGTTAACAGATGCCGTTCGAAGAGGTACGATTATCTTGTGACAAACTTTGCGGTCAATTTTGAGCCTCCAATATCTAGGCGGTTGGCATTGCAGAAGTCAATAAACCATTCGCGTTTGTCATATCTTGTGTCCCCGAGGCAATGTGGTCCCACCTTGCTCGTGGTTTTGGACGTGGTGTTGTTTAAATCTGCCTCCACGGTTATTATACCACTTTGATCAAAAAGATACCGGCGGCGCCACCGTGTGGCGCTCCCATTATTCCGATTTGAGTTCTGTTTTTTTTTTTTGTTAATTTGGTAAATCTGCTGTTGACATTCCCTCCAAATCTTAGCGTCATAGCTTGACATTTGCAAAAGTTACGTAGCCAAGAGTACATCTATCTCTATGTGTGTTGGCGATTTTTTACAATTTTAGAAATGGATTTAAATTTGCAACAACGAACTTGTATTAAACTTTGCATAAAAAACGGATTTAATGGTGCGCGAACGTTGGAAATGTTTTAAAAGTGTTTCGGCAACGATTCTGTAAAGAAAACGGTCGTTTACCAGTGGCCCGAGCGGTTCAAAAGTGGTCATGAGTCAATCGAAGATGATGAACGCAGTGTCAGACCCACGAAAACATTGATGACGTACGAGTAAAAGAAATGTTGGTCAATAACCGCAAATTAACCACCAGAGAGATAGCGGAGGACTTGAACATTGCCTATGGATCCGTCCAAGACATTTTGGTTGATGATTTGGGTTTCCGTCGTGTAGCAGCAAAGTTGGTGAGTAAAGACCTCAATTTCATCCAAAAAAGAAATGATTTGCGAGGCTGAATCCGATCCCACATTCATCAAAAGGATCATTACTGGAGACGAGACGTGGGTTTATGAGTACGACACGCAATCCAAACATCAGGCAAGTGAATGGCGTTCACCAAATGAGCCGAGTCCAACAAAACCACGTAGTTTTCAGTCAAAAAAGAGGGCAATGCTCACGGTTTTCATGGATTACAACGGTGTAGTGCATCATGAATTTTTGCCAGAAGGCCGGACAGTGAACAAAGAGTATTACTTGGGTGTTATGAGACGTTTGCGTGAAGCAATTCGCCGAAAGAGACCAGAATTGTGGGCAGAGAACTCGTGGATTTTGCACCATGATAACGCACCGTTGCACAGTGCCATCATTATTTGTAATTTTTTGACGAAAAATGCAACAAATACTATTGAACAGCCACCAAATTCACCTGATTTGGCTCCCTGTGACTTCTTTCCGTTCAATCGAGTTAAAAAACCACTACGGGGAACGCGGTTTCAGCAGCCGATAGGAAGTAATAGAAAAATCGCTGGAAGCACTGATGGACATACCGAAAACCGAATATAAAAAATATTTCGAGGATTGGATCAAGCGCTGGCATAAGTGTGTTGCAGTCCATGGAGATTACTTTGAAGTGGACAATATAGATTTAGATGAATAAACTTGTATTTTTAATTTTCTGAATAAATTCGGGGAACTGATCAAGGTGGTATATCCGTTAGGTATTGAGTTGATGCTTGCGCTCAGTATGGCATAGAAATCTTTCTTATCGTTCTTATACGCGTAGATTGAAGAAGATAACCTTACTGGCCCTTGAAACTCGGAATCTATATACCCTGACCATAAGTCGAATAAGGCATAAGGCTATCTCTAGCTTTAGGAATAAGTAAGCTCCCTACCATAAATTCGCGATAACGTTTCCTAGTTTTTCAGAGTTGGATTTCGTCTAATTTCGCTTATTATATCACAGTTTGTACCACATAATTTCTCGGTCTAGGTTTAGGAATCAATATTTTTGGTGACCTCTTTTCTGTTGTCAAAGAGAGTCCGATAGCTAGTGGCTGTCTACAAATTATCCGTTCGTATCCGAAGGGCGTGTTATAGCTTCGGACCAATGAAATATTTTACGGTTGGGGGTCGCTAAGCCACAGACCAACCAATACTTGACCTGTTTTATAATTCGCCCTCTTCAAATTTTGCAATCCTTGAAGAATCTTACATTATGGCCACTTGGTGACGTTGAAGTAAGACTGACCAGTGGTGCTGTAGATGTTCGTCTTCAAAGTCATCACCTCGTTTTTCTAGCGAAATGGCCAATAATGCTTCTACAAAACCCATTACTAGTCGTTTACCATCCCACCGCATTTCTGATAGTATATGAATCTACTAAATGTGTCAGGATCTCTGTGTTGTCGTTGACAACAATGACACCACTGCAGCATCGTATATACTTTTGTGCCTGTACTTTTCCAAGAATGACATTGATCGCTTTCGAATCTGTCGAAAGACTCTTTGAAATACATTTTACTACCGATATTGTTTAATTAACATCTTTCTAAATGCCACATATATGAGTACTTATTACGTAGATATGAATTTTATGAATTTGTTTGGCCAATATATGGTTCATTTCGAGACATTGGTTTTTGATCTGTAAACTTTGTTCTCGGGTGTATTCTTGATGATAATAAATCTGTTTATTTTTTTAAACAATTAATGTGACACGTGTTATTCTATCTGCGTAATGCGATGTATTCTAACAGAATCCGTTAAATCTGAAATTGATATTTTTTTTCATAAGAAAAAAATCTATGAACTCGTATTGTGATGTCTTCACTTTGACGGTGTCACACGACTACAATCATATCATATAAACTTACTTCGCGTGCAATAAGCTCATAAATCACGGATTCCTAAGAATTCTTTAGACAAATCTAACAGACTTTTACGGAGTGTAACCATCGAATAACAAACAGCCCCTTCCTCCTTCCAACTACAACTTTTTATCATGCAATTTTGTCGTTGTTGATATTGTTTGTTTTATTTGTAAGACGTGTGGAATTTTTATGAGTCTCTGCTTTACATCATACCACACCGCTCTTATCAAATCGATAATGTTTTATTGCAGCAACTCGAGTGATTTTTTTTTTTTATTTTCCACTTGTACATGCACTTCCACTAAAGGGAGAAACAAACATTGCCAGGGATTAAGCAAAAGGTTATCGCACGATTTATTGAACTTTTCTGCGGAAAAATATTAAACAAAACATGAAACATTCAATTCCGAGTGGATAGTGATTTTCCGTTGGTTATGTCCTGAACGTCTGAGACCTCTTCTGAAGTCGCCCAACCATTGTATACGAGTACATATACACACCATATATGTCTCTTTACAACCCCTTGAGAGTAAAGTCTATGTAATACGACTAATAAAAATCTAATTACCTTCACAATAAAAATAAAAAAAGAATTATGAAACACTCACTCTTTGTCAACAGACAGATAGTTGATTTAATAATGGGAATGTCATTATGGAGTCGTCATATAGTCATATAGGGCTCCCCCGTTCCATGAGCATTTAGAGAACGCTTCCCACAATGCATGGGATAGAGGATTGTACTCTCCGTACTTATTCTCGTTTTCCCCCCATCGTGACAAGTTTCTGTAACGCTGATGTTTTTATAGCTCTACTCTATAAATAGGCGTGATAAAACGACAGAGATTAGAGGCATGCTGAGTAGATTTAAGTGTTTTAGGTCATTGCGACTTATTATGTCAAAATGCTGGCGGAAATTATTGCTGTGGTGTGAAAAGTATGAGGTATTTGTTTTGGTTATGACGGTAATGATGGTTATGATGCCAATAACAGTGTTGCGCTATAAACGATTAACTTTGAAAGAGTTTGAAAGGGCACTTTAGGAGAGATGACAGTCGACTGGAAATTCTATGGGGAATGTGAATGAAAAGATAACAGAAATTTGTTGGAATCAACCAGATAGATTTCCTTAAATTCCCAGTTTCTCGATCTTTAGTAGAGAAATGAATTATTAGTACAGTGAGTTGGAGATAACGTGAATTCAACCTTCCACCTGTGATCGGAAGGAATTTTTTTTTCTTTTAACGTACCTGCAATATTACATTGGGAGATTAACTTTTCAATGACCTTCATAAAATACCCCTCCCTCTTTGTCTAAAAATGTGGATTTATCACCAAATTCAGAAGTATCAAAAATTAAATTAGGGAAAAGCTAATAGCCACATTCGTTAACAACAGCCTTTGAAACAAGCGCATTGCGGTGAGGAATCAACACATCTGTTGCCTATGTCCTCCGTCTTTAATTGATTCGCTAAAATTTTGTAGATCGGTTGGATAAAATCCTGTGTTTATGGTTTCACCTCTTATTGTGTACTTGAACGATTTGAGTCCTAAAGCACAGTGTCCGTCATCTTTCCGCTCACTGTATGGGCTCTTGCTAGTTCATAGCGATGTATAAAAATGCTCGTAAAATCTTCATAACAGAGTCAGAAAAACTGACTTCAACACTCGATTTTTTTCTTCAAAACTATCGTACCAGTCTAATGACCATATTTGGTTTCCTTTGACTTAGAATAACTAGGATATAATGCCATTACATGATTCAATAACCTACAGTGGTGACAAATTAAATATCACACTTTGAGAATAAGCTTTGATAACATATTAAACACTTGTTTCGCATATCAAATGGTATTTCTTTTTTATGTTGCATATTTTTTACCATCTCTGTAAACTAACGATTTAGTTTTTAATAGCAAATTTTTTTGTCTTACGAAGTTAAATATCATCTGGCAAAGGTACGTTAGTAAAGTGAAGACAAATTAAATAACACACTTCTTCGTTTGTCAGTTTTTTTTTTCTATTTTAAAGATTTTATATTATTTGGCGAAGGTAATTTATTATTCTATAAAGTTGGTTTACTCATTTCTTGTAAATTAAACACAATTTTTTAGTATGGGACGCGGAAAACATTCTACAGAAAACTTTAGGCAACGGGTTTTCGATTGTAAAAATGGAGGCCTTTCAATAACGGATATTTCTCAAAAGTTAGAATGCTCGAGAAGAAAGATTTATAACCCATTGCATCACTGCGAAGAAATAGGGTCTGTGCAAAACAAAATTCGAAAAAATCGGAAACGAAAGACTACAGAACGGACCGATGCTGCTTTTGTACGTCTGAGCAAGATGGATCCTTTTATGTCCGCACCCAAAATAAAACAAAAAATTGAAGAGCAACTAAATGTTAATATCTCTGTAAGTATAGCTAAAAATCGCCTTAGGGAAAAAAAATTGTTTGGACGCATTGCGCGAAGAAAACCCTTGGTTTCGGTTCGGAACCGAAAGCGGCGTTTGGAATTTGCAAGAGAGCACCTTCAGAAGGGCCCAACGTGGTGGAAAAATGTTCTTTGGTCGGACGAATCCAAGTTTAATCGCATCACACCCAAAAGACTGTTAAACATGGAGGAGGCAGCGTTGTTGTTTGAGGTTGTTTTTCTTAGTTCGGAGTAGGGTCTATTTATCGTGTGGTTTGGGACCAAACCAAATATAGGGAAATTTTAAATGATACCATGCTTCCGTATGCAGAGGAGGAATTGCCGCTAAAATGGAAATTTCAGCATGACAATGATCCGCCAAAGGATCAAAAAATTAATGTTTTAAGCTGGCCAGCACAATCCCCTAATATCAACCCGATTGAGAACTTGTGGAACGACGTCGACAAAGCAATTGATAGATCTGCAGCTTCAAACTTAAGTCAATTTTGGGCAGAAATTCAGGAAGCTTGGAACGCAATACCCCTAGAGCGCTGTCATCTATGGGTCGTCGATGCGCTGCGGTTTTTAAAAATAAGTGTTATCCCACAAAATATTAAAACAGTCTTTGGTATTAATTAAAATAAGTTGTTTATATTGTTCTTAAAATATTTTTTTAAAGGATTTTTAAAGCAATAATGAAGTGTGCTATTTGTTTTGCCTATGTATTTTTGGATATGAAAGTAGTTTCTCTTTTTTGTTTATCTTAAAAGGAAGTACTTGTTTTCACTTTTTTATTTTATTGTGTACTATTTATTTTGTTGCCACTGTACATCATTTGCTTTTTTGTCTCCTATTGAGGCCAATGAAAGGTCATAAAAATGCAAGTACAAGTTGTAGCATAGACTAGTTATTTTAAACCAGAAAGTATCCTCGAAATTATAGCCCATGGTGTATGCAAATATCAAGAGAAGGAGTTTTCTTCAACACATCTAGAGCTGGCGACAAAAAAAACTAGTGAAATCCCTTATGCAGTCGAAACGAAACATTCTTTTGAATCTAGTGTGTGCAATATTGGTGTACTTACGTGAGAGTCTGCTGTACCAGGTAGTCGGAAGTCTACGTCGACTGTCTTTACCGTTGGACCCCGAGACTTGTAGATGATCATGGCGATGCAGAGGGCGACGCGACGGTGAATTGGAGTCGCTTGACTCTAAATTAATGTGAAAAGCTAACTCTACTCTAGGATTTCTGAAAAGAAGTTCATCGGACTTCAAGGATCCCTATACTCTCAAGGCCATTTATGTAAGCATGGTTCGTCCATGTCTGGAATATTGGAGTGTTATTTGGAACCCGTTTTCATTGAAAAACATAAATATGTAGAATAGAAAAAGTTCAAAAAAACTTCTTGCGCTTTGTATTACGCCGTTTCTTTCTGAAGGACAATGTCCACTATACTTTAATCAAATTCATGAATTATCCCTTTATTCCACACAGCGTTTTATTTTAGTTTTGCAATTTTTTAACATTTGTACATCGGTTAGTCAAAAAGAAGAATTAATTTGATGTACTCGTAAAGTGCGATACTTAACCAAAATTTAAAGGTGTCACTCATTTCTGTACTTTACCCCAAAACGGTTAATATTGTTAGATTTATTTGCCTTACAAAAACTAATTACAACCCAGCGAAGATCATCAGTGAGCATTGAAAACGAAAACTTGTGTTGTTGATTTTTTTGATGTGTATGTTTTCGCTAACTCGGCGACTGCATCTCTCTGCTTCTGAACTATGTGTGTAGTTCATATAAATGTGGTAATAATTCAAATTTTTTAAATATTTTCAAATATTCTTATTTTAAAATATTTTTGTAATTATAATTCCGGCTCTATTCCACCGATCGTAATGAAACATATCGCAGTTTCAGTAATGGGCTATCGCTATGTACAAGCATTTTAAGGGTACAAAAACTCTTTGAGCCTGATTATAAAAAAAAAGTTCTGACAAACAGATAAACGGATAGAAATGTTTTGAAATGGGTGTTTAAGAGTACCGCTTATGATTCTTCTGTAGGACCTGCCCAGGTCACTTTCGGCCATTTGGCAAACGAATTAGAGCATTTTCTTTTTAATAGTCTGGGAGTTCAGATCGGCAGCTTCGAAAATCCAGATATGAAAAAATCCACCGTTCCGGGTACGTTCTTTTTTATTTAGACCAAACGGAAATGAGGCCTTAAATTCGTTAGCCTTTTCTTGCGTGCAACTAATTTTAAGATATGAAGAGTGATGTAGTTTCGGCCAGAGTATTTTGCTGAATTTTTTGCAGAGCTTTTCTGAGTTTTTTTTTTCGTAAAATTTGCCTTGAGAAGTGAAAATTTTTTATCATTATTCGGGCTTCGAGTACCTTAGGAAGTGACGATGATGTTATCGTCCCCTATAAATATTGCAGTCTTACACAAGTTCACAAGTTTATTCATCTAAATCTATATTGTCCCCTTCAAATAAACCCCATCGATTGCAACACACTTATGCCAGCGCTTGATCCAATCCTCGAAACATTTTTTATATTCGGTTTTCGGTATGTCCATCAGTGCTTCCTGCGATTTTTCCATTACTTCCTCTAGGCTGCTTAAACGCGTTCTTCGTAGTGGTTTTTTAACTCGATTGAACAGAAAGAAGTCACAGGGAGCCAAATCAGGTGAATTTGGTGGCTGTTCAATGGTATTTGTTGCATTTTTCGTCAAAAAATTACGAATAATGATGGCACCGTGCGACGGTGCGTTACCATGGTGCAAAATCAACGAGTTTTCTGCTCACATTTCTGGTCTCTCTCTCGGAGAATTGCTTCACGCAAGCGTCTCATAATGCCCAAATAATACTCTTTGTTTACTCTCTGGCTTTCTGGCAAAAATTCATGATGCACTACACCGTTGTAATCCATGAAAACCGTGAGCATTCTGTATTGCCTTCTTTTTTGACTGGAAAGGACGTGGTTTTTTTGGTCTCGGCTCATTTGGTGAACGCCATTCACTTGCCTGATGTCTGGATAGCATGTCGTACTCATAAACCCACATCTTGTCTCCAGTAATGATCCTTTTAATGAATGTGGGATCGGATGCAGCCTCGCAAATCTTTTTTGTATGAAATTGAGGTCTTTACTCACCAACTTTGCTGCTACACGACGGAAACCCAAATCATTAACCAAAAGTCTTGGACGGATCCATAGGCAATGTTCAAGTCTTCCGCTATCTCTCTGATGGTTGATTTGCGGTTATTGACCAACATTTCTTTTACGAGTACTTCATCAATATTTTCGTCGGTTTTCGATGTCGTCACGAGCTCTTTTGAACCGCTCGTGCCACTGGTAAACGACCGTTTTCTTTAGAGAATAGTTACCGAAACACTTTTCCAACATTTCCAACGTTCGCGCACCATTAAATCCGTTTTTTACGCAAAGTTTAATACAAGTTCGTTGTTGCAAATTTAAATCCATTTCTAAAATTGTAAGAAATCGCCACCACACATAGAGATAGATGTACTCTTGGCTACGTAACTTTTGCAAATATCAAGCTATGACGCTAAGATTTAGAGGGGATGTCAACAACAGATTTACCAACTTAACAAAAAAACAGAACTCAAATCGGAACAATGGGAGCACCACATGGTGGTGTTGTGCGGGAACTTTTTGATCAAGGTGGTATTTAAAAAATGCTGATTTGAGGAGCCCAAAATAATTCAGATTAAGCGTTTTTTAGTTGCTCGAATCGAAGAAATGTGGCAACAAAGCATATTAGCAGTGCAGTTTTTCGTCTTTTTTTTTCTCAGTTATTTCAATGAACAGAAAAACTACAGTGCTAAACATTTTCCTGAAATAACACCCCTATCGCCGTCGTTTTAATTGCCCTTCCCATTCTAAGCACCAAACTATTCACACCTTGTCTATATCAACTATTACATTAGTTCTCGAGATTTTCCCACAGCCAAATGATAAACAGATTTCATCAATTTACAAAAAGAATTTATATCTTCCAATTCAATTGCTGTAAATATCATTAAATTACACTACGCTTTTCCCCAGAGGTGATGCGCCAACATGGGGGACTTAGTATCTACCACCAAGCACATCTGTATACTCGCACCATTATTTCGTCGTGCCTTCAATGTTTTAATGGTTTTCGCCTAAATGTCTGCCATTCTGTTGTTGGCTCGTGATATTTGTTAAATCTTTGAAAATGAAAATTTCGTAATTATAATACGAGAGAGAGATTTAAAAAAAAAATTCTTTGAATGCCTCAAGGTTTATGTATAGCCCTGGCGTGCCGAAAACAAGATATATGTATGTATATTGGGGTTTATTTATTTACGAGTTAATACTCGTATATGTAGGCGCCACGAGCCAGCATGGAATCCTCCCAAAATATGTATAGACGATTGTGTTTTGCTTTTTTCTGATGATAGATATATGTATTGTACATACTCGTACACAAGAACAGATTTAGAAAAATTACTTGTAAGGAGAGTTCAATTAAAAATTTTTTTTTTTTAAATATTTATTGCAAAATTAGTTCGCTGTTGTAGAGTGACGTGTACTCGGGACGAGGAATTTGTGATATTGTATCATAGATGAAATTATTTATGATGGGGAGGAATCGTGGGAACTGGATAACCATATGACTGTATGTAACTGTATGTAAATCTTGTTCGAATTATTATCCTGAGGTCAAATAATAAAACTAAATTAAACAGTAGTTCTCATTTTGCTGTTGACTATAATTATTTGATATTGAAGGGAAATGCTTCTGATTTTGTGTAAAAGCTGAAAGAAAAGGATCTGTTTGATAATGAAATTAATTTTTGATTGTATGTAGTCAGATACTTTCATTTCATCTCATCTTCTATGCCCTGTCAAGGGAGCAGAGGAGTAAAGAATGGCTCAGCAGAATCTTGTTCGAAGTTTTGCAACGCGTTACTCGTATAGTACTCTCCAGCATCCCAAGGGACCTGAACTCCTTAAAAACTATTGCCTTGAGCGACTAGTCCCTGTGCACCGTAAGCTGTGGCTGACCCACCTCAACCTAAACCGTATCAAAGCATCTATTGGTCCTCCTAAGAAAACATTCGTTCGAGATACGATTCATCCAGAGATAAATATCTGTTCACAAAGGTTTGGTTTACGTACTGAGAATATATTCTTATAGACCTTAGACATCAAATTCGGTACCACTATCGGCCGAGACCATTTTCCCCAATAAATTCAGTTATCAAATTTTTCGACCGTCTGCCCAGCAAGTTTAAAAAATTCAGATGTTTGTCTTGGCTGGATTTTTTTTTCTGGCCAACTCTGCTTTTCTCCATGTTCAGTTTGTGATTCATTTGGCGTAGATCGTATATGCTATACTCGTATAATCAGAGTTGTGAGGATGTTTTAGACATAGTGTCATTTGCTATTGAATTCACTAGCTTTTCCACGTTCGTCCTGCACGTACAAAAATCACTGATCACTACAAGAAATAGCAGTGACAAAAGTGTGCAGTGCTGTCATATTAATATTGTTTATAGCGCAACACCTAACACTATTATAAGTATTATTAACTATGGATACAACTTTTCCAAGAATTTAATCACATTCCATAATCTTTGGCACCTCGAGTATTATTCATTTACAGCGATTTTCTTAGCGCTGCACAGTGGGGCAGAATGCCTTAAAAGTTGGCATTAAATCAACCAGCAAAGTTAGGAACTTGAAATTTCGCTACTCTTGATGCTAATGTTAATTTATTGTCAAAGTTATTTTTGACCACTCCTACTATTTTGAAAATAATGTAACATATGAATAAGCTTAATTAAGTGAAATACATTTTGCTAAATAAAGAGCAAATAAGGTAGTATTGTTATTTTTTGTTATAAGCACAATTTTAATCGCAAATAGTACACATATACATACATGTAATTATCACTTTCAATGATGTCATAATTACTTTCATTTGGGGAAAGGTCAGATGGGGATCCGAGCAAATCTACGGCTTCTTTCAGCAATTGTTGCATTTTCTTTTTCAGAATCCTTTGCATACGTGTTAACACCGGATCTGATGACAACATCAAAAATTGAAATATGTCCGCATTCATGTTTTCGCGGCTAATTTTACGGGAGTGATACTCCCTATATCTTTTAAAGTCCTTATTGTGGGCCTCTTGCGCTTCTTCATTTAACTGACCAAGGGGTAGTAAAGCCGATGAAATTATCTCATTCCCATGGACCAAACATTTGTGGACGGTAGGTGGCATATAGTACCGCGAAATATTTAGCAGTTTCATTGGCAAATGCTTTAAATTTCGGGACATCAATTTCATGACCACATGAAACAACAATCATCATCATGTGTATTTTTTTAATCAAACCCAAATCAAGTTTGGTTATTTCTGCTGAAATTTCTGCATTTTCAAAGAACCTCCTTGCCGTGTGCCGTGTTTACAGTCATTGGATTTTCCAAAGCCCGGCTTGGGTTTGTCCACAATCAAGCCCAAACGGTTTCGAAATTGCTTTGGGCTTTTGTTTTGGGAACAATTTTTTTTACTTTCTTCTCCTCTAGGTTACCATTGTTTTATTTTTAATTTAAATGAAAGGTGAAGAAGGCATTCAAAAAAACCGATCCATCCGTGTAACACAGATAATCCAAATTGCAGATTTTCACTTTTAACTGGCATTTTTATCATTTCTCCAACCGAATTAAATTCTTTTAACTTGGCATCGCAAATATAGCACTTTTGGGTCGAAAAGTTTTCGGCAATAGCATTACACACCTAGGAGGTGTACTTAATTTGATCATCAACTCTTTGCTTTTCAGCAACTGCAGAGCATTCTCTAATAAATTAATTTTTAAGTGGTCTACAATATCGGGTTGAACTTGGACGGGGATGCAGCCAGATTATTTTCACGCCAGAAACTAAACGAAGGGGAACAAAACATGTAATAAAAAAATTAAAACGCCTGAGTCATTTGCACCCGAGTCATGAAAAGTTTGCTTATATAAACTGTTACCGGAGCTATCATCAAAGCCCCATTTAAAGTATAAGTATATACATATTTTGTAATTCTTCGGGGTTTAGCAAAGCAATAACCTCTTTTTGAACAGTAATCAAACGTTCAACTGTTAAAGTGAGTAAGCTTTGCAGATCAATGTTAACAGAAGTCTCTGAAATGCACATTTTTTCAGGTTCAGGGTAACATTTTTTTACACTGTTGAACAACTTTGTACGACGGAAATATTTTTAGAGCTTTTGATCTTATTATTTCATACTGGAATCGAGAGAGATTAGCCTCAATAATCAATGCCAATGCTTCTTCTCCAGTCATTGAAGTTGGTTCAGTGGACTCATTTAAGGCCTTCATACACTTTTCAGCATGACTTGGAACGGTGGTAATTTCCTGAATTAATTTTGCAGTACCCGATTGTCCAGATGCTCTGAAACTCATTTCAGAAGCATGCTACCACCTTGATCAAAAATTTTCCGGAATTTTTTCAGAAAATTAAAAATACAAGTATATTCATCTAACATAAATCTATATTGTCCCCTTCAAAGTAATCCCAATCGACTGCAACACACTTATGCCAGCGCTTGATTCAATCCTAAAAACATTTTTTATATTCGGTTTTCGGTATGTCCATCAGTGCTTCCTGCGATTTTTCCATTACTTCCTCTCGGCTGCTGAAACGCGTTCTTCGTAGTGGTTTTTTAACTCCATTGAACAAAAAGAAGTCACAGGGAGCCAAATCAGGTGAATTCGGTGGCTGTTGGATGGTATTTGTTGCATTTTTCGTCAAAAAATTACGAATAATGATGGCACTGTGCGGCGGTGCGTTACCATGGTGCAAAATCTACGAGTTTTCTGCCCACAATTCTGGTCTCTCTCTCGGAGAATTGCTTCACGCAAGCGTCTCATAATGCCCAAATAATACTCTTTGTTTACTCTCTGGCTTTCTGGCAAAAATTCATGATGCACTACACCGTTGTAAACCGTGAGCATTCTGTATTGCCTTCTTTTTTGACTGAAAATGACGTGGTTTTTTTTGGTCTCGGCTCATTTGGTGAACGCCATTCACTTGCCTGATGTCTGGATTGCGTGTCGTACTCATAAACCCACATCTCGTCTCTAGTAATGATCTTTTTGATGAATGTGGGATCGGATGCAGCCTCGCAAATCATCCCTTTTGCGGCGTCAACACGGTCTCTTTTTTGCATGAAATTGAGGTCTTTTGGCACCAACTTTGCTGCTACACGACGGAAACCCAAATCATTAACCAAAAGTCTTGGACGGATCCATAGGCAATGTTCAAGTCCTCCGCTATCTCTCTGGTGGTTAATTTGCGGTTATTGACCTACATTTCTTTTATTTCATCAATGTTTTCGTGGGTCGATGTCGATGGTATGCCACTGCGTTCATCATCTTTGATTGACTCACGATCACTTTTGAACCACTCGTGCCGCTGGTAAACGAAACACTTTTCCAACATTTCCAACGTCCACGCACCATTAAATCCGTTTTTTACGCAAAATTGAATACAAGTTCGTTGTTGCAAATTTAAATCCATTTCTAAAATTGTAAAAATCGCCAACACACACAGAGATAGATGTACTTTTGGCTACGTAACTTTTGCAAATGTCAAGCTATGCGCTAAGATTTAGAGGGAACGTCAACAACAGATTTACCAACTTATCAAAAAAACAGAACTCAGATCGGAACAATGGGAGCGCCACACGGTGGTAATTCTGCGAACTTTTTTATCAAGGTGGTGTATACAAACTCAGAGAGAAATGTCGATCTCCTCAACTGTTCCGTTTTTTGTTGTTTCGTTCTTTCTGATCCTTTTTCAAAAGGCATGTTTGGGCGACGTCGTTTTGAATTTATAGAGCATTTGTAGGTGAACAAAACAGGCGTTTTTAGCCAAGCGTAATTGTTTTTTTAAGAATCGTGATTCAATCTGACATGCTCTCTCCAAACGCGATTTAAATTTCGCTTTAAAATCTGAATTTTTTTTATTGAAATCATGTTCAAAAGGCGCACTGCAATTAGCTCGGTTTTTAACTGCTTGCCTTAAAACTCGATTTGGTTATCCAGTCATAGCAATCCGAATTCTTCATTATATATATTAAAGAGTTCTTGTCTTGTAATAGTCAAGGTTTTGGAAGTTGTTCGGCCTAAGAAGTTGTGATAATGTAAATTAAAAAAAAAATTTATTTTTTTCATGAGTGACGTCGCCAACAAAAAATTTAACTACACGGAGGGGAGCAGATTGCAGCAGGAAAATTGTACATGTTCTGAGAATAGACAAAACACATAACTAAACGACATTTAAAACTTTATGGCATCTCACGGCTAAACCAAATAAATAGTTTACGGAATTCAGTTGTATGTAAAAATAACACATTTTTCTTTACACTTTTTTCTATATTCAACTTACAACTAAGATAACAAAAAAAATTTTATATACGAGTATATAAATAAACATTAAACAACCAACCTGAGCTTCCTGATTATAGTACACGACAAAAAAAAATTATTGAGATTGAAGTAACGGATGAAAATTAATAGACAATTTAGTAACGCTAGGCAAGACACGAAAAACACGTCTGCACTCGAATCAAAAAATAAACAAATGCTCCACTTGTGACGACTTACTGGAGACCACGTGATCTTAATGAATTTTCTCTTTCTTATTTCTTATTCTCTATTATATTTCGAAGAGAAATTAAACGTAACTTCCAGAAAAAGATCAACTTTATAATTTGAATTTCTGCTGGATAAAGCGGTCTTCTGCCCTATTGTGCGCCGCTTGAAATTTTATCAACGTCTGCTTGTGTTACTTGGATTACCGATGCATATCCAGAACTTATTTCTGCGAGTGGCTCACTTGAGGCTATAGCATTGCCATTCACATGGTTTAAAACGTTGAGTTGATCCTTATTTTAATTTAAAATAATCATCTAAGCTTTTTACCAGAAATTATTTGAAGTTCACTGGAGATGTTATGCATGACCCTGCTTTCACTTCTGATTGCTGTTTCTTTTTCAACTCACATTTTTTCTTGGTTTACTAGGTTCTGCTGAGGGTGCTGCAATCATTGTTTTCGCTCATAGAGCAAGATCAAGCCTAAATTATTGCCGTACTGCGGTTCTTATTGTATTGGGTCTACAAGCAAGTTTCCAGCGTTTGTCAGAGATGGCGCCACCAGTGGATCCCGGGCAGAAATGTCAGACCCCATGTGTTTTATTTGTAGGTTTTGTATCTATCAACAACTTTGCAGCGTTATATTTGAGCAGGTCTATCGGTGTCGTACATTTTATCGAGCAAAATCATGGCAAGTTTCCAGCCAAACAAACGTCATTTGCGGGAAGCGCTGCTTTTATTCTTTAATATGAAGAAAAGTGCGGCTGAGGCCTATCGTTTGCTTTCGGAAATTTATGGGGCGGAATGTATTGGTGAATCGACGTGCCGCGAGTGGTTCAAGCGGTTCAAAAGTGGTGATTTTGGAGTCGAAGACAAATATCGCCCCGGAAAGCCGAAAAGTTTTGAAGACGAGGAATTGGACGCTTTACAGGATGAGGATCCGTATCAGATTCAAGAAGAACTTGCTGCATCATTAGACGTCACGCAACAAGCCGTTTCCCTGCGCCTAAAAGCACTGGGATTCATTCAAAAGGTTGGAAACTGGGTGCCGTACGAATTGAAGCCAAGAGACGTCGAACGGCGATTTTGCATGTCCGAAATGTTACTGCAGCGGTATAAAAACAAATCATTTTTGCATCGTATTGTCACTGGTGATGAGAAATGAATTTATTATGATAATACTAAACGCAGAAAATCGTATACAAAGCCCGGCGAGCCCGCCCAATCGACGCCGAAACGAAAGATTCACGTGAATAAGGTCATGCTCTGCATATGGTGGGATAAAAAGGGTGTCGTATACTACGAACTGCTTCCGAGTGGTGAAACCATCGAATGACCATTATATCGAACCCAACTAATTCGTTTGAAGCGGGCATTAAAAGAAAAACGGCCAGAATATGAGACCAGGCATGAGTCCGTCATTTTTCATCACGACAACGCTCGGCCAAATGTTGCGGTTTCGGTGAAAAACTATTTGGATGGGAAATTCTGCCTCACCCGCCTTACAGTCCAGACTTGGCACCATCTGACTACCACTTGTTTCTTTCGATGCAGAACGCTCTTACGGGAATACGCTTCAGCTCAGTAGAGGAAATCAAAAATTGGCTCGATACGTTCTTGGGCTCGAAAGACGAGAAATTTTTTTGGTCCGGAATTCATAAATTGCCAGAAAGATTTGGGAAAGTTGTAGCTTCCGATGGACGATACTTTGAATAAAGCATTGTAACTATGTTTTCATAATAAAACTTCAAATTTTGGAAAAAAAACGCTGGAAACTTACTTGTAGACCCAAGTCAGTGAGAAGTGCTGGGTAGCATTGCAAAAGTCCAAGAACGGTTCTCCGTGGTCATTTCTATGAGTTCGCATCACATACTTGAAAGCGTGTTGTTGCTAACAACTTCGGTATAAAAATCCCGTATAACTATCACAACCCCAGTCGAAATTGAAGTTGCAATTTTCATTCCCTGAAGTTTCCTTTGAATGATGTTAATCTTTTTTATACTTTTCTGAAATCTTGACATCAATGTCCCATGACTGTCTGGCTTTCAGGTTAGCAGGATGCTCTGCGCTTTTCGAGTACGCTGGACTCACGAGCATTGCCGCCAGTCTTCCAAAGTACAGCAATGCGGAATTTATCAGTTAGTGAAGTGTGCAAACCAGAATCCGAACACCTAAATATGTCCAATAACACGGTCCTCATTCTCCACATTCTTCCCGCGAGTCAAGTATACATATGTATTAACGTTCAAGAACCACTCCATTTAGGGCCGAGTTATAACTTTGACTTACTGTGCATGAGTAACTGTGAACGATTACCAAGGTTAAGTAATTAATCCTCCAAATATCTAAGTCAAACTCAACTGAAGTAAATAAAATTCCAACTCCAACCAAATGAAATGAATTTCTATAAAATTGATTTATAATTGCTCTCTCGGATTCCATTTAAGAAACTTTCTATACATATTCATATAAACAAAAAATAAATAAATAGCATCACGATTTTTCAATGAAACACGAATGGATTCAGAAACACGGTTATGGACGGCGAAAACTGGTATTAAAAAATAAAAAAAAAAAAGAGCAGCAACTATTTTAATAACCAAAAATAAATCATCTCACTCGATTGGTCTGGTCTCGCGCTACCCAGCATAACGATTAAGAGCGACCCAGTAACTTAAAAACGCGGGGCGGATGGAAGGATTGGAATAATTCCTTTTGCCATGTGGGCGAGAGGTCACCGCATTTAATGGCCTCCAGTAGTAGTTTCCTCCTTTTTAATTGGATTTCCAACCTTCCTGCTCTTCTTTCTCCCGTTCAGAGATGCATGAAAACTAAACTTTAAGGAGAGAAACATAAAACCGAGCAAACGAGAATGAATTCGGATCGATAGTAAATAGGATAGAGTGTGAATACAGAATGAATAAAAATAAGATAACCCATCGACCGGAAAGCAAAAACAGGATTAAAAAAAATACGAAAGAAGCATGCAGCATCCAACAAAATTCCATGATCCATTCGAAACTGAAGTGAACCGAGAGGAAGATAAATATTAATGCGAGCACGACGGCGGCAGAGATGCAAAAATCATTGTATCTCATGGGCATCTCATTGTCGGCGTGATGCCTGAAACACGATTTATTTGCCCATGGAAACTGGGTACTTTATCGGTTCCTCTATTCCCCCTGTGTACTCTTTACTTACATACGAAATTGTTTTTCGTACGTACTTGTATCGTAGGGTAAAACACGATTTGCAGAGATCTGTTCACTTTCTTAGGCTTTACTTTGACGAGGATTTTTCTTTTTAAAACAGTCTATTGTCAGACCAATGATTATTGCAGCAGTATTGCTTATGTCAAATTAATTGCTTAATATTTTCGATTTAAACGATATCTTATTTTACATACACTTATTTATACTTTAAATGGTAAAGCAAAAACTTTGAAACCAAATAAGTCCGGCCCGGCCACACTGTCAGGTTGTAACATACTCGTAAGCATTGCGCGACTTTTGAATGTCTGTTTAATGTTAATTAATTTGCACAAAATGCACAAATTTTTCCTTTACTAAAAAAATTGTTTGGCTTTGACGAAAAAAATACCCCAGAGCCTCTTGGACATCATCCTGAAATCTAAAACCTAAAAGTGGAAATTTAAATATGCTAAACCTGGAGAATAATGCGGATGCACCATTTTTTCCCAACCGATATTCTGTAACTGTGTGCAGGCGGTCCTATCTGTATGAGGGCGACCATTATCCTGATGGAATAGAACACAAGGACATTCTATTAATAAAGCGATATAAAAATCCAGTACCAATGTTAGCTTTGTTCAGGGTTTAGTTGATATGATGGTTAAGCAGTAGCTTAGAAGCAAGATGAAGCCCCAGGTACTTGATATACGGCTCCTAAATGGGATCAAGTTATCATTTGTTCGTAACAAGTGATTTGAGGGAAGATATTTAATTTTCCACAATACATCGCGAGCTCATGCGATATAAGTATGTCGTCAGTATATGGTATATTGCTGTTTCCCGAAACGAAAATTTTGGGTAGATTCGATGTAAACAGGTTAAAGAGCATTGGACCAAGAACAAAACCTCGTGATACACCAAAACTAACGTATTTTACATCAGAACGGCTACTATTCACGAAAATATTAAACGAATGTTGGGAGAGAAAACTTTGAACTGATACACATAAAAACGGTGGAAAATTTAACCAAATCATTTTGATAATAATACCGTTATGCCATATGCAATCAAATGCTTTTTCTATATCAAATAAAATCAACCCCGTGGACAATTTTTTTTAATTTTTGATGTTTTACATGATTACTCATTCTCAAGGCTTAATGAGAAGTACTATGAGACCGCCTAAATCCAAATTATTCGTTTGGTAAATATTATTATTTTCTATGATTTGAAAAAGTCTTTGACGAATTTTTCAAAGATGTTACTTAAGCCACTAAGGAGGCTTACTTGATTGGAAGGGTTTCAATGCTTATGAATTGGAATAACTTCAGTTTATTTACATGCAATGGGAAAATAGCTTATTTTGAAGCATGCATTCCAATTTTTGGCATTTGCTTCAAATATATATTTTTAATTCATCAAGACCAGCTGATTTTTTTACCTTTAAGCTGTTTGCGTAGAATGCCATGTCATCTTCACCAACAAAAGTATTTCTCGGGATTTCTACGTATGATTCATTCATTTTATCATTGACAACCCTTGTTGTGACCGGGTCACTTAGGTGTTCGGTCGGACACTGAGTGATTCTTGACAAAGTTGGAGGCGAGCTCATTCGCTTTATCAAGTTCACTGTATATTCAATTTTAAAAAGGTCGAATTTATGTTCTTGATTATCTATGACAAAATTTTATCATTCTTTTCCAAACTCTGGAGCTTGTATCAATTCCTTCTTGCCGATTAGAAGTAGCAGATAGGGGCTCATTAATGAAAATTAAAAACAGTGTTCGAAAAAGAACGGAGCCCTGGGGCACACTAGCACTTATTTTGAAAAATTATGCTTGAAACAACTTACTCGTAAATTGAACGTTCTGAAACATGATTTCTAATCGATTGGAAAACGATTTCGACAAAAGAGCTAGAGCCATATTCGGTCAAATACCTTTAAAATATTACGTACAATTATCTTCCTTTTACGAGACCCTTGGGTCCACTTTCACTTTCAATCAATAAGAGATTTTCGTGCCTCAAGATACTGCATGAGCTGAAGGTTTATAAACGAGGAAAGAGAAAAAGATTTGTTTTTTTAGGGACGGGCTGGACGAATACGGTTTTGCATTTACTCGGAAATGGTTCAAAAGACAATTTGATGCGAAAGCGCATGAAAGTCGTTAAAAATCGAATAACTATCCAATTTCGAGCTCTGTAAATAAGCAGAAATGGATAATTTTCTTACGGAAATTTTTAACCAAACGAAATTAGATTCCGGTTTGGGAAAGTGTGTTTTGCTGGAATTTTGCTAAGCCTCTAAGCACGTAAATGGCAAGATCGCCATTAGAAAGAATAATGACAATA
Organism: Volucella zonaria; assembly: GCA_963966105.1. Taxonomy (NCBI): domain Eukaryota; kingdom Metazoa; phylum Arthropoda; class Insecta; order Diptera; family Syrphidae; genus Volucella; species Volucella zonaria. The sequence continues at coordinate 5,044,429 of CAWYQB010000001.1, read as the reverse complement.
ATGGTTTTAGATCAGAACTATCCGAGAGGCCTAGTTGTGGTTCTTCCTCATCTTCACTTAAATCCAGTATACACGTGGACGTATATACACATTGGCTGAAAAGTCCTCGCCGTTATATAGTAAAACACAAAATTTTTACAAAATTCAACTTTATTTATCAATATAGTTACCTTCGAGGGCGATACACTGATTGAAACGATTTTTCAATCTTTCGATACCAGTTTTGTAGTACGATTTCGGTTTAGCCTCAAAATAGGCCTCTGTTTCGGCGATTCGGTCTTAAATCTCTTTCCGGCGAGCATTCTTTTGAGGTCTGCGAACAGGAAATAGTCGCTGGGGGCCAAATCTGGAGAATACGGTGGGTGGGGAAGCAATTCGTAACCGAATTCTTTAAATTTTGCCATCGTTTTCATCGACTTGTGACACGGTGCGTTGTCTTGATGAAACAGCACTTTCTTTTTCTTCAAATGCGGCCGTTTTTCTGCGATTTCGTCCTTCAAACGCTCCAACAACGCAATGTAATAGTCGCTGTTGATAGTCTACCCCTTTTGGAGATAGTCGATGAAAATTATTCCATGTGCATCCCAAAATACGGATGCCATAACCTTGCCAGCCGAGGACGAGGTTCGTCGCCTGCTCGCCACTCAGCCGACTGCCGACTTAACTCTGGTGTGAAGTGATGGAGCCAGGTTTCATCCATTGTCACATACCGACGCAAAAATTCGGCTTTATTGCGGTTGAACAGCTTTAAACACTCCTCTGAATCATCAACACGTTGTTGTTTTGGTCGACTGTGAGCAAACGCGGCACCCACTTTGAACACAGCTTTCGCATGTCCAAATATTCGTGTATGATATATCCAACACGCTCTTTTGATATCCTCAGAGCCTCAGCTATCTCGATCAACTTCACTTTACGATCAATCGTAATCATTTTGTGGACTTTTTTGATGTTTTTGAAACAGCCTCTTTTGGACGTCCACTACGTGCATCATCTTCGGTGCTTGTATGACCACTTTTAAATTTTTCAATCCACTTGCGGATGGTTCGTTCGGCTGGTGCCGAGTCCGGGTAACACTTATCAAGCCATTTCTTTGCATCGGCTGCATTTTTTTCCATCAAAAAGCAATGATAAATCAACACACGAAATTGCTTTGAATCCATTTTTTTCACAATAACAAAAGTTGCTTCAATCACAACGGTTATATCTCGAGAAATAATCGTCCGACAGCTGTCAAATTTGTACACGTATCTTTTGAAGGTTGGTACTAACTGAAAATGGTATGGATTTTCTCTTAGAAACGGCACGAAATTTCCAGCCAATGTGTTATATACGACTAGTTAGTAGGTATAAGAGTAAGCCAAAAACAAATGTCTGTCATTAAATAAATTGTCAATCGTTACCCTATCTCTGCCCCTTCGCTTTTATGAAAAATGTTGTACTTGTAATCTATGCCTGCAAACCTCTGCATAAAGTACGAGAAGTATACATACGCGTATGTATGTATATCGCAACGCGACCTAATTATTATAGAATTATACGTATTCGCGGAAATCTCGTTATTCAAAAATGTATAGTTGTAATCTCCAGGTTCAGTGCATCAGCTGGTATTGCCATACCATATACAAAGATGCAAAAACACTTGCGTGCGGCTTCCTTGAACAAGATACGTAGGAGAAATGAGTTGCATTAAGGACATAAACGAATAAAATTTGGAAACTTCAAAGTAACAAAAAAAATATTTTCATAATTCATGTAAATTTTTTTTATTTGCTTTAAAACTCTGTTTTTATTAAATTCATTCACAATTACAAAAAATAAAAAAAATTATTTCGGTTCCCATTCTTTCCTCAACTTCTTTCGAATGTATTTCATAAGGTTGGTGACGGTTACATCCGTGATCTTTTCGGACGCTCTTTTCCATTTAGCACTAAAATCTTTTACGTCCTTTGCACACTGCTCACTTTTCCTCAATTTAGCTTTGACCAAAGCCCAATACCTTTCTATGGGGCGGCACTGTGGAACATTGGGTGGATTCATGTCTTTTGGGACAAAGTCGACATTTTTAGCAACAAGAAAGCTCAACGTCGCATGAGCATAGTGAGCTGAAGCTAAATCTGGCAAAATTAAGGTTGAGCCCTCTTGTTTGTTTAAGAAAGGAATCAACTCTTTTTTTAGGCACTCGTTAGCGTACACTTCTCCGTTAATTGATCCCGTTGTAATAAACGATGAGTTTCTGTGTCCACATTGGCAAATGGCCTGCCAAACGAGATATTTTGACCCGGATTTTTCCATCCCAATCGATGTTGTTGATTGCGGCAGAATCTCAGCTTCAAACGAGTTGTAAAAGTCAGCTTTGACATAAGTTGCGTCATCCAAAACCAAGCACGCTTTCTTGTTGCCAATCAACTCGTATAGTTTTCGGGCACGTGTTTTTATGACTTTTTTTGCTTTTCAGTAACTTTTGGTATTTTTTTGTTTTTTTCGTGTTTTTAGACCGTTACGTTTTTTAGATCTTTGTACCATTGTTTGATTGGTATTACATTTCCGAGCAACATCTCTGGATGACATACGATGGTACCCACTATTGTCCTGTCCAAATTTTTATCATGTGCTCCAATTTTAGCTCCACTTTTCTATTTTCGCTTAACTGTCAACATCTCCAAATATCGTTTAATAATAGAATCCACTGTACTGCGTGCTATGTTTAAATTTTTTACGATGAAATGTTTTGGACGCGAAGTATTTTCGAGCCATTTTTCGATGATCTTTTTACGGCGTTCCTCTTGACTCATATTTTATAAATATTTTAAACCGCACCGAACTAAAATCAATAACAAACTGAAACTAGAAAATATATAGGCTAATTTGGGTACAAAATGGGATTGCAATTTTTACGCATTGGAAGTATAGCCCGTATTAAAATGTACAGATTTTATTCGTTTCAGTCTTTAGATGTAATTATATGCTATACATGTTGCAACGGCTATTTAAAGAAGACGAATCTTTTAAACCTGTAAACATAATTCGTACGAGTACTTTTCTATCGGCAACGGCATGATGTAATAATGAGCGCCAACCATATCCTGGTTAGAAGCTTTCAGATTTCAAACTTATTGTAGTACGTTTAGTGTAAGGCAAGTAAAACGCTAGAACGGACATGAAACCATCAGTAAATATCCTGTACTAAATAGAATAGACGAACAATAAGTGACTCAGTTTATAAAGAAAATAACTGGTTAAATTAGATTGCACAGGTGACCTTTATACATATGTGTGTGTGTAAGGAGCATTCGATAATTCCGTACAATAATATAGAAAAAGGGGTCATCAAAGTCTGTTTTTTGGTCCAAAGGGAGCAGTCGGAGAACCTAGATGCTATATGAACCCACCTTGTTACCCAGAAAATGCATTTTATAAACATACATACTCGTACATATATATGGCTTGCCATTATACTATATAAATATACGTTTTTGTTCACCAATCTATCAAATTAATTTTTTTTTTCCTTTCAGGTAAGTTCAACTTTTGGGATATTCTTATGGCATGCTTTAAAATAGATAAGTATCTAGACAATAAGTTCTCACCTTTCAAAACAATAATCTCAAGTCATTGTCTTTATATCTCACGGTCAACAACGTTATTTGAGATCAATATCTACTCGAAACCAATTAAACTTGATTTTATTAATCAAATTTTACCGAAGTGGTCTTGTCTACTTGTATTTTTCAAACGGTTAAATGCCATAAAATTACAATTTAACATCACTCCATTTATCATCATTAATGTCAAATAACGAGAAAGGCATACTTGTACAGAAATAAAAAAAAAATCTATACAAAAACCTATTCACAAATAACCGGACGATATAAAGTATCTTGAAACGTAACAAATTATTGAAACAACGACCCGTGTTTTGCTTCTTTTTTTTTTTTTTTGCCCATTCACTTGTGTTTTGCGGCAAATAGCCAACAGCGATAAAGTTAAATATTCAGATGGTTAGCTATAGTCGGCCAGTTTAGATAGCCAATACAAAATAACCAGACCGCAGCTTAATTGAAAATTCCTCAAATATTTAAATTTAATTCACAAATGCAAACAACTACAATACAACAAAAAGAAAACAAACAAGCAAGAAAAAAAAATACAAAATAATAAAATCCGATAAAAAAAAATTTGAATTGCAAAAAATTGAAAGAAGGAAACCACTGCATATACAGTATGTAGTGAGATCAAAACCAGCGGTCACGTTAATCTCTTGAACTGAACCTCTTGTGCCACTCCGCATCTTGCCTTGGCTGTCAATCTTTTCTCTTGGTTCAGTACCTCTTTCCTATCTTAAAATAAGATGCGCGGAATTTCAAGATACAATTTAAGGTAAAAATAAAATCCGTCGTTTCGGTATTTTAGCCCCGTATTAACGTGTGCTTTTTTTCCTCTCTCTAGATGATGAAATGTTTTTCAAAAGGGATATAGGAGAACTATAGCGTTTGGTTTGGTTTTCGAAACTTTTAATTCCCTATTTTGATGTTTATAATAAATTCTTGTTGTATCTGGACGTCTTTCAGAATTTTTGATTTCAATTATTAATAACTTGATGGCGCTTAATTCGGTGTGAACTAGGGCCTTGTTTTTTTCCTATACCTACACTAAAGTACTCAGCTTCATCCTTGCTGAATACTGGAGTGGGATCATGTAATTTTGTTTCGATTTCAAGTCGTAACAAAATTAGAAGTCCTTTCAAAATCAGATCGGTGTCATGTATCATCTTCGACCTACACCAGCGCCACCTAACATTCAGTAAGCTGAATTGTATGGAAAAAACATGTTTACACCAGTCCCAAAAATTTAAAAGTATTTTTGTTGTAAAAAGAATTTACTAACAAGTCCATAGAATTTTACTTGACGACCAAATTGAAGTCGAAACGACTGTCAGAACAAATCGAAACAAACTTACATGACGCCGATTTCGAAAATGGTCGAAAATTTCTGGTCGATTCAAAGTACGTGACACCTACCCAGCTCAAAATTTATATGTACTCGTTTTGTTTTTGGCCGAACAATTGAAAAAATCCTACTTGAACCCTTGAGCATCACAATGCAGTTCGATAGATGCACAATGGCCTTCAAAGAAGCTAGTCTTACAGCTAAGATTATCATCATTTTCTTTTTTTCTTGAAATTCATTTGATTGAAATATGGGAACACTGTAAAACGGGAGATCACACGCCCTAGAAATTGATGATTGAAAATCTCCATCATTGCCCGATCTGTGTGGGCGTTATCCCGTCGTGCTGGAACCAACAATGCTCGACAGCCAACTCAGCAACTTACTGCTGTCTGTAGCACTCACCAGTTACGCTTACGCTTGTGCCGTCAGCGTCCGCAAAAAAATAAGGCAATCACTTTTTCACTGCAAATGCCACACTAAACAGTCACTTTGAGGGGATGTAATGGCTCTTCGTGCATTTCATGTGGATTCTCTGTGCCCCAGAAAAGCAAATTTTGTTCATTTACTTTACCACTTAAGTACGATACGAAATTATCGTCTTCTTGCACCAGGTTTAATAGAGCGCGGGAGTAAGTTAACCTAACTTGACGGTTAGTAGGTAGTAATTGCTGAACGGTTTGCACTTTATAAGGGAACATCTTCAGGTCTATCACCAAAATTCGACGTACCGAACGTCTGCTGATGCTAAATTGTGTTGTCTCGTCGATGTTTATGGGCTTTCTCGGGCATCCCCGGCCACAGCAGTGATATTCTCGGTCGAACAAGCAATACAGGGCCGGCCACTTGTTGAGACATCTGTGGTGGACCCAGTTTGCACGAAACGCTCAGCCAAACAGTTAATTGTTCACGCACATGGTGCAAACGACGGCTAAATTCACGCTGTTTTAACACAGCCGGAAATTGGCCAAATAAGCAGTAACAAAAATCCTGCGTTCTGCACTGCTTATCAATTAATTCTCCATCTGTCTACAATATAAATGTCGAAGCTCAATGATACTTAACGCCTTATATGCCGGCGAACTTAAAATTCAGTTGAAAATCGCACGACTTAATTTACCCGACCTCCATTCTACTAAATTCAGCGAAGTAAATGTCTGCGGTTGATTCGTAACCTGCTTACCGAATCTTAAAAAAATAGTCCTTTTACGGAATCGTCTGAAACAAAAATAAATGTATTACATATTTGGTTACAAGAATTAACAAAAAAACAATTCGATATTAAATATGTTAAAAATATTATAGAAATATTTGGAGATCATATATTTTAATCTATGGTATGAAGAGATCTTTTAGAAAAAAATTAAAAAAATAAATAAAAATCAGTTCTAAATAAAAAAAACGTCTGTTTCTTACAGCCCTTAAATGGAATTAACATATTAAAAAAATAATATAAGGCGTATAACTTGAAAAAACTTGTGCAGAGCAAAATAAATTTTGTGGATTTTCCACCTACTTTTTTACTTCACATTGCCAACAGTTGGGTGATCTATGTTCTAAACAGTAAGTTTTCTTACATTTTGCGCAGAAATAAACGCTCATACGTCTCAATTTCGGAGGACAGAAATCGAATATTGATCTTTTGCCCTTTTTTATTGTATACCTGGCTCGTCTGTACATCGTCAGTCTCAGTATTATGATCAATCGCGTTAGTAATTGCTGCACGTACTTTTTTCTGCATACGAAGCCTTTCGTGCAAACGGATAGAGCACCAGTCGCTACAAAGGTCCTTGCTCAATTTTTTGAGGAATTCTCTTCTTGACATTGGCTTTACTTTTAAAACTTCACAATTGGATACGTAAATTACATAGCTGTTTAGAAGAGCCATATTCAACATTCCATAGAATAAGCAAAGTCGCCAACGCTTGGTTTTACGGTTACAGCTTGAGTGACCACACATCTGGTCAAAAGTATCTACAGCACCTTTTGTTTCATTATATGATTGAACTATATTGGCTTACCGGAAACGGGGTCAACGGAAGCCTGGTCGTACATCGTCGATAGCAAAAGAACAGTCTTTTGAGGCTTTAGCTTGTAGCTAGCAAGAGTGAGCATATCGTTGAATCCAAAAAGAGATGTCCCAACAGGTCGTGATGAATTATACTTGAACTCTTCTGCAATTTTTGGCTTATTATTGCGAATTTTTCCAATAAGAGTGAGGTTGTACGGTGTTTGAAGCAATTGCTCAGCTAGCGGTATCGAATTAAACCAGTTATCGCAAGTTAAATTACCATTTGTTCCATGTATAGTCTTTGTAAGCAGCGTACAATAATAAGAACCCAATGGTTCCTTTATAGTTGAATCGGCGTTTTTTCCTAAATAGGCTGAAGCATCAATCATATATTTCGATCTTACATCGCATACTAAAACAATCTTTATTCCGTATTTGGCCGGTTTATTGGGAATATACATACGGAATGGACAACGTCCCCTGAACGCCAAAAGTTGTTCATCTATTGTTACGTACGAGCCTGGTTTATCAAGATCCCAAATATATCGGATAGGCGCATATTTATCAGACGTTTTCCTGTCGTCTCGAGTATTGCGATCATCGAAATGCAGACACCTGACAAGGAATTCAAAACATTTACAGCTCATTGCAGCTAGATTTTGGGATCCACAGATACTAGGATCAAACAGTTCATCAGTTGACAAGTGATTATTTTTTAATGCACCGCTCAAGATAAATATGCCAAGGATAGCATGAAGTTCTTCTATTGTGATCTGTGATGTAGTGGTATTCTGAATTTTATACTTAGTAGCTGCTAGGTCATTATATTCAATAGTGCGCAGAAGTACTTCATCCATCAATTTTGAAATAAAAAACAGTTCAAAACACTTCAAAGGATCTACAATGCCCTTGGCTCCATCTTTTGGCCCTGGCATAATATGGACTATGTTTCTCGAAGGAGTTCTTCTTGATACTTTTTTTGACGAAGACGATTCGGAAGACCAAATATATTTATTATTACCTCTCATAACCGATGCCGGTGGTGTAATTACCAAATTCTCACAAGCTCGTTTCGACGTTCCTACAGCTTCCTGAACATAAGTAGGTGTGGATTGTTCATTGACACCATCTTGATTAGATACATCAATATTCTGCATGTCATCGTCTAAATCAGCGACGTAAGTGGGGTTAGCCTCACTATCATCTGAATCGAAAACTAATCCCAAATCGTCTTCAAGTTCACTTCCATCTAATGATATCTCCTCTCGCCATTTTTCCAGAAGCGCTTCAGAAGTAGTCATCTCAAAAAACTATGAAACATTTCTGCAAACACTATCTTTTAGCAAAAAAGCAAGAAACATGCACAAACAAATATGTTCAAGAAAATTGCCCCTATTGGTAAACTTCGCCACACAGGCGACACATACTAGATGGAGTGAAAAGTGACCTGCTGGGGAATTAAATATTTTTTTTTTTAAATTTTTTTTAGTTTGAAACACTTATTCCAGCGATTTTCCAACTTCTTGATCCCGTCCGAAAAGTAATTTTCTGGAAGGTCTGCAAAATACTCCTCCGTGACGTCGATGATTTCCCCGCGTGAGCTGAATTTTTTTATTGATGAGCCATCTTTTGGGGTTTGGGAAGAGATAATAGCCCGGGGGTTCCAAATCCAGTTACCAATCGACGCCAAAAGTCCGCCCGATTCCGCATCAGCAAGTCCAAACACTCTTTCGAAGTGCTCTAGCCTTCGTGTTTTTGGTCATTCGCGGTACCCAGCGGCAGGATAACTTTTTTATATGCAGAATATTGCCCAAAATATGGCGTGTGCGCTCAGTACTAATCTTTTTTGTATCTGTTAACTCGCGAACCTTCTTTTTTCGGTCAGCCAACACCATTTCATGTATTTTTTTGACATTGTCCTCTGTAACCGCATCGGAGAGCCTGCCGATGCGGATGATCGGTAGTGGAGTTGCGACCACCACGAAACTCTCGAAACCAATATTTGACGGTGTAATCTGACGGAGCATTGGCCCCATAATATTTATCCAACTTTTCTTTTGTTTCCTTCGCCGTTTTGCCTCTCAAAAAATAATCTTTTATGAGAGAAGGAAAATCGTTTTTGTCCATACTCAACATGATGCCAAACACGTCAACAACAATCAGCTGTCAAAACAAAACTAAAGACAGTATCGCACTGAAAGTTGGCATGTCGGGCTAAATACGAGTATGAACGGACTTCAAGGCACCATAACCTTTTTTGCAGTAGCAGCGCATTCTGGCGGTCAAGGATGTAACTTTTCACTCCATCTAGTATGTGTATATATCGGCATTCCAATGGAGAAAAACAAAGCACGTTTGCGCACAAGCATATACAACACTCAACTACGAGTATACGCACGAGCGCATACTTTAATAGAAGTAACCGATTGGGAAATATCGCAAAAAAAAAAAATTGTTTCGCCTCACAAGCGATGCTTACCGTTCTAGGGTTAATCGAGGTTGGTCAACTCATTATTGTCATGTATATGTATTTAGTATAGTTTAACCTAATTGAAACCGTAAGCCTTTTCGTGGATATGTCTCCTATCGTGGTACCAGCAGTAAAAAAGAAAACACTTCTTAATCCGGGTTCCTACTATCAAAACTAGTTCAATAAGTATAGTATTGTCTATGTACATACGAGGGTTGTCTGAAAAGTTTCCGACAAGACATTTTTTCTAAAATTTTTTTTTATTTTTCTACATAGTCTCCTTATAATTCTACACACTTCTCCCAGCGATGCTCCCATCTCTCTAACCCATCCTAATAGTTCTTGGCGTTTTTCTCTGCAAAATAATTGTTCACGAAGGTGATTGCCTCCTTATTTGACGAAAATCTCTGTCCTCCTAGCCCAGTTTTTAGATGAGGGAATAAAAAGAAATCGCTTGGGGCTAGATCTGGTGAATAAGGCGGATGGTCAAGCAGTTCAATCCGTAATTCATGGATTTTCGCCATGGCAACCGCTGAGGTGTGAGACGGCGACGGCGCGTTGTCTTGGTGAAACAGGATTTTCTTTTTCTGGAAATGTGGCCGTTTTTCCGCAATTTCTGCCTTCAGCTTGGCAAGTAATGGTGCGTAGTATGCTCCTGTAATGGTTTCTCCTTTTTGAAGATAATCGATTAAGATAACTCCTTTACTATCCCAAAAAACAGTCGCCATCACTTTCCCAGCCGAAAAAACAGTTTTTCCTTTTTTTGCAGCCGGCTCGCCCTTTGCGGTCCACTGTTTTGACTGAATTTTTGTTTCGGGCATATAATGGTGTATCCAAGTGTCATCTACAATTAATCGGCGCTAAAACTCGGATTTATTGCGCTTAAATTCCGCCTACAGAGCGTTGGAAACGTTCATTCGAACACGTTTTTGGTCTAAAGTAAGCAAACACGGCACCCAACGCGCGGACAGCTTTCTCATGCCTAAATATTGATTTAATATGTAACAAACACGTTCTTTTGACATTTTCATAACCTCTACTATCTCTCTCACTTTAATTCGGCGGTCGTCTAACACCATTTGGTGAACTTTAGCAATGTTATCGTCAGTGGTTGCAGTTTTTGGACGTCCCGAACATTCATCATCTCCCAAGCTCTTACGGCCACGTTTAAATTCAGCTGCCCAAAATTTCACTGTGGTAAATGATGGTGCAGAGTCCCCATACACAGAGTCCAACTTATTTTTGATTTGCGTAGGCGAATTGCCTTTCAAAAACAAGAATTTAATAACAGCTCGATACTCAGTTTTTTCCAACACTCACATCGACTCACTCAAACGACTGTCAACTAAAAACTGCGCGTCCAAAATGACTGAAACTTTGGTAAGTAACTGTCAAAAGATGTACAACTAGCATTCACTAGCTTTTATTGACGAGTGCCGCTATCTTTACGTAGCGGTCGGATTTCCATATGAAAGTGTCTATGAAACGTTTAGTAGGTTATATGATTTAGTTGGTTCTCTTAATTGAGCAACTGAGCTCACTATTCGTCTGGTTTACAATGTATAAAGTCTTTGAACTCTAAAGGATCTTGTTTGTTTGATTCTTTTCCACATTGGTTGAGATAGATTACTTTTCGTTGGCTTTTATAAGCTTCTTGATAACCAAAGACCAAACAAATGTCAAGCTTATTTTAAAGGTTTGAAGATATTTGTTGGTATTTGTCCTATAGGGAATGTTTTCATTATCGTTCTTGACCACGAAAACTAGTGTCATCATCGCTTGATATACACTGTGTCATCTGTTCGATAGTAAATCTGAAAGCACTTAAAACGAACTAGCGCGTTGAAATGCAGGACTGATGACCATGGCCTTTTGAACTTTACTGAATTAAAGAAGAAATAATTGTTCAGTCTTTCTGAAAGTCTTCAATGTGGAGATGTGCTTGTAGTTCAATTGAGCTTAAATAATTAGAAGAACCCTTAAATAAACCGTCGCACTTTTAGAGAATCCAAATGGCTATGGGGAAAGTCAATCGGGAAAGGCCTCTGGCAAACCTCAAGAGCTAACGAATGGTCTAAGTGCTCAGTCAATATTCATCCTTCAAATTTCTGTTTCAGATACCTTAATAAATTTTTCAGTTTGTCTGGTTGTTTTTAGGGCTGACCTCAATATATCAGATTAATTGTTTTGGATTTTCAAAAAGTGAAATGGATCACAAGAACATAAGTAAATAAGACACGTTCTTGCATTGTCGATGCAATCTGATCTACTGCTATGATGAATTTTTAATATAAAGTTACGAGTGCTTTCTCACCCAGGATGTTCTAAAGACCACTAAGCTTATCCGCCCTGTCAAGTCATTCATACCTCATGATCTGTCCTTCATTAGAATTCGGTTGTTTTAGCTTCCCATAAACTGGGAGCACACCCTACATTCTCGCAGTCAATATAAACCTCCTTTCTTAACCGATTTGTAATTGCCGGCATTTTTATTTCCTATTTACATTTACATGCGAATCACGGACACACCAACAACGGAAAATGGAAATGCAAGTACAAATGTACATATATTCGATGACAACGAGTATCTTCTTCGATCTCGAAATCAAATTAAAATTTAGCTCCGGCTCTGGAATTTATTGTATTTAACACTCTCTGACGTGTGTGTTCTTTTTTTTTATAGTTTTATTTTTAATTTTGTATCTGAAGTGAAAGGTGCAAATTGACATGGCAATGGCGAACCGTTTGTGAATATCTCACCTTCTATCGTATTTATTTAGTCTTGTATCTGTACGTGTATGAATGAAATTCGAATTTGCTTTCTATTCTCGTTTGGCACTATGTGTACTCGAACTGAAATGTAACAAACAATAAAAATAAAAATAAAAACAGAACAGCACAGTGACAACGACAGAACAAAAAAAAAAAAAACAACAGAAAACACAGAAAATGTGTTAATTATTTACAAAGACCTAAAATTGGGTTGGATAAATATTTGCATTTGTTTAAGGTGAGTTTTCACTATTTAAGGTATCTCGTTGTTGGTTTAGGGTTTGGGAGGTGTGGATGGAAATCATAAATCGTATTTTCATGAAAGGGCCTTTGTTGATATGTGGCTTTGAGAACACCGTGTTCTGGTTACGAAATTGAAATAAAATTTAGGTTGTGTAGTGTTTATATTATTTGTCGATATTCGAGATACATATGGATATACGAGATACGAGTAAGACGTACTCGAATTTCCGTTTCTGTGCAGGAAAAAGATATTATCTTGATTAATTATTGATTTTACCATTATCTTAATCTATTACTGTGTCATATACTGTCGTGCTAAGCAAAGGGGCCTATCTGCATTTCAGCAGTCTTAAGTAGTGGTTGCTGGTTGCTGGTTGCATTTGTGCTCATGATCTCTTTTATTTATTTTCATCCATAGATCTTGGTTGTTTGAACTTTTTAAATATTTCGTTCACCAGCAATGATTAGACAATATCACGTGTTTTCTAATAAAAATTGGCATGCGTCCATTTTGCCTAGGATATGAAAATTGATCCTTACTAAAGAATTGGCATACAAGTATAAAAGTACGTACACCTATGTATGTATTGTATGTTCAATAGCATAGTAGTGCACCAACTTATAACAAAATTTAATGCGTTTTGAAAATGTGCCTTAATAATCTACTTGATATGTATTTTTATTTGTTTTGCAACTAACCTAATATTTAAGTAAAATATACAATGCATTAAACATTCATTCATTTAAAACAAGTATCAGAAGAAATTATAGAAAGGGCGACTTTTTAAATTTCCAATAAAATACCAATGCTAGAAAGGAAACACGAAACTGTTGGTTATTTCTATTTATTTAAGTTCCGAATATGGCTTACATTTGGAAGAATGTCAATGTAAACCAAATTGGATTATTTTTGGTTCTATCCAAAATAATGGACCAAATTGAGTGATTCTCTCTCCATGGAGTAATCATGTTTTTCAAAGCGGACCAACTTACTAAGTTTAATTTGTTTGAAAATTGATTTTTGCCTTGCCTAACATCTACTGATTCCTTTTACTAAGATTTGCGTAACAGTGTTTAACAAATTACTACCTTCATTGGAGTTCTGTGCCAAATCCAAAATAAGATTTTGTTGGTGAATCTGAAAGGCACTCAAATATGTTCTCTTGTTAAACGATTTTACTTTTACTTTTACAACAATATTTGTTATACGAACACATTTTGTCGATAAGTAGTAATTTCAAGAATACCCGATCCAATACACTGAAGGATAAATCGAAGCAGAGGACAAGCTCACCGTGTCCATCACCAACTAGTCTTCTGTCCCCGTCATTAAAAACAATGACGTCTGAATGCTTTTCCAGCCTCTATACGAAGATCACAGAGCAGGGTGAGTTGCTGAAATCATTTGAATCATCTTTGAAGGATATTGAACAAAGATTATCCTCACGAACGATTCATTCTTTATCGACTTAAATGAGAATGTAGTAAAATTAAAAAGCTGTGCTACTGCATTTGATGACTTTTCGAGTACCATCAGTCACTTGCAAACAGCAACAAGAGCAAGCGTAACTGAAATGCTAGAACTAAAAATGTTCGAAGATCTTTCACACTTGAAGCAGCAAATTGAAAAACTACACGCAAAAAACATCACCAATGATGCTGTTGGTATTCAATGGTATTCAAAACCGTGCGATAAAATTCTTAGGTGATATTAATATCACTCAGACAATGGACATCCTTGAACACCGACGTAATGTCTCGTGTCACACTTTTATTATTATTATTATTATTATTATCAAGGGAAAGATACAAATTAATTTGTAGGGTCCGGAATTTAACGCCGGGGTACTATGCCCATGTGGCGCGTTTTGTCAACAACACGCGGAGTACTGAGTTCCCATGTGATCACCCACCTACGTACTTACCGCGCCCAACAACACTGCCTAATTTCGGTGATCTAGCGGGAACCGATTCTTTCAGTGTGGCGAGGCCGTTGACATGTCACACTTTTATTCCACCACCATTGCTCTATTAAAATCGCTAGTATCATTACGTCTGTTAAAACCTTCAACCGTAAAACCTGTCTCGCTATCAATGCTCGTGATATCGTGATTCATTCCTAAGCCGTACAACTCGCTTATGGAATGTCCTGCCGAGCTCTCTATTTCCTGGTTGTTATAATTTGCAAACATTTAAGAACAATGTTCATCGGTACTTCAGTGATCATCGTAAAATTCATCTCAACCTCCTATTAAAGCCATGTCGTCGTTTAGAAGGACACACTCGCGTCAATTGCAAATCATCACGAAATGTTGGATTTGTTTGTGGTATGGCGAGGCGGTCGGTTATTAAAATCTTATCTAACGCAAAAAATAGCCTAATGGTTTGAGTAGACTTAACTATTCGAACTATATTCTTGATGACGCAAAAGTAGATCTGATTTGTGTAACAGAAACACGGTTTGATGTGGGTATAGATGATCTGCTAAAACAGAAGCCCTTCGGTATAAATTAATACCAAACGACAGAATTACAACTACTACCGACGGTGGAGTTGCAGTATAATGTAGTAAGTCATTAAGATATAGCGTGTTAAAAAAATCAAAAGAAAGCGTGGTTGAGTATATCTTGATGGAATTAGGCGATGGCTGGCTACACAAAGTGTCTCATTGGTGTTGCCTATAACCCTAACTGATATTGCTCCCCAGAACCCTTATTTTCTGCAATCCACGAGTACATAATCATTGGTGGCGATCTAAATGCAGATCTTTTAAAAAGTGATAATAAAGCTCGCCAATTGCTTGATTTTACTGCAGGCTCATGACTATCGTTAGTGAATTCATTTGCCACCCGATTTTCACCTAATAACCCTCCAAGCCTTTGAATCTAGAAACTACTCAAGCATAGATAATGAAGCGCTGCAATTTGATGCTGGCCACCTACAATGGCGCAATTGTTATTAAGCGTCAAATATTAATGATAAAGTAAATTTTCTGCAAACATTAATATTAGACCTCGTCAATAAACATGTCCCCCTGAAAACTGTCGCAATACGAAATAATAAATGCCCATGGTTCACGTATGAAATCCACCAAGCTATCAAAATGCGAAACAAGCGTTATTCTAATTGGAAATCAATTATTAATTAATCCACCTCAATGACTAGAAGTGCAAATAAAAGATACTTTCTGTCTAAATTAAAACCTGAAGAAAGATCAAAGAGACTATGAACAATTTGCGCGCAATTAGCGTTGGAAAGAAAGTAATAGTTGATAGTATCCCTGATATTGACGATCTTAATAATGTGTTTATTTCCAATGCTATAAGTCGAACCACGTTTCACTCCAAATTATGATTTTTCTACCGGTCTTGACTTCAATTTTGATGTTGTGTTTGTGCTTGACGTAATGCATATTGTACGTAACTTTAAATCGAATGCTCTAGGAGAAGATGGAATTCCTATCCGTTTCGTATAAGTTATTCTAACTCACATTTTAACTTGCCTTACGCACATAATTAAATTTTGCATAGCTGCTTCCACTTTTCCTGATTGTTGGATGTTGGCCACCGTCATAGCCGTTCCGAAAAAGAGCCAGCCTTCTTCTTTAGCTGACTTTCGACCTATAACCATCTTACCATGTTTATCAAAAGTCTTCGAGAAGGTTCTGGCTCACCAAATTGTAAATTTTATCAAGCAACACAGTCTGTTATCCCCATTGCTGTCTGGTTTTCGAGCTAATCATAATTGTTTTACAGCTATGGTTCAAATTCTCGGCGATATAATGGTTAGTTTTGATAGGGATATTTAACGGTGCTATGTTTGGTTGACTTCTCGAAGGCCTTTGATAGTTTTAATCATAAGGTACTATGTCAAAAACTTAGATTATATTTCGGCTTTAGTGAAAGTTCGGTGCGCCTGATCTATAATTACCTCGACAACCGCTATCAAAGAGTCATTCACAACAACGCCTCGTCAGAATTCCTAGCTGCAGGAGTTCCTCAGGGGTCTATACTTGGTCCGATTTTATTCTGTCTTTATGCCAATGATCTGCCAAAAGTCTGTTCAAATGTTGATATTCACTTATATGACGATACACAGATCTGTATTTCAAGACTTGTTGGGAACATAGTCGTCAGTTTAAATGTATGATTGGTCTATATGTAATGAACTTCATTTTCAATCCAAACAAATCACAACTGATTTCAATATCCGGAATGACACACAACTCATTTTTGTTGACGTAGATCCCTTTCCGCTGTTGACCACATAAATTATGTTATTGGGCGAATCTATGCTGGACGGCGTAAACTATGGCTCTCTTCTAACCTCTCGCCTATAGTTACAAAACTCAGACATGTGAAAACGCTATTTCTTCCTACAATTGACTATATTACTGTTGTCTATTGCAAGCTTGATTCCCACCCACAACATAAGTTACTAGTAGCCTTTAATGATATGATAAAGTATGTATATAAGGTACACTACCATAACTCTCTTCTTGGTTGTTCTCTCAAACAATTTCCCGACCTAAGATGTTGTGTGTTCATGCACAAAATTATTAAAAATAAATCCCTTGCTTATCTATTTGATAGAATACGATTTTCTCAATCTATCACAACATATAATCTCATAATCCCTACGTTACCAGGCTTTCGAACACGCTTCCTTTAACGGCCAAGGAAGCAATGGGAGCTACATTATTCAAAATTGCTGCACTAGAATACCTTTAGCAATATCAGTAACTACTTTCCTACTCTTCTACGTTTCTTCTTTTCTATTTTTCTTTTTTACCCCCCTTTATCTTTACTCTATCTCCTATTAATATCTCCTACGCCTACCTCCGCCTGTGCTTCTCCTATCATTATTCTGAATTGTATTATATTTTTATTTTTGGCTTTATTTGTATTTAATTAATTTTTATTATTTAAATCAAAATTTATTTTATATTGTAATACTTACCGTTTCCTAATTTAATTGTAATTTATATATTATAAAAGACGATTGTACTCGTATGTCTTATTTATACTATTCCAATCAAATAAATTGAATTGAATTAAATTGAAATTCATTATAAGAACAACTGCTACTAAACATCATGTTGGTAGAGTGTATTGAGGCTGGCACTCTGTGTTAGCCAGTCTTGCTATATTCAAATATTTATATCGTATTATTATTTTGAGAATATTTCTCCACTACGACATTGGCGATAGGCTGTGTACTCGGGCGAAATGCATCCGTTGAACGCTTTTCTTAGACGTCTTGCTTTTAATTAGACACCCTTAATCTTCCTGGATGAGATAAAGGGATCACGCGTCGCTGTTCTTATTAGCCGTATTTTATTATTATCCACGATTCATATATATATATCATTGGTTTTCATGTAATAAAACAACAACACAGGATCTTGCTTCTGATCAGGTTTAATTTTCGTGATCCAAAAATTAGTTCGTGCTATTTCTCACTAGGCCACATTTTCATTCGTGAAAGTTGGTACAACTCTCGACGATTGTCAGATGAGTATGTAAATAGATCATAAGTGATAATAAAAGGCGGCTATTATTTCGGTATTTTTTTGTTCTTGTTTGCCATGTAACATCACCTTTGCGGATCAATCTAACTTTCTTTAATTTTGTTTTTCCTTGTAAACTACGTTTTGTTCGACTCATTTGTCCGACTAAAACAATGTTTTTGTTTTTATAATTACATAAGTTTTATAACGAACGACAGTATCTTTAATTAATTAAAAGCAGAGTATTCAACGATTAAAATTTGGTGTTTGAATTCAACGCTGCTATTTTAAAGAACCGCTGTTTCAGGCATTCAAAAGTTCGATAAGTACTGCTTTTTCTCCAGTTATAAAAGGCTACCAACTATTTATTTCATAGACTATTTAAGAACGCCATTGATTACAAAGTTGGGTCAGTTCCTGATTTCAAAGTGTTGATTGTAGATGGTTTAGGTGTAAAGTTGTAGTCGTGAAATGTTGAACTCTTTGGTTTCTGCAAAACTGCAGCTACAATAATTATTATTTTTTGCGATGAATATTCTTTGCATCGATTTCAGTTTTGTTTTTTCACTCCACAACGTATCCTAACAGTCTTAACTTAAACCTTTTACTTTTTCGTAAAGAATTTTTAATCTCGCGATGAAAAGCGTCAGGTGACAGGAACGTGTATCCAGGTTCGAAACAATGTACAATACGTGCATTCGTGCATCTTTGTTGGCATTAACGTTGAAAAATAATATCACCCAATTGGCCCTCACGACCTCTGTTTCCAAAATGCCCGTCTACTTACTACTTTATTTCATTGATATCACGGATATTGGCTTCAATTGATTGTGGAGTATTGGCATAAATCTTCCCTTTCACATGGCCTCAAAGAAAGAAGTCGCATATGTCGAAAATTTTAAATCGTCGATCTTGGCCGCCAATTTTGATCACCATTTTGGAAAAATGCCTAAGCCAGGAATCTTTTCTCGCTAGAACACACCACCGTACTGTGGAATATATGGGTCAGTTGCTGATCAAAAATCTATAACTTTTATGATTTTAAATATAAAGAGTTGCAATTTTGCATTTGACGTAGTACTAAATACATGAATTCAGTCAAGTAACATACATATAGTATTTAACAAAAACTTACGTTTGCTTGCGGCCTCACTCACGTTTGAATTTGCAATTCTATCCGAAATTCATTTAAACATTTCAAATACAATAGTTTTTATAACTAAATAGGAATACAGAGAGAATTTAGTAAGTGTAATAAGCAGGTAGATAGTTTTATAAATACGAGGGCGGGTCAATAACTCCGTGACTTTGATTAAAACACAGGATTTTTTGATAAAAAAATAATTTTATTTTTCAACGTAGTCATCCTTGAGCTCTATACACTTTGTCCAACGCTTCTCCAATTTTTTTATCCCTTCCAAAAAAAATGATTTGTCGAGGTCCTCAAAATGACGAGATGACTTCATCATTGGAGTCAAATCTTTTTCCACCAAGCCATTTCTTCAGGTTTGGGAACAAGAAGTAGTCGCTCGGAGCCAAATCTGGAGAATAAGGTGGATGAGGGAGCAATTCATAGCCCAATTCATGGATTTTTGCCATGGCAACTGCACATGTGTGCACCCTTGCATTGTCTTGGTGGAAAAGAACTTTTTTCTTGGCCAAATGAGGTCGTTTTTTTTTTCAAATCGTCATTGAATCGGTCCAATAAGTTGGCATAATATTCCCCATTGATTGTTCTTCCCTTTTGAAGGTAGTCAATGTGGATTATCCCGCGTGCATCCCAAAAAACAGTCGCCATAACTTTATTGGCTGACAAACCCACCTTGGCCTTCTTTGGCGCCGATTCACCCTTAGAAACCCACTGTTTTGACTGTTGTTTGTTCTCTGGTGTGTTGTGATGGATCCATGTTTCGTCCACGGTTACAAAACGGCGCAAAAACTCCTCCATATTGCGATTAAACAACGCCAAACCTTCCTGTGAAGTTGTTACACGATTGCGTTTGTGGTCGACTGTGAGCAAACGCGGCACCCATCTTGCGGAAAGCTTTCTCATGCCCAAGTGATCATTCAAAATTGAAACCACTGAGCCATGCGAGATCCCTACGGCTTCCACAATCTCTCGCACTTTCAATCTTCGGTCGGCCAACACCATATCGTGAATTTTTTCGATTTTTTCGGGTGTAGAGACCTCAACTGGGCGTCCAGGACGTTCGGCATCTTCAGTGCTTGTACGGCCACAACGAAATTCAGTAAACCACTTTTTTACCATTGAAATCGATGGTGCAGAGTCCCCATAGTATTTATCAAGCTTAGCCTTGGTCTCGGTAATGGTTTTTTTTCGCAAGAAATAATGCTTAATAAGCACACGAAATTCACTTTTTTCCATTTTCTCCTCAAATTAGTGAGTAGTCTGATAAAAATAGCTGTCAAACACAAACTAACTGACGCAGCAAGTTTAAATTTTGACAGGAGTCAACTGACAGATGCCTGTTGACAGGAGCAGTGTTGCTGTTTCAGTAAAGAGGTCAGAAATTCAAAAAGTCACGGACTTATTGAGCCGCCCTCGTACATATGTATGTAGATATGAGCATAAGTTTGTCAAACTACAGTCTCATGATCCGAGATGAGTTGGGTCACCTTTAAAAGGTGTAGAGTGTTTTCATCTAGTTCCTTGACAATTTTTACATAAAATTTACGGATGCTTGTAATATAGGGATCTGATGTATACAGTAATGTATGGAACACATCTTCATTTGTTAAAGATCTTGAGAATTTTCTCGAATGATGTAGTTTGTAATCTTTGTTGCGAGACCCTTTCTGTCTTCCGAGAATTGTCCAATGAGTAGAACAGCAAAATAGTTTATTATGCTCTCTCCATGAATTAAAATTTTATGGACTGATGATGGCATATAATACCAGTTATATTTATTAACATATATTCTTGCCGTTTCTAGAGCATACTCGCCGAACTTTTGAGCATCAATCATAACACCGGATGACAATGGTTGTAGAATTACATGGAATCTGCGTATCAGTGCCTCATCAACACCTGTTATTTCTGCAGAACAACTGGCATTACTAAAAAAATCTTTTTGCTGTATTACCATCGTTAGAGTTGCCGCTTACCTGTCGCGGTTTATCTATGATTAAACCCAACTCATGCGAAATCATCTTTGAACTATATGTGTATTTTCTTCTTTTGATCGCTGACCATTTTTCGAAGGAAAGATTGTATGATATGTGTAAAATCATCTCCATGTACCTAATCCAGGCATGTAATGTGGATAATCCATACCGGAAACAATTTTCGCCTTCTGGTCTAGCAGTGACTTTTGCTAAATCGTTTAGACGTATAGTGGCATTACAAATAGTACATGTAGAACTTGAAGGAGTGTCAGTTGTTGTTTTTTTTTTTTTTTTTTGTTAAAGAAGTTAACACTCAAGTGGGTATGAATACAATTATAAAGCCTCAGCATGTGTTGGGTTTTTTTTTTTTTTTTTGGAAAATGGGATAGAAAGAGAAAGAAATATGTTTGGGCTCAGTGGGTATTTCGCTCCATGGGTGGCATCCAATATTTAATGGGGAGACTAAATTCGTAGTGGAAGTTGGCTTGATGTTGATTTCTAGTCAACTACTCGTCTTACTTGGTTTTCGTTAACTGAAAAAATTTATGATTGTCTTTCGGGCGAGGCTGGGATTCGAACACCGAACCTTACGATTTGAAAGCAAGTCCACTACCACTTGAGCCACGGTCACCTACTTTTCCATGTATCATTGTTAGGAAAAGTTTATGTTTAATCTTCTTCACCATGTCTTTTGATCAACACTGGATACAAACTGCCAATTTGATTTTCAATATTACCCATAATAGCTCTAGTTTTCTCGGGAGTTTTTTTTTGAAAAACTCGATCGACAAAACCTTACAGACGAAGGCACGAGATTTTGCCAGATTATAGTTGCTTCATCAACTAACCTTGTGGGAACAACAGACGTTATGAACAAATTTGCATCTGAAATAAGTTCGGACTCCTCGTGAAGATTTTGTTTTTATACACTTTGCTCAGATGAACCGTCACAGCCCCACTTGCTATATAAAATCAAGTTTTTTGACCCAATTGTACACATAGTGTCAATCAATAGAATTCTAGCTGCTGTGTGATCCAATAAATCCATTAAATAATTTTTTGCATATGTGTTAGTGATTTCAATCGATGGACAGGTGGGTAACAGCTTTGCTTACAGTTCTGTATTTTGTAATAAGGTGGCAGCAAAAACAGTTTCTTTTATTTGTAAGATTTCTGAAGTAGATATACTGAGCTTTGGTAAGATCCAAGTCAATGTAAACAGTTAAAGCTTCTTCGTCTGACAACATTTCAGTTTTATCTGAAGTAGTCAAATGTAAAATTGCCTTTTTTTTCTGTGTCTGCCTTATAATTTCCACAAAGTTTGCTTCGATTCCTTCACCTATCGATCGTAATCCTTGCATATATGCTTCGTAGATGTGCTCAAATCCGTATTCTCTGGGTAGTGTAGTATTTTTGCGCCTTTTACTCGATTCTGAAGAGCTTTCATAAGGAACACTAGGCCTTTCTCGCTTCTCAGAAGGCATGCAGAGAGTTGATTCGTCTTCTGCCATTCTAGTAGGCAGACTTACAATATACTCCGTGTCAAGCCAACTGCTTTTAGTTCGAAGAAATTGATCCTTCTTACGTGAAGCTTGAACCCAACATTTATTGAATTATGGTAATAATTTCTTCTGGAAATCACAAATTATTAATTTTATACTGTCTTCCGAAATTTGATAGTTTTCACGTAAAAATGTAGACAGGGCCGAAACATTTTTTCCGTTCTCCATATAGAAAACTAACACTTCCCATTTTGAACAGATAAAATTTGAATATTAATGTTCAGTATATATTAATATTGAAAACTAATAAAAAAAATATTAATATATAGGTACAATAACGTTTGTGACACACGATTGAATACTTCGCGTGATAATACACTTTTGGACATTTTATTACAAAATATCTTATAATTTCAAAAACCGCAAATAACCGCAGCTGTTTGTTACACATGTAATAGGTAGATGCCTTGTGCTCGAAATGAAAGAGAATTTACAACTTAGGCAAGCTTAGCTAACTGTCAAAAGTCTTGTCGAAATTGAAAAAAAACAATTTTTTCTTGGTCATTTTATGAGAAAAATTACGGCAGCAATATTTTATTTCCAAATATAATGGCAATGATTTTTTTTTTTTAATCTACAGAGAATAAGCTTTCCATATATGTATGTACAATATCATACAATATGACTTTTTTTGGAGCTACTGCTCACAATTTAACTTTGAACATATATATTTTGCGGGGCAAAATTTACAGAATTTGCATAATGTGAGTATCCAAAGTAATTTACTATATAGTTTGTGTACTAAGTTCATAAAAAACTGGCTAAATATTAAAGTATGTCCTCTTAACTAACAAATAAAACAAAAACAAAAATATGTAAATTCCAACATTTCTAAAACGCGCGTAATGCGCTGGTGCCATGCAACAATAAAACATCGCTCATATCCATGCCGGCCATAAAAATTCTTCAATAATCATGGTTCGATAGCGCAATTCATTCACGGTAACAGCCATGCACGCGTTATTTTTGAGTAAGTAAGCTTGAATGATGCCTCCTGCAAAAATACCGCATCATATATAACAAACAGCGACGCGTTGTGGATAGGCAGGGTTCTCTACAACCGTCCGTGGACTTTTTAAACCTCAAATGCGGCAATCCTGCGTTTGCAACACCCAATTGGCAAAGTAACAAAGCTGCTGATGTTAAGCGGACTAATCTTCATGTGACAATTAAATTTTAAAGGCTTTATGACCCAAGTCTTTGAGCAAAATTCGGTGGAGTGTTGTTTGGGATATGCCTACATAATTGGTGAGATTAACAGGCAAACATCAAAATCGGGATGTTTAAGATGAGTTATAAGCTCCATCAGGTGCTTCCAATTCTTGTTAATAAAGTGCTATGGAAAAAATCACTACCAAAAAAACTAGTGATGATAAAATCCTCTATACAACACGTGATACTTTTCTTCTTTTTTTAAGGATCTGATCCGCCAATTGCGGGGCCACTGCGAGAAAATATCTTCAATTTGTTTAAACAAAATCTGATCGCTTGATCTTTTAAATGCAGTGGAAATGGGATAGAGAACCTGTAGCAAAAGTGTTGCTTCATGTCATCTTAATCATCTGGTAATCGAACTAAGATCGAGGATAGGATTTCGGCTTGGCAAAATCCTTTTCGTCGATTGAATAAGTCGATAGAGTCGAACAAATATTTGAATGTCACATGGTGGTATAATCGACAAACGTGTACGAGTATTTATGTATCTTTTTCCTAACTTAATGCAGAATCTATATAATATAAAAGCTATTGCGTTAAATTTGGTTTGATTCGTTCAAGAAGTAATATCGTTTAAGAACGTTGTGAACTTCAATCCTTTAAGATAGATAAATTTGCAAAATTTGGGGTGGCTTAGATACAACTCCCACTAATCTACCACAAAGTTTTATTCGCTTCATCGGGGAACGCTTCTATGACGCAGAATGTAATGTTGCTGCCATCACCAAATTTAACGAGAAAACATTCAACTGTCCAACTGTGTCTTTCATGCTGGTTTTCTACAAAAATAAACGACGTAATGCGATGAAAGCAGGTACAAAAGTGTCAAACGCAGTGCTTCTCTGCGTTTGTTACTAAAGTCGGTTGGTGCGAAGTGCAGCTGTAGCCGCCTTCTGTCATCGCTGCCAGTGTATGTATATGTACATATGGATCTATTTGAAACTTATCTTTCGTGCCCTTCTATTTTTTTTTTTTTGTACTCTTGTTAGACATTGTGAAATTTTTCAAGTCCTGTAGGAATGATTACGTCTTATCAAAAAATAAACTGCTAGATTTATCTCGGGTTGGTGTCACTAGCAAAAAAAATTGAAAAGTTAGCAATTTTGCATAACTGGGTTAACAAGTACACATGCCAATCATCTCGGATTTCTTTACTCATATATCCCCAATCCAATTTCATTTACAAACACGTGCTTAACTACACTTTTGGTCTATGGGCAATACATACAATAGTTAGTCATATCTATTTCGATGTCAGAATTTTTTTCCTTTTCTTCTCCCTCGCCTGTCACATCTTTTGGGTAAAAGCCAAAAGGGTAAACACCTGAAGGATACGCCATCGTGTTTAAACCCAAATTTAAACGTGTATGTATCTCCCTATATACTTACGGTATAGATTTGTTAAGTGTCTTCCATCAAGAGCTCATAAAAATCTATAATTGATGAAGGTTTCCTAAAGTATTCAAGTTGTCTTGAACAGAGAAGGAAGAAAAGCAGAAGATGAAGAATGTAGAACTAAAAAAGGTATAAGCAACCTTATTTCGCGCGGTGCCTCAATAAACACCGCAGGGTATCTATTCCTGGTATAGAGCTATAAATTTTCCTCTTGTGGATATCAAGTTTGTTTCTTTGTTTCAAGTTTCGAGTTTCCAGGTTGTTGTTGTTGAGCTGCTTATCGTGGTTAAAGCTAGAATGCATAAAATTTCAATTTCATCCAGAAAGAAAAAGAAAAAAAAAATATTTAGCGAATACAGTGCAGGCGCTGCACATGGCCTGGTTTCTAGATGAGTTCCTCTTATTCCCACTGTCTCTCGGGATTAACCAAAAAAGGCAGGAAAGTGTAAAGGCAAAGTTATACGAACGGAGCTTAATGGGGAAAAAAAATTAATAGCGCGCATAATTTTAATATTTTCGACGAAACATGGTGCTTAAATTAATTAATGAATTCTTCTTATGTCTCTGCATGATAAATGATATGAGAGGGGTTCACCTAACCTAAAACGGGTCAGCCTTACCATTTAAATTGAAACGTAGCAAATTTATAAAGCATCGCTCATGTCTGGACACAGTTGTGGGATAAACATTACTTGTGCAAGTTCCATTAAAGTTCTACAGTTGCCACTGGAATTTAGCAGACTTTGTTTGTCAAAATTAAATTTGCTTCGATGCTCTACAGAATTGAAAATCTGAGTCTCTACTTAAATGCAATACTTTCATTGCATCGAATATTCTACTTCTAGGAAAGTGAGGGTCACGAGTCAACAAATTGAATCGATCTTGGCACATTTAATATTTAGAAATCTGAGTGTAATTCATCTTGGCTCGTCATCCGAAAAAGGTTTTCACAAACTTAATTTTGTTAGCATAACGTATACTTCAGACACAAGAACGAATTAGTGAAAGACTCTAAATAACACTGTCATCAATAACTCAATTATTTGACTAACTAGAGAGCATGTGGTATCACATACATCTCGTTGAATCCACATGAATATGTAAATGGAATTTTTTTTAAGAGCTGAAAGATTTGAAATTGAAATAAAACACACACAAGTTGCACAAACGAGCTATGTTTTTTTTATTCGATAGATAATTTTAGATGTAGTATTAATGATGAAGGAACTGCATACTGTGGCTCCAATTTTTGAGCGCTTTTTCGAGCATTTGAGGCCATTTCTCACGAGTGGTGTGCTCGATGAATACTGGCCTCAACAGCGCCAATATTTTTATCTGTCTTCACTGCGCATTCTTTTCAGTGTCTTTGAGTGCAAAGGAGTAAGTGTAGTGCGAAAGTGTTCAATTGTTGACTGAACACTGATTTTGGAAATAAATTCTCACAATTTCTAAACAGTGCTCAAGAGTAAGTCTTTGCACGATGATGAGCCAAACAATACTGAACAAAAAGATGCGTCACTCTCAGATTAACTAGCAGCTGTCTGAGTGTTGCCATATTGACAAAAAAAAAATACACTCTTTATATTTGATCCAAGTCATCCTCTTCCAATTTATCGCAAAAATTATCGGTCAACATAGTCCAGTAAATATAGCCTCAATTGATCGTGGGTCTCTTGCTAGAATAATTGAAGGAAAAGTAGGGGTCAATAAAACCTCGAATTTCAATTCTTAGATTATAGCAATATTAGCGATCAAGATCCAAGCTTTCGCGCAAAATTAGCCACAAACTTGTCCTGAGATCGTCGCAGGATCAATAAATTTGAGACCTCTTATAGTTTCGGCTGCAGCCTCAGTTTTATTAACATCATAAGTTGACTCAAATTTTTTCCATCAAACCTTCATACTCGTATGTTCGTTAATCTGTTAATGTGCGCTCATTAACACATTGGCTGAAAAGTCAGTGCAGTTTTATAGTAAAACACAAAATTTTTGCAAAATTCGACTTTATTTATCAATATAGTTACCTTCGAGGGCGATACACTGATTGAAACGATTTTTCAATCTTTCGATACCAGTTTTGTAGAACGATTTCGGTTTAGCCTCAAAATAGGCCTCTGTTTCGGCGATTCGGTCTTAAATCTCTTTCCGGCGAGCATTCTTTTGAGGTCTGCGAACAGGAAATAGTCGCTGGGGGCCAAATTTGGAGAATAAGGTGGGTGGGGAAGCAATTCGTAGCCGAATTCTTTAAATTTTGCCATCGTTTTCATCGACTTGTGACACGGTGCATTGTCTTGATGAAACAGCACTTTGTTTTTCTTCAAATGCGGCCGTTTTTCTGCGATTTCGTCCTTCAAACGCTCCAACAACGCAATGTAATAGTCGCTGTTGATAGTCTGCCCCTTTTGGAGATAGTCAATGAAAATTATTCCATGTGCATCCCAAAATACGGATGCCATAACCTTGCCAGCCGAGGACGAGGTTCGTCGCCTGCTCGAAACTCAGCTGACTGCCGACTTGACTCTGGTGTGAAGTGATGGAGCCAGGTTTCATCCATTGTCACATACCGACGCAAAAATTCGGCTTTATTGCGGTTGAACAGCTTTAAACACTCCTCTGAATCATCAACACGTTGTTGTTTTGGTGGACTGTGAGCAAACGCGGCACCCACTTTGAACACAGCTTTCGCATGTCCAAATGTTCGTGTATGATATATCAACACCCTCTTTTGAAATCTTCAGAGCCTCAGCTATCTCGATCAACTTCACTTTACGGCCACTCGTAATCATTTTGTGGACTTTTTTGATGTTTTCATCTGAAACAGCCTCTTTTGGACGTCCACTGCGTGCATCATCTTCGGTGCCTGTATGACCACTTTTAAATTTTTCAATCCACTTGCGAGTGGTTCGTTCGGCTGGTGCCGAGTCCGGGTGACACTTATCAAGCCATTTCTTTGCATCGGCTGCATTTTTTTCCATCAAAAAGCAATGATAAATCAACACACGAAATTGCTTTGAATCTATTTTTTTCACAATAACAAAAGTTGATTCACTCACAACGATATATCTCGAGAACTAATCGTCCGACAGCTGTCAAATTTATACGCGTATCTTTTGAAGGTTGGTACTAACTGAAAATGGTATGGATTTAATTCAAGTGGTGCCCTCTCTTAGAAACGGCACGGACTTTCCAGCCAATGTGTTATATGCAGCATATTTTTGTTTTTTTATGCCTTAATCTATTGTATTATGATATGATACAACAATATACTTTCTGAAGGAACGGTATAGGAATCGGGAAATCGTGTTTTTTACATTTAAGCTTTTAACGTTGAAAATTGATAATCACTTACTTTACTACTCAAATTCAAACTAAGCTGCATTGGTTGGTAATTACCTTCTAAAACCAAAAGTTGGGCTGATTTTTCTATTTTGTGGATTTTCGCTTAAGATATAAGTTCAATTAGCTTCATCGATTCTTAATACATATATGATCATTCGGGTGAGCGTTTTACATTGTGTTGTATGTAGATAGTAAAATCATTTCTTCGGTAAGCTTATTCAGGTTGGTCAAACTGTTCAGAAGGTAGAATATAATTCTGATTGGTCTTTCATTAACTTCTTACGGCCTACTTATGGTATGTACTTATGGATTTGAGTGCAAATAAACGTACGTGTTACCAGGATTATGAAGGCTCCAATAAACTACGATCACTTACAATTTCTTTGTAGAACCAGGTCCCAAAGAAAGAACAATTTTTCTTTCAGAAATTCTTGAATATAAAAAAATGCCGATGTGATGCATTGTTTTTTTCACACACTGTGTTAAGTCCCATTTCGCACCACAGATGCTTCAAATAACAAAAATAAAAATAAATAAAAAACAAAAAAAAACAGAAAATTAAAACATTAATGTGATTACTGAAATTCCGGTTGCATTCACTCATTCCGCATTAAACGCGGAATGTTTGCTGGTCGTACAGATACAGATTTTCCATAGTTGTTTCCCCCTGTGTTTTTCTATTTTCTCGTATATTCACAAAAAATCCATGTGCGTACTCGTATACAGTTGGGATGAAATAATCCATTTAATTGGTCCAGTCTCAGAGTAAGAGAACGACAACCGCGACGTAGACGACGACTACAGCAACCGTACGGACAACAATATTTTTCACTCTAAAATGGAATCGAATTAAATTTTGCCTGAAACTTTAAGTAATCATGCTCTGCCTGTGGATACAGCAGCTACTAACTAGTGAGATCATCCTTTTGCTCTGTATCTGTAGTTATACAGAGTGTCTGTTCGCTACAGTTTAACCTCGTGACCTCATCTGAAGCAATAGTAGGAAATCAGTAGTGAGTGGTGAATCTTATAAATAAATTCTCTTTGATTGGGTGATAGACTGATTGAAAGATAGATAAATAGACATCTACAAACATCTACAGACAATCGTTCAAATTAAAGAATTGCTAGGCCACTACACATGGATGCACTCCATCGATTCACGGATACTCAAATCGACTCCATCGACTGTTCGTACATCGTGGTATCGTTATGGATTCGCGTATGAGAATAAGTCCCTCGACAGCCGCCACATGCACACCGTAAACGTAACGTAATTGAGTTTATTTTCAACTATCCGTACATGGATTGCATGACTATAAACATATTACACACTCCACCCTCGCGTAACATAGCAATTTTGTTCATTTATCGTTGGTGTGGTCTTTTTTTTTTTTTATAGTAAATCCAATTAAAACGATAAAATGTGCAAAAACTTTGTCACTCAGATTTAAGGCTGAAAATTTACAACAAAAAAATAAAATAAAAGTTGGTCTTTAAGCTTGGTGGCTTTAAAATTCACGACTTTTTAAATATTTAACTACAACAATATAATCACTGAAAAACCACCACAGAATAACCAACGGTTGTTGATATATGTACGTTGCGAAAGTAGATCAGCATCAGATTTAAAACGAATTTTAATATTTTTTTACTTTTCCTGTGGTAATTTATTTAAGCAACATCTGTGACATCTAACCTACTTGTTAGTCGGTAGAAATTATAACTGGGGACTATTTTTCTTCTTTTTTCTTTTAATTTGTTTCTCTCCAAGAACTGCACTACAGAAGTAGGTCTTGTCATAGCTTAGACCCTGACTAGTACAATACCTACCTGGCTTGACTGTGAGGAACAATTCTTGGATCTGCTTATGAACACTCACGTCGTGATTGGACTTCAATCCACCTCAAACGTACTTTGAGAAAATTAACCCATTAACTGATCAATAAGTAAAAAAGTTTAAATGGACAGTTTGCAGCTTCCAACCTTAGAAGGCACAAGGACCCGATGGTATATTCCTTTGCACAACAGTAGTATTTCAGGATGTCAGAGACATGACATGTTTAGTTCTCAGTATAATACTCAGTGCCTGGGCTGAGGTAGCTTTATTTTTTATGCTCGAAGCAATCAAAAAATCGCATATGCTCTCAAAGAAGCATCAGTTTACTACTCTTTCTGATAACAACATCAAAAGAATAGCCGATCTCCACGTCAAGTGCAGTAGTAATTGCGGAAGACTAATCTTGTCAGCATGCCTACTAAAGCAAAATCGGTTGAGACTACACTGCACATCCTGTTACGCCCCATTAAAAAATTACTCTCTTTCAAAGAGTGTACATATAATTGTAGGGTTCTTGGATATCGGGAGAGCTTTCAACAACATTGTCACTTCCTCTTCGAGAACTGGACGCAAAAGACTCCTCTGCAGCTTGATTCACTTCTTTCTTAACAGTAGAACCGTAAATGCAACAAGGCGAAATCCCAAGGGGGTGGTGTTTCTTATCTACTATCACACCTACTCCTAGTCCTAGTCCTAGTCCTAGTCTAGTAAGCAGCCCTTTGCTTACTAAATTAGAGGACGCGAAATGTGGTGAGATGGCTAACCCAACCGACGTCACACTTTATGCGTCGGTCAAACACCTACAAGGAGTCTCTTTTACATTCTCCAAGCTGTGGCCTTAGCGTAAATCCAACCAAAACGGAACTGGTTCTCTTCATAAGAAAAATCAAGATATGTTATATTGCTCGTACTGATGTTAAATGTTACTCCTCTGAGCTTTTCTAGGGCCCATTCTGGACAGAAAATTGAGAAGGAAAGAAAATGTTGCAGGGCAAAATATGGTAAACAAACGTGTGCAAGTGTGCAAGTAGGCTGTAGGCTCAAGACGGGGTCGACAACCCAAAGACATGGAATAGGTCTTCGTTTAGTAACATTACTAGAAAAACGAAGTAAAATCAATCTGTTAGAAAAAAAGCGCAACGAGCTGCCGGCAAAAGCCCCACCGGCGTGTTAAGAACCAGCGGTTTGAAACTTTCCCCGATTTCTTGCCTATAATCCTGTTCGCAATGGAAAGAGCTGAATGTACGACATGCCACATGTATGTTAGACTTAACATACGCTGCATAGCGGACTACTGTAATCAACTGATCTTTAATTACCTAAAAGTGAATTATCTGAATTATTGAAGTATTCAAAGCCGAAGCCTGAGCTATTCATCAGACTGTAGCTTGGCTCACCAAAGAAAGTGAGACATCTAATATCAACAAATTATTCATTCCCCCTGGTCAAACAATTACTGACGTATACTACGTACATTTGCTTGAGATGAATGTCATGTTATAGAAATTGTGTTTCTGAACGAGATCATTGTCGATTTTTAGCTCCAAATCAAATGAATCATCCCCGCGTTCACCTTGGCACCTGCAATTTCCTACAAGGATGTACACAGTATTTGAATGACATCTAAACAAGCATTAAGGACTACTACTTTCTTCCTTTGCATTTTCCGGTTTAGATTTTAACCAAAGTCAATCGCTCAGATAAAGTTGACTTCAGGTCTCTATTGCAGTTAGCGATCGTCGATCGAAACGACTGATTTCAAGTTTGATATTGTTTTTTTTAGTTTGTCGCATACTACAATTGTCAAGGACAATTTTTTTTTGTTTGTCCTTTTGCCATTTTCTGCAATAACGCTTTATTTGCCGGCTACTTTCGGCAGTCATATTCGGCTTTCGATTGTCACTGAATAAAAGTTGCGCTTTTCTGTTTTTTTGGTTTTATCAGGACTAGAGGGAATTGGGACACATGTAACATAGTTAATAGCACAAGACTTCCAGAAAAGTTTTGCAGATCACAAGTGATAACTATAACTATCTCTCTGTGCGCCTCAAGACATAGATACTGCTACCCAACCTAAAACTATCCTCACTTCTGGTTCAAAATGACATCCATCCGTGTCTCATATTGTTTAGCTGTGTCAACTGTATGGTCATTCTCATCCGAACCTCTTAATTGATTGGTAATAACAACGGAAAACGTGCTATCTGATATAAATGCTATCATCAATAATGGTAATGGTGGTTTACACTAGAATCGCTGGATCCATATTGAAAGTTTGTTCTTCTCTGCAGTCTGTTGGTTGGAAAACGCCCAAGCGAAAAGTTAGTGACGTCGTACTCGTATTTGTGAGAATTCGGGTGAAGCAAATATTCGTATCGCATAGCTCTAGATTTTGTGATAATAATAATAGATGCATATGCTAACAAGATCCGGAAGCATTAAAAATACAGGTATACATACTATGCTGTTTCGACCGTAAGAATACGTGGTTTTTTTGAACTTGAATGATTCCTAAACGTTTGTGCCCCTATAAAACTGTCCATTTCTTCGCATTATTTGACATGGGGATAACACATTCGACCCACATAAAGTAGTATTCCTTGTCTTTTATACCAAAGTGAAGGCCAACACTGTTCCTGATAATTTCCCTTGGTAAATTTCAGGAGCTCCATGACTAATCACATTCTCAAAGTAGATCGTAACCATTTATATGATGTACCAATTTGTTTAACACCTCTCTATTCTTCTAAATCCATCGGAGAATTTTTAAAATTTCCCTACCCCATCCACCGCTTGGCAAGCATAGAAAATCTCATTCATCACTCTCAAAACAATTCAAAACACAATAACCTCAAAATCCAATGCGGTCGAGTCATTATTATTGTTCATTCCACTGAAGCGATTAACCCGTCCGTCCATATCTGATCTTACACACGGGCTATACGAGTACTTGCAACAAACCCACACATCTCTGTGTTGGAAGCAAACACAAAAAAGTTTACAAAACCTCAGATCAATTGGATCAATTCATCTGGACAAAAGCAGATCCCCAAAAATAGGCAAGAACGTAAAAAAAAAACAAATAAATTAATAATTTACACAATCAAAAGAATTAGCAACAATTTTCGATACCATCAATCAAAGTTAATTATCAGCGAATATATTGAGAAACAGGAATCAAACCAGTGACCAGCAGCTCAAATTTGTCTTATTGTTGTTTATTTTTTATCGTCAATTGTTGCTAAATAAGAAGCTAAAAATGAAAAAAATAACAAAACGATCACTACTCCAGCACAGTTCAGGGAAGCTATTGATCTTTTTGGACCCTCCAAACGAATATCAAGTCGTGTGGAATACCTCGTCACACGTCACCACTGACAGATACGAGTTTGTTCTTGTTCTTAATTTTTTTTTTGTTAGGTTTTTATTTAGCTAAGTCTGTTAATCGAATAAATAAATAACACTGTTGAGGTTATTGTTGATAAATCGAGGAATTTTATTTTCGGGGGGGACTATTGTCCCTTAAACGATTAGCGGGACAAGCTGATGCAATTTGTTTTAAACAGATAACTTTCTGTCATTTTTGACATCGGACATTTGTCAGTAACGAGAATGACAGATGACAGCAGTGACAATAACCAAAACAACGACACTAACGACCTTAACCATAAACAAATTCTTCAATTTCCCCTTTCAAGGTTGTTGGAAAACACCTGGAATGGAGGCGGTGAAATTGAAGCTGGAATTGAGGTCGGGGTGTGAAAAAATACTTGTAGCAATGCCAAAACCAATTTAAAGGGTGAAAGGAGGACAAGAGTTGTGAAAATATTTTAATTTCCGTGCAAATGCTAACCTGAATTTCGCACGACAAGAACTTGGGTTGCGTGTGCGAAAGAAATGTGATAGGCCGAGCAGAACGGAAGAAAGGAAGAAGAAATGCTTATGGAAAGTTACACAAACATTTTGAGAGGTAATTTAAGTGGGTAGAACAAACTTATTTAGCTTTGAATAAGAGAAAAAGAGATATTCCGTATCGCGGCGAAAGACTACCGGTTTCGTTTTTAAAATACATACAAGTTCATGTAAACGAAATCGTAGAAAATTCATTTATATTATGTATAAATATAAATATCAAAAAATATAAACCAATTTTGTATTTAAAATTATATTTACTCAGTTATTTAACGAAGCACTAATCTATGATATTTAAGACGTAGTCTCCTTCACCCTTCTAAATTTTTTACAAGAAGCTTTTGCAGTGACGCCTTGTATCAAACGAAAAACATCTGACTTTTCGATATAATGTTTTTCTTAATGTACTCATTTAATTTCAGGCCTAGAATTTCCACTTTTTCTTTAGTTGTCTCAAATAATTCTATGTAACGAAACGAAAACTATTCCAGGTACTATCTACTCCATAATGAAATAGAAGAAGTTCACGGTAGTCCATCTCCTTGCCGAAGTGTTATACATAATGGTCCCAAGTACAAGCCGATGGGTTTCCTGCTGTTTGAAAAATTTATAGAAGTTTGAAGATTTTTCGATCTGATGGAAAAGGTTATTAGGCTTTCATACAGTAAGCTTTACACCACTTTATTTCCGACATTTAAATCTTAATACTTCGGTATGACTTGCATGACGAAGGATCATCATTCTTCAATCCCCGATTGATAATTTGGTGTTCATTTTCGATTCCCTGTAGTTCCATGAAAAGATTACTGTTGAATCATGTTGCGGGCCTACGATCAGCTTATAGCTGCTTAGTACCATATACAGTGTTGTGCAAAACATACCGAATTTTTATCGAACATTTTTCTTTAGTGAATTTTAGGGAACAGAAAGAACCTAAGTAAAATCTGTTGTCAATTTAAGAAAACGTATTGTATAAGTGTACAAATAAAAGAAAAAAAAAAGGTTTTGCGATAATATGTTTTATTATACAAAAAAAAAAACTTAACTCGATAACGACCTGTGCAAAACATACCGGATTTTCGTTATACTTAATATTTTGTCCAGTAACTGTTGGTTTTTAAGACCTCCTTGCATATTTTAGGCATGGACACCATAATTCAATTTTCAAAAATTTCCTTTGGAATGTTCTCCCATTCATTCTTTAGTGACGTCATAAGTGCGTTTTTAGATGTGTGTATCTTTGACCCTTTGAAAAGACGGGTAGTCTTTTTAAAATGGCCCACAAGTTCTCGATAGGGTTTAGATCGGGCGATTGAAAGGGCCATTCCAACACATCATCATTTTTCTGCCCAAACCACTCCTTAACTAACTTTTATGAATGTTTTGTGTCATTATCATGTTGGTAAACCCAATGCAGTGGCATTTCCTTGTCAGCGTATCGTATCATTACGGATTCCAGTATATCCCTATACAGAAAACGATCCATCATACCACTAATCTCATGTATTGGTACACATTCCGCACTAGAAAAACATCCCTACACCATAATTGAGCCTCCTTCATGCTTCACGGATGGACGACAATGGCTTGGCTGAAGGCGTGTCTCCTTCTTTCGTCTAACATGAACACTTCCATCGGAAGCAATCAAATTGAACTTACTCTCGTCGCTAAGAGTACAGTTTTCCACTTGGTTGCTGACAAATTCAAATGGTTTCTTGCGAATTCCAGTCTAGGAAACGATTAGCGTTAGCAGATTAATCAAAGACTTACTATAGGAATAAAATGGTAACTTTTTTATTTATGCTTAGCAGTAAGTAGAGGCTTTTTCGCTGGACGAAAAGAAAAAAAACCAGCTTCTCTTAAACGGTTGCGTACGGTGCTTGCTTCAATTGAAAGATTCCGCTCACTAACAATCTTTCTTGAAAGCAAGAAAGTATCGTTAATAATCATTTTCTTAATTTGCCGATCGGTTCGGAGGAGTGTAGTTTTTCTTGGACGTCCTCAACAGTAAATGGGTTCGACGATTTTCCATTCCGAAACTCTTTTATAATGTCACACACTGTCGATGACGGCATTTTATACTATGGATTTTTGTTTCAGCCCTGCCCTAAAATCCGCTACCATCTGGTTTCTAACCACACCACTGTATTTATTTTTAGCCACTTTATTAGTGAACAAATTGGAGACGCCTGACTATTTAAGTTTTGTTAAGTCTATAGCTCACTTCAAATGACAGCCACAACCACTATCAGTAAGTTAAAGAGCAAGAAAATCCAGTATGTTTTGCACAGGCATGGCATTGAGTTGAGCTACAGTTTTTGGCAAAACTCTAAAAATAATGATAGCAATGCCTTGTTTTTTTTTCTATTTGTAAACTGATTCAATAGGTTTTCTTAAATTGCCAAACATGTTGTACCTACTGTATTCCTGTTCCCAAGAGTTCTTCAATGAAAAAATTTCAGGAAAAATCCGGTATGTTTTGCACAACACTGTACGTATGTATGTTATCTCGATGGTGGTAAATGATGTCATTTCATGATCAAGCCCTATTCTAGGCAAGTTGAAACGTCCAACGTTAACATTTTTATTTCGTTGATGTCGTCGAGATCTGAATCATAAGGCGCCCGGAAGGTGATTATAGTCAAAATTAAAGTATACATCCAGCATATTTGAGATATGTGTTATGTTGATCAACACAGGGTCCACATGTTGAACAAACTTCTTAATGAATAAGAATGGAACATTTAACTGTAGGGCGTCCTCAATGCAAGACAACCATCTTTAATCAACACTTTAATCCATGTTCAAACCATGAGTTAGGCGATTATACACTGTATTCCAAAAACTGGAACGTGTGTGGCCTTATGCATTAGTCGTTAATTTACAATGAAGTTATTTCTATTCTGTATTCTTTAATAAATTGTTGGTGTTTGTTTTGATTCGATGAATATTTGTCATCTGCATAATCATTGCCCCCAATCTTTATTAAATATGGGTTCTGCAAAAGTGTAGTGAACTATATGCATGCTGAGAAGTTACTTTCTTTTAGATTACCTCTTCAAGTCATTTTTCTAGAATTAAGTTATATGGTACTCTATTTGGATTGGTATTGAGCGTCAGCGTGTTCTCTTCATAACGATATCCGTGAATCCTGCAAAGCAACGCTAAAAATTAAATTAGAACAGGTTATTGATCAACTCACAAGCGTCCACATTGAAAACTACTTGACGAAATCAGTATTAACGAAAATTCATCAGAACTGAAAGAGAAGAACAGGCTGGCGACGCAACAATTTGTGACTTTAAGGGAAGTGGTCAAGCGAAAGGAAGACATTCGTGAAGTACAAAGGAGTCTTGCTGATGTATCTGGCCATTGGAAACGACAACAATAACTGATAGTTTAACTGAACTGATATGTATAGAGGAATCCTTAAAATCTTGTTCGGTGATGACAATTTTTCTATCACAAGATCGATTAAAAGCCTTCGTGTTCACCAAAATAAAATATAAATTTGGGGAATCAAAGTGTATAATTTACGCTCAACGATTGCTTAGTGTACTAAAGGTAAGGCAAAACAATTATTGAGATAAGCTCAATCCCAATCATGGAATGAGTTAAAATCAACCTTACTCAGTGAATTTTATCAGCATTCTACAGCTTCTGATGTGAACAACACATTACGCAATCGAAAAAAGCAGAAGGAACGGAACTACCAGCAATATTTACTAAGAATGCGGGCAATCGTCAGTGTAGCTGATATTGAAGAGCAAGACGTCATCAAATGCATCATCAAAGGTATTCCGGAATAAGTGTATAACAAACTACTTCTATTTACAGCTAACACTATATGAGCGAAAAGTTACACTTGAAAAATATGAAAAGATGAGACCAGAGCTCCACTGCCGCTATAAGCCAACAACTCATCCCAAATCAACACCACCAACACGCAGCAAATTTTATAACTGCAATGACGTAGGTCGTACGCGAGTATATAGTACAAAGTCACCAATTGTCCTAAGCCGAGAAGGGCCAGAGGGTCTTGTTTTCGTTGTGGGAAAACGGGGCATCTCATCAGAGACTGTAAACAATCAAGAGAAGTGATAATGGTCCAGAAAAACGTGTCAATCAGCAATCAACCATGGCTTTTAAAAGATTTTCATGGCGAACTCGAATACGAGTCCACTAACAACGAATTTGGAGCAGCACACTCAACGATGAAAGCGATGACCATAATAGACACTGCCAGCCCTATACGCTTCGTTCCAGCATATTCGATGACAGCTATAGAATCCTCCTTTAATGGTATCAACAGCAAATTAGTTATGTTTGGTAAAATACTATCTAAAATTAACTTTGATAACATACATGTCAACTAATGTCTATACATATGCTATATTAGTTAAAAATAAAACTATGAAGAATGTGATAATTTTAGGAAGAAATGTTTTGCAAGAAAGCAACATCCAATTTACGTTAAAAAATGATGGAACTAATTTAATGGAAGAGAAATAATCATTTAGTACTTATGATATTGAGCTTAAATGTATAACAGATAAAATTCTAATTTTTGATATGTGTTGTGACCGGGATAATAACAATTTACGGATTAATGGTAGTTTAAATTTTGAAGAGAAGGTAAAAATAACTGATGTAGTAACTAGGAGTGTTTTCAACAGCAACAGTTTAAATGAAACTGACTCAAGTCATCTTTTATTAAATGAGTGTAGAGACTTTGCAGTGAAAATTGTTTTAACGGATGCGGAAAAGATTTTCAATTTCAAAAAATTTCGAGTAAAATAATTCAGGAAAGTACTCCCTCTACATCACCAATTGTTTCAGTGAAAAAAAAATCACGGAATTGCGGTGGTGTATCGACCGACTCTCGACAACTTAATACTATTACCGTGAAAGATACGAGGGGCGTTCAGGGTGAAGCTGTGGTTGTATATATAAATTGACTTATTTATCAAGTAATACTATTATTTTAGTGCATTCATGTAAAATTTCATATAAATATGATTATTAATTCGCGTTTTATCTCTAGTTAAACAGAATCATAATGGCAACTGAGACGATGATGGTGAAAATTGAGCATCGCGCTGTAATTAAATTTCTCACTAAGCAAGGCAAAAGTCAAAAAACTATTCATGAAGAGATGGTGGCTGTTTACCAGGGTTCCGCACCTTCATTATCAACTGTGCAAAAGTGGTCAAGTGAGTTCAAGAGAGGCAGAGAGAGCATTGAAGACGACCCCCGCTCCGGCGCCCCGGCTACTGCTTGTACGGGAGAAAGCATCAAAGAAGTCGAAAAACTTGTTCTTGTGGATGCCCGAATAAAGGTGAAAATGATGGCAGAGATCACCAAGCTGTCAATTGGTACCATTCACACCATTCTTCATGACCATCTTAACCTTTCAAAGGTCAGTGCAAGGTAGGTGCCACGAATGCTCACAGCGCCTCAGAAAAAAGTGAGAATCGCATGCTGTAGAGAGCTTTTGGAGATGTGTAGTGAGAACGCGGACGGTGTTATGGATCGAATTGTTACTGGGGACGAAACATGGGTCCACCACTATGACCCTGAAAGCAAACAAGAGTCCATGCAGTGGCATAAAAAAGGAACAGACCCCCCGAAGAAGTTCAAAGTCACTCCGTCTGCCGGGAAGCTCATGGCCACAGTTTTTTGGGACTCAAAGGGAATCTTGCTCATTGAGTACAAAAAAAAAGGTGAAACCATCAACGCCACATCCTACGTTTCCACTTTGCATAATTTGCGGGAGGAAATTAAAAAGAAAAGACGGGGTAAACTCGCAGCGGGTGTGTTGCTTCTTCATGACAACGCTCCTGTTCACACGGCGCGAGTTTCCAAGGCTGCTGCGCGAGATTGTGGTTTCGAAGAAATCCAACACCCACCCTATAGTCCAGGCCTTTACCCTAGTGATGATTTCCTGTTTCCGGATTTGAAAAAATGTCTTCGTGGAAAAAGATTTTCGGATGATGAAGAACTCAAGTCGGCAATAAATGGGTATTTAGGAAATTTATTTTTTTGAGGGTTTAAAAAAGCTTATCTCAAGATGTAACAAATGCATTGATGTTAGGGAAGATTATGTTGAAAAATAAAAACAATTTAAATTGAATTCGCATTTTCCTTCATATCGATACCGAGAATATATTGAACGCCCCTCGTAATTTTCCACTTCCTTTAATAGAGTATCATTTGGACGCATTGCGTGGTAAGATGTATTTTTCTCTGCCTGATCTAAAAAGCGCTTTTCACCACGTTAAGATGTCATAAGAACACTATTAGATCAATTTGAGTTGGGCATTCCGTTCGGACTCAAAAATACATCTGCAGTATTTCAAAGATAGATCAAGCACCTTTTTAAAGATCTCTTAAAGTCTGGAAAGCTCTTAGTTTATATTGATGATCTTTTCATTACGTCCAAAGCAAAAGCAGAGCACTTTCAAATCTTAAAAGAGTTTTTACAGATTGTAGGAACACATAAGTCCCGATTACGATTGGACATATGCTTCTTTATGTTGGGAAAAATAGCTTAAGGAATAGGTCCGAATGCAGATGGGTTGCAGGCAGTAAGGAAGTTTCCAACACCTACATACAAATTTCAAATTTTCGCATTCTTTCTTGGGCTTATGCTCATATTTCCGAAAATTTATTAAAGATTTTTCCATCATCTCAAAGCCTCTATGTGATCTTTTGAAAAAGGAAATCCCCTTTTGAAATGGTGAGGAAATTGTTTCTGGACCCACCATTACTCAGTATATACATACAATCCAAATGCTGAAACTGAGCTGCATTCAGGTGCAAGCAGTTTGAGATTCGGAGCAGTTTTACTTCAACATCAAGAAGACAAATTTCTGCATCCAATTTTCTACTTTTCGAAGCGAGCCTCACCTCAAAAATCAAAATAACACTCGTACGAGCTTCAAACATTGGCGATAGTGTTTGCACTCAGGCGATTCAGCATTTATTTCGTTGGAATCAAATTTGAAATTATTACTGACTGCAATCATAAAAGATATTTAACGCTGCTCTGTTTAATTGATTTTTCGAAAACCTTAGATAGTGTTAATTATGAAATTGTATGCATAAAGTTAAAACTATATATATTTCGGTTTTAATGAATCCTCGGTGAGATTAATTAGGGACTATTTATGCAATCGATTCCAAAGAGTGTTTACTAATAACACATTTTCGCAACCCCTTAAGATGCTTGCTGGTGTACCTCAGGGTTCGATTCTCGGTCCTATTTTGTTTTCTCTA
Source organism: Volucella zonaria (assembly GCA_963966105.1). Taxonomy (NCBI): domain Eukaryota; kingdom Metazoa; phylum Arthropoda; class Insecta; order Diptera; family Syrphidae; genus Volucella; species Volucella zonaria. The sequence goes on along the minus strand of CAWYQB010000001.1, from coordinate 5,002,807 downwards.
TTTATTAATGATCTGCCCAATGTCTACCACAATGCTTCATTCAGTTCATTTTTACGCTGATGACGCGCAGATTTACCTGTCGCGTCCTATTGGATTAATCGAAGACCTTGTGGTAAGATTCAATTCTGATTTATCCGCAATAGCTAAATGATCCCAGAATAATGGTCCTTAATCCCGTAAAAACTCAATTAATTCTTATTTCTACAAAAATGTATAATACTGAAGGCATTCCACCGGTATCGCTGAATTCCACAAGTCTTAGGTTTTCTAATGTGGTTAACAACCTGGGATATAAAATAAACCGATCTCTCTCTATCTTGACACAATATAGTTGCTATGGTCGGTAGCACATAGCAACTATATTGTGTCAATGATTTACGCAAGTTTACGTAAACTGTGGCTTTTTTCCAGCTTTACGATAATTGACACCAAACTGAGGTTAATAAAATCGCTACTTGTGCAAATCTATCTATCCCTGTCTATAGTAAGCTAGATTCGCACTCTCAGTACAAACTACTTGTTGCTTTCAACGATATGGTTCGGTGTACCTTTGGAATTAGAAGGCATGATCACATATTCCACCTACATAAAAGTGTTCTTGAGTGTTCTTTTTCTAATTTTTGTCAATTAAGATGCTGTGTTTTCGTGCATAAAATTATACAAAAGCAATTAACAAGATACATTTTTCAAAAACTTCTACTAGATGGAGTGAAAAGTGACCTCCTTGGGAATTAAAAAAAAAATTTTTTTTAAAGTTTTTTTTATATTATTCAATATAGTCCCCCTTTAGTGTGATACACTTATTCCAGCGATTTTCCAACTTCTTGATCCCGTCCGAAAAGTAATTTTCCGGAAGGTCTGCAAAATACTCCTCCGTGACGTCGATGATTTCCCCGCGTGAGCTGAATTTTTTTTATTGATGAGCCATCTTTTGGGGTTTGGGAAGAGATAATAGCCCGGGGGTTCCAAATCCAGTTACCAATCGACGCCAAAAGTCCGCCCGATTCCGCATTAGCAAGTCCAAACACTCTTTCGAAGTGCTCTCGGGTTCGTGTTTTTGGTCAGAGCATGCGCGGCACCCAGCGGCAGGATAACTTTTTCATATGCAAAGTATGGCGTGTGCGCTCAGTACTAATCTTTGTGGTATCTGTTAGCTCGCGCACCTTCACTTTTCGGTCAGCCAACACCATTTCATGTATTTTTTTGACATTGTCCTCTGTAACCGCATCGGAGGGCCTGCCGCTGCGGACTTGATCGGTAGTGGAGTTGCGGCCACCACGAAACCAATATTTGACGGTGTAATCTGACGGAGCATTAGCCCCATAATATTTATCCAACTTTTCTTTTGTTTCCTTCGCCGTTTTGCCTCTCAAAAAATAATGTTTTATGAGAGAAGGAAAATCGTTTTTGTCCATACTACGAGTATGATGTCAAACACGTCAACAACAATCAGCTGTCAAAACAAAACTAAAAACAGTATCGCACTGAAAGTTGGCATGTCTGGCTAAATATGAACGGACTTCAAGGCACCATAACCTTTTTTGCAGTAGCAGCGCATTCTGGCGGTCAAGGATGTCAATTTTCACTCCATCTAGTATTTACGCAGTCGCTGAGAACGCTTAATTTGATAACTCCGTCTTGTAATTATTTGAATACGTCGCGTCTTTTCCTTGTCCACTCCACTAGATTATGGAATACCTTGCCAACAATGATCAAACAGATAATAGGAGAAAAACAATTTAAAAATGCACTATTTGTTCACTTTGATTGATTACAATCTATGCACCTTCTTTCTTTCTTTCTCTTGTTAATTGCTGATTTCTCTTCCCTTTTTTCATTATCTTTTGACATAAGCCTTGAATTATTATTATTTTTTTTTTTTTAGTTATTTTCATTATAAATTTTTCTTTTACTAATTTTATTCAGTTTTCATAACCGTGCTCACAAATTATATTGTGTAAACTATAAAAGACTTTGTTCTTATTTGTACTTATAATAAAATTAAGTAAATAAAACAAAATAAATAAATCATTAACAAAATTTCACGATGGGCCTTAGAACTTCAAGATTTTGAGTACACTATAGAACGCACAGATGGAAAAAGAATAGATGATGTGAATGCGCTCAGGAGGTACTACAATATTTTTTTAGTCGAGTCTGAGTTATTTGAATTCGCAATTGCAATTTCGCAATAAAGGCATGAAGTAATAGACAGTTAATGAAGAAGAGAAGAATGTGATACAGGTTCACCGTGATGCTCTATGCTAAAATCAAGAACTGCAAGCAGTTGCTTGCAATGAATCCATTTCTCGCCACAGATCGGCAAAAAATGACCACTATGGTCCTCTGCCTTCATTAGTCTGAAAGTTGTTTTTGGATTTTCCAAGTTCACAAAATTTTATGCCGACAAAAAAAACTAGCAAGAAGGAAGCTTTGAAGTGTTCGAAATCATACTTTTTAAATCATAGTAAACCCACTCAAGTAGTTTCAGAAGGAGGAACCTCTTTCAAGTCTGATAAATTTTCGAACTTTTGCAGTGACTACAATTAAAATGTGACATTGACTACACATTAAAATCGCCACACATGCGCCTTAGTCAAATGGAGATTGGAACCCAATGTTAGCAATAGAAAGTGAAATAGAACCAGGCGAAATAGTGTAAATAGTATGTGAATAAATTTGAGTTTGCTCTTACGAGTATTTCGTGTTAGAGGGTGTAGTTTTTAATAGGAGCTGAAGAATTTGCAGTTGGATGGGCAGGAAACACAAGGGAAAATTATTCGCAGCCAGCAAGTTAATAAAGAACATTTGGACAAACGACACAAAATCCCATATTCTTACAAAGCTAGTGATGGTGTAATGATAAAAAATGTTTTGAGCACTCCTGGTGTTAATAAAAAGCTCATGCCCATATATGGTATAAGGGGCCGGACCAAATTATTAAATTTTTGGGAAATGATACATAGATTCAAGGAAAGCATACGAGTATGATAGAGTGGCCTCTCCAGAAAATATGAAACCGTATAGAGCTTTTTAACATTTTTTTTTGTCACATCGATTTTTGATTTTCATATGTAAATTCGAAAAATAATAAATTTGTTTTTATTAACTTTCGTAGTGTTATATCTTAATATACAGTTCAGCAGGTCGTACTTTTATGAGTTCAGACTTTTAAAGCCCTCTTCCGATATGTATTTAATTCGTTTAACTGAATATTTTTGAAAATTTTATGTTTCTTTTGATCAATATGTAAAATTATAAATGCATGCGCAAGCGTTAAATCGAGATCGATTTTTTATCAGGCTGGTCGATCCATAGTATGCGACCACTCGAATCCATTTAAATAAAACTTGTTATTTACACCCTGCACCTGCATTTCTGCTTAAGTAGGACCATGACTGAATATCTTATAGAAACAACCGACTATCGAACGATATCACTCTTAAAATGTCGGAGCACGGAGAAAGATGTTTGAGCTCAGTGGTTATTTCACTCAATGCGTGTCATCCAACATTTAATGGGAAGACTAAATTATTTGTGTAAATTGGACTTGATGTTGTATTTAGGCAACCATTCATTTTACGAGATTTTAGTTGCCTGAAAAAAAGTCTTTCGGTCAGGGTTGGTATTGAACCCCGAACTATCCGATTGGGAAGCCAATACACTACCACTTGAGCCACAGCCACCCATATACAGTATACAGTAAATTTGAAATAAATTGTCAAAACAGTTGCAATAAAGCGAACCATTACTTATTCTTTTTTCTGCATATCTTACAAACATTAGAAACATCAGAAAGGAAAAGAAAGGTGTTGAGGAGCTCTCGATCGGGAGTTGTTACGGCGACTTTCAGAAGTTCTATCAGAAAATGAAAAAAAATATGCAAATGACATCAATTTCGAATGGAAAATTCAGATCTGAGGATGGAAACGTAAAAGTAAAAGTAATAATAAAGCAGACAGGCTATCTACCGATTTATTTAAAGCAACGGAGATTGCATATGCTACCTCATCTGTAAAATATGCCCAGAGAATAATATCTTAGCTTCGTTGGCCTGATTCTCAAGAGGGGAAACCCCTTTTACTGCGCCAAGTATGGAATAATTAGTCTCCTCAATCCTATATACCCTATTATCTAAACGCCTAATCTCTAATCGAGGATCTGCTTGGTCCCTATCAGTGTGGTTTCAGTTCTGGAAAGTCCAGGCATTTGAGAAAATCAAGACACTTAAAATTGCCAAGTAAGAAACTTATAGCGATGAATAAAAGTCGGTAATGAAACCATCGGGTTGTCTGAAAAGTTTCCGAACAATGACACAAGACATTTTTTCTCAAAATTTTTTTTTATTTCTCTACAGAGTCTCCTTGTAACTCTACACACTTCTCCCAGCGTTGGCGTTGGCGTTTTTCTCTGCAAAATAATTGTTCACGAAAGTGATTGCTTCCTCATTTGAGGAAAATCTCTGTCCTCCAAGCGCAGTTTTTAGATGAGGGAACAAAAAGAAGTCGCTTGGGGCTAGATCTGGTGAATACGGTGGATGGTCAATCAGTTCAAACCGTAATTCATGGATTTTCGCCATGGCAACCGCTGAGGAGTGAGGCGGCGCGTTGTCTTGGTGAAACAGGATTTTCTTTTACTGGAATTGTGGCCATTTTTCCGCAATTTCTGCCTTCAACTTGGCAGGTAATGATGCGTAGTATGCTTCTGTAATGGTTTTCCCTTTTTGAATATAATCGATTAAGATAACTTTACTTATCCCAAAGAACTTTACTATCCCAATAAACAGTCGCCATCACTTTCTCAGCCGAAAAAAAACAGTTGTTGCTTTTTTTGGAACCGGCTCGCCCTTTGCAGTCCACTGTTTTGACTGAATTTTTGTTTCGGGCGTATAATGGTGTATCCAAGTTTCATCTACATTAATTAACCGGCGCCAAAACTCGGATTTATTGCGCCAACAGAGCGTTGGAAATGTTCATTCGAACACGTTTTTGGTCTAACATAAGCAAACGCGGCACCCAACGAGCGGACAACTTTCTAAATATTGATTTAATATGTAACAAACACGTTCTATGGACATTTTCATAACCTCTACTATCTCTCTCACTTTAATTCGGCGGTCGTCTAACACCATTTGATGAACTTTAGCAATGTTATCGTCAGTGGTTGCAGTTTTTGGACGTCTCGAACGTTCATCATCTCCCAAGCTCTTACGGCCACGTTTAAATTCAGCTGCACAAAATTTCACTGTGGTAAATGATGGTGCAGAGTCCTCATACACAGAGTCCAACTCATTTTTGATTTGCGTAGGCGTACTGCTTTTCAAAAACAAGAATTTAATAACAGCTCGATACTCAATTTTTTCCAACACTCACATCGACTCACTCAAACGACTGTCAACTAAAAACTGTCAAAAGATGCATCACTAGCATTCACTACCCTTTATTGACGACTGCCGCTATCTTACAATTTTCAGAAAATAGCATGTGAGTTTTTCAACATTACATTTGAAAGACACAATATTTTGTGTACAATTGCTAGCATACGCTGACGACATTGAAATAATACAATAGAAAGAAACCGCTGAGTTTCCACTGAAGCAATTGCGGCCATTGACGCTGATGTGGTGAAGGCTTTGCCCATTAGAGCTTCACTGTAAATTCAGACAAAGAGCCACCGTAAAGACTAAGCAAAGAATCACTCATGCCAATAGTCTTTGGACTAAGGAGACAACTGGAAAATAAATACCTCTCATGAAGGTCGAAGAAAGCACTGTATACGAGTATAAACCTCACCTCCCAAGTCCTATTGCAGTTTAGTTTTAGTTTTAAATGCATTTTATTATCTTAATCATTAACTCTTACATACTAACAAAAAATGCTTAAATGCTAGCTTAAAATTACTTAACAATCTTATACTAACTTACTGGCCCCACACAGGCACTGTAAGCTACTCTAAATTCTTATATCTATGTCTTTCGACTTTGTTTACATTTTATACTTATATATACTTATTTTCTATGCTTAAGGCTAAGAAACAAGTCCTATTGCATGTCGCGTATGCATGCACTTTATCTAAAGCGGACGTCTTGGTTGCCGAAACATTTTTAGAGTAATTTTTGGACCAGAAGAGCCGGAATTTATCGGCTTAAATAAGCCGATAGCCAAATAAGCCGCAGTATCTTGCGAATGTGAAAGCATTAATAGAAAACTTCATGGAAAGCGAAGTCAACCAATACGGTGGGCGTGTGTAATCGGAAAAGATTATCGTTAGATTGCACTAAAAGGGAACTGTTGGTTGAAACCACGTTTATCCCAAACTGCAGCGCCATTTACAGAAGGCATTTAGTTAATTTGAAGGAGCTGTGTAAACTACACGGTTTTCCAATGATGGATTTTATTTTACACAGTGCGGTATTTCGTCACCTGTAACAATTAAAATCTATGCCAAATAAAAATAGAATGCTCCAATAACGCATTGAAATTCAATTCAATTCACTACAAAAATGGTGAATATTTCTCTGAAGCAATAGGAAAATGAGAAGTTTTCTCCCACAGCAAATGTGGGAATTGATTCAGAAATTTGAGCTATTGGGACAAGTTAATGATGTGAAGAACCGAAATTATGGCCATTGCACAAGAGCGAAAACCAAAGTTCGACGATCCCACACTGATCTTAGGAACTGAGCATATCACAAGCATCGTACATTTAATAAAGGGTCCGCCAAAAATGTTTTTTTTGAAAATGCTATAAAAAAAAATGCTATAAAAAAAAATGCTATAAAAAAAATGCTATAAAAAAAATATTTTCTCAAATTTCTTTTTTTATTTGAAAGTACAATCCTTCCGGTTAATAATGGAAAATAATTTCATTCAAATGGCTGCCTCGGCTGGCCGTGCAGTAGCCTACACGATCGCTCCAATTTTTAAGCACATTATCGATTGTGTGCAGCTGGCTTCACGAATATTGTCCTTTAAAGCGTCAATTGTCTCTGGCTTGTCGGCGTAACACTTATCTTTTACGACACCCCACAAATAATAGTCCAACGGTGTCAAATCGCAGCTCCGGGGTGGTCAAACGACATCAGCTCTGCGGCTGATAATGCGATCTTCAAAAACAGGGCGCAAAACATCGAGTGTAGCTTCGGCTGTGTGGCACGTAGCGCCGTCCTGTTGAAACCAAATGTTGCCAATATCCTCCTCTTCAATTTTTGTGAACAAAAATTCGTTCAACATGGCCCGATAACGATCGCCATTGACTGTAACGGCCATTCCTTGCTCATTTTCGAAGAAAAATGGCCCAATTATGACTCTGGACCAAAATCCGCACCAAACAGTGACTCGTTTTGGGTGTATCGGCTTTTCAATATATGCGTGCGGGTTTTCTGTGCCCCAAATGCGACAATTTTGCTTGTTTACATACCCGCCAAGATCAAAATGAGCTTCATCTGAAAAGATGATTTTTTTTGGCAAAGTCGGCATCTTCTCTAAGTCGATCGCAGGCCCACTTAGCGAAGCGAAAACGCATTGGATGATCAGTTGGCTTCAACTCCTGAACCAATTGGACTTTGTATGGCGTCATACCAAGGTCTTTATGCAAAATTCGTCTCAATGATGTCTCTGAAATGTTCAATTGTTGAGAACGACGGTGAATTGATGTTGATGGCGCTTTCTGCCACAGCAGCAATATTCTCGGGTGTACGCACTGTTTTTGGCTTTTCACGCTTTGGTTTATCGATGAGGATGCCAGCTTCTTTCACTTTTTTCACAAGATAACGAACATACGGAGCTGACGGTGCTTCTCTTCTTCTAAAATCCGTACGCAATTTTCGCACACATTCTGCAACATTACCATGATTTTCAAAGTAATGTCGCAATATTTCCCAGCGTTGTTCAAGCATATACACAACCATATTCGTTCAGCGGAAGGATAAAACTAATTATCTGTCAAATCAGACATGAGCTAAGTGTTACCATTCACGAAATAAGCACTAGTTGAAAAAAAAAACGTTAGATGGCGGACCCTATATATAAGGTTCAATTGATGCACGAACTTAAGCCTGCCGAGCATCAGCTGCATATTTGCTAATTGATTGTTGCTGAAAAACGATCAATCTGATCAAAAATTTATCTGAAAAATCATTTTGGGAAATCACATTTTTATCTTCAAAGATAGTAGAATTTCCGCATTTGGAAAATCAAAGAATAATCGTTGAGAAGCCTCTCTATTTACAATCTTGTTTGGACGAATTTTTGATCTTGGGGCATAATTTAACCTTATTCCGTGAATGAATTGCGCTATGGAACTATGATCAGTAGATTTTAATTTTAATCACTTGGAGAAGTGAATTTGGGCGATGTTTATTTCCAACAAGGCGGTGCTACGTGTCTCACAAGTGGCAAAACTATTGCTTTTTTGCCTGACCGAGTAATTTCTCGCAATGGTGATCAAATTTTAGCCGTTGGGATCATGCGATTGAATACCGTACGCCCAACATCCGTAACGATATCAGCACGCAATGTGGGAAAATGTGATGAACCATTTTACAATTTTATCAATAGAGGCTGGATGTTCAACAGAGGTCGTGGAGGTCATTTGACTTAGATATATGGTTTACCATTGTCAATAGCAAACTTTCTTCTACCGATTAAAATACACATCAAATCTTATTCCATAAAAAAAAAAAACTTTTATAAAAATATACATTTAATAGGTATAATGTAAAATAAATCGAATAACCGCACTGGTGGTGCATAGTAATTGTAGTAAACAATTTTAGTATCTCCTAAATCTAGTAACTTTCAAATATTATCTCATCGAATAAGTAAGCTTACATTTTTATAAAACAGGTAAAAACCCAAGCTCATATACCTAGACCTATGTCATATTTTTAACTCATCCCACTAAATTCCATCCAAACTGGCGCTGCTATAAAAGTTCACTCACAAATTGGTTTACCCTTTTCAAATTAGCCGCAACTGATTATGATCCATACGATCCACAAGATCTCATATCCCTTCAAAGATCATTAAAAGCCAACGACTCATCTTTTCTGGGGCTAACCGGACGACCTATGTTCATTTACTTGAATCTTAGCTCAGATAAAAATAAATGATACCACCACATACCATATGATCCGAGTCCACTAAATCCAGTCTGGCGGTATCTATGTATGTATTACTATTTCAAAAACCAAATATCTCTCTCTTTGTCTCCCGTATGTGTAACTAATAAAAAGCAACTCCCAAGTGGTTTCAATAATTAACCTGGCAATTCCCACACCATAATCTGCCTGAAATCGCCAAGTTTCTAATTAAAATATGCTGTCGATTAAAAAAATAAAGAAGAGAGAAAAAAAAAGAAGCCAACTAAAAGTGTTCTCGTTGCTGCTGGCTCGTCTACGTATTCCGAGGCACATGTACCCTATAAACGGCACCTCGAAACTTGAAGCTCAAAGTCCCCGCTTACCGACCCCTCTGGCTATAACCGGCTCTTAACAAGAATGACTCCACTCTGTTGTCACACTTAGTTCCTATTTAGGGTATCGGAGCGCAACTTAAGTGTTGTGTGTCGCGCTGTTTAATCAAAATGGTAGTCGATTTGATTATTGTGCGATAAAGTGTCGTTGTTGTTGTTGTTGTTGTTATTATTATTGATGGTGATGTTGGTTCTTCTCTGGTCTCTGATTCTCTGCTTTCGCTTGTTGTGTTTGCTTTTCACCTTGTCCCTTTCTTCTTGAAAAAAGCCTCTTTAACGGCTGTCATATCGCTTTTATTTGCCTTTACTTATCTGTCCGTCCGCCGCCCAACGTTTTGTTGGGGTTTTCGATATCCAGTATTCGACATTCGGTGTCCAATTCCATTTGTGGTGGTCTATCCTGCTTGCCCAGTCTGCCCGTGCTTAACTATGTACATGTACAATACGTATGTTTGTGCCCTGTGTATTCGTCCGTATATTAAGTAATAATAATCGATGCATGGATTGATTGCCCCTTGTTTATGAGGTCTATGACTATGACCAGATACGGTAACGTACATGTGTTTCTATCTATATAGATTGCGTGCTGGAGCTTGGAGCTGTGCGCTACATAAGACGCAAGTATGGTGACGAGATGGCGACTATGGGAACCGACGCGCATGTTTGTTAAACGGCGGGGGCCTATCACATAAATTATTTATATTCGCCAATTTTGTGCAATAGTGCAGTGACTAGCTTTCCGCCGATGGTTATTCTCACCCTCTCATCGTATTTGGTGTTGTTTTTTTTATTTTTTTTTATTTTTTTGCTTTTAACACTGGCTTGAGCTTGTTTTATGTTGTTTCATTGATACGGTGGCACTGCCATGATCTCGGCCTCTTTTCTCTAGTATGTATTTCTTTGTGTGTGTCAGCTCTGAGCTCTTGAAAAACCCCCTGCACCTTCGTCCTTGTCTGTGTCATATTGGATGAGTGATGAATACTTATTCAGTTTGGGGGAAAAAATGGATTTAATTTTTTTTATTTTGTTATTTTTATTCTTTTTTTGGGTTTATTGTTATTATCTCGCTCGTTTCTTTCATAACAATGACAATAAAAAGCAAAAAGACATAAAAAAAATTGAAGGCAAAACAAAGGCATGCAGATATTAATACAACATTATAGATGGTGAATATCCAGAGAGTTGCCAGATGCGAATTCCTGACCAAAAAGATAGGCAATAAAATTTCGCCTTATCTATTAGCAATAGTTGTGCTTCAAATATCCATAAATGTGGGGAACTACGGGGCAGGGAATCGCTAATAAAACCATATAATTTTATGTGAAAAAACCCCTGATATAGAAAAAATTAGGCAAACCTGGCATACATACATATTTAGGTATGTTTGGTTCATTCAGTACGATAAGTGCTTATCCTATGATAAGCAACCGATAGTGGCCTAGCTCGGTACACTTAAAATGCCAACGAGAAAAACCACTACGATGCTTTTTTGCTTGTGAAAGAAAATTTAAATCGCTTCATATATGTACATACTACAAATATCTTGTTGGTCATTATAAGGCGGCCCTAAGTTAATTTAAATTAGTAAATTTTTAGTAGTTCACACCGACATGGCTTTGGGTCTTATAACTACTAATGTATCATTTGTTTGCCTAAGGCTCAGTGCCAATCAGATAATATACTTCTAAACGTTTTTTTTTTTTTTTTACTGCCCTGATTAAAAGAACTGGCTAATTCGGGCTTATTAATAATGAAGCCGATGAATTATAGTGCTTTTGACAAGATCAACGCCGCTCTATAGCCTACACAGTCCATTGTTATAAATTCTTCTCCAAAATCCATTAATTCATCATGAGCCGAAAGTCTATCGTAATACCTTGAAGTAATAAAGGGTAGTTTTGTTCGTTTCGCTCTAAAAAAAAGTCCGTCTATTCTTCCGCATCATACATTAGGAGTGAAATCTAATACACTGCGAAATCTAATCCAACGAAATGACAATTGGCAAGAGTAATTGTTCGCATGATCTATACGGTAGTTACAGGGCAACCCAGATAGACAAAGGATTTTACCATCTCGAAGTTATACTGGTGTGGTGAAAAGTAACCTCCTTGAGAATGAAAAAATTTTTTTTTAAATGTTTTTTTTTTTATTTTAGTTTGATACACTTATTCCAGCAATTTTCCAACTTCTTGATCCCGTCCGAAAAGTAATTTTCCTGAAGGTCTGCAAAATACTCCTCCGTGACGTCGATGATTTCCTCGCTTGAGCTGAAATTTTTATTGATGAGCCATCTTTTGAGGTTTGGGAAGAGATAATAGTCCGAGGGTTCCAAATCCAGTTACCAATCGACGCCAAAAGTCCGCCCGATTCCGCATTAGCAAGGCCAAATACTCTTTCGAAGTGCTCCCGCGTTCGTGTTTTTGCTCATTCGCGGCACCCAGCGGCAGGATAAATTTTTCATATGCAGAATATTGCCCGAAATATGGCGTGTGCGCTCAGTACTAATCCTTGTGGTATCTGCTAGCTGGCGCACCTTCACTTTCCGGTCAGCCAACACCATTTCATGTATTTTTTTGACATTGTCCTCTGTAACCGGATCGGAGGGCCTGCCGCTGCGGACTTGATGGGTAGTGGAGTTGCGGCCACCACGAAACTCTCGAAACCAATATTTGACGGTGTAATCTGGCGGAGCATTAGCCCCATAATATTTATCCAATTTTTCTTTTGTTTCCTTCGCCGTTTTGTCTCTCAAAAAATAACGTTTTATGAGAGAAGGAAAATCGTTTTTGTCCATACTCAACATGATGCCAAACACGTCAACAACAATCAGCTGTCAAAACAAAACTAAAGACAGTATCTCACTGAAATTTGGCATGTCTGCCTAAATATAAACATAACCCTTTTTGCAGTAGCAGCGCATTCTGGCAGCCAAGGAGGTTACTTTTCACCCCACCTAGTACTTTGCCTTTCTAGGTATGCATATGTTATGTAGTCCGATTCCATAAATTTTGTCATTTGCGGCCTTAAAATCTAAAGGTGAATATCGTAGGATTTTGCCAAGATTTGCCGTAAGGTCAAATGGTATTATTAATCCATCCTCGCATCATCACACTTTCGAATACCTCTCTACGAATTTCTTCTTCGTAAGGATGCCAATAATTTTATGGATTGGCCTGACACCATTTCACGAGAACACTCCCATACGTTGATGGACCTGCGTTAAATTCGTCTATTAGAATCCAGTCAACATATCTTTGTTTCGACACACAATATGATACATATCCTCGCCTGTCTGTACAGTGTTTACCTGTGAATCTTTCATTAACCGGTGCATTGTATCTAATAACCCGTTCCTAGATGTCCGCTACCTGGATTCCACTTCTGTTATTATAGGATCAAAAGCGACATCGATCGCAGCCACTCTTCAATCGATTGCACCAGATGCCAGCAAGAAGGTGAGGCCGTTTTGAATCACATCGTCACCTGTGACGAAAAATGGGTGGATCACCACACCCCCAAATCGAAACAGCCGACTATGGAGTGGAGAAAGAGTGGCGAGAGGAACGATGAAGGCAAAGACCCAGTTGTCAGGCTGGAAGGTAATGGCAAAAGTTTTCTTTTTATCGCCAAGGTGCTTTGCACATTGATTTTCCCCACGCTTGACGAACAACTAATGTGCGATAATATTGTAAATTACTGGATATCGCGAAATTGTCATTTCGAGGAAAAAGGAAGAGGCAATCGGCCAGGAGTGGCGCATAGGCTAGACAAACTTCCGAAGAATTTTTACGATGATGGAATAAAAAAGCTCCCGATCCGATAGGAAAAATGTATTTCTACATTGGTATATATTTACATATATCTATAATATACATATTTTGTAAGTTTAGAAATAAAGTTTTTTTAAAAAAAAAACCAGTCCCGTTAATACTTTCTGTACATTCGCATATGCTTAATTCGGTCGTCAAAAGGCGCTTATAGTCTTACAATCCATATTCCTTACAACTGGCAACACCAACTTGCTCTAGAAAACGAATAAGAACAAAACCAGTGAAATACCAGCAGAAGCAGCTACATAAATAAACAAACGAGTGTCATGTTCCTTGTTTTAATTCTTCTTCTTTAATTTTTTTTTTTTCTGTGTTCTTGGTTTCTTTTTATTTCTTTTTCCATACCACACTGCTTCATCTGTCTGTACCTTTTTGTATTATTATTATTTTTTTTTTATTCAGTTAAAAACCACATCCGTGCCACATACCTTCTCTATACACGCTTTATACATATTCTCGTACTGCTTGTGTTTTTATTTATTTTTCTTGTTTGGAAAAATGTTGTTTTTCTCGTCTTTATTTCTGTTGGTGCTGCTGCTTCCACCCAGTCTCTCTGGGTAGTCCCCCTTTCGTAGTGCCTTTTATATTCTAGTTCCTCATCATCGCTGTGGTATTCTTTTATTTTTTCTGTTTTCAGCTTTTTATTTTTATTTTGCGCCATTGCATTCTCATTCATATTCTCCTCTCCACTAGAAGATATTATTTCTGCTTTGTCTGCGCAACTAAAAATCAAGAGCTCCAATAATCCCGGCAGTCGTTGTCAGGATCGCAGCGCAACATCAGGCGTTCAAACCAACCGACTAACGGAGGGTGACGCATGAACATTTGCACGCGATTTCGGCGGAATCCTAACAGCGATGACGTGTTACTTGAAGTTATATTCAAATGTATAATAGCTAGTAGGCTTCTACTTGCACCCACTACTACTTCCAGACAATCATTTGAGTAACTTTCGTGTTAAAATAAAAAAAAAACAAAGTTATTTTGAGGGGTAACAATTGAACCACCCAAAAAATCCACCAAAGCGCGTGTTGTCGTAGAACAGGCTTATAAACGCTTAACGTTGCTACGGAATCACCAAATAAGCGTTATCTCATCAAAAAACAAACGCGAATACTTTTTGCATCCCCCAGTCCTGTCGTCGCTTATGGATACGTACTCAAACTCAAACTCAAACTCAATTCCAAACTCATACTCAGTGCTCGTACTCGTATATTCTATTTTTTTTTTAGTAAAGCGCGCTAACGATTCAGATTCTGATTCAGATTTGAAATTGGATTGGGAATATACTCTACTCATGATACCTACTTGCTACTCCTGGTATACATATGTGCGACTGCGACGACAACGACTACGACGACCATACCAAGTGTTAGAGAGTAGTACTCGTGTAGTGTGTGCGGTGAGGAGGTGTTAGGAACGATTTGTCGGTTACGGCCGCGGAATAGGGGCCGGGAGGCGCTCAACAGCAATGGTGCGGTGACTTTATCGCTTCTGGTGTATACAATCGCACTCTAGAGCAGTGAGTTACGAACTGCTGTAGGCAGTGAACGCGCGTCGCGACACAGCAAAATTTGTTTCTTACTAGAAAAACACCGATCGTCTTTTTGTGGAATTAATTCCGCGTGTGTGTCAATTACAAAAAAAAAAAAAAAAAAAAAAAACGAATCGTAATAAATATTATAGAAAGAGGAAGATACTCATAGACAGAGCTAGACAGAGGCAGAGTACTTGTCAATCTACAAGGCCTACATGGCCACAATCTGGCTGAAAATATAGTTTCATTATTGTTCTTTCTGGGTCATCTCATAGCTATCGTTCACTGTGTATACACGTGTTTGTGCTTGTTTGAATGTTTTGTGATTTAATATCTTTCGGATATGTATTAAAATTCGTACGGGAGGCAATAAATTTGTCCTCGTCTTCACCTTATTCCGGATAAACAACATAAAATCGCCATAAAATCGAAACACGAGTGTGTTTTCTTTTTAGCTAAATAAAGATACAGTATCTCAAAGTATCTCATTAGTGAGTGATTTTGAAATTCCATTTGATTTGTTATACTCGTACGAGTATCCCTAAACAACAACAAAAATAAAAATAAAAAATAAAAGATCGAGTGAAATTATTTAAATCTAATCAATTGTGTCATCATTTGAGAGTGTGTCGAATGTAAATTTCCGTATATTTTTGGACCGAACGAAAAAAAAAAAATAATACTCGTATTCTCGTAAATCATTTTAAAAGAGTTCATTTGCTTAATGAGTTTGAGTTCGTGTTCTCCTTCATGCAGGGAAATTTATTAATTTTTTTCTTCTCCCCTCTTTCTCCTTCTGCTGTGCCCGTTCCCACTTAAAACCTTCTCCCACCCAACTGGGAGGTAGGTGGCTACATTTGTATATCTTTGCGTCGTACATAGTTAATTGTTCGTGTGAGTGATTCCAAAGAAAAAGAATGTTAATACCTCAATTAGATATACAACGTTCCGTTTATGTGTAGTATAATTGGAGAAAATATAGTGTGACATACATACATACTCGTATGTATGTATAAAAAATAATTAAAAAAAAAAAGAGAAAAGTGTTATTATAGATAGATAGAGAATTATATAGATAAAGAGCGGGTAGTAATTTGGAATATAAATTACTAATAACAAAATGGCGGAAATTGATGGATTAATAACACCGTCAACAGAACCGGCTAATAATCGGCCGGCAACCACAATTAAGGATTTACACAACGTTTGGAAGGATTACACCAAATTAAAAACGTATCTCATTCTCAAGGACAAACAAAATGAAAAGGTATGGGGTCTTACTTTGTTTTTCTCACTTTAATAACGAGTTCCTATGAAATTCTGATGAAAAGAAATAGATTGAGATATTTTTAGGCTGATAGCTTTGACCTATTCTATTCAAAGTTCAGATTGCATTTGATTTAGAGTAAACAAATTCGGCATGGCGTGGTTTTGTTTGTATGCATGTAATTTATAGGATATGGGTATTAAGGGACGATGCAGTTTATTTGCTTTTTTATCAGATCAAGGTTTCTTTTTTGTTTTTCAAAAATATATTATTTTGATTTTTTTCCTGGTGGTACTAAAGCCTTGCTGTAAAATGCGCTTGTACTTTTTTTTTTTGCTTCCGGAACAGAGCACGTAGACAAAGAACTAGTTCATTGTGCTCCATGTATGTTCCTTTTAATGGAATTTCGTAATCTTTTGAAGAAAGAGGAATAAGTGCCTATAGTAGCAGCACCCACTACGTCAACACAGAGTACCTGCAGCTTAATCCGTGCTACACGGTGTCTTCAACATCAGCGTCGCAGGATCTTATATCACTTATGCCCAGTACATTTAAGCGACTAGCAAAAATGTAATGTTCCGTCACGGCGCCAGTAAGCAACCTGCAAACTTTCCTACTGAGGGACAGCAGAAAGGCCGGTGACCTCTTAAAGATATTGGGAAGCATTCATTTGGTCTGCCGGCAACCTTGGAGAGTTATGCCATCTGCAGTTGTGCTCATATAAAAGCCAACTGACAGTGGAAGCCCTAACCGAGGACACAAGCAGACTTAACGTAGATTCGGATTCTAAAAAACTCTCCTCCTAGTCTTGCCTGGCAATTTTATCGGCCATGTCATTTCCCGTGATCCCATTGTGACCTGGCACTCAAGCAAGGCTCAGTGAATTTAGCCCTCCCTGCGTTGCTCAAGACAACTCTGTAACTCATGTCAAACATAATGCTACTTGCATTATTAAGCATTTAGCATTAGAGCGCCGAGACGACATGTTCTCCTTCTCTAGACAATTCCCCCGTCACATACCAACATACCACACCACTCTGATCAACATTGAAAAAAGTAAGACTCCGGTTTATATTTGATCTTCGTACTTACTCTAATGAAAATTTCAAATCCTCTTTCATGTCTATAATTGAAATCTTAGAGCTTAAGCTCTTGAATGGTACTTAAATTCGAGTCCTACCATTGCCTTAAGATGTTTACATGCTGTGGCTCAGATTGGGTTTCGGAGTATGTCTAAAATCAGTCGCGATTGTGAAAATCGTTCTTATCTAAACAGTCATTAGTTTTAAGCAGGAATGGACTACAGACCTTTGTATCCAATCTAAAAATATGCGCTAGTCTCATCAATTCCATATCTATAGAGACAGAGGTATAATTATTAATGAAATATTAGGCATTGCTCCTTAATCCTAGAACACAATCTCTTTGAGAGTACCTTCAAATATTCCTGTTGTATATTTTTTAACAATGTTGTGATGTGAGCATCTGTATTTTTTTTTATTTCAGCTTTGCACCTAACGTGTAAGGACGTGTCGTCAGTCTTTTAATTTATTTTGCTTGCGTTTTACCTACTAACAGTTTCATTTTAATACTGAAGACTTCTTAAGTCACTATCTTTCGGGCTTTATTTAAAGCTACCTAATGATAAATGTTTTTATACTCCGCGGTGTCAAAAATATAAAAGAAAGTTAGTACGCTTCGAAGCCTGAAGAGCTCCAAGTCCGAAAGCTCATCAAACCTTCCGAATTTACGTCTTCTCTAATATACCATCATCGATCACTAGGATGAGGCCATACATTTTGCAATCGATTTTCACTCTTTATACCTGTTTGAAATTTTGTACCCGCAAACTTTTATTACCTGTGAGCAGGTACATATTTTCTCAACAGGATGTCATAAAATTAACGGGTAAATTAGAAACGACCGTTGGAATTTCCACGATCAAACAATGAACTACTTGAAAAGCGTATAAAAAGAGGCGCCACCAGGATGAGGCCACATGCATAATCTTCCAAAGAACCGAAAAAATGAATAAAATGTTTACATTTTATGGTTTTAAAACATTTATTTATTATGTTTTTCTACATTAACGAATTTGTCCGCCATTTTTCCATATGACCTCTATAAGGCGGTCTGGAATAGAATCATACAGTTTTTTTTTAAATAATCAAGAGAAATTTGGGCCCAGGCATCACGAATAGCTTGTCTTCAAATTGTCTGCCGCCTTCATACACTTTACGAGATAACCATGCCCAAACAATTTCGATTATGTTTAAGTCCGGTGAGTACGGTGGCCATGGCTAAAGTTCCACGTCTTTTGATTGAATTCAACTTTTAACAACCCTGGAAGTGTGGATGGGGGCATTGTCTTGGACAAAAACTCCAACTCGATTGTGCCATAGTAGGTAATATCTCCCCACACCATTACACTTGCTGTACGGCTGTAAAGTCTTACCAAAATAAGCTCCTCCTTTCTGAGAACATGGAAATAAAAGTTGTAACCATCTGGGCCGTCAAGGTAAAATTGTTTCCATCCGAAAAGACAACGCGTTTCCATTCACTACTCCAAGCGGCATGTTCTTCTGCAAAATTGCTCGCCAGTTTATGTGCATAAGGTATGTATATTGATTCACAAATTCTAATATTACTAGTGTCCAACGGCAGAGATAAATGTAGATCAGGGCCATAATTTTCGAATTCTATGATATACTCGTATGTATGTATCTTAATCATCTATTCTAACGGGTCCAAATACAAGTTTCATTTTGAATCATATGCGATTTTGACACTGACAGCTCTTTTCCGTTCGAAATTTTGACTGTCAGTCAGTATCATACCTCCGCAGAACGAAATGTATCACTTTTCGCATGAACAATGTTGGGAAATATTGCGAATTTATTTCAAAAGTGAGTGCTACTTTGCTCAAATAGTGCTATTTGGCCGCTTACTGTACACAAGTTTGTGTTTGGTGGGAATTTTGGAGTCGTGGCATCATTGGCCCATTTTATTTCGAAAATGCTGCTGGAAACGCCATTCGATCAACGGTAAGCGCTACAGAGCGATGATTACCGAATTTTTATAGGCTGACATTGAAGACATGTATTTGGGCGATCAGCACGATGGCGCGCCATGCCACACGGCCCATCAAACAATCGATCTTTCGCGCTAAGTCTGGTAATCATCTGCTATGGCGATGTCAATGGGCTGGCTCGGAGCTGCGGTTTGACCCCGTTTGACTTTTTTTTTTTTTTGTGGGGTACCCTTAAAGATCGATGTTATGCGGAAAATTCAGAAACGATTCAAGCCCCTAAAGTGAATATCGTCCGAGCCATTCGTGATGTAGAGCCAGAAACAGTCAACAAGGTTGACAGAATGACCTACTGCGAAGCCAGCCGAATGAAGTGGTATTCCATAGCTAATGTGAATGTTCGCTCTTTCTCATAAAACCATAGCATCGATAATAATTGATTTCTTAATTTTATTTTATTTTTAACCCTAGACCGTCATCCTTCATCGAAACGACGACGCACAATATTTTTTGCATTTTTTTTGTGTTTTCATTGTTTGTTTTGGTCTCCATTTTGTACAACGCTAGTTGCTTGCAAGCTTTTGGTGGATGCAAACGAGTAGCGGACTGCGCAAGTTGTAAGTGCATTTTATTTGTAACTTATTTTTTTTGCGTAGTCGGAATGACGAAGGATGACGTTTGTGTAACTATTAGGTTTTTGGTTGTGTGCTTTTTTTGGAATCAGTTGTTCATTTTTAATAACATGACCACCAAGAAATCTCTAAATGATGCTGAAATAGAGGACTTTCTCTCTTGGATCTAAAACAACGATCAACTGGAGAGTGATCTGACTGACGTAGAGTCTGATATAGAACTCGATCAAGATGAGTTAATGATGAGGACGAGTTCTTTCAAGGGCGAAACAGCTGCAGACGAAGATGATATTCCGCTAAATATTTTAAAGGCTAAGTCCAACATCATATCGTGCATTAAAGCTATTCTTCGTGGGAAAAATGGTCACAAATGGTCTTCAGTCAAAGGTAAGACTCATCGCTATGGATTGAATATCGTACATCAAAGCCGAGGACCAACACGTCAATGCAAAAATGTAACTGACCCACTTGAATGTTTCCAAATGTTCATAACAAAAGATATCATCAGAGAAATTGTGCAATGCACAAATGTCGAGATAACACAACGTCAATCCATCTTGATTGGGAACACGGATATAGCTCAGAGGCGGAACACCACAGAAAATGAAATAGATGCTCTAATGGGAATACTAGTGATGACAGCTGTCAGAAAAGATCAGCATCTATCTGTAGAGAAATTGGTTGACCGGCCATACAGTGGACCGTTGTACACAATTATAACTACCAAGGCAAGATTCAAATGTCTTATGTCTTGTTTGCAGTTCGACGATAAATCTGTCCGTCTTCAATTAATTGGTGATAAGTTTGCTCCCATCAGGAAAGTATGGGAAATGTTCATCCAACAATGCAGAGAAAATTACACCCCTGATTCATACCTTATAATTGATGAGTGCAGTTTTCGAATGTATATACCAAATAAGCCAGCAAAATACGGACTTAAAATGGTAATACTATGTGATAGTGGAACAAAGTATTTGGTAAATGCATTGCCTTATTTGGGAAAGGGCTCGAACACCGCAAAAATGCCACTTGGAGAGTTTTATGTGAAAGAGCTGACAAAAACTATTCATGGTTCGAATAGGAATATCAGAATGGATAACTGGTTCACCTCCATATCATTGGCACAGTCGCTAGGAAAGGCACCGTATAACTTGACTATAGTAGGTAACCTTCGTGCATACAAAAGAGAAATCCCAGCTGAGCTAAAAAAATAAAAAGGGTCACAAGTGCGGTACATCCATGTTTTGCTATGACAAGGACTTAACCCTTTTATCTTATAAACCAAAACCAAGCAAAATCGTTTATGTTCTGTCATCTTGCAATGAAGAGGGAACCATTAATCCTGTTTCAAAAAAGCCAAGCATGGTGGAATTTTACAATAGTACTAAAGGAGGAGTCGATACTCTCGATGTGCAGTATAATGAACTGTTCAAGAAAGACAAACAAATGGCCGTTGTGTCAATTTTTTGGAATCTTGAACATCGCATTCATAAACTCATATATAATTTACTCACACAATATGCTTCAAGATAAAAAAACAGCCGCTAAAACGAGTAGAGTTTATGAAGAAACTTTTTTCAGATCTTATAAAAAACAGTTTAAATGGCAGGCTAGCTATACCAATTTCCACAACTATGAGATCAGAAGTTCAAAATCGACTCCTGATGGATATGACTGAGAAGCCGGAAAATGAAGTACCGACAACAGGTGATAAAAAAAGAAAGATTTGCGCAGTTTGTCCTTCGTCCAAACGAAAAATGGCAAAGGTGTCATGTGGTTTGTGACTCTTGCTTTAATTAACATATATAATATTAACGATTGTGTTCTTTTTATACTTTAAGACATTAATTTTAAGAAACGAAAAGACTTTCACGAAAATGTGTACTTTCTTTACGATTTTCTATGTAAGACAATATTGATCTTTAAAAACCAAGCCAATTGAATGAGGGCTGTGAAAAATAAATTTTTAAGTTTGACAACAAAAAAATTTTTTTTAAATTTAATTTGAAAATTAAGTATATAATAAAAAAAATCATTTACAAACATTTTTTGTATTCAGAAGCTTTAATATAATGATATAAAATCGGTTGTCGTCAAAAAGACGAAGGATGACGTTAGTGTACAAAAAATAAGGATGACGGTCTAGGGTTAAAAAGAAACTTATAATAAGACCACCCTGTATATGACGAAAGTGTCCTGCCTAAGTAGACAATTGGAAACGATGACGATTCTAGACAGACAACTCGGTTTTTTTTTATTGAAATTTTATTTCAGGATTATATTGTAATATAATTATATTGGGTCTACAAGTAAGTTTCCAGCGTTTGTCAGAGATGGCGCCACCAGTGGATCGCGGGCAGAAATGTCAGACCCCATGTGTTTTATTTGTAGGTTATAAACGTCATTTGCGGGAAGCGCTGCTTTTATTCTTTAATATGAAGAAAAGTGCGGCTGAGGCCTATCGTTTGCTTTCGGAAACTTATGGGGCGGAATGTATTGGTGAATCGACGTGCCGCGAGTGATTCAAACTGTTCAAAAGTGGTGATTTTGGAGTTGAAGACAAAGATCGCCCCGGAAAGCCGAAAAGTTTTAAAGACGAGGAATTGGACGCTTTACTGGATGAGGAGCCATGTCAGATTCAAGAAGAACTTGCTGCATCATTGGGAGTCACGCAACAAGCCGTTTTCCTGCGCCTAAAAGCACTGGGATTCATTCAAAAGGTTGGAAACTGGGTGCCGTACGAATTGAAGCCAAGAGATGTCGAACGGCGATTTTGCATGTCCGAAATGTTACTGCAGCGGTATAAAAATAAATCATTTTTGCATCGTATGCTCACTGGTGATGAGAAATGGATTTATTATGATAATCCTAAACGCAGAAAATCGTATACAAAGCCCGGCGAGCCCGCCCAATCGACGCCGAAACGAAAATTCACGTGAATAAGGTCATGCTCTACATATGGTGGGATCAAAAGGGTGTCGTATACTACGAACTGCTTCCGAGTGGTGAAACCATCAAGGGACCATTATATCGAACCCAACTAATTCGTTTGAAGCGGGCATTAAAAAAAAAACGGCCAGAATATGAGACCAGGCATGAGTCCGTCATTTTTCATCACGACAACGCTCGGCCACATGTTGCGGTTTCGGTGAAAAACTATTTGGAAAATAGTGGATGGGAAATTCTGCCTCACCCGCCTTACAGTCCAGACTTGGCACCATCTGACTACCACTTGTTTCGTTCTATGCAGAACACTCTTACGGGAATACGCTTCATCTCAGTAGAGGAAATCAAAAATTGGCTCGGTACGTTCTTGGGCTCGAAAGACGAGAAATTTTTTTGGTCCTGAATTCATAAATTGCCAGAAAGATGGGGGAAAGTTGTAGCTTCCGATGGACGATACTTTGAATAAAGCATTTTAACTATGTTTTCATAATAAAACTTCAAATTTTGGAAAAAAACGCTGGAAACTTACTTGTAGACCCAATATTATTGCCGAGATTACTAACATATCGAGTTTTCGGTTTGACGCAAGGATCACTTTTTAGAGATTTAAGAGAAGCTTCTCTGTCGAGCGAATTTGTTCAGTCTTAATCCTCTAAACTCTTTTTTTTTTCTTCTCGAAATGGTTTACATTGAACCGAGTGGGGGCATTTTATTGATGGCATACTTTGAGCTAAGTCGGTTATTAGAAAATAAGTTGAAAATTGTAGTTGTAGTTGATCATTTTAAGATGGTTCTGACTAATAATGTGAGTGACGGTGCCCTGGTACAAAGAAGTTCATGTTGCCTCGTATTTCATAAATTGATTTAATTTTGAAAAACCGCTGAGTCAACATCTATAGAATTTAAAAATTTAAGTAAGGAACATTAAAAATTGTTGATGTTGCTCATATATACATATGTATGTATTTTCAGCATCAATAGTGTTATTTATTTAGAGAAAAATCTGTTTCATGTCTTTTCTAAACAATCAACCCAAATCAGTCACCCCATTATTCATGATCGATAACAACCTCTCTGCCTATCCCAACAAAATTGAAACCCGTTGGCTACCCACGGATAACAATGATGCTACGGATGCCCCACAAAGTTAATTTTTCAATTTTTTCTTCTATGAAATATTCTTCGCAAAATAAAGAAAATAACACATTTCCAATCTCAATGCCCGTCAATAAACCGAAATAAATTCTACACTTTTCTGGCATACTCGTATCTATCGCCTCAAAATCTCCACCTAATTTTCTATTCAAACATAAACAACTCACTTGGGTTTTATTCTCAATATAGAAAAATAAAATCATGAAAAAAAAAAAAAAAAAAAAAAAAAAAAATACTCGAGTACGAGTTCATAAATTGAGTTTGAGGTTTCCCCCGTAAGTCGCTTTTCTGAAAATTAAATTGCGCGCAATTGCAAAACAAATAGACCCCCAACCGAACTATAGAACCCGACCTAGGGCCGCCTGATAGCTTCGCCGTCAGGACCACCCCTTCAATTTTGCTCCAAAGAAAAATTTCACTTGGAATTTATTTTTATAACTCTCTACGGCTTTTAACAGTAGCACGGGGTAGTCATAGTCAACAACACAGTCTGCTGCAACAGTCAACAGTCAGCAGATGTTTTATCTTTGCGAAAATTTGTTCTGTTTCTGTTCTTCACTTATTTTATACTGAGTATCTGTTGTTATACTCGTATATTTTATTTTGTGTGTATCTCACACTTAAATGCAATTATAATTAGTTACAGTGAGTGAATTTAAACAGAAAAAAAACAAAAAAAAAACTGTTAAGCGTTCAAGTGGTTTGCTTGTTTAGCTTGTTTGCATACATAACCGCGTGTATCTCAGAACTTGTTGTACTTGTATCTATTGCTCTTCAATTTTTTTTTTATTCACAGTCTTCACCGAGGCGGGACTTGAATAAAAATTATTCCATTCTCAGTACGAGAGTGCGGATAATTTCAAATGTACTCGTAGATACGAGTATACGTACAATGGCATTGCAAAACTGAAAGATACGAATGCTCGTACTTGTACTTAGGAGGTGTAGTGCCCGTACTTGTATTGCTAACAAAAGTATCATCCATACGGGATATCTGTCGATGTATTCCAAGTCATCTTTCTGCACTGTGCGGTATGGTTACAGTAACATTGGTTTTTCCATTTTATTCTTTGTCTTCTTCTGGGTTCTTCCCTTTGCCTCTACATACAATTCCTTTATGATCTCATTACTCATATCTGGTTTCGTTAAAAGTGATTTGTTGAATTGGTTTTATTTTTTACAATATTTTTCTTTTTTTTTCTTTTAGCTATTGTGAATGAATGATGTGCAGATACATATACGAGTATCTATTGTTATTACCTTTTTTCGAAATCATTTTATTGCCATAGATAAATCAAAAGTGCTTAATAGCTATTCACTGTGACTGATTGGAATGATAGTCTGGTCTGACGGAGAGAGGCTGTAGACAAATTTTCGTCGTTTCTATTAATGAATAAAATTCTATAATTCACAGTAGATAATAAAATAAATCCATTGTTCGTGCATGGTTTAATGCTGTGAAGTTTATTTAAGCTGTACTGAAACGCAGTTTAGTTTTTTATTTTATTTTTTGTAATTTTACTATGGCTTGCCGTTTTGCAAAAAAAAATCTTGATATCTTTGTTGGCTGTTCATGTCACACTTTGAATGCAATTTATTAGCACCATTTAATTGCATTGTGGTCGGTTATATGTGGAGTGGAGTCGTGTATGAAGAAAGATTAATTACATAAATGCTCTGTTGAGTTTGTTGTAGGTTGTGAAACACGTCAATTCCTTTGAATTTCGCTAAGGATGGTTAGTTTAATTGTCATTTAAAAATACGGCATTTTAGTAACAGCTCGGTTTTATTGTGAACCTTATCCCAGAGAACATATTGTACTATCAGAGAACACCCTTCCCCAAAAAATTAAGAAACTTTTAACTTCGAACAATGTCATATGCCCTAAACTTAAGGAGCTGCATATGTACAACCGGTCGTGTCAGAACTTCCCTTCAAAGATTGTATACAAGCAAACTAAATTTACAAATATGTTAGTTTCATATGTAGGATATCTGAAGTCCTTGTCCACACTGCTTAAAGGCAATTAATTTCGTGAAAGGTCTTTTACTGTGTGAAAGCAAACTTCGACTTGCTAAAAACTTTAAAAATTTAGAAACTTCTTTGGCTAAGTTGAAGTATTACAATAGTTTAATAAAAAAAAAATCTAGGAGTTTGTGACTTCATAAAATGGTTGAGGTCAAACATTAAAGTTTTCGTTTTGCTGTCAAGAATAGCAGCAATCTTTTGACAATCTTAAAGAGAATATGATATATAGGTATGTACATAAAATTCATGTTCTTCGCATGGTATTAAGCAAAAAATTGGTGGACTATAGTCCGATGTGGACCAATTTATTTTGTGCACAAGGAAAGAAACCTAAGATGTTTTGTGTATTCCGAATGGCAGGAGACTGCAAAACATTCAGGTTTTAACTTTAGGAGGTTGCCTGTCGAAAGGGTTGTGACGTCAAATAAATTACTTTCTTTTCTGGTTTTTGGTATTGGCCGTGGATTGAGCTTAGACTTTTTTAGTCAGCAAACTTAGTGACTGCACCACGACAAAACCCTCGCAGGGTACTGAGACTAAAATTGAAAAACTCGTTGAGTGACCGTCAAAGACGTTTAGTGCATCAAATCACATCCAGGAAAAAGTATCTGCTGTTTGTCAAATTTGCCTATCGGAGTAGACGAGGAATTTATTTAATAGCAACCCTGTGCTCCTGATTTTAGACTATTTTGAAGATTTCTCTGTAAAAGTTGCTAACATTGCTCTAGCGTCAAAAGTCATCACCCTATCGGAAGATGCTATAATTTTTGCAAATAGCGGCAAATGTCAATTCTACTTTGACATTTGTGAAGTAAACAGATATAAAATACACATCAACAAGACATGAATCGCTATACTCCTAAATAATGAAAATTGTTACAATTTTTTTTTTTTGCGGAATAATTCGTCGATGGTGTTGGTGCAGCGTGAATTTCGGCGCAAATTTCCCGGTCGTCCGACACCAACTGGGCATACACTACGACGTTTAGCCGCTCATCTGGAAGAGTATGGGACAACACGAGATGCTGCCAGGTCTGGCCGGCCCCGGAGCAACCGTTCTGCTGAGAATATCGAAGCTGTGGTTGAAGATGTCGCAGAGGACCCCGGTTTATCGACCAGACGACGTGCCACGCTATTGGGCATCAATCGGCGGCCTCATCGAAAATTATCATGAGCGGCGAGGCCCATTTTCATCTCTGTGGATATGTGAATAAGCAAAATTATCGCTTCTGGGGCACTTCGTCCGCGTCTAGCACACGAAGAGCCATTACACCCGCTCAAAGTTACTGCATGGTGTGCTGTTTATGCTAGGCCATACGACTACTGCGGACGGCGAGCGCTACAGAGCCATACTCAACGACTTTCTCCTTCCTAAATTGGATGAATTGCGACTGAAGAACATGTGATTCCAATAGGATGGAGCAACGGTGCATATTGCACGAGTTACAACCAAAATTCTGAGGGCTGCATTTTCGGGTCACCTAATTTCTCGTTTTGGCGATTTGCACTGGCCGGCTTAACCGTTGCGCTAGCCTGATATCACCGTTCTAGAATTCTTTTTGTGGGTTTTTTTTTTTTAAGTCACGAGTCTATAGTATAGTATGTCAACAAAGTTCAGAATCTGGAAGCCCTTAAAGGGAATATCCATCAAGAATGTGAGAAAATGCCACAAATTGGGCCCGAAAGGTCATCAATTCTGGCGGCGGCTAATTAGCCTGTATCATTTTCTCGACTTAATGGAAAAAAAATTAAACATAATCCAAAAGCAGAACCAAAGTTTTTAATTCATAAAAAAAAATTACATACAAATAACATCGGGTGACAACTTTTGCGCCACCTTGTACTACTACTACAGCAGATACACAAAAGCGAGCGATGAAAATCAGTAAACGCAAAACGGTCCATGAGGTCGAATACCATATAACACTGTCACAAAAAATTCTTGATTGAGCTAATCTTTTTTTTATAAATCAAGTTTTGAACCATTTACATTAGCAGTCCAAAAAAGTCTATTACGACAGCTTTCCAGGTTTATTGTCTCAAGGGCATGAAATAACTGACAAGAAATCAACTAAAATTTAAATGAACATGCCGCACGAGACTGAGGGTAATAATAGAAATTGTGAAAGGTCGGCGACATTAACAGTCACGTGCAAATCTGATAGCCTTCTAACCACAGTGTTTCTTTGAATTCTAATAGGTCACACTTTCAGTGATTACTTTGAAAATTCATTTAATATTCTTTGCGAATTCGTACGTCAAGGCTTATCACTCTTGAACGGAATTAGGTGTTGGTGTCAAAGTTCTGAAAATTTAATTGCCATCATCATAATGCGCGATTTCTCGATAACAGCGAAAATTTAGAACAATTTTAAAAATAAACGATTCTGTACTGGTGATCTATTGTAGTACGTCTAGAATAGTACTCATAGCCAGTGCATAGATATTTTATAGTGAGGTAGCAACAGGAAGTCATCCACTTCCTGTGACCAAGAAAAGAGTACAAGTACAATATTAAGCACTGCTGATGATCAAACATGGAATTTTGTATCTATCATGGTTCGTCACCATGTAATTAAGTTGTCTGGATCTAAGTTGTTTGAATGTTGTTGGCCAAAATTTACCCATTTTTGCACAGGACTAAAGACATGGTTGAGATACTTAGTAAAAGTACAAAGTGAACTCGTAATTGTTTTGGTTTCCATTGAGCATTGAGATGAATCCCCTCTCGGACTAATGCATGCTAATGTAATGTCTGTTGTATGTTAACACACAATACTCTCCTGAAAATTATTCATGTAGATGAAAGAATTATCATTTCCTGACACTGTTTAGGTCATGACCTACATCCATTGTGACTTAATTAAACAATATCCTTTCCTCTCAGCACTTGGCGCATACGGCCTCCTTTGTCATGTCAAGTCGGCCAACTGTAGCATAAAAAGTATCTTCTGCCTCATATTAAACTTCATTAAACAAACACATGTTTCGAAAAAAAAAAAAAAAAAAAAAACTCACTCAAAGCGTGAAAAGGAGAAAATCCCAGTAAGGAAAATGAAGAGAAGTAAACGAAGAAAAAAGTGAAGTACAACGAGTAGAAACAACAAAAGACAACATTGTGAGTGTTACCTACTTGAAATGTCAAAGAACTCCCCAGGCGTTGTTTGTCGTCGTTGCTTGTTGTTCAATCTCCACACTTTATTCGTCCTCCTCATTTCTTGTTTTGTCTTCCCCTCCCACAACAATTTCTTACATTTTATGCTTTTGTGCTTGTTTTCCTTCTTCAATTACATACTTTTTTTTCTGTTTTTGTGGTATGTCATGCTTTTAACTGTAGATGTAAATACAATACATCATGTTGAGGAGGTATTCTCGGCGTATTCTTCTGCCCCCCTCCCTGCCTGGTACAATTAATTCATTTCTACACAGAGCGGCGGTTGATAAAAAAAAGTTGATATTGCGGTCGTTGTATACGTATGTATGTATGTATGGCTGTTCACAAGCTTACCACGGACTGCCGCGCCCCCTGTTGGGTTTAGGTTTTGATGGATCTGTTTAAATAGTTGTCATGTTGAAGTTGAGGTTTTTTTTTCTTTAGTGGAGGAGTTAGGCCATGGAGTCATGGAGCAGCTCCGAGTCATAAGCCATCTAGGGGCAGTAGCTTGTACGATGAGAATTGATAAACAAGGTGAGGTAGTTGACCGCCTTTTTGGAGTTCTTTAATTTTTTCATCTTTTTTTTTTTTTTTTTTGTCAAGACTACTGAACAGCGGTAATTTGAAAATGGCGAATAAAAGAGCACTCGTACTTGTAGTCGTAGTCGTAGTCGTACTTGTTGTTTTTGACTATTTTTGGAGCGCTACAGAGTTAGGAAATTGACATTATACTGTGTAGGCTGTCAGTGGTTTGATTGAAAGACAATCGTGATGAGTCTTAAGATTAAATAATGCGTGGGATTACATTGTGATTTGGATGTTATTTTTGCACATTGTCGTAGATTGAAGATTGTATATGGGGTCTGCAAATATTTGAGAAACCTTTTGACGGCAAAACGTTCAATTATGTGGGCACACTAGAGGCTTTCTAATTAAACATCTTTGTTGAGACAGTTAGGAGAAAGCGGAATTTAAGTACATACTTAATTTGTGGAAAGAAAGTAGCATTTTTGGAATTTCAACAAAAATGAAAACAAAATCAATGAAAATTCTTATTGGTAACACAAAGAGCAGTATTTTTTTATATTAGAATAAGTAGTATTTATTCCTGATTTAATTTAAAACATACATAAACTCATTCGGTAATAAAGTCTTTGAAATGGAAATATATTTGATATGATGATTAGTTATGAAATATGACATCATTCAAACGCACTCCACAAAGCCGCTAGCATCCATATTCCAGCAACTTACCTGGAATGTTCGCTTCAAAATCGCCTAAAGTTTCTGTCCTTTTGGCATAGATCAGGGACTTACTTAATTTAGCTTAAAAGAAAAAAAGTATAAAAATGTTTAATTAATCGAGCGCGGCGTTCAATCGACAGGACTATTTCTGGGGATAAGACGATCACCGAACTTCGTCTTCAATAACTCCATTGTGGGCGATTTCAGGTTCGTTCCAATTTCAATTCATCTATTGACTGTAACCGATTCGCTAACACTTTCTTGGAAAAAGCTCAGTACCTGCGCCATTAAAATCATACAAAACATTAAATTTTTCCGTAGTGTCTACTGTTGAAACACCTCCGGCTGCTCACTTGACCAAATACGGCAATTTTGCTTATTAAAAATGTCATTTCATTAAAAAATGATGATCTTCCATCTTCAAAAGAGGTCGATCATCGAAAGTTGACATGCACGATAGTTGTTTGATTTTAGCTCTGCGGTTAATATGATCCTATACGTACACGCCACAGGGACATCCGAAAGATGCCTAGGTCTTAACTTACCGACTTGCGTACATCCGCAATATTCTCTTCACTTCTCTCGTTTCACTGTCACACTGGCACGACAATATTGCGATTAATTCGATTAAAATCTTTTCACTAACGCATAATTATCCACTTATCGGTACGATTATAGTATATCGATTGAAGCTAACGCTCGTAATGAACCGTAACGCTGACTTTTGATAAACAATTTGAATGATTTGTAAACCTTGTTAAAGCGTAGATATATCTTTATATGATTAAATGGTAAACAATCGAACACCAATATGTCAAAAGATACTATGCTTGAGTTCAGAGAAACCCTATTGGAATAAAGGGGGCATCTAACGAAAATTCATTTAGGTTAATATATTGTGGCATTGCCTTTGTTGCTCATCACAGCTCGCAATGCCATTTCATACAGTCAACAGGACTGTGGTATCTTTAGGGGGTATTCATCTCTAAGCCTACGCACTGCTGCTTACAACTCGTTGTTATTTCTTGGTTTCATAACCCGAAACTCTATTTTAATACCGACCCCTAGATCACAAAAAAATAATGGTTACGAAAATATTAAAGAAAATGTTGCTTTTAAGGTGGCACTGCTATAGTTTTTCTCGTCACTGTATGTGTACTTCTGCATCTTTTTAAGGACAGACGTCGGCTGAGATTACTTAGTTAAACCATTTTAGTGCTTAAGACTAAAATATTGTCTCCGTGTGACTAGATTAACCCGCCTAAAAGATGTTTTTAAGATTTTGATTTAACAGATTATTGATAAATAATCAACAGGATACCTGTTCCTTTACAAACTTGAAAGCAACTTAACATCACGCCGCTGGTAAAGTCAAAACCAATGGCATAGCATGCCAGAAAATAGATCACCCACTGATAATGCGCAAGTCATTCACTGACTAACCTTTGTAATCAATATTGTTTAAACCATATCAACGATGCCTTTATCATGTCATTCCTCCTTCCCATGACTCGATAAGTAAACAAGAACAAAAATTTCTTTTGAAATTATAATCCCGTCCGAGGTGATATATTCTACCACTTCAGATAAGATACGGAACGTCAAAATGTCATAAAGTTAATGAAAGAACTCACCCAATAAATCAATAGAATTCTACGATTCGTCATCCAAAATATTCACGCAATACAGGCACTACTACTAAGCTTCCAAACGTGCTTTGCAAAAACTAATTGTCAGATTACAAAAAAAAAAAAAAAAAACCGAATCGTAATCAAAGTCGTAAACCTATATCTGTCAAGTAGTCAGATCTCGATCTTTGATCCGCATGATTAGAGAAGAGTATAATTTAAATGCGACCCCCACATTAGTCGTAACATGTTCAACCTTTAAGTGGTCTCAGCTACCAGCATACATGAAATGTCATAACACCTGTCATTAATCTTTGCTTCTTTGCTCTTCTACTGTTCCTTTACGGCGAATGATTCATTCAACTGCATCACAACCTTTATTTGGTCTATCTATCTACTCGTATGGAAGTCGGTTTCTGTCTGTCTGTCTGACTGTTGGTTGGGTTAATTTCCCTGATCCACAAATGCTCTTAATCTCCAGTGTATCGTGAACCAATAATATATACATATTGTTTTATTATTATCTACATATGTATGTATATCTATTTCCATGTGGACGCAGGCCCGTACTTGTACTCGTACGTGGGTACTCTCATTAGATCCAGGCTTAGTTGACAGTTGTTTGACATGTCTGCGGGGGCAATTACCCACTTTGACGGTAGTTCATACTAATTTTCTACTTAATAATAATTGCGGACCGGTCTCGGTGAGTGAACGTGTGAGTTCAGTTCAGCGCGCCCCCAGAGAGAGGTGAGTGACTGGGATTCACGCGTGGGGTCACTGTTGTATTGTGAAATGTTGATGGTAGTTGACTGATGAATGACGAGATTCGGGGACAGGGGAAGTTATAAAATGTTCATACCTAGTACTGCGTGAAGTATGAGTACCTGGGGAGTTTTAACTCTCGCACCTCGGTTAATTATTTAAATTCTCAGATTATACAAAAGCGGGCTTTTGAAATAGAGGCAGAGGTATTTATTATTTATTTAAACAGATGTCATGAAGGTACTATGCATGAATATTGATCTTGCAGATGATTGTATTGAATAGATGTAAAGTACACACTTGTACCTACTTATACATATGTACCATACGAGTACATGTGTTTACCTGACACTATGATGATGAGTTGGGTCCAAATCAAAGAAAAGCTTTATTTCGAATGAACTTGGTTGTGAAAATGTTTTTTTTTTCAATCCCGCAAGGTATTCAAATTAGACCAGTTTTATTTTTGTGTGTAGAACAAAAGGTGATAAGATTGTGGAGCTTTAAGTAATTTTTATACAACTAACATCAATATTTCTATGCATTAGGGATCTGGCGACACAGTCTATACAGTCCCGTGACTTTCACATCAAGTCGAAAAGAACACTTAAGAACTGTGCTTGAATTTCACTTCTCAGGCACGATTGTGATCAAAAATAATTCTAGTTAGTTTATACAGTGGGTGGCAGACTATGTGCAGTTTAAATAGGCTAAACGCTCATTTAAACTATTCAAGTCACTTATTATCAGCCAAATCCACCTTGATCGGATTTAGTCTAGTCTTTATCTCCAAATCATACAATTATTCATTTTACGTTAAATCTTATCTAATTTTTAATAAAATAAAATAAATAAAAATCCACTGAAAAATAAGTGGACAAAACTAAAGCACATTTTCGAATTTATAAACAAATAACACAAAAAAAGTTTTTGAAACTAATACTTAGTGGCATACCCTTTATTTTAGACTGCCGCAGCACATCGACGAGGTATTGAGGCAATTAGATTGTCAATAGTATGCATTGGGATGTTATTCCAGGCAATTTCTGCTTGTCGTAGTAGTGAGTCAAAATTATTGCATTTCGTGCGATCAATACTTTGATCTACAATTACCCATAGATTCTCTATGGGGTTGAGATCAGGGGATTGCGCTGGCCACTTCATTACGGTTATTTCGCTTTTGTTAAGCCAATCCTTCACAAGTTTAGCGGTATGTTTAGGATCGTTGTCATCGAAAAACATTCCCATACAATAATACTGCCAACACCGTGTTTTACTGTACCCTTGGTGAATCGTGGATTTAGGCCTTCGCCTTTCGGCTTCCGTACCGAATGAAAACAATCAGATCCCTTTAAATTGAATTTGGATTCGTCAGAAAAAAGTACAGTTTTTAATTTTGCTACGGTCCAGTTAAGGTGTGCCTTTGCAAACTAAATTCCCGCGCGTCGATTTTTTTTAGAGAAATAAATGGCTTTTTTTATGACGATTTGATTTTAAGCCACTATCAAGCGCTCTTCGCCGGATTGTCCTACTTGAGATCTCAAGGCCCAGTTCTTTTTGTACACATTTTGAGGATATAAAAGGGTCCTTTTTAATAAGCCTTATAATTCTTTTATCCTCACGACTGGTCGTTTTTCGAGGTCTACCGCCACTGTGCACCGTTTAGACATTTCCTCGAGCACGAAATAGAGCTATTACTCGCGAAATCACCGAATGGCTTATAGCAAATTTTTTTGCAATAAATGTTACTGATTTACCGCTTTCAAAATCAGAAACTATTTCTTCTTTTATTTCGTCAGAATACTTTTACGAGCCATTTTATCACCTTTTTGTCACAATTAAACACAATTTAAGCTTCCGATTTAAAACGCCGCCGATCACACACAAATAATTTTTTTCCATTGTTTAGAATGTTTTTGAAAAAAAAAAACAGTAATCTTTGATGCATATTATAAGTAAACGGTAAATTTTGCTGACTGAAGGCAATAATAGAGTGCATGTGCTTTAGTTTTGTCCACTTATTTTTCAATGGATTTTTAATTATTTTATTTTATTCATTTATTATTTATTACTCACGTAAAGTGAGTAACTGTGAATCAAAGAGTAATATTTTGTGAATAGGAATATATAAACATTTTTAAGCTGTCACAATTTTTTTTTAATGTTCCTTACTTTTTTCCTAAGTGAGAATTTTTCGTTCTATAGTTTTGGCCAACAATGTACAAAATGTTATTATAGCAAACATCACATTCACTATAGTGATGTAATTAGGACAGAAATAAACCTAATGCGAATAGCATGGAATTTTTAAAACCCAACATTGATCTCTAAATCAATCAAAACAATTGTTATACGGACGAATTGACTTAAGGCTGAACATTTTCCAGACATGGGTTGGACCTCTAGACATTCAAAACAGTTCCAGCATCGTACTTAAATAAAATTGATTGAGATTCTCACAGATACTCAAATAGCAATTACGTCGCTTATTATTTGCCTCCAAATAAGTCCTGCATTGCAGAAAGTACTTTTAAATTTTCTGAAAGACCAACAAAATCAGGCTATTGTGAATATTGAAAAAATATATTGCGAAAGCAAAATGTGTTAGATTACTTGCAAATACTCTGGGTTTTCGATAAACTTAAATAGTTTTCATACGCAATTGAAACAATCCCTCAATTTTCAACCTTTCAACAACACAGCGCGGAAGCATTTTAAAGGTACATAAATCCCTTGAGCGTGCGCAATGATAGCGAGCTAAATACTGTTGAACATTTATTATGCTTTATTTCAGAGAGCCTTTCGTACCTAAGTAATGGTGACGACGATTTTGATTTCGAATTCTGAGGTTTGGCGCGCTCCGGTGGTCAAATTATCAATAGACAAACAATCTATCATTTGTTTCATATGAGACTGATTTTGGAAATGTTTAAATTTCGGTAAACAAATACAACAATATAACTGACTGTCACTTTATTTAATAAAAAATCAAGTGTAACTCAATATCCATGATTTCCAATTTACAATTAGTTAATTCGTTGTATAATTAACCAATAAAAAAATAATAAAGTTAAATATAAATAAAATAAAAAACGCTCACATGACAAATGTTAACCTCAGAAAACCTTCACCAGATAAAAAATTGTATCTATAAATTGTTTTCGATTTTTTTTTTGTCCAAATCAGCTTCCACAAAATAGCAAAAAAAAAAACTATCAAACCCGGACAAACGACTTCTTAATCATCCATTAATTTACATTCGTTAAACAAAAAAAAAATCTAAAAATCGAACAGATAATTAATATGAATCAAAGGCTTCACCTTTTATTGTGCAAAACCGGTTCCAGGGGGAGATTAATATTTAAATCCGTAACTTATACTTTAGGTCAAATATCCGTATGCTAATTGGTATATCAATATACATTTTTATTTTTACCACTACCCTGGTAAAAATAATCCAAACATATGTTTAAATAAATTGAGTAGAGGTAAATTGAAAAAAAAAAACAATTTAACTAGTGGCTGTCTATGTCAAATGGATTAAGTTAAAGGCCGCCCCACAGAGCTGGAGATAGAAATTAAATCAACTTATTTAGGAAGCAATTTAACACTGCGATTAGCACTTGCGTTTACCACATGACATATGGGTTAAATCGCGCCAGTAAAACCGGAACGGAATACCGGAGACCAAAGATCGAAGACCGGACTGTATTTCATGTGAATCTTGGGAAAAGTAATTAAACTCGTTTTAGCGTAACCACAGCTGGGGAGTATAGTATCTATATTTTAACGTTTTATCGCTTTGATTGTGGTCACGAAAAGGCAGAAAGCGTATTAGAATAATAAAAGATGTAAATTAGATCTTAATAGGGGGGCTTTTAAAATGTTTCTTGACAATTTTTTGTGGCAATTTTATTCAGCCTTACGATGGTGGATCGTATTACTAACCTTATATGTTAGTTGTAACCTTCCCGGTGAATGTATTACGGTATCGTTTTAACGTTGAATTGAAGGGGCTACAAATTGACGTCAGTATCAGGTTCGAAATAAATGAGATATTTATTTAATTATTCTTTTGTTAGTAGGAATTGTGGGTTTGAGTAGAGATAACTACGTCATTTTGTCAATTTCGTAAAATGTGAACTTGTAAAGTCTTTAATTCATAATAAGTAAAAATGTCCAACAAGTCAGTTTCGGTACAAGTAAGAGGGTAAGCAAGCTTTCCACGCTTGTTCCTGGAAAAAATGCTAATGGTTTTAGCGACCCACATCTGATCCAAACTTGTCCAACAAAAAAAGCCAATATTCATTTATTAATTCCAACATTTAAATCTTTCTCAAAATCTATTTCTGTGGTACAATGACCTTGCTTTCTTATTAAGATAGATGGCTAATTCCTCAAGAGTTATCGGTCTAAGAAAGTTCTACCACATTCACGCTTTAATATTTTTCAAAATTTCTGCTATTCACAGCATCTTTGATAGTCTTTTAATATCATTTCTGGGTTGAGCCGCTCCATTTTACTTTGACCTACGTATTTTATATGTTAAGGTGGCGCAGGTAAAAGGTTTCCAACAAGCTCGCTCTTATGTTACATAACCTATTACATACAAAAATGAGCATGGGACAGATAATAGGTATACCACCTTGATCAAAAATTTCCCGCACCAAACCACCATGTGGCGCTCCCATTGTTCCGACTTGAGTTCTGTTTTTTTTGTTAAGTTGGTAAATCTGTTGTTAACATTCCCTCTAAATTTTAGCGTCAGAGCTTGACATTTTGCAAAAGTTACGTAGCCAAGACTACATCTATTTCTGTGTGTGTTGGCGATTTTTTACAATTTTAGAAATAGATTTAAATTTGCAACAACGAACTTGTATTAAATTTTGCGTAAAAAACGGATTTAATGGTGCGCGAACGTTGGGAATGTTGTGGTCGTGAGTCAATCGAAGATGATGAATGCAGTGGCAGTTCGATGACCATCGACATCGAAAACCGACGAAAACATTGATGAAGTAAAAGAAATGTTGGTCAATAACCGCAAATTAACCATCAGAGAGATAGCGGAGGACTTGAACATTGCCTATGGATCCGTCCAAGATGTTTAATGATTTGGGTTTCCGTCGTGTAGCAGCAAAGTTGGTGCCAAAAGACCTCAATTTCATGCAAAAAAGAGACCGTGTTGACGTCGCAAAAGAGATGATTTGCGAGGCTGAATCTGATCCCACTTTCATCAAAAGGATCATTACTGGAGACGAGACGTGGGTTTATGAGTACGAGACGTAATGCAGACATCATGCAAGTGAATGGCGTTCACCAAATAAGCCGAGACCAAAAAAAACACGTCGTTTTGAGTCAAAAAAGAAGGCAATGCAGAATGCTCACGGTTCTCATGGATTACAACGGTGTAGTGCATCATGAATTTTTGCCAGAAGGCCAGACAGTAAACAAAGAGACCAGAATTGTGGGCAGAAAACTCGTGGATTTTGCACCATGATAACGCACAGTGCCATCATTATTCGTAATTTTTTGACGAAAAATGCAACAAATACCAACCAACAGCCACCGAATTCACCTAATTTGGTCCCCTGTGACTTCTTTCTGTGCAATCGAGTCAAAAATCACTACGGAGAACGCGTTTCAGCAGCCGAGAAGAAGTAATGGAAAAATCGCACGAAGCACTGATGGACATACCGAAAACCGAATATAAGAAATGTTTCGAAGATTGGATCAAGCGCTGAATAAATTCTTTTTGATCAAGGTGGTATAATAGATTACCACTTCTTTCGCATTGAATTGCCTGTTATAAAAAGTTTTCCTTCTAAGAACAAAAGACCTTAAAGCCTTAAAAAGCAGCTTTGAGCAAGGGCTCGAGTCTCGATACAGCAATCGTTCGGATGGTACTAGCAGTAAAGTAAAGCAAAGCCTCAATCTCGCTGGTAGTGAACTACCAAAAGCCACGTAAAGCAAGTAGTATTATATCCCAGTAAAGCCCTGAGCTCGTTAGGAAGGAAAACTGGTTTGGTTTCTTGATTGTAACGATGACACCGCAGTTAGCCGAGTTGTTTTTTTAATGAACTTAACACTCAAGTGGGTATGACTACACTTAAAGTGCCTGAACACGTGTTTATTTTAAAGAAAATGCTACAGAGAGAAAAAGAAAGAGGTTTGGAATCAGTCTGTATTTCGCTCCATGGGTGGTATCCAATATTTAATGGGGAGGCTAAATTATTAGTGTAATTGGGCTTGTTGTTCTATTCTACCCAACGACTCATGTTTACGTGATTTTAGTTGCCTGAAAGAAGCAATTAAATGTAACTATCTTAATTGAATGTCACAATTCCAGATTGTGCGCAAATTTTCCACAGAGCAATTCTAAAAGACATAAACTGAACTTACTCGAAAAGAAAATCGGAGTACTGACACTTCAACAACCCCTAGTTATCTGGTTAGGCCAACGTTGACATCGTGCCTTGAATTATCTGAACACCTCGCACTGATTATTTTTTTCGCCTCCCTATTGCTTCTTTTTTAAGCGGAAATGTTGGCAACTTAAGGGCATCTTTCTCGCCTTAAGTGAACTGTGATATCCGTTAGGAACATCTGCATTTGCACCAATAATTACGCAGTTAAAAAATCCTTGAGTGCGGTTTTGACAACATCTTGCTTTTTCAAAGCACCAAATGGTTTAACCTTTAACAAATGTGATATTAACATATCCCGATGAATACACTGAAATCCTGTGGTATAGCAAAGTGCCTTAAACGCATATTTGGAGCTGACAAGAACAATATGTAATAGCAATATTGATATAGCTAAATCCCAAGGTATCTGACTACAGTTTCGGTGTTTCCCTGGCATTTAGCCACATATGTGTCTATAGTTGCTATTCTGCACGTATGGTTAAACTACGCGTATAAAACGTGATGAATGCCGCTAAACTATTGGGGCATTTAATTTCTTATCGATATGTTTGTCATGTCTCAAGATAAGTTGGTTCGTTTTTCGTGCTCTAAAGAAGTAGATCAACTTGACTTTTAAAACTCTCTGAGATATACAATGCTTTCTGCTGACAGAGACTATTTAGTACCATCCAGAATAATATCTTCGTTCACGAACGGTCATTTAAACTTTTAGAAAAAAATTAGCCCAGTCTTCTTGGTAATCATTCTATTAGATTCCACCTTCTTAATTTTTTGCTGAACATCTGTAGACCACCGCCTCAGCACTCCCAGTTACCGAAATATGGTAAAAGCGCCTTATGATAGCTCATCTCCATTAGAATATTTTGTGCCTGAATAATATCTGATGTTAAGGATTTTTTTTTTGGCTTTGTAGCAAAAGCCTACCCCTCTGCCTAGATTTTTCTTCAAAAAAATCAAAGATTTAGATCTTTCTAATTCAAAAAAGATAAACACTAAATATCATATAGGTTTCTAAAAATAAAATATACTAGTATGCATATATAAAAAAAACAAGGCGCAAAATATATGCAATTTAAATTTCAAGCAAATATTATTTTTGCCTCATTAAATCACAGACTTTTACTACGTTGCTTTGTCAAAGAATTCCATTCCATTAGTCGAATGCTGTTTAAAAACCATTCACTTCTATTGATGGCTGGCTTAAAGTTCGGTCACTTAAAAAGAACCTGATCTTTATTATTAACCCAAAATTCGTAAATAGTATTCATTTTCATTTTTAAATACATTTCGAATAATTTAATCAGTTCTTACTCGTCGAATTCTCATGAATTAAATAATAAGATTTTTAATTACCTAACCAGTATCGAAAATAAAATATTCTGTTTTGTGATCTGTTGTAGGAATCATGGATGTTTGATATGCAGATGCGCGCATAATTTATTTTTTATTTTTTCTCAATTTTTAAATCTTAAAGTTGCGCGCCTCAATCATCGTGTGTTAAATTCAAATGAATTCACGCGAATATCTGTTGAAACCACTTCTTCATTCTCGCGTGTCCGAAAACTTTATTTCATCCTCAACTTTACGGTCTTTGATGTTTTCGTCTTCTCCGTTTTCTTTTTCTCCATTCTCCAGTAAACATCTTCCGAATCGTTAAACACAATTTTAAAGCCGAGGTTTTGATCTTAAGACAA
Organism: Volucella zonaria; assembly: GCA_963966105.1. Taxonomy (NCBI): domain Eukaryota; kingdom Metazoa; phylum Arthropoda; class Insecta; order Diptera; family Syrphidae; genus Volucella; species Volucella zonaria. Next base: position 4,961,999 of record CAWYQB010000001.1, on the reverse strand, counting down.
AACAGACATTTAGCGTTGGATGAATGAAAAAGTCATAATGGGTGTTTGGCTGGGGTACCTCTGTATATTACCCCCCCCCACTCCCCTTCCTCCCGCTGAATTCTTAATTAGACAACCGTTAAAAGCAGAACACGAATAACAACAAAAATACCAACTGAAACTCATTAAAAAATAAAAAAATAAATAAAAAAAAGCGCTGTGTATACATACATATGTATATGGTTATTAAAACGTGTGCACTCGCTTGAACCTAAATGAATATGTTGCGTGATTATGATTGAGAAACTTTAATAGTGATTGAATTACTGCGCTTGAATTTATTGCGGGTTGTAATGTAATCGCCAAGACTGCGGGGAGAGAAATTGGAGGAACTGCAAGGGAGACGATAATCAAAAAGAATGCATGTCCAAATGATTTAACTGCGTGCAATCAAAGGGAGAAATTCAGTTCATTTTAGCGACGATGGCATCCTGTATGCATGTTTTTGCTGTATGAATACTACAGAGCCATTCATGGCGACATGACCACATATGATGACATAATCGAGAACGACATTACTGCATGCAAAGGGATCCTGTTTTAAGAACAGCGTTGAGAAACGATAAAACCTTCGCTTGTGGGCGGCAAAAAGTTTTAATTTAGCAGAGAAAGGTAATTCTTTGAATCTTAACGACCGGAAATGGTTTAAGACCCCTTACATATAATTGACAAAGCATACTATTGCCATATAGAAGCTCGGCGATAAATTTTAAATGTCTACTTTTCTATAATTACATGGTTCACGTTTTCACCATATTCTCATACATCATGTCAAAATGTGGCAACAATTATAGCTTAGTCTTTTCATTTTCAACTACATCTTGTTTCATTTCTGTACTATTTGTACAAGGTTTTCCAGCTCTGCATTTTGATTCCTGGCAAAACCTTTCATCGCATCGAAGACCACAAGAAGATGAACAACTTCCTAATTACTTGAGTTTTATTTGGCCGAAATCAGTTAATTATCCTCATTTTACTTTCACATTTCATTAAGACAGCAAAGGAAAGATACTCTTAAAACAGACATCATATTAGCAAAAGTTCTTAACACATCAAAGCAAAACACAAAAAAAAACAACAACAACACTGCAAGTCTTGATCGAAACAAGTAGCCAATTAAATTTTAGCAGCTGGTTGTGGGTATATAACCAACGCGATAAAGCCATAACCTTACAAGCACGGCGTTGTTAATTATATAATTAATAGATGCGATAGAAGAGCCCTCTTTAAACATCTTTTCTTAGCAACATCTCGTCAAAGTTTAAAACGACTTGCTGCTCATTTTGTATGAGGACTAAATAATAAGTTAAAAGGAGCTTTTGAATCTGACTCTTAACTACAAATACATTTACCACTTAATAATTGTTTCTTTCTGCGCTTCAATTCCCAGCAATAATGAAATCAAGGTGTTCAGAAACATCAAGGCGGAAGCTATAGAGAGAGTTCCAACAACATCTGCAGAACTCTGCGTCCCTAGTAGAGAAACTCAGGGCATTTGAGTATTTTCCCAAAGAATGGAACTCTCTTATAAAGTAGTTTGAATGCTGTAGTTGCAAAAATCATTTGGGAGCGAATGAAGGCTCTCAACGTTGAGTACATAGAAACAGGGACATGAATTCCGGTTGTAATGAATGAGGTAAATATCGATTGTCGCTTCACTATTTTGTTCCCTTCTATAGGAGGCGTATACAAAGAATAAATTAGACAACCTCCGACTGATCAAAATGTAATGATCAGAAAAAGGTGAAATCCAAAAATCCGTGAGAAAAAGATATATTATTATATTTCACCAATGCTTGCAAAGGGTTTTTTTTTCTTGATCAATTTTCCAATATGGGTAGCCTTCAAACCATGCTTCAATTTTTGACAGTTCTTTGACATTATCTGTATTGTTTGACAAATCATCATTATGATGTACACAAGAAGAGCGCTTCCATATCATTCAAACTTGTTTCAAAAAGGTCTTCAATTTGCAAAACATATTATATCGTGGTATTATTAGTACTCATAATGGACAAACTGAGCTTGCTATTCGTGTCGTATTGTATTGATAGATAAATATTGTGCCACATATAAGTATATATGTACACTCTACATGACGGAGAGCCAACAACCCGTCAACGACAGAAGATAATGTTGCCGCCCTAAAAGAGAGTGTAAATCGTCAATGCGTTGACGTTTGGCCTTCGGCTTACACCCTTATTGCAAGAACTAACACCTTGAAACCAGTGAATTATTGAGGACTTGATTTAAAGACAATATACATATATCGCGGAATAGACCAGTGAGGTCGTGCGATTTGACCCCACTCGAATACTTCTTGTGGGGCTATGTAAAGTCTTTAGGATATGCTGATAAATCGCAAACTATTCAAACCTAAGAGTCCAATATTCAGCACGATATTGATAAGATAGAGCTTCAAATGCTCAAATGGACCAATAGGATGTACTTCATCTAAAACATCCAAAGAAGCCATATGCCCAAAGTTTTATTAAAAACGAGAGATGTTCAAAGGTTCTTCATAAACATTTACAGCTCTTAAGAAAGAGCACCCTTTGCTTGTTTTTAATAAGCAGTGTAGTAGCAAGAGTTCTTAAAGATCTTAACATTCACAAATCCGCTAGGCCAGATGGTATATCTCCCCTCCTTCTGAAGAGGTGTTCTTCCTTGCTGGCAAAACTATTGCGTAAGCTTTTTCATAAATCCTAATCTTTAGGACTCTTTCCGATAAGATGGAGAACAGCATTTGTCCAGCCCATCCCTAAAAAGGCGAATCTTCCTCTTTCTTCTCCTATAGGCCCATTGCACTTACGTCTCTTCTTTCGAAGGTCATGGAAACGCTGATGAACCGTCAGCTTGTAAAATATCTCGAAACGCGACAGCTTCTTAATAACCTCTACAGTTTTCGTAGCAACAGGTCCACTGGTGAACTGATGGCAAGCGTACATCATTTTGGCGAAAGCAAGATAGTCGCACTTGATATTTCTAAGGCATTTGACAGAGTTTGGCATCAAGCTCTTTTGTCGAAAATGCATGCTCTTGGGATCGACGACTCTCTTTTTCTTTGGATTAGAAATTACCTTTCGTAACGTTCAATTCAAGTTGTCCTGGATGGTTTCAAGTCTAATATTCACAAAATAAATGCTGGTGTGCCGCAGTGCTCCATTCTGTCTCCGACACTCTTTTTAATTTTCATCAACGATCTCTTGTCTGCTACTTCTAATCCAATATATTCCTTTGCTGACAACAGTACTCTCTGCTTTTCATATTCGTTCCCGGACTCAGGTCCCTGCTCTTCGGCTGTAGAACGGGAACGCCAGCGTATGTTAAGCTCATTAAATTCTGATATTAACAGCATAACTAATTGGGAAACACTAACAGAGTAGAATTTAATGCTTCCAAAACATAATGCTGTCTGCTGTCGTTAAAGCGAAATTCAAACACCCAGCTGTTATCCATTTTGCATCGTCGAAACCGATAAACTTTCCATTCTCGGTATGTGTGTCAATGAAAACTTACGTTGAAATGATCACATATTCGGTTTCGTCAAAAACGCTGAGAAATGTCTAGGTTTCCTCAAGCGATGTAAGAAATATTTCGCCCCCTCTGATCTGGCCTCAATATATAAGGCGTTTATCCGCCCGAAATTGGTGTATAATTCCCACATCTGGTCGGGTGCGTTCAAAATATCTCTGCACCTGGTAGATAGGATCCAAAACCGTGCGATAAAACTCATAGGTGATACTAATGTCACTCAAACAATGGACACCCTCGAACACCGACGTAATGTCTCGTGTCTCACTCTGTTTTATTGCTATTTCCACCAACAGTGCACCGTAGAAATCGCCAGTAGCATTCCGCCCATTCAAACTTTTAACGGTAACATCCGTCTCGCTATGAATGCTCATCAGTATACCCTCAAGCCCACTTTCGGACGTACTCTAAAATATCGTGATTCTTTCCTAAGCCCTACAACTCGCTTATGGAATGCCCTACCTAGCTCTTTATTTCCTAGCCTTTATAACCTTCAAACATTTAAAACCAACGTTCACCGGTACCTCTCTTTCTATCCTCCCTGATTTTTAATTTTTCTTCGCCCTCGCTGTGTGCAAGTATTTTAAGTGTATTTAAATCTCTTGAACGCGCGTAAATTATGTATTAAAAAAAACACGAACTGTAGGACTTCTATAGACAGTAACTTTGAACTCTTCTGACGATAATTGCCTACTTTTTCCAACGATAGCGAACTTTTATCGAATGAAAACTGATTTTGGAGAGATACTGAAGAGAGCTGAAGATAAACACATCCCCACAAATAGCAGGACACCCGGCAGAAAGAATTGTTGAAAGCGACACTGAATAAGGTTTACCCAACCAAATAAGCTAGGCGCAGACAGCATTCGCCATTTTCCCCAGATAGAAAGAAGCAATGTTTTAACAATACGATACACTTTTAAAAGCTGCAAATGTTTTCCGCATTTTCAACGAGGAGATGTAGATTGATTGATGTAGAATGTAGATAAAAGATTGGTCAAGTTCATATAAGCAATGTTATCCGAAGCTAAACGGATCGGCCATACAGCTGCAAATATACGGGGTTTTCTTCACTGTCATGTTATGCAATGGAACTCAGAAAGGAAAAAAAAAATTGGCCCGACGAACATTGGTTCCACTGAAAAAAAAAAAAAGTGTCGTAGAAAAGTCGAAGGTAGGTAAGTAGCTGGAGTAAAGATGACTTTATTTCATGCGTGTTGTCAAAAGCCCTATTAGTCAGGGTTAGACAGCCCTAAAAGAAATACAAGTTATAAAAAATAAAATAAAAATAGCAGTTCGCCAAAAAGGTGTTAATCGATCTTAATTAACAAGCCCTTTCTTTCAACTACCCAACGAAAGCATCTAATATCATATTTCAAAATCATTTCTGCCTGCCTAGCTAATGATTAATACATACATATCCACATGCGTGGAAATAAGAAGACTTTCGGTGGAAGCCCTTAAAAGGCTTTATCACCATCTACTCATCAGAAATCAATTGCCAGCATATTCCCTTTTAAGTAATAACGATCGCAGCTTCGAACTATTTTTCCAAAAAAAAATTATTTAGTAAAAAAATGTGAGTAAAACAACAATTCAAAATTATGCAATGACTTAATAAAAAACAAACAACAAAAATGGTACACATACGCCCCGTATATTAAAACAATTCATGAATATCAAGAGTGATTTTAATTTTTTAATCACTGATGCATTTTTTTCTTTGCTTTGTCGAACTCTAAGCAGTTTTTTAACCTACTTGCATTTGCAATTTCCCATTCATTCACAAACAAAAATAGAATACATTGAATTGACAATTGTAAATTGTACTAAAACATAAGACAACAATAAAAAACAAAACGAAAATTGTAAAGAAAGTCAATTCAAGAAGCAATAGTATGCAAAACATTGCTCGTCACATACGAGTATATAGTAATTCTTAATTGTACGTCAGCAAATTAAATTGTTGTATGATTGTCTCACATTCTGCGCACTCACCCCTTTTATCTATATGTGGAATTGCATGCATTCATTGCTTTGTTTCGCTCGAAACTATCGGGAATCGTTAACCTTAACCCTGTTTTGCTGTTTGTATTTAATTTTCCTCCTCGTCTCATTGTGTTGGCTCTTCTCTTTTCAATAATTATTCCACTCTGCTCAGTCTTGTCTTTTTTTTTTATATCGATTCGCGTGTTTGATGGCATCCTCTTGATGGTGTAGATGGATGGTGGTGTACAAGTATAAGAAAATAGAGAGCGTCATCAGTTTTATCACGAATTTCACACTTGTACCAGGGGTGCCATCAGTCGTGCTTTTAATACTTTCAAGAAACTCTGTTTGTTTTATTAACCTTTAACGGGCTGGAATTTACACTACTTACAAGAAATTTATCACGTTAAGATTGATTAAAAAACTCTTTAGATTCCTAAATTTCAAGTTGCAGCACTTGAACTCATATAGACAACATTCCTGGACAACCCCAGCGATCAGCATGTACATGTAGGTAAATGTGATTGCAAATCATAAACAAACGAAATCAGAAATGAGCTGGTAGATCAGTGCTAAAGCATTACACAATTACCGTGTTCACCACGGATAAGGATTTGCTCATAAAATTCTTACAAGATACCAGTTGTGTACGATTATGCAATGCGCACAAAGTGAAAGTCTTAACTGACAATCCTTCATTTGCTTGCTTTTAATTTCAAAAAACCATACAGCGAATAAAGACTAAGTTATCAAAATACATACTACTGACGGAAATTGAAATACAGAATTGACGTCTTTTTGTGTTCGCACAGACTAGAGCAATTGTACATAAAATGATCCTTAGTTTAATAGTTCGTTTAAAACTAGCTTGGATATGTGAATCGCTGCACAGCTTGACAAGTAAGGGATTAGCGTGATTATGTAAAAAAAACTTTCTCTTCATTGGATAAAATTAAAAAAAAAAGATAATGTAGGAGATAAAATAGAACCTGGAGGCACACCATTCTTCTTTCTTGCAGGTGAAGTATCAGTAATGAGTATCAGTATCAGTATCAACGTACATGTCTTTCGTTTGATTTCGTTCTTAAAATTAAATTAAAAATGAATATTGTTTTCACATGCATATGGCAACCCTGACTTTAAACACATATTAGCTCTTTTGTACCCCAAAGCGTTCTACATTATTTCATTCGCTTCCAACAGCCCTCCAACCCATCAGGACTTAAAATCTCTGCCAAAAAAAAAAAAACCAAGCAAACAAAACCGTTCTCATTTTCATAAGAACTACGAATGAGGACGAAAAACGAGGGAGATCGACAAAAAAAAAACGAACGAAAAGACTGAGATCCAAACCAAGAACAAAATTAAATCGTGTTTAATGTCCAATTCGAGGAAAGGAATCGTTGACCAGAGCAATCATCGACCAGAGAAGCAAGATACAGATAAACTCTTGGCACGCAAATATTCCATTAAAAAAAAACTTAGTGCGCAGTAACAATAAAAATGCTATTTCGCCGAGGACGACAACGACAACGGACACGCAGTGAATGCACGTTTATTGGTGCATTGGATGCATTTGGATACATTCTATCTTTGCCTTGTTGCTGATGGCCATTCGCGCCTATTTTAGACATGAGCACGAGCGCATCTTCATTCATCTCTCGTGGATACGTCAAAATGTATCTTTTAGGTATGTTTACCCTCCCTGGACTCTTACAATTCTTCGCTAAATAAAAATGTAAATTATGCATAATTTTGAGTGTTCTCTTTTTCATGAGTATTTCTTTTTATCTTGATATGCACAAGATATATATACTATACACTACAGACAAGTGGGTGGGTATTTATGATGAGAAATACTTGTAGCTCACTCTATGTAGAAATCATGTAGAGATACTTGTATCTGGGTATTTTTGTGGTGTGGAGGAATGTATAGTGCATGACTGCGTTGCATTAAGTAATCGTAATGAGGGAAATTGCGCTTGCGGTCGGTAATTTATGACAAGCAAAATGTTTTTCGTTACCCCTACGTGTACCTACATATGACCATACGAGTATTTGCAAGTTACTATGGGAGACGACGACGACGACGACACACCATACTTATGAGTAGATGGTGACAAAGCTACAAGCTGACGTTAAGCAGATGTGTTAAAATTTAAATATTACTATGCCATGCGATATGGCAGAATGCTCATACAAAAGTCATTAACGGATAAAAAAATAAAAAGTTTCATCAGCGGTTTGTGGTGTTTATGTATTTTACAGAGCAGGCTAGGAATACTCGTAGTTATGTGAAATTAATATCCGGAACAAGTTTTTCTTTTTCAGTTTAAGGTCACCATCTTGATGATTGCTTTAAAGGAATGAATGTCTGCATATGGTTCTACAAGGATACACAATTTTATTTTGTAAGCGTAACCTTTTTAAAAGAATGTTTTGAATGGTCTTATGATAGTTGTAAACTTGCCATGACTAAATCAAAAGATTGCATAGGAGTGTTACGGGTATTTTCTTTTTTTTAATTTGGGCTAGCGAGTCAAAAATAATTCCAAATTGGGAACTTTAAAAGCAGTACGATAAGTAGTTCTCATAGAAAAGGCGGGTTTAATTATCTTCTTAATCTTCATCGCTTTTTTTGGACGATGGACTAATTGTGTTAATGAAATTTTGTCTAAAGAAAATTATTTGGCGAATATTGAAGTATCGTGCACGATTCGTAACCCTGAAATTCAAACTTCCTTTACGTCTCGAACCAGGAAGTTGGGTTTCGAGACCCTTTCAACTGGACTATGGCAACAATGGACAAGGGTCATTACTTATCTTTTTGCACTCCATTCACATTTTAAATCATAGATTTATCTTTTCTCCTATTTGTTCTCTTTACACATGAAGTCTAGTATGGGACAAAATATCTGCCTTAAACCAATTCTGACCATGAACATTGTCTGGTATGCGACGGGCAATTCGGTTGATGGTCAAGCAATCAGGATTTAGAATTTTTTTAGTTTCCTTCTTCTTTGTACACTGGGCATGCTCCGTTCGAGATGTCGTAAAAGTTGTCCTTCTGTTTTGTAGGTCAAGATATACTCATATTTATACTATGTTGAAGAATCTGGTACTTATGTAAATAACAACAAGTTTATCTGAGTCAATTTCGAGCTGTAGTTTATGTCATATGCTTTCCTTGTAAGCACCCATATTCTTATTTCTTGAACACTTTCACTCCAATGGCTGAAGTATGTATATGAATCTCAAGCTTATGATATTGACCAGACTGTTGATAAAATGGTAGTTCTACTACATAGTATGTTTCTCAAATTGTCAGCGTTTGATCTGTTGACAAGCACCGAATGATCTCTCAACCAATCGAGATTTCATATGTTCAACTGAATGAATTTATACTTACACTTACACTGGCGATCACTAGGATGAGGCCATACATTTTGCAATCGATTTTCACTCTTTATACCTGTTTGAAATTCTGTACCCGCAAACTTTTACTACCTGTAAACAGGTACATATTTTCTCGACAGGAAGTCACAAAATTAAGGGGCAAGTATGTGACGACCGTTGGAATTTCCCAAGATCAAACAATGAAATTCTTGAAAAGCGTATAAAAAGATGCGCCACTAGGATAAGGCCATTGCGAATATTTCGTTTCAGCAGTCCACATCATCGATTTTTTTCAAAGATTTGTTAAGAATATTTAAAAAAAGCGTTAGTTTTAAAAAAAAAATGGGTTCCGGAAAGACTTTGACCACGACAGAAAGAAGAAAAATAGATGCTTACAATGAGTTAAGACTCTCCGGCCGAGAAATTTCAAGGAGACTTTTTTTTATAATTTACGCGTGCCTAAGGGGTTATGATACCCTTTTACTGTTGCCAGGGCGCGGGCGGAAAGATAGAAGGAGGAGAAAGAAAAGCATTGTTGTGATGTAGTGGTTTGAAACTCAGGTGTGTTTGGTTTCGATATTGACTCTCCAGGGGTGGGAGTCCGAATAGGACGGAGAGATTTTTCTTCTCTCGGAATGTCAGGTTGTGAATTTTAACGGTTGTTTTGTGCTTGAAAAACCCTACAACAGCCAAATCTACATGTCAGTGTTATGCCTTCACACGCAGATTTTTCTGACTGTGTTCCAATTACACAAATGAAAACTTTGTCGTGGCTAGAATTCGAACCTTGACCCTCCGAGTGAGAAGCGATTGCTAGTACCAGTACACCACGGTCACTACCCTGGTGGGTAGGGGTACCTTGACGGCCCCGATGGTTACAACTTTTATTTCCATGATCGAAGAAAAAAAAAAACTTAAAAAGAAACCTGTCTTGAGGCGAGAACACAAAGAGCATCGAATGAATTTTGCAGAAGAACATGTCGATTGGACCAACGGATGGAAATGCCTTGTCTTTTCGGATAGAAAAATTTTTACCTTGACGGCCCCGATGGTTACAACTTTTATTTCCATGAGCTAAGAAAGGAGGAGCTTATTTTGCAAGACATTACAGCCGTACATCAGGTGTAAGGGTGTGAGGAGCTATTACCTACTATGGCACAATCGAGTTGGAGTTTTTGCCCACAACAATGAACGGAAACAACTACAAATGTTTGCTGCAACGGTCATTTCCAAAAGTGAAAAATATTTTCGGACCTCTGCCTTGGATATTCCAACAAGACAATGCCCCCATCCACACTTCCTGGGTTGTTAGAAGCTGAATTCAATCAGAAGACGTGGAACTTTTGCCATGGCCGTCCTATTCACCGGACTTAAAAATAATCGAAAATGTTTGGGCATGGTTATCTCGTAAAGTGTATGAAGGCGGAAGACAATTTGAAGACAAGGACACTTTAATCGAAGCTATTCGTGATGCCTGGGCCCAAATTTCTCTTGATTATTTAAAAAAAACTGTATGATTCTATTCCAGACCGTCTTATAGAGGTCATATCGAGAAATGGCGGGCAAACTCATTATTAATATAGAAAAACATAATAAATAAATGTTTCAAAACCATAAAATGTAAACATTTCATTCATTTTTTCCTTTCTTTCGAAGATTTTGCATGTGGCCTCATCCTAGTGACGCATCTTTTTATACGCTTTTCAAGAATTTCATTATTTGACCTTGGGAGTTCCAACGGTCGTCTCGTATTTGCCCTTTAATTTTGTGACTTCCTGTCGAGAAAATATGTACCTGTTCATAGGTAGTATGTTAAAAGTTTGCGGGTACAAAATTTCAAACAGGTATAAAGAGTGAAAATCGATTTAAAAATGTAGGGCCTCATACTAGTGACCGCCAGTGTACGTCGTAACTATAACTGATGCTGAGAAATTTACCCACTTTTGCGTAGTAAATGTACGAGTACTTTTCGATCCACAAATAACCTTATTTTTAAAATAATTTTATTCTGCCGATTACTTTAGATTACCTACAGATACGCAACATTCAGTAAAGTTCGACATAATTTCGGATAATGAAAAAACGACAACAAAAACTTAATGAGCTTGTTTTGAAGATTACATGCAATCTAATAAAGTTGCTTCATACTTTTCATTGTGATTGAAATTCTTCGTTGGTCTTAGGGAAAATTCAGTCCTATGACACAAATTCTCTCCATGATATCCTTTATTTTTCCCCATGTGAGAAACAGAGCTTGATTATGCTTTCTTCTAAAATGAAGCTAATTTTATGACATCATTAATACGGATTGTACATCTTTTGTATCTGACTTACAGGTTTTTCTGACCGCAACTTTATTCGGAATGCCTACAAAGCGGTAATTTATTTATACAAAATTAACCTTACGATTGAAAGATCACGTATCAGTCCCATGAATAAATTGATGTCAATTTCTTGACACGTAATGTCATATTTTTCTACGTCAAATCAAAAAACAAAAAATTAATAAATAAAACACAACCAACAAACTAATAGCCAGTAATGCAATCAATATCCGATACAATCCCAGTCTTAATCAAGTTCAATAGTCATCGGAATAAAACCATTTTACGTAACGACAAATACCAACAAGACACGCGATTGTTACCCCATCTATTCGTGCTCATACCCGTTCTCGTTTGGAGATATGATTTATTTTTACGTTTAGTTGCAGAGTGTTTAACCTTACTTTGTTCAGTGCCCCTCTGTTGAACTGCGACTACCGCCAACGCGAATGTAATCATTTCTTGTCGTCAATAATAAATCATCAGCCATCAATCAAAATTGTCTTCTTTTTTCATTTTTGTTTTTATTGTTTGAGAATATCTTTTATCGACATTCGCGTGATTGAATTAACAATTAATTGGCATTTTTCTACTCTTCTAGGCTTGTAGTCACTGGTGTCTCTTACTAAGGCAAACCGGTTGGTCAGAACGTCAAACCGCGTCATCCCCACATCAAATCCCCCAAACCGAATTCAATTCGAATCACGTCGGTCGCCGATATGTGAAAGCGACACTAAGTGCATTCTAATCACTTGTCAAGAGTTAAATACAATAGTATCTTTTTGTATGTTTTCCTGCCTGACTGTCTGATTGAGGTGGTAAGCAAGAATGGTTTGCAATTTTAACACCAAGAGGGGTGTATCGCGTACCACACACCGCATCCCACTATGTGTATGAAAGAGGTTTGGTAGTGGTGTGCTTAAAGTTGTTAGCTTGTGGGTACACGTTTTATTGGCAATTAAATTGAAGCGAATTAATGAGACTACAGGACAACTTGAAATACAAAATAATTGTATCTGATCGAGTGTACTCGTATCTATGAGATACATATCTAATTAGCTGATTATTTTGTTGTGTCAAAACGTGAATTGGGTTGAGAGATTGATGAAGTTGATAGTGAAATTGTCTATAGACGTGCAACTTCCATGGTGTAGTTTCACCGCCTCGCCAGCCCACCAGCCGACCACCGCGTCAGCTAGAGGTGTTTGGATTGCTGGAGATTTAAAGCATATATTTTTTTGATTAAGTTTTGTTTTTTGTATCTGTAATGATTCTGAGTTCGCATGTCGATTTTGGTAATTGTTCATTGAGAGATATGAAAATTGATTGGATTTTTTTGCTATCGAAAAGTGTTCTATATTCCAAAGCAGTTTGTGGAAAATTAGGTCATAGCGCGACCATAGAATTTAAAGATTGTTATTTCAGTAATGTCTGTCTATCAGCGTTGTTCAAGTGCTTGTCTAAAACAAGCGCTCCTCATTGATAAATACAGAAGCGATAGTTATTGGATATTTTGAAATTCACCCCAGGGGTAGCCTAATCATATTTCAGCGTAATGTCAGTTATGTTGAAACTATGCTGTAGTTCTGAATGAACAATATGGGCATTCTAATGGAATGACGGAGTCTATATATGGCAAATCTAACGAAAACCTGATCAATAATTTAATTAAAGTACGGATGTTCGAATCCTTGAACCGCAACAGTGTTTGCATTAAATTGGCTCTTTATTAACCAAGGCCAAATGATAAAAGGCTTTATGAAGTGCCTGCGTTTTGGGTTAGCAATATTGAGTGAATTTTCGTCCCCTTCAATCCGCCGCCCTCTGAAGAGATGACAAAAATTCCCGTAATTATTATTTTTATGGATTTACAGAAATTAGTTGGAGAACCTGGAAAAACAAAATAGAAATTTTTAATTGTACTGAATTGTGGGACGGTGTGGCAGGGCAAAGGGGACAGTTTTATTCCCTATCGGCATAGGATACGCACAGATTTACGTGGTTCAGGAATCTGCATATTTCATAAGTAAAGAGTGTTTTAACAAGAGGTGTAGGATTTGTTTTTTAAATGAAACGAACAATTGTTGAGTTATCTCTAAAACCTTTATGGCTTCATAAAGTAGACACATGGCGAACATTTATGGAACACAATATCTTTCAAATGACCGCATCGTCATTCATTCTCGGATTAGGCCCTAGAAAATATGCATGCTGACATTGATTTTTGCACGAAAATCGTGTTTTCCGATGTTTTCCATATCCACATGTTACTTTAATAAACAAAATTGCCGCATCTTTGGCACCGAAAGTCCAGGAGTGATTTAGGATATGGCAATGCACTCAGAACGAATATCTGTTTGGTATGCTTTATGGACCGGAGATGTCATAGGGCCGTCCTTTTTCGAAAATGAGGGCGGAAAAGCCATTACGGTCAATGGAGCGTGCTACCGAGATATGATAAACAATTTTTTGTGCTCGAGCTCGAGGATATGGATACGGACGACCTCTAATTACAACAGAATTATACTAAGTGCAATAAGAGTCTACGACAACCACCCCTAAACAATTCCAACTCTGAAAGCGAATATTGAAGCCCCTTTCATTCCGTTGAGACCCAATTATGTGAAAAAATGATTGAAAATTTTGAGAAAAGGATGAGGATTCGCAAGCGGAGCCGAGGCGGTTATTTGGAAGATATTGTGTTCGCCGTGTTTCTACTTTATAATGCAATAAAGTTTTCAGAGATATCTCAACAATTGTTAGTTTTATTCAAAAAAAAAAATCCTACATCTCTTGTTGAAACAATCTTTAATTGCATATTGATATAGCAGTTTCGGGTTAGATGAACTCAGCCCCTAAAATGCTCTAAAGAAAATGTCTAATTTCTACTAAATTTACGAACAGTTTTGTCATGACAAGAAAAGTGTTGCATGTTCTGATTGCCGATTGATAGACAGATCACTTGAAATTTCCATCCAACCCACACCCACCAGTTGAAAACTAAAAACTAAGTTACCTCGCAAACAAAAGTTTTAATTGGTTTCAGACCGCTCTTGGCTGAAATTTGAATTTCCAATTGATTTTTGCATTTTAAAAATGAAAATGATTTTGCCCTCATTGCATCTCAAAAGATGAAAAAAAAAAAGTAAAACATCTACATATGTATATTGTACCGATTCAAAGAAACGACAAAAGCCATATGGTGAAGTGGGGAAGGAGGTAGAATTGAAAAAATCTAAAGAAATCTAAAATGGCGCAACAAATTGATCGGAAGGAAACAAAATTCATTTCATTTGACCTAGTTCGTTACATGGTTCAAGTGAGTTTCTCTGCTCTATCCCAACCATCCATCTCCCCTACCGCCACCATTCCATCTACCATATTCTGACTGACTGTTTTGTTTTTTTGATACTCTACCCTGGCTACTCATTCTCATTCTTAGTTTTTCTTTTCCTCCTCAACCTCTATAGAAAAGTTGTAGTTGTTGACATTTTGTGTTTTTTGCGATTTTGAATTGTTTATTGATTTGGCAAAAAGGTTAGGTGAGCTTGCGAAGGGAAACTCTCGCCCTCACTGGAATTTTATACAATAAATATTGTACAATATCAGATTGGTGTATATTTTCCATAATAAATTGATTTTTTTTTATTGCAGGCAACTCGTACACCAGAGAATGAACGTTTTTATACGTTACGGAAGCGACCAGCACCAGTGGCGGAACGAACAACATTTGTTTGCTATACATGCGGCGGGGATACGCCATCATCTCAATTACGCTTAGTCTATTGCTGTCCAAATGCTGAACGAGAGCCTTATTATCCTTTTATTAAAACAATGAAACCATTTAAAAATGCTAGTCCCATTAGTCCGCAGGGTAAGTTAAATTTTTTTTGCTCTCTTACATATCGGAATTCCATATAAATACGTGTTTTTACTTTTTTTTTTTTGATCATATCATATTTTCATCGGAAAACAAATAATGTGGAATTTTTTGTTAAGATTCAAATTAAAAGTAAATTTTATAAAAATCAAAAGAAGCATTACGTCCGATTTCATTTCATCATTTTCCCAATTAAACACATAAACTGCAGCCAATGCTATGATTACGGAAATGTAGAAATTTTCAACATCATCTTTGTATCATAGCTAGAATTGAATTCCGTTTTACAGATAGCACGCAGCCCTAGCTTTAAGCCTGTGTGAATTTGATTTTAAATTTTGGCAGATTTTGTATCAGTTGACAAATGCTGAAACTGGTGGAAGCAAAATCATTCCGCTATGCCAAGTTTTTGAAACAATTCATTCGCAGACTAATGAGAAGAGCATATTTTCCTGCATCACGTTTGACTTATCATTCTAGCAATTATGGGATTGGCTCAATGGTCAATCATTTTCTAATCGAAATGAAAAGTAACACACGTTACGAAGTTTACTTTACTGACTGTGTCTCCAATTCTCGTTGTTGCCAATTAAAATCTCCCAGTGCTGAAAATTGCGATCATTACTAAATTAAACCCATATCACTTAGGTAGCATTTTCTCTTGTGTATGATCCCGCAATTGTTTGAGAGTTATACAGCTTTGTGTTTGGGAAAGATGACTTTACTAAACTCAATAATCTGCTCGGGAATACCAATTTTAGTTTAATTGGAAAGATTCTTCTTTCTTATTGTTACGCAAAAATTTGCGCATATTTTATTCAATCTGTCCCGTATGTGAGGAAAAGCATCACCACGTCTTCCCTTGCTTGGTAATAAAAAAAAATGTACGCTCTCTTCGCGACGAACAAATTGTGGAACACATACCTTCAATCTTGTTCTGATTGTGAATGCTCTGACTACCAACGGGTTTATTCTAAATTTTCCGAACTGGATAAAATGCATTACTGTCTTATCTTCCACTCGAAACAATTGTCGCTCCATTGATGCCAAAATAAACGTTATTTTCCAACCACTTCAATATAGCGGTACTTTATCTTATAATCCTTCTAGTAGTGTTTATAATGTATTAACTCATATTTTATTTTAAGCTTGTATTTTACAGAGCACACCGAAGAGCCGGATTGTGATTTCTTCGTTTATTTTAATGATTATCCTCCAACTTCCAAGTCAGTGTTAATATTACATGCGCTATAGTTCTCAATAAAACCAACCATCTTGAGGATATATACTCTCGTGGTGACGATGAATTGCCAGCAGTTGTTTCAAAAAACTACTTTGGAATTTGAAATTTCTTCATAATTCCCATTTACAAAAAAACGTCGTTAAGGTATAACAATCTATCGACCTATTGGTGAACTTTTATGGATTCCTGAGCTCTTATTCAGTATCTTATTTGGATCCGTCATCTCCTATTTTACCATATGTGTCTTCCAAGTCAGCTACCTAGGTCCACTGATCTTCATTTTATCATCTCTTGCTGACTCTTTTCCAATTGAAAATTGACTTGAAAAACTCACGAATTTTTACTACGGTGCCATAAAAGCTTTCTTCAACTTAATCTCAGCAAATGTCAGTCGATTATTTATGGACATAGACATAGACCCCTTCCACAACTTCCCCGCACTTACTCGTATTTCATCGACAAGGGCCTGCTCCTCACGTACCTTCACTGCGATAAAGAACTTAACTTTCATTCCCATATACTATCAAAAAGTTCCCAGAATGTATTCAGAAAATTGGTAATACAAGTTTATTCATCTAAACCTACATATATTGTCCCCTTCAGAGTAATCCCTATCGACAACAACACATTTATGCCAGCGCTTGATCCAATCCTCGAAACATTTTTTATATTCGGTTTTCGGTATGTCCATCAGTGCTTCCTGCGATTTTAACCATTACTTCCTCTCGGTTGCTGAAACCCGTCCCCCGTAGTGGTTTTTTTTAACTCGATTGAACAGAAAGAAGTCACAGTGGCTGTTGGATGGTATTTGTTGCATTTTTCGTCAAAAAATTACGAATAATGATGGCACTGTGCGACGGTGTGTTATCATGGTGCAAAATCCACGAGTTTTCTGCCCACAATTCTGTTCACTTTCGGCGAATTGCTTCACGCAAACGTCTCATAACACCCAAATAATACTCTTTGTTTATTGTCTGGCCTTCTGGCAAAAATTCATGATGCACTACACCGTTGTAATCCATGAAAACTGTGAGTATTGCCTTCTTTTTTGACTGAAAACGACGTGGTTTTTTTTTATCTCGTCCCATTTGGTGAACGCCATTTTCTTGCCTGATGTCTAGATTCCGTGTCGTACTCATAAACCCACGTCTCGTCTCCAGTAATGATCCTTTTGATGAATGTGGGATCGGATTCAGCCTCGCAAATCATCTCTTTTGCGACGTCAACACGGTTTCTTTTCTGCATGCTGCTACAGGACGGAAACCCAAATCATTAACTAAAATGTCTTGGACGGATCCATAGGCAATGTTCAAGTTCACCGCTATCTCTCTGATGCTTAATTTGCGGTTATTGACCAACATTTCTTTTACTTCATCAATGCTTTTGTCGGTTTTCGATGTCGCTGGTCTGCCACTGCGTTCATCATCTTCAATTGACTCACGACCACTTTTGAACCACTCGTGCCACTGGTAAACGACCGTTTTCTTTAGAGAATCGTTGCTGAAACACTTTTCCAACATTTAAAACGTTCGCGCACCATTAAATCCGTTTTTTACCAGGGATTAACCTGGAGTTAACCTCAGAAAAACGTTTTTCAGTCAGTTTTAACTCTGAGTTAACTCCGTGTTAACAAAGTAAATTTGGTGGGTTAACTCGGTTTTAAAATAAGCAGATGTTTTTGACTGTTGGCAAATTGGCAAGCGAAGAGGTTTATTTCAAACGTTATTCAATTTGAATTTCTTTTCGACATTTTACTCATAAATATGTAAATATTGAAAGGTTAGAAAAAGAAAAAAAAATAGTGCAAATATAGGAAAAAACAACAATGAAAGCTAAGATATGTCCTTGCAGAATCGATCAATCATGGCGAAAGAGCGAAAGAGTGACACTAAGTTAAACCAAAACGCATGAAGGCAAAGTTAATCGTGTATTGAAAAACTGTTTCATGAGTTAACTCTACCTAGATCAATTTTAATTCAGCACTGAAAAACTGGGCCTTAGTAAATCAACTCGCCCTGTTTTAAATAATTTGCCTCATTCAGCAGACTTACTTTTATGTACTCGTATGTGTACTTAGTTTGAATACTACTCTTCTTGGCCTAGTGCACAAAATTTCCGTCAATAGCTTATTATACATATCTTATTACATATTTCAGATTTGGTTTTCAGCATGATCTTTAAATCTACTATAGGTAAGGTAAGAGTGGCTGTTGGAGAGTCCAACCCATTAAGTCTATGCCTGAGTCTACTATAACGTTCCCATATTTATCCCTACAGTCCTTTGCTCTGACATTGTGTCCTTGAAATTCATCACATCAAATGAGATGTATGTATTGTATGTGATAGTTTGTTGAGAATATTGTAACAGGTTTGGTGCATCAGATTCTGGCAGCATATAACTTAAATTTTAAAGAGCAGCTTTGACAGACTCGGTTAAAACTTGAGCAGTTTGCAATTGCATTCGTTCGGCGTCAAGTTTGTCTTCAATACTTCATCGGTGTCCAAGCGTCGAGGATGTCCGTTTTCAATCTTGGCGGCAACAAAGTAGTTGTCCAAATAAATGTTGGCTTGGCGGAAATTACGAGTACATCACTTTGTATTTCAATACCACGAGTGCTAGTTGGGTACATCACTAGTTAGAACATGGTTTAGTCTATCCAACAACTCACGAAGTTTAACTTTATCTGTTTCATCCTTTTTTAATTTTTAACGGGCATTTGTCCTACCACAAATGTGACTTAGTCATTTCAGCTATAAATTTAGTAAACATAGGCCCAAAATCGGAACCGTATGGGTTCTCAATTTTTATAACAATTTTCAGTACTTAATTTAATATCAATTTAATTTTTTACAGGCATGGTGCAAATATGTTCCTCGTGCTATGATAAGCACTCACATTTAGCCGAAGGTGGTACACCGGCTATAAGCAGCATAGACGGCTTAAACAATAGTAATAGTAGTGGTAGCGGATTGATGTACAATGCAAGTGGTGCAGTAATAAGTACCGGCGGTATACCAAATGCCACAAGCGGCAGTAGCGGTCCTGGTCATCAAATTATTACACCAACCGGTGGTAGCAGTGGCAATGGAGGAGGTGGTGGAGGCGGACGTTACACACCATCAGAAAAATCACTAGCCAATTCGGATTCAACGAGTAACGTTAGATTTAAGGTAAGTTCATACCAAATTTTTTTCTTTTTTCCTATTTTTTGCTTTCGAATTATTGATGCAACTCAATTCCATTGAGGTAGAGGAATAGTACAATAAATTAAATGGACTTGGTGGACTCAATTGATCCGCTGTGCAACACCCCATGGCCCTGACATAACCTGGCTAATATAATGCTACCGCTATGTCTGTTGTCTCTACTGGGGGGCAACATAGTTAATTATAATAATTTTGTTTTTCTTCGAGAACGAATCTGATGTACAAAGTACAAGTGGACACAAATCGTTGAAGGAAAAAACCATTGACACCAAGAAATGGCACACATTGACAGAAGAAGAGAGATAGATTAGAATATGTGTGCTTTGACAACAATCAAGTTGACCCTTTTGACATCGGGAACAACAACCGAGACAAATTGGTTTTATACCCGGTTTGCAAGAGTTGTCTTCTTGTTTCTGTTCTTTTTTTCTTTTTTTTTCTTTTTTCCCCGACCCTGTATTTGTTGCTTATTTTTAAATCAGCGACTCATCAATTACGGCCATTTGTCTGAGGCCTTAAATGGAAGCCTTAGTGTCGTTGTTGTGAGTTGTGGGTAAGATTATTTATTGGGTCATCGCCTACATGTTTTCGATTTCGTTTTAAAGTGCGATGCCATCTCAGGAAGGCATATCGTAAATCATATTTAGTATTTCGTCGGAAGTAAAAAGGGGTGTTAAGATTGATGTCAAACCAACACAAAGTCTAGTCTGAAGGATTTGGTAATGATTTTCGAAATTGATTTTCGCTTTAATGTTCTGGCGCCTTGGTTATCTCTCAGATGATGTGTTTGGTAGTTTTGATTGAAGTGCTTAAGTCGAGTCATCTTGAAGAGAGGGGGGTCCCGATCAAAAGTCTAAATGAGGTCAGCGAAGACGATTGAAATGTGAAGATAATAATAATTGTCTGAGTGGGTATTTAAGTGGAGATCTAGTATCGACTCGTTTAAGTTTGGGTATGACCGTTGAACTGACGGATGAAAGTAGGAAAGTTGGGTTGAGTTGAATCGATTTGAACAGAAATTTGATATCACTTCGATAATGCTGGCCTAATTAAAGTACTCATAAATGGAGGGCAGTTTTGTTTTCGTTTCTTGGAAGATTGGATTATTTTCATCGGTGGCTGGTATGGTACAGATTGTGCTAATATCTTTCGACTAATTGTTCTAATTGTGTATGCTATTTTAAATTTAATAGAAAGTCCAGATTTCTGAAATGAGTTTCAGTTTTTAAAGTTATTTTGTTACGTGTAATGAAAGCCTAAATGTTTAGTAGATATTTGGAGAATATTATCCGACTTTGAAGGAAGTAACTTGAAACTGGCGTCACTGAAACGAACCCTGTACTCATTGTGAGGTAGATCTGGAAATCATTCAACAAGCCTTCTGATTTGTTCAACTGTTAGTTCAGATCCCTTCATACCTATAAGGGGGTATTGCCAGCGCTCCCCATTTTTTTCTACCATATCAAGGAGATCGAAATGAACAAATTTTTTGATTCCTACTGTTCTGTAACGTGTTCCATTGGTTAAGTGATTGGAGGCTTAGCGAAAATATCTAAAAAAAAAAAAGAAATAAGGCGATCGTTGTTAACATTTGTGGCACCTTGAAAAATCGTTAATTTTAAAGATCTTATCTTCGATCTAGGACTAAGATTTTTTTTAAACTATTCTCGTGTAGTATTTTTTTTATCAAATATATGGATCAATCCCGAAAAGCGATCAAATCACTTCGGTTAGCTGGTACGTGAACCTATTAGAACTTTGGCAACACGTTAAAATCGTAAGAAATCTCCATAAAACCGTCGATACATGCCCGCACGTAGCTGAAAATAAATTATTTTGATATGTTTACAACTAGGCTGTTGGTTTTTAGGATTAATTCTCCTTGGGTTTTCCTTAGAATAAATCAATTGATTGGGTCTTACAACGGCGACATTCCTTTACGCTTCTCGTATATACTTATAACATACTCGTACTATAGGGTGACCAGATAGCAATGATAGTTTCCCAAAAGCTGACAAAGTTATCAATCACATCCAGGTGTCAAAATATACAGTAAGGTTTGCCATTTCATCATGCATCGTTTTATGCTTGCCGAATGTGCGGATATTATTAAAAAATATTATCAGAATTCCAGCTCCGTTGCAAATACCTAACGTGAATTTCGTCGTGAGGTCGATCGTCATCATAGCTTAAGTGTGCAGGCAATTCGTCACACCGTGAACGTGAGTACACTTTTTGGATCTTAAGCCACTAACTGAGACAGAGATTGGTGCGGAATGAAGAAAACATAGCCGCCGTAGCGGCCAGTAACGAAGAAGACCCAGAACTGTCGATTCGGCGCCGATCAGCTGAATTGGGCATCGCCAGAGAATCAACCCGGCTTATTTTCCGGTTGG
This sequence comes from Volucella zonaria, assembly GCA_963966105.1. Lineage (NCBI taxonomy): Eukaryota > Metazoa > Arthropoda > Insecta > Diptera > Syrphidae > Volucella > Volucella zonaria. The sequence continues at coordinate 4,939,991 of CAWYQB010000001.1, read as the reverse complement.
ATTTGGGCCAACATCCGTATAAGATTGTACTGACGCAAGAATTGAAGCCGGACGGCCATAGACAAAGCCGTGAGTTCGCTAATTGGGAGTTGGAAATGTTGGCCGGAGATCCGGATTTTGGCCAAAAAATCATCTTCTCATTTTTGGCTCAGCGCCTATGTCAACAAGCAAAATTGCCATTATTGGAGCGAGCACAATCCAAAAGTGTTTGGATTGTATCAATATGCATCAATACATCCACAATGATTGACTATTTGGTGCGGTTTATGGCATGGCGGCATCACCGGACGTTACCGTCAATGGTCTCCGGTATAGAGCGACGTTAACCGAATTTCTGTGGTCAGAGCTCGACAACATCGATGTATCCGAGCTGTGATTCCAACAAGACGGGGGGGGCTACATGTCATACAAGCGACGCAATGCTCGAAGTTGTGAGGGAGAAATGTGGCGACAGGGTCATCTCACGGCGCTATCATCCGATTTGACACCATTCGAGTATTTTCTCTTGGCCTACGTCAAGTCCTTAGTCTACCCTAACAAGCCAACCACTTTGGACGAGCTTGAGGTCAACATTCGACAGGCTATTCAAAAATTGGACCGGCCGCTTGAAGCACTGCCAGCGAAGTCGAGGTTGCCTTTTGAATGTTGTGCTATTCCACATATAATGGCATGAACGTAGCTTCAAAATAAAGCCAGAATCAATTTAATATCTCACACCGTTGTTATTTTATTTAAGTTTTTTTTCCTATCGTTCTTTTTAGCATTAAGTTACAGAAAGCATGTCTTTCGAGGAACTTTGGCCTTATGGTATCTTTTGTGCTTCTCGTGCCTCCATAAGTGCTTATTGAATATAGGTAATAGATGAGGCGTAAGATTATCAGAGCTAAGGAAGAGGTGTCATCAGATTGTATTTAGTTCTGTTTTTAGGAAAATTAATAATTTTATTAGCATGACTTATGCCGATCCTGTCGTACACACATTTCATTGCCCTGTCGTTCACTTTGTGTTGGTTCTATCACAAAATGCTTCAGGGATAAATGACGGAGACTGAACACGGGCTCAGGCAAATTTACCCGTCAACTTCATTGTCAGGAATGTTTCTACAATATCTGCAAAGACCCATAATATTATAGTATGGTTTTATTGTGTAGAAAAAGCTGCAAGAGAATCTGTAGGCAGTGACAAACCATCTTGAGAGTTTAAAGGACTACTTGGCTAACTGACAATTATTGTTATCGAATACTTATACTGATGCTTTTTTCTTCTTGTTGGAACAGATCACTCAGAAAAATAACTACTCCATTGTGCATACAAGGAGTTCCTGTTGCTCGAAATTCTCAGTCTTTCGAAGAAAGAGTAAGCGCTTCAGTGATAAATTACCAGCATCCACCACCTCAGTGCCGAGTACCTTCAGCCTGATACGAGTGTAGTCCGGACATTCACAGAGGTAGTGCTCCACGGTTTCGTCATCAATTTCAAAGCAATCATCGCAGCATCGCAGGATATTACATATATTATTTATGTCCTGCACAACTAAGTGTTTAGCAAAAGCGTAGTGCACCATCATGCGGCCAAAAGCAGCCTGCAATCTTTCCTACTGAGGGACAGCTGGAAAATCACTGACTTCTTAGAGATAGCGGTAAGAATTTGTTTGGTCTGGCGGCAACCTGGAGACCCATGTCATCTAATTTTATGCTCATATAAGACTCAACTGTCAATGGAATCTCTACCCAAGGATGCAGGCATACCTTACGTAGATTCGGGTCCTGAAAAACTCCTCTGTGCTCTGCCTAGCCAGTTCATTGGCAATTTAATCGTTTAATAGAATGATCACATTGTGGGACCCACACAAGATTCAGTGAATTCAGTCTTTCGACTACGTCCAGTTTTGTAATCCCGAACTAGCTTGGAAGTTGTAAGTCAGCAAGGCTTTAAGCTCACCATGCCTATTGCTACAGATGCAAATGCTTCGCCCCCTCCAATGATTCTTCATAATATAGCTCACTGCCCTCAAGATTGCGTATGTATTATATATCTCCGATTAAAAGACAGACGTAAGTTTGCCAACTTCCATGCACATCCTGACCTGAGAATATTTATACCACGAGTACTCTCGATCACAAGTGCTGTCTTCCAATTAGAAGTCGAAAAAATTAATGCGAATGAGATTGATACGAGGGCGGGTCAGTAAGTCCGTGACTTTTGGATTAAAACAGATTTTTTGATAAAAAAATAATTTTATTTTTCAACGTAGTCTCCCTTGAGCTCTATACACTTTGTCCAACGCTTCTCCAATTTTTTTATCCCTTCCAAAAAAAATGATTTGTCGAGGTCCTTTGTTTGCGAGATGACTTCATCATTGGAGTCAAATGTTTTTCCACCAAGCCATTTCTTCAGGTTTGGGAACAAGAAGTAGTCGCTCGGAGCCAAATCTGGAGAATAGGGTGGATGAGGGAGCAATTCATAGCCCAATTCATGGATTTTTGCCATGGCAACTGCACATGTGTGCACCCTTGCATTGTCTTGGTGGAAAAGAACTTTTTTCTTGGCCAAATGAGGTCGTTTTTTTTTCAAATCGTCATTGAATCGGTCCAATAAGTTGGCATAATATTCCCCATTGATTGTTCTTCCCTTTTGAAGGTAGTCAATGTGGATTATCCCGCGTGCATCCCAAAAAACAGTCGCCATAACTTTATTGGCTGACAAACCCACCTTGGCCTTCTTTGGCGCCGATTCACCCTTAGAAACCCACTGTTTTGACTGTTGTTTGTTCTCTGGTGTGTTGTGATGGATCCATGTTTCGTCCACGGTTACAAAACGGCGCAAAAACTCCTCCATATTGCGATTAAACAACGCCAAACCTTCCTGTGAAGTTGTTACACGATTGCGTTTGTGGTCGACTGTGAGCAAGCGCGGCACCCATCTTGCGGAAAGCTTTCTCATGCCCAAGTGATCATTCAAAATTGAAACCACTGAGCCATGCGAGATCCCTACGGCTTCCACAATCTCTCGCACTTTCAATCTTCGGTCGGCCAACACCATATCGTGAATTTTTTCGATTGTTTCGGGTGTAGAGACCTCAACTGGGCGTCCAGGACGTTCGGCATCTTCAGTGCTTGTACGGCCACAACGAAATTCGGTAAACCACTTTTTTACCATTGAAATCGATGGTGCAGAGTCCCCATAGTATTTATCAAGCTTAGCCTTGGTCTCGGTAATGGTTTTTTTTCGCAAGAAATAATGCTTAATAAGCACACGAAATTCACTTTTTTCCATTTTCTCCTCAAATTAGTGAGTAGTCTGATAAAAATAGCTGTCAAACACAAACTAACTGACGCAGCAAGTTTAAATTTTGACAGGAGTCAACTGACAAATGCCTGTTGACAGGAGCAGTGTTGCTGTTTCAGTAAAGAGGTCAGAAATTCAAAAACTTATTGACTTATTGACCCGCCCTCGTACAGAGTAAGGATATCGCTTGTTGCATAATGCTTAAGTGGTTATGCAGTAAGGTTTTTTTGGATACCATGACACTGTGATATGGAAGGAAATGAGCAGCCTGATGTTTTTGAATGAGAGCTAAAAACAAATGGGGGCGTAGATAGCGTAGAGGATACTAGTACAGATTAAATTACAAAAAGAACCGACAGAATATAGCCCAATCCATTATTTGGGCATAGAATATCTATTGCATTTTTGGTACCAAAAAATATGTAGGGAAACTCTTAATCTTAAGGGGTTAGGCCACTCTAGAGGCCGTGAAAATAGGCTTTTTGTGATTTTTTTTCAGAAGAGTTTACAATTTTACAACATAATTTTTATAGAATAATTTATATAAAAATGACGGCTGTGTAGCGTTTCTCAGATGACCTCTCTTTTGGAACAGCTCCTAAATTTTGAATTATGATGAGTCACTAAATTCTTTTTTATTGTACAGAACAATAGCTAGAGAAGTACGTAGGATTTTTTTGATATATTGATATTTGCCCAATGGCGTACTTCCAAATTCAAACTTGCAAAATTCGCAGAAAGATTGCCAGAAAATTGTTAATAACAAATTGTACAAAAAAAACAGCCTACGTACTTATTTACACAATATATTTTTAAAGATCTAGTTAAAATTTGAAGTAGATTGGTTGAAAATTGTTCAAGTTATGGGTGCGGCCAACTTGAAAAATGCATTTTTGAGATGATTTTAAGTTATAGAAAGCCTACCTGGCGGCCTTGTACTATACTTTCAAAAACAAGTATTGTACTTGGGATATAATTTTTGAGGTCCTAGGGGACCATTAAAAGCAATAAAAACAAAAATCAATTTTTTGAAAACTCTAGAGTGGCTTAACCTCTTATGAGGGGGCAACTTTAGACATTGCTAGGTATCATCAGATAATACTGTCAGAACACTATCTAGAGTAAAATGCTAGAAGGCTTAGACTGGGTGAAATGGATACTTTCAGGTTCTGTGGGGACGTACAAACCCAACAGAACATAATGCAAAAGAATATCGCGAAACCGAAAAAAATTCTATGACGTTATTTCTTAATGAGTAAACAGAATACAAAAAATATAGGAAACTTCGCAGATTGTTGGACTTCAAGCAAAAATCGTTATGTTTTTCATTTTGGACCTTCATTTAAATTCATTCTCTGCAGATCGCCATGGGCCCTTTTTGATTCATAATCGAGTATAGAGATCTCCTCCATTTACACCCCTAACTTTTATATGTCCAACTAGTTTGATGTTTTTGTTGCGCATGCATATTAACCGAAGCTTTAGTGAGTTTTACTCGGAGTAGTGATAACATTTATATGCAGAGTAGTAACCCAAGAAGCACTTTCAGCACAGCCGTCAGACAAGTGCGCATTACACCCGTAAAACGTAGTTTGCACTTTGAATGGGCAGAGTAAGTCCCTTGATTAGTATTTTTTTACCATACGGAAACAGAGTTATTATATGCATAACGACAGTAGTTTTTATTGATTAAGTCCTGATGTATGGTCTAGGGTTCCCCCAAAATTCCATTCCCGCTAGGAGTATGTAGTCCTAGAATATGTATTTATTATATTAGGAAGGGGTTGTGTAAGTTCATGTATACGAGGTTTATGTACCTAGTCCTGCCAAATATAAAATGTTATAAAAAAAAGGAGGTATACATATTGCATTCAAAATTGTTTCATTTATTAGACCTCAATATTGATTATTAAAAAAAAGATTGATTTCACTCGAAATGACTGCCTTTAACACACTTTAACACAAGCATCCAAACGATGTGGGCATTGGGCTATAGCGGCATGTACGGTTTCCATGGAGATAGTGGACGCTGCTCTGGTTAATGCTGTTTTAAGTCTTTCCAAATTTCTGTGGAAAGTTTTGCAGGACATGTTCTCCAATTCTGACCAGTGGTCAGAATTTTGGCTTTGTGCGCTTGAGCAGAGTCCTGTTGGACGATCCATCTGTATCCATTGAAAAAGGTATTGGTCAAACCCTTCACAACACCCTCTAGCATATCTTCTTGGTAAACCTTTGCACCAGTTTTTACGCCTTTTTCGTAAAAATGGAGGGATGTGACACCATGGTGAGAGACCCCCCACCAAAACATTACGGAAGTGGGATGATGTCCACGTTGAACCCTTGGAACAACTTTTTTCAGTTCCTTCGATGAAGGGGCATACATTTTGTCATTTTGTTTGTTGAAAACTTCTTCCACGGCAAAAATGTTTTCATACCCATTGTCCGCGTGCCACTGCAAAAGTCGCTTGCATCTTTCCAGCCTAATTTTTTTTAGTTGAGGAGTTAGAAGATGACCCGTGGACCGACGATAGGTTTTCAAATGCAGATCATCCGGAATCAGCCCAGACATGGATCTGGTTGATATATCCAATTCCTCGGATATGATCTTCTGCTTCCTAATGTGATTTCTCCGAATTCATTCACGCACTGCCTTTACTATCGCATTCGTACGGACGACTCACGGGTGACCACTTCTTGGCCTGTCCTCTACGCCAAACAATTCGCCGAAGCGAGCAATAGCCCGATAAACGAATATTCTCGATATTCCGAGCGGTTTTAGTAACTCGAGAATTTGGCCAGCACTCTTTCCGCACATATGCAACGCTATTACTGCGACTGAATTCTATTTAACGCCCCACTCCATGTTAATAGTTTACAAACTGAAACCAAACTGACTAGTATTCTTCACTGATCAGTACATGTGTTCTGCAAAAAAGTTAACGGTTCTATTCCCGCAAGAAGTTTTGAACGATAAGCACTGGAAATTATGTAACAGAACTTATGGCAAGACTAGGTAGATAGTAATCGGAGCGTCAATCTAATGACGCAATGCTTGCGTTTCTCTGTCTGTAAAGCTGGTGTGTTAATTTTTGTAAAAGACCAATTCCATTGTTATGGATTTTTTATACAATATAACCATTTAAGTCGAATCGACCGGAAGTTAGTTTATGCGTCGCAGAATTTATTTGACACCTTCTTGGTTTCCTAAGCGCTTCTTAGCAAAGTTATAGATCGTAGGAGCTTTCCTGTTCTCAGTTTGCTTTTTCTACGAGTTTTAGCATTAAATTTTGTTCAATAATTTTATATTGAACTCTTCCATGTTTTAGACTCATTTATCGGCCAGCAGATGGGCGAATGTTTGTATGTGGAGGTTATTTGAGAGCTTAGCTTTTTTTGCCAAGAGTGTTTGTGAGTCAATATTTGAGTAGGGTAGATTAAATTCGCATGAAAAGGGTCGTCTCTGTATAAAGATTTTACTTGGTGCGTTGAAGATCACAGATTTTAATTCTGCAGTTCCATGGTTTCTGTATTAAATTGTACATTGTTTTTGATAAGCATGCAGTTATCGGCGGTAGAAGATGCTTGGACGTAGTGCATGTACGAGTATATTTTAAATAGCCTAAAGGAGATATTTCTCGCTGATGACTATTTAGGGAACTGCCTTATGTTATCTATCAATCAGCTATCGAACAATCAGTAATCCGACGTTCTTTAAGGCACTAGAGGTTGTGTTAAATTATTTTGTTTTTGTTTCAGCTGATCATCGGAGTGATAAGACTCATATCGGCACATGTGAGTTATCGCATATTTCAAATCATTTGAGATACGACCACCAGCATTATTTTTTTTTTGAATTGAATCAATTTTTTATTTAGACATTTATTGTTGTCAAACCAAAATCAAATTACGATTTTAAGATATACATAAAATCTAATTTACGATGTCTAAGTACATACGATCTTCGTATTGAAAAAAGAACATTCAATTGTAAAACAAATACCGATGGTGATATATCCCCGTATTTATTTTATATGTCATAAATATGTACTAAATCACGATCTAACCATCAAATAAATGGCTCATTCGATATCATCACGAGTACATTGTACACAATTTTCGATGATTAGATAAGCGGCCTCCATCGTCGAAATTATGAAAAAAAAAATTACGTTGGAAAACCAGGCATTATCGATCATAATATATGTACATATAGGATATGATAAACTTTTGGTTAATTCCGACATTCTGTGAAGTGCTGATAAATGCTAATCAATTGATGTGTCGCCTATTTGGAGATATTCACATATGTATATACATATATGCTTTGATTTATGAATAAACTGCTGTTTGGGGCTTAGTAGTATACGAGTACATATTTACGTCTTTGTTATTCTGTTTTTTTTTTTTTTTTTTTGTTCACATGTTAATTGAAGAAGTAAGGTTGGCTTATGAGAATTTCATCAAGTCGTTTGAAATTTCACGAAGTCATGCAATTTAATGTCGTAACAAATCCGAATTAAGGCTAAATTCTCTAGCCCCTTACAGCCGCCATCAAGTACTGAAGATCAATGACATCGATGATGTGCATAAACCGCATGAAATCCCTGGTTTGATGAAGAGTGCAGGAAAGCACATTTAGCAAAACAATTTTCCTACATAGTGGAGCTGCATAAAAGAACGATAGAGCATCGTGGGTTCTATCAGAAAAAGTGGGGCGAGGGATTCTCTGGAAGAAAAAGTAAGATTATCAGCAGCGATCGATCAAGGAAATCGAGAGGTGCTTCTCCAAGAATATGGTTTGGAATTTCCACGAAAAAATAAAGACAACACAAGATTCGAATGAAGACATATAGAAATGAGCAAGGAATTTTAATAGTAGAGTCTCAGTCGGCAGTGAGGATATGGAAAAACTACTTCTACGCCTCGGACGACTCAAACTACTGTATATCATTGCCAATGAAAAGTAACATTTCCGCCAACCTGGCGTAAGCAATATCTATACTTAAAAATTGACAGAAATCACACACGATTTGGTCAGAGAAATTATGCCTGAGTAATGGGACCTTAGTATCGTTTGTCTGATCCACGGAAAAGGATACCCTCTAAACTTCACCAACTACAGAAGCATCAGTCTCTTTAACTTAACATCCCGTTCAAGATCTTGAAACCATTTGTCAACCATATGATAGGGTGCTATGGATGCGGTTTTATCCCGGGTATACGATATTTACAATTGACCAAACATACAAACATAGGGCAGATTCTGAAGGAAATCCAAGAAGTCCAGATCGATAGACACCAACTCTTTATCGATTTTCAGGCAGCATATGACAGCATCAAAGGTTTACAGAGTCATGTTCAGTTTTAAGATGTCTGTTAAACTCATCGGTTTGTACAGAATGTCCATGGATAATGTTTAAGATGTCCAAAAATATTTTAAAAAAAGTCATTTCTTTATCATTTGTCAGTTTTGTGAAACCCGTAAGCAAACACCAGAGAAAGAATTTTCCAAAAGTCTGTGCAACTATTTGCATACGATGATGACATTGATATCATTGCCAGATCACATCGAATTGTGACTGCTGAAGGAGTTACAAATTGCAGTCCTGCCCCATGGCGTAAAAGCGAAGGAGTCTGAAACTACTCTTAATCGTTTTGAACACGAAGAATAGAACGATTTTTGATCTTCTTTGCGAAAAAAAAGCTCTGACGCAGGAGATATAACATCTCTAGGAGATGTACATCCATCGGCCTGGTCGGGAAAATGACCATCAGTCACCTGAGATGTCTAGGACTAAAGCGAATAAATATTAACGCTCCGACTCAAAAGTCTTCAATTCCCGAATGACGTTGCAGTAGAGAAAGATTTCGCTTTGAATGGGACTTCAACTTATTTGGAATGAAAAACTGTAGACAGATAGCCGAAGACCATGCAGCCTGAAGGAGTTAATTGGTTGTAAACCGGGTCCACTCCGAACTGTAATTGAAGCTAATATTCTAAGAATCAGTATTTAGCGAATCTTTGAGGTTATATTAAAGCTGTCAGGTTTTAATCTAATACGCATTTTAAACGGACCTAAATACTCTCATGATAACCTGGTCAAGTTGCAAAGAATTTGGTAGTGTTTTGGAAGAACGCATTTTCGCAACTCGCAACTGTTTAATACCTTAACATTTTTGATTAGCACTATTTCGATTTACAGACTCTTATCAACCAAAGGGTAACAGCTATTTTGTAGAAAACTGAGCTTCTATGTAATTTTACTAACGTTGACTTAAGAGATGAATGATATCAATTACAAGATTTCTTAATCTTGTTTTTAATACCCTGCCCCCTTTAGTAAAACATATGCTAATCATTATCCTGCGCTCTATTATCTTTTCGCATAAGTGCTTTATTTAATTACCGAGTGTCAGCATGAAAAAATTAATAAATAATAATATAAAAAAATAAATACAATGAATAAATAAAAATTGTGAACAAAATGCCAGAGATAAACAAGAAAAACCATTTTATATGGCTCACTAATTAACAACAAAATGTGCAAATAATTGGTGTCTCGTTAATGTCACTAAATATTCATTGGCTTTATCAATCAACTTGTTCAAACTGCTTTTTTCCACTTGCTTTCGTCAATTTACGTAAATTTTTTATGCAAACGTAAATTCCGGTGAATTAAGTAAACAAATTTAAATTTATAAAACGTAGACTATCAAAAAGAATTCCAACAAATTGGAACGAATAGTTTTTTTTTTTTTTTTTCTGCTGAAACAATTTCTATAAAAAAAAAATAAAAATCATATTATTGCCCCCAATAGCGAACTCCATAAAATTAATCGACAACAGTCAATCGCCGAAGGTCAAAAATTGCAGATACGAATAATCTATTGAAAAAAAAAGTTTTAGAACGAGAGCCAACAAAAGAAGCGAAAAAAAGAATTTTTTTTAAAGACTTTCCTGTTCCTCTATCTTTATACTGTTACTGTCTAAAGGCTATCTAGAAGCGACTCATCACAGATTCGTAGAACACGCGAAATAGCCGTAAGGTTAATTAGGTTTTCGCGATAACCCCTTGAGATTTGTTTATTGGAAGATTGATCCTCAGATCTACTTAGCGTTACGGTTTTTTGCTTTGCCTCTATATGGAGCTATCTTTAGACTTTACGATCATGCTCTCTTCCTCTCTCACACTCTTTGGAGTAAAGAAAGAAGAAAAATTAAAATAATATAATAATATTGTAATTCGCATTGTAAATTCGAAAAATACATGTACGACGTAAAAATATTTACATTTGAGGTGATTTGAACTTTTAATGAGTGGTCGATTGATAATGATGCAATTCGGATGGAGGTTTTTATAATAAAAAAAGTGTTCATTTGAGAAAAGCTAATAACTAATCGGTGAGATTCTGAAGAATTTTAGATCAAATAAGAAAATTATGCGAATAATCCCAGCCCGTACGAGGGTTTTTCAAGAAGCTGCTTTGAAGATCTTCATTTCCTACACAAATTTAAAATTTTCAAAGGGACTCTAACGGCGTTTAGCCCAGGTCTACGTTACATACGAGTATAAACGATATTGATGCACTTATGGCGTTTGAGTTAAGTATAATTTTGCAATGAGGTGCGTTTATTGCAATGTTTAGTTTTATTATTATTATTATTAAGCTATTCCGCTACAAATCTACACCTTTCTTCTTTTCAATCGCACGCCATCCTTTGTTATTAATTGTATTTTAAGTAGGATTATACTGTCTTGTTGTCTACATTAATCATCATAAGTTATATGCCTCATGTGGATTTTTGTTGTATTTTTGAATATTATCTATTTAATAGTTCTTCCTGGAAAAGCGTGTATTAAACGGGCTTCCAGAAGATGTCATCACTCAATCTTAAATTATCTGTTGTTTTTTCTGATTTGTCGATATTGCTTAATATCGGCTTGGCAAGAAAATAATTTTGGTTTTTTAGAGTGATCAAAAACTTCTTAATTGAAAAATTAATTATACATTTTCTAATTTGTTCGATGGCTTCCTGCCATATTTCTGGAAAGCTCATGATTCCGGGCTAATAGAACTTCTGGTCGTTGTTAGCAAAAACGTAGACAAAGTCTAATTTTAGGTCATTATCATTGGTGATGATGGTGGTCGGGGCTGTATGGTGGATGTAACATTACGAGGGCGGGTCAATAAGTCCGTGACTTTTGGATTAAAACAGATTTTTTGATAAAAAAATAATTTTATTTTTCAACGTAGTCTTCCTTGAGCTCTATACACTTTGTCCAACGCTTCTCCAATTTTTTTATCCCTTCCAAAAAAAATGATTTGTCGAGGTCCTCAAAATGACGAGATGACTTCATCATTGGAGTCAAATCTTTTTCCACCAAGCCATTTCTTCAGGTTTGGGAACAAGAAGTAGTCGCTCGGAGCCAAATCTGGAGAATAGGGTGGATGAGGGAGCAATTCATCGCCCAATTCATGGATTTTTGCCATGGCAACCGCACATGTGTGCACCCTTGCATTGTCTTGGTGGAAAAGAACTTTTTTCTTGGCCAAATGAGGTCGTTTTTTTTTCAAATCGTCATTGAATCGGTCCAATAAGTTGGCATAATATTCCCCATTGATTGTTCTTCCCTTTTGAAGGTAGTCAATGTGGATTATCCCGCGTGCATCCCAAAAAACAGTCGCCATAACTTTATTGGCTGACAAACCCACCTTGGCCTTCTTTGGCGCCGATTCACCCTTAGAAACCCACTGTTTTGACTGTTGTTTGTTCTCTGGTGTGTTGTGATGGATCCATGTTTCGTCCACGGTTACAAAACGGCGCAAAAACTCCCCCATATTGCGATTAAACAACGCCAAACCTTCCTGTGAAGTTGTTACACGATTGCGTTTGTGGTCGACTGTGAGCAAACGCGGCACCCATCTTGCGGAAAGCTTTCTCATGCCCAAGTGATCATTCAAAATTGAAACCACTGAGCCATGCGAGATCCCTACGGCTTCCACAATCTCTCGCACTTTCAATCTTCGGTCGGCCAACACCATATCGTGAATTTTTTCGATTGTTTCGGGTGTAGAGACCTCAACTGGGCGTCCAGGACGTTCGGCATCTTCAGTGCTTGTACGGCCACAACGAAATTCAGTAAACCACTTTTTTACCATTGAAATCGATGGTGCAGAGTCCCCATAGTATTTATCAAGCTTAGCCTTGGTCTCGGTAATGGTTTTTTTTTCGCAAGAAATAATGCTTAATAAGCACACGAAATTCACTTTTTTCCATTTTCTCCTCAAATTAGTAAGTAGTCTGATAAAAATAGCTGTCAAACACAAACTAACTGACGCAGCAAGTTTAAATTTTGACAGGAGTCAACTGACAAATGCCTGTTGACAGGAGCAGTGTTGCTGTTTCAGTAAAGAGGTCAGAAATTCAAAAATGCACGGAATTATTGACCCGCCCTCGTACTTCTCAATCAAAGTTCAATAATTTTTGACGAGTTAGTAAAGATGTGTATGGTCTAGCATTGTTATCGAGGAATACGATTCCCTTACGATTTGCCAATTTTGGCCGTTTTTCTTTGATTGCTTCCTCCAGTTTCATTGGTTGTTGATAGTAGATATCTGAATTGATCACTTGATTCCTTGAAAGCAACTCAAAATACACGATACATCATAAAAGTATCCAAATTGACATCATAACTTCTTTTGATATACGATAGTTGAGCTTTCGGCCTTGATTGTGCTGGTTCATCACGCTTATACCATGATCGTTTTCAATTGATATTATTGTAGGCGATCCGTTTTTCATTCCCTGTGATGGTTCGTTTAAAAAAAGGATCAATTTCGTTGCGCGCGTGCATGCATATCAACATATCACTAATATTGATTCGTTGTGCTAAGTGAATCTCTTTCAATTCATGTGGAGCATTAAAGCTCTCTACAATCTCTAGTCAATCTAGTCATGACTTTAATTTGATCATTATCAACTTTAGTTGGTCTATCAGAGCGTCAGTCACCTTTGAGTGAAAAGTCTCAAGAACGGAACTTCTTAAACCAATTCCGACACGTGCGTTCTATTTAGCAGCCATTACCGTAAACTTTATAAGCCTCAGCAGCTTTCTTGCCTTTACGAAATTAAAAAAGCGAAATATGTCGAAAATGGTCTTGCACTCCATGTTAAAATTGACACAGAACTAAGAGGTATAAACAAAATGGTTCTAGAGTAAGTTTAAAGTGATAGCTTTCAAATATAAAAAGGTACAAATTATAACACTGACAAAAGTGAGAATGAACAAATCTACTCGTCAAGTCCGGAATTAAAGTTTTGCCAACCCAATACAGTGCTTAGGAAAGTGAACACGTTCAGAAGCCCTCTGATGCTTCTAATGGACATTTATAATAAGGGATGTTATAATTTTAATAGGCTTTTTGAATCTGTTATTTTTTGTCTAAATGGTTCTCGCAGAATGACCAATTGTATAAATACTAAATAGCCGTCAGGACATTTTTTTTAATTGCTGACAAGTGGTTGAAGATAAAAAGACCTTCACACCGATCTGCAACGACTATATTATGATTTACTGAAGAATATTAAATATGTATCTTCTTTTAGTGTTTATACACCTTTTTTTGTTTTTATTTTTTAACAAAAAACAATCAACGCTGCAACTTTTTTACAATTATGTTAAGTAAAAAATCCGGTTTTTCGTAAATTGTAACTCTGCATCCATTGTGCGTCCCACGAAGGCCCGTTGATCCAACAAAAAAGTTATTGCCTCGAACAGAAGGAAGCTCGTTGTCTTGTTTACAAACCTTAACAACCAAGTTAATCACATAACAAATCTTTCAAATATTTGCTTTCTGAATATACCATATATTTTTCTTCTTTTTTTTTGGTAAACAAAAAGTTGATGAATTCTTATCAATTATTTTCTTTTTCAAATAAACGTATAACAAAAAAAAAAAAACAAGTTGATAGGAAAAGTAAATTCTTACCAAAGGAAATTCAGAAGACTTATTCAAGATCTAAAAGGTTGTAAATTCATTTCTAAGATAAGAACACATTTTTAAAGCTTCTGGCTTTGAGGTGAGAACTTTTAGAAATCTATTCTTAGAATACGATTTACGTCACATTGTCAGTTAACTTGATATATTTAAATATCATTTAAATACATATAGCACTCAAGTTGCAAATCTACTGGATTATACGAGCAACGAGTCAATAAACTCATCCTTCAATTAAAGGTAGACGTAATGATGTGATATCAATTTTTTTCCCAATTAATTGAATCTGTTTAATGGTAAACTTGTATAAACTTCGATAATGGTCCTACAGTTAGATTACCCTTTTTTTTTTGACTTTAAAATGTTAAAACGTAATTTTAAACTTTCACCGAATTCAAATACAGAACTGCCTTTGGTAAAAGGACCTTACGCGCTCTCACAAATAAGCTAGACTGGCGATATCTAGTGCACGCATTTACTAGAATTTTAATTCCGGATTCTAATGCAATATTCATACCACAAATGAGCTAGCAAGAAGATTATCGATCCAAAAACATATAGATTTTGATTTTGAGTTAATTGTTTATATGAGCGGTGATGGTATGAAGTAAGATACATGGTATGAGGTAACATACTGGTGTATCCTACATCTGATAGAGAGCCACAAGGGTCTGCGCTCCCACCCGTTTTTTTATAAAAAAAAATGTATTATTGGCTAAATAAATTACAAACGTATACTGTATTGAGAAAGTATTTTCTACCAGAAGATGAAAAATGAGAATAATAGCTACTTTATACTTTAATTACATTCATATCGCACTAAACAATACCATCTTGATTGTTGCTATATGTACTCGTATATGTACCACCTTGATCAAAAATTTTTCGGAATTTATCCAGAAAATTTCAAATACAAGTTTATTCATCTAAATCTATTTATATTGTCCCTTTCAAAGTAATCCCAACTTTGTTTCGATTTTTGTTTTGAATACCACTTTGATCAAAAAGTTTTATTTATTCAGAAAATTAAAAATACAAGTTTATTCATCTAAATCTATGTATATTGTCCCCTTCAAAATAATTCTCATCGACTGCAACACACTAATGCCAGCGCTTGATCCAATCCTCGAAACATTTTTTATATTCGGTTTTCCGTATGACCATCAGTGCTTCCTGCGATTTTTCCATTACTTCTTCTCGGCTGCTGAAACGCGTTCTCCGTAGTGATTTTTTGACTCAATTGAACAGAAAGAAGTCACAGGGAAATCAGGTGAATTCGGTGGCTGTTGGATGGTATTTGTTTATTTTTCGACAAAAAATTACGAATAATGATGTGCGATGGTGCGTTGTCATTGTGCAAAATCCACGAGTTTTCTGCCCACAATTCTGGTCTCTTTCGGCGAATTGCTTCACGCAAACGTCTTATAATGCCCAAATAATACTCTTTGTAGAGCAGTCGAGACAGTAGTCTTCTGGCAAAAATTCATGATGCACTACACCGTTGTAATCCATGAAAACTGTGAGCATTGCCTTCTTTTTTGACTGAAAACGACGTGTTTTTTTTTGGGCTCGGCTCCTTTGGTGAACGCCATTCACTTGCCTGATGTCTAGTTTTCGTGTCGTACTCATAAACCCACGTCTCGTCTCCAGTAATGATCCTTTTGATGAAAGTGGGATCGGATTCAGCCTCGCAAATCATGTCTTTTGCGACGTATGAAATTGGGGTCTTTACTCACCACCTTTGCTGCTACATGACGGAAACCCAAATCATTAACCAAAATGTCTTGGACGGATCCATAGGCAATGTTCAAGTCCTCTGCTATCTCTCTGATGGTTAATTTGCGGTTATTGACCAACATTTCTTTTACTTCATCAATGTTTTCGTCGGTTTTCGATGTCGATGGTCTGCCACTGCGTTCATCATCTTCGATTGACCAACGACCACTTTTGAACCGCTCGTGCCACTGGTAAACGACCGTTTTCTTTAGAGAATCGTTGCCGAAACGCTTTTCCAACATTTCCAACGTTCGCGCACCACTAAATCCGTTTTTGACTCAAAATGTAATACAAGTTCGTTGTTGCAAATTTAAATCTATTTCTAAAATTGTAAAAAATCGCCAACACACACAGAGATAGATGTACTCTTGGCTACGTAACTTTTGCAAATGTCAAGCTATGACGCTGATGATTTAGACTGAATGTCGACAACAGATTTACCAACTTAACAAAAAAAACAGAACTCAAATCGGAACAATGGGATTACCACACGGTGGTGTGGTGCGGGAACTTTTTGATCAAGGTTGTATATAATACATAAGTGAAATTATCAATCCATCACTACAATCAACGTGATGAAAACACAGTATAAAAGAAATCTTATCATTTCAAAATCAATCTTTACTCTATTCATGCGAAAATAAGATTGGTACGTTGTATGTGTTCCGTTGCCAACTCTTTGATTTAACCTACTCTACTCCGACTACTTCAACTTTTTATGTAAACAAATAGAGAAAACGAATCTAACAGCACACCAGAAAAACCAAAAAAAACTACAAATTCACAGTAGTCAAGTCCGATGGATACATTACCTAGATAGCTTTAAGAGTATCGTAGCTAACTACAATACAGAGCTCCTTGGATATCTACATAATAAAAATCAAATATTAGTTGAATAAATTTCGCTTAAAGTGCACTTACTTTCAATTAGCATACATTTGCCACTTTAATTGAGTCATCGTGCTCAACATCTTTCATCTGAAATCACGCACCGTTTGCATGTTAATTACTTTTTAATGAGAGGAGTATTTTTATTTATTTTTATAAATCTGTATCTTTCCACAGATATGATACTCGTATTCATAGTCCCAACGCACGAGTACTCTCATATATGTAAGTAGGATATGAGTATATCAACATATGGTGCATGTTTCGGTAGTATCTTTTTGTATTAAGAATCAAGTATCATCAATTATTGCTAACAGTGGTAGGCAGAAATAAAAAAGAAGTACAACACAGTGGGATGTGGTTTCAATTTAAAAAAGTATGGCTGAATTTAAAGCGTGTGAATGGCATACTCGTGCATACTTTAATATTACAGTTTTTCAGTAATAAGAGAAACTCTTAGTCTGAAAATATATTTAAAATAGAAAGTCATTTGAACCGTTTTCGTATGTTTCACTTTTCGTTACAATTACGTTGATTCTAATCTGCTAGTCATTTTATCCTTCTAAAATATCCTGCCGATACCCGAATAAAAAAAAAACATTTTGAATGATCAATTGGGCACACAAATTAGAAGCTAACTGTTTCACATTTCGAGACTATTTTTGATTGAATGTACTCGTAAAATGTCTGATAACTGAAGAAAAACCGCAATAAGCAAATTGGGTCACAAATAATCTGGGTTCATATGCATGGAGGCGAATAGTTTATTGTAATACGAGTACATGGGTTGAAGGCAATAATATATAAATATTACACGTTTATGTAAAACTGGAAAAGTTTTATGTTACCAGTTTAAAAAGTTCCATTACTGAATCCTTTTTTTTCAAGTCTGGCAAAGAAAACTTAAAAACGAAAATAGTTTCAGAACAATAAAGTCTGATTACCGACAACACACTTTTATGATATAGGTACTATACTTAAAGTAAAAGTTTTATGACACGGTCATCTAATGAAAAAAGTCCATTTTGTTTACATTCATACATAAACAAAAATTGTGAATGTGTGAATTCTGAGTAATTAATTTAAAATGGAATAGTTTTCGAAGAAAACATTGTAAAAGCCGAGTTGTTGGATGTTGTCAGACGCCAGAAAGAGAAACTTGAGGTACACGTGGTAGATGAACTGGCCCAAAATATTGTACTACGATTGCCGCTGCAAGCTTAATCCCATAGAGTTGAAATGGGCTCCAGTAAAAGGATTCGTAACAAGCCAAAACTAAACTTTCAAGACGAAAGACGTTAAGCTAATATTAACAGAAGCCCTTGGAAAAGTGAACAATGGAAAAGGGCTTATATGCGCCCTACCTGTTGAACTAAAAGTTGAGCGTAAGATGTGGGATGTATATGTTTTCGCCGAAACAGCAACAGAGGAAATTGTTATAAACTTAGATGATGCACGACAGCAGCAGTGAATTTTTTTCGGATTAGTTTTCTTCTATAATACAGGGTGTCCCCTAATTCGTCAACGATAATTTGGGAACTGATTTCAGGGCATATTCTAAGAAAAAAATCGTTCTACAGTAAGGGTCTATCTCCAACGTTGACAGCATTTAAGGATTTAAGAAAAGGCTTACTTTGGTGTACCCTGACCCATGTTAAGGGAAATTGCTCTGTTAATATTAAAGGTAGAAACTTCGCTTAGGACATAATTTTTAGAAAAAATAGCAGCTTTTATAACTGCGTTTAAATGAAGTTGATATCTTGTTTGATCTTCTTATCTTCTTCAGATATCCACTTTCTAAGCCTGTTCCATTTTTCTTGCCCATGAAATTTTTGAATTTGAGATCACTTTTCTTCAGTAAATGCGTAATAAACATAACGTTTCACTATTTTTTTTTCTTATGAACGTAACAATATAGTAATAATAAAAAAAATTTCCATCAAGTTTGTACAAAAACCCATAGTTTTTATGTTAGTTGGGAAAATCTGCAGCAGATGAGATTTAAAAAAAAAAGTTTTTTTGCTTTAAGCTCCAAAGGCTATAAATAAAAAATGATTTTATGTGGTTTTGGATAATTTTTATTTTATGTGTGTACTAAAATAGTTATAACAGATACTCAAAGTGTCCTTCAATACGAATGTTTACTGATGCTAACTGTTGCCTCACTTTTGATGACGCTTCGAGAATACGCTCTTCCAATTCAATTAAAGTTGCTATTTCGGCTTAATACACAAGTTCTTTCATTTTTCCCCATACAAAAAGAAATTCAATACTGTAAACTCAGGAGATCTTGCAGGTCAACGGACTGGTCCATTTCTTCCTATCCAACGATTACCGTACTCTTCATCTAGCCAACTCTTAACCTCACAACCATAGTGGGCTGAAGCACCATCCTGTTGGAAATATGATGAAGCTAGTTGAATCAGTATTCTACTCCAATAGTTCTGCTAAATCATTTCGTATAAACTCCAGATAGTTTATATGTTTCCTTGTATGGGAATTGTCCGCAGCCCACGTATGACGATTATGAAATTTTGTGATCCCATCTCTTGTAAATTGATGTTCGTCCATCCAAAGGATTCTGCTAATAAACTCGTTGTCATCCAAGCTCCGCTCCAGCAACCAGCTAGAAAACTTAAGTCTCTTTTCAAAATCATTGGGAAGCAGTTCTTATATAGGTGTATGGTGGTATGATAAAGATTTTCTCCATGCAGTACATTATATATGGAAATATTAAATTGCAAAGCTAAGCGTCTGATGCTAATTGATAGATCAGTTGTAATAGCTTCCAGTATTCTTTCATCAGCCGAAATTCTTCTTACTTGTGGAGCTCCCGCATTCGGTCGTGTATTTGAAACTGATCCCGTTTCTCGAAGCCTTCGATACGTATTTCCAAATATTCCTTTACTAGGTTAGGATAAAGTTCATGGTATCTTTATCGCGCACTAGTTGAACTTCCATTGCACTGCCTAAGCAACTGTAATCTTAGCGTAAAAAATTAAATTGATGGATTATTTTTTTTTCTAATCTTTTATACCAAACTTATCTCTTTCTGAGAGGTAATCAAAACAACGAGCACGCTTTAAAACTCTTTAATAGTTGTGCAATTTTAAAAAAAATATTGGAAAATTTGTAATTCTTGGAGAACCCACTCTTACGAGTATTGTCAACTGTTGTTAGAAACGTTGGTAAAGAATCATAAATTCCGTTTTTTACTTGCCGCATGTTTTCCCAAGTATCATAAAATCTATGGGTTTTTGTGCTATCTTGATGATGATTTTTTTTTTTATTGTTACTTTCATAAGAAAAAAAAAGTAAAACGTTATGTTAATTAGGCATTTTCTGGAGAAAAGTGACCTCAAAGTCAAAAATTTACTTAGCCAATGAAAATGGAACAGGCTTAGAAATTGGATATCTGAAGACCCAAACAAGATATCAACCTTTTTTAAACGCCGTTGTAAAGTATTTCCTCTAAAAATAAAGTCCTACACGAAGTTTCTACCATTTGTACTAACAGCAATTTTCGTTAACATGGGTCAGGGTGCATTGAAGTAAGCCTATTCTTAAATCGTCAATAAATAATGTCAACATTGGAGATAGGCTCTACTTGTGGAACGATTTTTTTCATAGAATATACCTAGGAATCATTTCTCAAATTAGGGGAATTATGTAACGTATTATTTTGTAACGTTTTACACTGTTTGGTACAATAAATAAAAAATATAACTTATGCAATTTATTTGTTGTTCTCAAAAACATAATTTCATCAATATAAGTAGATGGCAACCCTGTGGTAATTATCTTCAGAAATTCGTATCGACAAATATGCATATCATTGTGCCCTATGAGAGCTTTGAGGAGCGAAATGCTTATTCATTTCATTGTAACCAGAGTGAGAGGAAAATCCTCTTATCTTCGCTGTAATACAGATTTTTGTTGAACAGGATATAAGTATTTAATTGCCGACTAAATTTGAGTTTGTTAAATTTTAAAATTCTGTAACCAAATATATTCTGAGGCAAATATTTTGCAAAAGGAATCCTCGTTTACTGTAATCTCACTATCTATAGCAATTTAGCGAATTGTCGGAATGTTTAAACAACATTTCACTTCCTTCAATCAAATGTGTCCCTTCTTAGTCACCTGTTTAAATCTTATTAAATTCAGCAAAAAAAAAAAGAACAACGACTGCTATTTTGTGATTCTCTATTGACTCATAAATTTTATTATCTGCTCCGTTTCGCTCTGTCTAAATAATTACCCATATGACACTCGATATCAAGCTAACTACGTTGCCTAACTGGTTTAGAGAGACTTAAACCAAATAAAAATGTTGATCCAAAAATAAAAGTTAAACTCCCGCAGATAAGAGCGTGCGTGCCTACAAGCTTTAGATAAGTATATGGTATCTCTTTTTTTTTTAAGTGGAAGCCAACAAAACTTCCAAAATCAACATCGCACACGAATTACGACAATGAATGTTTCGAAAACCGGCTAAATCCGGTTGTTAAATAAAGACGTTCTTTGTGATATCGGTTTGAACCGCATACGCCCGAAAAAACGAAACTTTTTGCCGTGGCGGCCTTATCAGGGCTGAAATTTGTATCACCATTCGAAGCTGACTACGAGGCAATGGCTACGGCGATGGCGTTGGTATACGGCGGTACTCGTATAAAGGTATACGAGTATATAAAGTAACGCGCGAGTTTACGGTGCATTTGTTCGGTGTTTTTGCGATGTTTTCTATTTTTAACCTTTTTCAGGTAGAATCATTAGGTGCTTTCATTTGATTTTGAAGAAAAAGATACTTCTATTTTAAACTTGATCTACGGCCATTAGACTGAAAGGAAATTTAGTTCAAAGGCCGCCAATGGGCTTGTGATGTAATGCAATTATAACCGAAGTTTTTTTTTTTTTTTTTTTAAAACTAACCTGTAATTATCAGCAGACAGTCACTGGCTGTCGTTCCACGATTCATACTCTCATACAAATCGATCAATAATAACCACAACAACACCACTAGCTACAGCCCGCTTTGTAGAGCGGGAGCGCATGTAGTATTTGAGATTGTAGAAGTAAAAGTGTTACGTGGTACGAGTTTTTACGATTTTTTTGCTCCGGAATTATAGAACGAAATTTTGTTTAGATTTTTTTTTCTCTTTCTGGTTCTTTCTCAGTTATTAAGTTTGTCAATCAAATCCGAAAACGCTTTGTGCCTCTTACTGGGTTGAGCATTTTTTTAGTTTCAAACTGATATCGCTAGATTTGGTTGACTTTTTCGTTGTTTTTTTTTTTTACATTTTTTTTTCTTAATATTGACAAACGGCTTATATTTATTTTTTGGTACGTGTATGCAAAGAACAGCATTTTTTTGCTTTGTTCAAATGTGAATACAAAGTGATGCTTTTTATTTTTGCATATTATTTCACTATTACTATTATTATTATATATATAACACAAATTTCGCGTCATAGGGTGATAATTATGCCTACAACTCAAAAACAAAATGTTTAGATACAAGTGATTATAGACATGAACTTTGAAGTTATTAATGAAAGTAGGCTCTTTGAACGTCTGAAATATGTTAACTGTCACAATCAAGGTGATAAAAGTATGAAGAACTGATTGGAATTTTGTTTTTTTTTTGTTGCGATTTAACCAGAACAATTGTATAATTTCAAGTAATAAATTTTTTCTTGCCGGTTTTATTGATGTTCGTTTCTGAAATGTGTTTCATAGAAAAAAATGTTCAAATAATGAACCACCATACCTTTATTTCTTTTCTGGCGGTTTATTTTCAAACAATACGGGGTTTGCCTAAATTTTTTGTCGTTCTCCGAATGCTATATTACAAGACTAAAGGTCCATACAGTCTGTGTTTGATGTCCTTAGTCACCTCTAGTTATTATGTCTGTTGAAAAATTGTCAGTTTCATTCATGGACGTGTTTAACTGGTCCATTCAACTAAAACTAAATCCCGCAAATGTGACAATATTAGCATAAACTAGGTACTTAAGAATCTACTTCCTTGTATTGGGGTTTCATCCATTTTTCAATACTTATTTCATCAACCAAATACATAGATTCAATGGAAGCTAAGTCATTATGTGGAAGTAATATTCTTAATCTCAAAGTACTCAAGGTAAGCAGGTACATATACATATATGTGCTTATATACCTTTACATACGCTCGTCATAATCTTAAGGATCTTTATGGATCTTAGAAGTTAATCGTGGTCATCTCATGAGTAATAGGAGTCTTTTCAAACTTTCCACTATCTACCAAGAGCTCCTAAGGAAATAGGAGTAGCGTAGGAAACGAATCAATATTTCTTAGAAGAAAATGATACTGCTTTTTAAGCTAGCCTCCTCAAATGAAAATGAGCCTTGCAAATGCATATAAAGCTGCTTATCTAGTACACTCCCAGAAATATTGCAGTTGGTTGTTCATTCTTATACAATATTCCAAGTAACTGCATATCCTCCTCCCTTATTTTGTTGTTCTCAATGACGGTTGAAATGAAAAGCCCTTTGTTAAAATGAGGTCCATATTGAATTATCATCATTTACCTTTGATTTTGAAAGGGAATTGCTGAACATTCTAGTTAGTAATGGGTTTATTCTTTAAAGGTACCCGTATGTTGTTTGAACTGACAACATTTTCTCAAACGGCATATAATTTGACAGCTAATTTTTGGTATTTGGTTTGGTTTATCACTTCACCATGAATATACTTACGCTAGAACAACGCTTGCAAATTATGCAACTGTATTTCGAATATCGTGGCTCTGTTCGTTCTACGTCCATTTTGCGGTCGTTATTTTCGTTCCATCTGAGCAAGTAATTCGAATAACTATAGATAATATTCGAGCCATACATACTGTTATTGATTATATGCATGCATCCGCAGAGACTTTGTTGGTGCTGTGGAACTTACTATTGAGGAGGACCCAAAGAGGGTTCACCATCGTGTACAGCAAATATAGCTGTGCCCATTCACTCTATCAAAAATTTTGTAGACAGATCTTGGCTTACGAGAATTTAAGCCGCTTAACCATCGCAAACGTCGTAAGTTCAGTTAGCCATGATGTTCATTTGGTTGAATATTTACGTTAATAAGCATAATTGCCGCATTTAGAGTGAAAAAATCAACAAGCTATTATTGAAGCGCCATTTCATCCACAAAAGTTCTCTGTTTGGTGTGCATTATGGGCTGGTATTGTCGAATCATTGATCCATATTTCTTAAAAAAATATATACATATGCCTGCCAGATACTGTAACACTCAGTAAAGTGCGTGCGTTACTGGTATAGATTTAAAATTACAGACTTTTTTATTCCCTAATTGAATGGCACTAATGTGGAAAAGCTGTGGTTTCAATCAATTTATTGAACGAAACATTCGATGAGCGCATAATAATAGACTGGTGAATTCGCCTCCAAGATCGTATGATTTTACACATTTGAATTATTTCCTGTGGGAATATGTGAAGTCGCTTGTCTACGCCGATAAACTAGAGTGAATGGACGAGTTATTGTCAATATAAGAGCCCAGTTCTGGTCGAAATTAGACTTCCAGAGTGCGCTTTGTTCAACATTTATCTGGACTGGGCACCAGATAAGCATTACCTATTCCGTAATTTAAAGAAGGGAAGTAGTTTTCCCACGACTGTGAGGAAGGATATTTTTTTTAACTTAACATAAAAAAGGTGGATTATATTATGGATAAAATTTTTTTTTTTTTTGTTTTAAATAATTGAGACTTGTTTTTACGCCGATACGGAGAATACATTGAAAAGTTGAAAAGCCTTTCGTAGTTACAGAGTTTTGAATTATTCCCTGACGCTATTCCATCGGTTTTGTCAATAGTAAATCGCATACTTTTAGCCTCACTTGCTAGTTTTGCACCACGAAGTGCCGATCATTATTCAATTCTTGGTTCTTGTACCATATTCTGCAGGGTTGCCTGTTGACATTTTTAAGGCCGATGGGCTGGACCCAATTTTCATTAGCCTGTTCAGTGCCTCGCAACTCTTTTGGATGACATATTCAGGGTTGTTTATTCCTATTTAGATTTTCGGTAGTTTTTCCAAATCCACCTTGTGGAAATAATTTACTTCGACACTTGGCGGTAAAGAAGTGTTCATGTTTTTGATGTAATCAATTGTTATTCGCTTAAGAATTTTTATTATATTCTTAGATCTATATCTACTTTCCAACCAATCAGTCTGCCTTCGTTCATTCCAAAATTATACCGTCAGTCGTGGATCCTAATCTAATCACTAGAAAAACCTTTTACACTGAAAGACTTAGTCAAAATCAGAAACTTCTTTACAAAAAAAAAATGACAACGTCATTAAACCGGTTCTCTTATCATATCTATACTCGTCGCTCGCAAATAAAGACCATAAACCTTATCTTCTTTGCCAATTGAATTGATTTAAACCCCCCAAATTAAACACCGACAAATTCGCCCAGATATATCCTGTTCCCACCGAAATCACGTCGAAGGTCGAAAAAAATCGTTAAATATATCATTCCGTATATCTAATCAAGTCACATCACGTGCTTTTTCTTTTTTTTCTCTTTTTTTTGTGAAAAAGTGTATAGAGGGCCGCCATCCACCCTTGAATTTGAGTCAATAAGACGGACTTACTCTTGTTTCCGATGCCCCGTGCAAATGAAATTAATCTTGTTTTCTTTAAGCGTTATTGATTAATGATACAACGGATAGTGTGAACCTCAAAATCTTATCAAAAATTAATAAGCCATCCACTACTCGAACATGTACTCTAATTTATAATAAAATCCGGTTATCGCTAGTCTACTCGAATAAATAAAATCATATTTACACATCAAAAGCGTTTTGGAAAAACCTTTACCCAGAAAACAAAACATACCTACATACAAGATCACAACAACAGCAACAACAAAAAGGACCAACAACTTTGAAAAATATAAACAAACAGCCAACAGATGTAGAGTAAACAATTTTATAAATGTGCGACACTATATTGCGCTTTCAACAATTCGACGACATACGGAACAAAGAGGTATGAGTACATATTTAGAATAAATATATTTACTCTACTCGAAAGGTACAATATTTTTATGACCAATCAACAAGTGCTTGTAATTGCATATTTGAGGTAATCACGTCGAAAATAACCTCCATTGCAAAAGAATTTTGATCTGTTTGCCACAGAATGAAGTAACAAAGTGTAAAATGTGTGCAAACAAGAATTACAAGCAATTTTACTGTATAATTGTTGAAAATGTGTGTTCTTTTCATTCATTTCAAGGGGTTTCATAAACACGTTTTTAAATTTAAAAAAAAGACGATTGGTGCTTTGACTTGGAATGTTAAAGTGTCATCAATTTGAAATAGACAAGTCTAATTGACTTTTTGTCAACAGCCTTACAATTTGGAGAGGTCTAAACACTTATGAAAATGTTGCAAGCTAACCTCAGTTTGAAGTAATACGAGTAACTCTTTAAAATGCTGATAGTGTTCTGTTAACTATGCAGAAGTCGATAAGAAATAAAATCGAAGACTTAGAGTAGAAGTGCAGTGATTAATGGCTTAAGTTTGTCGAGTCTAGCGAGTTGCAAGTCCTGATATAAGAAAAATCGTGATTTTTTTTGAAAAAAACATAAGTGATCGTCAAGTGTTAGCAGTAATTTACTTTGCCCTTAAAAGAGTATTTTTTATTCGTTCTTAATAGAATTCAATAGGATATATTGAAGTGTATTTCCCAAATCAGCCAAATCACTAAACACTATTTTATAGCTTTTTGTTAAAAATATTGCCCCAACGGCCAAAATTTTCATTAAAAGATTCCGATCTACATTTTTTTACGAGTTTGCTTCTTATTCTCCTGTGATTATTGTTGTTCTAAGGTGTTACTTAGCTTTCTTTTACTAAAAGACATCTTTTTTTCATATTTAAATGTGGCTCACAGTCATCACGCAGTTGGTGTATTTTAGGTTTAAATGTAGGTAGATAGGTGAAATTCTGATCATTTCTGTTAATATTTTGAAAAGCTTTCCTACGATTGGTTCAAATGTACTCCCTTGAATCAATGATTTTTCTAGAAAATGTAGCTTATTTTCTGTCCAAACAATTTCTGCACAATTTTTATCTTACTTTTTTCCAAAGTACATACATACAAAGTCATAAGAACATTCTCATACACTGTGGGTTCTAGCAGAGACTCTTGTGGGACGTCTCTGGGTTTTTTTTTTCTCGCTTGTATTTTTCAAATAAACTGTACTTCCTTCTTATTTTAACAACTTTAACATTTCATGATTTTCGTCTTTACAGCCCTATGAGTCCAATTCTAACAACTCCTCATCGGCACATCGTGATTTAAAACCATATAGACGTGATTCCAGACCAAATACACCTCCATCATCCCAAGGTACCATTGAGAATGGTCATGGGCAGTATCCGTAAGCAAATCCAATTTCGTTCATCTTTCTATAGGTTTCCTAATAAATTGACTATTTCGTCCGCAGTTGTTACATTTGTAAAACACTTTGTGCAACAAACAAAATGGAATGGCTATCGACCAGTGCCGAGCACATGAACTCTCATGCGATGCATTTTCCGTGCTTGAAGAGCAACAATAGTAGTGATCCAATTGGTAATTCCAATCGTGTTCTAGCATGCAAGGACTGTGTTAATCATCTGGCACGCCAGTGGGAAACAATGGATGCAGAACGAGTTCCATTGGAGCATAGAAGGTAATTTATTCATTTCAATACCATTTCATCTAATCATCTCCTTTTTTTTTGAATAGATATAACATTCCATCACCAATGATGGCATCTAGTTCACCAAACGGCTCAAGACATGGTGGTATGAGCATAAATACACCACCATCAACACCATCGGTTTCAACAACACCAGCTAGCACCTCAATCTATTGCTTCCTATGTGGCCTACATTCAGATTTGACTCTAGCTAGAGTCCTTTACACCAGCAAAGAGGTTGAATTATGCTTTTCTCTTTTATGCGATATTCAGAATTCTATAGTTTTTAGCATTTCGTTTTGCAATTTCAGGGTAATCGACCATACTTCCCGCATTTACTTAAACACAAATCACCGCCAAATGCCGAGCAATTGCGCTCCGATTATTCAGCGTTAGTCTGCACATTTTGCTATCATTCGCTGTTGAATCAATGGAGAAAGTAAGATTATTTTTTTCCGGTTCTATGCTGTGTTGTTATCCCCTTGGTATTATGCGAAACTAAATTCGAATTTTCTCTTTGCAGATATGAAGCACAAAATGCCAGTGTGAATCCGGCAGAACGTAAATACAATTGGCACGATTACATTTGCCATTTATGCGGGATAACAACATATAGAAAACGTGTTAGGGCCCTGCCCGTTAACGAATTTCCGTTTGTTAAGAGTCGCAAGAGCGACGATGGTCTACTACTGGAGAATGGAGAATATGCGGTTGTTTGCTTGGATTGTTATGAGAGTTTAAGGTGACTATTTACCAAGAAAAAAAAAAGTCGAATATTTAGACCAACTTATACATGAAAAGAAGTAATTTTAAGGATCCAAATGACTGATGGTATGGATTTAGAGATTTAGAAGTTTAAACAAACATGTACGTTACCCTATCTAATCAGCAGTTCACATTGAGTTAAATACATACGAATATTAAGGAACTGAGGATATTTCGCACTCACATATATAATAGCTTTTCGCGAATTTACCTTCGAATCCTAAGAACACGGAAATACAGCAATAGATTTAATTTTACCTATGTAGTTTACCTCTGATATGGCTGCATGTGCAACAAAAAGCTAGATTATGGTGCTTATTCACGCTATATCAAAAAGTATTACACTTTCGCTGCTTAGATAAATACTTTTTGATCTAAAAAGTAAGGTATTGATGTTATTTAGATTTTATCTGTTTCCGTCAGATACTTAACAGAACTACAACTTTTTAGAACTTAATTTTTTGTTCAATCATTTAAGATGTCATGTAAGCTCGTAGTCGTCTATTTAACTTCTCATAACTCCTGTTAAAAAAACATTGATAATTCGGAAATCGGTCAGTTACACAGGCCCGTTTTCAACAAAAAGAATGCCTTATCTTTGTATGTGAATGCTTTCGAGCAATCCTTGTAACTATGAATAAATGAACACATGTAATAATAATATTTCCATGCCAGAATACATTAATCCTCGATTTCCTCGATTAAACTCGATTTTCGGTGTACCTATTACCACTAATCACTATCCCTATTTTGTCGTACAAAGCACAAAGGACTTATCTTCATTTTGGTGGTTTGAGTTATTCAAACTTTCAATATTTTGTTTCGTTCCATTCCAGTGCCAAACTGGTAGAACAGAAAAATAGGGCATTGATTGGCGGTAATAAATATGCGTCTAACTCAAATTATGAGTGTCGGCACTTACGCCTTTTATGCTTAGAACGGCACTAGAGGTCACTATATTTAAATGTCTGCTTATATTGAGGTAAACGTTCAGTTTTTGCTTGATAATTCGAAAAATCTCAGATGAAAAAAGCTTTAAAATCAGCATATAGCAACAAACTTCTAAGAAACATGGAAGGACATAGTGCTTCATTTTGCATAAAGCAATGAATTAGATAATCGTTTCCTTCTTGAAAAGAATTGCTGTTTTGTTGTGTTATCAAGCATATGTTCTGCATTACGTTCTATTCTTAAAGTTACCTTTATTTTTAAGTTTCGTAAAACATATCTATACTCCTTTATAACTTTTTCTCAAATCGCGTTTTTTTTTTTTCAATTAGGTTTGACCAAGTTCTGTTTTCTTATCCGTTTCATTTTGTTAGTACAAACACAAAGCATTGTGAATTTAAAATTATATTTAAATGTCTGTTAATGCTTTTTGGGGATTACAGTTCTTTTTGCATCTTTGGTCTACGTTTCTTGTTTGTCTACGAAATGTCTACTTTGTGGATATAATTCTCTATGATCCCTACTTCATTTTTATATTAGTTGCTTAAGTAATTAACGAAATTAATTTTACTATTTCTCCCTTTAAAACCACTATTTACTATTTCTCCCTTTAAAACGACAGATATTTATATCAATTAATCTCAGATTTGAGCAACTGAAAACAGTCCCCAAACCTGAAATCCTAGCCTAAAATAAACCCCAAGATATATTCTTTCTGCAACTCAGATAAAAATACTTTGCTGGATGCTGATAGGACCTCAGTTTTAAATTCAACATCTTGAGCATCCTTGGAAAGTTAAACTTTTTTTATCAAGCGTGTTTTTAAGCCGTGTTATTTGATATACGAGTACATATGTATTCCGATTTTCTGTTAAAGATATTTTGGATAATTTTGAATACAAGTCAAGCTCATATTCGTATTTTCATAAGTCACGAGGAAGTAAATTCGTTTTACTAACCGATTGCCTAGCATAGGTGTACTTTAGAACATTTTTGGATATTGACGTGAGAGTCAGATAGTCAGATAGAGCTAATGGCCTCAAGTGACGCACTCTTCAAGCCAGATCGATGCATAGCAGTAATGCAGTAAACAAAATGTTTATTAGCGTCCAGGCGCCTCTCATCGATGGCGTGGGTAGAAAATGTAATTTTTTGTGCATATTCACAATTGTGAATTATTTAAACAAAATGTCTTAATAACTTCAATACTTTATTGCTGCTTGCGTTAGATTAGATAATAAATTGTTATCGACATCTATGCACAGTTTTTAAATATGGAGTAACAAATGACAGACAAACACAAACGTTCTGAAACATAAAACACACCTTGTGTAATCCGTTCAAACTATCCTGGACATCAGCACTGGTAGAGTATATACAGTGTGATTTTATTGTATTCATGTTTCATCAACATGTCCAAGTAAAAACTTAAATAAATGAGCGGTTTAAGCTTCCGTGAACTTTTAAGGTATGCCACAACCGATCGTAAATTAATTACGATTATGGTGATGTTTATCCAGTTTTGACATTAATTTCCACATTTCTCACTAACATTTGAAAGGCGCATACCGGACCAAAAACTTTCAAAATTTGACTTTTCTACGTACTGCATAATAATTAAATTTATTCAGCTGCTTCTCGCTTCTTATGTAAACATACATCTAATATGTAAACATTAAACAAATTAAACAAACAACATTTATTTCATTTTTACGATCACACAGACAACAAGCATCTCAATATGATCGAGTTGGAGTTCCAATATCGAGGAGAGGATATAATTGGGTACCACAGCCACCGCCACCAGAAGACAGCCCTGATGTTGCTGTAGCTCGATTGCCCTGTGGCGAAAGATCTGATAAAATAGTAAAAAAAACTTCTTTAAATTGTAATTAAAACAGGAATCTGTTAAATTGTATTCTTTTTTTTTTAGCAAATAAATTCAACTTTGAGACCAATACCAAATAAAAAGAACAGCTCACCAAAACAATATGCACATGATAAGCCAAGAGAAGTTGGTAAGTACCCAGAGACTTGGATTTATTTTTTAAATCTGCAAATATAATGAGAGTACGGATTGTTGCTGAAAACAAATTTACTAATTTCCATTATGTTTAACGATCTTTATTTTTCTCGTTTCGTATGTTGAGGCTATGTTTGTCACTCCAACTTATTATCGTATTATTCTCCTTCAACTGGCTTTGTATTACCAATAATCGACCAAAAATACACGAAAGTAACACGGACATACAAAAAGTGTTGCAAATAACAATAACTAGATGTGATATTCAAAATCAATTGCGTGGGATTGACTTATGATAATTTCATTCATTGCCAATAACTTGAAAATTATTTAACTAAAAATGTTATAACCCTGGTCCATAATTACAAAGCAGCTGAATTTAGAAAATTCGTCTATTATTTGTATACATGTACAGGTTTTGTCATTAAATGCGTCCTAATTTATTTTTTAAATAAAAAAACATGTGTTCAAGGTATCAATGAAATTTTTATTTTGGATTGAAATATTATTGATACCAAGAGCTTTGAAATACTCGTATGACAAACTGCCTGCATCAATGAATACCAGTTTTTCATTAACTTTATCGCATGATTCGGCCGATATTCCGGCAAGTTCACGAAGAAATGCCCGCCTGCAAGCAGTCTAGGTTTCTAGTTTGTCCCAAAAATTGGAGTCCATAGGTATTGATTCGCACGAACGGAGCGACCAATTGGCAAGCACATTTTTGCCGATAGGACGATCAGGGAACTTTGTGTTCAATAAGTCGGTTGTTTCACAAATAGTCCGTTAAGTTGAATCACATTTACATCACAGTTCCAATTTTCTCAAAAAAAATAATTGTTTACATGGAGTAGTAGCGATCTCTATTAACTGTAATCCGATTCGGCGGCATCATCTGGGAAGAAGTACTGCCCAGTGACACCTCTGGCATGAAAACCCCACCAAACACTCAATTTTTTCGAATTCAGTCGCTGCTGTTGGAAGAGTATTTTGATCGCTTGAACAAATGCAGCAATTTTGCGTATTTAAAAAGCCATTTGCCAAAATGTGTGTCGTCACTGAGCCTGATTTTGCGGCGAAAATTTAAATGTTCTTTCATCCGATAATTATTTAGCTTAAGCTCTTGGGTCAGTACAAACTCATATGGACATATACCAAAGTCTTTTCACAAAATACGCCACAGGGACGTTCAAGACATGGCCAATTCTTAAAAACGGCGCGAAATCGATTGACTGTTGCCTTGACTTACCGATTCGCGTACATCCGCAATATTCTCTTCACTTCTGGCGTTACGCTGACTTTCTGGGACAGCAACTTTATGGCATCAATAAGTCCATATTAAACGCTAAATTATTCGCCTATCGAGACGATTATAACATTTTAATATTGTATCTTGCAACACATTGTTGTTTTGCTGTATAAACAATATGAAATCTCAAAGTTGTAGAAGGTACGTAGTTTCTTTGGTTGTGTTTCCTTTGACTCATGGCTGTCTTACGAAATTAAAGGTAGATGTATTTGACGTATCACATTATCAACACCACTAACAGACCTTTGTTTTTGTCGGAACTATCCAACAAGTATCATTAGACTGAAATCTAAAATTCAGTGCCTGACAAGAGTCTAACCCAGACTACTTCCTATTCTCTTTGTTATTTTCCTCATCCATGTATGTTAAGTGAAGTTTAATACTTTGAATTAGATGTAATCGTTATCGGCTTTAACATACTTTGGGCCCTAATGCTTTCTTTGCTATTGCATCTACATAAATTACTCCAAATTTGGTTGTAGCAAAACTTATTAATTGTGTTTGAAATACTCGTACGACGGTGACGTACTTTGTATTGATGGAAACCAATGGCGCCTAGGACGAATCAAAATGTTATATTACGTTAGAAGGTTTGTAAGTTACAGACTCTACGGTGTGGCAGACGACACTTTGGCGTGACTTTTTGCTGCCTTCGAACGGCGGGTAGATAAGGGACATTTTCATTCTCACTTTCTCTGTAGTAAAAGATCTTTCAAAAGTTGCGCCTAGATGTCTAGTGAATAATATCTGAAAGCTAAATTTTTTACGTCACATTTAATTCAATTCAAAGGTTAGTGAAAATATTTGAATAAACTAGTTCTGTCGAAGATCCAAAAGGCTGTGGTAGACCAAAAACTGTACAACCTACTGAGATCATTGCTGCAGTAGCACAAAGTGTTACTGATATCAACATGGATATCACGACATTCTCATTCATTCGGCATTCATCCACCGACTGTTTGGCCTCAATTTGAAGTAATAGACACAGGCGATTTTTATTTTCAACAGGATGGAACTACGAGTCACATAACACGTGCAAAAATTGAGCTATTGCGGTCTAAGTTTCCAGGTCGATTAGTTTCACGTAATGGTGAAATAAACTAGCCACCGAGATCATGCGATTTAACATCATTAAATTACTATCTTTGGGATTTTTTGCAAAGTAGATAAGCCAACAACAATTACATAGTTGAAAAAACAACATTCGGACCGAAATAGAATAATGTGTGAGCGAGTCCTTAAAAATTTTGATGTTCGTGAACATTTAAATGATGTCATTTTCACATATAGTTTTTAAAAGCCATGTTTTTAATATATGTATAAAAATAAAAACATCTAGGCGGGACTTTTGAAATACCTTTTATAAGTGAAGTAAAATGTCAGTATGTGCCTTACAGTCTTATTGACATGGAAGATTTAGTGAAAAGTGCTTTTTAATTAAAAATCACTTCGATTGCCACTAACCAAGCACTGAAAAATCGAATATATTTCGGATTAGTATTTGCCAAAAAAGTAGACCATAAAGAAAAAGCAACATTGATAACCTTACCTTACCTTATTACTTGGTTGAGTGACTTTTTGGAAATCTTTAATTAGATGGTGATTTTCTAGTACATCATACAATGTTTGGAATTCTGAGGTCAATGGTCATACTACGGAAATTGTTTTCTATCTGTATAGTTATTTTAAGAAGCAGCTGGGATACAATCTTTGACAATAGAGATCATTGCTTTGAGTTTCATTAGATCATAGAGTTGCTTAATATTCATTATGTTTCCAATGACTCAGTCGAGGACTATTATTGTTGTTCTATCTAGTCTTTTACACTTTTACAGCCTTACACGCTTTTTTTATTGTTGTTGATTTATTATTTGATTGGTAAATCACTACAACTGCTTTTATTTAGGGCGACAACACCAATTCTTCTATTGTTTCTCCAGAACTCACTGCCCATCATGACACTCATAGAAGACAGCTGCTTGAAGCACATCATCTTCTCAATTACGAAGAAAATTAATGAAGCCCATAATAAGTATTCTTATTGTCTGACTTCAGCATGCAATAAATGGTATACTACCAATTTGTTAGTTTTTTTTTAACAGGTAGAACACTGTCGATTAGGAACGAAATTATTAGGAATTACACCACTGACTTCAAGTTGCAATAGGCACTTCTGCCTAATGTAATAAAAAGGCTCCCATCGTCGAAGATCTTATAGTTTATGATTTCAACATAACATACATGTAGCATTATTTATTCGAACAACTAAATATGATGTTCTCGACTTGGTTAAAGTTAAGTGTTGAACTCTATCAGTACTAACTGCTTATTATTGTATTAAAAGGACATATGCCCTTTAACTGTATTCACTTTTGTTCATTTTAAAACTATTTGGAACCCAGATTTTCATTCTCGAAGCAAAATAATTGGATAATAATTAAGAAATAAATTTGCTGAACAATATATATTGAAAATATCTTAAGTATGATTTGTTTCAAGATAAGATAAGTATCAAGTATTGGGTATATAACTTAATTCGTGCGGTTTATTCAAAGTATTGCCCATTTGAAGTTATGACTTTTTCGCATCTTTCTGGCAATTTTTGGATCCCATCCCAAAAGAACTGCGCCGGCTTCGCAGCCAAGAATGAATCAAGCCAATTTTTGATATTCTGCTCTGATGTGAACCGTATTTCAGCGAGGGCGTTCTGCATCGACCGGAACAAATGGTAGTCAGAAGGGGCAAGGTCTGGGCTATAAGGCGGGTGGGGTAAGACTTCCCATCCACTGTTTTCCAAATAGTTCTTAACCGGAATAACAACGTGGGTTCGAGCGTTGTCATGATGGAAAATTATTGCCTCGTGTCTGGTCGCATATTCCGGCGTTTTTCGGCCACTGCTCTCTTCAAATGGATTAATTGTGTTCGGTAGCGTTGTCCATTGATGGTTTCACCCCCCGATTTTAGCAGCTTATAATACAGCACACCCATCTGATCCCACCAAACGCAGAGCATTACCTTCGCACCATGGATATTCGACTTTGCCGTTGATTTGGCTGGTTGGTCGGGTTTCACATATGATTTTTTGCGCTTGGGGTTGTCGTAATGGATCCATTTTTCATCACCAGTAACAATCCGGTGCAAAAATGACTTCCTTTTGTGGCGTTCCAGCAGCATTTCGGACATGCAAAACCGCCTTTCGACGTCTTTCGGCTTGAGTTCATGTGGGACGCAATTTCTTTGCTTTTGAATATACCCAGCTGCTTTTAAACGTTTTGAAATGGCTGCTTGAGTGACACCCAAAGATTCTGCGAGGTCTTCTTGTGTTTGGCAACAATCTTCATAGAGTAATGCTTCCAGTTCTTCATCTACAAACTTTTTTGGCTGCCCAGGACGTTCATCGTCTTCCAAGCCAAAATCATCACTTGTAAATCGTGCAAACCACTTTTGGCACCTTCGCTCAGCTAGCTAGTTCACCATAAACTTCCACCAAAATACGATGACTTTCGGCAGCAGTTTTCATTAAAGTAATGAAGAAGAATTCCCCGCAAAAACACTTTTTCAGGCACAAAGTTCGACATATTTGAGTGAAAAAAAATTATTGTTGTTTAAGCTTCAAATGAATGACATATACTGAAATGACGTACAATGACAGTAGCTTTCCAACGCATGTTCCAATGGAATAATAACAATGGAATGATACAAGTTACGCCATCTCTTAGCAAACCGCACAAATTAAGTTATAGACCCAATAAATTGCAATCAGAGTTCTTTAATACTCGTACGTTTTTAGTTCAGTTATTAAATTGATTACTGTCCAGGCTTACCTATAGTTTTTAACGCTACTTTCTTTCAAGTAACAACAGTCACTCATAATAAATAATAAATTAGAACGCTCAAGAAATATGTAATTAAAGAATTAAAATTTGTTTTAAATTTTCGAATGTAACTTAACATGATTATAAACATTTCAATTGATTTAAAAAAAATCTAGTGAACTTAGTTTGGTTTATCGTTTCAAGTGTTTACCTATTATATAAATGTAATTATTAAAATCGTGATTTTATTTTATACTTCTCTAAGGACCCCCGACTTTGGAGTAGAGAGGCTGAGACATAGGTTTTCGTGAGCCAGTTGCTGCCAACTTGTAAAGCCTACCATCCTGTTTCTACATTCATCATTCATTTTATCCCAAACGTTTGACTTGTGCCAGTTCTCTTCACCAAGAAGGCCAGGTTAATTCTCACTCGATAAGTCTTTATTTAGATAAGATAGTGAACGTTTTACAGAAACAAACAAATGTTGAATAGTTATACCAGGGTTGTCTGGAAAGTTTCCGACCGCACAATGATACAAAACATTTTTTCTCAAAATTTTTTTTTCATTTTTCTACAGAGTCTCCTTGTAACTCTACACACTTCTTCCAGCGTTGACGTTGGCGTTTTTCTCTGCAAAATAATTGTTCACGAAAGTGATTGCCTCCTCATTTGAGGAAAATCTCTGTCCTCCGAGCGCAGTTTTTAGATGAGGGAAAGTCGCTTGGGGCAAGAGCTGATGAATACGGCGGATGGTCAATCAGTTCAAATCGTAATTCATGGATTTTCGCCATGGCAACCGCTGAGGAGTGAGACGGCGCATTGTCTTGGTGAAACAGGATTTTCTTTTTCTGGAAATGTGGCCGTTTTTCCGCAATTTCTGCCTTCAGCTTGGCAAGTAATGATGCGTAGTATGCTCCTGTAGTAGTTTTTCCTTTTTGAAGATAATCGATTAAGATAACTACTTTACTATCCCAAAAAACAGTCGCCATCATTTTGCCAGCCGAAAAAATAGTTTTTGCTTTTTTTAGAGCCGGCTCGCCCTTTGCAGTCCATTGTTTTGAGTGAATTTTTGTTTCGGGCGTATAATGGTGTATCCAAGTTTCATCTACAGTATCGGCACCAAAACTGATTTATTTTGATTTATTTGTCTTTCTTAACTCTTTACAATTTATTTATTGCGCCTAAACTGCGCCAACAGAGCGTTGGAAATGTTCATTCGAACGCGTTTTTGGTCTAATGTAAGCAAACGCGGCACGCAACGCGCGGACAGCTTTCTCATGCCTAAATCCTGATTTAATATGTAACAAACATGTTCTTTGGACATTTTCATAACCTCTACTATCTTTCTCACTTTAATTCGGCGGTCGTCTAACACCGTATGGTGAACTTTAGCAATTTAGCCAATGGGGGGTGGCCGTGGTTCATTTGTGTAATTAGAACTCAGTCAGAAAAATCTGCGTGTGAAGGCATAACACTGACATGTAGATTTGGCTGTGTAGGGTTTTTCAAGCACAAAACAACCGTTAAAATTCACAACCTCACATTCCGAGAGAAGAAAAACTCTCCGTCCTATTCGGACTCCCACCCCTGGAGAGTCAATATCGAAACCAAACACACCTGAGTTTCAAACCACTACATCACAACAATGCTTTCCTTTCTCCTCCTTCTATCTTTCCGCCCGCGCAAAGGCAACAGTAAAAGGTATCATAACCCCTTATGCGAGCGTAAATTATAAAAAAAAAAAAAATGTTATCGTCAGTGGTTGCAGTTTTTGGACGTCGCGAATGTTCATCATCTCCCAAGCTCTTACGGCCACGTTTAAATTCAGCTGCCCAAAATTTCACTGTGGTAAATGATATTGCAGATTCCCCATACACAGAGTTCAACTAATTTTTGATTTGGGTAGGCTTATTGCCTTTCAAAAACAAGAATTTAATAACAGCTCGATACTCAATTTTTTCCAACACTCACATCGACTCACTCAAACGACTGTCAACTAAAAACTGCGGGTCCAAAATGACTGAAACTTCGGTAAGTAACTGTCAAAAGATGCACAACTAGCATTAACTAGCTTTTATTGACGAGTGCCGCTATCTTTACGCTAACTTTTCAGACAACCCTCGTATTTAACAAATATTTATCTGAGGTATGGCAAAGATGACTATATTTATATCGATATAAAAATGATAATTTCAGTTTTGCTGGTATTGGCCTGCAATTGATGACCAGTTGTCCAACACTATTTTCTACCTTATCGAAAATAATTTTCTTTGATTTTATGTTTATTGTTTAAATTCATCAATAGTAGCGTTTCTCTCTACGTATGCCAATGCTTTCGCTAACAATGTTGTGACAATGGTTTAGCTTCTAAATTGTAAACGTAGATTTAAACGTATCTGTATACTGCTACATTAAGATGGCCTAAATAAGTATATATACTCGTAACTTTTGATTGTTTTTAAAGTTTTAGTATCATCCTAAATATAAGCACACAAACAGACATAAGAATAATCAAGGGCAATAGTTTTGAATTTGTGTTAACAATTGAAACTCGCACTAAAGAAGAGATCCTTAAGGGACCTTGCCCGAATGCTGACTGCCCAAAAAAACCTTTATCTTGGCGTTCGCCTATTGAACAAACCGACTTGTACTTAAACGTTTTAAATCTTTGGAATTACGTGAAATCCTCGCAGTTGACAAACGTCAACTGATCTTACCTACTTACTTACATATACTACTGTTTTTTTGTTTTTTTTTTTTTTAAGTCTTATTTCTAAAATGTATATGGTACGATAGAAACATTAATTTTTTCGGATCCGTTTTTAAGTGATGCACTCGAATGGAGAAAAATTGTACTGTTCCCCATTATACCATTATGAGCAGTACGAGTTATTCAATGAGATTGACTTCGTCAGAAGGGCTAGAATCCATCGACCTATATGGGTAGGCTAT
The DNA here is from genome assembly GCA_963966105.1 of Volucella zonaria. Lineage (NCBI taxonomy): Eukaryota > Metazoa > Arthropoda > Insecta > Diptera > Syrphidae > Volucella > Volucella zonaria. The sequence continues at coordinate 4,900,471 of CAWYQB010000001.1, read as the reverse complement.
GATGAGCAAATGAACAACAACAGACCGAAAAGTCTTCGAATCCAAAGAAATATTTCGCCTCACTGGCGCACGTAGAAAGAAACCTCAAGTAACTTGGTGTGCAATTAGCACAAAATTGGGGTATGATTTTCTGAGGCTTTTGTTTGGTAGATTTGACATTTTGATTTTAATAAACGATTCCATTATGTACTTGATCGCCTAAGCGAGTTTTTTTTTAACTCGTTTTAGAAAATATCCTTAGCCATATTAAATGATATTTTGGTCTAGCCGATAGCCGTGGTAGCTAGTGCTATATATTCTTTTTTATATATTATTATTGTAATTTATTACTTAATAATAAGAATTAATAATAATAATAATGATATTTTGGTATCTACGGTTATGCGAATGTACAATATACAAGAGTTACGTTTTAAAGTATGTGTCCAAACACTGTTGCTATTAACTACCTTTTCTTCGGCTTTTTTTCTTAGATACCTAAGCCAAGAAACCGCAACCAATTTTGTACAGTTCTGATGGTCTCATTAATGGAATGCATTGCTTTCCTATGTTTTTTATTTATGACGTTTTCTGGCTGGAATTTTTAAACGGATTCAATCTAGCTATGTGAGAGTTCCACTTTCCCGAGAAGAAGGTCTTCAGAAACAAACAGATCAACCTTTCGTGCTCAGGTTATTTGATTTCATAGTGCTTTAAAACGCCACCTTGTAGAATCGAGCAAGCGGTGTGTATTTTCAGGTTTGGACCTAGTTTCGAAGATTCTTCAATTTTCTTATAATCGCTGCCTATTCTTAATATTTACATGAGCAGTTTAAGATTGAAATCCAACGAAAAGAAATTTGTATTTTGTATTCCCTGCCCTTCTTTTCTAAACAATTTTTTAGCTCGTTTATGTTTCCACTAAATGCCTTCTATTCTTTGCAGTACCAACCAAAACTATTTGAGATGCTTGAAGCGCTCAAAAATAGTTTTTATATATCATTGTGATTCATTTTTGGCCATGGTTTCTTGGCTTACAGCCTTTACCAATCAGATTTCTGCTTGATTCATATTTCTTATGAAAAACTCAAAAGATACCCCTGAATCTACAGCTGAGCAGCTAGGATACTACCCGTAAGCTCGTGTTGTATTATCAGATACTGAACACACAAGATAAGATGTGCTAACAAATCGATGTTATGGTTGGCCCAGCTCGGTTTAGTACCACTTTTTGAATAATTTTGTATTCGGATTGATCGTTCTCGTAGATGTGGGATTCCATCGAGACATTCCGTTAGCAAACATGAAGTTTTAATGCTTGCTAGTTACTTATATTCGACACGGCCCCCTTTGAATAGTCGGTTATTGCACTGCTTGAAGACACTAATCGACGTAAGCTTCTTGAATTGTTTGTTTTAAAGATTGACAACGAAATTCCTTGTCAGAAGAAAAAAAAAGCAGTACCCAAAGTCACTTGACACTGGTACAAAACGTGAACGGATTTTCTTTTCCGATATTTTTCAAGATTTTAGTGGAACGCCTGGGGCTAAAGATTTAATCGTCAACCCATTCTTCGTTAGCACCACTTGAAGGATTAAAAAGAAATCAAACCAAAACTTAATGCAGCAGCAACTTTTATCTTTTATCCCAACCATTTCAATCGAACCGAACAGCCTTTCGAATTATTTTTCGCCCCTCCATGAGTGCTTATTCTTTTCCTTGCGCATACAAGAAAACGGAAAATTATTTCATCTCCACCGATTTGGAAATTTATGCCTCCAAAAACAACAAAAGCAGAATCATGTTCTATAGAAATGGATACGGGACAAAAGGACAAAACGACATCCAAGATCCAACATCGACAGCGGGCTTTCCAAGTTGCTGTCATAGTCGCTGTCGTCGTCGTCATCAACAGCAAAAACAAATATGGCTGTACTGACGATGGGATTCGATGACGTTTTCCACGATACGAGTGTGCCAATAAGAAGGATAATATAACTGTTATTATTCACATTTACACGAAAAAGCAGTTGGGGTTGCAGTCAGATTTTGGGATTGGATAATGGAGGGTTATGCGGGGCAGAATAAGCCAGGATCACACTGTGGGTAAAATAAGCGTAAACTCAGTGGTTTTATGAATTCTTTAAGCGTTTGGAGTGTGTAGGAATGTGTGTTTGGAATGAAAGAGACGGTGCAAACAAATATTTGGCAGTCAGTCAGCCGTAGTTCAATGGGTTGCCGAGAAGTAATATGGTGGAGGAAGAGCAATTCAATTCCGAAATCCTTTCCATAAGGGATAAACGGCAAAATAAAGATGAACAAGCAAATACGAAGAAAAAGACGATAAAAAGAACTAAAAATAAGAAAAATAAGAAAAGTAAGAAAAAAAAATACAAACGACCGGAGAAAGAAAATGTAAAAAGGAAATTTCAACGATGGCTGTAAATAGTCCCGAAATACTTGTAAGTCTGTAGTCCTGAGTCGGAGGGTGGTTACCACCGGGATCAACTTATTTATTTGTTTCTTCTTCCGTTTTATTAGTCAGGCATTAGTAAGTGGATATCCTTAAGCGCATATAAAACCCTTCCTATTACAGATGTATGACTCTAAAGAGAAGCCGCAGAAGAAGTGTGGATGTAAGATTGTTGGTGTTTTTTTTTACATTTATTTTTTTTTCTCACTTATTTGTGTGTTTCTTCAGCAAATTTGTGTTGGCAATATGCTTTGGATTCTATTTTCTTTCGGTTATACAAGTATTTTTGCCTTAATTCCATTTTGTGGGTGTTGTGTTTTTTTTTTTTTTTGCCAAAGTAGAAATGGAATGCGCTGTAGAAGTATGATATAGGATTGGGTGGTGTATGGAATTGGGTAATACCTAAATATATGTATGTATGTGCTTACGACCGCCACACGCATTCAATTCTGTTTACTGGTGTTAAGTGGCAGTTGTGCTGATGCTCCTTAGGGGCTCTGCCAGCTCATGTTACACATTTTTAAGTTTTCCATGCGATTTGTTTTCTCTTCGATAAAGTGTATATAGTAGATGTACATTGGGTTTGGGTGTTGGAAAGTGTATGTAGGTTGTTGTTTGGAATTTTGTTTTGTGACACCACACATTACACATTGAACATCACATTGAACCAGTGAACATAAAGCTTGGTGATTTTTTTTTTGCTTTAAACGAACAGTTATCGGATTAGGTATGATCGTAAAAGAGGCAGAAACTAATACCCTTTGTGAGACATAAGCCCGGGGGATGGTACCTTTCGATTCAAGGGAACCATTGTTGATTTTTTTCTCCTTTTAACCTTAGACGTTGAAGTTTGATTTAAGCAATAAGTGTAGTATAAAAGAAAAGAAGCCTCAAATCAGCTTTAAAGGTCAAAGAAGTTGAGTGGTTGGTATTATGTAGTGAAATTTTATCGGGTTTCCTCTTATAGTTTAGTTACTTTGTTAAAAAAAAAAAAGCGATCTATTGAATAATTGTTGGAAAAACTACGGGCTGAAAGTGTACAGATTTAACTTTTCAAAGGCTAAGAAGGCAAAAAGTAATTGAATCACTGAAAAACTGCTTGGGAAAGTAGTAATAACCGCTTTGGAAAGTAGTAAAAACCGCTTATGGGCACTTTCCTGAAATACAAAAATACAACATAATCGGTTCATTACCCGAATCTTGTAATAGAACAGTGGAAATGTAAATAAAAAGTTGTGGTTGTTGTTGTGAATTTGCATAGTCAACATTCTTTTGTCTATGCTCCCGAGCGGTTTGTTTCAAAAGATCTGAATTTTCTTCAAAAACAGTACCAGTCTTATTAGAGATGCTGGAGCACGCCAATTCTGATCCCATATACATGAAACGTATCCTAATTGGTGACGAGACACGGGTCTGCGAGTTTGACATGCAAAAAAGTTAGCAGTCATCAGAATGGAGGGCAAAAGACTGGCCGAAATTAAAAAAAACCATATCAAGTCGGTCAAAAATCAACGTGAGGCTTATTGTTTTCTTCGATATTCGTGATTTGATCCATAACGAAGCCGTTGAAGAAAGACAGGCGACCAACAAAGAATCCTATTTAGTCGCATTGAAGTGGGATAAATAAATCAGTCAGAAAAGGGCAGATTTGTGGAAATAGTGAATATGTAAGGCCAACAACAATAAATATCGTCGCTTAACTACCGTGTTCACTAGATCTGGTCCATTGTGATTTCCGTATGTTTCCGAAACTAAAATTTCCCTTTTTTGGTACCCGTTTTGATTCGATAAAAGCCATAAAGCAAAATTTGAGAAGGAAGCTGATGGTCATACTTATAAAATCTGTTTCGAAGACTGGAAAAAACCCTTGCATAGGTTTGTTGTGGCAAATGGGGACTACTTTGAAAGCGACAAAATGAGTATTGATGAACAAATGAAAATTATGCATTTTATTCAACAATTCCTGGTACATTTTTGGCATAATGTATGAATGTTTTGACTTTACATTTGTATTTAGTATAAATTGGCATGCAAACACTTATGCTTGACCAACAGTTGCATCAACCGCATGTTCGCAGTCAGTAGCAACACACTATGGGACTATTATCAAATCACTTTGTTACTTCCTGTTAAGTTCAAAATTTGACTCACTGGACATGAATCTAGTATTGATTTTCTCTATGAAAATGGTAAGCTCGTTAAATCTGTTGGATTCAGATTCCCATTCTTGTCGAGGCGAAAGAATTCAATTTTATGGAAGGCGACCGTTCTCTGTATTTATGCAATTTATCACAATGTTTTCTTTATATTTTTCCACCATTCAACATCTCACTATAATACAATACATCTGTTCAAAAGACCAGGCTCACAGGCTATTTTACACTCGTTTGTTGCGTATTCAGTCTCTCTTTTACATAGTCATCGGCGCCTCAAACATCGATCAAGATGCTCGTATGAACGGGATATTAGATCATTATAATCTATATACGAGTAAATCTTGTTGCTTTCAAAATTTATATTTCTAAACTATGAATAGAAATATAAATTGTACGCTTTTAGGTTGTTACCTCCTGACATAGACAAACGCAATTGATGAAGGTCAGCCGATTTAAAGTAAACATACGTATGGGATTATCTGTATGAGAAACGATAGTAATAACGAAGTACTCGACTAGCTAGAAGAGGCAAAGTGGGATAAGAGATTCTCGTATGTGGCTGCTGTCGAAAATGCTGCCTTCAATATATTGTTAATATGGTAATTTGAAACCACGAGTTTTATTTTTGATAAACTACTGTCGAAATCCATCACCCCTTTGATTTTGTTGCCTTTGGTTATGCAATCTGAATTGTGGTACCAATATTCGACCTCACTCTAACCATTTCGATCAAAGCACTTTTGCCAAAGCTATAGAAATCTATATGTAGTGGGAAGAACTACATGATCACTCATCAAGGCCACAACTAAACCATATTTTGAACATCTTATTTATGGTGAAACATTGTTCCGAAGGATTGATTATGCCAATTTTTGTAAGACCAAACAATGGAATACATTTTTACGCCCTACTGCGCTAGAAAATAAATTAAACTCGTGCTGTGTTTAATTCGCATTTTGCTTACACACAAAGCATTGTCACAAAAGAGCACTCGAAAATGTGTTTCGAAAGCTAATCTTTATGCCAAAATTTTATTCAATTCACTGAACATTACTCCAGTTCCATTCTACCAATTCTGTTTCCATTTATGTATTTATTGTATAACACCCTTTACGAGTAAATTCATATGAAATTGAACCCCATCAACCCCTCTTAGTCAACACGCACGCAAATAACCACTCATTGCATAGTTGAGTTAACTTTTTGTTTGATTTCCTAGCACAGGCGGCTGTCAAAAAGGGCCACAAAATAAAATACCCACTTTACTTCACTTAACTCCGGGTTCGGAATCAAATTCGGCTTTGGCTTTGTGTTTGGGTTTGGGTTTGGGTTTTTCGTCGTTGTCGTCTCAGAGTCCTGCTGAGAGGAAACGAGTACAAGGACGAGGAGGCAAACTCCGAGAACGACGTCGGCAACGACGCCCCATTATTCAACCACTTACTCATTCATTCATTTATTCAATTCATTCATTCAAATATAAAGCAAATCACCTCATTAGATGATGTTTTCGAGGGTGTGGGGGTGCTAATGTTTCCTAAGGGGATGTTTCATGATGGTGGCGGCCTGTACGAGTACTCCTCCTTATTTTGTTTCCTCGCTTTTTTTTACAGTTCATTTGATTCTATAGTGTGGCCGAATGCGGGTTATTTTGATACACATACAGACACTGAGACTAGATACTCGTCGCTTGGTTTTTATTTTTCGTTTTGTTAGCATTTTTTTCTTTCCCGGCAACCAACCCGGCCCAGATCGTTCCTTTTGACACCCTGTGTAGGAGGGATGGAGGATTTAAGGGGATTGCTGAGCAAAAGAATTATGAGTGTAATTTTTCTGTTTTTATTTTTTTTTATTTTGGTTGTTTTTGTTTCACTCTTAGCATTTTGGATGAAGTTGGTTTTGGAGGGGTTTTTAAGGATTTTGGAGTAGTTGAGAGGAGGAGGGGAAAGGACTGACTGCCATAATGGTGGTAGTTTAAGTGAAGTGAAATTAAGTATTCCGTTCTGAGGAGAGATGAAAGAGGTGTTGGTGGTGGATTTAAAAGCAGAAAGAGAGAGTGTGGGAGGGCTGTAAAAGTTGCTAAACTTTTTATGATTATCTCATAAATTATATTGAGTTATAGGACGATTATAAAAAGGAAAAGATACGAATCAGTTTTAGTACTTGCTACTTTGAATTACAAATTTTTGTGTGTCTCTCTTTCGTTCTGTTATTGCCGTGTAAGTTGAGGATGCTGCAACGTACGGAATTCTGTAGATGGGTAGATGATGGGGTACTTTTAAAGTACTGTCTAGAGGAAATAATTTTATTTAACGATTATCGGATGATGAAAATTGAGAGTACTACATAAAAAAAGGCATCGAGCTAAATTGCGTTTTTATTTGAGAGTTTAAGGACAAAGTAATAAAAAATCTCCACCAACTGTGATGGTATTGTGTTTCTTTAGAAGAGAACAAGTGCGCCAGAAGTGGACATTTGAATATAGGTTGATGGTGAGGGGTGTGTTAAGATTAATGCATATTTTTCTTGTCGCACTAACAAGTAATTTCCTCTTAAATTTTTTATTGTTCGAGGTAAAGAGTTAAAGTTTTTATGCTTCGAACCCCCGTAGTTGGCACCTGGACCATCAATACGAGTTTTTGCAACAATAATCTGTAGCCCCAGGTATTCCAACTTAGTATATAAGAAAGTAAGGAAACGTTGTCAGCTTAGATCAAATATTAATACTTGTAATGTTATAGTCCATCCATCGAATTCTTCTGTTTCGCACTAAAAAAAAATAGTGCGAAACCCAGCCCTTTTTCTATACATAGAAGACGACGTCGTGGGAACACCTTATAATCAACTCAAACCAGATGGAGTTTGTCTGCTTAGATTGGTGTATCGGTTGACACGCGGGTGATCTTATTCTCAAACAAGCGATTAGTATAATAGAAACCCAGGCATCTTTCCCAATTGAGTAAGTGGAGTTTTCAATGTCTGAATCCTTTTTTGTATCGATCTTTATATGATTTACGCCACTTTGAAATAAATCGGTTAACAATTCTCGTCATGTCCCAGCACATATGTATGTATACAATTTTATGTATGTATGTACATATGTTTAAAAAAAAAAAACAGACTCATCCAAACGAATTGGAATTTTAGTTAAAAAGTTGTTGGCACCCACTCAAGTGGCAGTAACTCATTTCCGAGTACGACTACGTAGTACTCGCACATTAATTTCATAGAAAGCGTGCCACGGTGCGTCTGTGTGTATTGAATTCGAATTAAACTGTCGTTGTTGAAACTTTTTCAATTTTTCAAGGGTTGTTACCTCTTACCCCATTTATCAAAGACCATACGTTTCCGACGTCGTTTGTGAGCATGGAGTAAGTACTCGTCGTTTAAAAAATTCTAACCAAAGTCAATGTTTGTAAGTGAATTTTTTATAAAAATTCCTTACTCTAGAAAAGTAAGCAAAATATCCGCTTACAGTTAAACCTGGAAGCGCATCTCTTACCCATACCGCAATATGGCGTTAAACTTTAATGAAATTCCTGTTTTGTCCAAGTAGACAAAAAAAAAAGTATTATTGCTGAAAAGTTTTTTTTTGTATTTCTACGTTTTATACCCACCCATTGGTTACTCCACTCTAACTCTGTTCTTTGTGTCGTCTCATCCATCACACTTTGCCATCTGTCATTTTTAGCAGAGCAGCAAAATCTTATAACAAACCATGTACCACCCTGTGCCATCACCGTTACCGTCACCGCACCGAAAAGAGCAAAATGCCGTAAAAGTTTTCTCCAGATTTTTTATTAGCTTTTCTTTTTTATGGTTCATAAAAACACCTCTTAAAACCAAACACAAAGTTTTTTACGACACCCCTTTAACTGAAGAACTGTTGGAGTGGGTGGTCGAGTTGGTGAAGGTGATGTAGAAGGTTTTGGGGGTAGTTGTTCTTATTTTAATACCTTGCCGTATTTGTACTCCCTTTTTTTTTAATCGCCGCTAGTATAGATTTTCTTTCCACCCTTGGGATGAGTAAAAAAAAAATAAATAAAAGGAAAAACTCTTTACCTACCTACTCTATGTTACTTGGGTCATTATTCCTGCGTCTTTTGCATCTTTCCTTTTCTTCTTGAGTGTCTATGATATAAAATTGTTTGCAGATAAATTAATTAATGGATAGAATAAAGAAACGTAAACAAAAGAGAGAGCGAAAAAAACTGACAAAAATAAAGAAAGACGAGACACTAAGGTGACGTTGTCGGTGAAAAGGCGGCAAATGTTTTGAGATTGTAGACATGGCGTAATTAAAAATGAATGAATCTACGAGTGAAGGTGCTTGAAGTGGGAGACTTGCTTGCCTAATTAAAATGTTTCTACACTCTTTTAAAGTGGTCAATATTTGTTGAGTTTATTTTTTCTTTCTTTAACAGAGACAACGGCAATTGTGCTTGATTTAAATAAATAATAAAAGGAATTTTTTTAATGGAGCATGTAAATACGTATACATATGTACACGTGTTATATATTTTTATTATTTAATATTCTTAATTTAATTCATTCCGCCTACTTGAGCAATATTAAACTTAATAATATGTAGTGGTATTGTTATGTAAAGACTTCAATATATATGTTATGTAGAGAGACTTTAATTCGTTGAGAGAAGAATTTACAACTGAAAGAAAACTTTAAAAAACGTTTTTCTTGTGTACTACTTAAACAAAAGTTTATCGAGCAACTGAGTTCACTGTTTATCGTGTTGTGAATAATTTTCGTACCACATATGAGTACACTTTACATGACGTAAAGCAAACAACGTGACAACGCAATGCACGCACAGGAGAAACAGAGTAAAGGCATGACGGAATTGTCAATTCGGCGTCGATTGCAAAAATTTGGTCTCTGCCTCTCCAAAATTTGGAAAATTTTGCGAAAGATCTCGGCCTACATACGTACAAGAATGCAAGAATTAAGGCCAGTAGTCACCTTATTGTTATCGAAAAATCGTGTTTAGTGACGAGGCTCACTTTTGGCTTAATAAGTTTCTGGAGTGAGGCAAATCCAGGAAAGACTCATGAAACCTTTGCCATTGTATGGTATGCTCTTCTCTATGTTTGCATCATCGGTCCTTATTTTTTTAAAAAATGAATATTTAGCTCGCGTTAAAGTCAATGGCGAACGTTAGTGGACAATGACCAGAGATTATTTCTTCAAAAAGTGGACGACATTGATATGGATGCTATGATGTTCTAGCAAGATGGCGCCATGTGCCATACTGCTCATGAAGCCATTGACTTACTGAGGAATCGATTTAACGACTACAATAAACCTCGAAGCAGACCAATGAATAGGCCACCGATATCATTCGATTTGACGTCTCCTGATAACTTATTGTGGAGCTTTGTTTGTAAAGTCTTTGTTGTTTGGTAACAAATCTCAAACTATTCAGGCCTTGTAAGCTGGTATTCAGCGCATTAATGGTAAGATAGTTCCAAATAATTACCCTTATAATTTAAATAACCATGCATGACTAGCCTATAAACTGTGATGAGGCTATACCAGTAAAAACTAGACTCTTTAAAATCCCCAGATCTTAAGAGCTGCTAAGGTTATAGTTTTTTGTTCACACAAACTTGTTCTCTTTTCTTTTGACCACATACTTATCCTGCTTAGCGCTAGTTTTTGTTTATGAAACTTTCTGAGGATATTCATCCTTCTTGGAGGTGGATAATAGGGTAAAAGGCTTTTGCCTACTACTCTAGAACTGGAAAAATGACCAGATCTGGGAGGTTAATTTTGGAAAATGGCTGTAAGATGCCATAAACCAATGAGAAGAACTATGGTCGATGATGGAGAAACATCTCTTTGCCTCCTAATATTGGCATATGCTCTCCATCGTTTTGAAAAAATGGTTTGATATAGCTCCCAAAGTTCTCATATGGACGGCGCTGATGTGTACAATTACTAGATGGAGTGAAAAGTGACATCCTTGACCGCCAGAATGCGCTGCTACTGCAAAAAAGGTTATGGTGCCTTGAAGTCCGTTCATATTTAGGCAGAAATGCCAAATTTCAGTGCGATACTGTCTTTAGTTTTGTTTTGACAGCTTATTGTTGTTGACGTGTTTGGCATCATGTTGAGTATGCACAAAAACGATTTTCATTCTCTCAAAAAACATTATTTTTTGAGAGGCAAAACAGGGAAGGAAACAAAAGAAAAGTTGGATAAATATTATGGGGCTAATGCTCCATCACATTACACCGTCAAATATTGGTTTCGAGAGTTTCGTGGTGGCCGCAACTCCACTACAGATCAAGTCCGCAGCGCAGAGGACAATGTCAAAAAAATACATGAAATGGTGTTGGCTGACCGGAAAGTGAGGGTACGCGAGCTAGCAGATACCACAAAGATTAGTACTGAGCGCACACGCCATATTTTGGGCAATATTCTGCATATGAAAAAGTTATCCTTCTGCTGGCTGCCGCAAATGACCAAAAACACGAAGGCGAGAGCACTTCGAAAGAGTATTTGGACTTACTGATGCGGAATCGGGCGGACTTTTGGCGTCGATTGGTAACTCGATTTGGATCCCTCGGACTATTTTCTCTTCCCCAACCTCAAAAGATGGCTCATCAATAAAAAATTCAGCTCACGCGAGGAAATCATCGACGCCACGGAGAGGTTTTTTGCAGACCTTCCGGAAAATTACTTTTCGGACGGGATCAAGAAGCTGGAAAATCGCTGGAATAAGTGTATCAAACTAAAAGGACTATATTGAATAATATAAAAAAACTTAAAAAAAAAATTTTTTTTTTAATTCCCAAGGAGGTCACTTTTCACTCCATCTAGTACGTTATAACAAAAGTTTAATGCACAGCGAGAAAAACTGGAAAATTCAAAGATAAATTAAAGTACACCGGGGTAGTTGCAAAAACATTTATTGGAACGGATTATTAACGAGTCCGGGGCGGCTTCTTATATGGTGATCGACAATTACGGGTTACGAATCAGTATTGCTTGGAAACGAATATCTGCATTGTTACTCTTCCGAACCGCCAAATTGAATTCCTGACATTTATAGCTTTGGTCAAAATAATAACAATATTGATTAATTGTCCTCCTATTTTACGCATTGCGATTTTTAAAGCTGGTTTGACTTCAACTTACAAGATATTCTATACAAATTTTGTTACATATTAAAACTAATTTACTGCAGGTAACGTTATTCACTGGACGTAAAAATAGTAACACCAAGCAACGGCATCGAAAAATATTCGTATGATGTATTTTGGTAACCGTATTTTTAGATTAAAATCAATATCCTGTTACAAAACCTTTATTTTTTACAATAACATCACCTCTGTTCTCCGCGAGATCCCTTCCTATCCGACATTTGTCTTAGGTCATTGAAATCCAAACTCCTGGACAACCCTACAAAGCTTTCAGATGATGCCAATTTATTTTTCTTTTGTCACTATCACTTCAATAAGGTAAACCGGATCTATGCTGCACTAAGGACGACGTCACTACATCATCAACAACCTCCATGATTAACAGTGGGATTCGTTTACTTAGGATTACATAGTTCGCCTGCTGAACGATCAGTAAACTGCTTACCATGCTTGGCAACCCGAACCGATCGTATGTCATGTATTAGAGTTCGACAAAGGCAGTGCGCTTCTGGTTGTGTGTTTTTTTCTAACAGTGGCACTTTTTTCGGAAGCCGAGCGTATAATCTTGCTTGCCCTAGAGTACGGCAAATTTTTCCTACACTTACTTCAAGTCCTGCGTGTTGTAATTCCTGGTCGACGTAAAAGAGTTCGCTTTTGCTCTTTTGACTACCGCGGTTTTGTAACTGCAGAACAATGCGTAAAATAGAATTAAATTATTAAGGCACTAGTCAATAAACAAATCCTTTCAGTTTTACTCGTTAAATTTTTTAAAGATTAAGAAAAAAAAAAAATTCAACTACGTGATGACTTCTAAAGCTAACCGCTAAGTCAGAAGCTTTTTTTTTTTAAGTAGTCTACTATGAATGAGGTTTTATGATTTCCTCCTCTTCCCGGCTTAGTCTGTACTCCTTGATTCCCAGTCCGTTTTTGAATTCTGGTTTGGAACAATTATGACTATTACGACAAATACAATTGTTTTTAAAAAGTGTCAATTAATAAATTGAAATATTACTATCTTTAAATCTAAATATTTACAAATTTTCCATGGAGTACCTCAAGATAACCAAATTGGACCCTAACTCTTTTTCTTTCAGTGCAAATTTACACTGCAGAATCTCATAAGTGTTTTCTTTTTTTTTTTTTTTTTGGTTCTTCATTTTCCCAATCCTGATCATCCTGTCTGAACACAGGATTTTTTCGAAAAGAAAAAAAATTCAGCTCGGCTTTTTAATCTGAAGCTTTAGCAGATTTCTGTGAACTGTATTCACCCTTGAGATGTTACATACTCATATCTTTTATACTAAAGCAAAACCCATTTCTATTACCCTGCTTATTGTGTTGAAACAATAAATTTCGAAATTACTGTCAATATGGTGTGAAAAGAAAATCGGATAAAGATCTCATCCCTCATAAATCCACCCGCAAGTTAAGTATCTACTAAACGATGACCCTTGAACAATTTTTCTTTAACCTCAGTGAGCTCGAGCTAGAGACATTTAATTAGAAATATATTCGTTTCCACTTTGTGCAACAGAAGAAGCTTTCATTGGTTTCCCCCCTTCGGAAAAAAAGGACATTTCCAACAATTTATCCATTTATCATTTTCACAAATACACTCAAATGTACACAACTACATCCAAAATATTTCTAATGTAGAAAAAAAATTATACAAAAAAAAGAAAAGAAGCAAAACATCTTGTGTTGCATGAAAAATGATTTCCCAAGTTAATCTTGTTGTGGGGAAAATCTTTGAGTGACTTGCTCTACATCGGTTGTTCATACCTTCTTCGATGCCGATGTCGATGCGGATGTATTTGTGTTTGGTGTTTTTCAGGAGAGTGAAATTCATTTATACACATGAAATCCACCCACAAAGCGAGACTTGCCGAGAAGGACTCAGAAAGAGACAGATAGGGAGAGAGAGAAAGAGCAGCAAAGTGTATTCTTTTTACCACCCTCCGAAAAATTGTTCTGAAAACATGTGTTAGTCTGAGCATTTAAACTGTGTATTGTACGGGTGGGTGTTGTGGGATGGGTAGGTGGTGGGGATTTTGGGTATCGGTGTGGTGCGGTGCGGTGTTATTTTGCGGTGAGGGTTGGTTGAATGTGATAAAAAATAAGAAGGCGGGTGAAGGAAGGCCTCATACTTGAAAAACCTCACAGTCGACCACATGGAATTTTAATGCAATGAAAAATGCACAGCAATTTTCCGCAAACTTCCACAACTTTTATCACTTTTGCCTTGTGGGTGATGATATAGAATTGAGTGGTAAAGTAAAATAGGAAAGAGGGCCTTAACGCCATAAGGGAGACTCCGAGCTAGAGTCAGACACAGAGTCAGTCCATAAGGCAAGACGAAAATTCATATATGTAGCTGAGGTGGGTGGCTTTGGGATAGTACTGTATGAAGAGAATGAGAGAGAGATAAAGGCCGATATACAGAGCAAACCACATTTTATACGAGTGTATAAGTGCTGACATTTTGGCACTTTATTTGCAAGTTTTTTTTTATTTTTTTTTTTTGGTTGGTCCTGGTTTTTGGTATTTGCAATGAAATTTATTTTAAAAGTCAGAGGAGGGGTGTATGATTTTGTTGGAATAAGTTGTGGATGCTGTCCGTATTTTGTAGGGAAAGTGATAGTATAGTAAACTTTGTTCTATGTAACTTTGATTATTTTTTTTTCTACTGAAAACAGATACTCCGGTGGTCGTTCGTAGTGTGTGGTTTGTTCTGATATGTCGAAATTAATTTGTAACTGAATATGTAATTGAAATGTTGGTTTTGTTTTTATTTTTGGAGAACAAAAAAAAAAATGGATGTGTTTGAGGTGTTTAATTTAATTTGGGCAACCAAGCAACGTTTTAATAAAATTATAATGAAGCTTGGCGTTGGGAATGGAATGTATGTATGAAATATGAATGTAAGTACATAAAACAGTTAATACTGGATTATATTTATTGGGAAGTGATATTTTTAGGTAAATTTTCCTAACGGAAATGAGGGACATGATGCTCAAACGGTTGTTGATCTTTGATTCTAACCCTTCACATGGCAGCAAGATTATTTCTTTAGATGAACTATCCTTAAAAGAAGTCTTCATATCTTTGCTGTCTGAACAAAATTTAGATATTTCTACAATTCATAGAGATCCGTTTAAGCCTTGTTACATTGTGCGGCTCTCGGCATCATAAAATAAACAAGAGTAACGATACCATACTAGACTAAATGTCTTTTCCTTGTCGATATCGGCATCATCATAGAACAGCTAATCTTTTCGAGAATGGTGTCTTCTCTTATAACACTTATCCCCCGCCGCTCCACAATGAATATATCATACGATAGAAAATCTCCCTTCAGACATCCAGTGCGTCTCAGAAATGGTTCCAAAAAGAGTCTCCAAATCGCACAGCATTATACGGTAAACTAGATCAGTTTTGGTGGGACGTACTCGTGGGTTCACCCTTCCTGTAGGTAGGTAAGTAAAGTGGTTATCTGATATGTGCCAGACGTAATTTGTACCGTTATGATACCACGATTCATTTCACCTGATTGTATCCTTGCGATAGCTAGTGGCTATACATACATATGTATATGCACATATGTATGTTATGTGTAAGTTTGCTTTCTAGGAAATGAAAGAGAGTTTCATTTGTAATTAACTAGCCGCTGGTAACATAGACCTTGCCCCGCAAGTTATAGAAGGACCAGATTTAAAGCCAGAAAAGGACATGAATTTCAAAATATTCAGCTCAATTTTCCTTAAGCTTCTTTAACTACCTACAGTTGTTAAATTCTCATGACTTGGTATCTAATATTCGGTCACGGTATTATACTTGGTTATCTCCTTAATTTACTTTACAGTCTTGATCTTATTACTGTGGAGTACAAAGCCTGGCCATGAGGGTACATAGTGATAATCGTGCCTACAATATTGTTTACTCCAATGATCTTTGCAGCTGTGACCTGAGCTTAGAAAACACTACTATTTTGTCTAAAAAGTTGATTGAATTATTATGTTGCACAGTGAACTTCGGAAGCCACCCATCGTGGACCTGTCGGTGTATATCGGTGGTTCTTTATCATGCATTATTGCAATAGAGATCTAGCAGTGTACCACAGCTGGATTAAAAGAGAATGTCTTATTAAATGCTTTTCTGAGGCATTTTCAAATATTGAAGCAGAAGCGGCGAAAATGGATCTAGCGGTAAACAAACACACACAACATCAACGTAGGCTCCGTAGTTAATATAAACAACAACCCCATCTTAGGGCTCATTCGTAAAGTAACTTTTGCCAATCGCTGCTTATTTTTTGTCTCAGAAATAGCAGATACATGTATCTCCAACCAAAAACGCGCTGTATAAAACATAGATCGTTCCAGTCATCCCTTATGGTACAGAAGCATGGACTTTTATCAAAAAAGGATAAGAAAACGCTTGCTCGTTTCGAGATAAAAGCGACGGATATATACATATATCCATATAAAGGCACATCCTCATATCGCTGTTTTAATTTTCCATTTTATGCTCACCAAAACTTAGTCATATTCTCTCGAAAATAGTCAAATTATTTAGAGAACAATATTCTCTTAAATTTATATTTTTATCCGAGCACAGAAAAAAAAAACATCCGCTTTTAATCCCTTGAAGTCTTATTACTCGTACCTTGCCACATACAAACACATAAGTTCATTATCTTTCTTAAGCCGTAAAACTACATAATCATCGAATCTATCTGTGGCTTTTGAACACCCTAACTCTGTAAACTCATTCATAAAATGAGTATACGAGTACAAAAAACAGAGAGAGAAAAAAAAAAACAGCAAGCCAACATCATCCTTAATATCCTTTCCACCTGAACGAATTAGTTAACAATACACACAATGTTTGAAGTAAATCCCGTTTATTACGTTATGTATGTATGTTATTATGTGTACCGTAACGAGTTCTTTAATTCCACATAATCTGTCATCTTTAAAACATCACATACGAATACGGTGCTCAGGGAAACTGGAGTGTTGAACGTTTTTTGTCATCTAAAAAACCATAAGAGAAGGAAAGAAGAGGATTAAAATGGAACATATTGACAAATTATTATTATTTTTTTTTTCCTTTCTTTTTGCATGCGCTTAGCCTAACGACATGTCCTTTGTTTAGTTTCTACTCTCTATTGTTTCCATAAGATTTTGTTTCTTTTCTCATCAGTCGTTTCCATTAAGGAATTGCAATAGATGCTTATGGGTTTTTTTTTTTTTTTTAACTGGAGTTTCAATAATGTGAAAACAGATAATAAATTAATTGCCTGGGAATAATCTATGTGTTAGTGGTGGAAAAAAAATGTTACTATTCGACCAGAGCTTAACCAGCTTATTGATACCCACAACTTCGTTCGCGTTTTTATAGTGAATAATTGATAAAAGGTCTCTGACGGTTGAAAATTGCATAAGCTTTTAATAAATAAGGCTTTTAACGGGTGACCGTGGCGCAAGTTGTGGTAGTAATGGCTGTCCCATTAAGATCGCCTATTTTGAAATTTGGAAAAAAAAACGCAGCGTTTATTTGAACATTTCTGATGTTTTTATTTTAATAAATAGTGTAGACATGGAGGTTATGTATGGAGCACAATATCAGATATGTAAATAGCCGCCTCGTGACAGATGTCACACGTTGATCTTTTCGACGAAATTTTCGATGGCAGATGGCAGCCGTAATGGGACAGATTTTACATTGGCTTCTTAATCGGACGGTCCGGCGTTCAATCCCGTCTGGGGCCCGAAAGACAAACATTTTTGTAAGCAACTAAAATCGTGTGAGATGTTTAGTTTTCGTTTAAAGTGTTCTCATATCCTCTTGAGAGTTAAGTTCTTAAAAAAAAAAAAATGAAAAAATAATTTCATGTTTTACAAAGGTAAATTTAAAGTGAAAGTCTAACTACATAACTTTAATGAATTTACATTAGTATCTTTAATTTGTTGGTTTCAAGTTTTGGATCATTAATAGCCAGTTCATTCACAGCTCAGCGAACTGCTTACACGAACAAGCGAATATTAGCAAATTTTGACATTCTACGTTTACAAAACAAAACAAGCAAACACGAACAAAACAAACCAAAAAAGGAGAATTTCGAGGTTAAGTACACGCGAATGTGTTGGTCTTGCGAATGTAGATTGGGTTCCACATTTGTGGAATGCGACTAAAATTGACAGTGTTCTCAAAGAGAATTCGCTCATTCGCTGAGAAATAATTGAACAGTTGATTTCTTTGCAATTCCGCATCAGCAAGTCCGAACACTCTTTCGAAGTGCTCTCGCGTTCGTGTTTTTGGTCCGCAGTGAGCATGCGCGGCACCCAGCGGTAGGATAACTTTATCATATGCAGAATATTGCCCAAAATATGGCGTGTGCGCTCAGTACTAATCTTTGTGGTATCTGCTAGTTCGCGCACCTTCACTTTCTGGTCAGCCAACACAATTTCATGTATTTTTTTGGCATTGTCCTCTGTAACCGCATCGGCGGGCCTGCCGCTGCGGACTTGATTGGTAGTGGAGTTGCGGCCACTACGAAACTCTCGAAACCAATATTTGACGGTGTAATCTGACGGAGCATTAGCCCCATGATATTTATCCAACTTTTCTTTTGTTTCCTTCGCCGTTTTGTCTCTCAAAAAATAATATTTTATGAGAGAACGAAAATCGTTTTTGTGCGTACTCAGCATGATGCCAAACACGTCAACAACAATCAGCTGTCAAAACAACTAAAGACAGTATCGCACTGAAATTTGGCATGTCTGCCTAAATATGAACGGACTTCAAGGCACCATAACCTATTTTGCAGTAGCAGGGCATTCTGGCGGTCATGGATGTCACTTTTCACTCCATCTAATAAATAAAGCTCTGGGCTTTTGGAATAGTAAAATTTATACTCGTACTAAAAATGATTTGTTCGCAGTCAGCTCATTCACAATTCGCTGAGCTGTGAATGGACTTGTGCATTGTTTAGTGGACGGAGATGCTGGGAGTGAAGTGAATTCAATCCTATCCGCGGCCACATTCATTTAAGATTGCGACTTCTTTAACGTTCCTTCGGTGTTTCTTGACGCAGAGTCCAACGCCATAGTTTCGGGGATCCAATTTGCGCATGAGCGTTATAGATGTCCCAACTTTTAACTTCGGCTCGCGCGCAGGGCACCGGACGGGTTTTATCAAATTCATAAATCACCCCGTTATTCCACATAGCGGTGAAACTAATAAATAGTTTTATTTGTTTTTTTTTTACATCTGCACATAGATTATTCATAAACGGCGTATCCTGTTTTGTTTTTTTTTTTTTTTTTCTTTCTGAATTTTTGAAATTTGAAATTTAATTTCCGCTACTGGAAATTAAAAAGCTTATCCTTTCCAGCACCTGGGGCCGTATATCCGCAAAAGCTCGTTGTATACTATTTTCCAAATCTGGTTTCCGATTTCACCTACCGCTATAGGATACACTTTTATAATCGATCGGCGTTAAGTCGCAAAATCAATTTACAAGTCCCAAAATCTAGTACAATAGAAATCCTTCCCTCAACAAACGTTGGTTTCAACAAATCGATAATATTGAAAACAAATATTCATGATCATTTTTCTGTACCGATAACCATTGACTGTAATGCGAGGTCCTGCCTAATTTATTAAAAAGCAAGGACTAATGATGACGCCACCGTACAAACCACACCAAATAGTACTTCTTTATGGATGCAATAGTTATGAAGTGTCCCTTGCGAATTATACTCACTCGAAATAGAACAATTTTGCTTAGTAGACCAAAAGTGAGCCTTAAGATTCCGAATCTTTTTGCAAGCGGTCTTGAGCTCATTTAGCGAAGTACAGACGCATTTCTTGATCTAACGGCTTCAATTCTTGCACCAATTGAGATTAAGCGAAATGTTTCAAGATGTTGACGGATAAATTCTAAGTTCCTGAGTCCGCCTGTGAACTGACAAATTTGGGGCTCCCTAAAAACTGGCATCAACTACTGCGATATTTTCTTCGAAACGCACTGTGATCAATATTGTTGTTGACGTAGTGTCATAAAGCGTTAAATTAGTGCGACATTTATTCACAACATGATGAATAACACTTTCAGATGAGCGATTATTCGAAGTGCTCAACAAATTCGTGTAACTGAACAATGATTTCGGATTTTGACTGATTTGCGGTGTAGATCTTTCTGTGGTATCTATTTTACAGCTAGTTCGACAGTTATTCATATAGCCCGGCGCCTCTTAAATAAACACCCTTTACGATTTAGATGTACATGGCGAGATTGATTATTCTGCTGACTGGTTTTCGCTACCTACGACTTCCCAATCGAACGGTTCGGCCTTCGATTCCCGAACGGGTACAAATACATTCATTTTTTTAGTCAACTAAAGTTACATAAGGTGAGTACAATACAATAGTTGCTTAGAATTTCCTTGGAAGGAAGCGCCCAAATCTGGTCATCCAAGCGAGAGATTGCATGACCAGTGAGTGTTCCTGGGTTGTCATTCCGCCATTGACTGTTTGTTCCAATGATTTCTCCAGCCAAAAGCCTCTACCAAACAGTGTGGGCTTACCTCACTTTAAATGCGTCAATTTTACCTGTTTTTGTAGCCATCAACATGAAAATGACTCTTATTGCTGAAGGGGATTTCACTGAAAAATTCACTGTTCACTTGTTGCGCAATGAACCAATTTACGAACTCTCTTTGCTGGGTACGGTCTGTAGGCTTGAGTTGTTGATTCAATCTGATTTGGTAGGCAAATCTTTCATGGGAATATGTTGGTTAGCGATCCTCAAAATGTTCAATTTTTGACATCGTTGCTGAATGAATATTCTCGGAATCTCGACCACATGAATTCGTGATGTTTTCTGCTCCACGACCTGGAAGAAAACTTGTTACCATCGTATAACATCACTAAACGACCAAATCTCCTCGAATTTCGCGATTATTCCGTTTACACCTGGAACAATTTGGTTACAAATAATGGGAAGCTACCTATAACAAATCATTGTTGTGTCGAATAGTAATCCATTTTTAACCATGGCCGGCTGTCTGCCATCGAACTATTATAATTTGACTATTAAACCATAACTATTAAATTGTCCGTTCTTGCTAGAATGCCCTTTATTTAGAGTCTAGAAAATTATAAAAAAAATATGAGCTTGCACCAGCAAGTCCTGCTATAAAATTCAACAGCAACTGAAATTGCTATATCAGCAAGGATTCCACATCTGGACATAAAACTAATGACTTGCCATGGAGTGTTAGCCGAAATGGAACATCTTCAAAGAATGCGTTTAACTTGAAAGTGCTTTAACGCAGCGCCAGCGAAAAGCCCTGTTTACGTTTGAGAGAACGTTTGACTTGATGGACCTCACGGATTTTGTTGTTATGTACTTAGAAAAATGAGCTGGTTTTAAAACGAACGCAATAATCGTAATAACGGTTATTTTCTTGATGGACTACCGTTGTTTCCAGATCTGGAAATAATTGAAAATGTGCTGGGACATCCTTCCAGAACAGTGTACTCTACAATTTAACACCATGAGGTCTTCCAAAATGTCATTTAAATTGAATGGCATAAACTGCTACGAAAATGAATTTAAAAAATATTTTAGACTCCCCCGTTGTGGATTTTAGAAAATGTAAATAATGATGAAGAAACATTTTTTGACACCAAAATAACCATCTTGAATAAAATCAAAAATAAATTTCAAATTTAAGAACTTGTGCCCAACCAGTTGTCCTGGAATGTATTTTATCTCGGCACATTCGTCGATTGTGGTCAAGGCTAAATACCAAAAATATATGTAGCTGACTAGCTAACGATCATCAGAAAAAGTGAAAACCTCATGACATGTTAGGATGACTGCCACATGGCCTTGTACTATCCTCACATACATTTTTAGGGTATAATAACCCCTTGAGCGCGAGCTAATTATAAAAAAAAAATTATGTAAATTCTGAGGGCTATTCTTATATCTGAATTGAGACCTTTTCATTCGCAAAAAAGGTCTTAAAAGGCTTGCTACTCTCTTAACACAATAAAAATTGTTTTTTTTTTTAATACGAGTACAAGTCTTCGTATATGTACATATGTATATATAATTCAATTAAAATGAAACCTCAACTGCTACATTCACTTCCTATCTACCTGTCAAAGTTTTGTATAGCCACAGGATATCCTTATTTCCCAAACTTCTCATTTTCATTGTTCTTGATAAGAAATACCAATGCCAAATGATCGACATAGAACGAGAGAATGGAATCAACCATGGTCCATGTTCCCTTTCTACCGAAACAAAACCAATAAAAAAAAAATACATATATACAATATATGTATAAAAAACACAAGAGTGAAAGAAGAACTGCACCAAGCTGACAACTAACAAACCACCGACCCTTGCACAATTATTGCAAATAGCAAAGTCGTCTCCATTACATATTTTCACGCCGACCCTTCGCCACATACCATATACGAGTACCACCCCAAGTCCAACATCACCACCACAAACAATGAATTACAATACTGTGAGCGAGCAATACTATTATTATGTAGACAAGAATAAAACCAAAAAAAGGAGCAAAATTCTTTCCGTGTACTCATACTTAACCCTTGTTTTGGCACTCTTGTACACTTCTTGTACCTACAGTATGTTCATGCCCATGCCCATGCCCATGCTCTTGGCCACAAAGCTTTAACTATTTGGACGACGACAATTACCGCCTGGACATAGTTCTCTCCCATCTCCAGCTTCATCTCCATCTCCATTGGCATCTCGATCCCCAACCAGCTCTCACCATATCGTCTATGTGTAAACCTAAAGTTAAACTGTAAATATGAGACCGAAAAATGTGCACAAGTGCAAACGAGCTCAAACGGTACACCAATAAAATACAAACCAACAACAAACGTAACAGCAGCAGCAAGCAATGGCAATAGCAATAGGGAGAACCGAAGAACCCCTCAAGCTGTAGAGAATAAGAAAAATTCGCATAACAACAACCCGAGCACAAGCACGAGCCCAAGCCAAGCACAAGGTATAGCAGAACAGAACAAGTCAGGCGATGGCGAAGCAGTCAAGCGGTGGCGGTGATGATGGTGGTAGCCAGGCCAACGGTACAGCCTCGCAATGAAAGATTTAAATGCAGGGTCACGTATCAATTTACTTGATATTAGTTAAAAACCCCAGCAGCCCTGTGTAACAACCTATCGTCCTGATGACCTCCACCACACCGCCTGGCCTCCTGTTTGATCCTTGCCAATTACTAGCCCACCCAACCGCACCAATACACACCATCTCTTTTACCTCCGCCTCAAATTTCTACCCTCATTTCCCATCCCCTTTACTTATGGAATATTATAACTTCTTCTCTGAGTGGAAATGATATGCTCTTCGGCCTTTTTGCTCGGGGAGCATATTTTCTTGTTTGTGTTTGGGTTTTTCCAATTTTTTTTTTTCTTTTTCTTTTTCTTTTTCTTTGGTCGGCTCGTCCTGTAGGACGTAGAAAACCACCAACGCCATCACTCTACATTTTGTGGGCTGACAGCTAAGGTGGTAAGGATTATGCTTGTACGACGAAGTATTGGTTTGCTTGAAACTTTACCCTCTTTCTGACTTTCTCTCCCCCTCTCTTTCTCTATGTGTCTCTCTCTATTTCTCTGCCATTTCACCCCCTCCTGTGGTTCGTTGTTGTCCGCTGATGACAAGAAAGTCATTTTGTTTCCCACCACATTTTCCGTTATGGTTTTCAAGTATTTTAACATTTTCTTTTTTCTGGTTTTTGCATTTTGCACTAGCACAGCAAAAGGATATGGCACTTTTCTTTTTCTTCTACCCACCCATCCATCCATTTATATCATCCATTCGCCACCCAACACCCAGCACCCAACACCGAGCACCCGTGTCATCGAAATGGATATCACAATACACAGAGTGGTTTTGGTTTTCTGTTGGCATCAAGGATTCCACGCGCGTGCTTCGACTTTTCCTTGAGAGGCAATTTCCTTTTTTTTATATACAAACACAAGGACAGAGTCGTACGCGAAAGATTCGTATTTGTGAATCTGCATGAGTGTTTGTACTATATGTATGCATATGAATTAAATGCGATGAAGGAAGAACGATTGAATTATTGTTGTTGGGCCGTATATAGCCTTGAGTAAGTTTGAGTATTTGAATTCGAACGCAGCATGAATCCTAAGAAATCGTAAGAGTAGTAGTTTCTGGGTTTTGTTGAAGGGGAATAATTTTTGTTGACAGTTCTTTGTAGTGTTGCCATGTAAGATATTGGTCATTGGATTTCCATTGAGAGTAGTACAAAAAACATACAAATTTCGACCTTTTCCGTGTTTGGTTGGGCAGAAAAGTTTAAGTTTGAAGTTTATTTGTAATATGCGAGGCATGTCTTTCAAGTACTGCTTATTTTCTGATTTGAGTCTCTCTTTGACTTTCGGGTGTAACTCTGGTAGACTTGTTCCAGCAAGCTTTTCGTTTGGAATTCAATATCTTCCGATATCAACCGAGGCTGTGCAAGTGAAACATTTCCGCCGCACCAAAGCAGCAAATTTGGGCTAAGGTTTACTTACATTCTCAAGGAAGCAGATACCTCGACATAACTCTTTGCACTATAAGAGCTGCATGAGATAATGATATACAGAGAAATCGGTTCCACATCTGGCAGCAGACAGCACTAAAGCTGGGGTCTTATCCGTAGTTTTAAAAATCAAAACGAAGATGTCATTTATTTCCTACCTTTCATCTCTTAGGGAATTTACCTTTTGGCTACAAACATTTACACAATCGACACATCTTGAAGACACAATTGTTTGCACTTTATTATTAGAATCTTTAAATTATCCACACTTTTTTTTACTACACTACTTCTTTGTTTAGTTCTATTCGGAAAACACTACCTTCTCATTTACACTACATGCCTCTGGCCTGTGCCACTTGTAAGAAAAAAATTGTTGCCTTTCCGTTGCACCTCTGTATTGTACTCATCCCTGTGAGAATGAGAATTTTCAAATTCTCTATATTTACCTTCGCTCTCTAGTACTAGTGTACTCCAGTTATTGTATTCATCATTATTTGTTCGTTTGGTGAAAATACCTTTTTAGTCCTTATTCGTTCGTATCGTAATCGTATTCGTGTCCGTGTGACAGTTTACATATTGAGGTATCACGGAGAAATTCCCCAAATTTAACGATGTGCCTCTGCGCTATATTTTAATAAAAATCCATACATCATACGCTGGCTCTCTGAGAAAATTTCTATTTCCTCGTCTCTCACACAAGGATACGTCTCTCGACGACGACGGTTGGTGAAAATTCATAAACAACGAAAAACCCCCATATCCTGGCTGGCATACAGAACGGGATAATAGGGCACAGGATATTCATAGGGGTATTTGTTTTTCTTTTCTTTTTTTTTCCTGTTCACATTTCCACATTTCATCGTGTCGCCGCTTATTGTTTTCGTCCTCTTATCTGTTGTGTTCCACTGCGTGTTATCCTGTTTCCTTGCTCACTCGTTGGAATTTTAAATTGGAATAGGGATAGGGATATTTTCTTCGGTGCGTGAGAAACATCGCCCATAGTTTATTTAAATGTACCAAGGGGTGGATGATGGACTACGAAGAAGATGAGAACTCGAGTGCGTAATGCGTATCGTTGTGTTGTTCAAGTTGTGTATGAGTACTTGGTGTTCATCGTCCCAGTGTACACTCTGTGTGTAGTGTAACCATCCCTTTTGGTGATGAGGTATCGATAATTATAGCCTCAACGAATGGAATAACTAACGCCTTGCTTCTTATGAGGCGAAGTGATAGAGGTTAGGTAGTGTAACACTCATAGAATACTGCAGCAGCTAACAAGCTAGAAATCTCCATGCGCTCGATTGTCGAATATCGACAACAACAACAACAACAACAATAAGGCCGTGTCGCTGTGCTCTTCTTAGGACATTAGTGTGGGTGCAAGTAGCTCTGTGTATATGAAGTGAGATATACCACTGGTGCTGACACATAAGGAAATGGGAAAATGTATGAAGGGATGATGATGGCAGTAGCAACACCGCCAGCAGCAGCAGTAGGAAAATCTCGAGGAAAAACAACCCAAGATTGATGTCAGTCAGTTTATAGTGTGGTCGTCTTCGGTTAACACCACTAAAAGTGTGCACAGAGATAACGGAGTGCGCAACAAAAGAAAAGAAGAAAAAAAACATAGAAAGGAAAAAAGGATATTCTGAAAAGAGAGATATACCTACCTACCTTATGAACAACGGGATAGACAAAGCCATAAAGGATTTAAATCATTAAACCCTTCTTAACCTCTATTTAACATCCGGGGTGAGATTAATTATAACAAATCGATTTGTATATCCCTATATCCGGTTCCGGTTTAACGAGTGGATATGGTTTTTTCGTTTTTTTTTATTTATTTAAAATAAAAATACGTTAAAAGAGCGAAAAGATTCTATTGTGTTGAGTTTACTGGTGGAGTTTTTTTTTTTTGTTTTGCTCGTCCTTTATTTCGCGACGCGAGAAAAGAAATAAAAGTATTTTTTTTTTTTTTGTTTTTTGTTTTTGTGGTTTCGTCAAGGTGTAGATACGAAAACGAAAACCCCACTGAATTCTCCGCGTATATTTGCGAATAGCTGCAGAAAAACCTTCTAAGGGCGTAAGGGTGTACGCAGTGTGGTATGGTGTGGTGTATTGTATATGAAATGAGATGAGATGAGTGTAGCCAAGTTTTTCGACATCGTCGCGGCAGTTTTTCGTCCTTGTATTCGTGTCATCGTCGCACTATAGTTTTACATATTTTCTTCTATTTTTCGGAATACGAATAGATGCAACCGCAATAGCTGAACACGGCATCCTTTCATACCCGTTGGTTTGTTGGTGGTATCGTCCTAGTCGTTGTCGCTGGATATCGCTTTCCGTCGCTCGTCGTCATCTTCGTCGTCATCATAGTGGCGTGGTATTATCCTGGTATTATGTATGTGCAAGCACTAGCACTGCACCATTGATCCGATCCGATTTTAAAACATACTACATACATAGTACATCTCGGAGAGTAGTTTTTTTTTACTTTTTTAAGTGTGTATAAAAGGTTCTTATTTTTCTTAAGAAAAGGAAAAAAATTTGCAAAAAAAAGTGTCAAAAAAAAAGAAAAAGAAAATGTCAATCAGACGGGAAAATTTGTAAAGAAAAAAAATCGCATTTTCAACCAAGTGTTACTTAAAAGTGCTATTGTTCGGTTTTAATTGTTTTTTTTCTTCAAAAAATTGCTCTTTTTTGCCAAAATGTTTGCATTGAATGGATCCTAATATCCGTAACAGTGACTAGGGATTACTTTTGGGGGTATCATAGCTTTTGGTAAAGCTTTACAAAAATTTACAAATTCAAACCACAGGATAAAGAGTAGAAGAAAGGGGACCAGAAAATACCGAAAGTATTTTATCCCATACGAAAGAGTTTATATTCATATTTTAAAAGGAATATCTGATTGGGGATTAAATGATGGAATGGATTCCAAGAGGATTACCAAGCATTCATGCTCCCATACCCATTTGTGGTGAGTCGTTGGTACTATATCGGATTTTGATTTAAATATTCTCCCGTGAATGTAATGAACATATGTTTCTTTTACTTTTCTTTTGCAAACTCTGTTAAAACTTTGGATATCTGACGTCGGTTTTATGATATGTTTTCTTAAAACGATGATATAAAAAATACAACATTAAATCGACTCGAAAACTGAGGCAAAAGTTTTAACGAGTTAAAACATACATACGTATGTATGTACTTTCTTAATGAATTACGGACAAATTTACATGTTTGTGAGGTAAATATTTTTTCCTGGAGCCATTTGTGAGGTTATTGCAGTGCTATCCAACTCAGAAAAAACTAAAAAAAAAAACTAAAACTCAAGAAAACCACTTTGTCTAAGGAAATAAATTCGTTGACAACATTTGTTTGATTAACAGCTTAAATAAACACATGAAGATCCGAATTCGAACCTGCGAAGTTTCAGGATCGAAACGCAGTCAAAAGCCTGAAACCGTATCTATGTATGGATATATGTACATTGTATTGTATATATGTACGTACATTTGTATCCACTTGTATATACACATGCATATGTGCTTTGACTGCATTGGAGTGCCACCCGACACCGAAGAAAAAGCAATCATTCAGACGGATGAAAATTTGTATTTTACTTACAAACCTTACATCGAGTTTCGAATAATAATAATTTTTAAAAATTATAGCAGTAGTTTTACGTATCTCTGAGGAAAAGGCTTTAAATCACTCGATCTTGAAGATGAAGATATGGTCTATATTCGAAGCAATAGAAGCGTCTGAGAAAGGCACTCGATTTACTGAAAACCCTGTAAAATGGTCTAGTTTGCGAAAGGAACCTCTTGACTTTAATAATAGACCAAGATCTTGTAAGACCAATTCTTCTCATAATTAATGTGGATATCGTTTGTGAAGTTATGAAAAAACGTTCACATTATAAAGAAACATATCATCTACGCTGGTTTTCATAAACTTTTCAATCCTTACACACAACTCAGTTTCTTGATTAATGTTAACTTTTGTACTCAAATGTTGTGAACAATCGACAATTCCTTAAGCCAAGTTAAAACCATATTTTTTTCTTAAATGTCTTACATATATGGTTCCCGGCCTTTTAAGGTCATACTAGCTAGTCGACCCTAGGCACACCGTTTACAGTTTTTCAGACCAAGCTTTCTGGGATCTGTGATCGCTTGATCATTGAACCGGTGATTTGATCTTCTTTATAACATACAGTTTGTCAAGAAAGTGTTTTTACAACCAAAAATATTGTTTGAATGTATGTACTTTTCCGTATAAAGACTAAACTATATATTTTTTTTAATTTTTTATTTTCATTTCTTAAAACTAATATTTAAGTAAACACATAACAAAGAAATGTATTAAATTTTATTTTAAAAAAAAAAAAAAAAAAAACGAAAGAATTCACAAAATTACAATGTCAAGAAAGTGTTTTTACATATTTTTCTTTAGCATCAAATTATTCTTATTCAATATTTTGTGTGGCGGCCGTCAGCTTCGATAACATCTTTTAATCTGCTTTTCATGGATCTAATTAATATTTTTAAGTCGTATTCGTTAGGTATTTTTGATCATTCTTCTTGAATAAATTGCGTCAACTGATTTCGGATCTTAAGACTTCTTTTACTCACCTTTTTTTTTTCAAATATGCCCACAAATTCTCTATAGGATTTAGGTCTGGGCTCTGGGCACTTTGGTACAGTTTTGAAGCAGCCACATTTTAACTGTGTGCTCCTTGTGCTTGGGATCATTGTCCTGGTGAAACATGAATTTTGGTTTTGTGGTAAAATCACCGCCATCGAATCCAAATTTACGGGCAGTAGTGCAGGTAAAATCGCAAAATCCTCAAGTACTGCTTCGCATCCATGTTGCCATCAATAAAAACTAGGTCCCCAACTTATTTGCTTGATATATAAGCATACACCATAACGGACAATTTATCAAATTTGACTGTTGGTATATATTTCTGTTATCCAAGGTTTTTATAGGTTGCCGCCACACTCTATTGGCTCTCTCATTATAATATTTATTTTAGTTTCGTCACAGAAAATAACGTCATCCCAATGTTCATTAGGCTGCCGAATATGCTCTGTAGCGAACGACATCCTTTTCCTCATGTTGTCTTGCGAGAGCAACGGTTTCTTTCGCGCTACTCTTGATGAATATTTGTGTTTTAAAAGTACCTGCCGAATAGTCTCGTGAGATACATCGGTTCCAAATTCCAACTTCAGTTCATTTGCCAGCGCCCTAGTCGATATTCGTCGATATTTTCCGTTCATTTCTTTCTGACAATTTATTAGGCCTGCCCTTTGCCTTTATTAAATGCAATCGTCCTTCATTTTCTGCACGATTAATTATGTTACATACGAGATAACTCTGCTGCACTTTTATTTCTATAGTGGTTATAATAAACCAATTGAATTACGTCACTTGAAACTCTTTTACGAGGCATTTTTAATTATGTACTTTTCACACTAAATATTTCTTCGGCGGATAAACAGGGACTGAGATAATTTTACTCCACTTCTTGAGTAAACAGCAAAACACAAAAAACAGAAAGAACTGTTATTACTGTAAATTTCTTTCAGAAACGTAAAACTACAATGTGTAAAAAGACTTTCTTGACACAGAATTTCTTGGAATAAACTCGTTTTTATTGTTTTTTCTTATGTTTTTAAAATAAAATCGAGTAACTGTTTGTGTTATCTGGTCATTTAAATGCTAGTTTTAAGAAGTGTAAACCAAAAAATTAAAAAAAAAAAGTGTGTAGATGAGTCTTTATTAGCAAAAGAAAAAAAATTAGAGCAATGTTTTTGCTTGTAAAAACACTTTCTTGACAAACTGTACATACATACAGTCCAGTTCACTTGATTAGAGGTAATAATTTCCATGAAAGAAAATACCGATTAAAGCAACTGTATTTGATCTAATAACAAATGGTTTTCTGATAATTCAATATCAGGCTGTGCTTTGTTTAAAATTACCTACAAAGCGAAATTTTATTTCAGTTAACGGTATTCCGTAGCAGTAAAACTTTAGCGGCCATAATATTCTGCTTGATTTATTGGTTTACTTGAATAGAAGCACTTAGTTTGTTTGCATTATTTTCGCGATAAAGGTGTGAAAGTGGATAGCTTTTTTAACATTTATTGTGTATAGTCGAAAACTTGTGAATTTGAATAAAATGGGAAGGCAGAACAGTTTCACTGATCGAGAAAAAGGACAAATCGATATCTTGACCTCTGAAGGACTTTCGAAACGCTAAATTGCCAAAAAGATTGGTCGAAGTTCAAATGTTGTTGATCATTACGTGAAACAAGGTGATTCAAGATTCACTTGAATAGTGGCACTAATCAAATAAGAAAATAAATAAAAACAGGAACAAAAATTTTCTGGCCTCAAACTGTTGCCCATTCTCCTAAACCTTACGAGTAAGCCATCCCCATAGATTTTCTATAAATTTAAGATCTGGGGAATATGGTGGCCATGTTAAGGTTTCCATATTTTGGGACGCAATCCAAGTCTTCACCACTCTTGAAGTGTATACAGGCGCATTATCCTGTTGAAAGATCCATTGAATGGATTCAAATGTTTCATAAATCTCGGGAAAAGATGATTCCAATAGTGTTTTATAGCTGTTTCCCATCATTTTGGAGTTTTCAATTTGAACGCGCCATAGTACGAGATTGCTCCCCATATCATGACACCCCCTTCACGGCTGTGATGTCGACTCAAGTACCTATCCTCCTTTCTTAAGTAATGAAAATAGAAATTGTATCCAACCGGTCCATCCAAATTGAATTTCTTTTCGTCAGTAAATACAACTTTTCTGCATTCATCGGGGTCGTTATTTGTGGCAGAACTCCAAGCCATGTGGTCCCTTGCAAAATCGAGGCGGCGTTGCTTGCGAAATTGATTCAGAGGTGGTTTTTTTTGTAGTTTTTTATATTTCAGATGCGGCGCTTTTAGAATAGCCCTTCGAACTGTGGATCTGCTAGCTGCAACATTGGCCATTTGTTTTATTTTCGATGTAGAAATGGCGGAGTTGGATGCAATCCTAAGGATTTTGCGGTTTTCCTTTGGTGTCAAAACCATTGCAGCCCTGCCTTTATTGTTCTTGCCATATAAGGCACCTTGTTTCACGTAATGATCAACAACATTTGAACTTCGACCAATCTTTTTGGCAATTTAGCGTTTCGAAAGTCCTTCAGAGGTCAAGATATCGATTTGTCCTTTTTCTCGATCAGTGAAACTGTTCTGCCTTCCCATTTTATTCAAATTCACAAGTTTTCGACTATACACAATAAATGTTAAAAAAGCTATCCACTTTCACACCTTTATCGCGAAAATAATGCAAACAAACTAAGTGCTTCTATTCAAGTAAACCAATAAATCAAGCAGAATATTATGGCCGCTAAAGTTTTACTGCTACGGAATACCGTTAACTGAAATAAAATTTCGCTTTGTGAGTAATTTTAAACAAAGTACAGTCTGATATTGAATTATCAGAAAACCATTTGTTATTAGATCAAATACAGTTGCTTTAATCGGCATTTTCTTTCATAAAAACTATTGCCTCTAATCAAGTGAACCGGACTGTATATCGAACCAGAAGCCGAAGATACGAAATCTTTCTGAAGTGGAGTGTCGATGTGACCAAGCTAATGTTGTGTTTATCTATTTTCAAAAATTCAATATACAATTTTGCTTCAGTATTAATTATAAATTCAATTAACTATCACAACGTAGATGCCATAATTCATGATTTATAATACATACATACAAATATAGATAGTTTGATATGAAGATAGAATCTTGGTGCAGCATTCGCTTTCTGCTTATTCTTCAACACTTGGCGGCGTGGGTGTGGAATTGGATCTTTTGGTTAAATAGTTTTTTAAGAAAATTATTTTCTTAAACCAAAAACAATTTGCTCGAGTCAGTCATCATCGGAGTTTCAATTACTTGTGACTTGTGGGGTGGAAATTTAGTAAGAGGTAGATGAACTGCTTAACTATTTCGAAGTTTGGGCTGCCGATAGTAACGTTTTGCCACAAGCAATAAGCAGCTCATCCTTTGTCAACAGCGTACATTTAGTATTATTTCCTTTATCTTTGGGATCTACTTCAAATGCCGTAGATGCTTCTACAACAACACCTTAGATACGACCGATGATATCGATGTTTTCAACATATCCTCAACGAACCACTCGTATCTGTCCCAGCAGTAGACTGAAGAATCACCAAAGTAAATTAAGGATATTGTGTATTACGAGATTTTTGTCTAGTTTTTGTGCAGATTTTGTCTTGTTGTGAACTGATTTGCAGCAGTAGAAGGCATATTGATAATTATTGAGGAAAAAGTATAGGAAAACCTACTCAATAGGGGGATACGATTTAATTGCTCATGATAGGCTTAGAATTGTCTTGCTTTTAAATGGGGACTCCAAGAGATTATGAACGCCCCTTCCATGCAACACGAACGCTTACATTCAACTCACCAGGTATCATCTCCACCAAAACATTACCTTCGACATTATATAACTTTGTGGGTGGTTCGCAAGTTATTTTTAAGCCTCTTACCTTTTTTGGTAATTCTTATTGCGATATCTGGTTTTCTATAACAAACTTCGGGGTAAATGATCTCAGACGTTTATCATATTCTTTGCAGCTCAGCATTTAATCTAGCCTCTGCGTATTATTTATGGTCTTACACTTTTTTTTTTCTCCCTTGTCCTAATACTCGTACGTTTAATAAGTTTCATTTCAAATTTCTGTAATCTTTTTCAAAAATCTTTTTCATAATTGGAGCGACTGACATCAGAACACTTGATTTCTGCAAGCTCTTACCTCTCTTATCTTCTCCATTTATACCACTTGGCATAAATGTATCTATGTCTCGGTTTTTCTAAAATTGTGCAAATCATTGTTCGAATAAGGTGAAAGGACTCTGGAAATGTAAAGGATAGATCAAAGCAGTTGCTTTTGATTACCACTATAATATCCAATATAATATCCAGTGGGAGAATTTCAAGGCAAATGCAGATTAAGTAGAACTGATATGTGTTGTGCCACGATGAGCGGTCTTTCGAACTCATGGCCTTTTTTGTTTACGATTTTGGTGCTGTATTTTCTTATTGTTGGTCTGAAAACTAAAGCCCACAGAAAATCCAGTTTACACGACAGACCCATTGGATTTTTTAATCGAGTATATTACATATTACTGTGATTTCGATTGAAATGTTTTTTTTTTTTTTATCACAGAACACGTAGTTCTAGAACATCCAAATCGTTAAATAATTTGGTGATCAAATAATCGTTATGTCTCCAGGCCGGTAGTACATTGTATTCGGCTATGACTCCACTTTATAGACTATTCCGGAATTTTCCTATAACTGTACCATGACTCATAACTTGTAATACAATCGGAGATGCAATTAAGAATAAACGATATTTTCCAGCTGAAAGCAGAGCTTAGTTTTTTGATTAAGGTTAGTTTTGATCGATTTGTTCCACATGTTTTAAAGTCCTTAAAAGCTGAATATATAATTTTTTAAATCAATTTCAAATTTCAAATTTCAAATAGACTCATCAGACTCAACGGAAATCTGCCCAGTTATTGATAGCTATACTAACCACTACAACCAGGTATACGACTTTGTTGACACTAGTAAATTATACAGGACTTCTAGACTAAATTCGACCCTCTTCTGATATATTTCCTTCCACATGGCCGACCAACTTTTTTATAGCACTGTTTACCACCTCTCACATTCAATAATAAACTTCGCCTCTATTTATCACAACCACTTTTGGTAATTGCGTAAAACTTGAAAGACTAATT
Source organism: Volucella zonaria (assembly GCA_963966105.1). Lineage (NCBI taxonomy): Eukaryota > Metazoa > Arthropoda > Insecta > Diptera > Syrphidae > Volucella > Volucella zonaria. The sequence goes on along the minus strand of CAWYQB010000001.1, from coordinate 4,866,231 downwards.
TTTCTTGATCATATTTTTACTTCTCCCCCTTGTTCACCGATTCTCTTGCCTCGTAGTTTTGCAAACATTTTTATATATATTTTCTGCTAAATAAACCCACCCATTCCATACTATAGGCATGTATAATACAAATAAACAACCGAAGAAATAGAAGAAAAACCAACTCAACGTAATAATGATAGTCTCCTTGCGATGAAATACGACCACAATAATCTCTCTACCCTTGCCGTATTGCCTAACTGCTGCCTTCTTAAATTCCATTTCATTCCTCATTCCTCTGTCGAATCATGTCGTTTAGCAAATTTTCGTTTCAAATTTCCAGACCAAACCAACGAAAAGGAAAAAAATGTTTTACGATTGCTTTCTGCTCGATTGAGCATTACTTGTTTTACTCCCTTTTATCCAACCCCCTCCAGGCTTTACTCAAGCACATTATCCTAGGCTATATCTAGGTTTATATTCAGTCCTACTCAAATGTGTTTTGACACAATCCTTAAATACTCAACAAACCGGATAAATAAAAAAGGAGAAGAGGCAACGGCAACATAGAGACCGAAAAATAAAACAATTTACATCAATTTCCCTTGATAATATAATGTAATCGATGTGATATGCTTTCCTTCAATCTCCTTCTCCCCAAAACAGAAAAAAAAAAGAACCACCAACCCCTTTCCAGTCTTGACATCCCGGAAAGTACCCAGAATCTAGAAACAGAATTCTGTACCCGAACCAGAACAAAAACCAGAAGCAAAGCCGTTTTCTGTCTTCATTTCTGCCATCATGATTGTGCCCTTAGGGGGTTGGCTGTTCTGACAGAAGTATCTAACGTAATGTAAATGTGTGCGCATTGGGATTTATAGGACACTCTGTTGGGTCTATAAATATCAGTTTTGGTTCAAACCCATAGACAACACACTCACATATGCCATGAGTCATGTACGAATATGTCTCTGGCTTTGTTTTTGTCTCCTTGTAAGGGTGTGTGTGATAATGTTACCCCAAAGGCGATAGTGGTATTCGGTCAGAATTAGGGTCAAGATGTTTAACATTTTCCAGAAGGGAGAATTTATTAAAATTTTATTTGCTAATTTACACATTCCAGTGACTTACTGGAGACCATTGGCTGCTCACTCTCCTCTTTCTTCTACTTCCCAAAATAACACCACGACCAGGGAGCAATCTCCAAAAGTTGTTACCTCATTTGAGATTCTAATCTTCTTTGTTATTTCAATTTTACCCATAAGCTATTTGGAACGTAGAGTACAGCTGAATAACAACAGCACCACCAGGCAATGTCTTAGCTGTAGCTAGACGAGTACTCCCAGCTTTGGTTATAACTGGGACTATGAGTATGGCACCGATATGGAAATAGTCATTTCGCTTACTATTTCCGGCTTTTGGACTTATTGCATGCCTTCGGCATTCCCGAGACGATTATGGGGATTTTCTTCTCCTACACGAAGGCAAAAACAAACACAAATTTACAGGAGAGAGCAAATATGCTAAGGCATGAAAGGTTGAACCTGAGAATGAGGAAGAATGACGACTAGGGGTTAACCAGAGTTGAATAGAGCTACTGTATTTGGCATGACATTCGATATTTGTATTAGAGGAAATGGATTTCCGTTTAAGCCAACAGTTTTGTAGCCAATCGGAAGCTATGAACATCTGAAAGTTATTAATTTTTAAGTAAACCGAACGGAACGACGCAATTCAGATTTGTCACTTCTATTTATATTACAAAGTTAAAAAAGTCAAATACCTATCAATGATAAACTGTGTGGGTAAGCATTTCTGAGCAAAGAAAACTTTAAAAATTGTTGTATTGTAAACCTTAAAAATTGTTGTCACAGTTACATACCATATATCGAAGACATTTCTGCAGGTCTCTTCCTTTAGAAAACGAGTTGCTTCTCTTCAAACGAGTCTAAATGACGCATGTGCCAAAACGTTTGTCTCTAGACTGAGTTGTTAATACGTATTAAGTTGTTAGCCTCGTTTTATAACGTTAAACTTTGTAAACTTTATTGTATCACACCACACCAGCTTGCTTATTATGTCTCTAGTTAGAGTTGACTGAACTTTATGATCGAGTTTTTGTAATCACACTTATTTTTACATGACATTCACGCCAAGTCTACATGGCGCACAAAAATTACAGTAAGTACGTCAACAACAAAATCCTCCTGGCACTGACCGTGTATTAAGTTTTGACAGTTTTGGCAATTTTTGGTTTCAGCTTTGTAATAATCGCAAACTACATTTTTAAAACAGCCTGAAATCACACAGAGCTTCAACGTACCATCTGTACTCCTCCTAAAAATGATAAGATCTGAATCTGACATCGCGACAATTACTGTCATAACGAAACATTGGCTTCGACGTTTTTCTGTTGTCATTTTTGTGACAGAATTAAATGGTCATATACAGGGTGACTTACTCGAACTATAACTTTTTAAAATGCTATAATTTTTTTATTTTTTGATAAATTTTATTGTGCCAAAGCGAAAAATGTTGAAAAATACATCAATTTTGAAATTGTATCAGTAGTTTTCAATATGTCCACCTTTGGCACGCAAGTGGCTCTGCGGTATTTTGGCCCATTCTCGGCGAAGTGCTTGTTTGAGGTGGTCCAAACTTTTTCGCCTTCAAAATACCCCAGACAGAGAAATCCAACGGATTTGCATCCGGAGAATTTGCAATCCATTGTGTCGAAGAAATGAAGTGTGGAACATTGTTTTTTAACCAATGTTGACGCGCGCTTTGTGAGACGGTGCCGAGTCTTGTTGAAATGTCCACGGTCTCCGACCAAAATGATTGTTTGCACAAGGCTTCAATACTGCCTCTAAGACAGTTTCACAGTATACGACCGCATTAATTTTACCGCCACGGTCCAAAAATACGAGCGGAGAGCGACCATCGGCGGTTATGGCGGCCCAAACCATCACCATCGGTGCTGCCTGCTTCCTGGTGGCCGTCCGAAGGTGTACATTTTCGAAGGACCTCTCTGGCAAGTAAACTCGGTCATTCTGTTTGTTGACATATTGCCCGATAACAAATGGCGACTCAACCAAATTCGGCAACTCACCACTTTCGTGCAAGCGTGGCAACTCCTTCACTCTTTCGGCTCTAACTTTTTTCTGTTGCGATGTAAGATCGTGTGCTTTTTGGAACTTCAATGGCTTGAGCCCAAGCTCATTTTTCAGTATGTGTTGCATCCGTTCCAACGATATGTTGAGCTCACGAGCCATTTTTCTTCCACTTCGACGCGGATTTCGCTCATTTCGAGCCTTCACTTTCCGAACCATTTCTGCCGATGTTGCTGTTTTTTTATGACCACCTCCATGGCGTTTTGCAACGCTAATAGTATCACGGTAACGGGCTATGGTTGGAGACACAAATGATTTATTCACGTTGAGGTGCTGGAGGGCTCTAACGGTAGCTACTTGTGGTGTTCCAGCCAAATATAAACGAATCACACTATCGCGTTTGAATTCCATTGCGGATAAAAATTTTTCAACACAACTAAGACGCAAATCGTTTAAAAGGCTTATAAATAATAAAATTATAGTATCTGTCATGTGTCAAAATTTGAGCTCACTGTCATGAACGGTTTGGAAATTATAGCAGTCTGAAGTTGGTTGCATTTCGAGTCATTCAGGGTGTAGTATCATTTTAAAACAATTTGAACTTAGTTACAATATATTTTAAACAATACTCGTACATTCAAATGTTACCTTAATTGACCTCCTCCAGTCCCGAGATCGGTTTCGGTTTTTTTTTTTTTTTTTTTAGCCCCCTAAATGTCAAACAAATGTCATCTGAGACACATTTATTGCCCCAAGAACAGGAACTGTTTATGTAAATTTAATTTCCATAATCTCCCACACATGACAAATTGAAAATATACCAAAATAAAAGTAGAAAACCAAGTAAAAGGAAAGCATAAAATAGTATACCCAAAAACAGAAAGAAAAAAGATTAATAGGCTGGGAATGCATCGTTGACATTTACACAACATCTGTATAAACGAGACATGACTGCATCAATTGACATTCGATGTCATTTGCTTGTTCAAAATAATTTTATTGTTAGTTTCTAGTTGCGTTAGGTCCTCTTTTAGTTTTCACGTTCACATGTAGTGTGTGATCTTTCCGCGAAACTCCATGAAAATGCTTCCGTGACAGGATCAATTACATGATATTAGGGTAGAGTTGACGTTTAGGAGGGTATGAGTTCTTGGTGTTTCTATTTGTAGGGGACAATAACTGAAACTGAACAACTGAAATCCAACAAACCGTAGATACTTTATACTCGTACATATGTAACATAAGTGCAGTTCTTGTTTGACGGTAATATGTGGGTTTAATTTTTCTTGACATATTTATATCATGAAATATTATGGAGTACAGGCTTACTTAGGTGGCGCTAAGTCCGAAATGGAATTGAACGTATGTTACATATATTCTAGCTATCTCAGTCTTTAGATAATTGCCTTCTTTACTTGATGCACACTTCGAAGTGGATTTCTTTTCTCATTTATTAGGATTACATATTTTTCTAATATTTTTTGACAATTCATATCTCATTTTTCTTTTTCAAATTTGTAGTTTAAAACCATGCTCGGTTATGAGTTATGTTGATCTATCTGTCCTCAAGGAAAGCCGACACACTTAGAGCATAAGGTCCATTTTGATCCCACCTAGTCTATAAGAAGTTTTGTTTCCACTCATTGAAATAATTAGACTATTAGAGCTTCTTGATGAAGCATAATAGACTTCTAATAACCGTTTTAGTTAAATTTTACCGATTCTTTGGTTTGTGAAAGAGTAGGACGTGAACAGAGAAGATGTGGTCTCCTTCTTCTGCTCGTCCGCACGATTGAATATACACCAAACCTCATGCAATGCTTACCTATGAGAAAATGCACAGTTGTAATACCTAGTATTAACAACAATATGACGCTGGCTCCAACTTGTTTAATCGCTAGGCATGTTGAATCACTCATCCACTTAACACTAGCCTATATTTAGTGTCAATTTGACACACTTTTTTTTTCATATAAGCAAAACTCCTAATAATTGTAGTGCTGTTGCCAAGCGCTCGCGGCTCACCGGGCTACTTTCTCGTCTAATTTCCGTAAAAACAAAATTGTTGTCACCAGAGGGCTTCTGAAGGCTTGTAGAAGAGTTATTACCTATCTGATGTTTGGTGTCAATTCGTCCGTTATTTCTTATAATTCGATTGTGCAACCTTTTGCTGTGAATTATTTCCGATTTTTTTTTTCCAAACAATTACTGCAAAATGTCTGACGGAAGACAGCGATGATCTGCCCGAATTCTCGGAAAGTGATTCCGAAGATTATAACTGCTGATTTTATCAGACAAGAAATGTATTTGGAAATCGCTGCTGAACCGGACAACGCTCTCAAATCGAAAGACAAAAAAATTCAGTATGTGCGCGATCCAATAAATTTCGCTTCTCGTCAAGGTTTGTTTTGAATTTTTTGTTTAGGCGCTTTCATTTGAAATTTTTGCAGGACCAACATCATTTGCGAAATCTCGCATCAGCAGTCCAGTGACTGCGTTTTTGCTTTTTATAGAGCCAGTCGAGAATATTGTGGTACAAATGACCAATTTATACGGTGTTCACAAGCATGGAGTCACGTGGAGGCCGGCTGATGTGCCTGAAATGCGCGCCTTTTATGGACTTTTGTTGTTGGCAGCAAAGCAACTGATGAGCTTTGGACTGCTAAGCATGGGCAACCAATTTTTGCAGCGACAATGTCACTTATTCGCTTTCGAGCCATTAGAAAATCGATACGATTCGATAACCGAGAAACTCGGCATAATGTTCAGCAGAGTGTACGCGATAAACTGACGCATATTCGCGATTTGTTTGATCTGTGGGTCCAGCGCTTGGAAGTTATGTATGTTCCTGTCAAATTTGTGACCGTCGATGAGAAACTGCTGCCATTTCGTGGACGATGCAGTTTTCCACAGTACATTTCGCCTAAGCCTGAAAAGTATGGCATCAAACTTAGGATTCTGGCCGACGCAGGATCGTTGTATGCCTACAATATTCAAGTCTACCTTGGCCGTGACAGAAACTGTTCAGCAGAAATTAATCAAGGTTAGCGTGTTGTTCTGGATTTGTGCCAAGGTATTTCTTCTTCGTGTACATGCCTTTATTTTTCTCTGATCTGTGATTCTTTTCCATTTTTAGGAATGAACGGACGCAATGTCACTTGTGAGACTTTTTTTTACATCTTACAGTTTGGCACTCAAGCTGAAGAAGAAGCATACCATAAGAAAAAATCGTAAGAAGATACCGTCAGCGCTGATTGACATGAAACGAAAACCAGTGCTGCACACCGAAATCGTCTACAACCATGCAGATCGTGTCACGATGGTGTCATACGTGCCCAAGAAAAATCACTTCGTAATTTTGCTTTCGACGTATCATACGGCCGTCCACTTCGGTCCAGCTGACCAGCCCAACATAATTCACTTTTACAATAAAACGAAGGCTGGTGTCGGCACTCTCGACCAGATGGTTGGCATTTATCGGTGTAAACGCAGGACCAATCGATGGCCACTAACGTTGTTCTACAACATTCTTGACATTTCGGCTTTGAATGCCTTCTTGATCTTCACTCAATTGTTCCCGGAATGGAACAAGAGTAAGAAAATTTTACGCGGACGATTGTTTTTATTCAAGGGACGAACACCACATGGTATACATGCGGCAAAAGTTTTTCGTCGTGTGCGAGATCCAAGTTCATCGATTTCACCGTACTCCTCTTGCTTGAATTCTCCATCAACATCATCACAAGCATCAGCATCGGTCGAAATGCTAGCGGTCAACATATTGATTCATCTGCCAAAGCAAAAACAAACGGGCTAGATGTCACATGTGCCCTCGAACTCCGAACGCAAATGTTCACAGTGTGTACGGAACATCGTTTCATTCTTTGCGAGAAATACGAAGTACTTCATCGCAAATGAAATTTCAGCATTCTCCATTCGATTCGACCTGTCCTTTTTTTTCTTCTTATTATATTTGTAGTTGAACTGTTATTTTATTTTCATAATAAAAATAGCAAAAATTTAAATTTTCCGCAACAAACCAGCATATATATTCAGCCCTATCGAGGTATCCGTTCGGAAGAAATTCCGAAGCGAAAGTCAATTCCGTTCGGAACTCAAATTACGTTCAAGGTAACAAAATAAATGAAGCAAATAAGCGTGTCCATTTGACATAAACAGCTGTTTTAGTTCCGTAATAGTGTGATATCGACTTTGGTTGATAGCATGTCAACCAATCGCTCCTGCTGGACCCTCGTTGTTGTTTTCTTTCTGAAATACAAAATCAACAGAATAAACGACAACGAATTATTAATTTTTTAGTTCTATTACTTACAATTTTGGAATCCTTTACATTTTTCCTGAAATTTTCCGCAGCAATTCTTCGTCGGAGAACTTCGGAAAAAATTCGCCGTGTAGCTGTCAAAAATTGTGTGCTTAGATTTAATCGAAGGATGTGTCCGACGAGTGCTTCGGAACGGATATCTCGAACGGAAATTTTCTTCCGAACGAATACCTTGATAGGGCTGATTATAGCTTTTTTTTTACCTACAATCGGCTCTATAAAACCTTATGTCAAATTGACACCAAACATCAGATTAGCATCGCAAAACTAAATATAGACTAGTGTTAAGGTCTGCTCTTCCATCGGTATAAGCTTGAATAATCCAACGATCTGCATATATGTTATAAGGTACGTTTTTCTCGTGGAATATGTTCCGTCAACAAATATTGTAAAAGTGAGTATTGAAAGGCTGCACCATTCAAAAGTCATTATTAGAGTTAATTTGGAGTCTGAGATGGATTCTCAATAGTCGTTTGAGAATCGTCCTTATAAACGAGCACATTACTCGATTTTAAATCGCACAATTTAATATCTACATTGACTGCCAACTACGAGATAATTCCTAGTTTGCGTTATTGCCTATGAGTTATCTCGTTGTCTATTTGCAATATTGGTAGTACGAGTGTTGTCTGAAAAGTTTCCGACCGCAACGTCATCGTCAATAAAAGCTAGTGAATGCTAGTTGTGCATCTTTTGACAATTATTTACCGAAGTTTCAGTCATTTTGGACGCGCTGTTTTTAGTTGACAGTCGTTTGAGTGAGTCGATGTGAGTGTTTTTTGTGAAAATGGGAAAAATTGAGTATCGAGCTGTTATTAAATTCTTGTTTTTGAAAAGCAGTACGCCTACGCAAATCAAAAATGAGTTGGACTCTGTGTATGAGAACTCTGCACCATCATTTACCACAGTGAAATTTTGGGCAGCTGAATTTAAAAGTGGCCGTAAGAGCTTGGGAGATGATGAACGTTCGGGACGTCCAAAAACTGCAACCACTGACGATAACCTTGCTAAAGTTCACCAAATGGTGTTAGACGGCATTTGCAGGAAAAGAAAATCCAGTTTCACCAAGACAACGCGCCGTCTCACACCTCAGCGGTTGCCATGGCGAAAATCCATGAATTACGGTTTGAACTGCTTGACCATCCGTCTAATTCACCAGATCTAGCCCCAAGCGACTTCTTTTTGTTCCCTCATCTAAAAACTGGGCTCGGAGGACAGAGATTTTCGTCAAATGAGGAGGCAATCACCTTCGTGAACAATTATTTTGCAGAGAAAAACGCCAAGTACTATTTGGACGGGTTAGAGAGATGGGAGCATCGCTGGGAGAAGTGTGTAAAGTTAAAAGGAGACTATGTAGGAAAATAAAAAAAAAATTGAGAAAATATGTCTTGTATCATTGTTCGGTCGGACAACCCTCGTATAACAGTGTAACGATGAATATACCACCTTGATTAAAAAGTTCCCGGGGGACACCACCGTGTGGTGTTCCGATTTCAGTTCTGTTTCCTTTGTTAAGTTGGCAAATCTGTTGTAGACATTCCCTTTAAATCTTAGCGTCAAAGCTTGGCATTTGCAAAAGTTACATAGCCAAGAGTACATCTATCTCTGTGTGTGTTGACGACTTTTTACAATTTTAGAAATGGATTTCAATTTGCAACAACGAACTTGTATTAAATTTTGCGTAAAAAACGGATTTAATGGTGCGCGAACGTTGGAAATGTTGGAAAAGTGTTTCGGCAACGATTCTCTAAAGAAAACGGTCGTTTACCAGTGGCACGAGCGGTTCAAAAGTGGTCGTGAATCAATCGAAGATGATGAACGCAATGGCAGACCATCGACATCGAAAACCGACGAAATGGATTACAACCTTGTAGTGCATCATGTATTTTTGCCTGAAGGCCAGACAGTAAACAAAGAGTATTATTTGAGCGTTATGTGACGTTTGCGTGAAGCAATTTGCCGAAAGAGACCAGAATCGTGGGTAGAAAACTCGTGGATTTTGCACCATGATAACGCACCATCGCACAGTGCCATCATTATTCGTAATTTTTTGACGAAAAATGCAACAAATACCATCCAACAGCCACCGATTCACCTGTGACTTCTTTCTGTTCAATCGAGTTAAAAAACCACTACGGAGAACGCGTTTCAGCAGCCGAGAGGAAAAATGGAAAAATCGCAGGAAGCACTGATGGACATACCGAAAACCGAATATAAAAAATGTTTCGAGGATTGGATCAAGCGCTGGCATAAGTGTGTTGCAGTCGATGGGGATTACTTTGAAGGGGACAATATAGATTTAGATGAATAAACTTGTATTTTTATTTTTCTGAATAAATTCCGGAAAATGATCAATGTGTTTTATACACACCACCGCTGTATAACAACATTTTTCTTCTTTTTAAATTCTGAGATATACTCATTAAATTTCGCTGAAGCTCCACCAATATATTATTGGGATATATGTATGTACTCAGCATATGTCCACCTACACAGTTGTAAAGATATTGTGCATAGGTAAATACTTAGTGCCATTTGTAACATATCTTTCAACTAAAATCGAATAAAAAAAAATTTTCGTAAATCTCCAAAAGCCGTTGTGAAATCATTTAATCGATATCGATTGAACTTTACGACCCACAATCTCGACATAATCTCACCCCAAATGTGTCATAGAGACGCTCTTTAGGTCGCTACAGTACAACTACTTTCTCTAGATTACAAGCAACATTCATCATATCCCAACCAAAATTACTAAAACCACATACATAGGACACGTTCAATACAGTGGCATATAGGCTGGGAGAAACATAATGGCAGTAAGGAGGGTTACAAAAATCTTCTTTGGAAAAGATTTGCCATAATTTCACATGATAATCCGTGGGTTTTATCTTTTTAGCTCTCGGGATTTTATTTTATTTATTTATTTTTTTCCTATCTGTTCACTTGCAAAAGGAGGCAAAAGAATGGGGGGAAAAATTAGAAAAAAAAATCATAAAATCCTTTAAGCGCATTCACACTATAGTAAAATCCTACCACAGAGCATCATAATTATCGTTGTCTCACACCAAATAATTCTAGTGCAGAAGAAGGGAGAAAAATCTCTTGTAGATGGTTTTCCCCCATTCTCCTTGGGTTTCCTGTTTTGTGTTTTTTAATATATTTTTTTACCGCCGTTGTTGTGATAGTATTTCGGGATTCGGAAGCCATTTCAAGTGTTAATTGTGACGTTAAAAATAGTTTTTTTTTTTTTTTTTCTCAAAGATTCACTTTATCCTTTTTACCATTAAGCAAAAGAATAAAGCATTTCTTTGTTGTAAGAGTATGGCATCCGTGGAATCACATTGTATAACGCCTAATTTACTTACTTAAGGGGTGGCCCGTAATCCTCTATTAGGGGCTGTTTTTAAACGTCTTCCTTCAAAATATCCTTTATACCTATGTACGAGTAACTGTCCTAGTTTCTAGAGTCGCTTTTCTCTCAGATTGTTGCGTTGCCTTTGTAAAATGTTTGTCTGAAGAGCCACACAAGCAGAAAGAAACTAATATTGCCGTCGCATAATCGCAAGGATGCTACCATTTAAGGGATTAGAAATGTCTCAAAGTCTTAGGGATAATTTCTCATCTGCATTTGGTCTTTGCTAAGATCTTAGTGGGATCCAAACCTTAGAATGTTGAAATGTAGCAGTAGCAACGAAAAGGAAATGATAAATAAGGAAAGGAAGCGGTGAAGGATATTGAGACATAAAAAGGACACACCAATTATTATGTTGGTAATTTGCTTGTCCACTTTTTTCTCTCTCTTCTTCGTCTGTCTATAAGCCATAGAAGCTTTAGCTGTCCTTTATGATGTCGGGTGGAAAAATTCCTATCCAGCCTCCTATTTTGAAGGGCGGAAAATGAGAAAATTGGCAAATGGGTAAATCTGCCTCAATAAAGGTCCCATTTTAATTCTTCTAATTTTCCCTTTTTAGCCTTTGAAGTTTTTGCCGTTAGTGTTTTCGTGTAACTAAGTTGAATGGAAGGAATGAGTTTGGGTTCATCAATTTACACCATTTTGTGGGTCGACTCGAATGCCGACTACTACAAATGTGAAAGTGTATGTTTTTGGAGCAGTTAGAGATGATGGTGATGAAGATTGTGGGAACAAGAGTAGGTAAAAGTGATGCTTGTTTATTAAAACACAGAAGAGAGGTGTAGAGTTGGATGGCAATTAATTTTAAGTAAATTAGGATAAGATTTTGTGGGCAGAGAAGGTCAGAAAGAGTTGGAAATCTGCTATTTGTAGAGCTGTTAAATGGATTTTCGTAAGTTTTTTCACTGCCAACGGATCAAAGTGGTTCAAAATTGGTTCTAATTGGGGCTTTATATACTTCGTTTTGGTGGAGAATAGTAAATGTACTAACAGAAAATTACTCGAGTCTTTTAGATTTAATGGTTAAAGGAAAAAAAGTTGTAGTAAAGAGTTTGTAAAAAGTTGCCTGAAGTTATTTACCTCGCTTTAGGAATTATTGTAGTAAAAAAAGATTTACATTTCAAGTAACCGATGAGTTCTTCGCTTTAAGTTATTTTATTTTAAAGATACGTTTTATCGATTGCGGACTCTATTGCTTGACGTACATTCCACATCTTTAAAGTTCAATGTTTTCTCTACGTGAAAACTGTGATTTGGTTTGTATAGTACACTCTCTGATTGCAGAGCTTTAATAAGTGTAGTTTTCCGGCTCAAACGAAACGAAGAGGTCTCATTTTCGACTTTTAGAATAAACAGGTGGTTCCTGAATTCCAAAATCTACAAGTGCAAAACTAAATGCAGACGATTATATAAAACAGCCAAGGGCTTTATAACTAGGCTTTTGCCTCTAACAAACGATCGCCGAATGAATTTAAAATATCCTGTTTCTGAAGCATTCGGTTATTAGGGGTGCAAGGTGTTTGAAGCCAATAAAGCAATACTGTGCTAACTAAAAAGTTGAACCACCGACCAAAAGGACCACATTTTAACCGATATAAAGCACGCCCAAATTCAGGACTCGTATGTTCAAAATAGGCCCAATAAGGACTATAGGTTGCCTACATTAAAGAAGTTACCGAAGTTACCGAAAACGTGATATTATTCGCCTTTAAACAAACCCTGAACGTTTTTACATTTAGAACTTTTGGATTTCGTTGATTGTTTGCCGCAAGTCACAATGGGAAAAGGAAAAACAATCTCGGATGAGGAAATCGCCAATATCCATGCGTATGAGGATACCGGTATGTCCAATCACCAAATTTCCATTAAATTAAATCGATCGGCTTCTGCAATCGATAATGTTGTTAAATTAGGAAGTAATTACAACGCGAACCGGAGAATTAAAAACAATCAAAAAATTTCATCAAGTCAGAAGTCGGCCATTGTCCGAACTGGATTGTAAAAAAAAATGCTACTGCTTCTAAAATTATTTCAGATTTAAAGTTGCCGATATCTAAACGACGTGTAATCGACTGGTTTGGAAAAAAATGAAGTCAAAACTAGCTCTTACAGAAGCACATAAATTTGCCCGAACACATGACATGGTCTAAACAGTAGAAAAGATTAATCTTTTCGGACGGAAAAAAATTTAACCTTGATGGGCCAAACGGTTTTAATTATTATTGGCATGATATAAAAATTCCTGAGAGCTTCTCCATTAAGTGAAACTTTGGAGGTGGATCTTTGATGATCTGGGCTGCTTTTGTGGCTATCATTGCAGGACGCCAATATGCAGAATTTCTGGCCGAATGAAATCAGAAAATTATATTACTCTATTGGAAGATGTTTTGGTAGACTTTTCCAGCAAGATAATGCTGCCATTTATGTTCCGCGGGCCAGTAGTGAGTGGTTTTCAGACAAAGAAATTCAACTTTTAGAGTGGCCAGCACGTTCACCGGACTTAAACCCAATCGAAAACATGTGGGGAAATCTGTCTCGTCGTGTTTATGCTGGTGGGCACAAATTTGCTTCGATGGAGGATTTACGCAAGGCCGTTACAACGGAATGGCCTCTAATTCCAGCTCAGGAGTTGAAAAACGTGGTTAATTCGATGCCAAGTCGGATTTTCGAACTTATAACCAAGTCTGGCGGTTTGAATCACTATTAATTTAGAATTTTACGTTATTTGTTATACTGAAATTTCTTCTGTTTTTACTTTACCTTGACTTGAGCTTTTTTTTTGTTTAACTAAGTAAAGATATGTTTATTTGTTTTGGTCAATTTTTTTCTCTGCTTAAATAAATCATTTGTTTGCATTCAATAAGTTTGTAAATAGTATTGTACTTAAATCAACTTTGTTTTTAATATTTCAGAGGAAAATAAGTTGCCTTTAATTGAATTTCGCTGAGTGTAGTGTATTAAATAACTTTAGTGCTTAAGGACACTTCTAACTGGTTGGTTATACATGAATACAAAAGTCCCCTTTCAACGCCTCATCACACCTTGTTGAAGAATTAGGCATTCACCGTACTTAATACTATATTTGTTTATACCCAAAAAGCAGGTAACAATTTTGAAAATTGGCTTCTGTATTCAGCTCTGCTTTAGCTTTGAAATACAATACCTCAAACACTATTCAATTTGCGGCGCTAATTTGTTAAAATAATTTAGGTATCAAATATTCGTAAATGCGGGAAAAAATATTCAATTCGAAGAAACAGAAGAGTAATAAGCTGTAGAGCTCAGCAACGCCCTTTTCTTTTGCTTGAACTTGAATGTATGAAACTGTCATTACTGGGTAATACAATATTTGTTATCTCCATTTCTGAAATTTTAATCATTTGTTTACGGAAAGCTTAAAAATGAGAAGTATTTTAGCCGTCCGTGTATTTCACTGTTATGTGAATTTTGATTCAAAGGATTAAATACTGATCTTATCTGAAATCCTCTATTTAATATACAGTTCCTATAAGTCTACTTAATATCTACTCATTGTCTTAGTATTTTTTCTTGTAATGTTCTACTGTAGCTAAATTGACAAGTTTCGACAATTCCATAGTCACAGCATTACTTACTGCAACGTTTACTAAGATGGACAACTTACTCCTTAGGGCTTTTGTAGGTCTTGAATTACATAAAACATCATATGAAGTGGCGAAGGCTGTTGGTTAAGTATATGTTGCTGGCATTTTGGTAAAAACAGCATATGGAAATTGAATTTTTTTTTTATTCGAAGGACTGAATTAAGTGTAGACATTTGCAAAGATCATTCCATCACTATCAACTAGAGGTGGTTAAAAATAATATCTAGAATTTATTCCTATTTTGAAGAACAGACTATAGACTTTTTCAACCTTTTCGTATGCACATACATACTCATACTTTTGTATGTTTGTATACCCGCATTCGCTTTTGAAATCCTGTCATCGTCATTCAGACCGACTAACACATCTAAGTTCCACTTTAGTTTAACACTTGTTAGTTGAAAAGTTATGTGATACTTGGCCTTATTCCGACAAAGGTAAGTGTGGGTTAAAGAAAAAAATTCAATAAAAAAAAAGAAAGAGATTCAACCTCTTCACATCCTCTCAAACCGCCACCCACTTATACACACATACTGAATGGGAAGAAATTGCTAGATAAAGATGAAGACATAAACTGGAAAAGATGCTGCACTCGTCCACAAAACTAAAAATCCAGACTTTAGGACACAGGGCGTTAACGTTTGGCCATTATCATCATAAGTGAACGACTCCAAGTGCCAGTACCAGTTCTACTTTCAGTTCCAGTATTATGATGAGAGCTACGAGTAAGACCAGTACCGAATCCAGAACAAGTACAAGGAGTAGTTGTGTTCTGCAGTTGTTATTTCCTTCTACTTGAATACCATTCCTTGAAATTGAAGTGTATACTCTTCAATTATATGTTACTCACAGTAGGGGGTATATTCGTACGAGTAGATAGTGTACACCCTTATTTTTTTGTATTTTCTTACACTAGGCACGCCTCAAAGCAGCTGTCAAGTGAGTGAATCGAAAGGATATGAGTGAAAAAAAAAACAATTGTTTTGTATTCTCTACAAAAAGAGAGAGGCTATAAAAATTCTAGAGATAATATGTACGCAATAAAAGGGCCAACAAAGATGGTATAGTGCATAGACAGCGATTTCTGAAAGAATGCAAACTATGCACCGTACAACACTCTTGAACTTTGTTCATTTCATTTCGTTTCGGTGTATCCGTTAAATTCCTTTTGTCCTTTGCTATGAATTACAATCGTATTCCATTTAGTTGTAGTTGTACAAAATTTACATTATTGTTATTATCCTTTTTTTTCGTTGTGGTCGTTGCTATTTATCTAGATTCTGAAGTCGTAATATGCATGGAAAAAGAAAACCGCTGAGCTTGATTTTATTCTTTCTTTTGCTTTCTGCATATTTGCATCATAAAAAGGATTTCAATTAGTGGATGATCTGTTTCCTTTTACGTGTAAGTCCCGCATTTATATGTATTTATGTTGCAATTATTTTTTCTCTGTATTCACTCCTGCTTCCGCGAAAAGGAACTCCTTTAAATCATGGTATTAAACTCGTAATTAAGTTTTAAACAAGAATCCGGCTAAAAGTATTGTACTTGGATCTACCCGTACCGTAATACATTGAAAAACTAAAAGGTTAAGACTTACATTTTAGGGATAATCCGTAGATTCAGATGGGTGATGAGCTTAGTTGGAATTAAAAAAAAAAAAATTGTAGCTTGCTGCTAGTCACTCAAGTGATTCTAACATAGGTACCTCGAAGCGGTACATCAATGTGATAGGTTCGCTTTTACTAGGAAGAGGAACCGGCTATAACTAGAATATTTAATTTGTAAGAAATCTTGCAAGTATGGCTTACATTTATTGCACCAAAAATGAATTTATAACTCTTGATTTTGAACAAAACATTGTTTTTTATGTTCGGCTTTATTGAAAAACTCTTCCAGTTTCGTAACTAGAGACAGGTCCAATTCTAGCCTTGGCTTTGCTCAAGTCTTGTCTTGTGTATTTGATTGTTTATTTCCCCGAGCGAATTGCGGGCTTTGCTCAAGTCTTGTCTTGTGTATTTGATTGTTTATTTCCCCGAGCCAATTGCGGGCTTTGCTAAGGTTTTGTCTTCGTTTGAAAATAGAATAGAGTACATATAACTTTTTATGGGGACCGACTTGCACCGAATCGACTCGGTAATTTCTTGGTCTTCAATGAAACTCCGGCTAATATGATAAGCTGTCGACCGCCTCGCCACGCTGAAAGCATATATTCAGATGTAGATCACCGAAATCAAACAGCGGTACATACCTAGATGGAGGACCGTTTGCTACCCGGTACCAACCCCGCGTACTGTTGGCAGTCGGAACACATGGAGCACAATGGACCAGTTTCGTGAAAACTTTCACAACATAAATTTTATTTGTATAAAAATATGTTAAGATATGGATTTAGGAAATATTTGTGCAGGGATCTGTGAGAGACCTGCTGTTGTTGAGTTTCCGAATAATATATTTGGCCAGAGAAATTGATATATGTACTCGTAAAACTCTTGTCCTTTTCATTTTAATAAGCCGCATTTATTGTAAATAGCATAAATTAGTTTAGAAAAAAAGTAAAAATAAATGGTTGTCGCGACTGTCTAGGTGGACCAATGTCTATCCCCTTCTGTTCACTGTGTTGCTCATCTCGTTTTTTTGTGCACAGTGAATTCCAAACGGCAGAAGTGAACGACCTGTTTGTAGGCAGAAGATTTAACTTTTGGAGTTTTGGTGTTGGCTGAGTATTGAACCCGGACCCTCTTGCGTAGCATACAGCAATCATATCCGATCAAGGTGGTGATCAAAAAGTTCCCGCACCACACCACCGTGTGGCGCTCCCATTGTTCCGCTTTGAGTTCTATTTTTTTTTTTTTTTTTGTTAAGTTGGTAAATCTGTTGTTGACATTCCCTCTAAATCTTGGCGTCATAGCTTAACATTTGCAAAAGTTACGTAGCCAAGAGTACATCTATCTCTGTGTGTGGTGACGACTTTTTACAATTTTAGAAATGGATTTAAATTTGCAACAACGAACTTGTATTAAATTTTGCGTAAAAAACTGATTTAATGATGCGCGAACGTTGGAAATGTTGGAAAAGTGTTTCAGCAACGATTCTCTAAAGAAAACGGTCGTTTACCAGTGGCACGAGCGGTTCAAAAGTAGTCGCAAGTCAATCGAAGATGATGAACGCAATGGCAGACCATCGACATCGAAAACCGACGAAAACTTTGATGGAGTAAAAGAAATGTTGGTCAATAACAGCAAATTAACTATCAGAGAGATAGCGGAGGACTTGAACATTGCCTATGGATCCGTCCAAGACATTTTGGTTAATGATTTGGGTTTCCGTCGTGTAGCAGCAAAATTGGTGCCAAAAGACCTCAATTTGATGCAAAAAAGAGACCATGTTGACGTCGCAAAAGAAATGATTTGCTAGGCTGAATCCGATCCCACATTCATCAAAAGGATCATTACTGGAGACGAGACGTGGGTTTATGAGTACGACATGCAATCTAGACATCAGGCAAGTGAATGGCGTTCACCAAATGAGCCGAGACCAAAAAAAAACCACGTAGTTTTCAGTCAAAGAAGAAGGCAATACAGAATGCTCACAGTTTTCATGGATTACAATGGTGTAGTGCATCATGAGTTTTTGCCAGAAGGCCAGACAGTAAACAAAGAGTATTATTTAGGCGTTATGAGACGTTTGCGTGAAGCAATTCGCCGAAAGAGATCAGAAATGTGAGCAGAAAACTCGTTGATTTTGCACCATGGTAACGCACCGTCGCACAGTGCCATCATTATTCGAATTCACCTGATTTAACTCCCTGTGACTTCTTTCTGTTCAATCGAGTTAAAAAACCACTATGGGGAACGCGTTTCAGCAGCCGAGCGGAAGTAACGGAAAAATCGCAGGAAGTACAGATGGACATACCGAAAACCGAATGTAAAAAATGTTTCGAGGATTGGATCAAGCGCTGGCATAGGTGTATTGCAGTCGATGGGGATTACTTTGAAGGGGACAATATAGATTTAGATGAATAAATTTTATTTTAAATTTTCTGAATAAATTCCGAAAAATTTTTAATCAAGGTGGTATTTCACTACAAATCAGTTTAAGTAATAACATTATATCTCTGCACTCTATCGATGAGCTTCTTAATAGTAACCTATTTGATTGATCTCCACGCAATTTTAAGTGTCTCCCATAGTTTGTCTTTCGATTAAGCTGTTAAGCGCTTTTTTTATCTTTGTTACTGATATTTGCTTTGAGTGCAAAGATTGAACTCTAAAGGGATTTCTGAAGCTGTAAGCGCTCGATCTCTCTTTCTTATCAATTTTGTAGTCTGGTCCTCCTCTTCGCGTATTAATTCTAACCTTCCACTTCTATTTCGGGTTTTAATTCTTTAATACGATGTATGGTTTTTGCACTGTAGACATACCATACCTTAAAATATCTACATATTTATGTAATCTTAAAATATCTACATAAATATGTAGATATTTTAAGTTTATCTTTTTTTGTTTTTTGTTATCGGTTAACTGTAAATATTGATGCCTCAAAACTAACTTGCCTTGAAAGAATACGCTACTCGCTTTTGTATTATATTAGAAAACAAACCTTATTTTGTATATCATCATCTCAGAGTTCAAAAGTACTTGATCTAACAAAGAAAACAAAATAAATTTAGAAAAAAAAAAAGTCCAATACACTTTTCCCACCGATGTTCAATAGCGTTGATACCCCTGTTCATAGTGAAAATCGTCGAGCTGCTTAAAATAGCCATTAACCGCAGATTCCACCTCTTTACTGTTTGGCAAATCTTTTATCACTGAGCCATTTTTTCAAATTCGGAAATAGAAAATAATCCGAGGGAGCTAAGTCTGACGAGGAAGCAATTCGAACTTTAACTCTTTGATTTTGGTCATCGGGATGACGGATGAGTAAACTGATGCATTGTCTTGATGAAACAAAACTTTTTTCTTCGCCAAATGCGGCCGTTTTTTCCTGATATCATCTTTCAAACGCTGAAATAAGTTCGCATAATACGCGGCGTTCATTGTTTTTCCTTTCTGAAGATAATCAATGAAACTTATCCCACGCGCATCCCAAAAAACTGACGCCATGACCTTGCCTGGAGATTGAACTTTTCTCGCCTTCTTTGGAGCCGATTCTCTCCTTTGAGTCTATTGTTTTGACTGTTCCTTCGTCTCGGGTGTGAAGTGATGGACCCATGTTTAATCCACGGTTATGAATCGACGCAAAAACTCGGCTTTATTGCTGTGAAAATTCGCCAAACACTCGATTGAAACATTCGCACGACGCTGTTTTTGTTCCATTGTGATTAATCGCAGCACCTATCTTGCGCACAGTTTTCTCATGTCCAATTTTTCAGTCAACAAGCGTTGTACCGGGCTTTTGGAAATGCCTACCATATCTGCTAGTTCACGCACTTTCAATCGACGGTCATCCAATACCATTTTGTGGATGTTTCTCAACATTTCTGGTGAACTCACTTCATTTGGTCGACCACTGCGATGTTCGTCTTGGTAACTTGTACGGCCTTGCTTAAACTCTGCCACCCAATATTTTATTGTTGTAAACGAAGAAGCCGACTCCCCCAGAGTAGAATCCAGTTCCGATTTAATGTTGGTTGAATTGAGGTCTTTCAAATGAAAGTATTGTATCACATAACGATGGCCAATTTTTTCCATATTTAAAAATTCATTGAAAGCGTTCGCTATTGATGGCTGCCGAACAAATACTTAACAACGTAGCGTCGTCAAATTTCAAATCTAAGCTTAATAAGATTGGTACTTTCTACAATTGCCATTTTTTTTTAAACAACAATCGCCATTTATACGTCATCTCGGGTATACGTATTACGTAGTCGCTTAATGCTTTAAGTTAAAGTTCTTTACCTGTTTTGAGACGTAATAACGGTAGTATAACCCACGACAAGATTTGAAGGAATTTGTTCATTTGAGTCCTGTACATAGATACGAGTAAACGTGTATGGAATTTTGAAAAAAAAATTGGTTTGCGTGGAAACTTATGGACGACAGTGTATGAATTGTATTATACATATCAAGGTATTGCCCTCTGCTTTTATTCTTTGACGCAGAATTTTCAGTTTGGAAACCATACATGTTCTTCTCAGAATGGCTTAAAATCGTCTACCTATATACTCGTATGTATGTATTGTACATACCATATTTTGGTTAAGTGTGTTGACTGAAGCGAATTACTTGATGGGCTCGTTATATTGTAACTTGATGAGTTAGGTGCATATGGATGTATGTGACTGTTTGCTGTGCAAAGCGTTCATGACGCTCGAACCCGTTTAAGTTATATTTGCGAAAATCAAACGTAACGTGGCATTTGCACCAACGAAAATTGAAGGATTGTTTAAATTTGGATGTGCCCTTTCAAGTCCATTGTCTTCTTTTCATTAAGCCATCATCGCCAGCAGTTCTATTCCAAATAGCAGTCAAACGCACCCTCTTACAGTAAATCTCTTTAAATAAATTATAAACAAACGATTCGCATGTTTTTGTGCGTTTTATTGCAAAGAAAAATACACGGTCTACCCTTTAGAGCAAGTATGGTAAAAAAAATTTTAAAAGAATTGTAAAAACAAATTTATCTAAAAAAAACTTACAAAAAACACGTCTTACTTTTGCTCTCCTTTTATTTAAGGGGCAACCACGGCACAAACACATAACATATTTAATTCACAAGTAAATAAAATGACTTGCTCTTCTTTCTCTTTTTTTTTAAGGGAATAAGCTCAAGTGAGTAATATAGAAAAAAAATAAAAATCTCCTTTGGGAGTAAATTTACAAAAGTCCTTCTCCCATTTCGGTTTTACTATCCTTTCTCCCTTTGCTTGGAGTTCTTAACGGTAGTTGTTATTATTTTTGTTATTTTTCCTTTCCCATTTCATTCTCGAGTATTTTTTCGATGATTTTTTATGGTTGTGTTTTGTATCTCTTTTGCTCTTACGGAAAATTCAGAAAGGATAATTTTCCATTTGAGTTCAAAAAAGGAACATTCACCGCAGGTGTATATTTTCATCCATATGCACTTGTGTTTCCTATTTGTGTGAGTGGTGGGTTAGTTTTTTTTGGGGGGATTTATAAAAAGAGATTTCAAAATTATGTTAAGAGGTAAAGGAGGATGCTAAAAGCAACGCGGTACGATATCTTTAGAATTAGAAAACGGAGAAATCCTTATCTTTCCGGATTTTTTTTTGACGATCCCTTCTGTATCCAATTCATACACCCCCCCCCTCCCCCTCGAAATGTTCCTTCATTGAATTAAAAAAAAAAAAAAAAAGGAATAAGCAGGTGGAGGTTAAAGAAGGAGAAAGGAAGGTAGAAAATTTGGTTAACATCTTCGTCCTGTGAAGGAAATAAAGACCCGCGGTAAATGATACGACTTTGGGTGGAAACTTCGTTCTACCTTCGAGGAAGTTTCTTACCATTTCTGTATATTTTACCTTTTGGTCTTTCTTTATATCTTCATTCCCCTCACACTTTCACCAGACTCAATATTCATAGAAGAAAAAAAAACCGAACGGATGGAAAACCTGGAGAAAACTGAAAAGGGCCAGTTTGATTCAACAAAAAGACTCCAAAACACAACGACGAAAAATGCCAAGAAATTGCAGTGTAGTGTAGTAGTAGTCTACAGAGATAAAGTGGAAGGATGACAGGGCATAAAGGAACTCTTGTTCCACTCTAGTGTGGAAACGCTAACAGATGACATTCTTATTTTTCTCCTGTTCTGAAAATTTTTTGGGGTGGGTAGTTGGGGTTGTATTGGGATATTTGGAGGGAATGGCAAGTTTTTCTGTTTTTTTTTTTTTTTTTTCGAACATTTACTTCTTATTATTATTTTTTTATTTATGTATATACGGGTGATATAAGAAGATGGAGGTGTTAGTTCATGTCGAGGGCAAGTATACACCTGTGTTTGTGATATGAGAAGACTACTTTAAGATGGATTGTTGAATTCTAATGGCATAGACGTGATGGTTTTGTTATAAAATAGATGAGAGGAATATGATTGAATGTGGACATATGTCGATGCGACACGTGTGTATTGACATTTGGCAGAATAACTTTTCAATTTAAAACCGTCGTGATATGCTGAGACACGATATGTTGGGAAATTTGAAGTCCTCAGAGGAAAAGAGGATTGATGGGAATCTTGACAGATGAATACAGTAGCTTAATGCTCGTGTTCTTTTTTGAAATGTATACAATACCGTTCCAATCAAATTTTAAGGGTTTTTTTTTATGAACTGCCGCAAGAAAACCACTTTATTCCCATAAGTTTAAAATTTGAAATATAGATTTGGCAGAGGCCAAAGATATGAACATACCCTGCACAAAAATAAAAGAATGTATTGTTTTGGGGTTCAAGTCTTACGGCCATTAAAATGTGAGTAAGACATTCACAAAAACTTTTCTAGCAAAGTTCTTGTTTTTATTTTGTCGAAATCAATCAGAAAACTTGTCGTTTTATTTTTTTATATTACCATGCTTTCGTTTGTCTAGTTCATTTAATTTCATTGCTCTTCAAATAAACATCATCATACAAAATTGTATTTTAGTTTTCGAAACTGACTGTATCATACATCTGTGATCATACTGTTATTATTGGCCACAACTTAACAACTAGACATAGAGACTAAATACTGAGTTTTAGTAATATTCATCCCCTCTGTAGCTCCTCTAAGGGTTTGAATTTGAAAACGGAATTATGATTAAGTGGAAACTAAGAAACTACCAGGTCGTGGATAGGTTAGCTTTTACTTTATGAACAGACTTTACCAAGAATATATATATGTACATACATACGTAAATAGAGCTCAGCTCACAAATATCAAGTTACATTAAAAACAAGTTTAACAAATCTTCCAACAGATCAAAAAATAACTAAATAACAGTTTTATTTGATATTCCGTAGATTGCTTTGGTAGAATCTTAACCAGTCTTATCTATTTGAAAGGGTTTGCATCCCCTTTTTTTTATGACCTGTCAAAGTCAATTAATTTGAGTCCTTAACTATGAAGTTATCATTCGTAAGATTCTCTTTGGATTTAGGTCAGGGCTGTGGACTGTCCAATCAAGCACCTACGGTTTTGGCGAGAACTAATTAAGAACGATTATAAGTACTGGCAACACCATCGCTCCAATAATAAGACAGATGCCAACCAAAATTAAAAGTACCGCTATCTATTCACTCATGTCTCTTTTCATGTTAAACTGTAACTGTCATGTTATTGCCATTATTCACTTGGCGATTAGTTATCCAAACTAAAACAGGCTTGTTTGGATAATTTCGCTGGCCACGGAAAGAGTTTTTGGTAAATACATTAATTCATTTGAAATTAAAGGGATATTATTAGTTTTTGTTGGGTTTAAAGATATTTTGAGCGTCAGATGGTGAAAAAAAGAGCTGCACAGCAAGCATGAGAGAAGCCATACTAAAACTTTGCAATGTAGAAAGATTGTCCTATAATGATACCGCAAAAAAACTTAATTACTCGAAAAGAATGATTTATAACGCCGTAAAATATGTCGAGAAACATCAAACCACCGAAAGCGTAGAACGCCGTAAAAGGCCTCACAAAACTAATGAAGCTCAAGATAGGTTGATAGTTCGCACTGCATAAAAAATCCTTTTTTGAACTCGAACGGTATTCGGAAAGTAGTTTTCGGCGAGGACCCAATTGCACTTTCTGCAGGCTCCATTAGAGAGCGATTGAATGAGAGTCAACTTTTTAGGAGATCAGCCAGAAAAAAAAACATTGCTTTCGTTAAAAAACCGAAAGGCTAGGTTAGCTTTTGCAAAGGAACACAAAGATTGGACCATCTCACAATGGAAAAAAAATACTCTGGAGTGATAAGACTAAAATCAATAGAATGAGTTCCGATGGTAAACAATATGTTAGACGACCAAAAAATAAAGCATTCAGTCCTAAGTACACCACAGTCACCCTCAAACATGGAGGTGGGTGTATTATGCTATGGGATTGTACTATATGTATTTTAAAGGAACCGTACCGTTACACCGCGTGGAAGATATAATGAACGCTCAAAGCTACATAGGATTACTTCAAAATGTAATGCTGCCCTATACAGAGGCAGAATTGCTGGTAACTTGGAAATTTATGCAGGACAACGACCCGATACATACTGCGAGATCAACAAAAGCATAGTTTCAGAATAATTCTGTGGATGTCATCGATTAGGCGTCATGCAGTCCGGACCTAAATCCAATCGAAAACCTCTGGTACGAGTTAAAAACAAAAATTAAAAAGCATAAAATTAGCAGTACAAATGAATTGTAAGAAATCGCAAGGACAGCTTGGAATGCAATAACACCGAAAAAATGTCATGACCTAATGTTGTCAATGCCAAGGCGATGTATGGCTGTAATGGCAAACAAAGGATTCTACAAAATATTGAGGAAAAACCGCAAAATACAATGAAAAGTGTACCTGCATACGAGGTATGTTCAGAAAATAGCGGCAATTTTAGTTTTTTGAAAAAAATATTTATTTGTTCGTCTACATTAATGTTGTCACCTTCAAAATAGTCCCCATTAGATATTATACACTTGTGCCAGCGCTTCTTACAATCCTCGAAACGCTTCTCAAGCTCGTTTTTGGGGATAGTCTTAATTTTTGGAAATAGCAAAAAGTCAAACGGAGCCATGTCTGGCGAATATGGAGGCTGGGGCATCGTTACAGTATTGTTTTTGGCCAAAAATTCATGAACAAGCAATGAAGTGTAAGCAGGTGCATTATAGGGGCGCAAAAGCCATGAATTGTTTTTCCACAATTTTTTTTTTTTTTTAGGAACTTAACACTCAAGTGGGTATGTATGTATGTAGGTAGTACTCCTTATTGACCGTTTGAACTCGTGGCGAGAATTCATAATGCACCATGCCATTAAAATCGAAGAGCACATTGAGCATAACCTTCACGTTTAACCGTACTTGTCGAGCCTTTTTCGTTCTTGGCGAGCCAGAATGCCTCCTAAACCCACGTTTCGTCACCTGTTATAACACGTTTCAGTAATTCAGCATCATCGTTGACTTCATTTAGTGATTCCTGAGCAACTTCCATTCGCCGCTGTTTTTGTTCAAACTTCAACAATTTTGGAACAAATTTTGCTGCCATGCGTTTCATACCCAAAACATTCGAAAAAACTTCATGGCATGAGCCAATCGATATGCTAACATCATCAGCGACTTCTCTGATTGTGATTCGGTGATCGTTCATAACCATTTCTTTCACTTTTTACACGTTTTCATCGGTTTTTGATGTGCTGGGAAGACCGCACATCTTCACGGCCATCTTGGAAACGCTAATGCCACTCGTAAACACTTGTTTTACTCATAGTAGACTCACCATCAGCCTTTCTTAACATTTCGTACACTTTCTTACACTTTATTTAATTTTTTACGCAAAATTTGGTACAAATTCTGTGATCCTTTTGTTATGACACGTCTAACCGTAGCGGCTGCCACAGACAAAGTATGCAATGAATACAGCTGAAAATGTTATCATACTTCAGGGGCATGTATACCAACATAATGAAAAAAAATTTTTATAATCCAAAAAATCCCGTTATTTTCTGAACACACCATATTCTCTTATCGTTCTTAATTAGATCGCCAGCTAATTTCTTGTTACCAAAATATTTTGAATTAAATTTTATGTTTCCGTTATCTTTTTGCTATTGTCTGTTTTTAACTAATATATGGTACAAAAAAAAAATTAACAACCCAAGATGACTAAAAATTTAAATAAAAATATTTGAAAAACATGATTACAGGTATCGTTCTTAATTAGTTCACCACAACTGTATATTTGCTGTTCCAAAAGTCCATTCTCCACAAGACCCGAAGAATACTTTGGATCATAATCATAAACAATGATTCATACTACGGGAATATATTCGTCAGCGTGTTGTTTTATATGGTTCTCCGAAATGCGTTTGCAATTATGACGATGCAGTAAACCATAAATTTTCACTATTCGTCCAATATAATATCAGACATAGCGCACACGGCGGTGCTCTCACCTCCATGTTTGACAATATTAATAGTGAATAGTGAACCTGGGATTATATTCCTGGTTCGCTGGTCTCTTAACGTACTTTTTGCTATACGATAAAAATTACTTTCGCGGCTTCACAAAATATTTTTCCAAAACTTGTACTTGTGAGCATCATCAAAAGCAAGTCTTCTCTTACGATTTTCCTGGAACAAGAGAGGTTCCTTCTTATTAATTCTTCCATCAGGCGGTGACGCACGTTCACTACTGATATTTGGTCATCATGCTGGTCAGCCTGTTCTTGAACTTGGAATTTTCAGTTTCAATTTTTCGGGTCACTACAGCTAGTCCTATATACTTGTATAATCCTGTCAGTCTAACAGCATTTGCTGTCGATTGAGTGCCACCAATGACCTTCTTATCTGAAGTAGCTTCTAGGAAAACATTAATATTCTTGCATCGTCAGAAACAGTTTCATTATTTCGTCGATGATGTGTTTTTCTATTATTCAAATAAATTTGTTTGCCTTGTCAAAGTTAAAAAAATAAAAAATACTAAAACAGAAAATGTTTATTAGAAACCAAAGTTGTGCTATTTACTCGTATATGTATCACAACTCACGCCGCAATGACAATCGTAAAACAGGGAAGAACTAGTACGCCACGATCGTCGTTGTTGTACGTTTTGGTGTTCATATCTAACTGTCCAAATCTCATTAAATTGGTTTCACTTGAATATAATATTTAATTCATGTACCCATATGCACATATGTACACTTGCAGTCAAAAAAACCGCACCATATCAAAATGATCGAAAAATTGTTAATAACTACGATAATAATTTTTATAATGAAATGAAATTTTTGTTGAGTACTCCGCAGTAGTTTATAAGTATTTCTATCTAATTTCCATCTGTTTGTTGAATGTTTGAAAAAAGATATTAACAAAGAAAGAAAAACCAGTTAATTTTCTTATTTTTTCAAATATTTTAATACAGTCATTGGTTAACAAAATCAAAAGATACATTTTTTATGTATGTGTATATAAGATGTTTAGATATGCCACTTTTACCAAACAACTATCAATACCGAGTTGCTCCTACCTTGGCGGTTGTAACCGCTTTTATTCTAGAAGGCATCGAGTTTACTAGAAGTTCAGTAATATCCCTTGAAATTTCAGTATTCCATACATGTTCCAGAACTTCATTTAGCTTTTTTTTACTCTCTGGTTTATGTTCAGCCACCTTACGTTTCATTACATGCCACAAGTGTTCGGTTGGGTTTAAATCGGGCGAATTAGCTGGTCAGTCTAGTCTAGTAATTCCGAGGTCATCAAACGTTGAGCTGAAAATTATTGAAAGACTCTAGTTACTTGCCTGTTTATTATTTATAAAGTAGACATCTACTCGTAGAAGTTGATTTATAACACTTTACTTACGGATTTGGCGCGGTGGCAAGGTACAGAATCATCTTGAAAAATGCACTTGCCAGTATACGAATGATGCTGTTCAATTGCTGGTACCAAAAACTCCCTTACTACTTTTCCATACTTTTGAGCGTTCATAGTTCCATTAACAAAGTGCAAAGGGTTCAAAACGTAAAAAGAAAAACATCCCCAAACCATCTGGCTTTGAGAAAACTTCACTGTTTTGACTATGCACTCGTCCTTGAACCTTTCACCTGCTGACCGTCGTACGTATGGCAAATTGTCGGCTCACAACAAATTAAATTTACTTTCATCGGACCATATCACACATCGCCAATCATCCTGCGTCCAATCTTCGTACTTTTTTGCCCACGTCAAGCGAGCTTTTTTCATTTTTGTGGTTAGGAGAGGTTTTTTCGCTGGTCGTCTCCCATATAAACCTATCTCCCGTAGCCGTCGGCGTATGGTTTCGGCGTTTAGATCAACTTGATGAAATTCACTCAGCTCTGCTCTTATACGGACACACTTTTAAAGCGATCTTTCATGCTAATTCGTTGTAATACATTGTCCGTCTTCTGGGTTGTTTTACGTTTTCGTCCCGAGCCTTTTTTCCTTTCCAGTGGATCCAAGTTTTCTTTTTTCTTCATCAGTCGTACGATATTTGAATGACAGCATCCTATTTTAAGCGCAATCTCATGATAGCCAAGCCCTTCTTCGACTAAAGTTAATATTTGAACTTTTTCGTCCCAAGTCAGCTGATGATATTTACCAGACATTTCACTTTTTTTTACTTGTCACCGTCACAACTCAATTCAAACTGATTTTTTTTGCACTGAATACGAGGCCGAACCCCGCTATGGGGAATACCCTTCATTAGTATGGGAAAAACCCTTACGACCTGATGTAATTAGGCATTTTTTGAGAACTCATTAGGTGGTGCGGTTTTTATGACCGCAAGTGTATATGTGTGTGCTATGTGTGCTTTTGAAGTTCTATTGTATAATTTCTGTTAATAACTCGGAAAATGTAGCGACTACGAGTAATCTTGACAGTTGCAGTTACATGCAATATGGAATTTAAAAATGTGCTAACAAAGTTTTAAGAGGATATTTGACCAGCGCATCTAAAAAATTAACGAATGGCCCGAAACATAGCTCCAAAAATGACTTCAATAAGATTTGAGTTTGAAAAAACTGAGCATTTATATGTCAACACTACAATACTACATACTCGTATGTTTACCATGAACTGGTCAGTACAACTGCAGGCAGCAAAAGATTGTTGGCCGAGACAGTGACAAAATCCAAATGGATTCATTCTGTCAGTTTTTAATGCCAGCAACTTATGAAATAGTCCACTGAGCCAAACCGAGCGGTCGGTATTACGCATATTAATTGCCATATCAACATCTGCCTATTTTCCATGAAATCCTTTCGATTCAATGATATATTCACATACATACATATGTATGTATATATGTACGTATGCTAAAGTATATATGTAACTGCTTTCGAATGCTTGCGCTCGTATCTTTGTATTAATATGTATAGAAAATCAAATTCACAGCGCAAAACATTCATTATATTCCATTCGAATACCACCCACTTACAAATTCTCTACTGACTGATAAAGTTGACACACATCAACATCAACCAATGCATTAAGTAATAAGTTAAGGATCAGGGAAACTTAACCACCTGGCCAGTGTCGGTGAATAAATTAAATAAATATTTCACAATTCAATCAAAATGAATATAAATGGATGGCAATTATGGTCAAACACATCCATATCATCACTGATGGTGAGGACGACGATGACTACACACAACGACGTCAACGGTAATATGCAGGTTTTCTGAATATAAGCACTGGACTTTGAATATTGTGGTTTTCAAAAGGACACCATCGATTGTGTGAATGTCATTATTATCCCTAGCCACAATCAAATAAAGGAAGGGGACAGAGAAGACCTCTGTCTAAAAACATAACACACAACATTTAACAGGCGTTTCCGTAGATTGTGAACAAAAAAAAACATTTATACGGATACGTACGACTACACATACCATGCTTGTAGGATATAATAATACGCCTAAACCACCGAATATCTGTAGCGAACGCTAGCTCCGATCTCCCTCTGTCGCCTTGTATTTCTCTAACTGACCAAAAAGCCAAAGTTGACATATGTATGTATGAGAGCCGAGGACAAATGGGATATTTTGAAAATGATTACATGAATTATTATCGTAAAATATTGACAGTCTGGGTAATTATTTATACAATATTATTTATACACTTCTTACAGGGTGTCAACATATACATATACGCATTCATGATATATTTTTGTGAAAAAATCACAAGTTTAACATGTGAGAGGTTTTTGTGTTTAAGTCTAAGTCTGACCTATAAGTCTAGACTGAAGATATGCTGCTTCGAAGGAGCCCAAAACCAAGCACTCTTTTCTAAGATGTTTGCTGATTAGCGAATTTATATCCATCTTGCGGTCTGAAAAGTCAGGCTTCATGGGTGCATTGCGTCTGTTGTTCCCATTGTTGGGTTTTAGCCCCTTAACCTGTAAAGAAACCGCTGCTGTACCAACCAGATAAGTTATGAATCTTGATAGGTTTTTAATTATCTCGAACTCCTCACTTTCCTAAAATACCAATGGTGTTTTTCCATACTAACCAGTACTGACCGCGCCCACGCAGCTGAATTCGGTGACCTTTATTCACAAATTATAAGCTGAAGTTGAAAAGGATTAATTTAGCCGTTTCTATTTAAGGCCCCTGTGCATACGAATAACTCTGAGAGCCCATTGATAGTGGAACAGTGAAAGTGATCTCAAGTTTCCGCTGATACACAATTGGTGTATTTGTTTGTGGCCGGCTATTAAACTTCTGCACCATGCATTGGTACAGGTTTAACGACCGAAGTGTAGGGCCAGTGGGTAAATTGAGGCTGTAGCCCCATTTTTCCCCCTATGGTTTTTTGCATGTGATATTGTGAATTCAATTTAGTGTCTAGATCGATCCGGTTTGAAAAACCAGTTGTATTCCTAATAAAGTAAGTGAAGCTATAGGTAGGATTCTATATTTCCTGGTGAAGAGGATAAATTTTGAAATTTGTGCTGCCTTAAATAGTATGATGCGCATTTGGATCACATCGTAGCCCGCCATAGAGTTCCTGCACAGTGTGAGCCTCTCTAATTCAGCTACAATTAGTCAGTAGTTTCTCGAGCCAAGTTCTTGTTTTGCTGCCACTATGTTTTCGTTGCTGAACTTGGGAAAAAGCAATAAGTTAAGGTAGGTAGTCGGGAGAATATGTTATATGGCCTTGGCTTAACTTTGCTTTTCGCAAAGATGTGAACCTGGTTTTTAACTATCCAAGACTATCAGATCCAATCAATCCAAACCTAAATTGCATTAACAGCCTTAGAGATGTGTACATTTATCTGTGTTAACCGCATCATCATTGCTATTATCAGAAATAAGATTGCATCTTATTTTGAGGGTTTGATTTCTAAAGAACTCAAGGTGATTGCTTTAGATTTGAGGTAGGAGTATATAGAAAGTTACTGTCATCGATTCGAACACACCTGCTACTGTAGCAAGAGCATTTTTTTGTGCGTTAGTTTCACTTTTCTTGCATCTCCAAACTTCGTTATCTTGGAAGCGTTTTTCTCAATATTCTTCTGTCTAAATATCTTTATTTAAGTTCAGATGCTTTAGGCCTCAAGAAAAGCCTGATTGTGTCAAAGTGCTGCTTCCTATTCGGGATATAAAGAAAACATGGTATTTTCTAAAGCCACTTTGTCTTCATCACTTGAATTACTTAAATCGAATAATCCATAACTTTTTCTATGAAACGAACCACCCTGTATCCTAGTATCGATATATACGGTGTGGTCAAACTTGCTAACCTGTAACTAAGCGTCCGATATTTGTATGCCACCACAGAAAACACATTCCACGTATTTTCTCTCTACTCTACACAAATAACAAATATGGATACTACAAGCACTACGTTTAAACTGAATACACAAAGGACTTGTGTGTCCAGGGGGGATTCGTATTAAAATAGTTGATGAGGGATGGAGAGTAGTAGGAAAGTGTTTGCTCCGATTCGAGGACTAACATCACTAATGACAAATTATAAATAATTATTATGTGGTCGTTCTGCTTGTGAATTTAGTTTGGCCTTTCTACCCTTTCCACTTTCTGTTTTGACCAAATGTATGGGAATAGAAGTTAGAAGTTGTAAGTTAGTATGTACATACTCGTATGTGTGATTGTACGTTTGAATTGGATGTTGATCCCACAGTATAGAAGTGTGTGTTCTTGTTGCGGTTCAGAAGGTTAAGTATAAAATTAATCGGGAGTGGAATATTATACATTTGACCATTGACTTTTTTCCAATTGCTAATAAAATATGCATTTGGTATCAAGGAATCGAAACATATGTATGTATGTGCTGTTTAAGAGAAAAAGACTGGTATGGAAAGGGCAATATAGAGGGAATATTGATTTTTTTTAAGGAATATAATATGCATGGGTGCTTAATTTGTGACACAAATTGTAAAATTATAGATATCTATTCCGGGGCTGAACAAATAAACTGTATTATTGGCTTATAACGTCTCTTCAGGTTGAGCCAGCTGGCCTTAAAAAATTCTTTTCATTTTCTCTTTGACACTCGGTCAAATCGTTTTAGTGAGGATGGGCGAATCACCCTAAATCCAATGTTTGCATAAATACTACGAGTATTTCAGCCTGCGTTTTCAAATAAGCGTCTGTCTGCTCATCATATGAAAAGAAAATCATATTCAAGTACGAATATGTTCACTTAATACATAGATGATAATAATACACATTTTTATTCAATTCAATGTGTTTATTTTGTTGTTTAGTTTTTTAACTAGGAGTGCTTAAAAATCGTTGTACTATATGTTTGATTACAACAAAATGGTAATTTACAATATTGTATATAAAAATTAAAAGAGACCTTGGTCTTCTTTCCGTTCGATATTATTACTTACTTACTTTCTTACTTACTTACTCGTACTTAGATGGAGCTACAGTCCGTATCGACCTGGTCTTAGAACAATAAACCTGTCCAGTTAACAAAATCTTTGCCCAACTGCAATCAATGATTGAGGTTCCCATCAGCTTTTGCGCGCAAGGTCTTTCTCTATTGCGAAGTTTTCTTTGATGAAATGACAGTTCTGGAAAAAAAATTGCAAATGTTGAATGTTTTCAATAATTTTCGTCTTAAGTGCAATTTACTTCAATAGTTTATGGAATATCGTATAACATCTTGCACTGGTGTAACCATTGCATGCAGTCTATAATTTTTTGACATTTTTCAAGAGGTATTGCTTGCACGCCTCTTGCACAATTCTGTATTATTTTAAGATCTTGCGGCTTTTACTGGTTTTTGCCGTCAGGGCAAAGATATTCAATCAAATTTTAGTCCTGTAATTGAGGCGGTTATGAAATAACGTCGCATTTGTTTTCTTCTTGTCGAAGTGCATGAATTTAGTAGTTTTACCTCCCACCCAGAACAAAAAAAACCTACGCCCCTGTAAGTGAAACTGCGTCAATGCATCAATCGGCCAACTCCGTGCTTTACTTATGGAAAAGAATATTGACACTTGTATTCTGAACTAGTCAAACTTTTGATGTATGTTGTTTTTGGTTATCGCTAGAGCTTAATATTTAAATTGTATACTAACCTGTCTAGAGAGTATCCCTTCATGTGGACACTGGTCGGTTTAGATTATTCCGTGCAGATGCTAAACGTAGAATCCTACGTTCTCCTCTTCACAGGAATAGTAAAAATATTCAGGCTTAAACCCTCTTCAGTCTTCTGATGAAATTAGTATAAACAATTTTAATTCGTTTGTTCAGATTTAAAATGAACCTCCGATGATCAAGGTACGCCCTAATTGTTAGCTCTATTTTTTTTTTATTATTTTTCTTATAAAAAAAGAAGTGTTTTCTTATTGATTTTAATTTCCAAGGATAGATATATTTTGTCTACTGAAGAAAAAATCTTATTGAAAGGCATGTGTGCATGACTACAAAAAAAAAAAGAAGAAACAATAATTGATTTAAAGGAAGCACTGCTATTGTCTTGAAATTGGCAGTGTCGAGATAGAGTTTATAGTCTTTTTGTGTCACCTTTTTTCTTCGAATCTTAAAGGGTTCAACCTCATTTTATCACTTGATCTCGTTATTCGTTTGACGTGATATCATTTCTGACTAGTCATTAAAATTGAATTGGATTGAATAGCATAGCAATTTGTTCCCATCTTATGATGATGAAGTTAAAAAGCAAATCGATTGTTGGCTTAAGTGCGATAAGGCAATCTCTGACACCTTTTTTTGGGATCACCGCTAAAACTTCAAAAGGTCTTGTCAGTTGTGCTTTATCTAATAGTGGTCGATTAGCAAAATACCAAATCTGATTTTGTTGGTAAAAATGTTCTTTCTATATATGGCGCAATTTAAGGAAGGGCAGATTAAGACCCAACAACGAGATGTACATAGCTGTCCAAGTTTCCCAACTTCATGGATAACAAGGGTCAAAAACAAAGTAATGAACTGTCATGTGTTTGCATTATAGTGTTCCTAAATTTCCCCCTGATTAATGAGACTATTTTGTAAACTTATAAAACATTTTGCTAATTTATGCAAAATATTTTTTCTAAACAATTTTGGATAAGAGGACATGCATACATATGTAAGAGTGCCAAACCAAAGCTTTAGTTTTAGCTATCCTGCCTAAATAGTAGTTTAGTGAAAATAATACGAGAAGGCAGATAATTCTCAGCAAATTATAACATAGGAACATGCATTCATACTAGAAACTGAAAGCGCCTACACACAGGAAAATTTGTACACACAATTTTCAAGGACGTTTGAGTTTAAAGAAATTCTGTTCGACGCAATACACATTCCAATTTGCCAGTACGATCTAGGATTTCGTTGAATGTCGAAGAAACAAAATATTAGAAATATACCAGAAAGACAAGGTATCATAATCCTATAGAGTTCCACTGCCCGTGTCCAAATTTTCTTTTCGTTTTTGTACATGTTGTTACACGAGTACAACCGATCTTCACTCAATGAATGCTAGATGTTTATTGAGGATCAAATTGTGGCAATTTGCCTACACACAACACAATTTTTAGGACTTTATGGAGGAGAGAACAGAAATTGTGGGGTTGCCCGAGGCAATCTACCAATTTGGTTTGATGGAAGCCCAATTGCCCTCCACGCGAAGCAATTCTGCTGCTGGTAGCAAATTGCAATCGGAAATTGTGTCAGAAATTGGGCTATGTGTAGGCGCTTTTACAGTTGCAGGAATTGTTTGTTAAAAGGAGAAGAAGGCCAATAGATGTAATAACACCAAGTCTCTGCTCCTCAAATCCCAATCAATGTTCAAAAGCAATTCCAGTAGAATTTACTTTTTAACTGAATGTTAATTTAAACTCTTCTCTTAAGCGTACATTGTAAAAGTAAAATTCGTAATAACTCTCTACCCAAACTGTATGATCCGTCATTTACCGAAACCTTTAATGAAAAGAGCCACAGTGATTAACAAGCAATCCTTTTCCTTTTTTGTTTTTAATCCAGGGCTCTTCTCGGAAGAACCTCGGCTCTTGAGTAAGTCAGCGATAAAAATCAATATCCACCAGCACAATTCTGACCTCATAGAGGTTTTTTTTACGAGCAATTCCACATCGATGGCTCCTTAATTTGTACGAAAGGAAAAAATGCAGTTAAGGCAGCAAAAAAAAAAACCAGAAATAAAGTTCCTCACATCGTAGCTCCGATACTTGGTGCAATTCACATTGCGAACATCAATGTGATCCTGGAATGCACGTATTTTTGCAGTTCACTTGGAATGCCACCTCTTTACCTATCTCTCTCTCCCTCTCTCTTAACTCCCTTCTCGTCAGTAAGTAAGGGTAAAAAAATCTTTACACTTTTGTTGTGGGGGAGGGGGAGGGGGAGGGGGGTAATAAAAGCTTACCGAATACGAATAGGGGTTATTTTACATTGCACGACGACAAGAGGGAACGAATACTGCATTCCATGGTACATGGATATGATATCCCGATTCTACCAACCAAGTATCAGCAGGTTGCCGTAGTTTTTTTTTTCGTCTGCAACTTATTTGCCCCTGTAGGGCACACGTTTGGAATGCGCACAATGCGCTGAGTATGAAACGATGCCATGAATTTTAC
Source organism: Volucella zonaria (assembly GCA_963966105.1). Lineage (NCBI taxonomy): Eukaryota > Metazoa > Arthropoda > Insecta > Diptera > Syrphidae > Volucella > Volucella zonaria. The sequence continues at coordinate 4,830,029 of CAWYQB010000001.1, read as the reverse complement.
TCGCAAGCAAATATTCTCTGATACGAGCCGGGAGTCGAGAAAAGACTTCAAACTATTTTGTCCTGAATTTTAATTAATTTTTTTTTCTAACTTTTGTCATAGAGTAGGTACCAATAGAGGCTTATCTGGAATGATGGAGGCACATTTGATGGTAGTACTATGCAAAGAGTGTACATTTTTTTTCAGTTCAATGAGCGTTGTGCCTCAAAAAAGGAACACTTAGTTGAATTCTAATATAAAATTAACATTAAGATTTTTCGTCATAGTGCTTTGAAGTATCCTTGGGTAGTAACTGGTGCTTACATATCACACCCATATTTTTAGTCTGAAGTCAATTCTATCACTTGTCACTCTCATGTCGAACTCATGCCATTGTTGTGTCGGGGCTTTTACGAGTATTTAATTGCAAGTTCAAATTTACCTCTTCCATTTCTCTTAAGCGTATAAAATCCGAAAGGACAAATTACACTTCATACCCATAACTGAATAGGGTAATAGCTATGTGTCACTGGCAAATTTTTCAAATATTCTGTGTACCAATTCGAAAAACCTACCTCAAGTACGACAACCCTGGCCTCTAGCACTATTTCACGGTGTTACGAGTATATTGTATGGCACTTGAATATCAAGGTGCAAATTTTCGGTACAAAGAACTAGAGTATAAAAATATATGGATTCGAAAAATTCTAATGAATTGGTGTATACAGTGTATGAACCTCTATTCTATAAGCAAAAATGTAGGTGGCATAGTACACGTATTGGCAACTGTAATAACGAATAACGAGATGGTTTCAGCGGCAACCACTACTAACAACACGTTTGCCATAGTTTGGATGAAATCTGACATCATGCGGTAACAGCTCCTGCAAAATGTTTCCATTTTATACAGCCCCCTCTTTACCAAAAAATACACGTTTGTGAGGAGGCAGGGAATAAGAAGGGTAAAAAGGCCAAGGAGCGATAGAGATGGATGGTTATTATTTCATCTATTGCATTGCATGCGTTTAATCCACATATGTACGTACATAGAACATAGTACGCATCTAAGCAACATTAGATGGAGTAGAACTCGAAAAACCACTAGCATCCGCCCAGCATCATTTAGAAGCAACGATGTGTGGGACTATTTTATAATTCAATAGTCATGGAGGTGGTAGCTCAACACGGAGTATAGAAGCATGCTTAAGAGTTTGCTGTGGGCCTTGTATGTACGCACTCGTGTTCCCTCTTACAGTGATAATAAGGAAATATCGACCAAAAATCGAATATCGCAAATAGGGGCCTACCTATTAAGTACTGTATTTGGATTCCAACCAGGATTATCACCGAGAACCTTCATTCACTCGTATGCATCCCCCAGTCAGGCTTCCGTTTCAAAAAAAAGAAACTCTTCAACTTTCCATCCATCTTCCTTGATACGACCACAGTCGGGATGTGGGCATTATACCAGTACGAGTATTGTACAAGTGCTAGTAAGCTGCTGTGTTTTCCTGGCAACGCGCATACTTATGCGAGTACTCTTGTCATACTACACGAGAACAAGGAGTAGAATAACGAACAACAACAGATACAAAAAAAAATAGATAGGCCCAACTATCGAGAGGAATTGACGATGAAGATGGTGAGCTGGTGGACTGTTGGATGTTGAATTGGTTGACTGGTGGTCGGATGGAATGATGGTCTAGTGAACTACACTGGACTACAGCTATTTCTATAAACGAATAGGTGACTCCCCTTTTTTGCATGTGTACATTCGAAACAGCAAAATCATACAAAAACAATTGTATCCTTTCCGTTCACTCTTTCAACTCTTCCACACAAATATGCAAAGTTAAGGATAAAGGATAAGCTCTTCACCCACCTCCAGCACCAGCGCCAGCGCCAGCACCAGCACCAGCATCAGAATCAGCATCAGCACCAAAGCCTTAACGCTATGTTGTCGTCATCGTGTGTATCCCTATACACTACTGTTGGTAGGTGCTTGACTGGGCTTTGTTTACTGCTGAAACTTGCTTCCCAACTCTAACTGATCCCTTCCCTTCTTCCCCTAAAACTGAAAAAGCTGAAAGAGAAATTTTAGAAACTCAATGGCTGTTGTTCTAGTGTCCCGTTTTACCAAAGTCTTTTGTGTTTGCGCCACTTGTCCGTTCTACATACATATACATTTTTTTTTCCTACTCTCTTACTTTCTGTATCACATATTCTTTCTCGCTTTTACATTATACTGCTCTTTCTCTTCCGTTTGTGCTTGGAGATTTATACAGTTGAAGTAGTTTGAAGCCAGTAGTGCTACTACTAGCGACGGTACCTACAAGTGGTATTTTCAAATAAATGATATTTGCTGAGGAGGTATAGTGTTCCCAGTTTTGCCATCGAGAGTGATAGGTATAGGGGTTTGGCCGGAGACCGGAAGGAGTACTAGAGTGCTATGGCGGCTATACCCCTATGTTGATATTTCTCTAGTTGTTTCTACTTTCTACTCATACCTCTGGCCTTTGCATGTAATGGAAAATGCAGATTTTATTTACCCTTTTTAGGGATCGAAAAGAGGCGGGTGGTGATAGAAAGATAGATGGATGGTTAGAAGGATAGATATAAAGATGGATGGTAAACGAACCAGGGGTATAGGTAGATGAAAATAAGGCAGAAACATCTATTGTGATGCATTGCAACAATTTGATTTTCAAATTCTCTACAATCGGATTCCAAGCGAAAAGTTTTATATGAAGGATGTTCATTTTTCAAAGAAAAAAGAATATCTCCTTCATATATGATGGTGTATGTAAGATATAGATACGAAATGTAAAAGTATTGGATTTGGATTGGATGCATTTCAAAACAATTACTCTTCTATCTATGGATTTGAAATATTCCAAGTTGGTATGCGGGTTAAAAAATGTATCTTCCTATAAACATATCTCCTTGACCAACACTTAAATTTGTTAAATTCTATTACAACAACTACCCAAATTAGCTTCACCTTCATACCGTTGCAAATTCTTTTTAATTTATTCTTCTTAGTTTCTCAAGCGAAAAAAAAAGAAATTGATCAGCAGTCTAAGAATTGAACACTTTTATTTTGTTTATTGTCAGTTGCTTATGATTCTTATTCCTACTCGATTAATGTTAAAGTTATTTGAACAATTTATAACAATTTCATAACACTAGTTTTTTTTTTGTTTTTACTTTTATTGCAGTACCACCAAAAGCTGGTCAGAAACGTCCTGCAACAAGTCCAGCACCGCTTATACCGTCGCCACATCATTTACAATCACCTTCTGTGGCAGCTGCTGCCGCAGCAGCAGTCGGACAACAAAATTCGGCACATGCGCTTAGTAATCATGCCGCCAGCAATCACATTGGAGCGCAATCACCTTCAATGCAGGGACAACCGCAGTCACAACAAGTATGTGGCGTCCAAGGAGGTTTAAATCAGCCATTTGCATCGGCTTTACGAATTTTAGCCAAGCAAGCTGACATCAAAGAAGATGAAGAGGGTGTTGTTCGAGATCGTGGCGGTACACAAGGTGGCGGCGGTGGAGGCCAACGAGATGGATCATCATCGTCATCAGCAGTGCAAAATTCATCTGCATCGCGTGTGCCTTCGGCAAATGATTCCCGACTAGTTGTAGATAGTCGTTTAGGCAGTAATTCAGATGATAGATCTGTAGCGAAGAAACGATCAGCACCATCGCCTCAACCGGCAGAAAAGATTGCTCGCATGAATTCAGGTCCAACATCAGCTCTGCAGCCAGAATTGTTGGCTCGTAGCGGCTTCCAACCATATCGATCTGATGAACGTCTTATGCATCCAGCGGGTTCATTTCCTCTGGATGCTTATGCTACATTCACTGGGTTGCCTGGCATGCCACCTGGCGCTATATTTAATCCAGCAAGTCTACCGTATTCGGAACAGTTCTTATTGGATCAACGTCATCAATTGTTGCGTACTGGTGTACATTATTCGCATCCACATGCACATTCATTGTACGGTCCGTTAGCATCGCCGTACTCATCGCATCTATATCCGTTTATAAGTGTACCCGTCCTGCATGAACGAATGAAATTAGAAGAGGAACATAGAGCTCGAATTGCTCGTGAAGAAGAACGTGATCGTGAAATTCAGAGAGAAAAGGAACGTGAACTGCGGGAGCAAAGAGAACGCGAGCAACGTGAAAAAGAACAGCGAGAACGTGAACAACGTGAGAAAGAGCAACGTGAAAAAGAGCAAAAAGAAAAAGAAGCTCGCGAACGTGAGATGCGTGAAAAAGAACGTGAGGCTAGGGAACGTGAGCGTATTATATCCGCATCACATCACTATCCCAGCGCATTATATCCACCATTGAATAGGAATTTAATTGGGCCAATGTTGCCACATATCGGTTTAAGTCTACGTCCGCCTCAGGCTGGCATGCATGGTTTGCCCTCAATGTCGCCCTATCATTCCAGCAGCCAACGCCAAAGTCCACATGCAACAATGAGCTTAAATTTAGGTCTTTCATTGCCTGGGGTTCCAAATCTCCAACATGGACCGAATATACCACATCATCTACAAACATCAGGTCTCGGATTAGGTCATCCTGGCGCTGGACTTGCCCACCCAAGTTTTTCAGCAGCAGCCTTGGGTCTATCTCACCATGGATTGAATTTATCTCATCCTCATATGTCACCCCATCATCCACCGATCACAGCTGCCCATCAATTGCCACCGCATTCGACACCTCATTCGCATGTGTCTACAAATAGTTCACCACATGGTAGCTTAAATCTTACACAAAGCTCTGCTGGTAAGCACTCTGATGCTACAATTATTACATCATCGGCGTCTGCAATCCAGTCCCACTCCTCGCACAGTATAAATGCTCAGCCGCCAACAAGCATTCCATACTACGCTCATCATCCTGGTCATCATACTTCGTTACATGCGGTCAGCTCAATGGCACCATCTGCAGCACATCAGCAATCTTCATCAATTTCGATGTCTTTAGCTGCTCACAATCACCACTCTTCTCCATCGGGTGGTATGAAAATTCCCACGCCAACCTCCTCCTCAGTCGGTCAACCCCAATCCATACCACCGAGCACGCACAATCAAAATGGCGGTCGCGCATCAAATAGTCCCCGGCACCCGCTTGAAAAGCCACAACCAGGTATTGGTTCCGTAGTTACCACAAATGAGCCAACTACTCTCGATCTCACTGGATCAAATTCAAATCACGCCTCGAGCATTGGAGGTGCTAGTAGTGTTGGAACTCCAGCAAATAATCGGACTCCTCCATCGCATGAGTTGAATGGTACCGCCACAACAACAACCACAACAATCGTCAGCGATGCATCAGAATCTAGTAAAGATGCAATCCCAGTAAATGTTACACCATCCAGTGGAAAAATTGGTACTCCAAACAAAGATAATGACAACATCAAAAATACACCAAACGACGAGACTTCAAAACAAAAGCCATCAACACCAGTTACTGTTGCTCCTTCAACAACAACAATCGTAAACTCATCACCTGAAGACTCACGTCGTAGCCCCGACGAACAGGCATCTACTGGTGTCAATTCTGCAGCAGGTAATACTAATAAGCCATCTCCTAATAGCACTGTTCCAGATGGCATTACACAACTATCACCTCCGTCTGCCAGTAATGAACAAACTTCTCCTAAACCTTCCGATATTACTGCTGCGTCAAAAATTTCCCCCTCCGGTGATGCTACCGGTGTTACTTCAACTACGGGTGGTACTATCAGTCCACCAGTAGTCAGTAGCAGCACAAATGTCTCAATAACACCCTCCTCAGAGGAGGTTGTATCCAGCGCTACCGCCAACGAGGCTTCTCGGTGAGAAAGGCCTTTACCAAACGAGAAGAGGAACTTTGTTGCTGTACATATAATCGCATACAAGGCCTCTTTGTTGTTTTTGTCTCTTTTTTTTTATTAATTTTTAAAATTAACCGTCGTTATATATAATTTAACAGTTCTACAACAAAAATAGGAAAAAAAACTACAATATAATCCCCTTAGAAAAATGTGATGTTTATAAGGATAACGTTTAGAAAAAAAAAATTAAAAAATAAATAAAAAAAATATAAATTATTGCTTCCTTTAAAAGAAATACACATAATTCTTACAACCAATTAACAAAAGTATATTCAACTATAAGCAAATAAAAATTATTTATACAAACTCTTGAATTAGACACGTACGAAAAGTAAGCTAAAATAGCTCACCAATTTACCCTACACCGCATGCGCCTTATTATTTAATTATTCTTTTAATTGTCTTTTCTTTTATTTTTGTTGTTTAAATCATTTTCAAATAAATAAAACAAAAACTTTAAAAAGTTAATTAAAAATAAATCCTAAATTTAAAAGGTAAAAAAACAAATATATATATATATATATATATCATGTAGCATATCTTCTTTTTTTTTATTTTAATTTGTATATAAAAATAAAAGGTAAAATAAATATACGAGTTACAAAAAATACACGATGAGAATTTATTAATAAGAAACATTTGCAAACAAAATATAATATAATGAAACATTTAAGAGAAAATCTGCAGCACTTAAAATATAATTACTCTTCAAGTGAACTTTATATTTTGCTTTATTTTTATGAATTACAACAAATGTTGTTTTATTTTAACTTCTTGATGTTAAAATTGTGTAGGTTTTTAAGTTTAAGTCTGTATCTTTCGTAAATGCATATTTCTTTTCATTTATTTTTTAACTTTAATTCTGTCTTATATGAAAAATGAAAACAAAATGTAGTGGAAGCAAAAGAAGAGTAAAAAAACACGTAAACAAGCTACCCCCTCCTACAATATGAATATATGTATGTATCTAATAAATATAATTAATAGTTTTTTTTTTTTTAATAAATTAAGAACTACACAATAATAGAAAAGAGAGTAAACAAAAATAAATAATTAATTAATTTTCTTATTATTTTAATTTTAGTTCAATTAAAGGAAAAATAAAAAGTTATTTTGAATATTTTTTAAAAATGTATTTTTGTTTTTTATGTGAACTTATCTTTCGTTGGTTGCTTTGCTTTCTCGTTTTCTGTTTTTTTTTTTTTTTTTTTTTTTTTTTATATATATTATTTTCTCTATAATTTTATCACTCGTTTCAATGGCATGACACCAAAAAAATTTTATCGCTGTTTGTAACAATTTCTTCTCAAAATACCAGGGCAGCAGGAATCCAAGAAATTGGATGTCAGTGATAATTCGGTTCGTGTCAGTGATACATTTAACCTGAAAGTATGCAAAATGTAACTTTGCAGAGATCAATGAAATAATTGAATCGTACTGCAGTGAAAGGTGTTTAATGCTTATGGTAGTGTACTCGTATTATAAAGTGAGTTACGAGGGGGTGCCCAAAAGAAACCGAATTTATATTTTCTTCAAAATCCTTGGAAGAATTCTACTTTCTACTGACACTAATACTCCTACACTTGTCTAATCTTCTTTTCCGTTGTTCAATTCGCCTTCTATGTTAGCCGATAGCGCCACCGTCTTCTTTTTTCTTCACCTTAGCAACGTCGGCAAAACGCTTTCCTTTCATGTCTCTTTTCATTCCCGGAAATAAAAAAAAAAGTGGCAGATGACAAGGTCAGGTGAATAAGGGCAATGTGGCGTAGGGCTCACCGTGTTTTTCATGAAAAATTGGCGCACAGACAGGGCTGTGTGCGCAGGAGCGATATCGTTGTAGAAAAGCCAATCGCCCAACTGTCATAAATCAGGCCTCCTACGCCACAAATTGTTGCTCAATCTTTTCGAAACGACTTCTCTTAGATCGAAAAAACAAATCGGCAACGTTTTGATGTTTGATTTCAGTTGACAACCTTTTTCGGAACGAGGCGATGTTGTAGCCTTTCACAGGTTTGATTGTTATTCCGTTTCGGGGTCGTATCTATAGCGTCAGAAAAACCAGCCATTACTAAAAAGCTCACACAAGCCGAACAGAACCGACGACGCTTCGTTTACTGGTTCGGGAATGGTAGCCCTACGCTCCTAGTGGCAGATCGCCGTACTACGACAACACTGCCCAGCACAACATCAGTTCGGTTTCTTTTTGGTGGCCTTTCGTATAAATCGATCTAATTTTAATTTGACTACATATACAAGTTTTTCATTTGATGCGCTCTAAATAATTTTTTAGATAGGAAAGACTTGTGGGGTATTATGAGTTCAAATATCATATAATTGATACCATTAGTTGTGAAATATGACATCATTTAAATGTCATATTGTCAATGTCAAATGTGAATGCGCTGGACTCAATTTTCCATGTCTTTTTCTCATAATTAAAAGTGTTGTACTACTTTTCAAATAGGGTACTCATATACTCGTACATAGGTAATTATAGTCCTATCTCTCTTTTTCCTGCAATCAACAAAAAAGTTGGTAAAATATAGTTGTGGGAATTTTAACTAAAACTTACTTAGTTGGTTAACCTGGGCCTCAAGTACCCAGCTCTTCCAAGAGGTCCACTTCTACTTATACGCGCCATCCAAGTCGACGTCTTCCTCTGCCCGGAGGTAAAAACTCTGCGGGCCGGAGCATTGCTGTCTATTCAGTCTACTCGCGCTAGTCATCTCAGGCCACTGATATGCATTTTTTTAACTAAACAAAGTTAACGTCAAAGCAAACGGTACTGAAGATATTGGGAAGAATTTTTCTCTCGAAACGACCGAGGATATCTCATCAGCTTGCGATAGAGTCTTATGCTTCAGCGCCATGAAGTAGGACAGGAATGATTTAGGCCTTATATAAAATCTTCTTAGTTGTTCGGAATAAGGTCTTACTACTCAATTTCCTTCTCAGCGCAAAGAAAATAACGATTGGCAAGAGCTAGGATTAATTCGAAATCATTTCAAAAACGCTGTTCTATGAAATGTCACTTCAAGCCTTTATTTGTAAGGAGTAAAATAAATTGATTTTAATATTTAAAGAAGTATTTTGAAATTGGGTAGTGTAGCTTGCGCTTCCCGTTTTTAAATCAAATGAGGAACTATACAAACAGAAGGGTACGAAGTAAAATATATGTACGTAAAAAAGCACAGCATATTGTATGATCAATACGCCAGATGAAACGTAAGGAAAACTTAGAAAAATTTTAAAAATATAAATACAAATAGATTGTTTTTTAAAGATTTATTAAGAACTTCCGACTATATAGAAGGGCAATTCAATATGTTTTTTAATATTTTGGAATGATATCTCGGCGGTTGTTAGGGCCGACTCAATTACGCCAAAACAAAAATTGGCTGCCTGCTTATTTGTCATTATTTTTTTCCAACAATAAAACAATTTACCAATAATATTTTCATAAACACATATTTATTGAATATATTTTACTTACATTTTCTTTGCAAACCTTCGACTGCAAAGCACAATCGCAACAAAATAGCTGCAGATGATTCTATGTGCCTGTTCACATTGGCGCGGGCAGGAAGATTGTCCAAAAGAGAGGGATCGCTTTTTATTGGGAAAAAGGGTTACTTGCACCGAAAATCTGTTTCTAAATTGGATTTTCCGGTGAAGCACATCGTTTTTTTCCACATCGTTCAATTTCTGACACATTTTTTCATTTTAGTTTTGATCGTTGATGAGCAGAGAACTGTAGAAAAGAGGAAAAAAGGTATGTTTCTGGCCAACTGCTTAAATTTAAAATGCTCCGATTCAAGTGTTCCGCTTGCCAAAAAGTCTTTCAAAACCATGAAAATGTGAACACGACGTTCATGGTCAGGACTTTCATCCCCTCGCCAATGTGAGCAGGCACCATGACAAATTTGTGAAGACGATTCGCTTTGTTCGTTTAGTATTATAGGCAAACTGACTTACCGACGGCGAATGATTCCCTTCGATTTTTTAGTATAATAGACATTTTAGATTTTTGAACGATCATTCCCCCCGACATTTAGCAGAATAGGGCTGCTCGTCATACTTAACAAATTAGTTAGGCCTTTCAATTGTGGCTGCAGAAAGAGTTAGAAGATTTTAGTGCGGAATAGTTTTTTGAAGAGGAAAGACGTAAAAACTATTAAAATAATATGTAATAAACATAAAAAAAGCCTTTTCTTTTGAAAAAAAAACAAATCTAAAGGTTTGGCTGAATATTACTTGTTTACACTAACATGACGTTTTTGAATGCAAAACATTTGACGAACGTACTATGTAGGTCTGCGCAGTGAATGCGCTCAAAAACACATGAGGAAAGATCTGCGATTGTACTAAATTAGAAATGCTGATGTTTATGAACTCACCCCTATTCTTCGTTTTATTTCTACTGGAATGTTTCTAGAATTGCTAGCAGACCTTTCAATACTAGCGAACGTACCGGTGACAGCCCGCTGAGTTCTGCGAATTACGTCGTATGTGGGCTCCCCACAATTCTTTCAAGTATGATGTTACAGAAGTCACATAATACTCGTAGCTTGTCTCTTTTTTGACATCAAAGGCTTCGGTGAGTTCTTTGCGACCTTGATAGAGCTACATGCGTTCTCCATCGTCATTCTGCACATACGGACGAGTTTGGCAGAGATATCAAAGCTAGACATTGCTCTGTATAGTTCGTCCCTATAGATGCTGTAATACGTGGCCGTAAAATCGATGTGTATCTATTTGGAGATCCAAGATATACCGTAGTGTGAAAATTTGGTCGATGGTGGACTTTCCTAGTCTGAAGTCAGATATGGACCAATCATGTTGCTGACAAACAGTTTCAGACGTTCGTACAATACGGCAGAGAGAATCTTGAAAGACTGATGCCTCTGTTTTTGACGTAGTTCAGAGGGTCTCCTTTCTTGAGGATCGGACAAACAATGCTGAGGTTCCATTCATCGGGCATACTTTCTTCCGACCATAATTTACAGATAAGTTAGTGTATGCTCCTTACCAAGTCATCAACTGCCGCTTTGAAGAGCTCACTGGTCAGGCCGACGGAGCTTTGTTGGACTTATGCTTAGATATGGCTGTGTTCACTTCATCCAGGTCGGATGGACGGAATTGTTGGTCTACATCGTCCAGGCTTAAAGGTTCATTCTGCCTGACAGCGGTATTTGGTTCGCCATTGCCATTAACCGGTCTACGGAAATGCTATTTCCAAATCCTCAACATCGACTGCAACTTTACTACTATCTTCGTATCTATACTCTTCGATTCGGGGTTTGTATTTGTGGCATGGTAAAATTTCCGAATCTCATTCCTGGAGTTGCATCTCTCAACCTCCTCTTTTTTCCTCCTGAGAAGCCGGTGTTCGTCTCTACTCTTCTGCTCATAGAGTTCGTGAGCAGATCTAGTCCTTCTATGCAACGCCCCTTTGTATTCCTCTTGCTTGGCTACATGTGATTGCTGGCACTCGTTGTCCAGTCAGGCGTTTCGTTGTGGTGGCCGCACATCAGAGGCGGTATCTATGATGGCTTTTTGGCAATGTTGCCGTTGGTCTTCGATACGTAATGCTGGCGGCGTAGTACCTCTTTAGAGATCAAGGGAGACTCGGTGGGAAAACGATTTGGCGATTACTTGCGATTATAGCCGTCCGACGTCGAACTTCTTCACAGTATTGGCTTACCTTTGCGATGTTCGGGATATCCCCATCCGTACTTTGGCTACAACAGGATTGTGGTCCGAGTCGATGTTGGCAACTCGGAACTTTCTGACATCCATAATACTGGAGGACTCCACTGCGTCGATTGCAATGTGGTCAACCTGGTTGCCGGTTGATTGATCTGGAGCTCTCCAAGTGAATATCGAGATGTGGGAACCACCTGATAGCTACGACAATGTTTGGCCCCGCTGCGAAGTCGATTAGCCTGAATCCATTGTCGGAGGTGGTGTCATGGAGACGGCGTCTTCCGACAATTGGCAAATTTAACCTTGTTACGAGGCGCTCGTTCACATGTCGGAAACTCAAGACTTCTTGCCTAAGTCTGCGTAGGCACTGCTTTTGCCGCCGATAACAATCGCCGTAGCAGATGTCGCAGCTTTTCATCCTCTTTTTGTCCGACCCATCCCATTGCATTTCTTAGATGGCGGTAATATCTGTTTGGAGCAGCCCAGGGCTTCCACTAGTTGTTCGGCTACACGTGGCCTATTAAGGGACTAAATGTCTTCTCCCATACGAGTTAAAATTTCTTGACACTTGCAACATACTTTTGGTACGTCGTCTGATGTCCAACTCGTCGTTGACTCATCGGCTGAAGCGGTTACGGCTTTGGGATGTGGGTATGCGCTGGATCGCTCCATGCAAGTACACTATACCGAGGCTTAGACTCTACCAGAGCGTAGTACACTTCCTTCAGAACTAGTACGGAGTTACTACTGTACGACATTTACATGACGCAATCTCCAGAGACCTGTGTCGCACCACAATAGCTGTATCGTCAGCAAAAACAAAGGGGAGACCCGAAGAAGCTTGCTAAACTTGATAAAAATAAGGGTCGACTTCTAGCTTCTCGAAAATATCCACAAACTCTCAATGCAATCCAATGTCTCGTAAATTAGTTCCTGAACCAGCTGAATCTTGGAAGGATATAGGCTGAGATCTTTTTACATACCATAGTGTACGGCCAAGGCCAAACTGTTGCGATCGACGCTGAACTGACAATTCCAGATATTCCACCACACTTTCACTTCACTTCACTTCAGTCCTCTGTACGTACATTACGGTGACCCGATGGTGATTTCGCGTCATGTAGGGGCGGAAGCGATTTCTGCTTTTCGTATTTTCATGATGATTTGTCAAACAATGCTGAACATAAATATCAAAGACGTATTAAAAATGACAATATGATTTCAAAGCTATCCCTATTGAATGATGTAACACATCAGTCAAAAGAATACTTTTAATTTGTCACACTTCAATTTATTTTTGTCATACTTATTTAGGCAGAGGTATAAAGTGTGTGTCCGACAATTTTCAGTCAACAAGTTAGCAGTCAGAAAGTACCAAAGCGCGCTGTATAATGGGCATTTTAGGTGTTGCGATATTTTTGTTTCTGTTGTCATGGAACACACGTTTCCTGGCAGCGCGACGACTATATAAGCAAGTATGTGACGAGGATGAATTGATTAACACAAACGAGGGGAGATGAATATGTAATATACAATACTAAATGACAATGTCGTCGGTTAGTCATAGTGACATGTACCCGTGTTGGATATTGTACCACCGCACTTTCCAAAAAAAAAAATGTTTCATACAAAATCTTTATAAATACCTACTTGTAATATAATTTCAAAACATGGTGAATTCAATTCTAACTCCATTATCAAAAGTTGTAAGGAAACTATACCCTGTTCAACAAAAATCTGCAGTACAGGGAAGATAAGAAAATTGCCTCTAACTTTGGTTACAAAGTACTTCGCCCTTGAAAGCTCTCGTAGGGATAGCATGATATGCGTATTTTTTGACAGGAATTTGTGAAGATAACTACCATAGGGCTGCCATCTACCTGTTTTGATGATAAATTGTTTTTGAGAAAAAAAAATAAATTGCATAAATTACATTTTGTATTTATTGTACTAAATAGTGTAAAACGTAACATAATAATATAATAAAAGCAAACCAATCCGAAGAAAATTCACTTCTGCTGTTGTTCTCATCACTCAAAGTTATTACCATCAGATACCTAGATCGCACATTTTAGGCTCAACTTTTAGTTCAACATGTTTGACGCAATTAATTGCTTAAGTAAGTGCTTCTTTTAAAAGTTTTGTTTTGGTTTGCTACGAATCCTTTTATTTTTTTTTTTTTTTTTTTTTTTATAATTTACGCGCGCCTAAGGGGTTATGAATACCCTTACACTGTTGCCAGGGCGCGGGCGGAAAGGTAGAAGGAGGAGAAAGGAAAGTTTGTGATGTAGTGGTTTGAAACTCAGGTGTGTTTGGTTTCGATATTGACTCTCCAGAGGTGGGAGTCCGAATAGGACGGAGAGATTTTTCTTCACTCGGAATGGTGAGGTTGTGAATTTTAACGGTTGTTTTTGTGTTTGAAAACCCTACAACAGCCAAATCTACATGTCAGTGTTATGCCTTCACACGCAGATTTTTCTGACTGAGTTCCAATTACACAAATGAAAACTTTAGTCGTGGCTAGGATTCGAACCTTGACCTTCCGAGTGAGAAGCGATAGCTAGTACCACTACACCACGGCCACCCCAAGCCTATATCAACAAATACTTTGTACAATACTTTGTACTGTCATTTGAGCCAGTTCATCTAGCACGTGTACCTCAAATTTGCCTTTGTGGCTTTCGCCATGTCTTCCTCGAAAGCTATGCTATTTTCTCTAAGCCACGTTTGATTTCTTCTTTGCTGGTGGAATATGAAAGGGCTTTGTTTTTTTTTCTTAATGATACATAGCGTTATTTGATCAGTTATTGAGTGATTAACGTCGAAAAGTGCTTAAAACGTTTCGTGGAAATATAGGCACACATTCCGCACGCATTCTACTAGAACTTGGCCGTGCGTATAATACTTTCGCTTTAATCGCCCCTCCAAAAAACATTTACAATTTATCTTGATTAAGGCAGTACTTTAGCAAGTATTTGATTTACACCGTTTCATTTAATCTTTATACGTTTTTTGTATGGCACCAATATTATTTAAAATACTCGCTTGAAACGCCAGTAGCCACGCATAATCAAAGAAAATAGAAAAGTAAAAACTCCTACGACAGATGATTAATTTTCTCAGAATTCATCCATTCACAATTTTTGTTTATACTCGTATATGAATGAAAAAAACGCCTTCTTTCATTAGACGACAGTGTCATAAAACTTTTATTATAACTACCTATATAACATCATAAAAATGTCCACATCAATCTGACTTTATTGTTCTAAAAGTACCAGCGACTTTGTAAAGTTGAGCCTTTTAAACGTCTTTTGCCCTTATAATAAAACTACTTTTATTAACCTCAGACCAAGACTTGAATTTGGTTTCGGGCCTAATTACCAGCTGCTATGTACTATCATAGTTCCCTCTTCTAAAAATATTAAACATTGCACACATCTATATACAAAAAAAAGGCTTACTATTCCTTAGAAAATCGGTAGAAGAGTCGTATAATTAACCACAAGATTCGTGTTTGCTTATTAATATACTCGTATCATAAATTAATTTCCATAATACGGATTTTAACATCCATATAAAAAATTCTAACCAAATAAACGTCCTCGTATAGCAACACTTATCCCTTTTTACGATTAGTTAAAGCTCGCAACAGCTTTTAACAACAACAAAAATCAAAAGAGCTTGTGAAAATACAAGCGAAAAAATAATATCGTTTTGTTAAAATTAATAATGGTAACACTGGTCCTGTTAGAATATTCAGAGAATATCAATGGCGGATACCAATCCTTGAGAATCAGTTCCTCTCCAGCATAGACTAACTATACCTACATAGATATTAAACTTTCCAGATATTGGAAAATCAAAACCGGTTTTCTACTGATCGCCCCTATCCGTGTGACCCTGACTGCGAATACGTGTGAATTGTCATCAATGGCAATTTCCCTCTCATTTTATACAAACCACGCCCATTTTAATCAAAAAAATGTCGTCTCCATTACACACATTCGTGCAAATCGCTCTCATTCTAGCAATTTTACTTGTAAATTGCTCTCCTTCTAGCAAATTTTGACAAAGGTATAGAGATGCAGAAGTTTTGGAATTCACTTACAGTGTGTCTGGGCAAAAGTTAAGGGTTTGCAAAAGTATTAGTAGAGTTTGACATCTAGTTAGTTTATCTATGCTCTCCAGTCTTTACGATCCGATGTACGCAGCTCTTAGTTTGTCGCACCAACCTTTCTAGCAGCCATTCTCATCCACTGTAATACGAGTACTTTTAAGTTCTAACTGTCGAAGTGACAGTTAGACAGCTCTCCACGATTATCTTCTAACTCTTTGTTTGCCGCTTTTATGTATTTCGTCTTGAGCTCGTTTATATTCAGTTAGACGGACTTTGTGAATAAAATGCTTTCCGTTCTAACACCTACCCCAAGAGATCACACGATAGAGCATCCAGTATGTGTCGGGAAAAGTTCGGGAGACTAAAATCAGCCATCGCCTTTTAGAGCTGCAAATGATGAATGCTATGGACCCTTGGTCAATGAAACGATAATGTGCATTAAGCTTGTAATTTATTGGACTCTCTTAGTTTAAAGATTTGATATAAGGTCGATTTGATTTAGCGCCGAGGCCACACTGCTACGATCGTCATTCTTGTAGATGGGATATTCATTCCCCATATTTGTAGACCGTTGTATACTCGTAATCAGGCGGATTTTTTTATTTTCTGTACCTCATTGTTCTACAATAGTTTTTCATTGCTTTTTGTGAGGCTCTTCTTCTTTCCGGCCACTTTTTCGAAGAATGACTTGTAAGGGATCTTTCAAACGGCTAGGTCAGTGGTCAGTATATGAGTGGTTCAGAAATAAAGTGAACCAAGTCCAGTTAATTATTTGAGAAAATATGACCCTGAGGTTTAGTTTTTGCAGAAAATACAAAATCGAAATTGAAAATTATTTTCAATTTTTTAACCAACATCTTGGTTTGAGCATGACAACAGTCAATTTGATTAATTAGTTAATTAAATATACTGTTAACTATCATACAGAACAAAAAAAAAATTGACTTGGTTCACTTTGTTTATGAATCATTCATATGTGGACTGAAGCTAACCCAGGTGTTCCTTCGCAGATACAAGTATTCATATTCACACACATAATCAACCGGCATTGTGTGGGGGTAAAGATAGGTACGAGTAGATGAGTACTTCTATCTTATTCATATCTTTTCTGAATTAATTCGCAGCTTATAGGCTACATAGTTAGACTTACATTTATTTTTAGCAGTAAATAAATAATAAGTAATGACTTGCCCTTGTACCGAGATTCTACTTTAACTATTCTAGCCTGTTGTGCAATCAGTAATAACAAATCAAACTAATATTAATTAAATTTTCAGCAAATAAATTAATTGATCATGGATTACTTCCAGATGACAAACATGTGCGACGCAACAGTGGCGAAGAATCAGCCTTATGACATCATCTTTTCAACAATAACAACAATTAACTAATGCAACAGTACATAAACAATTTTAGCATGCATGTGCTATCAGAGAAGCTCTACGGTAGAAATCATCTCTTCGACCGAATCCTTAAATCGTAGAATTAAAATTAAAAATTAAAAATAAAAAATAAAAAATAAATAAATAAATAAAATCCACATAATTTAATTAATTAACCAAAAACAAAAGAAAAATAAAAACAAAAAAAAAACTGTGTTCTGTATATGTTAATTAATCGAAATGCAATGAAGAAAAGAAGAATTATATTTAAATAAAAATTAAAAGAAAAATATTTCAAATTCAATGTATTTTGTGCAGTATAACCGCTAATTTCTTTGTATTATAGACACGAAAAACTCAAACTCACAAATAAAATAAAAAATCGTATGAGATAAAATTCGCTCCTTAGAACGGCGGGTTTTCATGAAAAGACTTTTTTAAAAATTTTAAATGTTTATATATTAAAATAAAATAAATAAAAAAAAAAACAAATAAATAAACACTATTTAAAAATTAAATAAATGTAAAAAAAGCAAAAAAAATGATTGTAATTTATTTTTTCAACAAAACAATAGAAAATAAATAAAAAAATATTACAATTAAACTTTTAAAGAAATGTAAAAGAAAAAAGAAAATATTTTAAAATAAACGGGAAATTTAAATGGACTTAAAAAAAATTGTGATTTGGAAATAGTACGAAGAGGAAAATATAAAACGGATAAACGGTTTAAATTTTAAAGACAACTAAAAACTTAAACAAACATATAAATAATATTTTTAACTATTAAACAGCATTATTCACTCAATAGAATAAAGTTTATGTATATGTATTCTTAAACAAAAACAAATGAAAGTAATAAATATTTCATGTTCACCAAGCTCCAAATAAAACAAAGTTAAGAAAAAAAGAACTTACATAAACCAAAACCCAATATTATCAAATAGAAAAAAGCATACGTGTAAAATAAAAAAATTAAAAATGGAATACATCTAAACAAAAACAAAAAACTCTTTCAACTGTCTTCTAATGTAAATGTATAAATTTAGAAACTACAAATCTAATTATTGAATGGGTTTTTGTTTTCTATTTGATTTTGACTTAATTCTTAATTTGAGAATATAAAAAAAAAACTTTTTGAAAAAAATGTCATGAATGAATTTTTTTTTCGAAAAATCTGTGATATGATATAAATAAATAAAAAATTAAAGTGAAAAAAATATATATAATAAAACAAAATGTGTAAGCTAATAATGAAAATTTAATAAAAAAAAAATAAAGTTCACCCATAAGTTTAGCATTTTACTAAATTAATTTTAATTTAAAAACTAAAAAAAAATTAATTATTTATAGTAGTGTCTATTAAAAAAAACAAAAACAAAAAAAGCAAAAACAATTCATTTATTTTGTTAGCAATATAATTTTTTCTATGAGTTCCAAGTGATAATTATAAGAAAATAAATAAAACCGTAAAAAAAAAACAAAACAATATTGTCTTTTTGAATTTTAAATATGCAAAATTAAATTGCTGTAACATACATGATAAATAATGTAAAATAGTTTTAAGAATCCGAACAACAAGAATAAGAATTCGAAAGCGATGTGGAAAATAAAATAACTGCAAAAAACTACTATTGTTTTCTTTCATTGTTACATGGAATGTGATGACTGCAAGCTTTGCAATTATTATTGTACAATAGTAGAAATTGTTCTAGGTTCAGTTCTTCCCACAGCACAAAATCTTACGAAATCCGGAGTAATGAATATTCGAATAGGATTCATAATTCACTGCAATGTGGTTCAGCATTCCAAATACTCCGAAGAGATGCTCAAGTAATCTTTCGTGTTCATTACAAGGTCTGAACCATATACGAGTAAGGACTGAAACGAATAAAATCTGTAAATTTTAATACGGGCTATACTTCCAATGCGTAAAACTTGCAATCCCATTTTGTTCCCAAATTAGCCTGTATATTCTCTAGTTTCAGTTTGTTATTGATTTTAGTTCGGTGCGGTTTAAAATATTTATAAAACATGAGTCAAGAGAAACGCCGTAAAAAGATCATCGACAAATGGCTGGAAAATACTTCGCGTCCAAAATTTAAACATAGCACGCAGTACAGTGGATTCTGTTATTAAATGATATTTAGAGACGTTGACAGTTAAGCAAAAACAGAAAAGTGGAGCTAAAAGTGGACCACATGATACAGATTTGGACAGGAAAATAGTGGGTACCATCGTAAAAAACCGATGGGTACCACCGTAAAAAACAGAGATGTTGCTCGGAAATGTAATACCAACCAAACATTGGTACAAAGATCTAAAAAAACGTAACGGTCTAAAAACACGAAAAAAAACAAAAAATACCAAAAGTTACTGAAAAGCAAAAAAAAGTCATAAAAACACGAGCCCGAAAGCTATACGAGTTGATCGGCAACAAAAAAGCGTGCTTGGTTTTGGATGACGGAACTTATGTCAAAGCCGACTTTACTACTCTTCCAGGTGCGCAGTTTTACAACTTGTTTGAAGCTGAGATCCTTCAGCAATCAACAACATCGATTGGGGTGGAAAAATTCGGGTCAAAAGATCTCGTTGGCAGGCCATTTGCCAATGTGGACACAGAAGCTCATCGTTTATTCCAACGGGAACAATTAACGGAGAAGTGTACATTAACAAGTGCCTAAAAAAACGGTTACGTTGAGCTTTCTTGTTGCTAAAAATGTCGACTTTGTCCCAAAAGACTTGAATCCACCCAATGTTCCACAGTGCCGTCTCATTGAAAGGTATTGGGCTTTGGTCAAAGCTAAATTGAGCAAAAGTGAGCAGTGTGCAAAGGACGTAAAAGATTTTGGTGCTAAATGGAAAAGAGCGTCCAAAAAGATCACGGATGTAACAGTCACCAACCGTATGAAGGACATTCGAAAGACGGTGAGGAAAGAATGGGAACCCAAATAATTTTTTCTATTTTATATAATTGTGAATGAATTTAATAAAAACAGCGTTTTAAAGCAAATAAAAAAAATTTACATGAATTATGAAAATATTTTTTTCTTACTTTGAAGTTTCCAAATTTTATTCGTTTCAGTCCTTAAAGGCTTTTTCATTAGGTGTACCATTTTTTAAATATTGATTCTGTTCAGTACGAGTATTCATTTTAGAGGCAGACACATGTATATATATACGAGAACAGAACAATGAAAAGGACTTGGCATTCAACGAGTAGTGGTAGACGAAAGCGTACGTCAAATACATTAAGAAACACAAGCCTCAGGACAAACTGATCAATACATTAATAAATGTAAAATAAATAACTTTCACAAGTAACGTAACTGCCGGTTTATTTTATTTTTACAAAGTCTTTAGAATCGCCCCAACAATAAATTACTCTTTCTTTTTTTTATCATCATCATATGCGGTGTACATTGGCAAGACGTCTTTTTCCTTTTTTTCTTCGTTTGGGAATTGAATTTTATCCCTTTTTACAATATTTATCGAGCTATCGAACAGATTCCGTAGTAACTGACGTCTGAATTCACGCATTTAATGAGCATTTAGTGAAAATATTTGTAATCGCCTTATTCACTTCATAATGTTGCCGTGCCAATGAAACAACGAAACTCCAGAAGTCAAGAGAATATTGCGACTGCGAACAAGGCAGTAACTTCAAGACCGCAATCAATCGATTCCGTGGCGTTCTAAATAGATGGCCATCTCATCCGTCCGTATAAGATCGTGTTGAACCAAGGGCATAAGCCAAGCGACCATCGTGCACATAGAATTTTCGCTGATTGGGCTCTGTTGAATATGGAAGAAGTTCCGGATTTTCACCGACAAATCATCCTCAGTGACGAGGCGCAATTTCGGTTAAATGGCTTTGTTAATAAGTTTCACTGCCGCATTTGTTCAAGCGAACAGCGGGAGGTGTTCCAACGGCACCCATTGTACTCGAAAAAATTTACTGTTTGGTGTGGTTTTCATGCTGGAGGTGCCTTTGCATCGTACTCTTTTCGAAATGATGATGGCGAGTCAATTATTTTATCGTTATAACGTTATGTTGTTCAGTTTTTTTTTGTTAGATACATCATCGAAACGTGAAGGCTTGGAAAACAATTCTTTTCAACCCGACCGACGGTGCAACTGCCATTTAGGGTATCTCACAATAGATTTATTGAAGACTAAGTTCGGTGATGATCCCATCGCCCGAAATGAGCTGTCAATTGTCATATTTAGACTCTTGTTTGGAACTACATTAAGTCTCCGGTCTGTGTCAAAAACCCAAAAACTTAAGACAACTTGGAAGCAAACAGTCGATGTGTAATCGCTGAAATATCGAAATATCGGCCGAATTATGCGGAAAAGCCATGAAAAATAACGGTTTTTTGTCGAACGATTCAATACAAGAATTTTTTACTGTTGGAGGGGGGGAGGGTCTATCACGCCCCGTTTAGGAGGTAGGGGCAGTTTTAGAAAAAAAAAAATACTAAAAATGAAAAAAAAATTATTAAAAAACAACGGCAACACTTACACCATGGAAAGTCTTTCGGTTTCAATGATGCAAGTGCAAGTGGATAATGGCTGGGTACTTAAATTTCGCTTTGACGGCAGCAGACAGCATTGTGTTTTGGAAGCATTAAATCTCACTCTGTTGATAGTTCGCCTATTGGTTATGCTGCTACTATCGGAATTTAATGAGCTTAAAATACGCTGCTGTTCCCGTTCTACAGCCGAGGAGCAGGGACGTGAGTTCGGAAAACAGTACTGTAGAGTAGAGAGTACTGTCTTCAGCAAAGGAATATATTGGATTAAAAGTAGCAGACATAGACTAACTATACCTAGATATCAAACTTCCCAGATATTGGAAAATCAAAACCGGTTTTCTACTGATCGCCCCTATCCGTGTGACCCTGTCTGCGAATACGTGTGAATTGTCATCAATGGCAATTTCCCTCTCATTTTATACAAACCACGCCCATTTTAAACAAAAAACGTCTTCCACATTACATACACTCGTGCAAATCGCTCTGATTCTAGCAATTTTACTTGTAAAATTGCTCTCATTCTAGGAAATTTTGAGAAAGTTATAGAGATGTAAAAGTGTTGGAATTCACTTACAGTATGTCAGTGCGAAAGTTAAGGGTTTGCAAAAGCCGTAGTAGAGTTTGACATCTAGTTAGTTTATCTATGGTAGCAGACAAGAGATCATTGATGATAATTAAAAAGACTGTCGGAGACAGAACGGAGCCCTGGGACACACGAGCATTTATTTTGTGAGCATCAGACTTGAAACCACCCAAGACAACTTGAATCGAACTTTCTGAAAGGTAGTTTCTAATCCATTGAAGAAGAGAGTCGTCGATCCCAAATGCACGCATTTTCGACAAAAGAGCCTGATGTCAAACTCTCTAAAATGCCTTAGAGGTATTAACTACAACTATCCTGCTTTCGCCAGATTGGGATAGACTTTGGTTCCACTTTCCGGTGAGAAATGCTATCATATCGCCAGTGAACCTGTTGCTACGAAAACCGTACTGCCGGTCATTGAGAAGTTCTCGTGTTTCGAGATATTTCATGAGCTGACGGTTTATCAGCGTTTCGATGACCTTAGAAGGAAAGGACGTAAGTGCAATGGGTCTATAGGAGCAGGCAGAAGAACATTCGTCTTTTTTAGTGATGGGCTGGACAAATGCTGTTTTCCATCTGTTCGGAAAGAGTCCTAAAGAGTAGGATTAATGAAAAAGCTTACGCAGTGGTTTTACCAGCGAGGAAGAATACTTCTTCAGAAGAAGGGGAGATATGCTATCTGGACCTGCGAATTTGTGGATGTTAAGGTCTTTGTGTACTCTTGCTGCTACACGAGTGCGAAAGTGGATTCGTCCCATTGAAGATTCGACGCACTCAAGTGTACACGGAGACAAAGCACAATTTGGAAGTGTTGAACTGGCCGCAAAGTATGAAGCAAGCAGATTTGCTTTGTCCAAAGAGCTGACAGCTGGAATGTCATTATAAATGAACTTTGGGATGGAGGATGAGGCAGAATTTCTAATGTTTTGTATTAAGCGATCAATTCACTTAAATATGAAGCTATTTGTTTTCTCTTCTTTATCCATGTCCAAGTCTTCTTTCGAGTTAATTTGCATAAAATTGTCGCAATTCAGACAAATTTAAATTTTTACGAATTTGACGGTTCTTTTAAAATTTAATTGATCTGACGTTTTTTTTTACAAATCCTGTTAAAAAAAAAATCTCATGTAGAAATTTGTAAGAATTGGCAGGGTGGGGATATGAATTACTCTCTCAAATGCGTTCTCTTTTACAAATTTTTGCTCGCAGAAACATTTTGTACAAATTTGGAGTCCTGGAACAGACCTAATAATTTGTAGTGATATCGTTTTGATGATTGATATGAGAAGTGTCAAATGTCATCGTCGAAACGATAACGATTAAGCGATAGCTACCATATTTCAATATCGTTTCATAGCTGGATGCGCTATTAAAAGATTTTCTAAACGAACATATGTATATTTAAAAAAAAACTTATTCGCAATAATCTATTATTTAATTGAAAACCGTAATTAGAGCCGAGTAAAATTAGTGGTGTAACGTACGCGATGAATGCTAAGTGGTGTGTCAAAAGATTTATCTCTTCCGTCAAAGGGGTTAGCTATGAATAAAAAGGTTATTATAATGCTTTCATATCATTTTAGCTCTGTTCAAAATATGTCTTTCATTATGTAATTTTAACTTATATAAATAACTCAATAAATTAACCAACATTAACAACAACGCAGTATGACCGTCTCAAGAGTTGCATACATGACTATACAAGTAATCCTAGATTTTCGAATTTTTTTTTGTGTGAACCACATATTTATTTACTTTCACAGTCCGGGGTAGACCTGGATGCAGGTGTTTGACCAACTGCCTTCAGTTACGAACTCCAAGTTTATTATGTCGCCTTCTATTTTTGCGTGTCGGCTAAACCAAGGTTTTTCTCTACTATATTGTCCCTTCTGGCTAGAACCAAGAACCATTCAGGTCGGACCGTTTGCTCTGCCCATATTTTTAACCGGTTTATCAGTTAGCATCTGTGAACATGAGACTTTAATATCTTATTTATGAACAGCGACCAGGCAACCGTTGTTTTTTTGCTCTTAGACTTAGTGCGTTCAGAGCTCACTAAAAAGGTTGATTTGTTGTCAACAATCCTGCAAAAAGCGCATTTAGAGCTCAGCACCGTGTTTTTTGTTCGCAGTGGTTCTTCACTTACAGGAGAGAACAAGTGATGCCATAATTTTAAGTATTATCTATTGCTGTGTTGTTAACAAATTAAAATATTTCAAAAGTAGGATGAGGAGGAATATACAGTTACACAGGAGAAGATATGCGTCGGACAATCAATTTAAGAAAGACATAGGATTATGAAAAAAACAAGCAATGATATGCATATCACAAACCACGATATTTGTCCAAAAGTGGACATAATGCAGTTTTCGTCCAAGTTCCTTTGATAAATTGCAAAACAAATGTATTTCTCATTTCGAAAAAAAAACTGTTTTAATACGTACGTATAAAACATTGGATTAAAAACCGAAATATTCCAAAATTATTTACAAAACAAAATTTGCTCGTTTTTTTTTGTTCTTTTGTGCTAAAATTTTAAAGCAATGTGCCTAATTTGTTGACATAGGTCGACACTTTTTAATTTGGACTACTGTCTCGAACGGGACCATATAGCGAACAAACCTTATAAGTAATAATGATTTATGTATACTAAAAACATATTTAGGAAAACTTGAACTTTCAAGTTAAAATTAAGTTATAAATATGCAGAAGAACCAAATTAGAAGGGCGCTTCATTTTTATAGAAGAGATGACGGTACTCTAAAGGTTAATGATTTGAGTGCATCTTGGCTGTTTGATAATATAATAATATAGGATTGTTGTGCCTGCGTTACTTTGCGTAAAATTTGTGTGGACGTCAAACATGTCGTATTCAGTGCTCCTTTGCTTCTTACTGCTAAACCTTTACATTATCCGTGGACTTTAACCAACGATTTACCGCTAACATGCGCTTATCGGCCCATAGGTTGCAAACACTATGGTGATTGAGAAGGAAAATGGATGGTAGTAGACAAAGGTCAAAAAACAAAAAAAAAATTTACAAATGACCACTGTGATATTCGTAATTTAACCAGGTGCATACAAGTTCTAATACTTCGGATTTGATTCCGAGAGCTCTCTACGCTTCTATCACTTCCGACTTATGCCTGTTGAAAGCTTTCGTAATAGAGCTTTCCTATTAACTGTTACGTCGGTTCGAAACTACGTAAGGGGAAGTTATGTAGCCGTTACCATAGTTATTTTTCACCAAATGTGTCTATGAAGTTGAACTTAAAAATTCAAAATATTAGATCGTTACATATGAAATTGCCGAAAATGATTTTTTTTTGGAAAAAGTGCAATAAAGTTAATTCTTTTTCCTTACATAGAGAATGTTTTCACCAAAGCATTTGAAGGCAATTCTCCCACCTTTACATTTAAAAAAAAAGAACGCAGCAGCTTGGAAATTAACTTTTGGTTTACCAAGTCCGGCAAAGAATATTTTACGCTCGAAAATAGGCCCAAGTGAGGAAGGTTATTAATAATGATGAACTTGCTGTGGCTGTTGAAGAAAATCCAATCCAGCTGAGATTGTTCTTTGTCTTGCTGCAAAGTTCAAGGTCTTAATAAAACCCGGATAAACAATCATAGCAGCATAGAATATACATATAGTTACCAAGACGCATCTCATACAAATTTTTGCTCTGAAAATTTTTATATGGCGGGTTCTAATATCACGACCCGCTTAAGATTCATAGTTTGATATGAATTCTAAAAATAATTTAAGATCCGGAATAAAATGTTGCATTTCTAACTTCAATGTTAAAACCGGAAGGGAAGATGTTCCAATTTCCACTTCTGGATACGCCTATGGGACAAATTTGGAGAGAAAAATGTGATATTAATGTAAATAATTCCAGAAAAAAATTATTTATTTGTAATCTTCACTTTTTCCTTCAAGATATTGGAAATAAGAAATTAAAAAAAGGAGCTCTTTCATCGTTGAATTTAAACGTTCATGTTGATCATGATGATCGTGAGAATTTTTTTTGTTTAGAAGAATTACCTCAGAGAAGGAATTCTTCGTGCAGCAATTTATCTATTGCTTGTTCAAAATGCGAAAAATTAATTAAACCTACTGCCATGTACAGAAAAAAAAATATTGCTTTAGAAGAGCAAAATAAAAATTTAAAAAAAAAACTTAAATATGCTTTAAAACATATGAAATCGTACGAAAAAAGAACGATTAAACATGTTTCTAAATTAAGTACCATTAAAACTTATATAAGCTTTTTAAATGAAAGCGAACAGTCGAAAATATTTTGCAAGTTGCTCATAAGTTAGCGGCCCAAAGAATATAGCGATGAAGTTAAGTCGCTTGCACAAAATATTTTCTAAATTTCGCAATCCACCTATACATTTTTATGAGATAAATTGAATCTTAACATACCCCATGTTTCAACTTTACATCGATGGGCCCCCATAAAATTCCTTGAAGCAGGGTTTATCAATAATGCTATTGAGGAATTAAAATTACATATTAAGTTAATGGATGGGAGGGACAAAGGCAGTGTTGTGTTACTCTTTGATGAAATCGCAATAAAAAGAGAACTTAGGTACAACTTAAAATTAGATTTAATAGATGGGTTTGAAGATTTAGGCTTTAGGCGAAATTCAAACATTGGTAAGCAGGTTTGTGTTTTTATGGTCAGGAGTTTATTTTCCTATTGGAAGCTTATTTTTAATTACTTTGTAACCGAAAATTGCTTATCAGGTGAAGATTTGAAAATAATTTTATTAAAAAATATATAAATTCTTTCCGAATTAGAAATTACAATAAGGGCAGTTATATGTGACCAAGGATCTTCTAATAGAAAAGCTTATAGCCTGTTAGGAGTTTCGCATGTGAAACCATATATGTTCATATATGTATCATTAAAATGCCACAAATGAATGATTTTCGAATGACTCATGCTTGGAC
This sequence comes from Volucella zonaria, assembly GCA_963966105.1. NCBI lineage: Eukaryota > Metazoa > Arthropoda > Insecta > Diptera > Syrphidae > Volucella > Volucella zonaria. The sequence goes on along the minus strand of CAWYQB010000001.1, from coordinate 4,802,862 downwards.
CTCAAAATGAAATTTGTTGAATTTTTGGTTTTAGTTCTCTTAAGAAAAAAATGTTCCTGGAAAATGGATGAAATAAAATCGAAAGGCAAGAGAAAAACCAAGATTTTAGTTAACTAGTTAGTATAAAAATTTTATGTTTTTTCAAAATTTTGATTTTGAAATTTTATTTTCCAAAAACCGTTCATTATAAAAGCTTGAAATTAAAATAAGATTGAAGAATGAAATGTTAGCTTTAAAAAAATGTTATAGCACGTTATTCTATGTGCCTTAGTTAATTTTGTATAGATTTTTTTCTATTTTAAGTCATTTTTCTACTAAATTGTCCCTCCCGCCTAAAGCGGGGAGATAGACCGTAGGCTTTAGTCGCATTAGTATGAGGAATTTAGTGGAAAAAATATTTGACCAAAGTGAATTTTCCCTAGAAATAACTTAGATATTGTTTAAACAATGTAAATACTTAAGACCCCGCTCCAAAATGGTTCTGATTTGAAAAAAAAACAAACCATCGCATTTATTAAAACGAAAGGAAACAATATTTTCTCAGGAAATGTTTTTGTTCTTTTATTTTCCACTTCGTTGCCTGTTTTCATGAAGCAATTCAATAAAAAAGAAAAATTGCGCACTTCAAATTCAACGCACAAGAATGGAACATTTTATGTGTGCTTAAAAGCAAACGAAGTAGAATTATGCGATCATCAAAAAATAAGTTAGAATGTAAATTGGATATTGCTGCGTCGAGAATCAAGATTGGGTGAGAAAGAGCTTTTCTCTCAATGCTCTCAAATATTTTTTGTTTCGTTTATTTTTTTATTATTTGGAAAAGAGCTTTTTGAAATCGTTTTAATTTTTTTGGGGCAGATAATACTTCTTGGTAATTATACATTCTTTGATAGCAGTCATACTATAAAGGATTAAATATAATGCATAGAAAATTGTCACCTACCAACTATCACCTCTTCCGAAGTCACCGTCACTTTGATGCCTTAAAACCGGACATTGAAAACTTTTTAACCCAAAATAATAAGAACTGCTTTAAAGAGGGCATATAACAAACGTGGTGAATTTTTTAAATGGCGTTGTTTAATCTCCTACGAGTAAATGGCAATTTGATATGTTACGATCTACACGAGCATTCTCCCATAACACACTAAACATTCCCCAAATGGCAATCGACTATAATTTAATATATCCTTAAATTTATTTTATTTAATTTTTTATCCGAAATTTTAGAAAAGTTGGCATTGCTGTGCGAAGCTAAATAGCAACACCTTTATCGATTTTCCGCTTTGTGCCATAATTCCTCTTCAATGCTTCTTTTGACATTTCGCTTCACTCATTCGTTCTAAGCAAATTTTGAAAACACACTTTTCACGTGTTGCCTTTTGTATGAAAGCGAAGTTTGCAGCGAGGTACGTGTTGTTTTGTTTCAATCTAGAAATCTAGAAATCAAGGCAAAATGGTTACTAAAAACCTCGATTTAATCGCCACTATTGAAGAAGATGCTGATGTAGTAAACCTATCCGAGGATTCAGATGCCGAAATTGAGGTAAATACAAACTTGCACATAACCTGGAATCTTGTCCACAGAACATTTTTTTCTCCTTAGTATCAACCCACAAAACTTCGTCATAAAAAAGTAACCGAATTCGAAAAGGGTTTCGAATTTGTATCCTCTGTCAAGGAATACAACCAGGACACATGGGATGATCTTATGAAATATGTGAAACGCAAAGCGCGTACCAAGACTGATGACAAAATTGCAGCACGCCTTCAAAACCGTGAACAGAATGGTGATGCCAAAAGCGATGATGATGACGACGAGGTAAAAAAAAAATAGATGAAAAGATCCTTAGTTGGATTCGACCCTAAGACTTTATGTTTTGTTTTAGATTGACTTGTCGGATGATGAGCTCAAACATGATGGCCTTCGGGTGCGCGAAAAAAAACTCAAGAAAAAGAAGAAAAAGACCGACAGTGATGATGATGAGAACAAGGAGGAAGAAGGCGAAAAAATGAATTTTGAAGAAATTGAATCTCATCAGGAGATTACTTCGTTTTATCAAATGAACTTATCTCGTCCGTTGATGAGAGCTATCGGGGTGCTGGGCTACATTTATCCAACTCCAATTCAATCGGCAACAATTCCCATTGCTCTTCTTGGTCGTGATATTTGTGGTTGTGCAGCAACCGGTACTGGTAAGACGGCTGCTTACATGTTACCAACCCTGGAACGTCTATTATATCGTCCGATGAATAATAAAACTATCACTAGGGTTTTGGTATTGGTGCCAACTCGTGAGTTGGGCGCACAAGTCTACCAAGTAACAAAGCAATTGAGTCAGTTTACGAGCATCGACACAGGTCTGGCAATCGGTGGTTTGGATGTAAAGGCGCAGGAATTAGTATTACGGCAGAATCCAGATATTGTTATCGCTACGCCTGGTCGTTTGATTGATCACATTAAGAATTGCCCTAGTTTCAGCTTGGATTCCATTGAGGTGAGTCAAGTTTACGCGTGTAGGAACAGAATAATTTTAAACTGATGACTTAATCCTTGCGCTCTGAGGTTTCACACCCGAAGGAGGAAACAAGTGTTAGACGTTGCTCTGGCCTGTTTGCGGAATGGCGTCCTGATTTCTTGAATTTTTTTTCCAAGCAATTTTGTCTATTCTTGTTGAATTAAATCGGTTCCTCTGTTTTAGGTTCTTATTTTGGATGAAGCTGATCGTATGCTTGATGAGTACTTCGCGGAGCAAATGAAGGAAATTATTAACTCATGCTCCAAAACACGTCAAACAATGTTGTTCTCTGCAACAATGAGTGAGCAGGTCAAAGATTTAGCTGCAGTCTCTCTCGACAAGCCGGTGAAAGTGTTTGTGAACACGAACCAAACTGTAGCATTTAACCTTCGGCAGGAGTTCATTCGGATCCGTGAAGACAAAGAAGCCGACCGGGAACCAATCATTGCCAGTTTAATCTGTCGAACATTCCATGATCATTGCATGGTATTTGTGCAAACTAAGAAGCAAGCACATCGTTTGCACATTTTACTGGGCTTGTTAGGTGTCCGTGCGGGCGAACTTCATGGTAACCTTACACAACAGCAACGCTTGGAATCACTGAAAAAGTTTAAAGAGGAACAAATAGATGTGTTGATCGCCACAGATGTTGCTGCTCGTGGTTTGGATATCGTTGGTGTGAAAACTGTTATTAATTTCGTCATGCCCATCACAACGGAACATTACATCCATCGTGTCGGGCGTACGGCGCGTGCGGGCAGGGCTGGTATTTCGGTATCCTTGGCTGGAGAAAAAGAGCGGAGAATCGTAAAGGACATTGTAAAGAATGCGGAGAACTCCGTAAAGAATCGCATTATTCCTCCAGAAATCATTGAGAAATATAGGAAGAAGCTCATTGCGCTAGAACCAGAAATCCGTAAGCAGCTTTGTTTAGGCTTTTTTTTTTTTTTTTGTTACTTAATAAAAACATTATTTATCATTTAATTGTTTGCAGAAAATATTCTTGACGAAGAGCAAGCTGAACGACAACTAGCCAAAGCTGAACAACAGTTATCTAAAACTGAGCGTAAGCTACTAGGCACACAAAGTGACAATCGTTTATGGTTCCAATCGAAAAAGCAACGTGAAGATGAGAAAGCCAGATTATCTCTAACAGATGAAGCAGATGTTAAGAAACCCAAAGCAGGTGGCCAAGATAGAAAGGGTAACAAGCGAAAGCGACCCGAATATGGTGGCGACGGTGAGGATGGCCCACCAGTAAAAGAAATCAAAAAGAAGAAGAAAGAGGAGAAAAAGAAAACTCCCGAACAACTAGCCAAGGAAAGAGCTATGAAGGAAGTAGAAAAAGTATCCTTAGTTCGAGCGAAATTGTCTAAAATCCGTAAGAGGCCTGGAAAATTGAATACTGTTGCTGATACAGTGAAAAGAGGAAGTAGAGATGGTCCAAAGAAACCAAAACGAAAGTCACAGTCTGCATTTACAAATGATTTAACAGATGTCAGTCGAAGTGGAGCGTTGAGGTTAAGGTAAGGTTTTAAAATATTTAGAAGAATCTTTTTGGTCTTAACACTTAAATGGTTTTTCAAATCAATTTTCTAGATCTGAGGCGAATCGGCATCAGAAAATGTCAAAACTTAACGCAAAGAAAAAGACCAGTAACGTAAAAATTGTCAACAAAGCAGGAAAGAATAAGTTTAACAAAGGAAAGAACTTTGGTGGACCGAGATTTGCAAAGAAAAATAAAAAGTAGTTTTTTGTTAGATAAGGTTTATTTTTAATAAAAGATAACTCTAAAAAATAAAACTGAAGTTATCAGTCTTAAAAAATTCGTCTCTCGTGTCCAATAACACAAAGTCCTTATAGCCAAGCAAAGTGAAAAGTAAAGCACTTCGGATCGTAAGACTTGCATTATTTGGTTTACATCGTCTAAAGAAAAAAACGCCTAAACAATATTAAATGTTTCCGGAGCTACAATAGAAGGCCTTAAAACAAATAAGTCTTTCTAACTAAGACATAATTTGTAAACCTTTAATTTTCAGTCTTTCTATCAGGTTTAATTGCGCTCTTAAATTTGCAACAGATGTTTCAATATATTTGACATTCGTATATAGGGACGTACATATGTTAAATTTAAATTGCTGTATTGGAACGCATTACGGAGCTCGCCTGCTCTGGTTTGATTTGTGAAATAGATTTCAAAAGATCTGTTGCCTGTTTTGATGTTTTGTTTTTGGTTTGTTTTGCTTTGTGAGTAGACATGGCATTGCTACGGAAGCGTAATGTAGCCATGGAGAGCTAGCTAATCGCAATTTATAAGAATGGTATATTGTATGCAGGTATAGCGTAATGTATAGGACCGTCCAAACATAAAAACGTTGCTTATTTTGTTGAGATTCCCAACCGTGAAACCATTTGTTCCAAATAGCCTTCTACTTCTTAAAGGAGCAACGTCGTCTTAGAAAGAGTGAATTCTGTTGTCATTTCTATCACCACGAGTATGCCTTCACATAATATGATCACTCAATAAAATGTTCAATCAAAGTACAAAGCGGTCCATATCAAATCGTTGCAACATTAACAACTGGACTACAGTGTTATGATAGGGCTATTAAAATAGAATCAACAAAGACGGATTTAGTGGCAAACCAGAGTAAAACAAAGTATGTGTTGTAGGCAAGGACGAACAGCCAACACTAAAAGCGCAAACAGTACGTCGCGACAACAAGCTACGAACAAAAATTCTAAGGAATTTGTCTAGCTAGGCACTACTGCAACTCAAACAACGACGCCGTCGTAGACACCATAGGTAGAATTACTCTTGATGTCTACATAGACATTACAATTACTCGGAAGCATAGACTTTATTAAAAGCAGATGAACATAGAGCGAGACTGATCTTCTCAGAAGAATCCGATCCAATGGGACATGTTGAGCGAATGAATACCAAAGTTCTAGAAAAAAATTCTTCGAATCCATACCAGGGGGAAAATAGAGTAAAAGACCAGTAGATTGCGCGAGTGAAATTCTTTTACGATTATCGCAACATTAGACCGAAAAAATTTGTCAAGATAGCGCCATCTACCGGAAAGTAAAGACTCGATTTAGAAAACAAATCTGAAGGAAAAATAATAAATTTAAAAAAAAGCAGAAACATTAAAAAAGGGCAGCATCGCTTCGGATCTGGACAACGGGCGGAGGGTCATGGCGGCCTGCTGATCATAAAACAGTCAACCAGATTGATTGATCATGTTGTCGCCGCCCCACGCAGATGCATCCAAGATACTTATACGGATATCTCTTAGCCACAACTATGGAGGAATACTGTGAACAGAATTAACGTTGAACGGCTGTAATCGTAACAAACCCCATAAATTTACCAATTGCATATTCCCCGACCTCTTGTCAACTCCCTTACAACCTGCATTAAGCGTTGAAGATCAGTAGCATCGATGTCAAGAAGCGTTCAGATATGCGGCTGAATTACATCCGACCACTCCCACAACTCGTGCGCTCTACGAGTAATAAAAGCGGGTAGAGTATGGGTGAGTTCATAAACGTCAGCATTTCTAACTATCTAACAATCACCGATCTTTCCTCGGGTGTTTTTGAACGCATTCACTGCACAGACATACCTCATGTCAATGCAAAAAAAATAATATTCAACCAAATCTTAGATTTCCTTTTTTCAAAAGAAAAAGTTTGTTTATATTTATTACATATTATTTTAATAGAAATATGTAAGCATCTTTCCACTTCAAAAAGCACAAAACTGTACCGCACTAAAATCTTCAAACTTTTTCTGTTGCCACAATTCAAATGCCTAACTAATCTGCACCAGTTGACGACTATGAACACAATTTAGCTAAGTTAGTTCTGCAGAATTTCTGCATTATCGAGCGCAAATAATGCAGTTCTTTGGTAGTATGACGTTTTTGAAAATAACCCATCAGCTACTGTAAGAAAAGAGAAAGAGCATGAGAAGCTGGAGGACCCTCTAAATTGCATCAGTTATAGTAGAATCAGGTTCCTCAAGATCGCGTACAAGACATTTTTTGTCGTATCCTGTGAAGGAATGAAACCTTTTGTCAACGATCTGATTGAATCCGATCGGCGCGGTATTAGGCTGGGTGAAAAAATAGACGCCTCACCATCTAGTTTTGCCATCCCTGTCAAACTCGTCAAGTTGTGGAGGATGACTATCGAGAGTTCTCGCTGCCCCACTAAGGTCGGTAATGATTCAACCGATACCTTCAATGTCAAGAAAGATTTAAGACAAGACGACGCGCTCTCGTGTTAGGTAGTTAAGGACTTCGTCTATCTTGGCTTCCTAGTTACAAGCAGCAATATCAGAGCAGAAATCAGACGCAGAATTACTCTTACTACTCGCTATTTCTTTGGGATCAGAGGCCAATTGAGTAACAGAGCCCTCCGTTTTAAAACCAAACTGGGTTTATACAAGAGCCTTATCATCGCGGTCCTACGCTATGGCGCAGGAGCTTGAACTTTGTCCAAAGCGGATGAAGAAGCACTTGGCCGTTTCGAGATAAATGTACCGCGCGTGATTTTTGAATCCATTTGTATTGACGGCAACTGGAGGAGTTTCAACCGCGAACTGTATGGGCAGTACATCGACATTGGGTCCAACGCTTGAAAAGGCACAGGTTGGCTGAATGGATGCCAGAGTTCCGACCTAAAGTTCTCGAGTATAACCCCAAGGGAGGGCGCAACAGAGGCCCATCGTATCTTAGGAGGCGCACCCAATTGAAAAAGGACCTCAAACAATTTGGAGTGCGCTACTAGGGATAGCTGGCGATAGATCGCACTAGCTGGACAGACTTTCCGGTTGAGGTCCTCGTTCGCTCCGGAGCGCCACGTAAGGAATTTATTGGAATGAATTATTTCCGAAGTTTTCCGGACAACACTCAATTTTAGCCCTACAAATAAGTCTGGATTGCATTTAACTAATGATCTTGTAGAAACAGCCTCTACGCTTTAGTTAAATTTTTGTGAACTGCATCTTTAGTAATTACGTACCCGACTCATTGACAGGTTCAGGGGGTTTTTGTACCTTTGCCACTGGTGTGAACATTAAGTTTTGTGTTCGGCCACTATTGCCTATCCTAGACTTGAACGTTTGAGACGACATAAACCTAAATTGTGAAATCAACTTCATCGCGATGATGACCGATGCTCACGACTGGATTAACAGTAATATTAATACATACTTCCGCGTCTACCAAAACTCTAACTCGACGATTTGCAGAGGTAGAATGAGCTCAAGGTACAAAAATAGAGATATTTAAGATTAAGCCAGACGATACCAGGGATTGTCTTACTAAGATTGAACACTACCTACCCAAGCTACTAGAAAGTAACGGTTTATTCGTTATTTACGTGTTTGCACGAATGTAGCCCCAAAGTTGGTTGAAAAAGTGCGCTCACCTTAACTACTATGAGTCTTGATACAAATCGAATTATTACCCTACAAGAAAATGCAATAGATAATCCGCTGGATGATGCAACTTCCATATATGTATATTCCTGTGTAAATTTCCACCATTAAGTCGGCGATAAATATTGGGCCAAGTCCATCAAACTACGGACTTACAATTTCACGTCGTTTTTCGACAAAACACAAAGAACTGTTGATATCTGCTTACCAAACTAGCTTACCGTTCTTCTAAACCACAGTCGGCAAGGTAGCAGCGCCTGAAATATACTATAAGAAAATCGAGAATCCGACCTTCCAGCTTAGGTCGCATAGATCGTCGACTCCACGTATAGGGTTTGACCAAAATAAAGTACCACCACATAACCTTGTCACCTAGCTCTACAGTCAAGCACCCGCTACACGTGTTCCCAAACGACACAGCTTCACATTTTCATAGAATTTACGAAAAACTCACTAGCACATGAAACCAAACAAATTGAAACCCTTTTTACAAACGTACTTTTATTTGTGAGCACATTGCCCGTACAAACATAAAACTTATAGAGAAACTTGAATTTTAGCTACAGCGCCACCGATTGGAATTTCAGCAGACCGCGGAGAGCAGCATGTTTACAACTTCAACTTGGTACGCCTCCAGTGACGCCTCTTAGCGTTGTATCGGATTGTATTTCCAGTACGCAGACGGACCCATTGTGGCACGGATCTATTTTGCTTCAGCTTTTTAGCTAATTTTTGTTTAATTCTAAACGACTTGTGGGCAGCCATTTCGTCCGCACTTGACAAAGATTGGAAAGGAAAGAAATGTGTTAGCATTCAGAGCCGCACATTCGAAGAAGCTGCTAGAATGAATGTGTCTAAGGGAGAACTGCTAGAAATAAGTGAGGTCAGAGACCGTGAGCAGTGGTGGTGTGTTCGGGAATGTAACTTTCGTTGTAAATCGGAAATGATGTTCATTTTACTGATCAACAAGCCAACAATATGTTCAATTTGTAGGTAAATTTGTCTCTACGTTCTTTATTATTTTAGAAATCCTTCAATGGAAGCAAAACAATTTAGAACATTGAATAGTTGCCGTCTGGTACGAGTGGACATTTTTGTTTAATATTCAATTTTAAATATATTCTTATATAAAACAAAAATATAACATAAAGGAAATATTACAATTACTTACTTAAAGGGCTGATAAAATCTAAATTGCACAAGGAACAAATATGAAAAAGTATTGCAATAGTCAAATCCAGCATACATTTTACAACCAAAAGCATATTGGATTCAAAAAAGTTTCTACTGGTCGAAGTATATTTTATGTTTTTTGAGGAATAAATATTATTCGTTGAATTGAACTTCTGCAAGTTAAGAAAATATTTTGTTTGTAGGGCGTTTAGTTCAAGTTTACTAACTCGGTACTGGCTAAAAACCATTATTATATGGCCGACTATCAGCTCAATATTAAAATGATTGATTGGGGGCTCAATGAAGATTCAGAATCTTAAAGATAGATTGCGATGAAAATGATTTAGCCCTATCTAAGTCACGGTTGTGAGATTTTTCTCCTAGTTAGTACCAAATAAACCAAGATCAGTGTTATAGATAGAAGTTAGCTGATAGGGGTTAAATTGCATTGTGGTGCCAATGACATTATTTGATATAGACACTGTCAAACTAAAGTCAACTATGCAGTTAACACATCGCCTTCGGGTTTCTAAAGTATATTTGAGGACGACTTTATTATACAATATTTTGTGCTTTTTGGCAGTTTGAATACACGCGTTAAAAAGAATATTTGGGCTATTTAAATAAGTGCTCTAGTAATTGGCTTTCAGCAAATCTTTCTAAATTGAAAATTGTTCTCTTCACAAAAGGAAGGAAACCGCTATCTGAAAATTTATTTGGGCACTACGGCTTTCAGGTAGTATAAGAAGTTTGCGACAAGACATGGCCGTAACTCGTAGAAGGGACCATTAAATCTAATCAATCAATCCTATCTGTCGTTTTTTTTTTGTAATAAAACAGGTTTGTTTTGGCTGCAAAGGATATTTTCGCAAGGATGAATCTGGTTCAGGAATGGAAAGTAGTTGAATATTAAATGACTCCAAACTTAACAAAAGTTGCGCTGCTGGCGTTTATTGTTCACTTTTCGTTATGTAAATATAGATTCGTTTTGCATGCGGATTTACGCTATGTAAATGCCTACAAACGGCATTGTAATGCAATCTCCATCAAAATCCATGTTGCGCCTAAATCGAGGAACACAACGTGCATCTACTGCTGCTGCTGTTACTGTCAAACTATGTAATGTTACAAGTTACAAAGTACTTTGAAAACCATTCTATACCATTCTATACCTCCCTAAATATTTTTCTAGCGTTAAAATTTAATTTTCACCCAACATCAAAGCACCGAGTTTCCAGCTCTACCCCCTGCGCTTCCACCTCCCTCCCACCACTTTCTTACCATCAGAATGAAGTAGATTTGAAACCCCTTAGTAAAACAAGTTTTTGAATAACACTCCTCAAAACCTAACCGTAATTGTGAGGTTGTTAATGGAGGTACACCTTTTGAAATATTCAGCACACTCAGCAAAACAGCTGACCGAGTAGTGGTCAAAACAAAATTCCAAAACTTCAAATTTGAGTAAATATTGATTGGCGTTCTTGGCAAGTTTTCTATGCTTTTATCAATAAATAGCTCAATATTAATGTTAATTTTTTTTTTTCAACAGAATTATGCAGGAGAAAAAAATACATAAGCAAAAAATTTAAATAAAAATTCTTTTCTCCACAAAAATTTCAAAGCTGATATAACTGTCAAACAAAACCTAGTCTTTATTCGGTCTGAACGCTTCAAGGAGGTCTTGTAATTTTTTTTTTCGAAACTCCAGTTTCAATGCGTTTTGCAAAAGCTGAGGGATTCGCTGTAGAAACTCTGGAAACTTGACAGTATATCCTACTTTTCTGTCATTAGCTAGATTTAAGGGCTTTACCCCTTTATTGAAGGATCAGTTAAAATCCCTGTCTTTATTTCAATTTGTTTTCCGATAATTTTTGAAGGCATTATCTACAATTAAATAAATGATGGCATGATAAAGAGTCTTGGGGTTTACAATTTTTTGATTGATGCAAATCGGATACGGATATGGGCCAGGGAACTGTAGAGCCGATGAAGTCTCCAAAATTGGAACCACCCTACCTATTCTATCGGAAAAGGGTAGCATAGGTATACCAATCGCTACGTGCAAACTAACATTAAGGCTGGATGCCAATAAAAGAACAGAACTTAGGTGGACTGTTGGACCAACATGTCTAGCGACCAAACAGATCTGACCAAAACTGGATCTGAATCGCTCTAAGTGTCTGATCTTTCTAAACAAGAAACATCTCAGCGCCACCATAGGTGTCATCATGCAAGAAGAATTGGCAGCTTTACAAAGGATTTCTGCAGAAGCTGTGTGGACGAGGAAGAGGAGAAGACAATCCTCCACCTACTCTGTACATGCCCAGCTCTCTCCCAGAGAAGAAAACTTTGCTTAGGAGCTTTCTACTACAACGACCTAAACGATCTAAAAAATATAGACGTCAACAGCCTCCTACGCTTCATCATAACCTCAAACTGGTTCCATTAGTATGAGGATCATAGATCCACTTGGCATCACAACGGACCAATAGTGGGTTGGTATTACCAACAGCCCCTAAAGCACCTAAATCAAGGGAATGTATTTTCTGTCAATCAAGCAGAGAATCTTCCATCACAGTGGTGGTTAGGTGATGTTAGGTTACAATGACAAAAATGAACCAAGAAGTATCCTTCATGCTCTTAGTTCATCTTTCGGCTTGGGGCTTTTTCAAAGGAGCAAGAGATCTTTTACTTATGGCAATACGACCGCATCTATGTTCTAAAGACCAGTGTACTCTTCAACCTTTACCACCTTCCAAGGGTTGCTAAGTTTATCAATTGGAATATTTCTTCCATGGAAATGAGTTTGGCTGGAATCCACGTGCAAGTTCTCGGCCTGTGATAAACTTATAGAGCTTTGATGGCATTTGCCATCGCAAGTGGTTGAAGCTGGTTCAAGATTATCCACCATGATGTTCAGAAAACTACTTGTTAGCTTCAACTTAACCATCTGTCACAAGCATGCTTTAAAACTTTTTACTAGCTATGAAATTTCAAAAAATTATTAGAAAATTATTAATTCTTGGAAAACCACTCTTATTGTCATCTGCTGTTAGAAACGTAGATTAAAATCATAAATTCCTTTTCTACCTTATGCAGGTTTTCACAGGTATCATACAATCTATGGGTTTTTCTGCAAATTTATTGATGATTTGTTTTTTTTTATTATTTTTACGTTCATAAGAAAAAAGTTTATTACATTATGTTTATTACGCATTTTCTGAAGAAAAGTGACCCCAAAGCCAAAAATTAGCATGAGCAAGAAAAATGGAATAGGCTTAGAAATTCGATATCTGAAGACTTAAACAAGATATCAACTTTATTTAAACGCTGTTACGAAGGCTAGTATTTTTTCGAAAAATAAAGACCTAAACGAAGTTTCTGCTATTAGTATTAACAGAGCAATTTCCGTTAACATGGGTCAGTAAGCCTTTTCTTAAATCCTCTATAAATGATATCAACATTGGGGATAGACCCTAACTGTAGAACGATATTTTTCTTAGAATACACCCAAAAATCATTTCCGAATTATCCTTGACGAATTAGGGGGCACCCTGTATAAATTTTTTCAAATGAAATGCGCTGAAAAAAAGAAAAAAAAAACATTATTTCATAAAAATTCATTTCATCCAATAAGATGCTCATTCTGAACATTAGCTTCGAGTCTTTTACAACTTCAAGTCTCGTTCTTATATTTGTTTTACGGCTGTCAAAAAAACCCGTTGTCAAATTTGACAGCCAGTTTTAATTTTTAATTCGAAGACCCGTGTGTTGTGGTTGTCGTTCGCTGTCGCGGCACGCTTTTGAACTGTTTTCTTTCAATTTGAAAATAATGAACTTGTGTGGAGTTGCTTAATTAACTTTAAAACACAAAACCAATTGGCCGCACTACTTAAATTTATAAAAAAACATTAATTTTTAAGTCAAAGGTATGTAGATGGTGATTTGAAATTATGTAATGTCTTGTGACAAGAAATGTGAAAATTGGATATTTATGGATTTTTGAAAATATATTGTAATTTTTGGCTATTGTCTGTGGGAATGTATGCCCTTGACCACTGGCCAGATAGTCAGCGAGTGCAATTGACCCAGCCGATTTAGAAAAGCTTAGGAATCGAAGGTATGAGAGTGGGTGACTTAGTTGAGTCATTCCATAAACTTATTTCAAGACGAATTTGCATACGAAAATTAAAACGAAATTGAGGTTTATAAATAAAGGAACCTACATGTAGGTTGCTTTTGATCTAAGACAATATGTACAGAGCGATTGTGTTCCTTGAAAATGCTGTCATCTGTTGGAATTATGTAAATTTTGCGTTCTGCGTGTAGAAGCTTGTTTCGTTTGTTGATTAACTAATTGAATTAGGATGGTAATATTCTGTAATAGTTGTTCGGCTTGCGGTCAAGGTTAGCTGTTTATCACTCTCGAAAAACAGACTTTCTTGTCTTGAAGAGGTGAAGTTGGTATAGTATTACTGGAAATATGTGCCTAATGATGTATTGGTATTACCCAATCGATAGAAATACGACTTAAGATAGCAATCGACCGTAATACTGACGAAATTCGATTGCCAACTGTTGTAGCGAGAGTCGAGACAGTGACTTGTGTTCATCTGCATGAATTTCTAGTCCTTCGACTTTTTCGATAAGGAGAACGATTCCTTACAGGTTGTAAGTTGCAATACAATTTACTGCGACCCCGTATTGAGATTCATACGTTATGGGAACTTAGTGACGTTCGCGATGGGGCAGAGTACCCAGTCAACTTCTGAATATGTTCCGGTTTTTGTTTATTTTCTTTTCTTCAGAATGCTGTTTGTCTTATGAATATTTTAATATCTTTAATGCTTAACACTGTTATTCAACTATTTCTCGCGTTATTTCCAACCAAGTTGTGGTTTGTTTTTCTTGGGTAATCTTCGTTGCTATAGCTGCTTTTTCTTCTATCCCTAAGGAGAAATGACGTATTGGAGTTCCTATGACAGTGTTAAATAAGTCTTAAGGCTTTTCAAAGGTTCCCGTTGAAAAATATGACGAAAAAGCACATCTAATGCTACATATTTCTCGCACATATCAGCACTCCTACTGAAGTTCTGTGATGTTTTGTATAGATGGCTAATGCTGTGGATTTTATTACAATAGGATTCTAATATTTTCTATTAATTTTTGGTGTGGATATATTGACTTAGGTAGGCTAACGTTTCTCAATAATCACTTTTTTAATATGAAAATTTCGAGCTATTTATGTGTTCGATAATCGTGTGAACGATACCCTTGAGTTTGAGTTGAATTTTTCGGTCACTGAAACCATATTAATTAAATGTTCTTTTAAGGGTTTAACCGTGATTACTTACGATTGTTTTGTCGCCGGCGAAAAAATTCAATTTGAATTCGTTCAATAAAATTTCTTAGGCGATATAGAAACAGACAGACACGTCCACGGTAATAGGAAAGTACCAACACCGTGGTTTTAACTTATCTCGAAACTTTGTACATATTTTGCAGTGTCACTATGTTTTTTCATTGTTATCCGTAGATTTTGAACAGCGTCGACTGTATACTTACGTTACTCACAGCTGCATTTTCTGTTTGCAGTTAACATCATATCGCATTTGCCTTCATACAACTATTTCAATGGTTAGGCAACCGATTTGCTCTTTTCATTAAAGACAAGATTTTCAAAACCATACCTCGGAAGGAACGTTATATTTATTTGTCAGCTGTTTTCTGCAGGGAGTATTACCACGTGGAGATTGGTTGCTAAGTTACTCAGATGATTACTTGATTTCTCAAGCTCGGTCATCACTTTCATAGTGCAACTCATGTATGTATATTTTTGTTTGTTTTTTAAGGCCGATTAGCCACTTAAATTCAAACAATTTTATTGGTAGGCTGTTAAGACCCATGGCTTTGGTATTTAATGTCTTGACAAATCTTGCAATCAAAAGCAAGGGCTTTAAAAGTTTGCACACATTTTTAAGTCTGGTGACAATACAGTAGAGCATATCTAATACCGTTATAAGTGCAATATGGCGAATGTTCCAAGATGGTGGATCACCTTTTCTTTCAAAGCCCCCTTAATTTCCGTTCATAATAAGGCAGTGGGACAAAATAAAATGACCCACATGCGGTTCAATTTCCAGCTAAATTTAAGTATGGAACCGCAGAAAGAAGAATGCTACTGTCATGAGCTTCAACTGTGCATAAAATGCAGGGTAAAATCGTTGATTTTATATTTGAACAAGGTCAATCATAATATGTAGCGTTTTGTAAAGTGGGATTACTGAACGGCTTAGGAATACAAGAAAATGAATGAATTAAACACCGCCTAATATAAATACCTAGAAGAAATGAATCGCTTGAGAAATTGCAGAACTCCTTCATAATCATCTGTATGAATGGCATTTAAAAATAAAAAAGAATATATAATGAAATATTTTATCACAAAAACTAATAAGTGTACTAAACAGAAAATAATAATTATTTTTTATGAATTTATAAAAAAGTATTTCAAAATTTATATAGAGTGTCGAAATTCAAAGAAATACATATGGTAAATGTATTTTTGTCATGGCTATTAATTTGCGTTCTTTTGTGGTGTCAGACTTTTCAATATGCATTTAATATCAAATCAGCTATCGCATTGAGCTGCCAAGCTTAATTTATTTTCAGTACAGTTTGCCATTTTATCATGGAAAGATTGACGCAACAACAACCATTTCTAATTGTTGAAATTTATTTCCAAAATCGAAGTTCTATTCGTATGTAGAAGCTTGTGTTAAAGAATTCGCAGCCGTTCGCAGCCACTTAGCCGTTGTCCATCCACTATCTGGAAAATTCTGCATAAAGATCTTGTCCGCAATCCTTATAAGCTCCAATTGGTACAAGAGCTAAAATCGCGTGACTATTCATAGTTTAAGTCAACTGGAGGTTGATCCAGTTTTCTACCGTCAAATTTTGTTCAGTTTTGAGGCTCATTGCTGGTTAAACGGCTATGTCAACAACCAGATTGGCATATTTGGAGCGAGGACAATCCTCAAGGCGAGAAAAATCCTCAAGAAGTTCACCAGATGCCACTGGTGAGGGCGGAGGACAATTATTTGTTCCCGCATTTGAATGGCATCAATGTGAAAGAACTATGGTTCTAACAGGATGGTGCTCCACTCCATACTATCAACAAATACATCGTGTTATTGAAAAGATGTTTTGGCAATAGAGTCCTTTGAAGAAACGGACCCGTCAATTGGTCACCAATATCGTGCGATTTGATGGCATTGGATTATTTTCTGTGGGGCAACGTCAAGCCACTAGTTTATACGGATAAAGCAGCACCGATTGACGTTTTGGACTAAAGATTGTTCGAGTAATATGCGATATACACGCCCAATTGTTCGAAAAAGTGGTCGGAAATGGGATCTCTAGAATACGCTTTGTACCACCATGGCGGACATATGTATGCCCAAAACTATTCAAATATTAAATGGCATGAAGTAATCTTTCGAATGAATTTAATAAATCGTCATGAAGTTAATTTCTGTGTGTTATATTTATACAAAAAATATTGAACCTCTTAAAAAAAAACACCCTTTAGATTATTGATAAACTCTTGCTCACTAATTATTAAACATTATTATATAGACATCTAATGAACTCGAATTATATCGACTAAATGAGTGGTATTGTTCATAAATAATACATTAACTCTAAAATATAAATTTTCTTAGTCTTAACCGATATTATTAATACTTAAATACATAAAAAGTACTCAACATATACTTGTAATGTATGTTTACAAATATGTAACATACCTATAATAATAATGTTCATATTACGTTTCGTGCCAATGGAAAGTTGCAGAAGTAATTATGGTACTAAAACCAGGTAAACCTCCGATTGGTAAAAGGTCGTATAGACCGATTTCTCTCCTTCCAATCCTGTCAAAAGTTTTTGAGAGGATCCCCCTCAAACGTTGAATGCCAATTATTGAAGACAAAAATCTTATCCCCAACCATCAGTTTGGATTTTGGATTAAACATTCAACTATTGACCTGAAAGAGGAAAAAGATTTGCGCAAGCGTATTTCTTAACATCTCACAAGCCTTTGACAAAGTTCGGCACGAACGTTTGTAGTTAAAATTACGGCAAATTTTGCCATTGAAACTTTGCAACATATTGACTTGAGTATCTTGAAAATAGAATTTTTCGTGTCGTAATGTCGTATCGCAGTTTAAAAATATATCGGCCGGTGTACCGCAGGGAAATGTGCTCGGTTCACTCCTGCATCTCTTATATACAAGAGATATACCACAAGTCGAGGGGACTGTTCTTGCCACCTTTGACTATGACACTGCCATATTAGATGTCGGTACAACAATAGAAGAATCAACGGCGAAATTGCAATGCGCTCGAAATAAAGTGTATAACTGGACAAAGATATGGTGAATCCGAACTCAACGAGACTAAATCTGTGCAAGTAAACTTCATTTGCAGAAAAAATAAGTCACCTGCCCATCCACATAAACTCGGTCTATATTCCGATTGCAAATGAGGCTAAATATTTGGGCATAACACTCGATGCAAAGCTTAAATGGTAGACGCACGTGAAAATGAAACGTAAACTAAATACATAGGAATACAAGATACTTGCAAATATTCAAAGCTTATCATAGAAAACAAGCTGCTTTTATATAAACAGGTGTTAAAACCGGTGTGAACTTATGGAATACAACTCTGGGTTGTACCAAGAAAGCAAATATTAGTATTTTACAAACTTTTGAAAATAAAGTGCTAAGAAAAATTATACACGCACCGTGGTTTATAAGAAATAATGACCTGCATCGTGACTTTGGAGTTACATCTGTCGAAGATGAAGCAAGAAACTTCGCAAGAAAACATAAGATGCGGTTAAACGGGCATATTGATAATATAGTCCTAGAAATTCTGGGCGAACAAAATTTATTGCGCCGTCTTCAAAGAACTAAACCTCTGGACCTGGCACGATAAATTGAAACCGCGTTAAAAAAGCGGAACATGTAGGATCTTTCAGTGGAAAGTCACCTACCAAATGAGCTTATATTGTGATGAAAAAGCTGCTTGATAAGTTTTATTTGGTCGCGGTATTAAACATAATTATCGAAGGGAAGTGTTTTTAGTGATTAAGAATCTCACACTACTATGAGCACGCGTTTGCGATCCTCATAGTGTCTGATGGAAGAAATAGTCAACGACTATTGAAACAACTTTCCAAGTATTTGTTTGTGCTGAACGCTTTTAGTTCCTACAATATAAATTTTGAAATATTTTTTTTTATAAAATCATAAAAAAAAAAATTATTTTCTTACTATATAAAAGCCATGTTTTTAAATTTTCTTTAAATTATTTTTTAAAAACTTCAACAACTTTTTTCTAATTTTGAGCAAAGACAAATTCATTAAATGACTTTAGGGTTAAAATTGAATCCACTATGCTCGAGTATATGGTGGTACCCTATCAAAAATATCAAATAACAAGTTTGTTTATGGATAGACCTATCTTCGGAGTAGGACGAAGACGACTTGATACCCCTGGCAAAATTGCAGCAACAAATTCAAACTGGTTTGGTAATCTAAATATAGAATTCGTGACTTAATAAATATTCTGAATAACTCAAATGACGAAATATTTGCAAAGAAAATAAAAGAAAAATTCCAACTGGTTGAAACGAACGTTTTTTGATTATTCTAATGAATGTATTCTTAAGTCCATTTTGATCAAGAAAAAAGTGAAAATGATGGTGTGGAAATTGTGAAATTGAAAATGTTTCTGACAACGAAGCTAGCAAATTTATGGTTGAAGCTGGATATCCTTCTAAAGAGGATGGAGAAGGAAACAGAAAAAATGTTTTTAATTTGAGCATTTTACTTGGCATGACAGACCCAAAATTGATATTTTTTTTTGACCACCAAGGGTAGAGAATATGAAAAAGTTTTACAAATATATGCTAGAATATTCCTTAAATCGTTTCATGTTATTTACTAGGTTGTACCAAAATTTAAAAGTCACTTTTTTTTTAATAAGTTTTTATTTAGTCAAAATATGAACCGTTAGCATCGATAACTTTTGTCCAACGTGATTTAATGTCCATTATTCCTTTTTTATAGAAGGCTTGATTTTATAGGGTTATAAAGTTTTCAAAGGCTTTTATGACTTCTGCTCGGTTTCGGAATACCTTCTGCTGACTCCGTTGGAGAAAAATCAGGAGAGTACGGTGGATGTGAAAGAATTTCAAATCGCAAATGTAGCAGTTTTTGCACCTTTACGCGTGATGTATGGGGTCCAGCATTATCATGCAATAGGATCGGACCATGCCTATTTGCCAACGCAGTTTGCTTCTCACCCATATTTGCATGCGCTACGAGTATGTCGATTTCCTTACAATATTTGACTGTATTTATCATTTCCCCTGCTTGAAGAAATGGAAAGTGAATTGGTCCTTTCGATGTCCACCAGATTGTCACCATGACCTTTTCTGGGTAAAGACCTAGTTTGGGGTGTGTTTTGGTTTTTCTTCTGCATCTAACCACTGCCCAGATATTTTACGGTTATCATACAAAATCCACCTTCCATCACACATGATTATACGTTGCAAAAACAGTTTATTTTTGTGCCTCGAGGTCAGCGATGCACAGATTTCGAAGCTGCATAATTTTTGTGGATCGTTTATTTCATGAGGTGCCCATTTTTCGAGTTTTTTTTACTTTTCCTATTAGAGATAGGTGTCGACTTATTGTGATGTTCTGTGCAATGTCCCGCACCGTTTTTGTTGGGCCGTTACTACCGTTACTTTTAAAACATTGTCGTCAATTACTGTTTCTGATTTCCCACGTGGTTCCTTATGGAGGCTAAGATTCTCGAATGGAACTTGGCAAACCAACGTCGAATGTTGTATTCGTTTACCGTCATTAATGTTTTTCGCTGCCAGAGATGTATGTTTAAATTCATAAAGTAAGAGAGTCCGAGTTTGAACCGTTGAAAAACAATTCCTAGAAAAAGCTATAGCAGCTGCAACGAACCCCAAAAGTCTCACACGTCAAACACACGTACCACTTCACTTCTAAAAAAAAAAATTTACATTTTCTGTAACAGATGTTTACTCGAGAGCTTCTAATTGCCAACTGAGTTTAAAGGCTTTCGAAAACAAAGTGCTTTAAAATTAAGAAAAAACAATAATGTTAGCTTCAGAAAAGCATGACAAATGTTATATGAAGAGGTCACGAAGTTTCTTTCTTCAGTAGATTTTAATTACAAAGCCATTGCGTCGAAACGAGTGAGCTCGCCGTCACAAAGATATGGACGAAACCAAAATTATGTTCACTGTCGAGATTTAATTTCTTTTTTTAAACAATCCCTTAAGACGTTTGTGGGCTGTTTGTGTGCATATGCCTGTTTCTGTCCGGCGGAATTTGGAAAATTGGCAACCTTGATCGGGAATATCGGTGTTCAAAAAATTATCCAACCAAAAAGGATTGTTGGAATCCGTTGACACCGGGATTGGTTCCTAAAAGAGGACAATGATTCGAAAAATCGTAGCCGTAGCAGTCAGGGCTTCAAAGAGGCAAATGATGTCAATGCGTTATATTGGCTGTCTCAGTCTCCACATGGCATCATCCAATTGAAAATACCTGGGGACATATGAAATAGAGGATCAACAAAAAATATATAACAACAATAAAATATCATTTGAACACATTTATCACAGGACTATGCAGAAAAATTGGCTATAAGTTGTCGACAAAAGCGTGTCAATCGAGGACAACATGTTAAGCACTTTGGGCATTAAAGAAATGTGAAAATTATCTCAATAAACGTTTTATTTAATATTTTCTTTTGCAAAATTCTCAATTATTTAACAATTAGTGTTCTTAGTTGCAATTGTAGTCATATGATTAATGTACAATAATTGCTTCGTTCGTTTGATCTCCCTGCAAGTCATTTCTCTCCATTAAGTCATTTTCCATTAAGGCACATAAACTCATAACCCATTCGTGCAATGTACAGTGGGGTCACAAATGTGTATACATTTCGGAAAATAAAAATTAACTATCTCCTTAAATAGATCCTATTTTTCTGCTCCAGCATATGTTTATTAGTATGTTTATCCGTACTCTCAACTCTTTTAAATTCTTCAAAGCTATAGTAAAATTATTTAGAGTTTGGTTTTCAGTTGAAACAGAGCAGAAAACTTTCCGTCAATTTTTAATGCCAGTATTTTACTGTAAGCTTTTTCCTTTAAATTGCTTCAATTATATACATTCTGTTTTGAATCACTTTGTGTCTAGAACTTTTTTGATATTGATCATCGGCTGCCTAAAAAGCGTAGTTATTATTAGTTCTCGGTTTTATTTAAAAAAAAAAAAAAACGGTTTAGATATGCATAAACCCAAAGTTATACAAATATAAATATACCAAAAATCATTTAAAAAAAGCCCACGTGCAATCAACAAAGTAGCAGCTGCCTTCAAAAAGGATGGAGAATTTTCACAAAAAAAGATCAAGACGCTCATGAAGTAAGGGGTGAGTCAACAGCTAGTGTGGAAGTTTTCATTAAATTAAACACACATTTATTGTGAAATTGTGAAATCAATGTAGAATTTATTGATTAACAAAGTTCGGTCTGCGGCAATTATGAATGTAACCCAACATCGTTCATATGACCACCACGGCTTCTGTTGCAAGCGACCATCCGAAGTTCAAAATTATCCATGACTTTTTGAAGAGTAATTGGGTCAATAGCAGCAATTTCAGTTTGGATGTTATATTTGAGATCCTGAATTTTCGCTGGGTTATTGGAATAGTCTAAAGGTGTCAAGCACCATAAAGTGACTTTTTTGGGATGCATTGGTTTTTCGTGAATCTCGTATGGGTTTTCCGGTCTCCCCCAGAAGCGAGAATTTTGTTTATTTCCAAACCAATCCCTCCAAAAATCATCGGAAAGATCATGAATTTTACGAAATGCTACTTTTACAGATCGCCCATTTTCGTAATAAGATTGAATAACAAAAATATTGCCAAAGATTGCATGACATCTGTCAAAAAGATCAACCAGATTGGAATATAAAAAATATTTCTTCAGCTTTCAACTTCTTTTGGCTTTATTAGCTGGCAAATTTTATGACATTTAGTGTTTGAAAACACTACGGTCACCGCGGCTGCGCCTTATGAAAGCCATCCTATCGGTCTAATTTTGCACCAATTTTACCAGCACAGCCGGCCTTACTTCGGCAATAATGCGCCGAATGCTGGCTTCTAAATCGTCAACTGTAGCTGGTTTATCATCATGCACAAAAAGTAGTCCAAAGGAGTCAAATCACGTGACCCAGGCGGCCAATTAACAGGTCCATTTCTTGAGATGATTCGCTCGCTAAATGTTCGTCTCAGAAAAGCATGGAATGATTGTAGCGCTCGCCATTGACAGTAATGTTGACTCCAGCTTCAGATTTGAAAAAAAAGGGCCAATTATGTCTCCGGCATGCAAACCGCACCAAACAGTGACTTTAAGCCAGAAATGAGCCTAATCACTGAAGATGTTTTGACGGTAAAAATTCGGTTCAACTTCTAGTTGATTTTCACCCATTCACCGAACGTACGACGCAAACGCTGGTCCATTGGCTTCAATTGCTGCACCAGTTGGATCTTATACGGCCAAGATCTTTTCTCAAAATCGTCCACGTTATGGATGGGCAGAGGCCGGGTGTTGGGAACGGCGTCGAATCGATAAATTTGGGTCCTCGGTCACACTCAACTCTACAGAGGCCATGAATTCTTTGGTATGCACAGTATAAGCTTGGATTGGATGAATATTATCCATAAGAGAATACGTAGGCATAAATCGATACATAGCGTTGTGTGTTAGCTGCACAGATGGACGATTATGAGCACCGTAAATTGGGTGTAGTGCTCTATAAGTTTGGCGTACAAAATTCAAATTTTGCAAACAAAATTTCAACGACTTCTAAACTTTGTTCGGGTGTAAGTCTTTGGATGGTAATTTTACAAAGTATACTGATCATAAATGTCAAAGCCACGTGCCCCGTCTGACAGCTGGTTTGACAAATAACTCTATCAGAAATTCTGTAACTCAAAAAAAAAACACACCTTAACATCGGTAGACACGATTAGTAGGCGTGGCGTGTACATGAAGATGTAAAATGAAGTCCTGTCGCTCGCTCGCAAATTGTCATACGTAGATAAAGATCAACAGCATGTTTTACAAAATTAAGATTTCTGAGATAAAGTGCCTTGGAGAGAATTCATGGTTCGGATGAATTATACTCATGGCAGAGCTTACGCCAAACCAACTCCTAAATCTGTGCAAATGGGTATAATTCTATGGGCATGTGTTCCTTCTTTTGGATTGGGGCAAAATTGTAATTCTGGAGGGGAAAGTAACATTTTCGGTTCACTTCAAAAAGGTAAAAGTATAATTATTCCCTAGAGCACGGGTCTCATTGGGAAACATTGCATTCTTCAGCAGGACAATACTCTTAAACTCAGGAAGATATACATGCGTATAATGCAGTGGTTACCACAAAGCCGTGATCTTTCTCCATAGAGAATTTATGCGTTTTACTCAAACTAAAGATTTCGGCGAGAAAACCAAGAAACATAATTGAGAGCTCAAGTAGGGTCTTAGCGAGCTATGGCCGGCGTATATAGCATTAACGAATGCAGAAAACTTTCACACCGCATGCCTCAGACATGAAAAACCGAAAAAGTATTTTGAAATTTTTGAACAAATATCATTTTTTTTTTGCACCACATCGGTTTGCATCATTGGTGTCAACAATTAAAGTTGAATTATTGCTGTTCTTGTTAAAACTTATGAAACAAACCTATTCTTATCAATAAAACACATAGAAGCTATTTTTTAAACTTTTCGTTTTTATTTAATTGTTCGATTAGTATTTAATATATTTATTTGTGGTTGTATGCACAAAATTTTTATATTTATCTACTTAAATTGATTTTATTATTATATGTATTTTTTTTTAATTGTATCAATATGTTAATGTTTCCTTCTGTAACTATAATATAATCTTAAAATCGTTTGTTTTTTTTTTCATTTTTATATATCTATCACATAATTGATCATACTCTGTGTGTTGTTGCACTAACTATAATTTGCGCTTGATACTATTTTCTATAAAAATAATTTTTATTTTTAAACTCTGAATTTTAATTGAAATTGAGACAAATATTTATTTATGTTATGTGTTTGTCATTTCAAATAACAGTCACACTTTACAAAAGTTTATAATTTTACACAAACCCAAATGGAATTACACATTGTTAGATCTAAGAGTTTTCTCAAATGTTTACAATTTTGAAGGAATTTTTATTTATTTTTTGATAGAAAAATAACAAATGCAATCTCGTTTTGTGAAAAATAAGAAATTATTTTAGTTTATTCTCTAAATCTATCTATTCTATGCAAATATTGCAAAATAATAACACTTATAGTGGTTTTTTTTCTTTTTGTTTGTTTGTGTTTTTTTCTATTGTTTAAAATAATTTGCACTGCTTTTTTTCGTATGTAAGTGAAGTAGGAGGGTGAATTTTTAATTTTTTTTTTTTCTTTTTAATTAAATATGTTGCACTTTGCAGTGCTATTGGAATATTAAGCAGATCGAGAGTGGATGTAGCACAGACATTATATAGACATTGATAGTCGGTTTTTAATATTTACTTGATTGCAAAAATGGCAAGAAACCGCACACGCAATCAATGGCAAATCGCACTTACGAGTACAATAACGTGTTGGAGTGTTTTGTGTGCGTAATGGCCAAGCTGTCATTGCCGCGAATTGTCACGACCAATTACCCCCGAAGAGAGAGATAACGAGCACGATGATAATAAATATCCTTCAGGTGACATCTAAAGCAATGTGTGTTTTACCTTTTTTTCTAATCCTCGAACTTTGGCAGCAAGCGAAGTTCAGTGATTTTCAGCTGCCTCTGTTTATACATAAGTCCAAATTTTATTGCCCGCCTACTTCTTCTTCGAACGCTTAAGTATTGTAGTTAGCGTTTAAGTATTATTAATATTCATAGTTTGGGTTACGTAGCAGAAAACTAATTATATAAAATTTTTAACATTGTTCTTGTAGTTGTTATTTTACCCTTAAAATTTAATCGAGTGATCTCCGACGTTGCTTGGAATAACCACCCGTCCGAGTATCTAAACGAGCGAGTAGTGGGAGCTCTCTCATTGAAACATTCACCGAAGGAAGCGGTTCAAGCCCTTTCAATTTCTTAATGGCAGGGGAATGTTTCTGCGGTGTTACTGGAAGGCTTGAAACATCATCATTCATACTAGCACTTAACTCAGCTGCCGAGATTTTGATTAAAGGTCCTTTAGCTTCAGCGCCCAGCACTGATTTTGGTCTTCCTTCGTTCATTTTACTATTTCTAGCAGCGCATTCCTTCATCATCATTAAATGATCTAACTTATTGACAGTAGCATTCAATTCGTTCTCCCAGACGTCTTGTTCCTGCTGTCCATCACCACCTTCAACTGGACGAACGGCAAGTGTTTTGACTTTCTTTCGTAGTTCTTCCACCATTTCTTCGTCGATTTGTGGTTCTTCTTCGTTGTCCGTTTCCATGTCAACACCGTCGCCACGTTCACTGCGAATAGAACTGGTAGTAGTTAGCGACATTTCACTACCCATAGATGGAAGATCACAGCGTTCTAATTCTAAATTAAAGTCAGGCAATGGTGCTAATTCAGCACCAACACCAGGCTCTCTTGGCCCTGGGGGTGGAGTATTCATTCCAACAAAATCACCACGTTGCTGGTGGATTTCATCGCTAATGCGCTCGAGATTACGTAAAGCTGTTGAGTAGGTTTGCTTTGCTGATTGAACTTGACCCTGTAATTCTTGGATGCGATTCTTTTGAGTTTGTAACTGATCTTGGCAGATTTGTTTCTCTTCGAAATACGGGCGAGACTTGGCTATATTACGTCGGAAGCGTTCTTCTAGCTGTTGGACCTACAAAACGAGACAACACTAAATATTAAAACAAACTCTTAAAAGGTGATCATATATCTGGGATTCTGACCTTCATTTCAGCAGAATTGAAAATCCTAGCCTTCAGTTGATGGTCTGCATGACTTTCAGCCTTTTGTTTTTCAGCATCCATCACCTTTTGCGTGGCATGATTGAGCATTTCTTGCCACGCATTGTCGAATTGCCATTCATGTGAATTCGACATGAAACGCTGTTCAGCCAGCGCCACAGTTTCCTTTGCTGCCGCATGGATTTCTATGCCCAAAACAAAAATAACATTTGACATTGCATGGTGTGCAAGTAAATATGAAAAAGTTACCATTTGCTCTTTGAAATTTCACGGCCGCCTTTTGGCATTCAATTTGTGCTTCGCGCGCCTTCTCCAATGCGTCATGATATGGACGAGCCTTCTCAATGCAATTACCTAGCTTCTTCGACGAGAGTTTCAATCGACGTGTTGATTCATTTAATAGGATACGGAATGTTGAATTTGCTTCCTAATAAACAAAAGAAAACAGAAAACATTTGAATTATTCGATACTTCAGTGCTTTTAACAATTTTTTCTTTCTTATGAATTACTTGTATCGGAAGAGGAAGAAAAGTGAAAATAGGGTTTGTAGTTCTTTTCACTTTTTAATTGAAAGATGGTTGATTCAATGAATACATTTGACCGAGCCATATTCACTTCCTATTCAATGAAATTAAAAGAAACTCACCTCTAATTCAATCTCAAGTTTATTGATTTGATCTGTCGCTGTATTGAGATTCTCCAATTCGATCTGCAAAAGGGAGAGAACAAAAAATTTAATCAAAACGAATTGAAATCGTAAGTGCAAAGAGAAATGTGAAAATTTATTCAAACGGCTTATTGGTACACTAAGAGACGCTGCCAAAATTAATTGGTTCTTGTTTTGAAAGAATTTAAAGATTTTTAATCTTTCTTATGCCAATTCGTTTGGAGAGACCCGCTACGGCCTAATAAAGAACGTAATACAAAAGGTTTAATGACTATCATAGTGAACGAAATTTGTATGATTTGCGCCACTTTGGACACTTTTCTGCAAGAGTTATTGCAAGTTACATTGCGTTTAGCCGAGTTTAAGCTCGCATCACCGCCTCAGCAGTTATTAATAATAACAAATTTTCTTCTTCAAAATCCATTCTACCAATCTTAAGCTTACCTACCCAGATTAGACATGCCCAATCTTGGCCAAATACCTTTGCCAAGCACTTATTTTTGCTCTCAGAAAATGTTGTACGAGTATAATACATCACCTTCTTTCTTAAATACACCCTTTCATAAAGTATTAAAATCTCCTTAAGACGAACATTTTTGTCGATTGTCTGTAAATTATTAATTAAACAGGCTCTAGCTGTGCTTGTTTCAATAGGCAGTACTCAATTTCTGTATTGAACCGTGTCATGTAATGTTCACCCAGGTGTCAGTGTTTATCATCACCTCACCTCATTTTTTTTTTCAGGATTTGTAAAGCAACAAAGTTACAAAAATGCCACGAAGTAAACGAAATGTACCTGCCCCCACGGGAAAAGTAGACCTTACAAAACTATCGGTAACAACTGACCCACAAACTAGATAAAACACTCATTGACAAATATGTATTTATTTTCACAGGCTCGCGTGGACCGTGTAGTTGTATCAGGTCTGTCGAGAACACATGACGACTATGTTATGAAAGCTGCCGAAGGACTTTTCAAAGCGACAAACTTTCAAGATGTTATGCTTGAAGCTATGAAGTAAGTACACACACTCTTAAATACAGAACACTGCTTAAATTTAATTTTGAACCTTGCGATTTTCTAGCGCCAATTCGTACCTCCATGAACTTGGCATCTTTAAAGACATCTTCATCAAAATCGACATAAGCCGTGGTGAAGATGCCTCGCCAAATGGTTATGAGGTTACATTCAAAGGTAAGGAACTCTCTAGACTAGTTGGATCAGTCGGTACGGAAGTAGGTCAGAACGAGGGCTCCTTACGGACCGAATTCACAGTGCCTAATATTTTTGGCCGAGGTGAGAGTATATCACTGCAAGGTTCATATAGTAGTACACGAGCAAATGATGTTACGTTAAAGTTCTGGAAATCATTCTTTCACACGAGACTTTTTGAAAATAGACCCGAGTGAGTAGAACAGCCATCTGAGCGTTTTTTATATGACACTATTCCAATGGGTTTTATTTTATTACAGAATTTCATTATCAGTATTCCGACATATTGACAGAATGGACATAAGCTCTTTTCAAAACTCGAATTTAGGTTTCGTGGCGGACTTTTCATTCACATCGTTTTTACCTCAGGTAAGAATACGGCGTCCCATTGGCTTTACGAAAGCCGACTTAATATTGATTCTTTTTGAAGCTCCGTCACTCCTTCCAATATGAATCCTCAATACGTGAGATCTCACTTTTAGGCAAGAATGCGCCGTTCGCAATTCGAGAACACTGTGGACCCCGATTAGCATCTCTTCTGCGATATATTGTCGCTTACGATAAAAGAGATAATCCAGTTTTCCCGTCACAAGGGCTTATGGTCAGATCAACGTGCGAATATAGTGGATTCGGTGGCAATATTTCCTACATGAGCAATAGTACCCATGCAGAGGTTAGTGTGCCCTTAATCGGTAAAATAGTAGGACAACTCTGCGGACGGATAGGTGTAGTGAAACATACGAAATCAATACAAGATGTGCCTGTTAGTAGTCTGTACTATGTTGGTGGACCGCAAACGTTAAGAGGTTTTCGATTCGGCGGGGCTGGGCCTCGTGTAGAAGGTACAGCAATTGGTGCGCAAGTAAGTTTTTCTTATTTAAAATTCTTATTGATGATGAATATTGTTCCTAAATATACTGTTTTTATAGAGTTACTGGTCAGCAGGTGTCCATTTATGGTCACCACTGCCATTTAGTGGAGTTTTCAAAGGATTATCAAATAATTTCCGGACGCATTTGTTTTACAACTTTGGCAATTTCAACTCTTTTACAACTGGTTGGTTTACATAGAAGTCTTTACTTAAGAACTTACTAAAAAATAACGTAAATCTGTTTCTTTTTTTTAGAAAACATGAGAAGTGCTGCCGGCATTGGACTTGCGTTTAAATTAGCCGAACGTGCTAGAATCGAACTAAACTACTGCGTACCGATTCGAAAGTACGAAGGGGATAAAACAGTTAATGGTTTTCAATTCGGAATCGGCTATGAATTCGTTTAAAGCTAGTCGAACATGGTGATGTCTCTCCTATTTTTTAAGATTTTTCATTTTTGTGTTCAAGAATCGTTTTACTGCTAATTTTACCTGAGAATGTTAAATACATATAAAGAAAACACAACACACACATGACTTTAGACAACAATACCCATATATGCTTTTTTTACCAGTGAACGAGATGAAATAAATGCATTTTTAGATGGCAACAAATATATTGATTGCGATTGTAGATAAACCCAAAGGAAATATAATAAATATTAATTTAAATTCAAAAGCAAGGCTACATACGCGTATGGCAATTGAGTTTTTTTTTTCTTCGTTTTACAAGAATGACCTAAGCGCATCGACTTTATTTAAGAGGGAAGTGTAATATCAACTTGAGAAAATGTATGTCGTTACTTATTCAGATTCCAGTGTCTAAATGAACTTATGCAGACGACAATTGTGAATGCAGGCAATTGTTTGTGTCTGTATGAAAGTTCTTTCATTCGTTTAACTAGATTTCAGATAAATTGTGTGATTCTTATACAGTATGCGAATGTGTAGTATAAATCACTACTTATCATGCGTTAAGACGATTAAAATATGATATTTTGGCAAGACAAATTCTTATTCACAACGGAAGGTGTAAATTAACCTAAATTTTGAAGCTTCGTAATCATGAGGTGATTGCGTGAAGAAGTGAGATATCATACATAAGAATTGTGAACGAAATTTAGGTAAAGTGGATTAAATTTGCTATTTAGTATGTAGTTTTGAAGCATGACGTACGTTTGATAGTCTAACAAAACCGATTACGATTTTTAAATTCGGAAAGAATTAATATTAAGGTTAAATCCAAAAGCTGGAATTATTGAATGTTAACGTAGTGGAGGCAACAAAGTGACTGTACACTATGAGGTTAGAGTCTAGAAGAAAATTTGAGTTGTTAAAAATCTTAAAAATCCATGAAATTTCATTGCACAAATCAAAGCTTGATAAATGACCATTTAAGTAAGCAGTATCATGAACTGAACGAATCAATTTCAAAAGCAAATCTATATGATAACGTCGGCTGTGTACATTTTTGGTTGGTTTTAGAATTTCAAGTTTGCAGAACACATTATTTTCTCTTATCATTAATATCTTTTGCAGAACAAATTATTTTCTCGGATCAGTAGTCCCAACTAAGTGATACTAATGTAAACCACAATCCGTAGTTTCTCCGATCTAGCGATGTATACCGCTACTGATGGTAGCTTTTCTTTACTCATAGCTTAATCTACGTTATTATAAGGTCCCATCCCACGGGCAAATAATGAGAAATCATAATTCAATCCTTTGATAGGGACTTACTGATGTTCAGATTGACTTTGAAGATTGTGTGGCTAGTATAATGTATTGTAGTTAAAAATGTTTCCAATAACTGACGACAATGTCAAGGATAAAAGTATTGTCATTGTGATCAGAATTCTTAAATGTTTAAGCATTTGTTGGCAGTGACAAAATGCGAAATCGTATGCTGATCTAATGTGTCGTCATTAGCAAAAATTACCTACCTTATACGTTCATATGTATAATACATATTATGCATCCACATATTAGTGTCTCATGTGAGTAAGATGATTTTTATAATCGTTTGGATGTAGAATATACAGCATTAGACAATCTAAGACAGGAGAGTTAGAAAACAAAAACTAACCACTGAGGACGAAGTAAGATGGAACATGGAATACAAGGGAAGAAAACAAAGGTCAAACTTCGAGCAGAAACGACACAAATACGAGTAGGATAGTCAGAAGGGGAAACCTATTCTCTGCAATGCAATATTTTGAAAAAAAAAACAAAAGTAGACAAACGGTAGAGGAGACAAGAATGGGTATTTGATTATCAAGAGTCTATTGCCATTTTGAAGAAATGGTAAAGCTAGAAATATTACTAGACAAAGTTGTCTCCTTTCTTCATATTAATTGCGTTAGCGCTTTGGAATTACTGATCATATTCGAAGTTTTCTCGTAATGTACTATCTTAACCTTTCACCTACCCTAAATGATACAAAATTGACAGTCAATACGTCGACGCGGGGGTCACTCTATTACAATCAACCAATTTTTGTATAAAGATGACTTGGGACGCAAAACAAGTAACAAGTACTAGGAACACGCATAACTTGTAGTATCTAAGTACGCACTACGAGGGTATCGATATGAAGGAAAATGCGAATTCAATTTAAATTGTTTTTATTTTTCAATATAATCTCCCCTAACATCAATGCATTTGTTACATCTTGAGATAAGCTTTTTTAAACCCTCAAAATAATAAATTTCCTAAATACCCATTTATTGCCGACTTGAGTTCTTCATCATCCGAAAATCTTTTTCCACGAAGACATTTTTTCAAATCCGGAAACAGGAAATAATCACTAGGGGCAAGGTCTGGACTATAGGGTGGGTGTTGGATTTTTTCGAAACCACAATCTCGCGCAGCAGCCTTGGAAACTCGCGCCGTGTGAATAGGAGCGTTGTCATGAAGAAGCAACGCACCCGCTGCGAGTTTACCCCGTCTTTTCTTTTTAATTTCCTCCCGCAAATTATGCAAAGTGGAAGCGTAGGATGTGGCGTTGATGGTTTCACCTTTTTTTTGTACTCAATGAGCAAGATTCCCTTTGAGTCCCAAAAAACTGTGGCCATGAGCTTCCCGGCAGACGGAGTGACTTTGAACTTCTTCGGGGGGGTCTGTTCCTTTTTTATGCCACTGCATGGACTCTTGTTTGCTTTCAGGGTCATAGTGGTGGACCCATGTTTCGTCCCCAGTAACAATTCGATCCATAACACCGTCCGCGTTCTCACTACACATCTCCAAAAGCTCTCTACAGCATGCGATTCTCACTTTTTTCTGAGGCGCTATGAGCATTCGTGGCACCCACCTTGCACTGACCTTTGAAAGGTTAAGATGGTCATGAAGAATGGTGTGAATGGTGTGAATGGTACCAATTGAAAGCTTGGTGATCTCTGCCATCATTTTCACCTTTATTCGGGCATCCTCAAGAACAAGTTTTTCGACTTCTTTGATGCTTTCTCCCGTACAAGCAGTAGCCGGGGCGCCGGAGCGGGGGTCGTCTTCAATGCTCTCTCTGCCTCTCTTGAACTCACTTGACCACTTTTGCACAGTTGATAATGAAGGTGCGGAACCCTGGTAAACAGCCACCATCTCTTCATGAATAGTTTTTTGATTTTTTCCTTGCTTAGTGAGAAATTTAATTACAGCGCGATGCTCAATTTTCACCATCATCGTCTCAGTTGCCATTATGATTCTGTTTAACTAGAGATAAAACGCGAATTAATAATCACATTTATATGAAATTTTACATGAATGCACTAAAATAATAGTATTACTTGATACATAAGTCAATTTATATATACAACCACGGCTTCACCCCGATACCGAGAATGCGTTGAACGCCCCTCGTACATAAATTGTCTCCAAATTGATTCCACTAAATAATAAAAACTAAAAAATGTGGGATTCAGTTAGTGGGGTCATCATACAACGATTCAAGTAAAGCAACCCCGTGGAGTGATTAGAAGCCCTTTAGTCTAGCCCCCTAATTACACAAAATCGCATACAGAACCGCGATTCTAGTGTTTAGATCAAAGGGCGAAAAGCAATCACAAATTATTCATATAAAACACTTGTACCAGTTACCAGTAGCATTGTCTTCCCGCCAGATTCGAACCCGGACCTCGAAAACAAGCACAACCAACGCGCTAACAATCGACGCCATAGTCAATTGACGTAGCTACTTTATCAGAATTACTACCTCTTCTTTCGTCATCGTACCAATGATAGAGAAGTGAACATGAAACCAGAAGCAACACCAACCACATCGTAGTGGATTGAACTCACGAAATTCGTGATAGATGTTCATTTCAGCATTTGAGTTTTAGTATAGACGTTTCCTATTCCGTCTGTATGCACGGCATGATAAAGTCGAAGAGCAATATTTAGGTTAACTGTTGGCTTTTGTTATTATCATTCTATTCTCCGATCAGAATAATAATAACAAAACGAACAAAAATTCTACGGAAACTAACACACAAAAAACGTTTTCGTTTTAGTTGAAGAGCAACAGCAAGAGGAGAAATAAATTTGTAGCCTCTGTACAAAGTTTTGAAACGAAGCAGAGAACCGTTCTGTAAATGATATTCAGTGTGTTTTGTTCGCACTCCATACTTTTGTGAAGTGTATTATTAAAAAAAAGTAAAATCATGAAGATGAAGATAAAAAGGAAATTCTAAATGAATGGAGTCATTGTGTCCCAACTTTGGTTCTGTATTTGCATTTGAAAACAATTTTTTTTATTAAATATCTAGCCAGAGGTAATTATAAAATATGAGAAAAAGGGTAAAAAGTTAATGACGACTGGAGATTCTGATTGAAAAGGAAAACAAAGCAAGGTTAATGAATCATCCGATTGTTAAAGATGAAAATAAAAAAAATATTAAACCGGCAGGGCTTGGGATAATGAACAAAATTTTCGAAGAACGTTTGATTGTTTTTTCGTAATTTTTTGTTTTTTTTTTTTAATTTAATGTTATTACATTCTAATAATCTACGATTTTAGTGATTTAAATGATACACCCTGAACATAGAATTAAGACGATTTCACGATTTTTAAAGCAATAATTTCTTAGGGCGGCACAAATTGAAAATTGGCAAGGTTCGATGGAATAGCATGCACAATGGTGGAAAAAATAATAGGTGGGAATGAATCGTTAGGTTAAAATGTCATTTGCTCCAAAGCTACCCAAAGTGATCTTAACATACAATATTATGGTGCTTTTTATGCAAAAAAAGTGTATTAGTTTTGCGGGTATTTAATCAAATGAATTTTTACAGTAAGTTGTTTTTTACGATTCTGACGTTTTTGCGAATAAATTGTTAATTTTTTTTAAATAAGGGGTCGTGGCAGGGATTGTACCGATAAAAAGAGACGTTTTATCCAGAAGTTCCGCTTCAAATAAAATGTGGAAGCGTTATTCTGCTCAGAGAATATGATAACGAATGCACTAAAGCAAAAAACATCCAAAGAAACTAGAGGAACCGACAACCCTTTCGTTACTACTTCAGAAATTAAGTAGACGCTAATTCTAATTCTGACGATGGGAACTGCTCTGTTAAAAAAACAGATTATTGACAGCTAATCTGCGTTGTTCCGCTAGGAAGACGCCATTTGTGTTAGAAAAAAAGAAAAGCATTTGGAGAAGACCAGCTAAAGGAATGTAACGAGAAGGGCATAAAGAAATTTAAATATATTCTGTGGAGTGACGAAAAAAAAAAGTCAGTTTGGTTCGGATAGTAAACACTGTGTTAGACGACCTCCTAACAACGAATTCAACCCCAAGTACACCGAAAAAAGATTTGGCGCTGTTTATCCTGATATAATGTGAGACCATTATTTTGAATTAGAGAGATCATACTCAGGAAAAATATATAGAAATAACGCCTTATACCAAAAATGAAATGCCGTTGCTTTGGGAGTTCCAACAAGATAACGACTCCAAGCACACCTCGAAAAAAGCCAAAGCCTGCTTTTAAACTAAAACGGTTTCAGTTTTCGATTGGGCAGCTCAGTCGCCGAATCTAAATGCGATCGAGAATTTGTGGTCTGAAATCAAAATATAGTTGGCTCTAAAAAAAAATTTTCTAATAAGGTCGTATTATGGGTTGGGATCAAGGAAGCTTGTGAACGAATGCCAGTGCAAAAATACCAAAATCTTGTGAAATCCTTGTCACGGTGTTAAGAGCTAAAGGACATGCAACCAAATGTTAGTTTAAAAGTAAGTTTTGTATAGATTTCTTTTAAATCTTAAGTATAATTTAGATATTTTGCTTATTCTATTATTATTTTTTCCAACTCCGAAAAATAAATTTTAATTTAAAAAAAAAATCATTGTTTTTTTATAATTATTCTTCATTGGACTTATAAAACTGAATTACAAGTATACAAAAAATTGCAACAAAATTGTGTTAACATATTCATTTATTTTCATTTCACACCTATTATTTTTTCCACCACTGTAGGTGGGTAATATATTCGTACATAAGCCTCGTGTTAGTGAGCCATGTTTGATCGGATTAGATAGAAGAAGGAATCATTTTAATGGATTAATGTTCTAACAACTATAGGTGTCAAAGAAAGGTGCAGCTCAGCAAACTGCACCACAAAATTCATTAAAAGACAAAAAAAAAAAAAAAAAAAAAAAAAAAATTGGCGTTAGCTGGATTCGAACCTGTGTTTGATCGTCAGAGCTAGTTTTTTTTTTTCATTTTAAATGCATTTTTATCTTAAATCATTCATTAACTCTTACATGCTAGACAAAAAAAAAAAACGCTTAAAAATTAGCCTGAATAATAAATAATTATCTTATTATAGCTTGCTGGCCCCATGCGGGCACTCTAAGTTAAACATAATGATTAAAATATGTCTTTCGACGTTTCTGACTGTAATCGGGGCTAGTTAACACGTCACTATTTCAATTGTTAAAAGCCATCATGCTAGTAAAAACAAAGCCATTGTTTGTGAACTTTTCTCTGGGAAGGTTAGTAAAATTACTTTCAAATTAAGAACACTTTGAAAGAAAAATGTGAAGACTTTACTGTCAGTAAGAAGTGGACAAACTTTAGTGCATCAGATTTCTCCTCTAAGTTTTCTGAAACGTAGGAGTCTAAATGGTTGAGCTTAACTAGACTTATTTCTTCAAGGATAAAGTTGGTTAGAATGAATATTCACAAATGAAAGCGCATATATTCCTTTCAAGAGCACGGTCGAATTTGTATTTGGAAAGATAGAATAATAGCATGTTTATAAAATAACATACTCGTACAAATGACCACGGGAAACTACTTAAATTTCACCATTTTTATCTGCAAAAACATTGACTGTTTCTTTACGCTTAAATTTAGTACGAAGCGTTCATTTGTTTATACCCTGTAAGGACTGAAACGAATAAAATTTGGAAACTTCAAAGTAAAAAAAAAAATATTTTCATAATTCATGTAAATTATGTTTATTTGCTTTAAAACTCTGTTTTTATTAAATTTATTCACAATTCTAAAAAATAAAAAAATTATTTAGGTTCCCATTCTTTCCTCAACTTCTTTCGAATGTCCTTCATAAGGTTGGTGACAGTTACATCCGTGATCTTTTTGGACGCTCTTTTCCATTTAGCACTAAAATCTTTTACGTCTTTTGCACACTGCTCACTTTTCCTCAATTTAGCTTTGACCAAAGCCCAATACCTTTCAATGGGACGGCACCCAATGTGGGACATTCATGTCTTTTGGAACTAAGTCGACATTTTTAGCAACAAGAAAGCTCAACGTCGCATGAGCATAGTGAGTTGAAGCTAAATCTGGCCAAAATAATGTTGAACCCTCGTGTTTGTGTAAGAGAGGAATCAACCGTTTTTTTAGGCATTCGTTAATGTATACTTCTCCGTTAATTGTTCCTGTTGTAATAAACGATGAGCTTCTGTGTCCACATTGGCAAATGGTCTGCCAAACGAGATATTTTTTTACGCGAATTTTTACACCCCAATCGATGTTGTTGATTGCGGAAGAATCTCAGCTTCAAACGAGTTGTAAAACTGCGCACCTGGAAGAGTAGTAAAGTCGGCTTTGACATAAGTTTCGTCATCCAAAACCAAGCACGCTTTCTTGTTGCCGATCAACTCGCATAGCTTTCGGCAGGTATTTTTATCACTTTTTTTTGCTTTTCAGTAACTTTTGGTATTTTTTGTTTTTTTTTCGTGTTTTTAGACCGCTACGTTTTTTAAATCTTTGTACCATTGTTTGGTTAGTATTACATTTCTGAGCAACATCTCTGGATGACATAGTCCGATGGTACCCACTATTTTCCTGTCCAAATTTGTATCATGTGCTCCACTTTTCTGTTTTCGCTTAACTGTCAACGTCTCCAAATATCGTTTAATAACAGAATCCACTGTACTGCGTGCTATGTTTAAATTTTTTGCGATGAAATGGTTTGGACACGAAGTATTTTCGAGCCATTTGTCGATGATCTTTTTACCGCGTCCCTCTTGACTCATATTTTATAAATATTTTAAACCGCACCGAACTAAAATCAATAACAAACTGAAACTAGAGAATATACAGGCTAATTTGGGTACAAAATGGGATTGCAACTTGTCAATGTCAAGATGTTTTAGACCTTGACATTAAGAAAATATACCCAGATCTGTCGCGGCTTAAGAACAAAAATTATGGAGGTTTTTGTTATAAACTTCACCCAAAAGCCTCTTCGCTAGAAGCAAACCACTAAGTTTCATAACACCGCGTCTCCACGAGACAAATATGTCAGACTAAGTTTCAGTCATTTCGTCCGACATTTTTTCTTTTGACTTAACCTGCAATTGCTGCCAAGGCTTTTTTGTTTTAATCTAGTCTTTTATATAAATGGCTTTGGTAATTCCAAAGACATATGTACATTGTCCTTAAAGTTATTAATTAAATTCAGAACTTCGTTCTGCGACATGCCCCACTCAGTCATCTTTGTTTCTTTATTTTTTATTTTTTTTTCACATTCCGAAGTCAAACTGACAAGCGCTGTAAAAAAAATTTCAGGGTTGATGTCTATAGAGATGTCTTGAATAAAAAAGAGACATTTACTTCTTGAGATATTTCTTGTCTGCAGACTACCCGTCTCCACTGGACATTTTGATTTCATGAAAATTTTCTTAACACCAGAGATGTCTCGTGGAGACGCGGTGTAAGCTTTGCGGCTATTTATTCACGAGTATGCAACACAATCAAGTTCGTACATAGATATGCGTGTATGCATATAAAACAGATAAACAAACTCCGAAAATTGCGTAAAATGATTTCTCACCGCTCTACATAGTATTTCCGTCAGAAGGCTACTATCGATCCTATTGTAGTTAACATTCAAACACACGCTAAAGCGATTGCCGGAAATACTCGTAATGGGTTCTGCAAAAACAATCAATAAACCTACATCAACAAGACACATAAAACCTATGTAAACAATTTTGTCTTTATTGAAGGAGAACACTATTAAATTGCAATCTACTAGGCTGTGACAACTTCGTCAATGTCATTAATATCAGAAGACATTTACAAGTTCTGCTTGTATGGATAGTAAATATAATAATCGCATGCCCACTTGATCTTGATACTGGTTACTTATTCATCTATAGTAATGTCACTGCAAACAAATAAAACGTCAGAACTATTCTGGAACAACATCTTCACTACCGAAATACAATTGAATTACTATTACTACTCCTACTGAATGTAAAAAAAGTATTTGCGCTACTTATCTTAAAGTGTGACGTTATTCAAACCATCCAGCAATTAAACAAATAAAGTAAACGAATTAATTTAGTAATTCAAAGATAAATAATTGATCTACGCATACATACGAACATTTTGACAACCAGTCTTTTTGTATGATACTGAAGCGATTTTCTATTAATTTGTGTGCGTTTTCGAACTTGGCAAATTAATTACTGTTGACGTGCGGCCATTTGTCGATGTCGATACGGTTTGACCAAAGTGTCACACGACAAGGCTTAAGCTTTTTTTTTTTATAGATACATACGATCATTCGCAATATAAATCTTTCAAGGTGATTATGGTTTGCAAATACTTTTGCGTTTACGTCATGGCGTTCATGTCTCGACCACATGTGATCTCGTTTTGGATTCTTTATTTTTTTAATTTTGTATTGTATAAAAGTACTGGAGTATGGGCGGCAATTGAAGGAAGAATACAAATAGGATTATCAATTATTATGCAGAGCGACAAGATGGAGGGTATTTATACAGCTGTATACAAAATGACAGCAAACAGTGGTGGATATTGGTCTGTTGTTGGGGTTTGCGATTCCATCTCATTTCAATGGCGTGGCCATTAAATTGTGATGTTGCACCAATGTTTTCATAGGCGAATGGCATTGTGTTGAATTTACCTACTCGTATATACATATAAGCCAGCATAAAGAAACCATCAACCAAAAACACCCTTTTAGGCTTGCTTCTCAGGCTAGACGGCAAATACATAAGTATTTGGCGTACGATAAATCAATAGAATAATTTAATAAACATTCCTGGCTTTCTTTATTGATGAACTGAAACGTGTTGATTGTAAGAAAAGACACTAAAAAAATTATAACACCAGGTTATTATGAATTGCAGGCTTCAATAGAAATCCATATTGATTGCTATTGGTTGTGAATTTAACATTGTCGTATAACAGTTATTATAATTTTAACAGATTCAAATATGGTTTCTTTGCACCGACAATCACAGCACAGGCAAAGTGTGGCCCAGAGAGTATGCTATATTATATCGTATTGATTAAATTTCAAAATTGAACTCTTATTGAGCAAACAAGACTAATTATTAGTCAATTGAACTTCGTATTCAAATTATTGCAGGGGGTAAAGTAAATACAATTAATGTATAGTCATAATGATAGTAATATTGAATCTAAAAAAAAATGTAAAGTTAAAAAAATAAGTGCTCGGCTGTTAGAAGAATCCATAGCCATGGGTAAATTCAATTCCAAAGGCACTTCCCCGAATATGATTGGCTTAAGATAAATCTTAAAACGATAACCCAAAAACGTAGTTCTAGTTTTGGTCCAGCATTAAGACCCTACTTTCGGTCTTAATCTCGTATGGACAATAAGGCTCCGTTCCTGGTCTCTGCACATATTTGGTTGGTCGCGCAATGCTCTTCGGTCGGGCTTTTCCCAAAATCCCTATATTACTCAGTTGAGAAGAAACAAGTTTATCACCTTCCAATTTAATGGTTGTTTTTCTTAAAATCACACCTGGAATGCTAGAGCCTATAGTGAGAGTCTGAAAATGATCAATCCAATCATCAAAAAAGCAATCGAGGTGCATTTAGGATTGCAAAATCTAGACGTACTATGATGAATACACGAAAGGAATACCACTCAAATGATAGCGGACTGGCTTCCAAATCGGAAGCCTCGGTGTTCGAATTCCAACCGCGTCCGAAAGACATTAATTTTTTCAGTTAACAAAAATCAAGGAAAATGAGTAGTTGGCTAGAAATTAACAATAAGCCAACTTCCACTACGAATTTAGTCTCTCCATTAAATGTTGGATGCACCCCTTGGAGCGAAATAACCACTGAGCAGAAACATACATATTTCTTTCTATCTCTATCCCATTTTTCAAAAAACTTAACACCTGCTTTGGCATCATAAGTGTAGTCATACCCACTTGAGTGTTAAATTCTTTTATAAAAAAAAAAAAAATTGATGAAAGACTCAAAACTACCCCAGACATCCATCTGCTTTTCGAAAAGACATCTTCACCCAAAGATCCGGCAAGTCTCTCCCATCCAGTATGTTGTTCCTATATCATTTTGTGTACAGTGGTTGAAAAAAATAGTGCGTGGGGCGTGTGGTGAAACCAAAAGGCTACATACTACATATATTCGACAAGTCCGTTCATTGGTCGCCGTACATCATTGGCTTAATTGTCGGTGGGTAGAACTTAAGGAGTTCAGCTACTATAATCTAGGGCCCCGAGTGTTATACAATAAAAAGAAAGGCGAATCTGATACTGAGATAGAGTGACCAGGATGGGAAATATGTATAGAAGAAAACCTATCACGAACTTCATATGTTGAAATCTTTTAGATTAGGAAACAAACAATAAATCGAAGATCCATTGCCCTGTATAATAAAAATGGTAGTGCCTTTGAAAACATTCGTTTTCTTTTATAAGAATTGGTGAAGAGATCTAGATGTTCATTACTAAAATAGAGCTTCCCAACACTGTCAGGTAAAAAAAATATACAAGGTGTCCCCTAATTCAATGACGATAATTTCAGAAATGAATCCTGGGCATATTCTAAGAAAAAAATTGTTCCACAGTAAGGGTCTATCTCCAATGTTGACATCATTTATCGAGGATTTAAGAAAAAGCTTACTTTGGTGTACCCTGACAAATGTTAACGGAAA
This sequence comes from Volucella zonaria, assembly GCA_963966105.1. Lineage (NCBI taxonomy): Eukaryota > Metazoa > Arthropoda > Insecta > Diptera > Syrphidae > Volucella > Volucella zonaria. Next base: position 4,761,424 of record CAWYQB010000001.1, on the reverse strand, counting down.
TTGCTCTCTTAGTACTAATGGGAAAAACTTCGAGTAGGATTTTATTTTTAGAAGAAATACCAGCCTTTATTACAGCGTTTAAATAAAATTAATATCTTTTTTGAGTCTTTAGATATCCAATTTCTAAACCTATTCCATTTTCATTGCCCATGTTAATTTTCGATTTTGAGGTCACTTTTCTCCAGAAAATGCCTAATTAACATAACGTTTTACTATTTTTTTCTTATGAAAGCCCACAGATTTTATGATACTTGGAAAGACCTGCAGCAATTAAAATTTATAAAAAAGGGTTTTTTGCTTTAAACTCCAAAGGCTATGAATAAAAAATGATTTTGTGCGGTCTTAGGTAGTTTTTATTTTATGTGTATACTAAAACAGCTATAACAGATGCTCAGTGTCCTCCTTGGTTTTGTATGCATGCCAGAGCCCGTTTTTGGATTACACTGCGAATGTTTATCGATGCTAATTACTGCCTCACTTTTGATGACGCTTCGAGAATACGATCTTCCACTTCAATTAAAGTTGCTATTTCGGTTGAATAAACAAGTTCTTTCATTCTTCCCCATACAAAAAAATCCAATTCCGTAAGGTCAGGAGATCTTGCAGGCCAGTGAACTGGTCCATTTCTTCTATCCAACGGTTACAGTATTCTTCATCTAGTCAATTCTTATCCTCACGACCATAGTGGGATGGAGCACCGTCCTGTTGAAAATATGATGAAGCTAGTTGAATCAGTGGAATGCCCTCCAAGAGTTCTGGTAAATCATTTCGCAAAAACTCCAGATAGTTTGTAGAATTCTGCCTAGGTGGTAGTTTAAAGCGGCCGGTTAACTACAAGTACACCTGCCCACATATTAACGCTGAATTTGTGTTGAAATGATTTATGTCTCCTTGTATGTGGATTGTTCGCAGCCCACATTTGAAGATTATGAAAATTTGTGATCCCATCTCTTGTAACAATTTACGTCCGTCCAAAGAATTCTGCTAATAAACTGGTTGTCATCCAAGCTCTGATCCAGCAACCAGTTAGAAAACTCAAGTCTCGTTTCCAAATCATTGGGAAGCAGTTTTTATACAGGTGTATGGTGGTATGGATAAAGATTTTCTCCATGTAATACATTAGAACTTTTGTGTCTAGAAACATTGAAATGCAAAGCTAAGCGTCTGATGCTGATTGATGGATCAGTTGTAACAGCTTCCAGTATTCTTTCACCTGCCGAAATTTTTCTTACTTGACGAGCTCCCGCGTTAGGTCGTGTATTTGAAACTGATCACGTTTCTCGAACCCTTCGATACGTATTTCCATTTCCATATACTCCGTTATTAGGAAGTCGTCGGTTAAGATAAAGTTCATGGTACCTTTGTCGCGCAGTAGTTGAACTTCCATTGCGTAGCCCATAAACGTAAATAATGTCTGCGTATTCTTACTGTAACCTTAGTGCAAAAAATTAAACTGATGAATTTATTTTTTTCGTAATCTTTTATACCATCTCTGTAAGGTATATTTTCCAAATAAGCCTTCATACCTTAATACCCTAACTCTTCTGAGAACTTTTAAGGAACAGGGTAAGGAAATGAGGATTTTGACAGATATTCAAATAAACGAGCATGCTTTAAAACTTTTTACTAGCTATGCAATTTTCAAAAATTATTGGAAAATTATTAATTCTTCGAAAACCACTCTTACGAGTATGTATTGCCAACTGTTGTTAGAAACGTTGGTACAAAATCATAAATTGCTTTTTTTACCTATTGCAGGTTTTCCCAAGTATCATAAAATCTTTGGGTTTTGTGCGAATATTGATGATGATTTTTTTGTTTTATTATTGTTACTTTCATAAGAAAAAAAAATAATAAAACGTTATGTTAATTAGGCATTTTCTGGAGAAAAGTGACCTCAAAGTCGAAAATTAACATGGGAAATGAAAATGGAACAGGCTTAGAAATTGGATATCTAAAGACTCAAACAAGATATCAACTTTATTTAAACGTCGTTATAAAGGCTGGTATTTCTTCTAAAAATAAAGTCCTACTCGAAGTTTTTACCATTAGAACTAAGAGAGCAATTTCCGTTAACATTGGTCAGGGTACACCAAAGTAAGTCTTTTCTTAAATCCTCGATAAATGATGTCAACATTGGAGGTAGACCCTTAATGTAGAACGATTTTTTTCTTAGAATATGCCCAGGAATCATTTCTCAAATTATCGTCATCGAATTAGGGGACACCCTGTATATTGTATATTTTGTACAACCTAAAATTGTAAAACACAATTATGGCAAACATTTTTTTTCCCCCTTTGTAAATTTGACGATATTGCAAAGTCAAACCTAGGAATATTCTTCACATGGTGTGACGGTTGTTTAAAATCAACGCAAGACTCATTACAGATTGAGTATCCTTTATATTTTCTTGGAGATCCCCAGTTAAAGAGCAAGAAACTAATGATGATCAAATGTTAGATCAAGATCGTGATTGAAACCACAGTTTTGTTTTTTATGGGAGTTAATCTAAGTGCAAGTCCTCATACCTGCTTTGCAGAAGGCATTGCTCTATTGTTTTAAAATTTAAACCATATATTAAATACTCAAAACAATGAGTTAATTCTCTCAAAGTTTGCCATTTCCAGAGTTAAGAGAGCTTACCATTGCCTAGCAAGGTGCTTAACAATAAGTCAACAGTGAATTTCGAAATCAAATTTTCCGATAAGAGTAAGTTACAATATTAGTGACTCTAACGTACAAAAACTACTCACTAATCATTTAAAATTAATTTAATTCCTATGTCCTTTCAGTACATGAAAAAGTTGTTTTCAGTCGCATGGTTGCTGGTTATTAAAATGTTTATGAAATAATTGTGTGCTCCTCCCATTGGAGCTTTCTTGCTATTCTGGTCAAGGTCATTGGACAAAACTCCATTTTAATGCATGTAAAATGTTTAATTACAAAAATGATGAATAATGGGGTTTTCGGCTTTGAAAAAAACTCTTCTGTTTTTAGTGGGGAAACCCGTAGGCGATATCATATCGAGTTACTGAAAAGCTGACACTTTGTTCAGCAAAAGAAAAGGCCAAAGAGATTTTTCAAAAACACTTCTGCTAAATGTGTGCATATTTTTTTTTCCATGCTTTATAAAATGTGAACCATGCAATAGATCTACTTCCAGTGTTACAAATAACAACAATTATTTTTATCGTGAAAACGTTTTTATTACTAAAACTTCCCTAACCAGTTCTTCTCGTTTTCTTAGTCCAATTTCCTAAAACATGATTCACTTACCCTACGAAGATAAAAACAATTAAAATGTTTTACACTCGTTATTAAGACTATTGTTACGAATTCTGCATTATTTCCAAGGGACGAGTATGAATTCGAGTACGTTTGTGCGTTCACGTTTTTTTGCAATAAAGACTACTTTATGAGTTGTGGTAAAGTTTGCCATATTCCCAGCGGCGGTTGGCCATAAGTTACTAACTTATGGTTATGTGAACACTCCCACTTTGGCCATTCAGTTCTGAAACGATCGATACCACTCGTGCAAGGATTTAATACAGCAAATTCAATCCAAACTGACCCACCTACCCTTATCTAGATACGATATCATTTCACGTGATACAATTTAAGTCTAACTAAATGCGTTCAGTATTTCATTATCCTATGACCTACTTAAGTGTCACTGACATTTTGGCATTTGTATTTGGATTTAAAATTTCGTGTCACTATATATGAGTGTAGAAGATAGTGCGGTGATAAGAATTTAATTTCCCTTTATAATATAAGGAGGTGAAAGATATATATTGTAGTACGAGTACTCCTTTAGAATTCATCATCATCTATTGCATCTATTGCATGTTATCCTTGTAAAGTCGACAGGATGAAAATTTTCAATGGAAATTTCATGCGTTTGTGTGAAACCTTTTCACATGATCTCGTTAAGGAATACGAATAAGTTGTTCGGCGCATGCTTCAATGATGGCATGAAAAGGTTCTAGGACCCATCTCAAAAAAAAAAAAAAAACAGAAACTTTTTAACAAAAAATAAGTAACAAATAAAAGACTTGAATGGAGGGCACATGGTCAAAAGGGATTGCACGAGTGTACTTTGAAAAGTAAATAAAATCTAATTGAGTTACAACAATATTTGTTAGGTAAGGCCACGTCCTATCAGTTATGTAGGTACATATATGTAGTACATAAGTAAATAGGTTTATACACCTATGAAAAATTGAGGTATACATATATGTCTATATCCTATAGACGGAGACACAGGTTAAATATTGTGTAACCCAGTAACTGGACACTTGGAAGTTATTCAATTTGGGTAAAAGTTTTCAAATTGCAAGTGGTAGTAGCTGTATATGAACGCTAGTAATTGCTTTGTAAATTGAATTTGGTAAATTAATTTATGCCAGGTTATGACAGAAATTGTCAGTTATCGCTCCCTTACTCCTATTCTAGAGGCAACCTTAGGAATATACAGTGCCTTGCAAAAGTATAAACGCACACTATTGCATAAAAAGCCTTTTACTGGAAACTCTAAAAGCATACAGGATCCTTATTATTTTTTTTATTTTATGGCTTCAATAAACAAGTAATTAGAGCAAAAAGAATTCCCCGTTATTTTCTTTTGAGATTTTCTGCAATAAAAAACTGGTCTTGCCTAGCTTGCAGAAGTATAAACGCACCGTATAAAGAGTGCAGTTTTTCTTCAGTATCATTCAGTTTTTTGTTGTGATTTTGCAAACAATAATGACACGTGGTACGCATTTAACAGAAGTTGAAAGGGGAAAAATTCTGGCTTTTCGCTAGGCAGATTTAGGATTTAGAGCAATCGCGAAGAAATTATCAAGATCGGACACTGTTATTCGAAATTTTTTACGAGATCCGGAGTCTTTTGGGACAACAATCCGACCTGCGCGTCCACAAAATCTTGCACCTGGCGATCAAAGGCGAGTAATAAACACTTCATTCAATTCGCTGAGTTCTTTGTCGGAAATTCGGAATGAATTCGATTTAGATGTTTCGGTTTCGACGATATAGCGTATTATAAAGCGCAGCGGAATAACCGTCCGAAGCAAAATGGTTCCTGGTCCATGTTTAATAGGAATTCGCTCGTAAGAACATGAATCGTAATTGGAAAACCGTAAGTAACACTGTCTTAACTTACTCTCTTTTCCAATTTTAAAATCTAAACAATATTTTTTTTTTATTTTTATTTTTTTTCACATTATTTTTAGTGACGAAAAGAAGTTTAATCTTGATGGACCAGACGGCTTGAATGGATATTGGGACGCTTTACTGAAGGAACCAAGGTTCTTTGCTTAGAGGAACTGCAGCGGTGCGAATTGTACCGAAATTTCAGCAAGATAATACACTGATTCACGTCCGTCGTCAAAGTTTGGAGTGATTTCAGGTCCAAAATATCAGATTGGTAGAGTGGCCGGCACGTTCTCCGGATTGTAATCAAATAGAAAGCTTTGGGGAATAATTACACAATGAGTTTATGGGCATATTCGGCAATTCGCGAGCTTTGGCGAGCTCTGAGAATCAATTATGGAGGCATGGAATTCCTTAGAGGATTCCATATTAAAAAAAAAAAACTGGAAGTATGCCCAATAAAATTTTTAATATTATTGAAACAGAGGTAAAACAATTAACCAAAATAAAGAAATTGAGGAAAATGTAATACGTTTATAAGTGTTCAAGCTAGGCAAGACCAGTTATTTATTGCTGAACGGGAATTTTTTGTTTGCTGTAATTACTTGTTTATTGATGCCATAAAATAAAAAAAAAAATTAATTGGCCTGTAAAGGCATTTTATAGGGTGCGTTTATACTTTTGCAAGGCACTGTAGGAGTATTTGCTCCAGCAAAAAAAAATAAAAAATTAGTACATGTAACATACATATTTATGTATGAACTTTTTTTTAAAAAAAACTCCGGTGCTAACCATGGATCTCCAATTATTTTAATAGTTTCGCTGACAACTTACTTCTTTGTTACGATATTTTTCTTGTTGTCACTTTGATATGACGGACGTTTACTTGTCAAACCGATTCAATAACTCGCCTAAAATTTCGATTTAAATTTTTAGCTTACCTGAAAAAGAAAATAAATGTAATTCAATTACTGCAAACAAACAACTACGATTTTTTAAAGAACTAGTTTAAACAATTAAAAACATAAATATTTACTAGTCAAACTATTTGGCATTGCTGAGATGAGATCTAGAAACCTTTGTGATATTGAGAGCTTTGTAAATAAAAATAATAAAAGAGATCTGCAAAAATATTTACAATCATCGGATGGTAAGGACTGAAACAAATAAAATCTGTAAATTTTAATACGGGCTATACGAGGGGCGTTCAATATATTCTCGGTATCGATATGAAGGAAAATGCGAATTCAATTTGCATTGTTTTTATTTTTCAATATGATCTCCCCTAACATCAATGCATTTGTTACATCTTGAGATAAGCTTTTTTAAACCCTCAAAAAAATAAATTTCCTCCTCCTCCATTTATTGCCGACTTGAGTTCTTCATCATCCGAAAATCTTTTTCCACGAAGACATTTTTTCAAATCCGGAAACAGGAAATAATCACTAGGGGCAAGGTCTGGACTATAGGGTGGGTGTTGGATTTCTTCGAAACCACAATCTCGCGCAGCAGCCTTGGAAACTCGCGCCGTGTGAACAGGAGTCATGAAGAAGCAACACACCCGCTGCGAGTTTACCCCGTCTTTTCTTTTTAATTTCCTCCCGCAAATTATGCAAAGTGGAAGCGTAGAATGTGGCGTTGATGGTTTCACCTTTTTTTTTGTACTCAATGAGCAAGATTCCCTTTGAGTCCCAAAAAACTGTGGCCATGAGCTCCCCGGCAGACGGAGTGACTTTGAACTTCTTCGGGGGGTCTGTTCCTTTTTTATGCCACTGCATGGACTCTTGTTTACTTTCAGGGTCATAGTGGTGGACCCATGTTTCGTCCCCAGTAACAATTCGATCCATAACACCGTCCGCGTTCTCACTACACATCTCCAAAAGCTCTCTACAGCCTGCGATTCTCACTTTTTTCTGAGGCGCTGTGAGCATTCGTGGCACCCACCTTGCACTGACCTTTGAAAGGTTAAGATGGTCATGAAGAATGGTGTGAATGGTACCAATTGAAAGCTTGGTGATCTCTGCCATCATTTTCACCTTTATTCGGGCATCCTCAAGAACAAGTTTTTCGACTTCTTTGATGCTTTCTCCCGTACAAGCAGTAGCCGGGGCGCCGGAGCGGGGGTCGTCTTCAGTGCTCTCTCTGCCTCTCTTGAACTCACTTGGCCACTTTTGCACAGTTGATAATGAAGGTGCGGAACCCCGGTAAACAGCCACCATTTCTTCATGAATAGTTTTTTGACTTTTTCCTTGCTTAGTGAGAAATTTAATTACAGCGCGATACTCAATTTTCACCATCATCGTCTCAGTTGCTATTATGATTCTGTTTAACTAGAGATAAAACGCGAATTAATAATCACATTTATATGAAATTTTACATGAATGCACTAAAATAATAGTATTACTTGATAAATAAGTCAATTTATATATACAACCACAGCTTCACCCCGATACCGAGAATAGTTTGAACTTCCAATGCGTAAAAATTGCAATCCAATTTTGTACCCAAATTAGCCTGCATATATCTCTAGTTTCAGTTTGTTATTGATTTTAGTTCGGTGCGGTTTAAAATATTTATAAAATATGAGTCAAGAGGAACGCCGTAAAAAGATCATCGACAAATGGCTCGAAAATACTTCGCGTCCAAACCATTTCATCGCAAAAAATTTAAACATATCACGCAGTACAGTGGATTCTGTTATTAAACGATATTTGGAGACGTTGACAGTTAAGCGAAAACAGAAAAGTAGAGCTAAAAGTGGAGCACATGATACAAATTTGGACGGGAAAATAGTAGGTACCATCGTAAAAAACCGGACTACGTCATCCAGAGATGTTGCTCGGAAATGTAATACCAACCAAACAATGGTACAAAGATCTAAAAAACGTAACGGTCTAAAAACACGAAAAAAACAAAAAATACCAAAAGTTACTGAAAAGCAAAAAAAAGTCATAAAAACACGAGCCCAAAAGCTATACGAGTTGATCGGCAACAACAAAGCGTGCTTGGTTTTGGATGACGAAAGTTATGTCAAAGCCGACTTTACTACTCTTCCAGGTGCGCAGCTTTACAACTCGTTTGAAGCTGAGATTCTTCCGCAATCAGCAACATCGATTTGGATGGAAAAATTCGGGTCAAAATATCTCGTTTGGCAGGCCACTTGCCAATGTGACGGGAACAATTAACGGAGAAGTGTACATTAACGAGTGCCTACAAAAACGGTTGATTCCCTTCCTAAACCAACACGAGGGTTCAACATTATTTTGGCCAGATTTAGCTTCAGCTCACTATGCGCATGCGACGTTGAGCTTTCTTGTTGCTAAAAATGTCGACTTTGTCCCAAAAGACATGAATCCACCCAATGTTCCACAGTGCCGTCTCATTGAAAGGTATTGGGCTTTGGTCAAAGCTAAATTGAGCAAAAGTGAGCAGTGTGCAAAGGACGTAAAAGATTTTGGTGCTAAATGGAAAAGAGCGTCCAAAAAGATCACGGATGTAACTGTCACCAACCTTATGAAGGACATTCGAAAGAAGTTGAGGAAAGAATGGGAACCCAAATAATTTTTTTTATTTTTTGTAATTGTGAATGAATTTAATAAAAACAGAGTTTTAAAGCAAATCAAAAAAATTTACAAGATTTATGAAAATATTTTTTTTTTTTACTTTGAAGTTTCCAAATTTTATTCGTTTCAGTCCTTATTACATAAATTCTATTTATTTTATTTACTTTACAGCATTTCATTGTGATGTCTACTTCGTCTAATTCACTTAAAAAAAACAAGAGAAGATCTATTAGTAGGTTTTTACAATATTTGGAATTTTCCCACATTTTCTAAACTAATAGGAAGTGTTCCGGTACTATTATATTTCATCCTTAAACAAATTGATGGGAATCATAAGAGTACCAAAGAAAATGAAAGAAACTCGTACTTTCATCTACTGCATCCGTGTAGAATAGAAAACCTTACATAATATTCATACAGGAACCATGGGTGTGTAATAATATGTGACTTCACACAACTATATGACTAGTAACCAGAAAGACCAAGAACTAGTCCCTATGTGCCGAACTTATTTCGGCAATATTGCAACCAACATTTAGTTGCTGCAAACATAAGCTACGAAACGAACGGACAATGGCAAGGGCAAGCATTAGTCGCTGTATCAGCTTATTTTCCCTATGATTCGGTATTACTACCACCACTCATTGAATACTGTGTTTCCAAGAAGTTGGGGCTTATCATATGCTGCGATGTGATTGCTCAGAATACTTTTTGGAGCAGTAGCAAATATAACGTGAGGGGCAATCCTCTCCTGGATTTCATACTATCGTCTGACCTGGTTGTCAACAACGTTGAGAGTCAACTTTTGTTATGAGGGTATGTATTACTCAGCAAGTAATCGGCCTAACGTTATTCAATAGGTATGCTAAGGAGATTACCGGCTGGAAAGTATTATGGCAGGTATCCATGTCAGACCATAGGAACATCGAATTCAGAATCGCATGCGAGGTTTTTAATGAGAAAACGCTCCCCCTAAACTAAAGACAAAACAAAAGCTAGGGAAAGCTCTACAGCACCTGAACGGTACCCTCACAAATTGTTTTCAACTGGCATGTCCAGCTAAAAAGCAATCCTGCAGATCGCCCCCTCCTTGGTAGAACGCAGATCTGCAGCAGCTACGTAAAGACACCATAAAACTTCTAAACAAGTCACTTAAGACTAATTTGGAGAAAGACTGGGGTATTTGGAGATCGAAGCAAAAAGAATATAAAAAAAATACGATAATTCGGATTTCGAAGAGTGCCTCTTTGCGAAGAGATTAAAACTGTCAGGGAAACAAGTAAGCTAAAGTGCTCATGCACTTTAAGTGTAGTCATACCCACTTGAGTGTTAAGTTTTTTTAGAAGAAAAAAGGAGTCAAAGTCCTCAAAAGGGAAAAATCAACCGGGCTGGAATCACTCAGAAAATCTGATAGCACCTACACTGAGTCGATAGCAGAGAGTCTAGGTCTCATGCTTAAGACTCACTTCCCAGTTAACCTAATCAGAGTCAGCTCACCACCAGCTCCCATTCACTAAGCTGTTAGTGAGCTGAATAACAAAACATGCCGTGACTGGTATATCTCATCGGTTATGGTGACGAATGAGGCCATCAGACATGCTGTTGCTTCCTTTGATTGTATCAAGTCGCCCGGCACCGATAGCATATACCCAGTTATGTTCCAAAAAGGTGCAGACCAGCTGCAGGTAACTCATACATATCGAAACATTGGCGAACAGGAATAATAGCATAAATCGGAAAAGATAACTACACGATTGACAAGAGATTAGGACTTCTCAATCTGAAGTCCTTCATGTTGAAGAGCATGAAGAATGATCGAGCTTCATGTGCGTAAAACTGCTTTGCGAATGCATAATCATTTGACATTTTTATGGACATTGAGGGGGGCTTTCGAAAACAGAACTTTTGACATCATTTGTAAATCGGCCAGTCAACATTTCCCAGCATTGATAAAAGTAGTGCTATTGAACAGGACCCTGATTGCGGTTGTTGACTGCAGCCAATATCCAATGGCGGTTCTAATCAGGGGGCAGCCCCCAAGGGGTCGTCCTGTCTACATTGCTAGGTGCAAGTTGATCGACTCACTGCTTAATGCTCTCGCGTCGATGATTAATTGTATCTAGTCCTGCCATAAGTTCTGTTACACAATTTCCAGCGCCTATCGTTAATTTTTTTTTTCTTCACACATGCACTAATCAGCGAAGAATACTAGTCAGTTTGGCTTCTGTTTGCAAACCATTAACATGAAGTGGGGCGTTAAAGAGAATCGTGTAGCGGTAATGAGTTGCATAAGTGTGGAAAGAATGCTGCCCAAATTTTCGAGTTGCTAAAAGCACTCGGAATATCGAGAATATTCGTTTATCGGGCTACTGCTCGCTTCGGCGAATTTTCTGGAGTGGAGGACAGGCCAAGAAATGGTCGCTCTCGCGTTGTCCGCACAAATGCGGTAGAAAAGGCAGTGCGTGAACGAATTCGGAGAAATCCCCTTAGGAAGCAGAAGATCATGTCCAATAAATTGGATATATCAACCAGATCCATGTCTAGGCTGATTCGGAATGATCTGCATATGAAAGCCTATCGTCGGTCCGCGGGTCATCTTCTAACTACTCAACTAAAAAAAATTTAGTTGGAAAGATGCACTACTTTTGCAGTGGCACGTGGACAATGGCCATGAAGACATTATGTTCACGGATGAGAAAATTTTTACCGTAGAAGAAGTTTTCAACAAACAAAATGACAAAATTTATACCCCTTCATCTAAGGAAGCGAAACAAGTTGTTCCAAGGGTTCAACTTGGACATCATCCCGCTTCCGTAACGGTTTGGTGGGGGATCCTCTCCATGGTGTCAGATCCCTCCATTTCTGTGAAAATCGCGTAAAAACTGGTGCAAAGGTTTACCAAGAAGATGTGCTAGAAGGTGTTGTGAAGGGTTTGACGAATTTGATCTTCCAACAGGACTCTGCTCCAGCGCACAAAGCCAAAACCACGCAGGAGTGCCTCAGTCTTCCTGGCTTTATAGCAACCGAAGATTGGCCGTTGGGGAGTCGAGATCTGAATTACCTGGATTATGGTTTGTGGTCAGAATTGGAGAACATGGCCTGCAAGATTCCCCACAAAAATTTGGAAAGCCTTAAAACAGCATTAACCAGAGCAGCGTCCACAATCTCCATGGAAACCGTACGTGCCGCTATAGCCCAATGGCCACGCCGTTTGGAAGCTGTGTTAAAGAAAAAGGCAGTCATTTCGAGTGGATCAAAATAATCAACATTGTGGTCTAATAAATGAAACAATTTTGAATACAATATGTTTACTGTTTTTTTTTTTTATAGCGTTTTATGTTTGTAACAGAATTTATGGTAGGACTAGGTAGTATGCAGATGAACAGTACAGCTACTGTCTGTTGGACAATCTGTTCTATAGCGCAGGCGATTGGTCCAACAGAAATGGGCTTACAGTCAATCCTCTTAAAATTCTCTTTAGAAGGAGGAAGATGACTGGTCTGAGTTATGTAGTGCTTAAAGGCATCTGCCGGTTATTATATCCTATGTGTCGGTTGTCAGGTGAAACAAGCTTTCACGAAAATACGTTACTGCTTTTCCAGACTTTGAAGATTGGTCTTCCTCGGCTGCATGGGGGCTTTTCCAAGCACGCCTGGCTTTGTTTCGGACGAACTGATTAATGTGTTTCGCCTTGATGGCCTTATGGACATGCACTCGATGCAATAACACAACCTGCTGCTGGGAAAATACGAAATCGACTTTCTCTGTTCCCAGGAATGGTTTCGGCCAGAACCTGAACGAACCTGGGAAATGTAGTCGAGTCTTCACGGATGGCTGCCTGAGTCCTCGAATAGGTTTCATTTGAGCATAAATGCAGCTGGCATAACCCGTCCGGTTACTGTAAACTGCCTCCTGGCGTCATAGCGGGGGCACGCCATTGAAGGTTGCTACAATTTACATTATGAGTATCCCACCAGGACTTAAAACCGATGCCATGAGAAGTCAGGAAATTGGAAGCGGTAACCCCCCTAGTAGGAGCGTGAAGGGTCTTCGGCGTATTGGTTGATCCAATGTAGATTAGCAAATAAGTGCTGGGTGCCGTGATCCTAATATCGGCAAGAGGTTTTAGATTGGCCTCGACTCAAGCCAAAGGTGAAACTTGTGCCATTAACACAGGCTACGCCTTATGCAAAAGAACATCAGAGATGCAACTGATGTACTCGTACATAGTATTTTACCAGCGATATATTTAAAGGCTTTTCAGCGGCCACTCGATATATGAGATCTGTATGGGGCTTATTCGCAGCACGACAGAGGCTAAACTTTGTACCATGGGAATCAGGAGCCCTGGGAACTTTCGTTCCGACCTTTTGTGAGCGGGTCATGGTTTAAACCTAAAATCGCACAGAGGGTTTGCTGACTGTTATTGGAAAATCATAAAAATGTCGGAAAGTCTATAGAGTGCCCAGACAAGACTGGCAGAGATTTTAGGTAGGCCTCACCCTCGACCGACCGACGATCAAATGATCGAGAGTGCGGATTATTCCCCATTGTATGTAGATCAGGGTGGTGATTGATGCACTTCAATCCCTATGAGCGTAGGCGCTCCGTGGGCTTAAGCCATCACAGCAGGTTCCAACGTAAAACACCAAAAACGTTCCTTCATCATAGCAGTGCACTATGCACCGTGCGTTCGGCCAGATTCAGATCGGTAACTGCCACGGTACATTTTAGTGATGTTCAGCTTATTTTGCTCTTTTGACGTGCTTAAGTATCACCTTAATTAGAAAATTGTCAATTCAGCTAGGTCGTAATGTCCTTATTAGGATAAAATTGTTTACTAAAGCTTGTGTTGTTCTGTGTCGTCAGAAAGAGGTCCTCCTCCTCCTGAGAGTGTCTCTCAGCCGAATCATTTTCATGCAATGCGGTGCTACATTAATTAAGGTCACGGTGAATATAACTTTCAGCAAAGGCAATACGCCTTTCAAAATCAAAAATGAGTTGGACTCTGTATATGGGGACAGTGAAATTTTGGGCAGCTGAATTTAAACGTGGCCGTAAGAACTTGGGAGATGATGAACGTTCGGGACGACCAAAAACTCCAACCACTGACGATGACATTGCTAAAGTTCACCAAATGGTGTTAGACGACCGCCGAATTAAAGTGAGAGATATAGTAGAGGTTATGAAAATGTCCAAAGAACGTGTTTGTTACATATTAAATCAAGATTTAGGCATGAGAAAGCTGTCCGCGCGTTGGGTGCCGCGTTTGCTTACCTTAGACCAAACACGTGTTCGAATGAACATTTCCAACGCTCGCTCTGTTGGCGCAGTTTAGGCGCAATAAATCCGAGTTTTAGAGCCGATTAATTACTGTAGATGAAACTAGGATACACCATTATACGCCCGAAACAAAAATTCAGTCAAAACAGTGGACCGCAAAGGGCGAGCCGGCTGCAAAAAAAGGAAAAACTCTTTTTTCGGCTGGGAAAGTGATGGCGACTGTTTTTTGGGATAGTAAAGGAGTTATCTTAATCGATTATCTTCAAAAAGGAGAAACCATTACAGGAGCATACTACGCACCATTACTTGCCAAGCTGAAGGCAGAAATTGCGGAAAAACGGCCACATTTCCAGAAAAAGAAAATCCTGTTTCACCAAGACAACGCGCCGTCGCCGTCTCACACCTCAGCGGTTGCCATGGCGAAAATCCATGAATTACGGATTGAACTGCTTGACCATCCGCCTTATTCACCAGATGTAGCCCCAAGCGACTTCTTTTTGTTCCCTCATCTAAAAATTGCGCCCGGTGGACAGAGATGGCAATCACCTTCGTGAACAATTATTTTGCAGAGAAAAACGCCAAGTACTACTTGGACGGGTTAGAGAGATGGAAGCATCGCTGGGAGAAGTGTGTAGAGTTATAGGGAGACTATGTAGAAAAATAAAAAAAAAATGAGAAAAAATGTCTTGTACAATATCACTGTTCGGTCGGAAACTTTTCAGACAGCCCTCATCGTTGATTTGCCAACTTTTGAAAATCAATTTTCAATTTCTGATCGTCGCAATACCCTACTGAAAAGAATGTTTATTAACTCGATTTTTAAACTTAATGTATATGCCAATAAATCCTTTGAATAAGCTATAGCGCAACTGAGGAAAACTTCTAGATCCCTGGTATAAACAATATTAAAGAAATCACCGCACCCTTTTGTAGGTTATTAGCTAACACATTTAGCAACGCATATTTTAAATCATACAAGTTGAGGTCAAATCCATGCTGGTCGTCTTGTTAAAATATTTCTCTAATCATAAGGTGTCACTGTATTGTATTACACAATATGATTAATATTATTATCATCAACCCATTTCAACAGACCATTATTGACTAATTTTTCGAATGCATTGGAAATGCTCGAAAGTTGGCTGATTGGTAGAAGGTTAACAAGGTTGATTTTAAATTTATCTCTTTTCGAGATAAGTTGTACCACTGCTATTTTCTAATGTGTTGGATTATATATTTCTCAGCAAATTATCAATTAAAGGTTAATAACGCCCTTTTAAACATTTCATTTACTCCTGCGTACCGAAATACTGTGCTTAGTGTTGTAACTATATTTTAATTCATTTTCATTACGGAGACTATGTGCAGATTAAAAGTTATAAACCACTTGAAAAGAAACAAGCTGTCAGTGATTGAGCTGATCAGGACTTGGAAGTGACTTAGCCCCAGCGGGGCGGTAACAAACTACACATCAAACAATCGATCGTTTGAACAGATTTTGGCGAATGATGTTACTGTTTAAAAGAGACCCATTGGCTCTACACCCTGAATGACTCGAACTGCAACCAACTTCAGACTGCTATAATTTCCAAACCGCTCATGACAGTGAGCTCAAATTTTGACACATGACAGATAATTTTATTATTTACAAGCCTTTTAAACGATTTGCGTCTCAGTTGTGTTGAAAAATTTTTATCCGCGATGGAATTTAAACGTGATAGTGTGATTGCTTTATATTTGGCTGGAAAACCACAAGTAGCTATCGTTAGAGCCCTCCAGCACCTGAACCTTAATAAATCATTTGTGTCTCCAACCATAGCTCGTTTCCGTGATACTGGCAGCGTTGCAAAACGCCATGGAGGTGGTCATAAAAAAACAGCAACATCGGCAGAAATGGTTCGGGAAGTGAAGGCTCGAATTGAGCGAAAGCCGCGTCGAAGTGGAAGAAAAATGGCTCGTGAGCTAAACATATCGTTGGAACGGATGCAACACATACTGAAAAATGAGCTTGGGCTCAAGCCATTAAAGTTAGAAAAAGCACACGATCTTACACCGCAAAAGAAAAAAGCTAGAGTCGAAAGAGCGAAGGAGTTGCTACGCTTGCACGAAAGTGCTGAGTTGCCGAATTTGGTTTTTTCCGATGAGTCGCCATTTGTTATCGAGCAATATGTCAACAAACAAAATGACCGAGTTTACTTGCGAGAGAGGCCCATCGAAAATTTACACCTTCGGACGCCCACCAGAAAGAAGGCAGATGGTGATGATTTGAGCCGCCATAACCGCCGATGGTCGCTCTCCGCTCGTATTTTTGGACTGTGGTGTCAAAATTAATGCGATCGTATACCGTGAAATTGTCTTGGCGGCATTATTGAAGTCTTGGGCAAACAGTCATTTCGGTCGGAGACCGTGGACATTTCAACAAGACTCGGCACCGTCTCACAAAGCGCACGTCAACCAAGATTGGTTAAAAAACAATGTTCCACACTTCATTTCTTCGACACAATGGATTGCAAATTCTCCGGATGCAAATCCGCTGGATTTCTCTGTCTGAGGTATTTTGAAGGCGAAGGTTGGCACTAAAAAATACCAAAGTTTGGACCACCTCAAACAAGCACTTCGCCGGGAATGGTCCAAAATACCGCAGAGTCACTTGCGTGCAACGAGCGATGCTTTCTTCGGCCGTCTTAAGGCCATTATTCGCGCCAAAGGTGGACATATTGAAAACTACTGATACAATTTGAAAATTGATGTATTTTCCAACATTTTTTGCTTTGGCACAATAAAATTTATTAAAAAATAAAAAAATTATAGCATTTTAAAAAGTTGGAGTTCGAGTCATTCACCCTGTATGTATGTCTAATGCCATTTACTGCAAATCGCTCGAACCATCTACAAACAATTAACAAGTAGAGCTAACTTTAGAATGGTACTTGGAGCTGAAAGTAAGCCTACCCATATAGGAGAGCGTATTCTCATTAGACAGCTGCCGATCTCTAACCATAACAGCCGTCTCGCTATGAATGCTCATCAGTACACCATCAACCCCACAGCCGACCAATAGCCCTAAGTGGGTTGGTTTTTTCAACAGCCACTGGGTTGGTTTTTTCAGCAGCCACTCTACCTTAACCTACAGCCCTGATATGAACTGCGTTACAAACAGCTGTATGCATATGCATATACCGAAGTACATTAGAAATTATTTTTTTGCTTTTGGGCATATATTTTGAATTTGAATCCAGGCCTTTTGAGCAGACGTCGACGGAGTAAAACCGATTACATTAAACACATTGAATTGAGCTGATACAGATGGGTATTTTGCCTAACCTGGTAATCTGATTTAGTATAAATAACTCTGAGTAAGAATACACATATATATTTTTTAAATTAATTTCCAAAACTGATCTCAAATCGATGAAAGGAGAGTGAGACTATTTTTGGTTTTGGCACACCAACATAACCAACTCAATATCTAAGTGAGCAATTATAAGCATACACTTTCTATTCTAACATATGGTACTTGTATTTCCATTTTTCCCAAAAAAAAAATGCACCTATTTGGAATTCAACTTGATTGCAACCTATTTAGAAAAAAAAACTTTTCTTCTATCGCAAATTTTCTCCAGCCAAACTTGTTGGACAAAATGGTATCTAGTACCACATTGTGCCATCGCTAATAGCATAAAAACCAAAACTAAAAATCTATCAACTGCTTTTTGTTCAGTACTATTACTTAACGAGTCTTTGCTGGCTGGCTGCCCGTCGGCCTTCAACCGAGCTTCCGTTAAAGTAATTGCAACGCTTTCATCAGTAGGTCGTGCACCAACTGGTTTTTGCACCATCCTACAGATGGCGTCGACCATAAGTGCCTCCTGGGTTTAACCAAAAAAAAGTAAAAAAGAAGTTGCTGTTTCAATGCTCACACAGCGTACTCGTAATGTATGCACGTCTCTTGTGACGTCTATTTGATGGCTAATTGCCATTACCGCTGCATTTGTAGTTATTCTTCAATTTGCTATGGTGATTGGTTGTGCCAAGTGAAACTCATTTCGATGATTATAAAATGTCTCACCACATGTAACACCATACAGAGAGCTCTGTCTATTGCTTTGGCTCTGACTGTAGTTCTGCACTTGAAAGTTGATAGAAAGGTGACTGATGGATGAGGTGAGAGAAGTATAGGAGAAAGTAGATACGAGTACTACCTACATATGGTATATCTGTAGAGCAGAAATCGTACAATTAATTGGATTTTTTATTTTTTTTTGATGAACTTGAATTATTTCTGATAGTCTATAAGTATATACTATATCTATATATAGGTACTTGTATCTCGTTGTTTGATTGTATAAGACTTTACTTATATAGCTTAATATTTATAAAGTGATATTCTTCCTCATACATACTTGTCTTGTCGGCTGATTGCCTTGCTTTGTGAGAGGGTTCAAGGAAAAAGGACTAACGAAGGTTAATGCTGATTGATGAGGATAATTAATTAGGAATTAGATTACACAAATAAAAGGGATCTCCTTTTTTTATATACATTTGGCTCACCCGGAGCAAAGGTTAATGGAACATTCATGTCGTGGCAAAAGTCAAGGAAACAACCAAAAGGACTCTTAAGAATTTCCTCCAGAGTTCCCTTCTGAGATACGAACACGTATGAAAAATACGTAAAAAAAATTTGGAAAAAACTAACGTCCAAACAATGGTCGGTATGATTAATTTAGTTTGGGTCATTCGGGACGACCCCTAAACACACAAAGGAGTTCAGTTCGTACAATTTTAATTGAAAACTTTTTGCGCAATTACAATCACAGTTTGTTTGGCTTTCCTATTAAGGATGAAAAACAAAGAGAAGTTAGAAGAACTTAGGGAATTTATTGAAATGATTGCAGTTGATTATGTCTGGGCGTATTTTTCTTATTATGTTATGCAAGCGATTCTGACGCGCGTTGGTGTGGAAAATTTCCACCATAGATTACTGCATTATTTGCCCACTGAAAAAAATAAGAAGATGGGAATGTTATTGCGTTTCTAAATAGTTTTAGATAAACCGATTACATATGGTATTTTTGCGTTGGCGTTGGCCATCCCCGTGTGTTCGGCTCTTTCCGCATGCTTTCGGATCGGATCATACGGATTAAAACTCCTCCAAACCCTGTGGCTTCTGACACAACCCCCTGGGACCGCTTTTCGCATTACTTCAAGGGGCTGTGATCCTACACCCTTTCGGGTTTACGTCCTTTCCCGGTATTGTTCTTCTTCTCTTTTCTTTCTTCTGAGAATATCTTCCACAAACTGGCAAATTCTTCCCCAGTTCAAATCACTCGTCAGCATTTTATCCACTATGTTTTCTGGGTTGAAGGCGCCAATGCTGTTTTCCAGTGCTGTGCGTTGGGCTTCCCATCTTTTGCAGGCAAAAAATCTGTGATATACGTTGTCTGCTGGGGAGTCGCCGTACTGGCAGGCTGGGCTATCCGTTTTGCCGATCCTATGTAAAAAGGCTTTGAAATTTCCGTGCCCGGTGAGGAGCTGAGTGACGAAGTAGTTGACCTCCCCGTGTTTCCGGTCTTTCCACTCAGCCACATTACTTATCAGCCTCGCTGTCTACCTTCACTGCTTTCCGAGATCCAGCGCTCTTGCCACTTTCGTATCGTTTGCTGCTCTGCTTGGTCGGCAATCGACTTCCAATCCGATTTCCGCCTTGTTTTTACTTCCTTTGTGCCGCTAGGAGATCGATGGGAGTTACTCCTGCGACTACAAGGACGGCTGGTTCCGACACCGTTCGGTAAAAGCTAGCCACGCGTAGAGCTCCACGTCTTTGCACTGCCGCCATATGCTTCCGGTACTTTTTTTGTCGAAACGCATCTGCCCAGATCTCACTTCCATATAGGAAATGGCCTGCGTTGTCGACATTAATAGCCTGCGCTTACTTGGCGTTGGGCCACCTATGTTCGCCATTAATTTACTGAATGATGTTGTAACTCTAGAGGCTCTTTTCGCTGCGTTCTTTATCTGTTGCCAGAAAATTTGTTTTGTGTCAAGCCTCAATCCCAAATACCTCACCGCGTCCTTGCTCTTAATGACTTCAGAGCCAATTTGGAGGTCTATTTGTATCGGGATTTTTTTCTTCGTCAGAAGGACGATCTCAGTTTTCTCTGGTGCCAAACTAAGACCGTGCTCATCCATCCAGAAGGTTGTTCGTCGCATGAATTGGTTCAACTTTCTTTGCTCGTTTTCAGTGTCTCTTGCCGTTATCACTGCCGCGATGTCGCCTGCGTACCCAACAAGAAAGGTGTCTTCGGGCATCTCCATCCGCAGTATATTATCATAGGAGATGTTCCAGAGGTCTGGTCCCAGATTTGATCCCAGTGCTGCTCCAGATGTTACTTTCTTCCTTCGTAGGCCGACTGTGGTCTCGTAGATCAGCTCCCGATCCCTGAGATAGTCCTTCATCATATGTAATAGATAGGCTGGGATGTTGAATCTATTTTCTAGCGCATTTAGTATATCACTCCACCTGGCTGAGTTGAATGCATTTCTTATGTCCAGGGTTGCCAGCAAAACGATATTCTTAGAGCGGCAACTTCCTTGTTGGGCAGTTTGAACAGACTTTACCACTTCTTCAATAGCTCCGACTGTGGAGCGTCTTTTCCTGAACCTGTACTGCCTTCCTGCCAAGTCTCCCACTCTTTGTACTGCATCTGTGAGCCGTGATTTGAGCAGCTTTTCCATCAGTTTTCCCGCAGTGTTCAGCATACATAAGGGCCTTATTCTTATTACTGACAACGATAGATACATACTCATACCTCATGCAATTAAATTTATTTCAGTTATTCTTTCGGTGTAAGAAGATTGTTCGATAGTACTTTAATGCATGAAAAACACAAATTCTATTGATTCACATATGGAAAGACAAGTTATATAGTACTTTCAAAACCGACTGTATCTGTATCTGTATATAATTAACATCAAAGGTCAACTCTATAATAAAAGCTATTTTGTGGATGCATTCATGGCTGAGCTTTTTGAGAAAACTTTTTAAATAATCTGGGGATGTAGTATGTGTTTAGATGGTGGAAGGAGATATCAGCTTAAGATCGAGAGGAAAGCCTTTGCCTTGACAATACCATCAGGTGGCCAACAAATGGAAGATCCCGTTGAAATGTGATAAACCTTCAACATCCAGAAAACTGGTTTTGAATATTATAAGAAACAACAAGGAAAATGGGAAAGAGAAAGAAAGAAAGATTTATGCGCTCAGTGGTTATTTCGTTCCATGGGTGGCATCCAACATTTAATGTGGAGACTAAATTGTTAGTGTAGTTGCAGCCTACGCAGCTGCACATCTAACGTGATTTTAGTAGCCTGAAATAAAGAATATCTTTCCGGCGCAGCTGGTAGTGAACTCCGAACCGTCCGATTTGGAAGCCAATACACTACCACTTGAGCCACGGCCACCCACAATAATACAGATTGGAATTCTTAGAACTGTCTTAACCTCTATCAATAGCTGAAACAAATACAGAATATAGAACCTTATTACTTTCTATATTCTGCATAACAGGACTCGACATTCCAGCGTGAACAAAGGCCAAGCCTCTCCACTCTGACCCTTATTATTGCCCGTTGAAAGGGTGGTGACACAAATTATTATTTTTTATTTTTCTGTATACAGCTGGGAAGTGATTAGGAAATGCACAGCAAGGCAAAGACCAGAGTGATGTTAGTTTTGCTGTTGCTCATTAATTTGATCTTTTGTAGATTTCGTTGAGTTTCGCCAAACTACCAAATATTTCGAACCTGGATCGAATCTTAGATTATGTGTGGTTCAATATTATTCACAGAAGTGCCGAGTTGGCATATACCCAGCCGATTAACAACAGAAAGAAACATTTAATGTCAAAAGTTCAGCCACATTTCTACTCAAATATAAATTCATACTAAAATTAGAATAAGTGAGCACTCCTTTTGGAAATTATTTTACAACAATGAACACCAAGACACGTTCCACTTGCTTTGCGTCAGTTGCAGTTTTATTTGCACGCCTCTTGCACAACTCATCTTACTCATCCCACGTGCACTACTATATGTACGTACGTTTTTCCTTCATTCTTTGGAGCGATTATCATGGATTATTATACATGAAGCGTGATTAAGTGGTCAGGACAGACATAAACGCACATGAAACACAACTATGACTCGGATAATCCTTTGTCGCTGTAATAGAAAGACTTGTCTGCATCTTCTTCTAAACAAGCTATGTTTTGGTGTCTATCCCATGATAAAGAGAATGAATATGACTATGAAATGCATAAAGAAAATTACATGCAGAGGAGACTAGGAAATTAATTTTCCTTGTCAGCGTGAATAAAATTAAGTGCAAACGAAGGGAAAAAGAAATGACAGCAAGCAAACACAAATGCTTGTTCATATTTTTGCTGCTTTTTCGACAATACATTTTGTACCTGACTTTAGCACTTTATTTGAACCTATACTGTGTCTACAGTCAGGCCATGAGTCAATGCACCCGTCATGATTTTGTTAAGGAAACATAAAGAAGAAACACACTGTAAATGGGAATGGAGGGATGGACAGCGGGGGACACAACAATGAAGAAGACCAAAACAGACAAAAAAGCTGTTTGTCCTGTTATGCAATCGCGTGTGTAGGTACGCGAGTATAGTTTGTCAGCTTCAACGGTATAGTGGCCATGCACAAGTACTCGCATTTAGATCCCAAAGCCAAACCAGCCAACCGGACCGAATCAACTCAACTCACAACTCGTCTAGCTATGCAACTTGACTCTTGATCTTTGTTGGATGAAAGACAAAAACACGCCAATGAAAGCAACTTTAAACCGGTTTCATTTTATGCTTCGTAAATTGGTTTCTGATAATCCATTCCACTGTGTCTTGTAGAATCAACTTCTTATCTATTAGATCCAGATTACTGTAATTCTTCGTATGCACCTCAATTCATATCTAGGTATATCTTTTGGGAATGAACAGTTATTTTATAGCCTCTGCATCGATCGCATTTGATTGCCGCTTGTTGATTGTATACACTTCATGTAGCTCGAGATCGTGACCTAAGTTTGGAATGAAATGTTAGAATAACGAATCGAATTCCCCCAAGAGCCGGGTAAATTGACCCAATCGCAGCAAATTGACGTCGCAGGCTTTGTAGTTTGACCGGTTTGGTGGCTTTGATTTGGTAGTAAACTTTGTTTTGACGATTCTTAATGAGCTTGAGTACAAGCCTGATTTGATTACCCGTTCTTGACATTCCCTTTAACTGCGTCTACGGTAGAAGTTTTAATTAATGCTGATAATAACTTGAGAACGCGGCAATAAATAATGAGATATTCTTTATATTTAGTAAGAAGTTCTTGCCACTAAGTTCTTTGTAACTTAAATTTAATCAAAACAAATCGTCCTGCGCGGTTGGAGATACATTGACCTTGGTAATTTATAATTGAGAGATTGATGTTAAATCGAAAAATCCCAACTGTTTTTCAAAACCTTTTAATGCCGTCATTCAATTTACAATGCACATGGCTGAGAAGTTATGGTCAGGTTCTCTCTCTCATCGTTTTAATAATAAAAAAAAAAAAAAATCACCGATGAAAAACATATATTTCACAAGATCCTCAAAAGAACACACCATCAGCGACCTAACCATGAAAAGGAGGCATCCACAAGGCACGACTTTACAGCTCATCGATTTTGTGTTGTGTTAAAACGATTCGGAGGCATCATGCGGTTCCCCACTAACGAGTTAAAAAGCAGTTGAATTAATTGGAAATCCTTTGCCGATAGACTGTCCCTTAACTTCAACATCAGATCATTCGAAAACGAAAGCGTTTTATCAACTGCCCGAAGAGATAAAAATCTGCGTTCAGGAACGAGAAGCGCAGGAACATACAAATTGAGGGATAATATTTTACGAATGACGTACGATGATTAGGAAGCAAAACCGCCTGCAGAAATGCTTAAATAAATACACTGTTGGTGCTGAGAATGTGAAAAGAAAACTTTTAAAAGCAATTAACGGCGATGACAACCAGCATCTGGTATCAAGCAGAGCACACCATTCAATCTACGAAAAATATTCCACCTAACCAATCGAATTACAGATAACAATGTCTAGGCTTCATCCAAAATAGTGTAGCGGAACTAAATACGCAGTATGCACCAACTCAAATGCAAAATATAATCATATACTTGATGTTGCTTGCCTGATGCGCTTTAAAAATGCATAGACGACCTCTGTCGCATTCTTCGAGTCTTTCATAGAGTAAATTAATTGATCCTTATTAGTGCAGATTTAGGATTGCAAGGTCTACGATTAGCAAAATCTACACGCTACAACACATCTTGGAAAAAGCGCTTGGATATTAGGTTGATATCCACAGCTTTTTTTTTATCGAGGCTGGTTATGATAGGGTTGGTATCTCTGACAAATCTATTTATTCTTTCGATCATCCCTTGAATGCATTACGTATATGCAAGGCAAACAAGCCCAACAAGCGAGAGATGATTTTTCCGAAGTTAGTGCGCCTACTATCGAACGAAATACTGTAATAGTTCCAGAGCGAAGATCGAATGAAGAATAGCTCTTTCTTTGTAGGAAGACAATTAAACACTCTTGCGAACAACAAAAATAATACTATAAAGCAATAATAATCCAAATCTTACACGTTTTCATAAGCCATTTGTGTTTAAAAAATCCGCTTTCTGCGATCTTTGGCGATCGTTCAAGTTTTTGATTATGCCAGGCTTCTTTTATAGTTCTAAGTTCGACGAGAGTAGTGTGTAGAATAAATCAAAACGAACGATCTATGCTTAGGACCATTTCAATGATTCTGACTATTCCACAAAGAAGATTCTGATGACAAAATTGTTTTTGTAATATTTTTACGAATATTACTAAAATTGCTCATGCGAAAAAGTTTTCTTTTACAACAATGTTACAGTATTGGCGTACATATGTCAATATGTTATCGTATAGAATTCTTTTTTAATGAAATACAGGGTGTCCCAGTTTAGCAGTACAATCCTTTAAGGGCATATTTCCCAAGTTCCGCCGAACAAGAAGTTGTATGACAGGGAGGGGGTGGGGGGGGTCTATTCTTACTCCATTTCAAGTTACAGCCCATAGTCTTAAATGCATTGGGTTCATCTGTGCAGCAACAAAAAAGTTATGGCTCGTTAAACTCAAAATTATGAAAATTTGCTGTTCCATTTTTTTACTTAAAAGGCATTTTTCTTAAAATTTCTACTCAATAAATTTTCTGAAATTTTATGAAATTTTTATCCTTGCAAAATTTCTTAAAAATTATACTTGAAAACTTTTTTACGTACGATCAATAGATTTTGTAGTAAAAGCCATTTTTCGTGAAACAAAAATAGCTAAAAAGAAGTGTACCTACTGAACTACTCATAAAATCGCTTGGATATGTTTATGTGGTCCTGAGAAGGACCATTTTGGAACAGTTTATGGAATGTTTATCGCAACTGTTCAAAATGCCTTTCTTCCATTTGAATAGACTTTCGGGCGCGTTTAACCATTTCGGATGGCAGATTAACGGTCATCAAATTTATTTCCATCTTTTCTGAAGCGGCACTAATATTTTCTTGGAGCTCCACCAGACTCGGCATTTCTCTAAAATAAACCTTTTCTTTCATAGTACCCCAGAGGAAAAAACTCCATGGGTGCTAGGTCAGGAGATCTGGGTGGCCAAGGGTTGGGGCGGAATCGACCTATCCACCGTTCGTTAAAAGTATGGTTGAGGAACGAAGTTACCCCGCTGCTACTGTGACAAGGTAATCTATCTTCTTGAAAGAACATCGCCCTTCTCTGACCAAGAGGAACATCTTCAAGGAGCTCCGGAAATCGTTCTCTAAGAAATTCCAGGTAGTAATGGGAATTAACTGTTTGTGGAAGAACGTGGGGGCCTACTACAGTGTTTCCTATTAATCCAGCACAAACATTTACGGTAAACCTCCTTTAAAATGAACAACACATTTTGAAGAAGCTGATTGCAATAATTAAATTCTTACATTTGAAAGGATGTTGTGCGTATTAAATGGGGATTGGAGTCTGACCAATGGTGCAAATTATGGTGGTTTGTAACCCCATCTCTTGTAAACTGCGCTTCGTCAGTCGGTCCACAGAATATTCTTGAGGAATTGCCCGTCTTCTGCATGTTTGCGCAGTAACTATTGGCAAAATTCCACTCTTCTTCACGCTTCACCTGGTAGTAAATCCTGTACCGGCGTCAAATGGAAAGTGTGTAATCTAATTCTCTGTAGAGTCCTGTGAATTATGGTTCTAGGAAATTCCAACTGCACAGCTAGTCTACAGACGCTGACTGAAGGCTGAACTTCCACAGCACGCAAAATTACATCCCCAACGTCTGCCACCGCTGCATCTAAACGTCCTTCTCTTTTTCTTGGTGCAGTTGACCCGGTATCAACGAGGCGCTGAATAGTCGGATGCACGATGTTCAACGCTTTGGGTATAGTCGTTGGTACTCCAATCTTGCCAACGAAGCGTTTCCATTACAGAACCCGTATTCAAACAGTATTTCCGCGAATTCACGTTTTGAATACATTTTGTGGAGATCAATTTATCAATCAGCTGTTCACTTACAGAGCAAAATTTCGATTGTAGATCAGTTGAAACAATGCCAAATTAAAAAAAAAGATTAACAAAGAATATACGTAAAAAATTTTCTAAACATAATTTTTAGAAAATTTTGCAAGGATAAAAATTAAAATTAAAATTTCAAAAAATTTATTAAGTAAAAATTTTAAGAAAAATGCATTTTAAGTAAAAAAAAAATGAAACAGCAAATTTTCATAATTTTGAGTTTAACGAGCCATAACTTTTTTGTTGCTGCACAGATGAACCCAATGCATTTAAGACTTGTATGCAATACTAAATTATCTTTCCAAAATGTCCAAAACTATTTTTGTACCTGTACTAGTTTAGAAATTATAGCGTTTAAAGTGGTTACACCTCCAAATTTGAGGTCATCCACTTTGATGGCATATAATGTTATAAGGTTCCATAGTATCTATAACGACAAGTTATAGTGTCTTTTAGGGTTTTTCAACATTATCGGTAGAAATACTTGCGTAAGTGGCTAATAAGTCTCCCTCTTAGTGACATTCACTTGCGATTGTTTTGGCAAGACACCAGATTCTACCAACAAAAATTAAGATGGCAAAATACTGCATAAACGCCCTTTTTTATCATGAAGACAATAAGCAAGAGATGGAAATCAAAGCAAATAAAATGCGTATTTCCCAGGCCTGCAAGAGCGAAAAGTCTTTTTATTTGAAATACCACTTTTACGAAGTAATTAAAATTATCAATTCTTCTAACGAAAAGAACTTATGTAAATATATTCACGCAAAACTAATTCCTGGAAATTGAATTTGTAGCCATAGCAGCGCAGGTGGAATAT
This sequence comes from Volucella zonaria, assembly GCA_963966105.1. Taxonomy (NCBI): domain Eukaryota; kingdom Metazoa; phylum Arthropoda; class Insecta; order Diptera; family Syrphidae; genus Volucella; species Volucella zonaria. The sequence continues at coordinate 4,733,946 of CAWYQB010000001.1, read as the reverse complement.
GTTAAAATTAAAGGAACGATTACTGAATAATAAGTTTGCATTTGTTTTTTTTTTTTTTAATTTTTCATTTTTGTACTCTCAGATCATTGAAAAAGAGAGGGTAAAAATAACTTCATCAAAATGTAAATACAATTTTTTAGAACATACTCGTGCATATTTTGGTACGTGCATATTTATATGCGTACCTTGGGAAAAATTTGGATGAGGTTTGGTTTTAATGAACATATTCACATGAGTAGCCACAGGCGGTGTGAATGCAATTATTCAGAATAAATTATGTGGATTCTCACATGTGTACGTAGATATGAGAGGAATGTCAGGAAAACGAAAACAAAACATAAAACCAGCATGTAAGGGCGTCATAAACTTAAAATTCGTTAGTTTCAGCATACATACATATATATGTTGTTAAAATTTTATAAATACACCCTGAATGGCTCGAACTGAACAGTTGTGTTAAAAAAATTTTATCCGCGATGGAATTTAAACCTGATAGTGTGATTGCTTTATATTTAGCTGGAAACTCACAAGAAGCTATCGTTAGAGCCCTTCAGCACCTGAACCTTAATAAATCATTTGTGTCTCGAACCATAGCTCGTTTCCGTGATACTGGCAGCGTTGCAAAACACTATGGAGGTGGTCATAAAAAAACAGCAACATCGGCAGAAATGGTTCGGAAAGTGAAGGCTCGAATTGAGCGAAATCCGCGTCGAAGTGGAAGAAAAATGGCTCGTGCGCTCAACATACCGTTGGAACGGATGCAACACATACTGAAAAATGAGCTTGGGCTCAAGCCATTGAAGTTCCAAAAAGCACACGATCTTACACCGAGTGTCGAATTTGGTTTTTTCCGATGAGTCGCCATTTGTTATCGAGCAATATGTCAACAAACAAAATGAACGAGTTTACTTGCCAGAGAGGTCCTTCGAAAATGTACACCTTCGGACGGCCACCAGAAAGCAGGCAGCACCAATGGTGATGGTTTGGGCCGCCATAACCGCCGATGGTCGCTCTCCGCTCGTATTTTTGGACCGTGGCGTCAAAAATTAATGCGATCGCATACCGTGAAACTGTCTTAGAGGCAGTATTGAAGCCTTGGGCGACCAATCATTTCGGTCGGAGACCGTGGACATTTCAACAAGACTCCGCACCGTCTCACAAAGCGCGCGTCAACCAAGATTGATTAAAAAACAGTGTTCCACACTTCATTTCTTCGACAAAATGGATTGCAAATTCTCCGGATGCAAATTGGATTTCCCTGTCTGGGGTAGTTTGAAGGCGAAGGTTGGCACTAAAAAATACCAAAGTTTGGACCACCTCAAACAAGCACTTCGCCGGGAATGGGCCAAAATACCGCAGAGCCACTTGCGTGCAGCGTGCGATGCTTTCTTCGGCCGTCTCAAGGCCATTATTCGCGCCAAAGATGGACATATTGAAAACTACTGATACAATTTGAAAATTAATGTATTTTCCAACATTTTTTGCTTTGGCACAATAAAATTTATCAAAAAATAAAAAAATTATAGCATTTTAAAAAGTTGGAGTTCGAGTAAGTCACCCTGTATACAATGACAAAGGACCAGCTGGAAGTCCTTCTATACATATGTACAATATACGGTGTGTGCTTTAATTCGTCAAGGATAATGTGGGAAATGATTTTTGGGAATATTCTAAAAAAAAAAATCGTTCCAAAGTAATGGTCTATCTCCAATCTTAAGAAAAGGCTTACTTTGGTCTAGCCTGATCCATGTTAATAGAAATTGCTCTGTTAATATCTGCTAATGATAGAAACTTAGTTTAGGACTTAATTTTTAGAAGAAATTCTAGCCTTTGTAACTGCGTTTAAATAAAGCTGATATCTTGTTTGGGTCTTCAGATATTTCTAAGCCTGTTCCGCTTTTATTGCCCATGCTAATTTTTGGCTTAGCAGTCACTTTTCTCCACAAAATGCGCAATAAACATAAGTTTTTACTATTTTTTCTTATTAACGTAATAGTAATGAAAAAAAAGCATCAACAAGCTTACGGTTGCTTAGAAACACTATTTAAAATATATGCAGTATTAGTATACATACATACATACATATAATATACAGTAGCTTGAGACAATACCAAGTTCATTGAATCCTCGAATATTTAAAACTATGTATTACTGATTTTAACAGAAGAATCGTTTTTAACGAAGAACGGTAAAAAAATATCCATCTTAAGAGTTTGTTCACAATTATAAAGGGTGAGCCAACAGATGGTGTGGATGTTGGTTGTTAATTACTGTCATTTACTGAATTCAATGTGGTTGATTGTGGTTTTGACAGATGTCATACAATCTTTGGCAATTTTAGTCATGGAGTTGTTTACCACGCAACAACGAATTTTTGTTATTCAATCTTAATACATTTCGTAAAATTCGTGAATTTTTGATCTTTTCCGATGAAGCCCATTTTTTGGATGAATGGGTACGTAAAAAAACGAAATTGTCGTTTCTGGGGACCGGAAAACCCATACGAGATTCACGAAAAACCAATACATTCCAAAAAAAGTCGCTTTATGGTGCTTATTATGGATTGCCGCCATCATTGGCCTATACTTTTTCCAGATGAGGCTGGATAGACAGTTACAATGAATGCAGATCGTTACCGCAACATGTTAACCGACTATTTTTTTCCACAATTGAATGAAATGGGTTTGAACGATCTCGGGTTTCAACATGATGGTGCTACCGCCCACACAAGCTAACAATTAATTAATTTATTGCGTACGAAATTTGAAGATCGCATTATTCCAGTTAGAGCAGAAGTTGATTGGCCTCCAAGGTCATTCGATTTGACACCATTTGACTTCTTCCTATGGGGTTTTTTGAAGAGTAAGGTCTATACCAATAACCCAGCGACAATTCAGGATCTCAAACATAACATCCAAACTGAAATTGCGGCCATCCTTCAAAAGTGATCTATAATTTTGACCTTTCATAATTGCCATAGACCGAACTTTATTAATCAATAAAATTCTACATTAGTTTCACAATATATGTGTGTTTAATTTAATGAAAGCTTCTACACTAGCTGCTGGCTCAGCCTTTACATATTAATGTTTCATATTTAAGTATTTACGCTGTTTCCTTGTTTTACATAGTGCAATCTCGTTAAAAACTAAGTCTTACCATAAATGGTAAACGAGTAAGAACATTCATTGTGGATGACGTACTGAACGCCCACATTTTGGAATCATTCACAATTTTGTATGTCGCCAAATGAGTAATTTGAGACTGGCAAAAAACCGGCTGAATGTGCACGCTTAAGGTCTTTGAGTAACACAAATGCCGTGCAATCGCAAATCAGCGAAAAACAGTCCAAAACAAAAAGTGCCTACACTGGGAAAACATAATTCACAGCGGACACTTACTCACTGTAGAGCGATCTACTGTGCTGTGAAAAACGATGTAAAGCTACCAAGCAAACGATGTGCGCCAAAAAAAAAAAACGTATACCTTCCAACAAGATACTGTTGCAGCTCACAAAAAAGGAAAATCATTCAACGGTGGCTCAAAAATTATGTTCCGGATTTTCTATCACCGGATGATTGGTTAGCTGGAAGTCTAGATCTGAACATGCTGGATTACAAACTATGGTCCATTCTAGAGAGCCTGGCTTGCTCTACTCTACACCGAAATATTGATTCTTTAAGAATAGTGGCCAATGTGCTTGCTGAGATTGATGATTAGTCGAATGTCTCAGGTCGACGTTTCGAAAAATATACATGTTGCTGATTTGTAGCTATTGAGTGATCAAATAAATAAAATAGAAATAATTGATGATTCAATTTATCATATTAGTACTTTGCGTTTATTCTAATACTGAAAATTCACAAAATGCCCAATGTAATCAAACGGATCCAGGACAGACAGCCAGCAATAAAATCAAGTTCTGCCACAGAAATAAAACCGAAGATTGTAGCAACTTAGTTATTAATTAAAATCTCGCCCTACTGATGAAAACATGTGGCTGGGAAACTTTCGAATCAATAAACACTACTTAAAGTCTCTTTTACGTCTCTCAATGAATGACCTCTGAAAGAACTAGTAAGGGCTAAAACTTAGAGATGAGATTAAGGACTGAAACGAATAAAATCTGTAAATTTTAATACGGGCTAGACTTCCAATGCGTAAAAATTGCAATCCCATTTTGTACCCAAATTAGCCTGTATATTCTCTAGTTTCAGTTTGTTATTAATTTTAGTTCGGTGCGGTTTAAAATATTTATAAAATATGAGTCAAGAGAAACGCCGTAAAAAGATCATCGACAAATGGCTGGAAAATACTTCGCGTCCAAACCATTTCATCACAAAAAATTTAAACATAGCACGCAGTACAGTGGATTCTGTTATTAAACGATATTTGGAAACGTTGACAGTTAAGCGAAAACAGAAAAGTGGAGCTAAAAGTGGTAAAAAGCTGGACTATGTCATCCAGAGATGTTGCTCGGAAATGTAATACCAACCACACAATGGTACAAAGATCTAAAAAACGTAACGGTCTAAAAACACGTAAAAAACAAAAAATACCAAAAGTTACTGAAAAGCAAAAAAAAGTGATAAAAACACGAGCCCAAAAGCTATACGAGTTGATCGGCAACAACAAAGCGTGCTTGGTTTTGGATGACGAAACTTATGTCAAAGCCGACTTTACTACCCTTCCAGGTGCGCAGTTTTACAACTCGTTTGAAGCTGAGATTCTTGCGTTTGGCAGGCCATTTGCCAATGTGGACACAGAAGCTCATCGTTTATTACAACGGGAACAATTAACGGAGAAGTGTACATTAACGAGTGCCTAAAAAAATGGTTGATTCCTTTCTTAAATAAACACAAAGGTTCAACATTATTTTGGTCAGATTTAGCTTCAGCTGACTATGCTCATGCGACGTTGAGCTTTCTTGTTGCTAAAAATGTCGACTTTGTAGCACCACAGTGCCGTCCCATTGAAAGGTATTGGGCTTTGGTCAAAGCTAAATTGAGGAAAAGTGAGCAGTGTGCAAAGGACATAAAAGATTTTAGTGCTAAATGGAAAAGAGCGTCCAAAAAGTTAGTTCAAGGATGTAACTGTCACCAACCTTATGAAGGACATTCGAAAGAAGTTGAGGAAAGAATGGGAACCCAAATAATTTTTTTTATTTTTTGTAATTGTGAATGAATTTAATAAAAACAGAGTTTTAAAGCAAATAAAAAAAAATTACATGAATTATGAAAATATTTTTTTTTTTACTTTGAAGTTTCCAAATTTTATTCGTTTCAGTCCTTAAAACCCGGATTATTTTGAAACAATGGAACTAGCCAATATTTTTCATTTGAATTGTTTAAGAAATTTTTTCAGAATGGAAATAATGTTTTTCATTCACAACATCCATCCCGAAAGCAATATCTATTTCGATTTTTTTCATATTTTCCATAAAATTAAATTAAATCATGAGAGAAAATTAAAAAAAAAGTCCGTAATCTCTATAGCCAAATACATTTTTTTTTGTTCACAATCATTTCATCTACCTATATACGAGTAGTCAGATTCCCATGCCCGAAAGCTTCCCATCAATTAGACAGGCGGTTCAATGCAAATGTGTATTTTTTTTTAATTTTTCATGGACCTTTCATTGAATCAATTATTTATTCATTAGATCAATTGAAACTGCATCATTGCAGTCAGTTTAATTAAGGACATGAAAACATATTTACGTTCTCATGAATTTACGAATATTATAAAGTATTCATACGATTTAAGCAGATAAGTGGATCCGGACTCGCCCGACAATAAATACTTATATATATACATAATTAATTCGTTTCCTAACTTACAAACATACGAGTATAGCGAATTTAGTGAGAAAGTAAATCATGTGTTAATTATTGTAAATTAATGTCAATGTCAGATTGATCGCTAGTCATAGAAACTACTTTTTTCTAATTTTATTGAAGGAATGTATCATTTGCACACACCAAACCTGAACTTAAGCCCATTTTAAATGTAAATTTTAATGGAATTTACATTTGATTACACTGTTTAGATATGCCATTGCAAATGGATTTGATTGATCAATCAGCTTATTATGGATTAAGATTCAAAAAACTAATTTTATAGATCTTTTTCACAGATAGATAGATATTTGATCTTTAAAATTAATGTACTTATCAAATTTAATGAACTGTGTTGCCTGGGTTTTTTTTTTTTTTCATTTTTGATAAATCCAATATAAAATGCACCGGTTGGCTTTTTAAAAAATCCTAAAATATTTGTATTCGGATCTCGTGTTCTGATAAATAACGAATAATTTTTGGTTATTTTTTATTAGTCTTTTTTTACTGGTTTAAGAACACCATACTAAGCATCAAGTCATTTTCCAAGCTATATATATAAAAAAACCTTAAGAAATTTCTACGTTACAAAACTAGCAAAAGAACTTTTAAAATAGCCAGTATCGGATCACAAGGTTATGCGTAATATGTGTATGAGTCTGGATGATACGCCTATTCCTGGTCATGGATACCACCGGCTAAAATCGCTCAAATATGCGAAACTGAAAAAAAATTTCCATATTTATTATAATCCAGAGTATAGCTGGAAAATCGAATCAACTAAACGATAATAAATGATTCCTTGATTCTGATTCTCACCCAAGGAAATGTTAGGCTTAATATGCATGTGTACCGATGAGTCCTGCATAAAGTTACAATTTCTAAATCGGCAGGCATACTTTTCACAACAATACTACAGGCAACGACTTCCGAATAATTCTTTTTGTATTCGAGTACTGAAAATGGAAACGTTGATTTCAATTGATATTTGTAACGAACGAGGTAATCGTGGAATATCAGTTGATTGCGAAAGAGTTCATGATACGATGTTGGGTACGCACACTGAAAGGAAATAGTAATACATACACGCCTAAATGATGTTTCAGGGAAAACTAGACAGTCTAATAGAATCTAAGAAAAACGTAGCGGGTTCTGATGCAATACTAGCATTATATATATACACTGGCAATCACTAGGATGAGGCCATACATTTTGCAATCGATTTTCACTCCTTATATCTGTTTGAAATTTTGTACCCACAAACTTTTACTACCTCTGAACAGGTACATATTTTCTCAACAGGAAGTCATAAAATTAAAGGGTAAATAAGAAACGACCGTTGAAATTTCCCAAAATCAAACAATGAACTTCTTGCAAAGCGTATAAAAAGATGCGCCACTAGGATAAGGCCACATGCAAAATCTTCGAAAGAAAGGAAAAAATGAATAAAATGTTTACATTTTATATTTATTATGTTTTTCTACATTAATAATGAGTATGCCCGCCATGCGTCCGTTTATAAGACGGTTTGGAATAGAATCATAGTTTTTTTAAATAATTAAAAGAAATTTAGGTTCAGGCATCGCGAATAGCTTCGATTAAAGTGTCCTTGTCTTCAAATTCTTCCGCCTTCATACACTTTACGATTAGAATGCCCAAACATTTTCGATTATGTTTAAGTCCGGTGAATAGGGCGGCCATGGCACAAGTGCCACGTCTTCTGATTGAATCCAACTTCTAACAACCCTGGAAGTGTGGATGGGGGTATTGCCTTGTTGGAATATCCTAGGCAGGGGTCCGAAAATGTTTTTCACTTTTCGAAATGACCGTTCCAGCAAACATTTGTAGTTGTTTCCATTCATTGTTATGGACAAAAACTCCAACTGGATTGTGCCATAGTAGGTAATAGCTCTCCACACCATTACACCTGATGTACGGCTGTGGAGTCTTGCCAAAATAAGCTCCTCCTTTCTTAGATCATGAAAATAAAAGTTGTAACCATCGGGGCCGTCAAGGTAAAATTATTTCTATCCGAAAAAACAACACGTTTCTATTCACTGCTCCAAGCGACACGTTCTTCTACAAAATTCATTCGATGCTCCTTGTGTTCTTGCCTCAAAACAGGTTTCTTTCTTTTTAAGTTTTTTTCTCTGTATAGTACTACTTTTTCGTACTATCCTGTTGGCCCTTATTTTAGTCGCTGGTAGAGTAGAGGTACGCCGTAGAATTAACCGCTTTTCTCGCAATGATGTTGCTTCTGCCGTGCATCCTTTTTGATTTTTTCCATAGTTTTGTGGATCCGCAAGATAACTGTTTACAACAGTCTTACTTCTTTTAAGCCTCCTTGCAGTTTCTCGGCCTGAGAGTCCTAACTCATTGAAAGCATCTATTTTTCCTTTTTTTGTCGCTGTCAAAGTCTTTCCGGAACCTATTTTTTTTAAAACTAAATAAAAACGCTTTTTTTAAATATTCTCAACAAAACCTTGAAAAAAATCGCTGATGTGAACTCCTGCAACGAAATATTCGCAATGGCCTCATCCTAGTAGCGCATCTTTTTATACGCTTTTCAAGTAATTCATTGTTTCATCTTGGGAAATTCCAACGGTCGTTTCTTATTTACCCATTAATTTTATGACATCCTGTTAAGAAAATATGTACCTGTTCACATTTACTAAAAGTTTGAGGGTACAAAATTTCAAACAGGAATAAAGAGTGAAAATCGATTGCAAAATGTATGGCCTCATCCTAGTGATCGCCAGTAGGTACATTTAAATTTAAGTTAATTTTTAAGCGTTTTTTTGTATAGCATGTAAGAGTTAATTAATGAAGTCAAATAAAAATGCATTTAAACTGAAAAAACTGAGTAAGTACATTTAAGTGCCAAAGGATAACCAGTACGAGCAAGAACTCTTGCCACATATCCCTTCGTGTTCGTTATCGCCTCAAATTTTCCTCCAGTGTCATTTGACATAATCCACAATCCAGCGCTATAGCTTGAAAGGTATATAAATATGATGCTAGAAAACAAATGGTGCAGCTTTGAAGTAGCTAAAGAGATAACATATCTTGAGATAAACACAACCGCGAGTTACCCTAATGCAGATTCAATGAAAGCTTACTATAGGAAATGAAATGGTTCAAAGCTGAATCGATATGTAAACCCAACGAAAGCAGAGAAGTGACTGAAATTTTTCGACCGAAATATTCTCATTCGGTGATGGAAAGCTGATGTTCGCCATAGATGCATGCTAATATACAATAATACTCGTATTTTACTCTTAGTGTCGACAATGATCTACAGTTATAAGAGAGATGATCTTCTTCGATCCTGCAATTTCTACAAAAATGTATAAGGGGAGCACATATTCTTCTAGTGTGAATAACACAATCTAGTGGGAATTCGAGCTTGCTCGGGCCTATCAATTTTTTTTTACATAATCACAATGTCCTGATAAAGTGCTATGTAACCATATCCTAAGGCAAAGTCTAGTAAGAACTTGAATTGTTTCTCTGCATTTTTCTATATATGATAACTCTGCTCAGTTCAGTCTAGAAGTTAAAAAGTATCACGAATCTGTGTGCCTGCTTTGCAATATTAATTTTTCTGTAATTGACAGCATGTTGTTTTCCGGATAACCATGACTTCCGGCTGAATTACGATTATAATAGCTAAGTGAGATTTAGATGAATCAGAAAATATTTTTGTCTTTGAACCATCCATCTTTGCACATTTATCCAATTCAATCCTAATGTTACGTTTGACCTCCAAGTCGTAATAGGGACTACACATATGTATTTAGTCGTTCACATTTACAAGTAGAATTCCAGGGCTGATATTTCAACCTCACTGCTGTATATTTTGTTCGAAGTGTCCCAAAATCGTTGCTGTTTTTATATGTACTAACGAATCACTCGGGACTGCATTTGTTGTATTTGTATGCCATTTGCACAATGTATATGTTCCTGCGCTGGTACTCTGTAACCTGATTGTTCCGTCAAGCTTCTCAAAAATTTTGTCTTCGAGGTACCAATGTTGAAAGTAAGCTCTTGTTATATTTTAAACGAATGTGAATGCATTATAGCCATTCTAACGTATAAATAGCAATAACCTACCTAAAGGCTTTTTTTCAGTGTGGGAGGTCATCTCAGCTCTTAAGACCAAGCTACTTTCCTTCATGTTGGGGGGAAATAGCCCTGTCCGACCACAGCTTTTAATAATGTAATTGGATTTCAAATTTATTGCTATTTTATTTTTAATCACTTCAGTCACTTGTCTGTTCACACAAACAAAAAGTAAAATAATATCAGTCAATGGAAACCCAAAAATGGTACGAAGAAGAAACAAATAAATTCAAATGTGTAACCTTGACGACTATTTCAATAGCCGCAATATAAAAATACAACTCGTGCTGGGTCTAGTGTTTCCCTTTTCATTTATTAAATTAGCACTATTCTATACACAGTGCAGAACCAAATTAAGTTTCTAAAAATATCCACAGACAAAAATTCTAAAAATATCCACACAAAAATTCCTTCAACATCAGCTTTGTTGCCATTGGTCAGCTTGGATACAAGCGAATGACATAGGGTAGCGTGGCCGAGCGGTCTAAGGCGCTGGTTTAAGGCACCAGTCTCTTCGGAGGCGTGGGTTCGAATCCCACCGCTGCCAAGTGTATCAACTTTTTTTTGGTATAAAATTGCTTATAAATACAATCATCCAACTGCTACTATTAAAAAAAAAATTGTATCTATGCAAAATTTTGAAAGCTTTGCAATTAATGAAACCTTTAACCTGGAAAACACTCAATGTATTTTTTTTCTAAATAATTTACTTGAAGAATGAAACCTTATCAAAGCCGTCATTATCAGAAGTCATTGGACCTAGTTGTTTATTTTTTTTTATCTAACAACCAATAAGTATTATCATTTTACTATTAGTGACATTTCACGTCATTTAAACTAAAAGTAGAATAGTTCAAGTGACTCAACTATATTACATTGTCGAGTAGATACGAGTACATGCAATAGATTTAAATAACAAAATTGCTTAAAGTAGAAAACTAGAAACTCATAAGTTACACTGATGTATCGAACACGTGAAACTCCACCCAAGTATGGCACACCCCAAAGATACGTGTGTATGTATATTACAATATATGTGCTGAACTGGAATTAGAATGTGCATCGAAATCAGACCACTTCGCTGCAGTTCTATAACTCTGAATGTCACCACAAGAGACTGAGGTGCAAGTGGATAGAAATGTTTTTCAAGAGAAGACCATTTTGCTAACAACCTACTCGTAACAACCCCACTAAGGAGTACTGCACAGATAGTACGTCGTTTATTCAAAATAAATTTCCATTTTTTTTCCTACTATGAATGGGGTGAATAGAACCACAAAGTACGAGCTCTTTGCATGTGCATAGCTTTGATGAGAGTGGGTTATTGACGTTGGTGGCGTGCAACTTTTTTTCGTTCTCATTGTCATTGGTATTGTCGTTGTCGTCGCCTGCATTGGTATCCACTTTGTGACAGGAAAAAACAGCTAGTTACACATGTGCATATTTCATTTAAGATAAACTGAAATGGAATGTAGATATGATTACCTTAGACGGGGATGTAGCAAGTGGATGTGTACATTATGTACTTGCCTTAACAAATCTAAGGAGTGATTGTTAGGTTTCTCCATTTATGTAAAATTGACTTAACTATTAACACAAATCTAATGCGGAAGATGGATTTGCATTTGAAGATGAAGAAAATAATGCAATTTATGTATTGTGGATTGTGCTTTGTGACTTGTGACTTGTGAACCATGGCAACGAAATCTCATTAACAAAGTCACCTCGCAGATAACATAATTAACATATATGTTATGTACTTTGGTAGAAATAGCAGAGATAAATCTTTATTCAGCCCTTGGCAACAAAATGATAGATTTAAATACCTCCCTTGATGCATTTAGCGTTTTAAAAATATGTATAATGACTTTCGATACAATTGAGGGGTATCGGTATAATCATTGATTTCCTGCTACACATTGCCAAAAATGCTTGAGGCGACATCAAACTCTATTAACTTCTCAGTTTGTTTTTAAAAAGTATACACGTATATGTATAATATGGTACATATGTTACTATACCTCCTATTAAGTAAAATATTTGTATCATGAAGATTTACTTGATTTTTTTGGTTTTTAATTGTTAAAAAAAAAAAAAACAGGAGAATTGCAAAAGTGTATACAAATTTGAGTTGATACATAAATCAATAGTTGCCATTTACTTTTTAAAGATTATTTCATGTAAATGTTGACTACGACTAGGTTTTAAATGGTCCATACGGAGAGTCCAATTTGGAATCACTTTTTCAAGCATATTGGCTTGAATTTTTTCAAAGATGACCGTGTGAACAACGTTACCGTCAATGGCGCCCGCTATCGTTCAATGATTTTGAACTTTTTTTCTGACCAAAATGTACGAGCTGAACCTGGTCGAGAAGTGGTTCCAGCAAGACGGCGCTACATGCTACACAGCATGCAAATCGATGGACCAATTGAGAAATGAGTTCGGTGAACAATTCATCTCTTGTTTTGGACCGATGAACACGATAGAGCCCGTGCGATTTTACGCCTTTAGATTATTTTTTATGGGGATACGTCAAATTACTCGTCTATGCCGATAAACCAGCGTCAATTGCAGCCTTGGAAGACATTACGTGTTGTTAGCGAAATACCAGCCAATATGCTCGAATAAGTGATTCAAAATTGGACTCTCCGTATGCAAATGAAATAATCTTTAAAAAGTAAATGGCAAGCATTGGCAAACTCTGAAATTTGTTGTTTGCTGTTTTGCTGGTCTATTACCAAAAGCTTATTCTAAAAAGCTGCAGAAGTTTCCGTTTCTTAACAACAATTGTATGTAAAAGAGTTAAACAATCATCATTTAAGAAGTGTTCTTCTAAGCGTGTTGATACAAACAGTTCGAACTGTTTTTCGTCATTTAATATTAACTATAACCTATTAATAATTACCGTAGAGCTATCTTCTTACCGAGCTCCCTTTTTTCTAAAAATTGTGTTCCATATTATGTATACCACCTTAATCAAAAATTTTCCATAATTTATTCAAAAAATTAAAAATACAAGTTTATTCATCTAAATCTATATTGTCCCCTTCAAAGTAATCCCCATCGACTGCAACACACTTATGCCAGCGCTTGATCCAATTCTCGAAACATTTTTTATATTCAGTTTTCGGTAGGTTCATCAGTGCTTCATGCGATTTTTACATTACTTCCTCTCCCCGTTCCCTGTAATGGTTTTTTAACTCGTTTGAACAGAAAAAAGTCACAGGGAGCCGCCAAATCAGGTGAATTCGGTGGCTGTTGGATGGTATTTGTTGCATTTTTCGTCAAAAAATTACGAATAATGATGGCACTGTGCGACGGTGCGTTATCATGGTGCAAAATCCACGAGTTTTTTGCCCACAATTCTGTTTCTTTCGGCGAATTGCTTCACACAAACGTCTCATAATGCCCAAATAATACTCATTGTTTACTGTCTGGCCTTCTGGCAAAAATTCGTGATGCACCACACCGTTGTAATCCATGTAAACCGTTAGCATTGCCTTATTTGACTTAAAATGACGTGGTTTTTTTAGTCTCGGCTCATTTGATGAACGCCATTCACTTGTCTGATGTCTGGATTGCGTGTCGTACTCATAAACCCACGTCTCGTCTCCAGTAATGATCCTTTTGAAGAACAACCTCGCATATCATCTCTTTTGCGACGTCAACATGGTCTCTTTTTTTGCATGAAATTGAGGTCTTTTTCCACTAACTTTGCTGCTACACGACGGAAACCCAAATCATTAACCAAAATGTCTTGGACGGATCCATAGGCAATATTCAAGTCCTCCGCTATCTCTCTGAGGGTTAATTTGCGGTTATTGACCAATATTTCTTTTACTTCATCAATGTTTTCGTCGGTTTGCGATGTCGATCGATGTCGATGGTCTGCCACTGCGTTCATCATCTTCGATTGACTCACGACCACTTTTGAACCGCTCGTGCCACTGGTAAACGACCGTTTTCTTTAGAGAATCGTTGCCGAAACACTTTTCCAACATTTCCAATGTTCGTGCACCATTAAATCCGTTTTTGACGCAAAATTTAATACAAGTTCGTTGTTGCAAATTTAAATCCATTTCTAAAATTGTAAAAAATCCCCAACACATACAGAGATAGATGTACTCTAGGCTACATAACTTTTGCAAATGTCAAGCTATGACGCTAAGATTTAGAGGAAATGTCAACAACAGATTTACCAACTTAACAAAAAACAGAACTCAAATCGGAACAATGGGAGCGCCACACGGTGGTGTCCCCCGAGAACTTTTTGATCAAGGTGGTATGATATTTGAAATGGCGCTGCCATTTCACTACGAGTACCTCTCATATTAAGAGCTCTGCCAATATAATATTTTAATAGTTTCTAGTCAGAAGAATTTACTGAATTTTGAAAATATATTTCTATTTGAGGTGGCAAATACGAGTATTTCGCAACATTCCTATATTCAGCCAGAGTGGGTGAACATTTTTTTGTTACTTTTTCAATATCGCTTTCCATTTGCTGGCATCTGTAATCATAAAACAGCCAAACTTCCACCCTTTTTTGTCGGGTTTTGTTTTCAATTGCCTCAGAGCCCTTGAATTATTCGTTTTTAGTGCTCGTTTACTGGTTTTATCTGTTTTATGTGCAAAAATAAAAAAAGAAAAACAAACAAAAAATACGGATTCGCCCCACACTCATAAATTCCAACTTGCGCGCTTCATTTATTCTTCTCTTTCGGGCCGGATACACCTGTTTTTTTTTTTGTTTTTTTTTTGCAAATTCACCTGTTCGCAAGGTAGGACCAATCCAAGGTAATACTATGTATACTAACGATTGGAATCAACATTGTCGGGTTTCCGGTAGATATAATTTAGTGCCTGTAAAATTAGTTCAACCACCTTCCACGGACACGGTAAAGGGTTTGAAAGACAATTGATGTATGTACATAGTACATACGTATGTATGGTATGTATTCTTACGCGTCGAAGTTCCGCTCCTTAATTCTGAAGCCAGAGGGATTTTTCACTTAAAGGCCAGATTACGACACACCTTTAATGGGAGTGTTAGCCCTGGGATAGACTTCATGATTTTTCGTCTAGTCTACTCACAGTCTGTTATGTCCGGGAAAAGTATCAAATTCCAAAGCATTGTTTACGTAAGACGAGAGATATTATACAACTATTCACTTAAACGCTCATAAATCAGAGACCAATTCATTATCGATTGACTTTCTTAATTTTTTATTTTTTTTTTTCTTCCAAGTGTTTTTATCAATAAACTTGCACGTCATGCTTATAATCAGAAATAAGTAATCTCGGCCAGATAGCAAATCTTTGTGCTAAAGATTATACTCTAGACCTGCGGGCTAATTCGGATTTGAATCAATTAAAAGGAAAGTTTTCGAATGCCATTCGACGGCTGAGTGATATTTGAATTTCGGCGCAATTTAATATTTACGAGTGGAATTACAGTGTGTGACTGGTTTCACCTTTGTACGTGTTGATTTGTTGCTTTTTTTGGTTTGTTTTGCTTCGATTTTGCTTTTGGACTAAACACACGTCATAATAACAATAAACGAGAAAAAATGTCGCTTTTGTTGAGGTGTAGATAAGCACGATACGATACATATGGGTGTAGTGTATCTGTATGCCGTAGTATTTTGATGATGAATGATTTCGAATAGTTATTACTCTATGCATCGTCGATCGCAAAAATTATTTTATGAAAATACAATTATAAATCAGTATCTCATCCTGCAACAGAAGTTCACAATGACTTAATGCAGTCTCGCGGTAAAATGCTCTTCGTGTTACGGCATTGCATCATTTTTATTGTCGCCGATGAAATTTTTAATCTACAATTCCGGTTTTGTACATCGTACAAAGTACAAATTTAATGTCAGAATTTACTTATTTGCATTCTAGGCGAAAATCTAACAATCAGGTTTTCATTTTCGAGTATTGTTCTACGGCAAAGTTAGACAGATTGGCGCATGATTCAGTTAAAATGTACTTTAACATTGTTTAAAATTTGATTAATCGATCTGTTAAAAATGAATTCGTTAGAACTATTTAAAACCTTTTCATTTATAAAGCGGTCACTTGGAAGCGCAGAAATCTGTTGACGATATTAAGAAAGGAATTCACGCTCAGCCAAGCCGGGCACAAGTCGAATACAGGACTATCAGCGAGTGAGATATAGGATACACAAGTGATGCAAAAAGACAAGTGTTCTATTTATTTAAGAAATGAAAGTCGACTGTAGAAACAAAAAAAAATCTTAAAAACCGCGAACATCTTAAAAGTGATATCACAGTCCTTAGCAAAGACAATGTTCGTCGATCAACACAGAAATACATTTTCCAAAGATTTACATCTTTTATAGTACTTAAAAACTTGGGTAGATAGTTAGGTATATAGTTAGTAAATTACAAATCTTAAAACTAACATGATTTTATTTCTTAATCTAAGAGTGAAGGGGATGAGAAAAATAGGTAAATGTTGGTAGAAAAAAAATATCTCCCTCATAAGAGAGGGAGAAAGAAAGAAAGTGAAGAAAGTTAATTTAGAAGCGAAGATGAGAAGTGAAGGATTGCACCTTTAAATTGTTTAATGCTGGAAATTGCATTGATTCGATGCGGAAACACATTCCATAACGGCATGAATGAAAAATAACCAAGAGAAGTTATTATATTTATGATTAGTTACATTAATGTTAAACGTTCTTTCGGAACAGAAAAAGTTAAGTCTGCAAAAAAATAAATGTATTAGAACATATATGATTATACCTACGAAGGCCATAAAATACGGCACAGCATCATTAGCCACTTGTAACTTGTGCTGGGAAAATGAATCGAGAATGCAATAAACATCAGCATAGATATTAGTGGTAGTATCAGAGGTACTATTATCTTTCGTCGAACTTCAATAGGTGTAAAGCTTGTAGTCAACCATAATTTACGAAGGCATCCGTAAATACGGCCAAAAAACCGTTGGTATGAGCATAGCCTGACAGATCGCAATTTATGATATAACCGAGACTGATTACAGACTCAACAGATCTTAACTTGCTTTTGCAGAGCCAAACATCAGGAAGAAGGTTGAAATTGTTTGAAATCAGTATGAATTGCGACTTATTTAGATTAAGAAGAAGACCATTTAATGTCGACCACCTGTTTATAAGCTCCAGATCCTCACTAAGTGGAAAACCAAGTTCGATTAGGTCCTTCATTGGGAGAGCTAAGTGAAGCTGAAGATCATCTACATAGAGGTGCACTGATGAGATACAGTTGGGAGGTCATTTATAAAGACAGAAAAAAATCGATCCCTGAAGTACCCCGTGTGAAACAGGTTCTTCTAGAGCTAAAAATTTTTCGCCGGATAAAACTTGTTGCAGCTCTCCAAAGAGGAAACTGTGAACAAGTCCTACAGGCCTGTCACTGAAACCGAAAAAGTTCCTAAGTTTCCAACAGAGTATTTCATGGTTGACCTTATCAAAGGCCTTGGAGAAATCTAGCAGAGAGAGAACCACTATACCCCTATCAAAATCTTGTCTGATTTCTTTGATAATGTTAACCACGGCCGTGGAGCAGCTGTGGTTAGCTCGAAAAGCAGATTGACTTTGGTCGACATTGAGAGAAAAGAAAAAATCCCTTTTAGCAAGAATTTTTTGGCCAATCACTCTTTATTTCCAGTGTAAGTAGGGAATTAAAAACCATGCGGATATTTTTCTAAATCAGGTTTCGACAATTTTCATTCGTTAAATTTTGCACGATTATGGTAGGCGTGGACTGCGTCAACCTGACAAGGATTTTCAGAACTAGCCAGGGAGCTGAAATAGAAATGGTGACGAAGGAATCCTTCTTTAAGAGGTCAACGGCAGCTCTAATATCACAATTAACTATACGACCATGTGAAAACCCCGAAGCAAATCCATAGCATGGAATAAGAAAGTATTTCTGATGAACTTTGTAAAACAAAAAAGGACAATGGCATTCATATCTGCACATTTCGCGAAATCCAGAAGGTATTGCAGCCACAGTGCATTGGGATGAGCCGGACAAAAAGACGATGAAACACTGTGATTTCGGCAGAGACCAGAAGTAGCGTCTATTTTGATGCAGATTAAATGTAAGGACCGGACTAAGGCAAAAATCACGTTAGGTGATTTTATTAAGAAAGCCGTGAACAACGAACACACAACGTCGACAAATCAAATAGAACGTCATAATAGACAGCTATATCTTTGAAGTATATATCTAGTCCTGCCATAAGTTCTGTTACACAATTTCCAGCGCTTATCGTTCAAAACTTCTTGTGGGAATAGAACCGTTAACTTTTTTTTCAGAACACATGCACTAATTAATGAAGAATACTAGTCAGTTTGATTTCCTTTTGCAAACTATTAACATTGAGTGGAGCGTTAAAAAGAATCGAGTCGCATAAGTGCGGAAAGAGTGCTGACCAAATTTTCGAGTTGCTGAAACCACTCGGAATATCGAGAATATTCATTTATCAGGCTATTGCTCGCTTCGGCGAATTGTCTGGAGTAGAAGACATGCCAAGAACTTGCCGCCCTTGCGTTGTCCGCACAAATGCGGTAGAAAAGGCAGTGCGAGAACGAATTCGGAGAAATCCCCTTAATAAGCCGAAGAGCATGTCCATGGAATTGGATATATCAACCAGATCCATGTCTAGGCTGATTCGGGATGATCTGCATATGAAAATCTAGAAGATGTGCTAAATGGCGTTGTGAACGGTTTGACCTTTTCAATGGATACAGATGGATCTTCCAACAGGACTCTGCTCCAGCGCACAAAGCCGAAACCACGCAGAAGTGGTTCAGAGTCAATATTCCTGGCTTTATAGCAGCAGAAGATTGGCCGTCGGAGAGTCCAGATCTGAATCACCTGGATTATGGTTTGTGGTCAGAGTTGAAGAACATGGCCGACAAGACTCCCCACAGAAAATTGTAAAGCCTTAAAACAGCATTAACCAGAGCAGCGTCCACGATTGCCATGGAAACTGTACGTGCCGCTATAGTCAAATGGTCACACCGTTTGGAAGCTTGTTTTAAAGCAAAAGGCAGTCATTTCGAGTGAATCCAATTTTTTTTAATAAACGATATTATGTTCTAATAAATGAAACAATTTTGAATATAGTATGCTTACTGGTTTTTTATTTATAGCGTTTTATATTTGTAACCGAACTTATGACAGGACTAGGTATAATAGTTAGGGTTTTTTTTTTACTTCGGCCTTACAGTTAATTCTGAAAGAGACACATCGTCAAAAATCAAACACTATCTTTTAGCCTAAGCATTGGCCAATAAAGCAATATCAAGAAACATTAAGAAGACTGCGTATTAAATCCTAAATTTCACAGTAATACTTATGGCGTAGACGGATGAATGGATGCTTAATCCTTCGGTGGATTAAGATATTGCTGATAGTTATGAACTCAAGATTTGAGGCATTTGCGTTGACTGCCTTAGCAATAGAAAACTTTGCAGAGATGTCGACCTAGTAAGAAAAGTGCGCATCAGTCGTCTAATATGGATATCAATTGTCCCGCTTGAAGTGATTCGACCCAAGCCCTGAAATTTAACGCACATGAAGACTTCAGCTAAGATAGCCCGCGGTAAACCGAAAGGACTTCAAACAAGAGGAAGTTTTGCACACACCATTGCATATGTCGCACTTTGCTTTGTAAAGTAACTACATAAGTTATTGGCAAAAACTTAAAGCACACATTAATGACAGTAATTCCAAGAAATCTGTCAAAAATACAGTCCTGGAGTTTTAGACTTTTCACTTTACAAGTTTGGGAGTACCTACTAGCAGAGGCTTCATTTTTTTTTTGTGTCAATTCCATTTCAAACTTTGTGCACGAGCTCTTTCACTTGATGATAATCGTAAGCTACTTGCAAACACAATTATAGATTTTCAAGCCTGCAAAAGGAGGAATGCTTCAATGTTTTTTAAGGAAACATAAAAGACTGGTGTTGCAAACGTAGGACTGACTATATATATTCAACCACAAAAACTCAAAGGCACGTGCAAGGTAAGATAAAATTGTTGAGGATTTTCCATGGTTACGAAATAAATCATAAATTATTCAAAGAGGCAGCTGAATTGCAGAGTTTACAAAGTCAGCATTCGTCTATAATAACTTGCTACGTATCCGAAACATTTCGAAATCTCCATAACGACTTTTTATACATCAAGAAGAAACAATTCTATGTCATAATACAACTGCGACAAGAACCACTCAAAACGGCAATGCATATTAAAATATCCATTTCGTATGAACTTCTTATTAATGCACAACTCTCAAAGTTTCGTTATCCCTCTCGGGTTGGATGTTTGTCTATGTTCGAGTAAACCAAGCTACTTAATTACTATAAAAGCAACTCCAATTCCAACTATCTTTGCCCACCGGCCTTTCAGCAGACCCACTTCATCTAGAGCTGATACGATAATAACTTTTTCCAATTAACAGCCGCTCAAAATGCACAGCGATGCGGAAAACTGCAGAACAAGTTGAATGCTTGCTACATGTGTGTTTCCACTAGTCACATGTCGCTATTAGCTTTTCCCATTAACTCGACATTTTTTTCTTTTACTTTTGTTCTGTAGCATTCCAACAGAACACCAGAACACAGACCATAACACTAGAACTCTGATACACCGTGAGTGGTACCCAACAGAAAGCACTATACTCATTAACCCGAAAATGAAAATTAAAAATCCAGCGCCAGTTGCGAACACCATTCTTCAGAGGGCGACGGAGGGCATGGAACGTGTTATAGAATGTTTTCTACTAGCATTTGGGGTTAACAGTCTCTCTTGAGCTATTTATAGTTCAACGAGAATAAGTTGAGTTTAATTAATTAGCAACGAACATACACTCAATATGTATGTGTGTCATGGGAAAAGAGTTATCATACTGATAATTTATGTGTTAAGGTTGGAGTAGTTTGTAGATATTTGATATGAAGACAATCGATATCTATCACGGATTGTATGCGAATGGAATTCCCCCAACAATTGTCGCCATCGTCGTCGTCATAGTAAGCTGATAAGGAAGCAGTAAAAGCTTGTCAGATAATCTATTCAATTGAATGAATGGAAGGAGGTATTATATGATCATGAACACAAATAAAATATTGTAGATATCTGAGCAAGGTGATATGGTTTTCATAACTTAAATAACCATGAGTTAATTTGACTCACATGATGTATTAAAGTTTAAAAGGCAATACGGAGACAACATTTAATCCAGATTTGATATTAACGCTTACGAAAGTAGGAGACATCTTTGAATATCCAAACTCACAGATGCTCATCACATTCAGATATCTGCGCAGGAAAATGGGCGGATAATTAATGTTGGGATCTGCAAATAATTTCCCTAAAGATGATGGTCAAGAACGAGAAAGAATGACATTCAAGGAAAGATTCGCTTTCATGGTCAAAATACTTTAAATCAATCTACTGAATTTGCCTAAAACATTTAAGACCATGCGAGTGGATTCTTTGGAGTAAGCTCTGAATTTTTTGAATTATTATGCAAACATTATGGATCATTCAACACCAGCTGGTAAACTTCAGGCACTCGTATCATAAGATTTTTTTTACGAATTTTTGAATGGACATTTCTGACTTTAGATTAGATCAATGCTGATAGAACCTGGTCGACTTTTTATCGGCTGTTCTTGGTGTAGACTCAACTCTGTCCCACACAACTGTTTGTGGACTTATTGGAGACATAATACATCCTTCCCTAAAGCTCTTGCCTTACGTGTGTAACGTCTACAGCAGCCATTTTACATACGAGTATGTGTAACGTCTACATTTAGACCGGACATTTTTTTGACGTCGTGTTAACAATAATTTCCCAGTGATCTGTTTTTTTAAGTGTTAGAAGCCCTATATCTATACAACATAGAAAGCAATTTTATGCTATTTTGTAAAAAAATTAACAAACACGTTTTGTCATGCTTTGTCCGAAATTTATACGATATATCGCTAGTGGACAGAGAGAATTCACGTATTATTCATATTTCACCTTTCTCTGAGATTGCAGAATGTAGGGCTCTATCACATGGTCGTTGGCTCTATCTCGTTGGACGTTTTGCCTTTGTAACCAGAAACCCAAGAGGCGTTAAGGTTATGCTGTGAGCCCAGAACTTTAAGCCGTTGGTGATGAAACTGTCCAAATAAGCCTAACTAAGCTTTTAATTTTCGGTAGAATATGTCAACGCCAATCCCTGTATTTTGAAGCATTGCTTGACATTGAAATAGATTAATCTTTTCTCTACTCGGAAAATTTGTGAATTAATAAGGAGACATATTTTAGAGCTTTCATTTGTGCTTATTTATAATTTTGTTTGGAATCCACCACAAAAGCGCTGAGAAATGTTCAAACACCAAACCACACGATCTATGCATGTTCTCATAATTATTTTGGCGTTTGGTTTCGATATTCTGTCGCAAGAACATTTCATGCTAAGAATGTCTTTTGCCTTTTTTGCTTTTTGATTAATATTAAATTATATTACAATACATCGATATCTTAATGCAACGTTATCGAAATTTAATGTACAAGCGCAAAGGTGCTAGAGAAACACATAACGAGAAACAGAGGGATACCTTGAAAATATTGTTTCCACCGAAAACGGAACTCAGCAACATATTTGTGATTATACATGGGTGCGGGATTTCAAACACGTTTTCCGCTATTCCAAGAAAGCCCCAAGCATTTTGAGTCGTTGCTCACGTTGCTTATCGGCATACGAAATTTTGAGCAAATCGAATTTCTTCCACAGATCTCTATGAGAAAGAAGCTCAGACCCCATAACTCTAGGAGACATTTCTTTGTTTGTTTTACAATTCTGTGGAAGCCAGCTTAGCATACGATAACATACGTTGCAGGTTATACGAAGTAAAATAAGGTCTAGACCAAGACTGTCATCTTTTTTTTACCAGTCTATCTATTCTCTCTGATTATCAGGAGTCAGTGGTAGAAAATCAATATAAACACTTTGTTAAATGTGTATGATTGTGTTTTTTTTTTACTTTTTTAGTTTCATCTTAATGATCTGATTATCCAATTGCTTCCTTCAGCTACTATCTAATAATCAATTTAATTCAAAAAAACTAACAAAAGAAGAAATGAAACAATCAATCTCATATAACTTGAGTATGGTGTTTCATAGAACTAAAAGTGGAAATATTTCTGATGATTAAAATATGATCCAATAATTTAAAACACTTCTCGAATGGTTACGCTGACGCATAGAAAGTGGGTTTGGCAAATTACTCAATATGAAATGCGATATGGTAGTGCGAATACGTCATTAATTTATATAGCAGATTAAGTAAGACTTGAATAAAGTAAAAATAAATTTTAATGTAATGAATGAGGAGGAAGAGATACTGCCAAGAGTGAGGTTGCGTTGAACTTTGTAAGACATCTGTTAGCAATAAGACTTAATATTTTGAAAATCTTGCCATAGACATAGTATGTTACGAGTATCTGTCCGCCAAGAATATCATTATTCGTCGACGAATATATTGGATTACCAGTGAAAGGTAATCCATTACGAAAAAAAAAGGTTTAATTATAGGTATAACGATCACTTAAATAATTCAAAGTCCGTGGTAATTAAAGCTATATTTCAAGGCTTCTTACAGAAAACAAAACAGGAAAACTAATTTTCTGTGATAAATTTTCTCAAATGCTTAAAGGAACTTTAAAGAAAAATTATTACTATTCGAACAAAAAAGTGCCAATCGTTGTAAAGATTTTTTCAAGATCATTATTCTCAGTTGAATAGAGCAAACTAATCTGAAAGTAATCGCTCTCACATTTGGTTGTAAAAAATGCGAATATCATGCGAAGCTTATTACTTTCAGTCCTAATCAGAGAAATAACGTATCACATGTTGTGACCAATGAAATGAAATCGTTCTCATATTGAATGACAAGACTGGTCTAAACATGTTTAAGAGACGTTATAAGCCGATTTTAGGAAAAGTACAGCAAATCTATCAAGGTGATAAAGAAGTATGCAAATGCTAAGCAGACAACCCCTTCTCTCCCTTGTGAAAAAGATCGTTGGAAATCGGTCAGAGCGGACAAATGAATCCTTTCTTAGATGGCATACCGAAGACACTTAGAGGTATGCACACGACGACAGGACCCGTCATATATATTTATGTTAAAAAAGTAGAACATATTATGGACAATCAAAGTACAATGCTCCTTCCCCTTCAAATTTTCTCTTTGTATCAGGCAATATTTCGTTTAAATATGCTAGAAAAATAACAAAAGAGAATAATACTTTGGAACGTTATAAAGCGGACAGTTGGTTTGCCTGCAGTTTATTTAACAATTTAAGTGTTCTTCTGGAGTAGAAATTTCACCCCAATTTTATAAAAATAAAAAAACAATAAGCAAATGTGACCATTCTGAAAGGCACTCAGGGGCCTCTTAAAAAAAACAGTCGACTCAGATCAAAACAATACACATACATATTACATATTTACATAAAATTTGTAAAGGAATTTTAAGGGTCACGCTTCTCTGGGTTCGCACTTAATACAGTCGAAGGAGTTAGGCAGACGAAGCAGGATCTCGCAGGATCACAAATTAATGGAAAAAACTATTATTCATTTGGTTTAATCTGATGGCTTCCAACAAAACTTTTACGATCTGAAGAAATCGGAATAGTTTTTATTTCGCCGTCATACCGCTGTTGACTGTTTTGTCAGGATGTGCGTTGCGATTTCCATTCACCGGCCAATCGCCATAGATCGATAGATAATTTTATTAGTTAAAAATTATTTTTTAAGTGTCTGAATAATTGACATTTTTTAAGTTTTTTAATTTACATAACTTAAAAGCAAAAAAGTTCAAAATTACGTTGTCTTTTATAAATTTAAAATTTTTTCTTTTAAAGTAATCTTGTTTCGTTTTTTGTATTATATTAAATGGTAAGTTGTTAAAAAATATTATTCCTCGATAAAAAATTGATTACAGTGTACTTGTCAATCTGCATCTTGATGTTCATATGTTTACGTTACTTCTCAAGTTATACGGCTGGACTTCAGAAAATTGCACTACGCTGTTTGTCATATATTCTGGTAATAACAATCCATTCTTCATGCTAAATATGAATACCATTGCATTGTATGTCAATCTTTATTTGCCATTCATTCATTTTAAACATTCAACCAGTAGAAGCTTTAGAATTGTCTTGTGTTTTCTAGTTTCTGCAGTCGATTTGTAGTTTCCTGGGACAATAATGCAATAATATATTAGTATTGCTGTTTCGAATGACAATGAGTTTCAAATTCGTTTTAAGAAACTTATTTTTCTTGAAATTTTACTACATACGTAATTAGCATGATCTGTAAAATCAAGTTTTTCGTCAATTATCACACCAAGATATTTAATGCTTCCACGTAATTCGACTATTTACGATACACTTAGTTTTGTTTACATTTAGTCTTAGCTTGTTCACCTTTAGGCAGTTATTAATCGATTTTAAATCTTTGTCTAATTGCTCACACATAAGTTCAACATTTTTTACCACAAATATACAATAACGTGTCATCCGCAAACAAAACAACTTTACAATACATTGAGCACATTTTTATTTCATTTTGATTTTGAATTTTCTTCTTAGAAATCCCTAAAATTCATTTAGAAGAGATGTTCGAAGATATTGATTCCTCGGCAGGAGAATGCACTGATCCAAAAATCAAATCTTGCACAAAAAGTCTAAGAGCAACTATATATGTCAACATAACCAAAAATGTCTGAGGGTAGGATTTTAAGAAAAAAAATTGTAGGACGAAGGCAATTTCATAACCAAGACCTGAACAAAGTCATTGAAGCCGCATTTGAAAAGACCCAGATTAGCTATTTAAAGAGTTTGTTCAAATACAGAAACACAGGGTCCCGCCAAGTGCTAATAAAAATTAATAAACGACCTCAAATACATGGATTTTATTTCAATTTTTGTAAACGTCATCATGTGACCGCACTTAAAAAAGCACAAAATAGAAAAAAAGCACAAAACAAAAAGTTTGAATCAACTCTTTATTGCAAGATGAATAAATACATGTCCATCCTCGGCCAGAACTGATTACAAGTTTAGTCTCATTATTTCAAGATTATGGCCTTAAAATAAAGCTGCTACCACCACCTATATACAGTGGTGTTCACAGAAATGGCACTTCCCCTTTGAATTTCGAAGTTACTGTTATATTTTTTCATGCTGTAGCGTCAGATCTCTGTTAGCAATAAAAAAATCATTGTGTAATCCTTAAAGACAACAACGAAACAACGAAACAAGGAAATATTCCTTTTAAAAGTTTGGTGATAATACGCGTCGATTGTTAATCGTCAAACGTGCGGTTAAGTTGTTCAGAGAAATAGCACAGGTTTTTTTTAAGTTATTTATAGAGTACTTTGCTGGAGTAAAATTCGAAGTAAGTTAATTTTTAAGATATAACATAAACCCTGAAATACTCGAACTGCAACCAACTTCAGACTGCTATAATTTCCAAACCGTTCATGAAAGTGAGCTCAAATTTTGACACATGACAGATAATTTTATTATTTACAAGCCTTTTAAACGATTTGCGTCTCAGTTGTGTTGAAAAATTTTTAACCGCGATGTGTGATTGCTTTATATTTGGCAGGAAAACCACAAGTAGCTATCGTTAGAGCCCTCCAGCACCTCAACGTGAATAAATCATTTGTGCCTCGAACCATAGCTCGTTACCGTGATACTGGCAACGTTGCAAAACGCCATGGAGGTGGTCATAAAAAAACAGCAACATCGGCAGAAATGGAAGTGGAAGAAAAATGGCTCGTGAGCTCAACATATCGTTGGAACGGATGCAACACATACTGAAAAATGAACTTGGGCTCAAGCCATTGAAGTTCCAAAAAGCACACGATCTTACACCGAGTGTCGAATTTGGTTTTTTCCGATGAGTCGCCATTTGTTATCGAGCAATATGTCAACAGACAAAATGACCGAGTTTACTTGCCAGAAAGTTCCTTCGAAAATTTACACCTTCGGACGGACGGACAGAAAGCAGGCAGCACCGATGGTGATGGTTTGGGCCGCCATAACCGCCGGTGGTCGCTCTCCGCTCGTATTTTTGGACCGTGGCGTCAAAATTAATGCAATCGTATACCGTGAAACTGTCTTAGAGGCAGTATTGAAGCCTTGGCCAAACAATCATTTCGGTCGGAGACCGTGGACATTTCAACAAGACTTGGCACCGTCTCACAAAGCGCGCGTCAACCAAGATTGGTTAAAAAACAATGTTCCACACTTCACTTCTTCGACACAATGGATTGCAAATTCTCCGGATGCAAATCCGTTGGATTTCTCTGTTTTGGGTATTTTGAAGACGAAGGTTGGCACTAAAAAATATCAAAGTTTGGACCACCTCAAACCGGCACTTCGCCGGGAATGGACCAAAATACCACAGAGCCACTTGCGTGCAGCGTGGGTGGACATATTGCAAACTACTGATACAATTTGAAAATTGATGTATTTTCCAACATTTTTTGCTTTGGCACAATAAAATTTATCAAAAAATAAAAAAATTATAGCATTTTAAAAAGTTGGAGTTCGAGTAAGTCACCCTGTATAAAGTATTTGAAAGATCTGGAAATTAAATTTATACACAAAATAATGGGTCGTGGAAAACACTGCACCTCAGAAAAGCGAGAAGTCATTTTAGGCATGAAACGTAAAGGTGAGACAATATCTAACATCGCCGGGCTGCTCCACTGCTGCAGGAAGCTGGTCCGAAACGCTATAATGCATATGACAGTGGAAGAAACAACATCCAATAAAATTCGGAAGTCACCGACAAGAAAGACCGCTGGTCATATGGACAGAGCGTCTCTGCAAAACCGATCCATTTTTAACATCTGCAGAAATCAAAAACCAAATAAAGGATCGATATAACATTGAAGTATCATCAGTAACCGTATGACGCCGTCTTTTGGAGGCTAATCTACATGGACGTATTGCAAGGAAGAAACCAGCTGTATCGGAGAAAAATAGGTTGAAAAGATTAAGATTTGCAAGAGCTCATGTTAACAAACCAGTTTTTTTCTAGAAAAACGTTGATGAATCAAAGGGGCGATGAATCAAAGTTTAATAGGGTCGGATCTGACGGAAAAACGTATATGTACGACGTCACCCAAGACAAAAGTTCAACCCGCTGTACACGATCACAGAGGTGGCAGCATAATGGTTTGGGGATGCACGTCTTTTCACGGCGTTAGTCCAATTGTGAAAATAGAAGGGCGTTTGGATCAATACAAATACAAGGAGATCCTTGAGAACCATATAGAGCCCTATTGCGTCGAGTTTATCCCACTTGCATGGAAATCATTGCAAGATAATGACCCGAAGCACACCGCAAGGTCTGTAAGTCAGGGACTTGCAGACCAAAAAATTAACGTTTTAGAATGGCCGTCGCAAAGTCCTAATCTTAACCCTATAGAAAAGCTATAGAACGACATAGGGAAAAAGATTTAGGACGAAAAACCATCAAGTTTAAGTCTTTGGGAAAGCACACGATGGGCCTAGTACAGCACCCCCCACTAAACGGTGTCGGAAGCTTGTTGAGTGTATGCCATCCAGATGCAAATTAGTATAAAGGGCAAATGTTATCCAACGAAATACTAGCTTTTGGAATGATACAATTGTACTTTTAATTAGTTTCTACATTTTAAAGCATGGTGTGCTATTTCTGTGAACAGTTAATTCATTCATTATTATGAATTCTTCGATTATTTTTAATTTTTTACTGTACTTTGCTTTACTTTTAACTTAATAGCAAGTCATTAAACTCCTTTTGGACCATGGTTCTTATGTACGAGTCTATAGAAAAATAGACACCAGCGTCAAGAAAGTGGTGCGTTTACGAATTTAAAAACAGAATCCACTAAGACAAACCCAATTGTTAACGAAACCACACTGTCTACAATAAAGGTGACGCGACGCCGATTTCTTGAACAGATCGGCTCAATAAACGAGCTTGATTTCGCGGTGGCAAATGATTTAATTTAGCCAGGCTCTGGTGTTAAATCAGAAGGTAGAAATCAAATGAACGTAGAACAAGACAGCGCATGAGAGCCTCATCATATTTGGCGCACTCAGAAGGTAGAAATCAAATGAACGTAGAACAAGACAGCGCATGAGAGCCTCATCATATTTGGCGCATTTAAGAAGAAATGACCTTTAACTAGCTTGCTGTACGAAAAGGGAGTAACTAAAGGGTGACCAGATAAGAACGATAGGAAAAAAAATTTCAATAAAACAACAGCATTGTGAGATATAAATTGATTCTGGCTTTATTTTGAAGCTACGTTCATGCCATTATGGGTGGAATTGCACATCATTCAAATGTCCGTCTCGGCTTCGCTGGCAGTGCTCCAATTTTTGATGACTCGGTCCAATGTGTGCGGCGTTATTCCGGCAATAGCGTGTGTTGTTGGCCTAGAGCTAGTCCAAAGTGGTTGACTTGTTAGCGTAGACTAAGGACTTGACATAGCCGCAGATAAAATAATCGAGTGGTGTCAAATCGCGTGATCGCGGCGGCCAATTGATGATCGCTCGACATGAGATGACTCAGTCGCCAAATTTCTCCTTCACAACTTCGACCATTGCGTCGATTGTATGGCATGTAGCCTCGTCTTTTTGGAACCATAACCGAAAGTCGGTTAACATCGTTCTATACCTGAGACCATTGACGGTAACTGTGTCTGCTTCCTCATTTCGAAAGAAATAAGGTCCGATGACGCCGCCATGCCATAAACTCCACCAAACAGTCAATATTTGTGGATGCATTGATGCTTGGCCGAACACTTGTGGATGGTGTATGGTGTTCGCACCAATAATGACAATTTTGCCGCTGAGCAAAAAATGGGCCTCGTCCGAGAAAATGATTTTTTGGCCATCAGATCTCCTGTCAACATTTACAACGCCCAATTAGCGAACTCATGCTGTTGTCTACAGTCAATCTCTGTCTGGTTGGTGGCTTAAGATCCAAAAGAGTGTGCTAACGCTCAAACTTTTATACGGTGCGACGAATTGTCTGCACCATGAAGCCATGAATACGACCGACCTAACGATCAATAATATTTTCTAATAATTTTCGCACGTTCGGCAAGCGTTAAACGATGCACGATGAAGTGGCAAACATTACTGAATACTTTGACAGCTGCTGAAACATAACAATTGGAAAAACTATTATCATTGCTATCTGGTCACCCGTTAGCAACTGATCGAGCTGTCTAGATAGGCTTATTTGTTAAGCACCCTCGATGCATTTGAGCAACCGTTAATATATAGTACATAGAGAACTACTAAAACCTAACACAGAACATATGTCAGTGAAGGCAATTTACATTGGTATTTCTGACCTTGCAAGTAATGCCAATATGAAATGGAAAATGCCTTGCTGCCTGCCATAAGCCTTTCATACGGCTATCAGCATCAACAAATAATTAAATTGTTGAGGCACTCTCCACAATTTCATAACATAAACATCAAAGTCAACAAAAAGATACATACATAGGTGCCTAAAACCTCAGCAAATTTTAATTAAGTCTAATGAGGCCACCTAAATGTTTACCTCCTACTTGAAGGGCAGAAGATTCTTACGCGATAAATATTAAATAATCCGACGTCTTCCCTGGCAGCGCAACAGCCCAGACAAACCGTTATCCTTGTGTGGGAAATAAAACAGTAGTAGTAGGGCAACTCCCTCGCTTTCAAGAATCTCGCGCTATTGGACGTGGATACATTTATTCTACCAGCACAAAACCCCTCCCAGTAATTTGGCAATTTTCATAAAAAAAAAACATTTCAACTCCTGTCTGCTGGATCCTACACGTCAGAGTTCAATTCTCTTTTTCATAGCCCATGGCCTTATGTGATTCCCAGGCAGAATTACGAAATACCAAACACCATCCACGAACAGGCAGAGCAAACAAATTTTTGGCGTACCCGTCCACTGAAACAAAATTTTCACCAAAACAAAACAAAAATGGGGCCAAAAAAAAAAAACTCTTCTCCTCTGACATTTTGCTTACCTGAATACGCGGGTCTAGTTCGCCTTCGTCCTCCTTCTTCGTCGACATGTTTCCTTTCTGAATTTTGCAACTGGGATTGGGATTGGGATTGCAAATGGGTCTGCTCGTGCTCGTTTATCCTTTTGTCTTCGTTGCGTTGTTGTTTGCCTCCTTCATAGGCAAGCGCACCCTTTTCTCATTACACCACAAAAATCTAACAAAACATTGCACAACACTGGAGTTTTTATTATTTGCAAATTTATTTCTTTTGTTCTCTCCTATTTTTGGAACAAAAACAAAAGCGCCACACAAAACAAAAACGCAAAATCAAACTCACTTGTCACGCGATTGGGAGACTTCTTTGACAGCTTATTCTTAAGATATCACGACAAATTATGTAATTTTAGTGAGATTCGGGTAATTTGCTGCTGGATTAGCTTTATTTTGGTTTTGTAAATTATTTCTGGGTAATTCCAGATGCAAAAACACAAGGGAAAATGAATTCGAGACAAATTTTTTTTATTGCAAAAAACCAAGAGAAACAATTGACAGGAATGACTGGAGTTGGAAAGAGCGAGATATAATGACGAACGTCTGTAGCTGTTCGTGTCCGCGCTGTCAGTTTCTCAAGAATAATAAACCACACACAACTCGACGCGACGAACTGCACCAAACGATTGAGCAGAGCAAAAGCAATTGGCACATTCTCGGCAGGGAGAAATGCTGTGTTTCTCTCTTTTGTTTTTGTGAATTTTTTTTCATGCGCAGGTTGGCACAATTGGCGATGCATGATTTTCTTTCCTTACAGCGGCTGTCTGGTAAGTTTTCCTTTTAGGGTGAGACTGCATTTACTTTTTATGGAAAGGTTTCCTTAAACAAAATATTAAAGTGGTTATAATTCAGTAATATGCTTTTCAGAGTGAACAACCGTATGAATCGTTTTTTTTTCGTGGTTTGGTTTTGTTGTGAGAAAGAAGATATCTCTCATGGATTAGGAAGATGAAAAAAATAAGGTGAATGTAATGTAATTCATAGAACTTATTGGGGAAAAATTATAATTTGGACAAGACCACTTTAACATTAAAGCTAAGGCCCCATGATTCTGGTTAAAGTAAGGGACCGATACAGTGTAGACTTCCAATATCGTTTTCGGACAGAAGAAGAACCAAGTAATGTGCTAGACTGAGTGCAATTGAGGTCTATACCCAAAGAATGCAGCGTTAATATTTTGTACAAGAGTTGCAAAACAATATTGCTAAGCCGATCTAAAAGCAAATGAATCTAAACTAAAGAAGACGCATTAAAGCATTAAAACCGCAACCGTGTGTAGTAGCAAATGGAATATTTGGTGTTGCAGTGTGTGTGGGCTCAGAACCAGGCGCACAATATCAGTAAATTGAGGTATTAGATTATAGCAAATATGAAAAATAAAGCAGCTCAGAAAATTTAAATAATACAGATCCAGTGACAGTTTAAACCCTCAACGAGATGAAATGCGTTCAACTTGAAAATGGGTGGTTAATACCCTATTTACTCGTACATATTATTGTACGACACTGAGGATCCCGAGATATAAATACTAAGGTCGAGAGACCCTGTAAGTATGTTCTGGGGATTACAGGATCTCGGATTAGCTGACGAATATTTCAAACTAAAGAGCAGCTTACTTGCTTGAACAATTAAGTACAATTCCCTACTCGCGGAAACAAAACGAATAAAAAAGAGAAGCTGTGAATAATTTGTACAACTGTATCAGGAGTGGCACAAATATAATTAAAGCGACACCGAAAGACAATTTGGTTGATTTTTGCTACTACACTGCTCTAAGACCTATTAGGTACATTTGGAACATTTTAAAAAGACGGAAGAGAGCTGCAAAAAATCATCAAAACAGTGACAGTCTCATAAGGCAAGATGAAACTGGAAGGCAAACAAGGTTATCCACAATCACAATAGAAAATTCTGGTACACCATAAATTGGAATGAGCGCTGTGTATGTAAAATAATTTTAATTGTTGTGAGCAATACCTTGACCTATTACTTATTTATATATACGCTAAATGGGAATTAAGACCAGCGTTTTTCCATGAATATATTTCCAAGAACTTATTCATAATCGTATTAAGCCCAAATGTTAGCAAATAAAAATAATAAATTTCTAAATAATAAATCATTTTCATCATAAGACCTGCGAAGAGAAAACTCCAAAATAACTTTACCTACAAACAACAGAAGCATAAAGTTACATATGAAATGGCTGCAGATCCGAAGATTCTCTTAGCTGAAACGCTGTTGTTCATCCGTTCGATGTGACCATGCCAATACAGCCGCCGTATCTTGGCTTTTCAGAATACATTCGCATCTTCATATAGCTCGTAAAGTTAATAGTTCTATCGCAAATGGGACCGTAAATTCGATGAAGGGTTTTTCTTTGAAAGTTACTCAGTATTAGTTCCTTTTTTCTGCTTATAGTCCAGCAGTCGGCACCATATAGCAGAACTGGTAGGATCAAGGTCTTTTACAGTAGAACCTTTGTCTTTCTGGTCAGGAATTTTGAGCCCAGCTGTTTTGATAAGCCGAAGTAGCACCGGTTTCCAATGGTTATCCTTCATCCGATCTCTATCATTTATAGAGCTGACGTTCATTCAGAGGTAGGTGAATTCCTTAACTACCTAGGAATTATAGCTGCCGACTGTGATATTGTTCGAGATAGTGGATTGATGTTTCTTTTCTTGTCGACACCATATACATTTATTTTGCCTGAACGAATAATCGATAAGATCGAGCGATGATGCAATTGTCGGCTGCAGATGCCAATGCCTGGACTGATATGTTGAAGATACTATCTGTATCACCTTGATAAAATCAATTAACAGTTCTGATTAAGCGTTACCATATTACACAGCACACCGCGTGTTTTTAAGTGTTACGCAGCATAACTGGATCAGCTTTCTAGGGATCTCGAATTCAACCATCGCCTTTTATAGCTTCATGCGATGAATGCTGTCATACGCGGCCTTAAAGCCGAGAAAGAGATGCTGTTTTTCCAGGATTTGCTTTAGTGTGAAGATTTTGGTTTATCATCGATTTCCCGGACCGAAAGCCACATTGGCACATGTGGATTAATGTGGCAGAAAATGGCTTAAGACGTCCACACAGTCCTTTAGACAGGATCTTATAAGCGACATTAAGCAGGGATATGACTCGGTGGTTGTCATATCCTGTGTAAGTCATAGGATCGCCTTTTTTTGTAGATGGGGCAAATAGAGCTAATACTTGACCTCCACATTTAAATAGCTCAATTAAACCCAAGGTCTCTTGTGTCCGAGAATAAAACTTCGATCTCATAGGGAGAACAGTTTGGAGAGTTGTAAATATTTAAAGCGACGCAATAACTGATGACAGCGGGCGCAGTCGTGAAAATCTCTGCTAAATGAAAGCTCTCTGCTACTTCCGTTTATACACATTGCGACAACTTAATTTTAAGGTTTTAACATGGGTTATAATTTACAATTTTTGTGATTTG
The DNA here is from genome assembly GCA_963966105.1 of Volucella zonaria. Classification (NCBI taxonomy): domain Eukaryota; kingdom Metazoa; phylum Arthropoda; class Insecta; order Diptera; family Syrphidae; genus Volucella; species Volucella zonaria. The sequence continues at coordinate 4,699,351 of CAWYQB010000001.1, read as the reverse complement.
ACCAGCAAATGCAATGATTTTTTTCTAAACAAGATCTAACTCAATGTTGAAATCTTAACATGCAACAAAGAAAGTTAATTCAATTGAACTTGGTATAATACATCTTTAAATTCCGGTTGAAGCAGCAACCGGACACCAAGAATAATCGTCAATAACGGACGAACGTTTAAACATAGAAACAGAGAAACTATTCGAATCGTTCTTCACTGGAATTTTGACAAAATTCTGTACTTAACTTGTCCCACAGGCATTAAACAGATGAACAAATATCAACAAGAGTTGTCGACGCCATTGCAACTCCGAAATGGTTTAAACATTCTGAGAATAATTGGGAATCGAAAAATGCACAATCAGCAAAACAAGGCACCACGGGTGACCGTGGCTCAAGTGGTAGTGGACTGGCTTCCAAATCAGAAGGTTGGTGTTCAAATCCCAGCCTCGCCCGAAAGACATATCATCCATTTTTTTCAGTTAACGAAAATCACGTAAGACGAGTAGATGTCTCTGATCAACATTAAGCCAACTTCCACTAAGAATTTAGTCTCCCCATTAAACGTTGGATGCCACCCATGGAGCGAAATAACCACTGAGCCCAAAATCTTTCTTTCTCTCTCTATCCCATTTTCCAAAAAACACATGCTGAGGCATTATAAGTGTATTCATAAACACTTTAGTGTTAAGTTCTTTAAAAAAAGAGAAAAATCAACGCAATGTTCATAACATTCTTCCACAATAAAGATATTACCAACAAAAAAAATCGTTTTACCTGACCGAACATTTACTGGAGCATGTTACTTCGAATTTTAAGCAAAATCTATCGCACTCGAAACGAATATCGTGATCCAGAAAGTTGGTGTACGAGTATGCTGGAAGATAATGCATTGTGTTAAAAAGCTTTTTGATGATATTTCGACCATTTGAATAGCATCTACACTCACATTGGAGGTTACTTCACAAAATCTGTTTAATTCACTATTGCTAAGTGGAAAAAAAAAAAAAACAAAATGTTCAAATATTTTGCTTCAGTGACGTTTTTCAACACTTGAAATTAAATAACATTAAAATCAAATACAGGTGGCCCAAAAGTTATTGACTGATTTGAAAAAATCGAACATCTATGTCTTTTCTTTCCTTTTTTTAAATACTTATGTTATAAAATAAACTTGGAGATTCGATATAATGAACTACAACACTTTAAATTTAATTTTGCAATAACTTGCTCGATTATTGTATTTTGACCCAAAAGAGATTATCAGCGTGATTTTAACAGAGGGCGCGGCACTATGGCATTTTTTTTTATCAACAGCGAGTTGTAACTGATCTGGAAGGCCTCGTATTGCCTGAATTGAAGCAATTGCTGAACGAATAGATGTTTTCATACAGAATCCAATATGAGGATAACGTCTGCAGATCCTCAACAACGGGTTGTATTTATGCAGTTCATTTAAAAGAAATTGAGAGACAAAAAATTATTGTACTCACCATCTCATAACAAGCGGTGAAGTTCATTTCCACTTAAGTGGGTTCTCGCCAACAAACAAAATTACCGTATATGGGGAACTGAGAACATATCGTCGACAACGATTGCACTCCCTTGCATTATCTGCTGTAGCGTTACCTCAAAATAAGTTATTAAGTCATTCCTTTTTGAAGACGATGTCTCCTGCATGTTGTAACCGCAAACGGTGAAAGCTGTCGGGATATGAATGAACATTATTTGAGGCCAGCGACTGCTGCCAGTCCTGAGACATGGTTTCAATAGGTTGGAGCTACTGCGCATACATGAATGCTCATCAGTTTACCCTCAAGCCCACTTTCTGACGTACATTAATAGGGACGATTCTTTCCTAAGCCGTACAACTCGCTTATGGAATGCCCAGTGCAATGTTTATTTCCTGAACATTATAACCTACAAACATTCAAAACGAACGTAAATCGATATCTCTCTTTCTTTCCTCCGCCTGCGCTGTGTGAAAACATTTTAAGGGTACAAATAACCCCTTGAGCGAGGTGATTGTCAAAAAAAAAAAAAAAAAAAAACAGCTCCCACCATAATGGCTCTACTATGAGACATTATTTCTGAAAACTCAGGATTAATTCGCCGAACTTGACAGTATCAGACTTTTTTTGCGTTGGGATATTTGAGACAAAAAGTGTACAAAAATAAAGCCGCCTAGTTCCACTTTAACGTAGTCTCCGTGCTGAAATACTACATGGATTGCGTTCAAATATTTTACAAAATGTTATGGAAAATGCTTTACAAAGAGCTCGCCTTTATGAGGCTGAAGCCGGCGCTTATTTGAGGGATATCAATATCTCACAACTAGCTGCAAACAATTTCCATTTTAGTCATACTTTATTAATCTAAAAAAAATTTTTAAACAAAATTAAGATCTATTAAAGTTATTATCATTTTACATCTACTACTTTGTAAAACTAAATAATAATAACGCATTTGGATAACTACATTGGTATTGATCGTCCAAAGTTGTTTGAGTATGTAAAATATTGATCACTGCCTCAGTTTAATTAGACAATGAGTTTGTCGCAGGGGAGAAATATAGGAAAATTCCATCGTGCTTTGGCAAGGCTACACGCATAGTTAGGTGAAAAACAAAAACATCTTAAACAAAGGAGGTTTACAACTGTCGTGGAAAATGTTTTTCGGACTTCATTCACAAAAAATGTAATAAAAACCACTGAGACCGTGTAGTTAAAGATTACGAAAATTGCATGTGCTATATAAAAAGGAATATGTACTGTGATCGTTGTTCAGTTCAGATTTAATCTAACGAACTCTAATTTGTCGAGCTATCTTACGGTAAAGCTGCATTGGTCATGTACAGAAAATACAATTTGTAAATAAATTAAATGTAAAGAGATATTTTAAGTTTTACCTTTGGATAATAATCTTTTTTTTTACCAATATTAATACAAGTTAAAGATCTAACTCTGGTCTTATCCGCGTTCAACCTTATTTTCTAAGAAAATGTTATAATTTAATACTTTTAGAAAAAAAATACAAGTGGCTCTGGTAATGTTTAGAACAGCGGCGACGTTTTAAAGGTTTTATTTATAGTAAGGAAAAGCACACTCGTGTGCGCACACAATACGATTCACCAATTCAAAATAGCACACACGCTCACGAGTGTGCGTTTCCTTACTCAAGTTGCAATGGTACAAGCGAACTAATTAACAATGAATGGAGAAAAAAGAACATAAAATTTTGTCATATATTATAGAAACTGTTTAATAATAATTCTAATACATTTCTCAACATTATGATTAATTTACTCAGTGTATATATAATTTTTTGTTTTATATATATAGCGTAGTAATAAAAATAATAGCTTTTCATTATATAAGGAGGATTATATGATTTTTAATTTTTCTTCTGAATCGTTACATAGTATTTTGTTTTTGATCATTTTTTTTTCTAAGTCTCCTTGAAAACTTAAAACCTAATCAAACTAAACTAAACGAAAAATTAAAATAGGAAATAATCAATAATAATAATAATAAAAAAAAAACAGAGATACAAATAAAAATTAAGGTTAACGAAAAATTAAGTTGATTTTTCTCATTCACTATCAATGTTCAATCCCACCCGCTTCTCTTCCTCTAACATGGCATCTAGTTCGTCTGTTAAATTAGCTAACATATTGCCAATATCGTTGAGTACATTCACTGATACGGTCTTAGCCTGTGGAATACTGCCGGCCTCAGCACCGACCAAGTCCGTAGCATATGAAACACCACCACCACCACCACCACCACCACCACCGACACCAGCAGCAACAGCACCAGCACCAGCACCAGAACCGCTGCTGCCACTAATACCACCACCTGAGGAGGAACTCAAATCGGAACAATCCGGAATAGCACCAACTGGCATATTGCCATCACTGCCACAACTGCCACCGATAACACCACACACACCACCCACAGGAGGATAAGTAAGCGTTGGCGAACGTAAATGCACAACACTTGATCCCGCTGATCCACTGCCACTGCCGACGCCTATGGCAGGATCAACAGATGCTGCATCGTAGAGCAATGTTCCGCCAGCATTGGAACCGGTGCTCTCGCTGCGAATTAGTGTGGCATCATGCAACGACGATGATGATTTTAACGAATGAAAAGAGTGTGCGATATTGGCGATTGTGTTGGTCGACGATGATGACGATGATGAGGATGATGAAAGATGCTGCTGTGGCGGCAAGTCTTGTCTATTAAGTAGTCTTTGCTTAATGGTTCCAGTGTTTTCGTTAGCGAAAGGAATTGTGTCGATGGAATCGATGCTTGATGTTGACTGAAAGATAAAAACAAACAAAACAAAGAAATTTCATGTTAAAAGGATACAAATAAACAAAATCACAGCGTGAAGGTTAAAGAAAGAGAAAAAACACTATGAGAGTAAGGTAAGATGTGTGACAAAAAACAAAATTAAATATAGTCAGATGTTTGTTTGTTTTTTTTACTTCTTTTTTTTTTGTTTTAGATATTTATTCATGTTTGCCTACGCTGCGGCATAGCAAAGCCTGCCGTAAGCAGCTGCCAGTGGTATGTATTTATAAGAGTTTCTCCTCAGAAGTGATATCGGCAAAAAAAGCTGTAGGTGGTACATCAGGTTTAGAATTTTCTGCACTTTTCAAAAAGAAAATAGTTTTTGCATGCATATTTTAACTTTAATAAAATAACGAAAAGGGTCAACTTATTTTGTTGGATAAATATATTCATAGAATACTATGAATTGATTAGTAAAACTTGAGTGCGTATAGTTATTCTTTTTTGTTCTACAATGAAAAAAGCATGCTCATACTGTTGGTTTTTCTACTGCTCGGAGTGTTGAAAATCAAACGACCGACCAATATAAAAATTTAATTTCGAACTACACATAAAGAGAAATTTCTGAAAATTTAGATGAAACGATATCAAACGAATTGTTGATTTCAAAAATCTAATACTTAAAATATAAAGCGACTGTTTCTACCCTTAAAATACATTGATAATTTGTACCTAGACTTCTTGTCTCTAAATTGTTTGATCAAATTTTTTCCATGTTAGTGTCAAAATAGTAATCGCTGGGAAATGAATTTGTACTGGAAAGAAAATATTTAAAATATTTTAAAGGCGCAACTATGCAGCACAGCAACTATTGCAAGTTGGTCCTGGAGATTTTTATTTAAGAATTAGAAAAATATTCCCATAGTGATAATACAATAGATAAAAAACAGACGTATAATCGTAATTACAGATACGAGTATTTGATTGATAAATAGTTTAACAGATTTCAATCCACTTATTCTCAATTTACATTTAAATATGTGAGAATCTGCACGCTCCAGAACTCAGTTCAAAAAAAAGTCCTTGTCAGAAGAGACTTTCAATTAGATTAAAAAACGACCGACCACTAATTTATATTTTAAAAACACACCCAAGTACTCGTAACATCATACGAGTATAATCTCTTGCAATAGATAAAGAAACAACTAAGTCATTAGGTTAATTTAGTAAAAATAATTTAGGCCAAACTATTTCGATTATTCTCCATCGTAAAAATGATCAAAAAGTAAGATGCTAAGGCTAACAATACGAAACCTGCAAGATCAAGCAAATCTAACTGTATGAATTGAGTTAATATCGAAAATATATACAGTATATTTCTGAACATGCTACCCGCTTTCTTAACTTTTAGAGATGTTACATAACAACAGGCGTGTTTTATTCAAAAATGCTTAGCCACTTTTCCACACGAAACAAAAACAAAATCAAAAGTGAGAATAATTTAGTTCACTTTCAGAAGTGAGGATAGATTTACGAAAGATTTGAATTATAGATGTCGCAACATACAACTAGAGAGCATTTATTCGTTTCCTGATCGTTGGCAGTATCTCGTTTCTCCCTATTCTGGGATGTGTTCGTCCATCAACTTATGTTTTGGAAGAGCGTTCTTTTGGGCTTTTTACACTTGGAAAAAATAGTTATTTTTCTTCTACCCAAAAAGGAACTTGAACCTTTTTTTAAAATTAGTGTGTGCGAAGGTGCTTATTTGCTTTCAAAACTGCTTTCAAAATGCCACCAAAGCTCTAGTTTATCGGAGAAAATATTAAGGAAAAAGCAACTTTGAAACCAACACTGCGAACATTGCCGCGAGATAAAAGTGAATATAGAAGTGAATTGGAGCGTTTTTTTTGGAATAAAACACGCCTAACGTCTCTTACATTGCGTACGCTCGAACACATTCTTGTATGTATTTTCAGAATTTTTAAATACCTTATATCTGTCTATCGATGAAATTACTTTATCAGTAATAATAAGTAAATTACTCTGAGAATTTTATCGGCTTCAAAGTTGATTTATTTTATTTTCAAAGAATTGAATACAAATAAATTTGTAAAGTTCGGGATTGCCCATGTGGCACGCGGTATTTGTACCGAGCTTCCATGAAGTCCACCATCTAGGCATATATATTTTATAATATTTACAACTTCGAATTTCATTGACGTTTTGAGAAGAACACGCGGAGCTGATAAAAGTGCGTTTGATAGCATAAATATAAAAACGACAAATTAAATTGATGTTGTCGTTTTTTCTTTCAATAAGTTGGCATAATAATCGCCGATGATTGTTTTCCCCTTTTGAACGTAATCGATGTGGATCATGCCGCGTGCATCCCAAAAAATTTGTCTTCCACTATATCAGGTGGTGCAAAAACTCGTCCGGATTGCGATTGAACAACCCCAGACATTCATTCAAAATTATCACACGAAAATAACCTTTTTCCCATTTTCGCCAAAATTTCCGCGATTGTCTGCTTTCAATTGCTGTCTCACACACACTCAATTACGCGGCTTGATCAAAATTTGACAGAGCAATGATGGTTTTCACTTTTCGCGGACTTATTGATCCACTCTGGTACATAAGACTTTTATTATAAAAATCCTACTCTTTTCACAGAGGACGAATACATCATTTGTTTGTTGATACAAACATCATACTTATGGGTTTATACCAGTTACACGATCTTTGAGGAGCCCTATTTCTTGATACATTCATTACAGATCGGATATTATAAGCTGGAATAACTCCAGGTTACGATTATCTCGTGATAAATAATAATGAATAATGATTAACCCATATTTAGTATCTTGAAAACAATACTTGCGCAATTCGAAATATGGTTACGATAGAACCAAATTTTTTTTACTTGTTTCTTAATGTTGGTGACCGAACTTTAGTTCAGTAAATTTTTTACATAATACATATAGGTATACATAAATGTTTCCGTGAAGTTTGTAGAAAACTTAAAACTATTTTTATTTATTTCATGTAATTCTAATAACCTCATTCTCCTGATGATAACTCATTTCCAAAAATCATCTACTTATGAACCAAAGTTCATATTTGACAGCCGTGGAGATAACAATTTATCATGGGGCATCTAACCGCACAATAAAGTGTTGAAGTTATTAAAACATGTTATTTAAAAATTGTTCAATTCTTCGTATATTTATATGAACAAAATTGCGTGACCTTAGTACTAATTATGTGCCAGGTAAACCAACCACTTCAAAAAGAACCAAATTTGGACGAGAACGAAGTCAACATAGCCCTAAAAATTGATTCAATTGTAAAAATCCGTATTAAATTTAACTGATGCTGCATCTCGGTATAAACTACTACTATGAGTTAAACCTGTAACATCTAATAAGCGTCAATACAATACGGTTGTTAGGTATAGGAATACAAAGGCTTAAAGACGAATAAACCATTGGCATTAACTTAGCTTATAATTAGCAGAAGGTGGCAGACGGCATAAAAAGCAGGTTATTCGCTTTCTTCTATAAAAGAGTTCAATGTAATGTTCAAGAGATTTAAAAAAATAAATCCTATAGAAAAATTCTCTTCGGGATATTTTAAAACGAACCACGTTGGAAATAGTCGACAGTTACTCAATGCGGACTCAGCGGAATCGATTCGGAAAATTGCACCGAACATGGAAGTATCGACAATGGGATACAAACGCATTGAGTTCTAAAAACTACGACGTCTAAAAAATTTCGTTATAATAAACGATTTGAATTTTAATCAACAAGTTTACAATAGGAAATATCTAGACAGGTTAAAAGAACGATGCAAATATGCAGATTATTGTTACAAGCTTATCTTGAGTTTCTTTTCTACTCAAGAAATTGTAAAGAGACGGATAAATAAGAAAACAACATAGAAAGATTAATGAATTACCTTATTGTCGTGCAGTTTTTCGCAGTGTATCTCCGCTGTTGTCTGCTGTATAGTGGCATAATTAGCATATATCGGCTGTTGTTGTTGCTGCATATTCGAAGGAATGTACGAAGTTGGTTGACCCGTTGCATATACTGCGTATGGATGATTTTGTGCTGCAGCAGCTGCAGCTGCAGCGGCAGCGGCAGCTACAGCAGCTGCCTGTTGCTCCTGTGAACTTAAAGTTCGCGGATTTCGTATACTACAATGACGACGTGGAGGTTCGGGAGCAATCTTTTTATTTGCCATTGGACTTCCAGTTAGATAAGGCTGCAATAAAATCGAAAAAAAAACCCGTATTTTATTCAGAAACTTATTATACAATCATTTCAATGCTTATTAACTAACAGAATTTAAACTGGAATTATCTGGGCAAACCGCATATTCCACAGGTGTATTCATGTAATGATGCTGTGCATCTACAGGCATATTTTGAAGTACGGTTCTTTGAAGTACTTTGCAACGATCAGCGGCATTGCCACGTTGACGAGGCAACGTTCCACCACCCTCTTCATACATTAGCTCTCTAGCTGCCTCATTGGTTGGAGTAATGTCGCCATCGTCATACGAACGGCGCCACGACTAACAAACAAGACATGACACATATTTTATAAATACCAACACCAACATTCAATGGCTTACCATGTTTCCAGGAGGAGGATTACTAAGTAATCTAGCTCCCTGCGGTTGAGTAAAATGCCCATAATCAGTGGTAGTGTAGTGACTAAAAGTCAAATGGCTTCTGGTACTGTTGTCGTGAATGTCTTCTAAAGACTCCAAACTTTTACCACGTGGTTGACGTACCTAAAAACAAAAACACGCAAATATTATGTAATAGTTCACCTTCACATTGCTTATGTTAGATTTGCCTATAACTATTCTATCCCAACTGAATACTATGAAACTGTTCAACTCACCTTGATCAATACCACATCATTACATTCGTGATTACTTCCAGTACAAGTAAAATACGGATCGGTGATTCCATAGCTTTTCGAATCATCCCATGAGACTCTTGCTGTAGGCACTATTGTTGGCGATGGCAATTGCGATGGAGCATGCCAAATTTTACGATACTCCTACAATTGTCATTTGTGTTTTGGGTTCGTTCGTGTAGATTGTAGTTTAAACAAAATCATTAAGACACAAAAAACCAAAGAAGAAAAAATAAATAAATAAATAAATTGAAGATATCGAATGAAAATATGAAAACAGAAAAACCAAACATAGCAAAATGCAACTGAAAAGGCGACAAACTTTGCCAAATATAACTCAAATCCAAATGAACTAATGAATTTTCAAAATTTCTGTCGGTCATTCTAGCTAATTTCGTGTGCAATTGCATTATGTAAGCGCCAGTCGAGATTGTATTGATACTGTTTCTACAGCTATGGACTACAACTATGTACGCTAGTGTGCTTGGAAATAATTTACCTGCTGTTGATACATTGATCCGCCAGGATTCCATTTTCCACTGATTATGTCCTTCACACGTTTGATGGCAAGTAAGATTTTCTTCTGGTGGCCCAGTTTAACAATTCCAATATCTTCGAGATCTTCCCAGGTTAACTGTGTTACATCGCGCACAGTTTTATAATTTTGATCGAGCAGCGGCTGAACGTATTCTTCAAGGCGTAATAGCTGCAGCCATTCTTCAATTGAGCCCTGAAAGAGTAAGTAAGAGAAAGACGCCAAAGAAGTAAGCGTTAATTTAGAGCAAATTCATTTTCATCGTCGAATCAAAGGCAGAACAAGCACTACACAAGTTTAATTAAAAAAACCCAGTTTTAGTCAAATTTTTATTTGAATGCAAGTGAATACATTGTGAAAACTAGAACTGGAAATAACCGATTGGAGAGATAGTGACACACATATATTAAAAAACCATTCTGGGTAGTTACGTCTATTGATCAGCATGGCACCTCATCGAACAACGGCATTAACGCATAACGGAATTTTCATTTGCACCTACAGAAGCAGGAGTGCTACAATACAATACTTTGCTGAACACGATATATGATAAAAGAATTATTCAAATCCTAAGAACTTGTAAGTGAAATTAACTCTAAGCTATTTCCTTAGAATGTAAGAAACCTCGAAATAAAGATGGTATTACTATGATTGAGAAAATTCGAATAAGCACAAGGCGAGATTCAATTTGAGCTCCAGAGCATTATTATTATGTTTTTTGTGGTTTTAAGGTCAAACAAACCTCAATAGAATAGCAAGGTCTATGTGTTCTAAGCACAAAACAATTCCGAGTACAACAATTGAATGGCAAATCGTGCCTTTAAAAAAAATTAAAAAAAAAACCTGATCTTTAACACACGCAATCGTTTAGATGAAAAACACTGATTAAGGTTTCAGGCGCTAAATTAACCATATTTCACTAACAATTGACAATCTACATATTTATAAAAGAAAAAAAAAATTCTACTCAATGTGTATAATACTTACCGGAACAAAATGTGGCAGATTATCCAACACCTGCAGTTTGTCAATTCTCTGTTTAATACGTTCTCGGTGGTGTGGATTCTTAATTCCTATAGCTGTCAAGTCTTCTGGTGTCATTCGTGCAATTGTTGGCAAATCATAACCTGCCGCAATAAAAAGCTGCGCATATTCCTCATATTTTATCTCCAATAACCAATCGGCTATTAATTCATCATTACGCTGCCGATCAACACTACCAATCGAACAAGAACTCACACTACTGCAACGTGGGCTAGATAATGCTCCGCCACCACCACGTATTGAAGCACCACCACCAGTCAAATATGATGATGCTCGCCCTGAATCTAAGCTAGCAGTCGAATGTCGAGATCCAGAACCAGCTGAACCAGACGATGAACCTGGACTATCACGACCCGGCGATTGTGTTAGGTCAATGCCTTGATCCTCTTGAAGTGCCAATTGTTGATGATAGTAAACGGCCGCTTTATGTGTAAGTGGTTCACGCATTGTTGCACAAAATACCGGCACATTTGCATATGGGCCGGTACCGGCTAGCGTATTTGGGTTTTTCGATAAATTCGCCATCCCGTATTCATTTAGTTCATCTGTGAATAAGAAGTAAACACAATACAAAATGAGTTGGTTACATTTTTCAAATTAATTTTATCATGTATTAGAGTGATATGATGTGCGTAGGTCAGGGTGAAAGCTATTATTATTATGCGTAGGAGTTAAGTAGTTCACCTGATGTTTTCAAAGAGAAGAAGAAAATCTAAAAACTGTTACTTCACTGGTAAATTTGTCGAAGAATGTATCCCTGTGAATTGGATCAAATGAGACGCAAGTGTGAAGAGTGTCAAATGTTGACTAACTGACCTAATAGAATTTGTCTAATGTTTGATGATTGAGTGTTCAAATGCATTGTAGTTTTACGAATTTGCTGGTTTTCTACTTACAGACAATAAGACTTGTTATCAAAAGAAAGTTCAAGAACCACTGGGGAGAAGGAATTTCATCTGATAATCATATTCTGTGCTGACAAACAAATTGAAGTCATCACTAACGAAAACAATGTGTCGGCAATATTAATTGAATTTAATTTCAAGTGGGTACGCTACTGCTTTACAGCACTTAATTGTTCAATTTTCAGTGAAGACGGGTGTCAATTATAAACAAAAACGTGGACTGTTGGACGCTTAATTAACGTTGGAATATTTTATTTTTTTTGTGATTTGAGCTAAGAGGGAAACATTTTTCATGTGTGACGTCGAAACAACAAACCACGGCATCAATTTTGAGAGCATTAAATGTACTGACAGAGCTTTTAGTTTTTTTTGGAGCTTGCACTTGCTCTGCCAAGGCTAAAGTGCTCTACAAGTCTAAAAAAGATCAGTAGCCCAAATAAAATAATGCTAATTGCTAGAAACACAAACATTACTACATCAATAGAGACATATTGGGACCAAAGTAGTGCAGATTTCTGCTACTTTAAACTATGTACCTTATGTATAACTGTTTATATGTGTAGTATATCTAATACTCTTATAAAACCAGTAACGTGACATAATTTTCCCGTAGGTCTGGAAGAAAGACAGCAACTTTCTCTGAAATTACTTAGGACACTATGTGTATGTACGAATATGCAAGAGTACTCGTAACCATAATTAACTGCAGAGTGCAAAAATTGAAATTGATCCATAAAACAAATTTCAACAACTGGGTCATTAAATCATTAAGGACAGATGCTAGATTACACAGAGATCAAAGAAGGTGCCTGAGTTATTAAAATGAATGGCTTAAAACCAATAAACAAATTACGTGTATTAGTTGTATTTGGTTGTTCTATGTATGTATTGCATATAACAGTCGTAAGTATTTCGAATTTTTGTTGAAATCATAAACGCTATTGTACACATCGAAATGATTCAAGCCAGTGGCAGGACACGATAGGCACTTTATGAGAACACAAAGCGATAGAGACTACCATGTATATAGTTAATGCTATGTCAACGGGTTAATAATTGAGCGTGTTGTTTGAACAGAAAGTATGCCGCGGGATCAGAAAGTTCTCATACATACCATTAATTCGACAAAATTCCCATCTCATAACACTTCCTAAACTGCGGCCTGGACGTCCCTCTGTTATACCTTTTGATATCAATTGCTGTAACTTTCTTTACGAACGACGACACTTTGACAGCCGAATTCGGTAAACAGTGTAAGAAAATTGTATTTTTATAATCCAAGTTCCTTCGGGTGTAACAATTGACACACGAAAGGCATAGTTTTGTTTGAATCCAGATTCGGCTGGTCATCCAGCCCAGAAGAGACCAATGAGTAAGTCGTAGCTCTAGAGAAAGAAAGAATCGAAATTTGCCTCTCAGACCTCAACGCGGCGGATTTTGCTTAAGGGATTGTAGTTGAATGCAACAAATTAAAGACAGCTAAAACATACTTTTCGGATGCCAAAAATATCAGTCTAACCACTCCAGTGACTCATACAACGCATAGTGGAAAATAAGGTACTTTCGAATAAATATGATATAGCGGATGTTTCAATAAGAGGCGTAGGGTTTGTTTTTTGAATGAAATGAACAATTGTTGTGATATCTGTGAAACCTTTACTGCTTTATAAATTAGACACATAGGGATTATTTATGGAACACAATATCTTCCAAATGACCGTTTCGGCTCTGCTTGCAGACCCGAATTTCCAATCATTCTTTCATATAATTGGAGCTCTATCTCGGTTTCAATGTTCGCTTTCAGAGTTGGAATTGTTTGCGCATGGTTAGGGTAGATACTGCTTTTTACATAGCCCCAAAGAAAGAAGTCTAAGGATGTTTAGTCGCATGATATTGGCGCTCAATGGGTGTCTCCGAAACTCGATATTACGGGGCCAGGAAATATTGTGTCCAATAACTCGATTGTTTCGCGACTTGTATGGTACGTAACACCATCCTCTTAAGACTAAACGTCGTCCGGATACGTATCCTCGCGCTCCGGTCACAAATAAATGTTTATCATATCTCGCTAGCGCGCTCCGTTCACCGGGTACATTGGCATTCCCTGAATCACTCGTGAATTGTTGGTGCCCCAGATGCAGCAATTTTGCTTATTAACCTAGCCGCCATTGTGGAAATGGGCCTAATCCGAAAACACGATTTTCTTGTAAAAATCAATTTCAGTATGCATGTTTTACAGGACCCAATCCGAGAACGTACGGCCGGCTTCAGTTCTTGCGTTAATTGGACATTGTTTCATAGGCCAAATCTTTCGCCAAATTTCTGTGCAGTGTGGCTGTGGAGATGTCAATATCCTGAGAATGGAAACGAATGGAGGTGTTTGGATCGTTTTCGACACTTTCTTATACTGCGGCAATAGTTTCCATTAAACGTCGAAACATTTCGGTGTCTTCGCATCATGTACTGGCATGTTTGTGGGAATTTTTTGATTACATTGCGCACACACATGTTTGAAAACATGATTACGTGCAAAATTGCCACGAATTTTTCGCATCGTTGCCACGATTGAACGTGAGTTTTCGTAATAAAATCCAACGATTGTGGATTTTTTCTTTCGCTGTCTAACGTTCTATGGTAAATTTCCCGAATTTAAAGATGACATCTGTAATCAAATCAGCTGTAAAATAATAGACCTTTCAAATCCTACACCTCCTGTTGAAACACCCTTTACAAGACGGATAAACCGCTACTGAACGATTGTCACCTATACTAATCGGTAATTGATCAGCCCTGCAGAAGCTTATACATGCTACTCGTACTAGCACATGCTGTTCGTGAATGTTTTATCATGTGAACACAACTACAACGACTATGCTCAGAAATCATTTTGATGGTTTATGAGTGATAAGAGCACTCGTCAAAAGGTATGAAGTCAATGGTTTATCAACCATGTATCAGCATACGTAACATATAGTAGTTAAGAAACAGATTTGCAATTTGGATCGAAGATCGATTGGTGAATACCTACTTTCCAGTGTAGACTGTGCAAAAAAAAATACGAGTATCAAGGCGTATGATTTTCAGTTCTTTTTAACTCAAACTCTACAAATTTATAATGTTAAAAGCAAGCGCGGAATATTCGTAGCATACGCCTCTACATCTACGTTGTGTACAGCGGTCCTCAATTCAAGTACTGACCGCGTCTAACGTCGTGATAGAGTGAGAACCGACGCAAGGTCGATGGCCAATAGTTAAGGATTTTATTTGTTAACACGAACCTGTTCAGATTTCAGCTACGAACAAAAATTAGAAAACTGACAGTGCTAACTTTATGCACGTGATGCTCATAGCTTCTTTGTTGTTATTTTGTGTCAAATTTGCATCAAAGCAAAATATCGTACTCCGATAGGATTACCTGTGTTTTCCCTATAGAGTATTTAATATTTTTTTTTAAAGTCATCTATAAAGCGTGTTACGTAGTCGAAGAGGGGAGAAGCCACATTAAAGGCCTAAACAAAATTACAAGTTCACGTATCATTTTAAAGTTGTTCATAAAAAAAAAGGCCATGAACTAAAAGAAATCACCACGTGGAGGAAAAATAACATTGAACAAAAGTGGAAGCTGTTGTAATCCAGTCAAAATAAAATACCATCTAATCGAATGTTGTGCAAAATACTATGTAGAAATGTGGTCATTATGGTAGGCAGCTAATAATCTTCGCTTCAATACGTTGTTCTTGAGGAATTGAATAACTAAAATCGCTACACGGAACATTTGTTCACATTGACCACTTAATGCGAATATTCAGATAGCTTGCAAATGTTCATCTATCGGTGCAAGTGTAATAAGTCTTTGAATTGAAAGTAAAATCTTTTTTTTGTCAAAAGAGTACATTCTGATTTTGACTCCCTAGTCATTTGAAGGTGTGCAAAGATATTTGTTCATAGTCATTGCAAATAGTACTTTTACTTGTCCTTGAAAAGCTATACAACTGTGTTATCAACTGAAAAACGCACACTATTCATACTAATTCAATTTTTAAAACATTCGTTAAAATAAAAACTCGTTTGAAAACAAACCTTTAATCCTGATTGCTGCAGAGCTCTCTCTGGGTAAATTAAAGCCACCGTCTTCCAGGGAAGGCGACGAAACCATACCACTATCCTCGGGCTTGGTAAATAGCGACGTGGTCTGATAATGATCCGATGGTATAGCAGGCGGTGCAACCTTTTTAGCTTGTGGGTGTGGTTTCAAGGATCGATGCATGGTGTGTTAAGTTTAAGTGTGCCTGCAAAAACACAACAAGAGAAAACACAAAAATTCAATTTCATTCATTAAAAACTAATTATCACAGATTCGACGTCGTCGTACTACACATACTCGTAGTACACATAATACGCAATGACATTTAAACATATAAGAAACACCTTTCGTACAGTAGTAGTACACACAACGAATACAGAATCTGCCGGCTTCATACTGCGGTTTGTGTCACCAGAAACCGCACTCCGATGGGTCCTTTTAATTTTCGTCAATCAGCCAAGACCCAAATTCATGACAAAAACGGACACCTGTTCCAATTTGGGTTGTGGGTTGTTCACTGTATCCAAAGTATGGGGCAAATTAATTTTTTGGAAATTTTTACATTTTCTGCAAGTGCAAATTTCACCACGCCCAGTCCGTGCGCTGCTCCTCCAAAACGAGTTTTCGAAAATTTCCTCAGAAAAAAAGGAGACTCACGCAAACCCATTAAAAACGATAAAAAAAAAATAATAAAAAATGAACAAGCGAAAAAATCGTACCATGGTGATTATGTTCTCTCCACGGAAGAAGAAAGCACCAGCGGGTAATTTTTCATAGCACTGCACTTCACTAAGAACCAATCTTGATTCGATTTCTTCACCAATTTCCTCGCTGAATACTAAATTTTACGTCTACACTTAAACTTTTTGACCAATTTTGTTTAATCGTATTCGTTTTCGGATATGTTTATTCTTTTTTACTTTTTTTGCGAGGAAAGCGTTTAAAATTCTTTTCGGCTTCGGCACTTTATGACGAGGCGAAGAACCAGAACCAGAAACAACAGCAGCAGCAGCACCAGCGACCTATTGATTTATGCTTTAACATTGTAACATAGATTTCTTCTTCTTCATTGGAGGCTTGGAACAGGCAAAAGCTAACAGCACAGCAATACTCAGCTCACAAGCAGCAGCAGTGGGTACCAGCGAGAAGCACATCGGCACATACTAACTATATTTAGCTAAAATGCACTTTTCACATCGAAAAAAAATAAAATAACTCAACCATCTTCGTATACAAAGTGTCAGTGGAAAAGAGAAGGAGAGAGAGAAGGAGAGAGAATTAAAAAAACAATAAGAATGAGGAAAACGATGAGGAGAAAATATCGTGTGCACACTGTGGAGGCGATCAGGGGCAATTAGATAGGTGAATTTATTGGATGAGAACAGGTAGTCCTACGGTTGTTATTCTTTTTCTTTTTTGGTACGATTTCTCAGAAGTCGATGAGCGAGTTTTTCGATTTTTTTTTTTTTTTTCTTTAATGAGGAGTGAGGACGAATTTCGGCGAATGTGAAGGTCATGTAAGGCAGCGGAAATTCTGCACAATTTTGTGGTTCTACTGGAATGCCCATCGTAGAGGACATGGAAATTGTGAATAGAAGCTGCGCAGAGTGCTTAGAAGGGATAACGACAAAAAGTAGTAAAACGAGTTTTTTGGGTTTATGAGCTGATTGATAAAAAGAATGAACCTGCATAGGTAGAAAGGTTTTATTATAGCACTTGTTTAAATTAGATCCACAATATTTGCAACGCAAGCATGACTTTAATGCGTCGCGTATTAAAATCGGTTGAGAGCAGTAAATTTATAAATTGATGACAATTGAATTTTCTAAACTTGGACTCGAAGTTTTTCAATGAGACAGTTATGAAAATTAAGCCACTTACATGAATAGGAATACCTTTGCGATTAGCAGGTAATGCCACTTTTTGGCAGCGCGCATAATAAAGCTATATAGCTATACAATGCGATAAAATACACGAAAATGGTTGCTTACGATAAAACTCTGTCAAATTATTATTACCGCATCCAACAGGTTCTAGCATCGCTATGCGCGCAGTTTTAGGAAGCTGCAACACGAAACGAAAATGAACAGACTGTGCAGCATGTAAAAGTAATGGGCCCAACCAACCAATTGGTACTCAAAGAGAGATTCTTAGTTAACAATAGAGCTCGCTGGAGAATAGATTCAGACCCAATTCGGAAAAGAGCAATGTATACAGAACCAAGAAACATTAACAGTTTAAGGAAACAAAATGAAAGCATATGCGGAACGATTATAAATCTCATACAAAGAAGATGAGAGAAATTGGTTGGCCAAGAAATAGATATTTCTCCAGTTTGTGTCTTAAGAACAATTGCCACTGATGTAGTTTACAATTATGGCGTTGTAATAAAATCGAGTTTGGTAAAAATAACAACCCTTCCTCTTTTCAGGCACGTGAAAACATAAGTATTCAGTGTCGTCGCGAAACATGCTAAGCCGATTTCTACTACGAAAAGCGACAGCAACTATGTAACATACATGACTTTTTGAGGTTTTTTTTTTGGAATATTTCACAGTACACGAACAAACACAGTGTCTATTATTTTTGTTGTCGCGATCAGTTTTTCATTTGATATCATAGGTTCATTGTTTTTTGTTTAATTTGGCTCACTGACTAATTCCCCAAGATGAGTGAAAAATCAAGGGAAATTTGAGAAATGCGAACAAATAGTGAAACTTAGGAGCGGTGGAAAATCCTTACCGAAAATCGTTGAAAAAATCAAAGTCGACCGTCCAAATGGTTTTAAGAAATGCGAAAAAAAAAAAAACCAATTCTCTTTGTAGTAAGGCTAAAAGTGAATGACCGGCAAATTTTGAACTTTGTTCGAAAAAATCCACAAACTACCGCCGTGGAAATCGCAATTTACATCGAAAGTGACGAAAGTGACGCCTGCATTTCGCTAGCAGATTGCTTTGTGAAGATGGTCTCCTTTGGAAGAATATAACGTTTAGCGACGAAAATGAGTTTAATATATTTGGGAGTGATGGTTAGGCCAAAGTTTGGAGAACAAAAATGAAGAGCTTAAGCTCCAAAATGTCGTACCAACTGTGAAACATGGAGGAGGATCGGTAATGGTTTGATGGTGCATGTCGACGGCTTGGGTTGGAAATTTAGACTTCATAGATGAAAATAAGGTCCAGATTTTACATAAACTGGTTTTTAAACTGGCAACACTGTTTCTACAGATTGTCAATTTTGATTTGTGATTAGTACGTTTTGCCATTTTACGATGAATAGATTAACGCCAGAACAACGCGCACAAATTGTGTAAACTTATTTTGAAAACCATGGTTCTGTTCGCCAAACTTATCGTGAGGAGCTACGTCCATTTTACGGTCGACATAATCGTGTATCTGAGAAAGTTTTTCCGAACACGATTAATCGCTTTCGCACCACGTACGCTGTAGTGGATAATACGCATTCCCAAAGACGGACAACCGTGCGAACAGAAGAAGCTATTGCTTTTATGGAGCGCAGTGTTGAGGAGAACCCGAATGAGTCGATATGCAATTGGAGCTTTGCCCATCCACTTTGTGAAAGATTTTATGAAAAGATTTTAACCTTTGTCGAGACGCCCTTACAACCATTAAAACTCACTGTTTGGTGTGCTTTATGTTGTTGGTGGAATCATCGGCCCATATTTCTTTAACGACGATGATGGACAGAATGTTACCGTCAATGGAGAGCGCTATAGAAACATGATTTCTGACTTCTTCGTTCCTCAGTTGAATGGCATTGACGTGACAGAGCTTTGGTTTCAACAAGATGGCGCAACATGACACACGGCGCGTGACACCATCAATTTATTGCGGAAACATTTGCTGAGCGCATAATTTCGTGTAATGGACCTGTGAACTGGCCCCCACGATCCTGTGATATCATACCTTTAGATTACTTTCTTAGAGGGTATAGTCACTAGTCTATGCCGATAAACCAGAGACGTTGGATGATTTTGAAGTCAACATTCGCCGTGTTATTGATGATATACGGCCCCACTTGCCCGATAAAGTTGTCGAAAATTTGACTTCACGATTGGGCTGCATTCGAGCTAGCCGTGGTGCGCATACTATATGCCCGATATCATATTTAAACATCAATAGCATAAAATTATCTATTAAACAAAGCTAATATCATAAACATTAACATTAGCTTCAAGTGTTTTATTTCATATTGAATTTGTATACCTCTAAAAACACCTGTTACAAATTTTAAAGAATAATTTGGCAGTATACCATATCCAAAAAAATGACATTGGCACCAAAGTTGTATTTCCAATAAGATATCGACTAGAAGCTTCGGAAATTGTTAGGCTTCGGCTGCTTTATAATTTATCGAAACAGCTAAATTTGCCTCCTCAGTCTTCCGATTCGAAGCCCATTGAACATCTTTGGGAAGAACTAGAGAGCAGAATAGGAAAAAGGAAGATACATAGTAAGAACGATCTTAAAAATGTTCTTCGTGAGGAATGGTCCAAAAAACCCTCTGAAACCGCTTGTGGCATCAATGAATACACTTTTCCAAACAGTTATTCGAAATGAGGGAATTCTGACGAAATACTAGTTTCATATTTCTTTAAAGAACATGTATACTTTTTTGTGTTTTAAGGTTTTAAGGTTTTAAGTTTTAAGTTATTTCCTTTTAGATGTACAGAAGTTTCAAAATAAAATTGTGTTTTAGATGGGGTATTTACATTTCTTTGTTTTACTGTAGGGTGTTTGTATAACAACGAAAAATATAGTATTATTTTTGCTACAGCATGACCTTAAAATGAAGGGTAAAATGATCTTGGTGAAGACAAGTCAGAGTTAAAGTTAAAAGAAGTCACGAACGAGATTCGAGGAGCTGCAAAAGGACCCCGTCAATCCAAACCCTAATACTATCTCTAATCCAGTCAAATGCATGTACAGTATTGTGCAAAACCTAAGAAACCATTTGAAATCGATATTTCACAGTAATTTTTTAAAACTTTCTATCACACCAAATAAAAACAGATAAATACGGAATGATGTATATAAGAGTATATTTTGAAATTAACAATTAGCTTTGAAATTGTATCCTGGGATATTTTTTCCCACTCACTTTTCAAAGCATTGTAGAGCTCTATCTTGTTAGGAAAAGGTTGCCCAGCGACCCGGCTTTTACGAATGCCAAACAGGTTTTCGATGGTATTCAAGTCGGGTGATTGGGCCGGCCAATCAAGGGCTTGAATTCCACTATCCTTTATCCACTCCTTTACCCACTTCGATATGTGTTTAGGATCGCTATCCTGAAACCCAACGAAGTGGCATTTCCCGCTGCGCATGTGGTACCATTACTGATTCTAGAATCGATTTGTATTTGAATCGGTCCATAATTCCTTCGATTTCGTGGAATTGACCTACACCTTCTGCCGAAAAACACGTCCATACCATCAAACTACCACCGCCATCCTTAACAGTTGGTGTGCAGAATCTAGGATTAAGTCGTTGGCCTTTACACCGTCTGACATGACCGATCCCAGCAGAATTAAATAAATTAAACTTAGACTCATCCCTGAAAAGTACTGTTTTCCATTTTTCAGGGGTCCAGTGTTCATATTTTCTTGCAAAATTTAGCCTAATATGAAAAGAGTTAAGTTCGAATTATGTTTAAATGATTTAATTGCACAAGCTGTTCTCTAAATGCCTTTTTGTGAGCATACGTTTCTTGCACGGCCTATAACTTCAAAAATTGTTCTCAATAGCACGTCTACGGACCGTGCAGCATCAATGTTTAAATTTAGTAATTTTACGATTTAATTTGAACATTTATAAGTTCATGTTGTTTTTTAATTACATCACAAATGTTTCTATCTGTTCAAATTGTTGTCTTACGCGGCCTACCACCGAAATTTAGATTTTCAACGACAGCAGCGGGTCGTTGTTTTTATTAGACGTGAAATAATGGATTTACTAATTTTATATTTTTTAGCTAATGTTGCCTGAGAGTCTACAGACTTACATTTTTGAATAATCTCTAGTTTGAAACAGGTGGAGTATCTTCGTCGCGATATTATCAAATCTCATCAATTACGCATCTAAGTTAATAGAAAACTGATCAAAGACAGTGAGCCAAGATCAAAGACATTTTATGTGTGACCTACCTGACTGAAAAAATACTGTTAGCTCTTTATTATTATTTTCTAAAAAAATATTTCTCTTTATTTGGTGAATTAGAAAACAGAAAAGATTTACTGTGAAATATCGATTTCAGATGGTTGCTTATATATTCGCACCCCTACAG
Organism: Volucella zonaria; assembly: GCA_963966105.1. Taxonomy (NCBI): domain Eukaryota; kingdom Metazoa; phylum Arthropoda; class Insecta; order Diptera; family Syrphidae; genus Volucella; species Volucella zonaria. The sequence goes on along the minus strand of CAWYQB010000001.1, from coordinate 4,677,259 downwards.
TTTCATAACCGTATTCATCTTGCTGTGCTTTTCCGTTGCAGAAAGCTATAAGGCTAATTACGAGTCCAAGTCTGGTGGTTACATAAGCCAAATACCAAAACAATCACAAACACTTATGGGTTATAATGACTAGGACATAAAGACTTCGGCAGGGCAGTTAATGATGAAGTTTTATACATAGTTTAGGAGAGAAATCACTATATTTCAGAGTACGTCCGAAGGTGGGCTTGAGGACAAGCCGGTGACTATTCAGAACCAGACCGATATTAGAGGTGGAATGCTATTGGCAATTTCGTTGGAGGTCTTGTGTTGGAAATAGCGATAGAACTGGATGAGGTAAGAGAAATCACCTTCATGTCGATTATTGGATTCATCTTATTTATATATGATACAGAGCAGGAGATAAGCGCACAACGGATGACCAATTATGATCGCGCCTTAGAGTTAATTTGTATGAACTATTCAAACCTATAAATAAAGGAGATTAATACCCATAAGCAATTACGCGAGAAAGCTTTTTCTGATAATTAAAATGGACAAAATGCAGAAATGACAAATATGGAAAGTAATACAAATTCCGTTCCAAAGTAAACAGTACTTTTTAAAAATAGATGTTTTTAGTGAGGCCATCTGAAAGATAGCACCCTTTACTGAAGTACTCTTAAAACATCATGGCATTTGGATGATCAGAAACGGAGTTATTGGGTGTGAAGTGAGAGCATGTTTGTGTCACCGATACAAAAAAACAACTAAAAATTGCTCAGAATTCAACACTCGAAGGACATCATCAAGGAGGTCAAAAAGAACAAGAACTTCCTTTACGACATTGTGACTGGGACGAAACCTGGTGTTTTCAATATAATCCAGAAAGTAAGCGCCAAAGTGCCGGAAGGCACCAGACGTGCCAAGCCCCAAACAATTATATCTTGGTGTTTTGAAACCTTTGGTTCATCTTATTTGTCGTATTCGGCCAGAATATCGACGTCATCGATCGACATTTGTGACCGATTTTTTGGTTAAAAATCACACTTTACGTGTAAATGTGCGACTTTTACCTTTTCGGAAAAAGCATTTGCGATGAAAGGAAGGAATGCGGAAAGCATCTAAAAGGCTTGCACCGACATACTGAAGAACATGGCGGTCGACTATCTAAAACACTCATTCGAGAGGGACTATTTTGAATAAAGTAAATCGGTTTTGTCAAAAAAAACTTTTTGTTGTTCTTAATTTTAAAAAGTCCTGTTTACTTTGGAACGCACCTTGTAATTAAAATAAAATGAAAAAGTTAGCTAGCAATGCTACTTCCAATAGTAGTGATTTCATCGAGATTATGTCCATACATGGCAATTCTTTAATATCTACATATGGTATATGTACACATTTGTATAGAGCCCAGCAATGTAATGGAGAGATACGATCCTAAATAAGATATGTCGTATATTTTCCTAACCCTAACACTTGCCTCGCCGATCAGGAGTACCGGAAGATAAGTCAACCAATATCAACTGCAGAAGATTTATACATATTGACTGCTAGAGGAAAAAACAACTTCGCTTTTGAGTGATGAACACGATATGTGGCATGCATCAAATTCTAAATAGTTTAATAGCACGACAAACCTCCAAAAACCACCTGGTCTGATCTACCCATTCACTGTGTTGTACGTCTTAACATTTTATGCATAGAGACAGCTATCTAACATTTTTTCTGCCGACTTCGGATGACGAGAGAATGACAAATATTTTATATGCAGAAGTTTTAACTTTCGGAGGTTTGTCTTTGTCTGCAAAAAGAGTGTTGACGATATAAATTAATTTTCTCTTTCTTTTCTATTTCAAGACCCGTTGATGTCTTTGTGGAAAAAGCGCACTTAAAGGTAGAAAACAAAAAATGTTAAAATCATTTCCAGATAGGTTATTGCAATCACTATGGATATATGTGTTAACACCTCAGATATGACCCTGGGCAATGTTCCTGGGATGATATGAAACCAATTTAACACAAAGCAAGACTTTCAGGGAGTCTGTACCGTACCAACTTATGTTAAAAGAGTTTATTCAAGCAGAAAGAACTTCAAATTCACAACATTCTGGCCATTTTTGCCAAATACGTTAGCGAGGATAGACGCTCTCGCCGCAAGTTAAATGTTTTTTCAGATGTAACCTTACGATACATAAAGCAATAGTTTATCTTCAAAAGACAATCTTTTTATAATGCAGGGGTTGAACCTTATACGAGAGCTTAAATTGATCCGAATGAGATTAATTCTTGTTGTTTTATATGAACAGGGCATGTTTTGTGTAGGGGCACTGACACTTATGCCCGTTGACTATGGGTAAAACGAATGGATTTCGGATTCAACGCCTTCAAATCGAATCTCCATGATGCATCGAACTTATTGTTTAACAGCAGAACAACTAGAAAATAAGATTGTGTTACTCGTTGGACATCATTGCGTAACGCATTAAGCAACTATTTCGGTACAATGTTTTGCACATTTATTTTTCAACGTGTCAGTCTTGGATATTTTCTTTGAAATATGTACATTGCTTACCAAGACCAAAGACAATGGCGATCAACTCAAAGAGCGCTTGCAATGAAAGCATAGCTTTGAAGGTTTTAGGCTTCCTACACACGAAACAGCGTACGGCGACTCAGCCTCTTTAATCGATATGTTCACACGATATTTCGATATTTTCTGGAATACAATGCAAGAGTTTCTATAGCGACTCTTTAAATAATATATATTTTGTCAAAGCAGACAGGCGATCGATGAGCTTTCTTGCTCAACTGCAAAAATCTGTAACAACAAAATATACGACAGATAAGTAGTCAATGGGGCTATGTGGGTGACAGGTCGACATATGACGCGGTTCAAAGTTTACGGATAAAGATGGAAAATGATCGCGATGCTTTGAAGAGTATGCATATCTTTATCATCGACTTAAAAAAGCCATTATTATGGCACATGATATATCCGGTGTAGTAAAAGTACAGCGGTAACAACCAAAGTGTTCAAAGTTAGAGTTAGAGTACACCAAGGCCGGCCGTGTAGAGAACCCGTTGCTTTCTAATGGCATACAAGATTTCCTTTTCAGACATCACATTAACGAATAAGGAACGACTACTCTTCTTTTTGTTGATGGTAGCGCTGTGATATGCAACTACGGGACAGCCCTTCAGGCAATTTTTAATAATTGGAAAAAGACACTGGAGGCCAAGGGCTTATCTGCAGTCGTACCCCAACTCCTTACATCTATTTAGAAGTCGTCTAGCCAAAATACAAACAATTTAAATATTTAGGTTGTGTCGTTAACTATGGAGATTATTGCGATAAGGATATCGGACAGAGTTAGTGGGTTGAGTTAGATAAAACTTAAAACTTTCAGTCGTTCGTCCAGCTGCAACATACATATCTACACATCGCAATGGAGGATGTAGTAGAAAAATAAAGAAAAAACGACAGTGACGAAAATGAAAATGTCAGAAAATGTGATCTAATATGAAGTTGAAGAGATTTAGGCTTGGCAAATCATGTGCAACCAAGGTCATCGGAGAATGCGGGCCAAAGACGCATAAGTTTCAGCTGATCAATAAAATGAGAAAACATAAGCAAGCTCTTGGCCTAACTAATGAAGCGTTCCCAAATAGAGTGGTCTGTAGAAAAGATTCTAAGGTCCACAAATCTACCCAACCCCACAATATGGGCAGTAGCAATGCTGAAACGACGGAGAGATGTCTAGCGTTAGATATAATTATATGCCTTGCCTATTTCAACCATTAATAAAAGAAAATGCCGAGTCGACACGCTTAAGCGGCGCTGCGTCACGTTGACCACTTCGTGACTGCTCAGCCTCACTAATGTGGAATCAAATGGAACACATATAAAAGGATAGTTCAATTTGCGCTTGTTTATAATTGCCAATCTCTTGACGTCTCATGAGCCAATCAATTCCTTCCTTATTCATTGTTCCGCATGTAGTACAGATTTTTAAATTTTAATTTCTGTTCGTCAATGTGTAGAAGACCAAATCAGATGAGATGGCAAAGATTGCTGCTAAAAACACGCACACGCAACAAAAGCTGAAGAATTTAAAAAGATAAAAGGTTAACCGTCACCAAAACAAACTGATAAGAAGCTCATTCGTCAAAAGTGCCGATAACGAACCACACACCGGGACAATTTACAACAAACGCTCTTACCCACACTGGTCTGATTTTGGGAAAGGGTTCATGCTCCAACTATACTCCATCACTGATAACATAACGTCAGCGTTCGTGCTAGTACGTAAAAATTAGATTGTCACCATCGCCAGGTACACCTTGCCTTCGCTTTGGAAATCAAAAATTCATCCACAGGTCGCACTTGGATCCACTATCCGCATTTCTAATTAGCATGTACTTCCAATAAGATATATTTTCCTTTAGTACAAACGACCTCAGAACAGCATAGGCCACCGTGTGCACCGCACATACCCGTAACATAACAAATAATTATCTTTCGCTCCTCGCATCAATCGATCCCCACAACAATACCACAACCCCACTGTGTGTCCCGTACAGCTTACACACTCCATGATTATGTGACCGACCGACTACGAAGATGAAACCCAAAGCAAACGAACGCAAAAGTGGAGGAGTACGAATACAAAAAAAAGGTGTACAAAATAATAAGCCCACAAAAACAGACAAAAAGCTGGATGAAGATGAAAAGTAATGATAATGAGAAATAAAATGAAAAGAAAAAAAAAAAACTTCAATTCATATGATTTCCTTTTGCTTTACCTTTTTGTGCAATGAGAGAGAATGCGGAAAAAACAAATTTTACATTTTCAGCTGACAAAAAACTGATAAAGCAGCAACACAGCAATTGTTTTACAATTTTGTTTTTTTTTTTGGTTTTACAAATTTCAAACTCAATTCAATGTGCAATTCCAATTTGGATCTTGTTATTCACCATTTTTTTTGTGTTCGTTTGCCTTCACCACTGTTCACAAAAATGCAATTCTGTCATGTGTCATTCGATTTTTTTTCCATTTCCATTTTGACATCCATTTTCAGTTTCATGCACTTTTTTTCCTAGAGGAACATTTTTGAGTTTTTCTTATTTTTTTTTTTTATTCTTTACAACGCAAGGAGCCACGAATATTCGCGTTTGTTTATTGATAAACAAATAAATGAAAACAGTAAGCGAATTAGGGAGAAGTGTGTGTTTCTTGTTACTTTTTTTTGTTTTATTTTGCGGAGAGATAAGAAAATCCTATTAATACCCTTGTCACGACAAATAGTACACTGCCATTCGATTAAGATGGCAAAGCAGAAGAACGTAAGAGAATGGAAGTAACCGTCAGGCAACGCATGAAGCTGGATAAGGGCGCGTGGTCCGTTACAGGAGGAATTCCACATGCTGGAGCTGGAGTGAAAGTTTGTTGTGAAAATGTTTAATGAATTATAAGTCAGTGGTTCTCGATACTAGATTTAAGTCTTCAAGTTTTTTCATAAATACATACGTTTTGACCACTTATTTTTCTTTATTAAACATTCGCCAACTAGTGGCGGGCCCTTAAAAAATAATCAATAAACGGTCGGATCAAAGATATAACTTAATTCTTCTTTTATTAACTGTTGAAATACGAGTATGTAACGCGTATAATTATATATAGTGATATATTTCTCTGCTAAGTTGTAACGGTTGGTCGCAAATGTAGCAGACAAAATTCAAACATCGCTTCAGACGCTGAAACCTACTAACAGCAACGGCGATGCTAAAAAAAGAGCATGGCCCTTCAAACTGCGATGGAGAAGACAATTTTTTCTAATTTCGACAGAGCGGATCGTTCATGTTTATTTTTTATTACATGAATATGTACAGTGTACTCGAGTAACATGCAATCGGATGAGGATACCGTGTGCTTGACGAGTGAGAAGATTGAGTTTCTCTACGATTACAAAAGGCGAGCAAAGATGATGTGATAGCTGTACCAAGAGATTGTCGTGTCGAGAAGCGGAGATTATAAAAATTCCATAAAAATGTTGGAAATGCCATAGTGAGGCAAGAAAAAAAAAATTTCTTTTAATAATTGTGTAAGCGTGTGTTGAGTAATTAAAGCAAGAAAAAAGGAAAAAAAAAAAACAGAGGCAGAAAAACAAGAAAAAAGAAAGAAAAGGGTAAGTCCAGAAAATCGCCATGGGACTTCACGGCAGAGAGGGATTTACATCGCGGAATCGATATCAGCCAGCGATCCTCAATATGGTGATAATATCAGAGTACGACAGTATGTAACATGGCATTATATAAATTTTTTTGCCGTAGTTGAGAGTGAGGACAAAAATTACCCCATCCAGCGAGCTGAGCCGCGCATTGTGAGCATGCCATGCTCCTCACACTCAGCTATCCCTTCCCTTTCCATTTCCGTTTCCCATCAAATATCCATATCCAAGATCCATTCCTTCCTTTTGTTAGTCAGCATGCTACATATTTTCTTCTACCCTAATTTCCTTCCTATTCTCTCCTATAAACATTCATATTATTATTACAACATATTCGCGCCACTTGTGGATTTTGCTAAAACTGTGGGCCTTAGAACCATTCTCAGGCCACTCTATTTGGAATCGCCTCGTTAGTGAGGTCAAGAGCTTGCTGGTGTTTTCGCACTTGAATGGTCTTATAATTTTTCTTTCGGTCTCTTCTTTGAATCTCGAGTGATAACTGATACTCCATTGCTTTTTGGAAATAATTTTGCGACGACCTTCCTTGGACACAACCGTTTCTCAATGTGGAGACTGGCGCGAATACGCTCACTTTCCCTTAGATCACATTTTGGTGAAAGTCGTAGCATATTCGTTTCCGTCCCTGTTATATTTCCTTTATATATCTCGCAGATTAAGAGGCATTTTGTTGCCACAAAATACAGCAGAGCTTTTGAACCATTTAAGCCACCCCATACGATTCTATGTGTGATTTAGTCATCGCAATTTTATTGGTGATTGACGACAGAACCTAAGTATTTGAATTGTTTGCGTTTTACCACGATGACTCCTTCTAAAACACAATCTTATGTTTGATCTTAGTAAGACCGCGAAAAGAAGAGAAGTTGCTCCGGACTCGTTTTTGTGCTGCTTCAATAGAAAATTTTTCACGACATCAAAAAACTATGGACTTTGTACACTGCCTTGATTTACTCCGACTTTAACTTCGAATTATCCGGTTATTCCTGTTGTGCATTTAATTTTCGTTTTAACATCATCGTATCTATATATTGCGTATCATTCTTACATACGTCTCGGGTATATTTTGAGAACTAAGCGACGTCCAAATAAGACCTCTGAGAACTCTGTCGAACGCTTTTTCCAAGCCGATGAAGACGATATTCAGATGCTTCGAATATTTGCGATGTTCTTTCATCATTATCCATAAACTTATCAACCTGCCTCTCACAATGCTGCTTTGACTTCAATGGGTTTTAATGATATTGCGTTGCCGACCGTTTAGAACTTTCTTGTATATTTTCATAGTATGTCCATTAGTTTTAGCGATCGGTAGTTGTCGCTACAAAGCTCTCCCTCCATTGGTTAGGGGTGGAGATGACTCGACCTATAAAAAAGTTATCAGGGTGAGAAAACTGTTTTTTCGGTATTACAAAGGAACACCGATAAAAGTTTAAGCGAGCCAAGAATGGCTGCAATGACTTTATTAAGCGTTTGAAATTCCAATACGGCCAACAACTGAGACAAAAAATACTACATACTCGTACAATGTTCTTAAGGTAGTAAAAAATGTTGGTCGTTCGTCAAAACTATTAAAAATTCTGCTTCATCCTCTATTCTATCGATGATTTATAATGACCTTCCTCGTGCCAAATCTTTGGTCACCTGTACACTGAACACCTTGCAGGCAGCTCACCACTTCCAGATTGTTCTATGTGCGGAAACACTTAAGTGAGAGAGTTTTTTCTATGACCCTTAGGACACTTTCCGAGTAGATGGAAAACAGTATTGTTTCAGCCCTTCCCTATGATAAATGACATCAATCAAATGCAGCTCCAGGTGCGTAATTAACAGAGCAAATTCTAGCGACAAGACAATGACCAAACTTTGTATTCAATAATTCTGTGGGAATTGGCACAGTTGTGTTAAGCGAGCATTCAATGCGTAATTAGTTTCCTGAAAGCATCAATTGCTGGGCACCGGAAAACGTCGAGCTCTGAAACTGGTATTCCTATTGGACCCGAGACCCCCCTCCATTAGTCCGGTATAGATATTTTACCTTGGAGTAAATGTTAACTTCACAAATAACCCTTTAGTGGAGATCTGATCAAGACCGACCTAAGCAAAGCGTCTAGGTTAAAAAACTTCTGAAGGGGAATGACCATGATGATGCTTTATAAAATCCTGCTTCTGTCAACCAGATGAAGCCAATATGAGTACCCTGCGAAAGGAAAATCGCCACTGGGGCCGTTGAAAACGTATAAAGGAAATAATTAATAATTAAGCGATCATGGATGAACGGAGGGCTTGAAACGGGTCAGGAGCTCTTTAAGGAAGCAAGTAAATACGGCTATAGGAAATGAAAGTTATCTTCCAATAGAGATAACTATTTTTGACAGTTCCATTTCATTTCATTTCACAGTCATTTTTGTTCAGTATTCAGAATATGGTATATCATCATAAGTAGACCTACACCTAGTCGTGTCGATCAAACTTATTTTGAAAACCGGTCTTCAATTCGCAAAACGTATAACCTTCCGTACATGAGTTTTTGCCCTCGTAGTCGACCAACTGAGCTCACTATTCGTCCTGTTATAGATGAATTTCGTACCACAATTTTTTTTTTATAATTTGAGCAAGATCAAGGGATTTGAGTACCCTTGAGTGCACAGCGTGGGCGAAGGAAAATCAGCGAGGAAAGAAAGAGCGGTACCGATGAAAGTTGGTTTTAAATGTTTGAGGGTTATAATGACTAGGAAATAAAGAGCTATGCAGGCCATTCCATTTGTACAGCTTAGGAGCGAATCACGATATTTTAGAGTACGTCGGAAAGTCGGCTTTAGGGTGTACTGATGAGCACTCATAGCAAGACGGGTCTTACCGTTAAAAGTTTGAAGGGTGTTCGAGGGTGTCCATTGTCTGAGTGATATTAAAATCACCTATGAGTTTTATAGCACAGCTTAGCAGGGGCAGAAATGTTTTGGGGGCACCAGACCAGATGTGGGCATTGTACTCCAATTTCGGGCGGATAAATTCCTTATATATATATTGAGGGCACATCAGAGGAGGAAAAGTATTTCTTAAACCACTTGAGGAAACCTAGACATTTCGCAAAATTTTTGGCGACATCGAATATGTGCTCATTTCAATGTAAGTTGTTGTTGACACACATACCGAGAATGTAAAGTTTTTCGGTTTCGACAATGCAAGTGCCATTCATGGACAATGGCTGGGTGCTAAAATTTCGCTTTAACTACAGCAGACCGCATTGTGAGTTCGGGAACGAATATGAAAAGCAGAGAGTACTCTCATCAGCAAAGGAACATATTGGATTAGAAGTAGCAGACAATACACTGATGAAAGTTAAAAAGAGTATCGGAGACAGAACGGAGCCCTGGGGCACACTAGCATTTGCTCGTATTTTGTGGATATCAGACTTGAAACCATCTAAGACAACTTGAATTTGGTAATTTCTAATCCATTGAAGAAGAGAGTCATCGATCCCAAAAGCTCGCATTTTCGACAAAAGAGTCTAATCCCAAACTCTGTCAAATGCCTTAGAAAGATCAAGTGCAACTATCTTGCTTTCGCCAGATTGATTTACGCTTTGGTTCCACTTTTCGGTGAGACATGTCATTAGATCACCAGTGGACCTGTTGCTACGAAAACCGTACTGCTGGTCATTTCGAGATATCTCATGAACTGACGGTTCATCAGCGTTTCCATGACCTTGGAAAGAAGGGACGTAGGTGCAATGAGTCTGTAGGAGAAGAGAGAAGAAGATTCGCCTTTTTTAGGGACGGGCTGGACAAATGCTGTTTTTTATCTGCTCGAAAAGAGTCCTAAAGAGTAGGATCGATGGAAAAGCTAACGTAGTGGTTTTGCCAGCGTGAAAGAACACCTTTATAGAAGAAGGGGAGATATACCATCTGGACAAGCGGATTTGTGAATTTTAAGATCTTTACGTACACTTGCTACTACACGAGGGCGAAAGTGGATTCGTCCATTGAAGATTCGACGCACTAAACTGTAGGCCGAGACAAAGCACAATCTGGAAATGTTGAGCTGACCGCAAAGTGTGCATCAAGCATATTGGCCTTGTTTAAAGAGCTGACAGCTGGAATGTCATTATAAATAAGCGTTGGGATGGAGGATGAGGCACAATTTCTAATGTTTTTGACGAACGATCAACAATTTTTACTACCTTTGGCATATTGTACGACAGTAAGTTTTGCCTCAGTTTTTGGTTGTATTGAAATTTCAAACGCTTAAGAAAGACGTTGCAGTCACTCCTGGCTTGTTTAAACTTTTTTCGGGTTCCCTCTGTCGGGTTGGTCTTGAAAGACCGGAAAAACATTTCTCTATCCTTGACGACCTCTTTACAGCTTGAATCGTGCCATGCCTTTTTTTTGGATCTCATTCCAAAGGGAATAGTGTCTGTGATCATATTAGCAGCGGCATCCACGTCGTTATGGAGGAAACAAAACGACCAGTTAAAATTCCTAAAGAAGCAGTTAAGTCCGTTCCAATTGCCTTTCTCGTATTGCTTTTAGAAATGTTTTCTTTAACTTTATGATCGGTGTACGAGAAATTGGCTGGTATGACACAGTGGTCCGACGAGCCTAGAGGGGATAGCAATTACGTTAAGATAGAAGTTAAAAATAGGGGTTGGTGGTATGACTATCAAAGTCTGATAGTCGCAGCAAAGATCTCAACAGACCGTCCTTCGAGTATTGTCTGTCTAGAATGTCGAAGCCACCCAGAATTGTGTATATTAAAATCGGCCGTAATAACGATTTCAGTACGAGGATATTGGGATACAATTCTTTGTATGGAGTCAGACAGCGCATCGAACTCGTTGAAGGTCTAATTGCTGTCCAGTTTGGGGCTTCCGTAAATAAAGCAATTGTGGATAATTTGCTTACGGAGATGGAATTTTAACCACATGAAATTGAATTCCTGATTGGAACAGAGAGGTGGAGTTTGGTAAGCTACATCACTACACACGCAAATGGAGAGACCGTAGTGAGAGAAGAATAATAGCACTAGTTCGCAGGTAGGGTAGCTTCAGATCAGAGTGATCTGAGAGGTGTGGGCGGGGATCTACCTATGTTTCACTAAGTGCCAAAACAGCTGGTCTGTATTTAAAGACGTGGACGTACCCAGAAAAGTGATAACTTTTAGCCTGCGAATATTGGCTATATCCCGAGTCATTATAAAAAAAAGACAATCAATGAAATCAGTGTTCAGAAGAAACTGAAGCCGTTGTTAACGAAGCTGTGGCGGAAGGTCTAGAATTGTCCATTTGGGGTCGATCGCAATAGTTTTGTCTTTGCTGTCCGTCCGCCCGTAAAAAAATGTGTGAAGAGATTTCGACCTACTTAAGATATAGCTTAAGAGAGAAACTAAAGCCACGAGACTATGGCTTGCGACGAGAGTTTGCGGATTGAGCTGCTGAGCAGCTTGAAGTCGAATTTTTTTTTTTTTTTTCGAAAAGCCGTGTTTAGTAACGAATCTCATTTTTGGCTCAATGGATTTGTTAACAAGCAAAAATGCTGGGCAAACCCAGAAGAAACTAAAGAAATCAATAGCAAGTACTAAAGCGTATTCCATAGTGTCGTCTTAACACTGTACATAGTTACTGTCTAAAAAAAGCTATATAGTATACCTATTACACACATTTTACTTTATCCCGCCTATTATATAAAATATTGTTCGCCCGATACTGGAATACGCTGAAATAAAGCTTTGTATTATTGTACTGCTTTCTTATTATATTCTTAGTAGCATTCCATCTTGTGTGACATTGCCAATCTTTTTCGTAACACTCGTTTTTTTATCTGTTTATCATTAAGCCTGGTCTCTTCCTTAGCCATACCTTCCCAAATATTTTGGGCGATGGCCAACTGTATAAAATAAATATACTCACCACTCACCCTTACCAAGTGAAGTCACGCTCTCAACCATTGTCTCATTTCGGAGAGCGCGCTACCACCTGTGAATCTGTTTGTTTACATCTTAAAATTGATTTAAATTCTCGTCGTTATAAGTTCTCATGCTGCAAAAGAATTGTATAACGAGCTCAGCATGCATTTAACAGCACGAATCGTTCCAAAAAATTCGCAAAAATAAATTAAAATGCAAGGAGTTGCTCTGGCCATCTAATTCTGGTTTGTGTCCACAATAACATGATATCTACCACTCCAATTACCCACCAAAACCCAACCGTACCAACACATCCGCACCAACATAAAAAGGTTTTTTTTTTGACACAACAAAGTGACACTTCAACGGTGTGCTCCCCCCCTAATAAATCCATTGCAAAGGTGTGAAGAGTGTTTTTGTGTTTTGTGTGCTACCTAAAGTGTAGTTCTTTTTCGTTTTTCATTTATTTCTGCTCAAAAACTTTTCCATTTCCACGGTAAATATTCAACACAAAACGAGTTAGTTTTTTTTCGTTTCCGTTTTATTTAAGTTTTCATCCGTTTTCCTTATAAATTCACGCCTTCACAAGACCATAAATGTACGTCCAATTGCAACGCTGAAATTGTGGTAAAATTTTTCCTGTGATTTTTTATGCAATTTGTTTTTTTCCTCTTTTTTTGCGTTTTCTATTTTACTTGAGGCGATTTCTTTGGTAGTGGAATCGGAGTGTGTCGGGTAAATAAAAGCGATGTAAGGAGTCATAGTGCAACAGAAAAAATGGCCGACTAAAAGGGGGAGACGATTGGAAATAATTTTCATCAACAATTGTCTGTTGTGTGCCCCAAAATTTTGTTGTAATGGTTCCGTTGTCGTTGTCGTTGTCGTCGTCGATGTTCATGTCGTTTTTGGTGTTCGAGTTGTAGTCGCTTTGTTGGTGTCTCTGGAAGCAAGTAGGTCTGTTCTTCTTTTGTGTAGCTTCCGCAAGAAGGGGGTCAATAACATTTTAATTGGATGGGCAACAAGCTTTAAAGGTAATTAGTTACTTGTCCATTTGCCCGTTCATGCTGGTGTGCTCCAAGTTGGAAAAATTAGTCTTCCGCTTTGGGCGAAAGATCAACGAGTATTAGTCATAGTCGCACAGGGTTACAGGGAATGCGTTACGCCCCTTCAGCTGTGAATTTGATTTTCCAAATCACTGGACGCAAGATGAAGATGAATTTATCTTCTTTTTTCTTTTTAGCAACTGCACACGTTTGTTTGCAAATTTGCAAAAAAAAAAAAAAAACAAAAAAAAAACTAGTCACTTCAGATGAAACCGGAGTACAGGCAGCCAGATACACCAGAAACATGAAGACTATGGCGAGTCGAGATTATTTTGAGCAACAGGTTTTCCTCTCATTTTGACATATAAAATGGTAAAATGCCAAAGCCGGCTTCGGCTTCCTTTACGCATTTCGCCAGTGTGTATTGTGCAGTGTGTGAGTCGATTGGAGAATGGATTATTTGACTATTAAAACCATTCGCTTGTGGAGTTTTGCTTAAATTTCGTACATATACGGGGACCTATACAGTTTCAGTGACTTTCTCTGCAAAGTATTCATTTATTTTGTGAGGAAAAAAATAAAAAAGAAAAAAAGAAGTGGAGCAAAAAGAATACCCACAGTGGCGCTATACAGTCATTTAGAAATGGGCCAAAGCTCATATGACAAATATCCGGGCCCTGATAGTGTTGTGTGCAGTAGATACCATTTTAGATTTGAGGTGTGATCACAGGCGAAGAATCCAACTGCAAATAAATTCGGGAGGTAATTAATCAACGGCAACCATTTGGCTTGACTTAACTTACTCAGCATCCAGTTCACTTTCTCGTGTTAACAAAGACGACGGTGAATCATTTGCATAGTGACGTCGCTACAACAAATAAATATATTTTTACTGAGTCCATTTGTTCCAAGTGTTTTTAATTACGTGCTACAAACAGATTTTCAAAAAAAATATACCAGGCATGTGTACAAAGCAGCCGTTCGTATGCGATCGCGTAACTCATTTGGGGTGCTTAATTTGCAGAGGTTTTTGAAACGAAGGTATGGTCAGCATATGTAGTTGCTTCCTTTACATTTATAAGGGATGGGATAAACATGATCAGTAGAGAACTTGAGTTTGGGAATACAACGAGGTTCAACAAACAAACTTGGGGTTAAGATTAGATAAGATAATATCGTTTGTGAGGAAATACAGTTCAGTTGAATCATTGTCTATGGTACGATTCGAAGTGAACGTTTTGTTGTATTGTACATGCCATTGATTTAACACTCCTTATGACCGCATAATTGGGAAAGGTTTATTTTGATTTACTGCTTACCGACAAGCCAAAACTAGTATGTACAATCTTTAAGATGGAATACTTAAAGCGCTCGATATCTTATTAGTTACTACTGACATGTTACTTACTACATGTAATGGGTCCTTTTGATCAGTGAAAGGAGCGACTGTCTTATTTAGTTGTTCAAATCAGACTCGTTTACCTTGAGTTCTGATTGGAACATTTAGTGATTAACAGCTTTTTGCCCTTTGTCCCACTAAGCGGTTGCAAAACAAATGCATTTGTACGATAAAACAATTTATTCCACAGAGCATATTCGTATTTTGAGTACAAGCTATGACTCCTGCGACACCGTAGTAATAGGGAGCAAAAAAGCGAAGATTTGTACGATCCGTGTGGCAAAACCTCTCTACATAACCAATTTCAACAGAGAAACCGACTAAACGAGATTATATCAAGTTATTCATTTTTTTCATTTTATATGCATTTTCATTTTATCGAATTCATTTACACTTACAAGCTAGACCAAAACAAAATGCTTAAAATTATACTATGACAATTTACTGGCCCCATGCTGGCGCTCTATGCTAAGTCTAACATTTAATCTGTGACCTTCGACTTGATTGATCATGTTAATTTATTTATTTCATTATATTATTTCTAACACTAATAAAAATGGATTTTTTTACTTAAATAAAACTTACAAACTATCTCAAGAATTATCTTAACCTACTTAAGCTACCTTAATTTTAGAGAAATTCTGTTTTTTTTTAGAATTGTCCCAAGTTTTCTTTTATCTATTATTATTTTTTTATTTATTTTTGTAATGTTTTGGA
This sequence comes from Volucella zonaria, assembly GCA_963966105.1. Classification (NCBI taxonomy): domain Eukaryota; kingdom Metazoa; phylum Arthropoda; class Insecta; order Diptera; family Syrphidae; genus Volucella; species Volucella zonaria. The sequence continues at coordinate 4,661,968 of CAWYQB010000001.1, read as the reverse complement.
TTTTATATGCTAACACGAAATGAATAATTTATCTTTTGTTTTTCTAAAGATTTCTTTATTTCCGTTAGTTACAATTTCAGTTAGCAAAGTACTGGAGAAAAGGCAAACTCCTACAAATGTGCGTATACCCGGTTGAGATGAGACTGACTCCTCGTCTCGGTACTAATAGAATACTATGACATGGATTCGTTATTTGCATTGCATGGGTGTAGTAGTAGTAATAGTAATATTTGTTTATTTTGTTACAATATTTACAAGTTTAACAAAAATAACAAAAATAAGCGTTGGCTTTTGCCGTCAGCCGAGAGAAAGAAATTAATAAATTTGTAATTACTAAAAAGCTTCATTTATAATTCGTAGCCTACTCGTATAATTCAATGCACATTTTTGAAAGTTTGTGTAAAGTGTTCCAGTTTGCGCCGTTTAGGATGTTTGTGATCTCATTTAGTGATAGGGCATTTTTTCTCCAAAAGGATCTACTGATTGAATTTAATATGGGACACGTTCCAATAAAATGCCGGACATCCTCCTTCGTTCCCAGATTGCACAGTGTACACATTCGTCTCCTCCGTTGTTTCTGTATGGCATATACCATAGTTCAGGTGCAAAAGTTCGCCTCTGGCTTTGAATATTGCTGAGATGGACTCTATGCTGTTCCGGTCATTAAAGTAGCTATTTTCCCCAAGTTCATGCTGTAGTATTCTCTACGTAGATCTTGATTAGCTTTTTTGACATTGCATCTCGAAAAGCTGCAAAAGTGCAGTCTAAGCGTGAAGACATGTAGCGTTGGTAGTCCAGTTTCCAGATGTAACATGTAAGTTCGGGTATTTTCAGGGAGCTTAAACAGTTTCTTAAGGAAGTATCTTTGGAGTTTTTCTAGCTCTTCAAAATGCCAAGCCCCCCACACTTGTGCTGCATAGCGCATTATTGACCTCATTACCGCTTCGAAAATCTTGTACTGCACACTTGGTGCAACATTTCTTTTCCCCAGAATTCCTTTCCAGTTGCTACTAATCGCACGTTTAGAGTCTTTCAGTTTCTCTAGCAGGTGTTTTGTGAGGTGACCAGAACTTCAAGGTATTTGTATTCCTTGACTATATCCAGTTCCATGTTCTGTCATGTCCATTTTTCATTCCTTACGTGACGCCCCCAACCATTTCGAAAAATCAAGACTTTTGATTTGCTGGTATTAACTTGCAGGTTCCACATATGGCAATACTGTTGCAGCTTGTTAATCATAATTTGGAGCATGCTTGGGGTTTCTGCAACCCCCCCGGAAGAAATTCAACTAGATTATCCAAAAATATGGAGAACAGAAGAGGACTCAAAAGACATCCTTGCTTTACTCCAGAGTTTGTTTGGAACCGATTAGACAAGATATTCCCGTCACACACCGACGCTGTATTGCCTTCGTAAAATTGTTGTAGAACCTTTAGCATGGGTATATAAGAGATTAGTTTACTCCGCGCAACCTTACTTACTTACAATATCCCCTCTAGTTTGCTTTTTCTCCAGGAATTAATATCAAATTCTTATAAATTTCAGTTTATTCTTGTTACAAGTATATTTTCAGTATTTAACAATATAAATCTTAATCGTATACATACTATTAACAATTTAAAAGATTAAACTCGCTTGTAGTAACTACGAAGCGGGTATCTTCTATTTGTGAAACTATCACTGGTAGCATTAGTATTACTGGAAGGTTTTTCCACATCAGCATTTTTAAAAGTATTGACTTTACAACTAGGATCTGTAACTGTTACTGGAATGTAATCAAGAGAATTATCCTTAGTTTTACTATGAATTATTTGATTCACATGTCTTTTCCAAGTTTTGTCTTTAACCAAGATATGATAACATTTTTCGGCAATTATTTCAAAACTCTACCCTTAATCCAAGAAACCTTTTCAGGTATGGAATAATCTCTTGTCATTACAAACTCTCCAACTTTAAATACTCTGTTCTGTTTTCCTCTATAATATATTTTTAGTTTGTTTTGCATGCTTTCTACATTTTCTCTTAAGTCTAAACTGCTTATTTTTGAATTGGTTAACGTTAATGGATTTAGTAAATCTAATCTAGTTCTCAAGCGTCGCTTAAACATTAATTGAGCTGGTGACTGCCCCGTTGTGTTGCGAAATGCGTTCCTATAATCAAGAAGGGAATTATATAAGAATGTACTTAGATCGTTGTATGCCGATTGTGTATAGAAGGCAAACATTATAATTTTTACACCATTTTGTGCTTGGCCATTTGTAGCAGGATGACTAGAAGGAGTTTTCAGATGTTTAATGCCATTTTGTTTTATCCTCGAATTGTTTAGATACGAAGGAAGTACTGTATCCTTATCTAAACCTGGCCACCATAAGTATGATCACGCCATACTTCACAATTCCCATATGAGTTTTGTGGAGTTCGTCCAGCATTTGTTGTCGAAGCGACGTAGGAATCACAACTCGATATTCCCAAAATATGCAGTCGAGCTGTACGCTAAGCTCGTTTTTTCGAATCGTAAATGGACGAAAATTTGAGTCCGATATATATTGTGGCCAACCATTTATAATGTACTTACATTTTTTAACGTTTTGTTGGAAAGTGTGTACTTCCTCACGATTGATTTATGTAATTAGCATATACATCAACGAGATTGTCCTGGACATTCACTGGACTATCCGATGGATTGCGGAAAAAATAATCTGCTACGTTGTATTTAGTGTTGACGTATTCGGCATCATATTGCTACGCTGAAAGAAATAATGCATAGCGTTGTAACCTATTCGCCGTTATAGTAGGAATACCTTTCTTAGTTCCAAAAATGGATACCAGTGGTCTATTATCAGAAACAAGGGTAAACTGTCTACCGAATATGTATTGGTTGAACCGCTTTACACCAAAAACTATCGCTGAGGCTTCACGTTCGATTTGCGTATACCTTTGTTCACTGTCAGACAATTTTCTTGAAGCGTAGGATATAGGTTTCTCAATGCCACCGCTTGTTGAAGAGCCCTAAAAACGACTGCAGCTCCCGTATGTATTTTGGTTCTGGAGTTTTCAAATTTTTTCCCATCTTTTTGGGGCATGTATGTAAACTATTTTTATCGATTACGTGACCCAAATAAGTTATTGATTCGATGAAAAACTCGCACTTTTCCTTGCTGACTTTCAGTCCAGCTTCTTTGATTTTACGAAGACCTAATTCGAGGCGTTTCAAGTGCTCTACCCGAGTAGGTGCTGTTACCAAAACGTCATCCATAAATGCGACAACGCCTTCAGTGTCTATAAAAAGACCTTCAATCGTCCACTGAAATATAGCAGGTGCTGAAGCTACCCCGCAGACTAACCTCGTATACCTAAACAATAGTTGTATAGTTGTAAGGTCCTGTGAACTGTCTCCAAGAACTAGTTGGAGATCTAGCTTGGAAAACTCTTTTCCACCATGAAATTGAGCCAATAGCTCTTCTATCTTTGGTAAAGGGTACTGCTCTACTTGTAACTGTGGATTGAGAGTAATCTCCACAGACTCTTATTTCGCTCGATTTCTTTAGTATCAGTGCAATAGGCGTACCCCATCCACTAAAGTTGGTGGCCTCTAAAACTCCTAAGCTGACTAATTTCGAAAGCTCTTTTTCGACTTTGTTTTTGATTGATAATGGAAGTTCCATCAAATACTTCCGAGTAAATAGACAACACATGCAATAACTCTTTATCTTTAATTTCACCTTTTATAAAATTTAATTGTTTTAATGCTATATTAAGCCCGTGCATCCAATTACGACCCAGCAAGGCCGGACCACCATTATCAATGTCATAAATATCTAAAAAACTGATGCATATTATCATTTGCAATAGAAAACTTACAAACTCCGCGTGGTTTAATTACACTGCCATTGTAATTTTTCGAAATTAGATTTGTCGGTTTGAGTTTGCATTGTGCGAAGTTTTTTTTTATACACTTCGAACGAGAAGGCAGAAATTGATGCGCCACTGTCAACCTCCATTTCCATCGGAACACCATTCAACAACACACTGGCAGAGTTACTGGTTTAAAGCATGCATTAGTTCTGAAATAATATAAGGACAATTCATTATTGTCTACAATATTCCATATAATTATGTGTATTAGATACTCCTCTGTTATTTTCCGGACACGTTGTTATGAGATGACCAGGAAATGTTAACATCCTGTATACATATCCCTTAAAACGGCATTGTTGCTCCGAATGATTTTTATAGCAACAAACTTTACAATCCGTATTCAATGGTGTAGCTGAACTGTTATTTACATGGGGCTTGTTATGTACAACTGAAGATCGGCTATTTGATCTTCTACCAGACATGCGAAACACAGTTGACATCGCTCCTCCACTTGTTTCTGGTTCCGTTTTCACTACCGCTGTGTTGTCTGTGTGGTACTGAATCTTCACACGTTCCACTGACTGGGAAATTTCAATCGCTTTGTCTAATGTTAAGGTTTTAACGTCCTCTAAAAATAGTTTATCCTTTCCTTGGTTCCTTTTTCATTACCATTATGAACTTGTCTCGTAAAGCCATGTTCAGATGTGAGTCAAAACAGCAATTCAACATCAATGATCATACTCGAGCAGCCCATTGTTGGAGAGTCTCATCCGGGTTTTTTGCGGCCTCATAAACTTTATGACTCTCAGCAAAACCCGATATCGATGCGTTGAAGTGTTTTTTGAAGATCTCAACTAAGGTAATGTATGTTGCCGCTTCTGGTATACTTAGATGCGCCAGATTTTTTTAGAAATTTGTAGGTATCTTCATTAAGGGAATTGACGAAAATTGCTCTCTTCTTTACTTCTTGGTCGATTTCATTTGCGATAAAAAACTGTTCAAGTCTTACGATGTATGGTACGCTGTCCAATCGTTACAGATGTAATCGAATGTTGGCACAATTGCTATAATTTTTTTTTGTTATTAAAGCACAATGAGTTCGTATTATTGAATCCTCGTCGCCACTGTAATGTTTTTGCTAACACGAAATGAATAATCTTTTGTTTTTCTAAAGATTTCTTTATTTCCGTTAATTACAATTTAAGTTAGCTAAGTACTGGAGAAAAGGCAAACTACTACGGTTGAGATGAGACTGACTCCTCGTCTCGATACTAATAGAATACTACGACATGGATTCTTTATTTGCATTACACAAGAGATTAGTTTACACCGCGCAACCTTACATACTTACAATTTAAAAATTTTTATTATTACTAATTTTTTTTTTACATATTTTTATTTTTATTACTTATTTTTTATAATCTTAAAACTACCTTAATGCAACCTGAACTATGTTAACCGGCCACGGCTTAAAACATTAGGCATATCGACCCCTAATTAGAAGGAAACGACGAAGTACGAGTAGTTTTCTCGCCGCAAGCCATCAAAATTGCTGGTGCTGCAGAGCAACATCCATCAAATCACCGCCCTGTTGGCCCGGAGACGCTCTGCACTGCCGTGTGCGACGTCTCTATAGTGGATTTGCCTGTCCGCAGCTGGACAGCTCTTCTTTTATCAAAATAGAGGAACGCCTCTAGGGGCATATAGCCACTGCCCCCGGAGACCAGATTCTTCGTCGAAGTCATTGCTCTAACAATGTGCCTTCGAATCAACTTAATGACGAAATTATCCACGCTTATTTGGTTCGCCCTATTGTATAAGACTTCATTAGGATAGAATTTTATGTACTCCGACTCTGGAGTTCTGTACAAACGAAAGCAAGCTCTTAGGTAGGCTGTCTAACACACTCAAATTTTTTCCATTAAACTTGCTCTCACGTTGAACAACACGGGACATCCAAATGCAAGCATAGGCCGGATAAGGGTCATGTAGGAGATTACCTTTACCCTCGCAAGGAGTTGGCTGCCATAAAACAGTCTCTTTGTAAGGGTATATAACTTAAATTTTTTCAAAATTTGAACGTTTATTTAAGAAAACCATGTACAATAGTATTATTCAAAGTATTGCCCATCTGAAGCTATGACTTTTTCCCATCTTTCTGGCAATTTGTGGATCCCATCCCAAAAGAACTGCGCCGGCGTGGCAGCCAAGAATGAATCAAGCCAATTTTTGATATTCTGCTCTGATGTGAGCCGTATTTCAGTGATCGCGTTCTGCATCGACTGGAACAAATGGTAGTCAGAAGGGGCAAGGTCTGGGCTATAAGGCGGGTGGGGTAAGACTTCCCATCCACTGTTTTCCAAATAGTTCTTAACCGGAATAGCAACGTGGGGCCGAGCGTTGTCATGATGGAAAATTATTGCCTCGTGTCTGGTCGCATATTCCGGGCGTTTTTCGGCCACTGCTCTCTTCAAACGGATTAATTGTGTTCCGTAGCGTTGTTCATTGATGGTTTCACCCGGTTTTAGCAGCTCATAATACAGCACTCCCATCTGATCCCACCAAATACAGAGCATTACCTTCGCGCCATGGATATTCAGCTTTGCAGTTGATTTGGCTGGTTGGCCGGGTTTCACATATGATTTTTTGCGCTTGGGATTGTCGTAATGGATCCATTTTTCATCACCAGTAACAATCCGATGCAAAAATGACTTCCTTTTGTGGCGTTCCAGCAGCATTTCGGACATGCAAAACCGCCTTTCGACGTCTCTCGGCTTGAGTTCATGTGGAACCCAATTTCCTTGCTTTTGAATGTATCCAGCTGCTTTTAAACGTTTTGAAATGGCTGCTTGAGTGACACCCAAAGATTCTGCAAGCTCTTCTTGTGTTTGGCAACAATCTTCATAGAGTAATGCTTCCAGTTCTTCATCTTCAAACTTTTTTGGCTGCCCAGGACGTTCATTGTCTTCCAAGCCAAAATCACCACTTTTAAATTGTGCAAACCACTTTTGGCACGTTCGCTCAGCTAGCGCATGTTCACCATAAACTTCCACCAAAATACGATGACTTTCGGCAGCAGTTTTCTTCATATTAAAGTAATGAAGAAGAACTCCCCACAAAAACACTTTTTAAGGCACAAAGTTCGACATATTTGAGTGAAAAAAAATTATTGTTGTTTACGCTTCAAATGAATGACATATACTGAAATGACGTACAATGACAGTAGCTTTCCAACGCATGTTCCAATGGAACAATACAAGTTGCGCCATCTCCTAGCAAAACGCACGAATTAAGTTATAGACCCAATATTGATATTGATCTAGCCAGATCCCAATCTATCTAACTGCGGCAAATGACTGCCTGTGTTGTCACGCGGTCGAAAACTTTCGCCGGTTGTTTAGAAGTAATAATATCATTTAATTTTATCGAAGTCCCTTTGTAAAAGCATATTAATTAATCGATTCTTGGACCTTATCGGTACGCCATCAAGTTGTCTGCGTACGCTATGGGTTGGTGAAGTGAACTTATAAGATCTCTTGCTGCAATCAATAATAAGTCTTAATATGATGAATCTCAACATTGTTTGTAAGCTACACTTAGAGTCTGCATTTAAATTATTTTATGTTTATTTTGTTATCTATTGAAATTAAGTTGTGTAAAATTTTTATTTGTAAGTATTGGTTATTCCTGCATATATTTCTATCTGATAGTCAATTAAGGGTTCACTATGCTATTCGCTGCTTAAGCGTCTTAATGAGAGGGAAATTTCTCGTTGGTACCATCAATGTGTGATGCCGGTGGATGCTTGAAAGATAACTTACGCTTCTTGATATTATTTGTGAACAGTGAGACGGGCTAAGAGTGTGTCATATGCACAAAGTTTATTGGGAAAAATTGATGAATTTAGATATCTGTGTGTGTGTCCGAAACATGGTTTGACCCGAGGGTTACGGATGAGTCTTACTCCATGGATCCTTACAACATTTTCAGAGCTGACAGAAAAAATAGAATTGGCGGTGATGTTGCTATTTATATTCGTGACAATCTAACCGGGAGTCCACTGCTTGAGTCACCTCCCGACAGCCCTTTTGAGTACAAGATGGTGGAAATTGAAAAAAAAGAAATGTCTCCTTGGTGTTGTGTACAGGCTATATGAACATGTATATTGATTTGACGCTTCTATTTGACGTATTAGAAATCCACTCATCGTTCTACCTACTTACTATTGTCTGTGGCGTCTTTAATTGCAATATCCTTGATTGTGCGAGTTCATTTTTATTTATTGAGTCCATACGGATGCTTAATTTCGATATTGTTAACTCTGCAGAACCAACGCACTTTACCTGTTCTACCAGCACTCTTTTGAAGATTCATCACCAATGATTGCCAAGATGTATTTTCTAACCAGGTTTCTGCTCCTGTCTTTCTAGACATGATCTTACCTTTGCCACTTTTAACTTAACTACAGGGTGACTTACTCGAACTCCAACTTTTTAAAATGCTATAATTTTTTTATTTTTTAATAAATTTTATTGTGCCAAAGCAAAAAATGTTGGAAAATACATCAATTTTGAAATTGTATCAGTAGTTTTCAATATGTCCACCTTTGACGCGAATAATGGCCTTGAGACGGCCGAAGAAAGCATCGCACGTTGCACGCAAGTGGCTCTGCGGTATTTTGGCCCATTCCCGGCGAAGTGCTTGTTTGAGGTGGTCCAAACTTTTTTATGCATCCGGAGAATTTGCAATCCATTGTGTCGAAGAAATGAAGTGTGGAACATTGTTTTTTAACCAATCTTGTCCACGGTCTCCGACCGAAATGATTGTTTGCCTAAGGCTTCAATACTGCCTCTAGGACAGTTTCACGGCATACGATCGCATTAATTTTGACGGCACGGTCCAAAAATACGAGTGGAGAGCGACCATCGGCGGTTATGGCGGCCCAAACCATCACCATCGGTGCTACCTGCTTTCTGGTGGCCGTCCGAAGGTGTAAATTTTCGAAGGACCTCTCTGGCAAGTAAACTCGGTCATTTTGTTTGTTGACATATTGTTCGATAACAAATGGCGACTCATCGGAAAAAACCAAATTCGGCAACTCACCACTTTCGTGCAAGCGTAGCAACTCCTTCGTTCTTTCGACTCTAACTTTTTTCTGTTGCAGTGTAAGATCGTGTGCTTTTTGGAACTTCAATGGCTTGAGCTGAGCCCAAGCTCATTTTTCAGTATGTGTTGCATCCGTTCCAACGATATGTTGAGCTCACGAGCCATTTTTCTTCCACTTTGACGCGGATTTCGCTCAATTCGAGCCTTCACATTCCGAACCATTTCTGCCGATGTTGCTGTTTTTTTATGACCACCTCCATTGCGTTTTGCAACGCTACCAGTATCACGGTAACGAGCTATGGTTCGAGACACAAATGACTTATTCACGTTGAGGTGCTGGAGGGCTCTAACACTATCACGTTTAATTCAATCGCGGATAAAAATTTTTCAACACAACTGAGACGCAAATCGTTTAAAAGGCTTGTAAATAATAAAAATATCTGTCATGTGTCAAAATTTGAGCTCACTGTAATGAACGGTTTGGAAATTATAGCAGTCTGAAGTTGGTTGCAGTTCATTCAGGGTGTACTACTAGAAACCCCTGTTCAAGGATCAGGGATCTACTTGAGCAAGATCTTATACGCGTTAGTTGGCAGCCAATATTTCACGAAACATCAGTTGACGTCCGAGTTGAATATTTTCACAACATGGTTACACACCCTGTTGAGAAACATGTTCCTATTAAAATAAAATCTGTAAAATATAACAACATTCGGTGGTTTACACCAGAAATTGCTGAGCTTAAAAATAAACGTGATGCTGCGTACAAAAAATAGGAACGATTAAGAATTCCTGGGTTCTTTGTTAGTTTTCGATTGTTACGGAATAAAGTAAATGCAAAAATAAGAGAAGCCAAGTGTAATGATTAAGCTAAATGTTTCGATTACAAGCTTACGACTAAAACCCTATGGACAAACTTGAAAGATCTAACCTAAGATCCGACGTAGACCAGGTCGATCCTGATGAATTAAATAAAGAATTCGCTAAGGTGGTTCAAAACAATACATCCAAAGTTCACTGGTTGGCTCATTTGAATTCCGCAGAGTGGAACAAACCGATGTTGTTGGAGTCATACTGGAAATCAATTATAAAGCTGCTGGTGTCGACAACATTCGTCCACATTTTACTAAAATAATATTACCATACGTACTTCCAGTAATTGCATATATCTTTAACAATATTCCAATCCCAAAGAATAAAAGAGCAGGTACCTCTTCAATATAATACAGACTCATTGCTATTCTTATATCAATCGAAGCTGTTCGAAAAAATCCTGCACCAACAAATTTCTAATTTTCCACAGCGTTAACGAATTCTTAGTGCTTGTCAATTGGAATTCCGAAAGCACCACAGCTGTACATCAGCTCTTCTTAAGGTATTGGGCGACATGCGAGTTGCAATTGACAAAAAATAAATTAGTAACACTCCTTGCTCTACTAGATTTTTCTAAGGCTTTTGACACCGTTGATCACGAGTTACTTATATTCAACCTAGCAATCGTATATAACTTGTCTTCATCAGCCGGTAATCTCATGCGCTCGTATTTAGTTGGAAGAAAACAAGCGGTTTTCGTAAACAATCTTAGGTCAGATTTTGTTGAAATTTCAGCAGGTGTTTCACAGGGATTAATACTGGGACCCTTGCTTGTTGTCATTTTCATAAACGATCTCCCTAATTTTATTAAGAGCTGCAATATTCACATTTTTGGGGACGATGTTCAGCTTCATTTAAGCTTTAAAAATTACCTTGTCGATCATGACCTTAAGCATTGAATTCGCTTAAAAGGAAAACTACTTGCAACTCAATCCGAAATGGTATTATCCCAACTAGTCTCCTTCTTGTCCAGCTTGGAAAATTGAATTTGTAAGCAAAGCGCATCATTAAATTGGGGCGACCATATCCCTCTAGTTATCAGAAAAATATACGGCTGTTGTCTCAATCTCATAGCTTGGTGTACATTTAAGACGAAGATACGGTTGGTGAGGACCTTAATAATGCCCTTGATAACATACGGCTGCTAGATTTTTGTTGTACTGGTGCTCTAAATAAACGCAGGCTTAATGTTGCTTTTAATAATATTGTACGCTGTATATACGGCCTGAAACGCTACGCTCATGTGTCGGGGTACATCAAAAATATCCATGGATGTACACTTGATATATATTTGAACTACTGCACAATTAAATACGTAATAAAGATAATAACCAGCAAACGGCCTCAATATCTACATATAAGACAAGCTAAATTTGTCGCAATTTAATCGTTCGTTTAACAGCACGTACTGCATATCAAGTTGCGGATTGGCAATTTTTTGTCCATGCTATTCCAATCCAGAGATTCACTCCCTCTTAACATAAGGCGGCTTTTTATCATACGAGTAGTTTTAGTGATGCTCTTTTTCGAAACCTAGCAGATAACTACACATTAAGAATGTATCATTTACAGTACTAACATTTTCTACCCCTTACTAGAGTTATATTTTTTTAATTCAATAATCAATTGGAATTATTGTATTTGATTACAGCTTTAGTACAATAAGATCAATTGTTAATCCAATTCATTGTTTTAAACTTATTTAACATATTGTAAAATATTTAAAACACTGAAACCCATCCATCTACTCTACTATATCACATTTATAGCTTAAAGGAGATCCAAATAGGAGCCGTATCCGGAAAATTACGGACTGTCCGTCGCCTTTAGACCGACTCGATACATAACATTATGCTGGCCCCATCAATTGAGTAGTTGGTTCTCGCTAGTGTTTGGTGTATCATTTCCCCAATCTCTATGTTTGGCGTTGAAATCTCCGCCGATTGTGAGGTAATTCTCCTCCGATTCAAGGCTTAGGAATTGAAAACGTGTCCCGAGTTCTGAGATAAATAACGTGGATTGAGCAGCTTCAGGCGCATAGACGGAGATCATGTACAGCCACTTTCCACTACGGAGAGGGAACTTACGCACTACACGGCTGCACATTCTTTTAAATTCAAAAACTTTCTTATGAAGATCGCAACACCACTTCCTTGTATGGAGTTGGGTCGGTTTCTTCGTATTATTTTATACTTTCTGTGCCTCATTTTGTGTTTTTTAGTAAGCTTAGTTGGCAAACCAAAAGTACATGAGGGGCTTGGTGTTTGAGCTACTTGAACAACATGGCTCTTCGTTCGACGCTTATCAGTGAATTTACATTCAATGCAAGGACCTTTAGAGTTCATTCCGCGATGTTCCTACCCATGTGTTAAGCCCGGCAGTAGCAGATTTGATCCACTCGCGTAGCCTGTTCTTGAATCTGGCGTTGTAACTGAGGCATTTGAGAGAACGTGACATATCACATGAACCTTCCGATGCTCTAAGCGCTCTGACCTGAGAAGCAACCTTCTCGGTTGAACATTAAATGTCCTAGTTAATGGAGAAAAAAAAAATTTATTGCAGTACAGTGTGTTGTCTAAAAAAAGCAATGAAAAACATCAGAATTTTATTAAATGATATTTTTTTCATTAAAGTATATATCAAAACGAATTGCACAATTATGTTATTTTGCTTGGTATCATCTAGTACAACTTTCACTTAATTTTTGCGCATATTGTAAACTTAGGCCTCTCCAGATTTGCTTTAAGACCTGCACAATTTTTTTTTATCGTGGTACTTTTTTTCCGTAAGTTTCTGCTTCATTAAAGACCACACATTTTGTATTGGATTCGCATTAGGAGTTTGGAGCGACCAATCTAACCTCTCTATACCATTTTCCTCTCTCCAAAGCGTGCAGAGGCGACTCAGATGTTCTGGATCGTTATACTCTTGCAAAATCCAGTCGTAATTGTTTGGTCCATACAGAGATTCGGGAGACTTTAGCAAACCCTTCTGTTATAATTTTACCATGAATTGTGGATCGAGGTTTTGTGTGGATACTATTAACTTCTCGAATCCTTTGGCAGAAGCACCCATAAACATGAACTTTTACTGGATGTTTTACGGTGCGTTGCAGAAACTTTTCATCTTTTTTTTGTCCAGGTTTTCTTCTAAAAATTATAAACAATGAAATATGACTCATCTCTAAATATGATGTTCGTCCGTAGCGGTATTGTGTTGATCTTTTCTTTTTAATTCCTTTCCTGGGCAGTTTTTCTTTTGCGTCCCTTAGACTAATTGTGTGGTTCTTCCGAAACAATTCACAAATTACTTTATTGTCCTGACTGGATGTGCTTGCTTTAGTTAATCTACTTATCATCATCGACATTACCGCATTCCTTATACCTCTTTATCCACTGCTGCCGACTTAATACTCATTTAAGGCCCTATTTGGTGAGTTACTAAGAAAGCACTTTCGAAACGCTTTTTAAAAGCCGCACTCATTTTATAACGAGGTTATACCGCCGAAGTATGGAAATATACCGAGGAAATGAATACAATGCGCGATTGGCAATTAAATAGAGGAATTTGGTTACAAACATATGCATGTGAGTAAAGTAAAAGAAGTAATTTAATGAACGTTTTTCTGGAACACACTGTAGTTATAGTTTTGTAGCTAATGAAATGGAAGATGATGAGCATCGAACATAAATTGAATGTGGAGAGCTGAAATTTGAACATGGTGATTGGTCAAAATATTCAAGTATGAGTAAAAGCACATACTAGGACCTACTGCAGTTGGGGATCCGACTTAGTGCAATTCTCAAATTTTCTGCAAGTAGAAATGCTTTGCAAAGCCTTACATTTGGTACTGTAATATCGACAAAAAGTCTAAATGTAATTATGTCTGAAAATTGCAAAACATTAAAAGGAGTACAATAATTAGTCATCTTCGTGTACTAAAGAAAAAAGAAACCACAAAGTTCAAATACGATGCTTAAACAAGTAACCGCCAATTGTGATCGGAAATGAGAAACCTATTTACACATTAGTCTAACTGACAACTGAACTGAAAACTAATGAGTTCCAGTCTCACTTTCAGTTTGAATTAAGCGCTCCAATTTTGTTTTTCACACATCAATTTAAGTGAAAACTATTGAAACCAGCTGAATTCATTTAAATGGAATTTAAGACGCTAGTAAATTTGCAGTATATTTTGCTTTGCTGCAAGATAGCGGCTGACCTTTATTAGACATCGGGAAAAACTTGTGCATTGTGTGCATCGTGGAGAGTTGTGTTACCCATTTGCAGGGTGGTGCAAATGTCATTGACTGATGTAATATGCATTTCAATATTTTTAATAATTTTTTTTTTGACTAACAAAGTATGGATAGTGGAGATTTTTTCAGCTAGTTGTAAGAGAATATGTGCCTTAAATAACCACCAGCTTATCCTGAATTTATAGAATATATTCGATCTTTGGAAATGATTCTTAATAGCGTCACTATTTCGCAAGCAGTGTCAACAATATTACCCGTTAGCAGTCTTATTTACTTACGTACTAAACGGGCTCCATACCCGTGAAGTGTCTCTGCTTGAGACATTGCAGCCTTCCATCCTCTGCGATTACGGGCACGCCCCTTCCAGTTATCCAGACCATTTATAATTATCATTTACCATTTACAATTACAGCATACTTGCAGTATCGTCTTCAAAGAAGAGTGGCTGAATTGGTTTTTTTTTGGAGATAAGGCAGCGACAGATAATGCACTTAAGTGAGCACAATCGCAGTTGATGGTTCAATCTTATGTTCTAACTACTCTATATATGGCAATTTTGTTTGCTTACAAATACATTTAAGTGGAAATGAGCTACATTACTCATTATCAGAGATATTGAAGAGAGTCATTTTCTTTTTTGGAAATTTCTTGTAAACGCACTGCGTAAATAACGCGTTCTTATTCTTGCCTAAATTGGATATTATGCATGTACGAGGGAGGGTCAATAAGTCCGTGACGTTTGGATTAAAACACAAATTTTTTGATAAAAAAATAATTTTATTTTTCAACGTAGTCTCCCTTGAGCTCTACAATTTTTTTATCCCTTCCAAAAAAAATGATTTGTCGAGGTCCTCAAAATAGGCCTTTGTTTGCGAGATGACTTCATCATTGGAGTCAAATCTTTTTCCACCAAGCCATTTCTTCAGGTTTGGGAACAAGAAGTAGTCGCTCGGAGCCAAATCTGGAGAATAGGGTGGATGAGGGAGCAATTCATAGCCCAATTCATGGATTTTTGCCATGGCAACTGCACATGTGTGCACCCTTGCATTGTCTTGGTGGAAAAGAACTTTTTTCTTGGCCAAATGAGGTCTTTTTTTTTTCAAACCGTCATTGAATCGGTCCAATAAGTTGGCATAATATTCCCCATTGATTGTTCTTCCCTTTTGAAGGTAGTCAATGTGGATTATCCCGCGTGCATCCCAAAAAACAGTCGCCATAACTTTATTGGCTGACAAACCCACCTTGGCTTTCTTTGGCGCCGATTCACCCTTAGAAACCCACTGTTTTGACTGTTGTTTGTTCTCTGGTGTGTTGTGATGGATCCATGTTTCGTCCACGGTTACAAAACGGCGCAAAAACTCCTCCATATTGCGATTAAACAACGCCAAACCTTCCTGTGAAGTTGTTACACGATTGCGTTTGTGGTCGACTGTGAGCAAACGCGGCACCCATCTTGCGGAAAGCTTTCTCATGCCCAAGTGATCATTCAAAATTGAAACCACTGAGCCATGCGAGATCCCTACGGCTTCCACAATCTCTCGCACTTTCAATCTTCGGTCGGCCAACACCATATCGTGAATTTTTTCGATTGTTTCGGGTGTAGAGACCTCAACTGGGCGTCCAGGACGTTCGGCATCTTCAGTGCTTGTACGGCCACAACGAAATTCAGTAAACCACTTTTTTACCATTGAAATCGATGGTGCAGAGTCCCCATAGTATTTATCAAGCTTAGCCTTGGTCTCGGTAATGGTTTTTTTTCGCAAGAAATAATGCTTAATAAGCACACGAAATTCACTTTTTTCCATTTTCTCCTCAAATTAGTGAGTAGTCTGATAAAAATAGCTGTCAAACACAAACTAACTGACGCAGCAAGTTTAAATTTTGACAGGAGTCAACTGACAGATGCCTGTTGACAGGAGCAGTGTTGCTGTTTCAGTAAAGAGGTCAGAAATTCAAAAAGGACTTATTGACCCGCCCTCGTATATGAAAACACCTAAAATCCTGTTCTAAAATTATTTGCAGCGACCTGTGTGCAGCAGAATTGGCCACAAATATCATACTAATTGAGCAGTTATTTGCAAAATAACTGATAGCTACTGACAGTAAAAGACTGTCCGTATAAATGCAACCCTGCTACATGAGAAGGCTCTTTGTACGAAGTCGAAGACGAGTTAAAGCCTCTTATCGAACTGATTAATCTGGTTATTTTTGCACGAAATTCAAGTTTTACCATTGACTTAAAGGTCTTATCTCTTATTAGAATCATATGCTGATTGTATAGAAATTAGAAAGGAGTGTCAAGTTCAAGCTCACAAACTGTTCACCTTTTTTGAGAATCGTGCAATTTGATGTGTAGGCCCATCTAAACTTTCGTGTTATCGCAGATGTCATCTAAACCTTATTTTATAAGGTTCCGGTCTATTGTAGATCTCTACTTGTAACGCAGTAGGCTTTTAACATAACCTTGTCGATTCCGAGTACATATAAAATATACTTTCGAGTTTGTCACACCAAATTTTCTGCCATCTTGGTGGGGCCTTGGCGTGTATTCGCTCGTTTTGGCCGAGTCATTATTGCTTACATATCTTAACTTTTTGGGTTTCACTGAAATTTATAGCTTGTTGAGTTCACGTAAAAACCAGTTTTTTTTTTACCAAAACCAAGTATCAATAGGTTTTTACTTTCTTCGTCGGATCTCAACTGAGATGTCATTTGTGGATTTAACTCTTCGCTATAGGTAAATTTCCTAACTGGTTCAAAGCTACATACATATAACTATACACTTTAGAGTTTAGCTTCGACCGAAGAGCAGCTGATTCTTTAGTTTAAACGTAGCTTTGGTGTTATGGCCTAAGATAAGGGGAGCATATTCTGTTCTATGATTCTTTAAAAAAAAGCAAATATCTTAGATCCCATATAACAATGGGATCCCGTTAAATTTTTTTCATCTACGATCTTGTTGTTTGCCGAAGTCATATATGTATGGTTTAGAGTTCAGTTTCTGTTCTATGTACGTATTATAAAAGTTCTCTGATCCCACTTCCAATTAAACATTCTGAACAACAAAGTCACTTCAGTGTTATACTATGTACCCAACCACTAGATAAATGTTGCCCCTCCTTTTTTTTTATATTTATAATTTAAAGTTGTTCTAACTTACGATTTTATTTGGCATCTTCTACGCTCCCTTAATGATTTTCTTTGTCGAATTGCCTGGTGCGCTTGTTTGCCTTAGCGCCACGTTGTCGGACGATAAGATTAAAGTAGATTTGTTTTGATACGAGCGAGTGACTTATTTACATAAAATAAACTTCAATCACATACTATAGATTCCCAAAAATATGGTTTATTTTCTGATAGGATACTTGTATTCTAACTTTTACTTAAGTCGATGCATACAACATCTTTTCATCGTTTTTAATTGTGGTGATTGCAGTAATCCAAAGCTACTCTAGCTGTATTTATTTTTTTCTTGAATTCGAGAAGTCCTATCTTGATTGCGAAATTCTTGAGTAGTTTATGCTTATGGTATCTGTTTAGGTTGTGCCATTGAACCATGCAGCTTCAAAAACATAATCAGTAGAATGTTTTTCTGATAGGTAAGTTCTTGCATCCACCCCGAAAATCGAAAATGGGAATTTGGTAATACCTTTAACGTTTGAGGTGTCTATAGTGTTTTTAGACAGTTTTTAAGAAAATGTGTGTTACTGTGTGTTGAGTATGTATTTTATGTATGTCCGTATGTGTAAATTTTGTTAGCCTACAATAACTCGCGAACGTATAGTGCTATCGTCTCCATGCCGAATCGGGACGATTAGATTTTGACTAAAATCCGCCGATGGCTTTTGAGGTTATAAAAAAAACACACAAAATACAATAAATATTTTCTTAAAAATAGAGGACTCTTTCGAAATTTTTATAGTACTATTCTGAATTTATTAAGATAGCGCACATTTAACGAAAATTTGAAAAAAATCAGGCCAGAATTATCTGATGCCTAAGTTGTTCAAGGAATGACAAATATTTGAGAATCGTCAATGCAGTTGATGACAGTATTCTCTGTTTTTCATATTCGTTCCCGCCACGTCCCTGCTCTTTGGCTCATTAAAGCTCTTAAGTTCATTAAATTCCGATATTAAGAGCATATCCAATTGGGGAACTGGCAACAGAGTGGATTTTATTGCTTAGAAAAGTTAATCTGTCTGCTGTCAGTAAAGCGAAATTTAAATACCCAGCCATTATCCATGAATGGCACTTACATTGTCGAAACCGAAAAATTTTCCGTTCTCGGTATGTGTGTCAGTGACAACTTACGTCGGACTGACCACATATTCGGTGTCGGCAAAGATGCTGCGAAATGTCGACGTTTCCTCAAGTGATGTAAGAAATATTTCAACCCCTCTGATCTGGCCTCAATATATAAGGCATTCATACGCCCAAAATTGGAAACCAATGCCCACATGGTGCGCCATAGGTGCTCCTAAAACATCTCTGCACATGCTAGATATGATTCAAAATCGTGCGATAAAACTCAAAAGCGATACTATGTAATTTCAATCAGTCAAATATAATTCTGGCTTAATTTTTTTTTTTTTTTTTTTTTTTAAGAACTTAACACTCAAGAGGGTATTACTACTCTTAAAATGCCGGAGCACGTGTTAAGTTTTCCGGAAAATTTAATATAGAGAGAGAGGGAAAGATTTTTGGGCTCAGTGGTTATTTCGCTCCATGGGTGGCATCCAATATTTAATGGGGAGACGAAATTACAAGTGTAAATTGGACTTGATGTTATATTTAGGCAACCATTCATCTCACAAGATTTTAGTTGCTTGAAAAAAAGTCTTTCGGTCACGGCTGGTATTGAACCCCGAACCGTCCGATTGGGAAGCCAACACATTACCACTTGAGCCACGGCCACCCACGTTTTTTAAATTGCGATACTCACTGTCGGAAAATCCTATCCACATGCAAACTTTTTTCTCAAATGCGTTACTGCATTTTAGGGCTTTTCTTTTTATATGAATTCGTATACTTAGCTTTACTACTAAATAGCAGTATCGCACTGCGACTTCTTGGATTAGACTAGGAATATATTAGAGTAGGATTTTTTTTCATATGAATTTCGAGAGATCACTAGCTAATGCTTTGGTAATGTCCTCAGGTTTCATAGTACGTAGACGTCTTCTTGAGTGACAAAAATACGCACAGTCCCACAGTTGGGTTCTATAGTTTCGCTATCCTTTAAGCATATTGGATTCTCAGTTTCCGGAGATGGCTTCATTTTGCATAGTTAATATCCCGGTTCACAATCTCCGAAGAGGAAGTTGAAAAGCATTCTGATATCATTCCTGTTATAAATAGGAATATTTTTGAAGATAAAGACAGATAACTTTGTTGTTCGTTTTCCCATCTGCTCAGTTTTATAGCCTATTGAGCTATGCAGATATTCCAGAAGGGAAACTTACTCATCAACCACTTCGCTACTTTCAATACCACGCTGACGTAGTAACTACCAAGATCTACCTTTTTTTCTATGTCAATGACGTTTTGGAAGGCGTTAAGATCGCCTGCTATAGTTTTTGAGTTCATACAAACCAGCACCGTAAACGCTGCCAATGACTACATTAATGGTGAAACTTTCAATGCCCGTAATTTTATTATTTTTCTGAGCTGGGTGCAAACATTTTAGGGATACACTAAAAAAAAATCGCAGACATATTTGGCAAATAAGTCACTTGCGAACACATCTCTAGTGCCTTTGAGACAACAGCATCAACGTCAGACTGCATTTTTAAGTCATCAGTATACCACATCAGTCCTTTAGCGTTGGAACGGTATCCCCAGTTTCTCAGTTTACGCGATTTGAGATTTTTATCTCAAATTTCATACCATAGTAAAATTGCCAGGTGACGTGATTCTTGACTTTGCTCCCAGTTTTTCTTAGTTAGGCGTACGAGTCTTACTGCAGTAAAGTGGTATTATTTTATGCAACTAAGTTGACGTCCTTAACATGTCACAGGAACATTGGTGTTGTGTATAAAAGATGATTTTTTGTTGCAGAAAGACTGTAAGATACTCCCTTACAAAGTGCATGCAAGCATTACGTCAGCTGTTAGCTGTTGACCGCCAAGCGCGTGTAGCCAAAGCGTGTAACATACGCGTGTAAGCTATCCTGAATCTCGAACATGAGGGAGACATTCCAATCTCTGTGGATATGTGAATAAGCAAAATTATCGCTTCTGGGGCACCGAAAATCCACGTATAACCCACCCGCTCAAAGTTACTGCATAGTGCGCTGTTCTGGCAAGAGTGATAGATAACATAATGCCACAAATCGGGCCCAAATGGTCATCAATTCTGGCGGCGGCCACACAGCCGATATCATTTTCTCGACTTAATGGAAAGAAATTTGAGACATCAAATAAACATTATTCAAAAGCAGAACCAAAGTTTTTCATTCATAAAAAAATTACAGCCAAAGAATATCGGGTGGCATCTTTTGCGCCACCTTGTATTTTAATACATCAGAAAAACCTATAGTTGTGCCATTGAGAGTTAGAAAGGCTTTCATTTAGTATATGACACTAAAACTGTCTTATTTGGCTTTATTATATACATTTCCCGGCACAACCTTCAAAGACATAGTTTAATGGTCATGATGTTAATAGGTCATCAACATATACAACTACTTTTAATTCAAAGTTGCTGAATTTGTCGAGTAGACCATCTATGACAAGAGATCGCGAGAGAAGCGAAAGGCCATGATTTTGTAGACATCCCTTTATCTCAGATACTACTACAGAGAAGTCTCTAGAAGTCTCTTCGATATGTCTGAATAGATTGAAACTCACGGGGCCTCTCCGAGGTAAGGCATTGGTGATTGTGTCATATCCGGTGTTGCCAAAACCATAAATATTGAGGAGTGATCAGAGGGCGATCTTTTCGGTTCTATTTAGCTCACCAGGTAATTTAGGGGATTTTCGGTAGTATGTAGTACAATGAAAACCACACTCACATCCTGCCAGACTTACGATATTTATCTGCTGTTGCAGCTTTCTCGGACGACCAAGCTCATTAATGTTATTAAGTTGATAGGACCAGGAAGACCCCATTTAACTTTGTCTATACTACAGAGCAGGCTATTGATTTTAGTTTTTCACTATCATTGCAGGTGAAATTCTTTGGATCACAGTGAAAAGCACAGCCAGAGAAGTGCAAGTTGAGCAGAGTATTCAGGATTTAGTTGCACTATATGTTGGGACTACCCAAGAACTTAAGTATGCTACTAAATCGGAAAAAAATATTTCTCTTCCTAAAGCTGTTCTTTTGTATAGACATGTCTTAAGTTTTTTTTTATAAATTCACTCGTTTTACAAATGTTTCCTTCATTATTTTTGCAGAAGGATGTAAGAAAACAAACAAACAGTAGATTAGTCATGATAGTAAGAAACCTGAAGTGCTTTAGTTTCAGACTCTTGGTATTGCTGCTATGGTGAAAATGGTTGGCTTTCAAAAGAACAATTTATTTATTTGGTTTATTGTTTTTTCATATGAAACGTTTATCTGTGTTAATAGTTTCTCTTCTTGACGAGGTTTTCGTATGAATGTGTTTATATTTAAGTTCCTGACAATTTGTTGTTTTTTTATACGTACATACATTTGTATGTATATTGATGATGTCCCATATTTGACAAAATCAAAATGAATTCATGTTTTTCCACTACGAATCTGTTTGCAAATTCTTCACTTGTTCAGTAATTGCTTAACCAACAAGTTGGCTGTATTTAAAAGAAATCAAGCTTTCTGGAACGTGAATGCATATTAATGTATAGTTAAACACTTATTGCCACATTCCCTTTTAAGTATTCCAGAACTAATTTAGATCAACATTAAAATTCTCTGGTAACATAAAAAGACGAGGAAGAACCACTATTTTTCTTCTTTAAATGCAATCAATTCGTGTGTAAAAAATGTTTCTAAAACCAGTCATTGGATTTGGTAAAATCAACTCTAACATATCATATCGAAGGCCTATGTTTGCGTATCGTTCACCTGCTTTCTATATGAATAGATTAATTTGAAATCTAAAAGTAGAATATCCATAAAATATGTCAAAAAATCATTTCGTTTTTCAATAACGACGATTGGCCTTGACTTTTCAATATTGTCTAAAGCTTCTTTATAATCCATTAGATGAATAAAATTTGATTAATTTCTTTCTATTGTTGTAGATTTTCAATGCAGAAAATGCCATCCCAAATAATTCCAGATGGCAGCAGTGCTCCAAATGAAATAAAAGTCAAAATCGCTTATGATGGTGAAATTATTCACACATATATTGATGAGAATATCTCATATGAGAAGCTATGTCATGAAATTCGCGATGTATGTCGTTTTCCACCAGATCAAGTGAGTGGTTTGTAGCAAAAAAATTCAAATATTTAACTGTTTACCTATCAATAACTTTTTTCTTTTTCTTTTTTCTTTTATTTTATAGCCTTTCACTATAAAATGGGTAGACGAAGAGAACGACCCATGTACTTTATCAACTCAAATGGAATTAGATGAAGCGATTCGTTTGTATGAAATCAATAGAGATTCAGAGTTGCTTATTCATGGTAAGTGATAGTAATAAAAACGATAGTAATAAAGAGCCTACTTTAAGAATGAGAATAAAAATAAGGGGGCTGGAAATTTAATGAAATGATATAAGTTAAAATTTGTAACAGTGGTGGAAAAGTTGAAACAACGTTCAATTAAGTTTTGAAATTGATTTCTCTTTTAAAATAAGTATGTGCCAATTGTAGAGCTTTGTTCTGTTTGTTGACTTCTAGATTATTGGTCGGTGTTGCTGAATAAAATTTTAATGAGTTGATTCTCTGGAGTTAGAACTTGGGTTCTCTAAATAATAATAAAACCCACATTTGTTTAAAGTTATACCGGAAGGGGAAAAAAGCAAGCCATTTTTACGATCCCGAATGGAAGTCTACGGTGAAATTTAAGTAAACCCCCACCCTTAACTCAATAAATTGTATTAAGGCTTTTGGGAACTACATATCTGAAGACTTCCTGCATTGTACTCTAGTCGAGACGTACTAGTCAAGGCCCCCTTGTGTGAGCGTCATGGTGGCTGTGGTTCAAACCCAAAGTCGCGGAAAGGGTCCTCCTGTTGATTTGATCCAATGTAGAATTGCAATAAGTACTGGGTGCTGTGACCCTAAGAACTGTAAGAGGTTTTAGATCGGCCTTGACCCATACCAAGGGTGGAACTTGTGCCTCCAATACAAGTTCTGCTTTGGTATCTCAGGAAGGCGATAGAGCGATGGCAAGGCGTATCCTTGCTCCCATGGATGTATGGACATCACGTAAACTTGAGTCTACACGACAAGTGTTTACGCTAAAAACCAGAGACTATGTCCTTGTCAGAATGAAAAAACTTGAAAAGCGAAAGAAATACCAGCTGCTTCAGTTAAGCATAATTAGTTTGGAACACAAAGTGCATTTCCTCTGAAATACATATGTTGTCTTCAGAATGTTGCTTCGTCGCACTTATTTACTTATTTTCAAAAGCCAAATGTAGGTTCATGAATAAATTAAGTCAGACAGCTCAATAGAGCCCATAGAACAATCACATCTAATACTGAAATTTTTGAAAAAAACACTTCTGCAGACGAGTTGATGGCCAAAGCGGCAAGCGTTTTGTTGTTAGGCTACCCAACAGATAACTCCGAAAACATCATCAGTCAAGAGTTACTCTCGCCAATTGCTGCATTTTTGGGCTAAGAAAGCAATCGAATAGTAAAGCCGTATCGAGAGTGACCAATATTACTCTAGGCTCTTATTGTCTCTGGTTTACATCATTGATTCTTTCTCATGCTAACGAAAGTATTTTGTCTACCATTCTTTGAGAGGAATGACATTTTTACACTGTTGTTTCTCTCTTCCAGGCTCCAACATTTCAGTCTTTCATCCGATCTTTTTTTTGCATGTAGTAGAAATGCAGCATCATGAAGGGTTTATTATTTTTAATTTTGTTTTATTTATATGAAGTATAAGGTTGCTAACGCAATAACCTTCTTTATTTCAATACGGGCCCATTTACACAATTAAATAAAAAATAAAGATTCTTGTAATAATTGCACGCAACGTTTTCACATTTAAGCTCATTGTATAATAAGGTAAAGAAGAATGGTACTGTCACTATTTGATCACTAGTCGTCACCTTTCTTTAAAATAATATTTTGCTAATGATGACTATTTTTTGTCTTCTTATATATTTATTTTTGGAAAATTTTTATTTTGGAAAATTACAATATCGTTGATGCCTCCGTGCGATAATTTCATCTCGAAACATGCCTTCTTGTATCTGATGTGATTTTGTAACGTCCAATCCATTCTCTTTGATATCTTTGAAATGTAAACTTGTAAAATGCTGTTGCGTTCTCTTTAATTTTTGTCTAAACAAAAGTTTTTCATATGTGAAGCTATCAAGTGAGCCGACCCAGAACTGCAAATTAAAGTTTGTCATAATTTCGCAAACTCTTGAGGTATTTTTGCGGTTCCTTACTTTTCCTTTTCCTCACGAACGATATAAATTCAGTTCTAAACGTACAGAGTTCAGATTTACGAGTATGCATGAGATATCCAATTTGGGATTGATTGCAGATTTAACGAAGCGTAAACGAGTAGATAAAGATCTAAAATTATACAAATTGATGTATCCAATCAATTTTGTTGTAAACTAAACTATTCCTATAAGTTGAATTTGACATACTATGAATTTGTCTTTTCGAAGTAAAACGCGTTCGGACAAAGAATTCAGGATTATCAATTAATAAATATTCAGAATAATTGTGTTATAATAGCTGTATGAACATTTATATTTTGCGATTGGCATTCAAAAGGGTTGTGGGATTTTTGTACAAAGCTACTCGTCGCGATCGCATTGGCATGGAGTCTGAAAACTTTTGTATTTCAATATTTAAATTTAAAATGAACAAACTGCCGGATGAAAGGTATTCTATATGAAAGAAAGAAATAGAGTTTTGATATTAATACGACAAGAAAGCGTCTTTTATATCGCTTTTCAGCATAAGTTCACTTGCTTTGCCTGTGGCCTTTTAAGCATAACCATTAAATACTCACAACTTTTACACCTGCATTCGAACTTTGCCTTTTTATCAACATGACACAATTTTCTTCAATTGCCCCTTTTTGTTATTGTCTATTGGTTTTAGTAACCCGGGTTTTAATGTCGTTAACTGTGAAAAACAATTTAAAGGCGGCAAGCTTACCTGAATTGTGTTTGGCATCTCATTTACAAATAGATATTTTTGCTTTTTAAGTTGATCCATAATTAATCTCAACTTTAGTTGAGGTATTTCAGGAGGTAGATTAATCAGTTTGTAGAAATTCGGTAATTAGGTTAATTTTTCATTTTAGTATAGATCCTAATTAAACCATTGAAAGCAAGAAGATAAAGGAAATTACACTTGCTTTACCAAAAAATCTATTAAAACTTTTTTTTATCCTTAAATTCTGTTTTATTGTTTATATAAACCAAGACTTCCAGTCTCTAGTGGTTAGAACTGCTTCTCGTCACCTCAATTTAAATTCCTGTTCAGATTTCAACAATGAATATGAGAATTGTCTACAACGAACCTGATCGAGTTATGTCATATACAGAGAGACGGCGACACTTATTTCCATTTGATACAAAGTGATCACTTTTCATTGGGGGGCATGCTTTGCTGCCCTCCACAAGAGTACACAAAGAAAGAAGAAATTAATCATATTTTCTTATTTTTTGTTTTCGCGTACATAATTGCGTGGATCAATTGCCTCCACAAGGGTTGAACGTCAGTAAATTAATGTTAAAATTGACATAAAGGAGCTCGTTTTAGTTGTTGTTGTCGTTGTCGTTTTTAGCTTTCAGTTTGTATGGCGTCTCGTGTTATTAGTTTCAGACAATCGCGCTTTTAAGAACTATCGCATCGCATTCCTTTAGTTTGTTGCTTGTGAGATCATTGAGAGCATGAAAACGATGTTGCGTCTAGTCGAGAATGTTGTGCTTTGTAAATATTGTTCATTAATATTGTGCGATCAATTGGTTAGAAAAGGTTGTTACATATTATTTGGTTTTTTTATTTAAAATTTGTATCAATCAAATATTATTATACTTCAGTGTAAACAAACTGTAAACGTTTTACAATTGATTAGGGTGTGTAGATTCTCTTGTGCTATTTACTCGTAAATTAAAAACTGAATCAACATTAATGTATTTTCTTTTTCCTTGCAACAAAACATGTTTGGTCTGAGTTTATATTCCAACCCATAGTGCGTATGTTTTGGGGTATCAGGCGATTGTTTGACTAAGGGATATTGTTTATTTCGGTCAATCTGTTTAATTGAAGATTAATTTAAGATTGCGTTGGAAGGTGTTGCGGTGGTATGATTTTATTATGCACTTGGAGTAGCAATGGTTGATATTTATTATTTACCAAATAGAAACAGATTAAAGTGTTAATTTAAGTGACCACAAAATAGTCAAGTCACGTCTATTAAGCGTTAAGTAATTCTTTTGAAGAATATACTGATACAAAATTTCTCTTCTGTTTTGTCGATAACACTAGAGGACTTTTTGATATTTTCTAGGATCGTTTTTTTTTATGTAGATGATGTAGTTTTGATAGAAGTTGCTTTGCATAAGTATACGAACTATCCGCACGATTTACGATAGTGGCGACAGCTTTTACTACAAAATCGTTGAAATATGTTGGGCGTGTAAATACATTTAAGCTACATATTTTTCCCTAAGCTACATATTTTACAGGCCGCTCTATTTTGAATCATCTCGTCAGTGCGGCTGAAAGTTCCAGGTATTTTTCTTTCATTTTCCTTGTGCATGACAATAACAGATGATGTTCTCAGCTTGGTTTCTTTATCATCGGATTTTTAATAAGGTGACTTCTTATATTTTTCATACATCTCCCAACACTGCGTTGCGTATGTAATGTACAGGAACCAAAGCGTCATTTTTCTGCCGCAAAAGAGTGGTGGGGTTTAACTACCCCACCCTTGATAGCTTACAACCGGAACCCAAGTATTTCAATTGTTCCCATTTTGAGACGATAACTCTTTTCTATATTGATGATGAGAGTTGGTTACGCGGGCTCGGCTACGTCTGATTCGAATGCCGCTAACTACGAATTGGTTGTCCAATATTTGAGTATTGCTTTGAGGACTGTCATATCATTATTTATGGTAGTGCTTTCGTCGGCGAATAAAGAGAAGTGATTCCAAATTAATCAGCTTGTTCTTTCAGTAGAAAATCTTACACGACATTAAAAAGCAACGAAGCTTGGACACTATCTTGGTGTATTCTAACTTAAAGTTTTTCGGTTAGTCGTCCAGTGCACTTTATTTATATTTTGACGTCATTGTTCATATCGTGTAACATTCTCATATAAATCTCTTGTATTTTTTGAGATCTTTACGCTGTCTATATAAGAACTCTTGGAACTCTGTCTTCTTCTCATGGTCGATGGAAACGAGGTGTAGACCTCTCGCTGCATCGCGATGTTTCTCCATCGTTATCTGTAAGCTTTGAATCACCACGTAAGTCGACTTGCCTCCAACGAAGCCGCATAGTTGTGATTTTATTGCGTAGTCGATTGTTTAGAACTGGCTTATATATTTTCATTGTAAATTTAAGTAAAACATTGGATTAATGCCAATAAGAAATAGAATGAGTTCCAACACAGAACCTTGGGGTACTTCCACATTGAAAATCTGAATTTCGCTCCTAATTTCCCAAATATTTTCTCTTTGAGATATGTATATTTGAAAGTTAAGACTTAACCTAAATGAACACGAACTCACACATTACACGAAATCGATTTATTATGGATCATATGATTATTGTTATGGTAGGTAACCTATTGGTAGGTAGGTAAGCCTCAGGTTTGCAATTTTGATTTCTAAAAACAAAGAATAAACGAAAGTGAATCAGAAACAATTTTGCATACAACAAAAACTAGCTTCCGTTTGAATTAAACAAAGAAATCCATAAATCCATAAATTTATGTATGTCACAAACTGTTGACGGTTTGGAAATAAACTTGACTATTCCACCAGCAATTCAATATCAGTACTGGTTAACCATACGTGCACCTGTATAGAGAATATACCAGTCAATTGATAGCCTTTTTTGTTTTGAATCATAAACCAACATTTTACTAAGATATCAAAGCAGAAACCACACACTGAGACCACAAAAATCATTGCCAATTGACAGTTCAATTTCAATAAATTCACCAATCAACACCTCATTATGTACCCAGTCAAGTAGCCTCAACTCACCATGAGGCAGAAGCAGAATTGAAAACATCGACGGAGGAAGAGTTCGGGGCGAAATCATCTATTCTATTCGATTAAAAATATGTATGGTTACGAATTTAAGCGTATGTATAATGCATATGGTATGTATGTATTTTTCATATTCCATAAACAAAAGATACGACAACGACTATGGATATTCTATAACCGACCATCAAACCAACCGAAACCGAGGGAAAGCCGCCTCCAAACTGCATAACGTCACTTAGTTTATTATCTTTTCCAGCGAAACTGCCAACCGAATCGTTTTGCCTTGATTACTTTTTCGAAAAATAAAAGCTAAACCGTTACAATGTAACATTATGTAGACATGTAGAATCTGTTTTTACAGAAACTTAAAAATGTGTTCAAAATCTAAAGATACACGAATACATATGTGTACTCGTATGTGTATGTATTCTGTGCTTGCACGTTTTCCAAATGTGAGAATATGAGAAGGGCTATTATATCCCTATGGTTGGTGAGAAGTTGTTCTCATCCTTGACGTTGTCGTCATCGTGTTATCGTCACAGTGCCAGTGTTTGCTTGAGAGAAATAATAAAAGCTCCTTGCTGCTTACTGCCTTGCTGGTACTATTAACGTTTTCTGTTCTACGAACCTATTGTCCATTGATAAAAAAAAAAAAAAAAAAAAAAAAGTGAACCGACAAATTTGAAGTAGAAAATGAGAGGAGTATCCATAACATAAGTAATAGATAAGCATCCGGCGAAATCAGCATTTAATATCGCATGCACCTTCTGTTGAGAAGGACACCAATTGGTATACTGTTATACTTACTGAACTTGCGTACTACTGTTCCTGCGCACAATCTTGCAGAGCGAGAGTGCGAATATACCTTTAGCTTTGGTTATGGCTCCGGCTTCGGTTGCGACTCCGTCTCTGATTCTGATCTGACTCAGGCCAAGGCATCGCAAATCGCAATCAAGTCCCAGAAAAAACAGTTTCACTCTCTCATTCGACGTTGGGTGAACAAATTATTTAGTGGCTAGCAGAACATATTGTGTAGTGTCTCTGTCCGTGTATAGCGAGAGAGAAGAAGCTGTCTCGTGCAAAATAAAAAAAAAACAGCAAAGCAAAAAATCGGGCAACTGGAATCTGTTAGCAAGTTGCAACAAAAAGTTGGAACAATTTTCCCAAAAAATTTGTTCACTTTTCTGACATTGCAATTGCAATATTAAAGCAAATAAAATTTATATAAAAAAAGATATAATAATAAACTTGGCATTCAATTGATTTTTGTCGGTTGAGGTCAAAAGTAATATTGTGTGTGTGTGAAGGAAGAAAAAGCAAAGAAAAGGAATAAAAAAAAGGAAAATTCAAGTGGGAAAGCAGAGAGAGAATCATTTAAAGGCTAAAAGTGAAGTGAAAACCAGTGAATAAATTATTGTATGTCGAATAATTGATGACAAAGAAAAGCACAATTACTGCATAAATTACAAGAAAAATCTACCAACAACCACAAGTCCCCTGAAAGTTTTTTTTTTTTACCTGGTCCATCGCGCGATTCAGTCTCTTCTCTAACTTCCCTTAATCCACCCCCGGTTTGTTATATGTTATCCTTGTCTTCATCCCAATTGCTTTCGTCATCATCATTTCTATCTTCTTTCTTTTCTGTCCATCCCTAGATGGTTTTCGGTATTTTTCTTCTTTTTTTTTTTTTTTTTGCTTTCCACATATAAAGTATGATAGGATAATTTTCGCCAAGCGAGTAAGCACTCGAATGGTCGTTGTCGTTGTTTCCTTGTTACAAGGAATTACTACCCCCAATCGGCGGTATCAGCCATAGTCCCAACTCTAGCCATAGCCGCAGCTGCGACTTCGGCTTTGGATTTGGCTTCATCCACCCTCATACCCGTTCCGCGCGTGAATGCAGTGAATTATTTATATTTTATTCGCAAAATATAAAAATATCCTGTAGATACTTGAATACCCGGAGTGGCAAATATATTTATATCTTTATGTCTGTGTTTCGGTTGCGCCAACCAAGAGGGAGGTTGATTTGACTGTTTCCTGGCACTGGCGAGAACCGAGAACCGAGAAGAAAACCTAGCTCTCTTTCTGTTTCGGTTTCGGTTTCTGTTTCTGTTCTCTGAGCACTCTCCGATTTTCTCCGTTCCTTGTATGGAATTCTGCTCCTGTGTATTATATTGCATTCACCTAGGGGATATTACACAATTATTATAGGTGTGGTTTTCACAATTTAACTAACTGACTGTGGGACGCGGTGTGGATGGTGTTTTCATCTGCTCCACTCGTTGATGAAGGTGTGATAAACGTCCACGACAACGAATAGGACGTGGACGAGAACGACAACGACTAGGAAGTCCATGGATGACTAAGAGTATACTAGCCCTTTTGAGAAATCTAATTACTTGATGACGAGAGTTTCGTATTTCATTTCGTTTTATTACAATATTATTATTTTTTTTTGTTTCTACCTTTACTCCAATTATTGTAATACATATTTGAACTGCAAGGATACAACACGCGTAAGTACGAGATACTCGTATTCCATTTGATTGACGTTTGGTTCGTGTCATATGTTTTTGAAACCAACTCGATTTGTGGTTGTTTTGGCTTTGCCTTGATTTATGCTGTAAAGTTGTCAAGTGAACGTTTGTTGTGTTTTTTATTTGTTGTTTGTTTTGAAAACAAAATAGTCTGCTTTCAGTTAAGTGTAAAAGAATAAAATAAGAGAAAAAGAAATTATTTTCAATTGAATAAAAATGGCATGGGGATATTGGAGTGCGACTACAGTTGACCGTGGAAGATCACCGCGCCGTAATACACAATGTACACCGTTGCCGGTAAATATTGTACCCCAAGAGGAAGCACAACCACAACCAGCTGCACCGGTATGTTATAGTCCAACATGTCGGTCGCGTTGCAGCAGTCCGTGCGGTAGTCCATGTCCTGGGAGCCCTTGTGGTTCTATGAGTCCACCACCACCGCCGCCACCGCAGCATTCAAATAAGAGTTGCCCGCAAGCTGTAGCAGCTTCACAGCAGATATTGACTCTGGAGGATTATCCGTCGAGAAGACAGTCATTGGATCGATTGGATAGTCCGCAGGTACAAAAAACGGGAAAGGGGGAGATGACATTTTGTTCTCCTCTTTTCTTCATTCTTAAATCGTTTTTTTTTTTTTTTTATTACTTTCTTTTTATTTTACCTACTCTTTTTTTTTGTACCATGTAAGCAAGTGTGGTATGGATGAGAAGATTTAAGGGGCGTACAGTATTCCGGCACTTTTCTGTGTAATTCATTATTTTGCGGGCGAATCTGACATGTACGAAGAAGGGGTTTTAGTTTGGCGGCGGATAGGTGGGGAGAGCGTATACTAGTCCTCTTCTGACATGGATTTTCTTTCCACTAGATCCATGTCAGAGGGACTTGAAGTGAATTTCAAATATTTATGCAACTAAAAGGATTTTTGAAATATGAAAGATGATATAACAAGGACGAAGGGGTCTGAAGTCTGACGTCTTGTGCCTTTTCTTATGATTATGAGACTTATGATTGCACGAGTATGTTTCTATTGCACTAGATAGTTAAAGAGGATGAGCTGAAAATTGGTCAAAACTGAAATTAGTTAATGTTCATTCTCGTATGTTGGTTAAATTAGTGTTTTCTTACTACATATATGTATCGTAGGGTATCATCATCACTTTGAGTAGTCGAAAATAAATTTTTTTATCAATACCTTAAGCAAAAAATGAATTTGACTTAATAGAACAAATCCTCTAACGTTTCTATAGTATTCTACAGTATACATATGTACGAGTGTATTCATTTAGTTACCACCATTTTTCAAATTTCATCTGAATATGTATGGACATACATACATATGTTCATACATACATATGTATGTATATATGTACATATGTATGTAGATATGTACATGCATATGGATCTTCACAACATTTTGACCAAATCGCTACATCGCTTAACAATGTAACACCATTGTTCTATTCAGTGCTACGAGTATCTTTTGCATGCGCTTTAACCTTTTTTGAATAGGTAACAAGGCTTTTTCGAATATAATTTCAAAGGTTTGGGCTTGTGATGGCTGATAATCAACTAAATTCTACAATTACTGAAAAGCTGGGTTTCTATTATTTCATAAAAGTGGTGGCACTAATCCGCTACTATGACAGAAGTTTGAATTCAATTCCCTTGGAATACACTGGAAAAGAGGAAAAATAATTTCTGATGCCCCCAACATTTTGGGAAACCCCTAAATGTTAAATTTTATTCTGCCTAAAAAAGTCTCACATTCTGTAGACTTTCAGAGTCAGCGAAAATTGTATGTATGTTCCTCTATGTGTACAAAATGATAAAACGAAAAGCATAGTCAGTGGAGTGTCATCAGTGGTCCATATCAAATTGATTTATTTTTGAATTTATTAAGCGTCATTCGTGATAGAAAGCCAATGGTATAAGTCACGAAGATTCTGGTCAATAATTTTCATCGGTAAAAAAGAAACTAAATATTCTCGAAAAAATAAAAGTAGACCCTATTTGCTTATGCTCCAGCTATAGGATATTGAATGAAATCTGTGGCCTGCGTCTCGGGTTTCTATTTTCATATATGTATGTATACCGCAGTCATTAAGATTCTTACTTTTGACAATATAGTGTTCTTTTATACAATAAACAAGAGATATAAATCTAAAGTTTGTACCAAAGTTGCAAAGGCTAGCTATGTAGTGTGAAGGCAGTACCTGATATGGGGCAATTAACAAATGTTTAGCTGCTTTCCTTAGACCTACATACAATGGTGGAAAAATAGGTGTGAACGGAAAAGAAATAAAAATTAAATGTTAACACAATTTTATTGTAATTTTTCGTTCACTTATAATTCAGTTTTTTAAATCCAATGTCATAAAAGGCAATTAATTTTTGTTTTTAACATTAAAATTTGTTTCTTGGAGTTGGAAAAAATAATATGTTTGTTTCTTAATAATCTAATAACAAAAAGATCTAATCTGAATTATAGCAAATTATATGAGAAATCTATGCAAAACTTGCTTTTAAACTAATGTTTGGTTGCATATTCTTTAGCTTTCAATACCGTCAGGTAACGCCGTGGCAAAGCTTCTACAGCATTTCGTCACTTTTGCACTGGTATTTGGTCCCAATCTTCCTTTATCCCAACCCATAATGCGGCCTTATTAGAAATTTTTTTTTAGAGCCAACCCTTTTTTGATTTTAGACCAAAGTTCTCGATCGGATTTAGAGCGGGCGACTGAGCTGGTCAATCGAAAACTGAGACCTTTTTCGCTTGAAGCCAGGCTTTAGCTTTTTTCGAGGTTTTCTTCTGGTCGTCATCTTGTTGGAACTTCCAAAGCAACGGAATTTCATCTTCTGCATAAGGCAGCATGATACTCGTATTTTCTACTATTTCCGTTGTAAATATTTTTTCAGAGTCCTGATCTCTTTAATACAAATAATCGTCCCACACCAAACCAAGATAAACAGCCCCATATCAATATATGAGTACTTCCTTCACCGTGCTTAATGTTGTTTTTGGTGTATGATACTTGTCCTCTCTGTATGTCCCTTTCCTTAAATTCTTTTAGCTGATCTTCTGCCTAATGCTTTTCTTTTTTTCGGACACAAATGGCATCTACCTGGCGGATAGAGAACGTAGATTCGCTACTAGTAATCTGTTTTTAAGAGTTCTCGCCATCATAGTTAAGTTTAGTGTCTTCTTAATTTCTGAGCAAGTAATGAAAGCGTAATTTTTTTAACCATTTACACTACTATTTGTTGGTGTAGAGTATCAGGCGATTTCTTCTTTCTTCCTCTAATTTCTTTTTTGCTTTAGTGCATCCGACAACGTTTTCGCAATAAATTTAAATGTTTTATTCTTTGAGCGGAGCTTCTGGATAAAACATCTCTCTTCATCGGTACAGTACTTGCCACGACGTGAAAACTTAAACATCATAAAAAAAATCACAAAAATCAACTTACTGTAAAAGGTTGTTTGTTTTTAAGAAGTTGTTCTTTATAAAATACTCGCAAAACTAATACATCTATTTTTTTTTCTCCACCGCAAATTAATGGTACGTGCGATCTTAACTCGTCCGATCACTAATGAGAACTTTTAAGAACCAATAATTTACAGTTTGTTTTTGAAATTGTGCCGCCTAAAAAGCAACAACATGTGTTGAGATTGCTTCAGGTACCTTTTGGTTTAAATGACATTCGAAGACGACGATTCACTTACACCTATTATTTTTTCAATCACTGTATATTTAGGTGATTTGGATTTTTTAAGAGTTAGCACTTAGTTGAGAGTGGTTAGTTTAACAATGTTTTTAAATTTTTTTACAGAGAATTTTTAAAAGTTTTTGTCACAATTAGTATTTGGTTTCGTTTCAAGTGCAAGGTTTCCATTTATTCGTGTTGAAAACTAGACAAGAATTTTTACTCCATATATCTTATCAACAAGTTTTAATTTAATTTTTTATTTTGTTGGACATTTCAATATTCCAACTTTTCATTGTTCTAATACGTTTAGCATTATACCTGCCTTCCCAGCTTTCCAGATTAGTAATACAATCAATAGGGATTCTACGGATCTACTAATATGGATGGCAGCTCCTGGAATGGCCCAACATTTTTTTTTTCAGCAAATCGGCTTTCTCCCATAACTCAACATGATTTGTCATAATCCTGAACTATTCACCGCAGCAGTTTTCCCAAATTTTCTTTCTATTTTTCCAAAATTTTTCATTAGTATAGGACACAAAATGGATATGGAAATACACTCGTGCTCTTACCCATAAAACTAAAAAGAAAAAACGAAAAAAAAGGAAAGAAACAAAAATAATCACGCGACCTTTTGTTGGATTATTTATGCTGCACTGCAGCTAGGGAAAAATCCTTTTTCGATCCTTTTACATAATAGAAACATGCACTACCACCATCAACATGACTGTTGTATTCGTGGCTCGTGACACGTGATACGCTTTTAAAATTAGCGTTTTACACTAATACCTCCCGAAAATAAATAAAATTGGAACCAGTTATATAGAGAAAATAAAACAAAAAATAAAAATAAAAAATGGAAATAATAAAAATTCCAAAACTCTGAAAATGGTATGCATCAGTAATTAATCAAGAAGCACACCCAGGTCAGAGAATTTTCCAACAAATGGATGTGTGTCCTTTAAATAATAAAACAGCCATTACTGCCTGTTTATGACCATACCTTACCATATACAATCATTTAACACGAAATGGGTGTTTTCATTTATGTATAACACTACATATCCGTATGTACTATACATGATACACTACGGCTACGAGCTTGTACTCGTATCTTTGAGGCCTGAATAAATAAGTTTGTTGTTTTTTTTTTTAAATTAGATATACGAGTTGAGAAATACGAAAACGAGTACAAGTGCCGAATACCGTGTACCGAGTAAGCACCACACTGGCAAAATGTTTAGTTCATGAATCAATAATAATTCGGCAGAAGAAGTTAAAGAGTTTGGCATTGGACTACGTATGCAGTGAATTGTTATACAAAGACGGCTAAAAAGTTGTCGGATGAGGTAGGAGACCATTGTGATTTATTACATGAGGTGCACTTTAGATGTTGTACGAAAATTGTGAAGGTTGCGTATTTTACTGTAGCAATTTAAATATAAGGTCCTCTGTTTGGCTTTTCTTGAGAACAACAAAACAGTTCTGTTAATATTCAATATTTTCAAAATATATTAAAAAAAAAACAAAAAAAAGAAAACATTCTCCCGAGCCAGACCTATTGATGAGCTGAATTAGCCTTGAACTTACGGACTTTGTCTTTTTGCACTCTTTGGAAGACCGAGCTCAAAACTGGCATTTTTATTGCAAGATTTTTGTAATAACAACATATAAATGCTTGACGTATTTTACGAGGCTTGTCTGAAGACATTTTTTCTCAATTTTTTTTTTTTTTTTTCAACATGGTCCCCTTGTAACTCTACACACTTCTCCCAGCGATGCTAACATCTCTCTAATCCGTCCAAATAGTACTTGGCGTTTTTCTCTGCAAAATAATTGTTCACGAAGGTGATTGCCTCCTCATTTGACGAAAATCTCTGTCCTCCGAGCGCAGTTTTTAGATGAGGGAACAAAAAGAAGGCGCTTTGGGCTAGATCTGGTGAATAAGGTGGATGGTCGAGCAGTTCAAACCGTAATTCATGGATTTTCGCCATGGCAACCGCTGAGGTGTGAGACGGCGCGTTGTCTTGGTGAAACAGGATTTTCTTTTTCTGCAAATGTGGTCGTTTTTCCGCAATTTCTGCCTTCAGCTTGGCAAATAATAATGCGTAGTATGCTCCTGTAATGGTTTTTCCTTTTTGAAGATAATCGGTTAAGATTACTCCTTTACTATCCCAAAAAACAGTCGCCATCACTTTACCAGCCGAAAAAACAGTTTTTGGTTTTTTTGGAGCCGGCTCGCCCTTTGCAGTCCACTGTTTTGACTGAATTTTTGTTTCGGGCGTATAATGGTGTATCCTAGTTTCATCTACAGTAATTAATCGGCGCTAAAACTCGGATTTATTGCACCTAAACTGCGCCAACAGAGCGAGCGTTGGAAATGTTCATTCGAACACGTGTTTGGTCTAAGGTAAGCAAACGCGGCACCCAACGCGCGGACAGCTTTGTCATGCCTAAATCTTGATTTAATATGCAACAAACACGTTGTTTGGACATTTTCATAACCTCTACAATCTCTCTCACTTTAATTCGGCGGTCGTTTAACACCATTTGGTGAACTTTAGCAATGTTATCGTCAGTGGTTGTAGTTTTTGGACGTCCCGAACGTTCATCATCTCCCAAGCTCTTACGGCCACGTTTAAATTCAGCTGCCCAAAATTTCACTGTGGTAAATGGTGGTGCAGAGTCCCCATACACAGAGTCCAAGTCATTTTTGATTTGCGTAGTCGTATTGCCTTTCAAAAACAAGAATTTAATAACAGCTCGATACTCAATTTTTTCCATTTTCACAAAAAAAAATCACATCGACTCACTCAAACGACTGTCAACTAAAACCTGCGCGTCCAAATGACTGAAACTTCGGTAAGTAATCGTCAAAAGATGCACAGCTAGCATTCACTAGCTTTTATTGACGAGAGCCGCCGTTATCTTTACGTTGCGGTCGGAAACCCTCGTATAGTGGTATTTTATATTATAATTATGTACATACTCGTATGTAACAAAAATAGTATAATGACCAGCTAACAGTAGTAGAAAACGTCAGCTGCTCATAAATTGGTGATTCGATTTGTTCAGTAAAATAAGTGGAACTGGTATCCCCAAGCGCATCCGTGAATATTTGAGAAATACTTATTTCTGGTGCAAAATACTCGTATGTAGCTTCAACCTCTCAACCCCTCAACCTCTCAATGTGAATGCTTTCTTAATTGAAATAATTTCACGTATCTCTTTTTTTGTGACCAAATTGAAGTTTAACATTTTTGCCCGTCACATTTGACGCAATTAAGATTTGAAAATCAGGGTAAAAGAATCTCTAGACCAATATTTACCTTCAAAGCATGTAAATTAGAATCTTTAAATTCCCAGAAGGCGGCTCTCGTTATAATTTAATTATCATACAAATACTTGCAGCCGGACTGGATTTCTTTCCAAAAATCGTTAGGCTGGTATGTAAGACCTGATTGTCTGGTAGACTTCTTGCCCACTGCGGTACTGAGACAAACGTGCCCCCTCCATTACAACATTACTCCTAATCGTTGGGTGAAAAATTTGTCTGGGAGGCACTTCACTTGTTTGATTAATCGTTTTTATTGCTTGACAAAACCCACAACAATCCGTCGCTGTTCTTCCGTCTCTACTGTGGATGAGTACTGGAGCCCTCCGCATAGTGCTTGGTCATTGGCTCTTCCAGAACGTCTTACACACAAACCAAATTCCTTAAAAGCTTTTCCTCACTAATGATGTCTCAATTTTGTAGTCATTTTAAAGTCTGTACTGTGTACGAATACAAGAAGCAACCAACCAGCCAACCAACCAGCCAACCAACCAGCCAACCAGCCTTTCTATCCGACTGTCTTATGTTGTTTGCATTTATTTACAAGCGAAAAGAGGAATGATTTAGTGTTGCCATCAAATATGTTAATTGACCGCTATTTTAGACAATTTCACAGGCAGCAGGACGATTTGAATAAAACCATTTTTTTTCCCTTCTCCTCTGTTTCTTTTTGGTTTTTTGCTTTTCTGCCCTTCATCAAAGGACATACTCGCAAGCCATTTGTCCTGTATTTAGTAATTTTTCAAAAGAAAGGAGGCAGTGCGATTGCAGGTTGGCAGGCGGACTAGCAAGTTGGCAGGCTGGCGGGCAGGACGACGGAATTACGAGTACGAGTACGAGTACGAGTACTTTGTGTGCTGCAAGTGTCCTCCTTTGCCATCAAGTTGAGTGGTGATGCCATTGGTGTTAGTAGTGATAGTGCTGGTGGTTAGTGTGTGAGTTTCAGTTACATTAAGCATTTCCCAGAGATGCCCTCAGGAAGGCACCAGAAGAAAAAAAAAAAATCTTTCCTTCCGATAAGGAGACAAAGGCAAAAGCAGGAAGGAGAGAAAAATCAAATCGCTCTGGACGGGACAGTATTTCTACTACTTGTACAAAAGTAAACGCCACACCCATCTATTTACAATGTTGACGCGCGTTGCCACATAGTTCATCTTTGCTTTTACAACACTCTTGACACCATCTTGGCCCTTCTATTGTGTCCTTAGAGAGAGATGACTTTCATTTTGGCCTTCGGTAGAAGTGATGGTTCCATACGATGAGTAGAGATTTATAAATCATTGGATCCACAGAAAAAGAAAAAAAAAAAACGATGAACAGAGCTCGATGCTCCGTGCTCGTTGTTCGGTGCTCGATGGGCGATGCTTGATGCTTGGTACTAGTACTTTGTGTAAAAGTTTAAAATCTTTTGGCATCATCATGGCTTTGCTGGTGGGCTGGTTTGTTTGGTGTGGTCGGTTTGGTCGACCCCCTCTGAAACCGTCCTAAAGGATTTTCCATTCACGACAGAGACGATGATGAGGCGACACACGCCACTTTGGCTGCTGTATGGTGTGGAATGGATAGTTTTCATCCTTGACCTTTTTCCCTCTTCAATCCACCCCTTCCCCATTGTGATTTGTTTCAATTCGAAATGCACACGAACAGTAGCAGCAGCAATGACAGCAGATGCAGTAGTACCTACAAGCAGAACCAGAAGCAGTATCCGAAGTAGGAGTAACATTTCTATATTGAATGCAAAAGCTGAAGAGACACTCAAGAGCAAGAAGGGCACATTCCATATCTATGCACTCGTATGCACTCGTATGTACATGGACATGTAAATATTCACATCTATAACTGCACATCCGCAATTATATGTTCGCATTCACATTCGCATTGATTGGTCTCGTATGAGTTTTTCGAATTCGATTCCGAATGGGGGTAGCCGTGTGTTTTCTGTAGTGGGGTTTTTAATGGTAGAAAAGCCTTCCTTTTTGGTTTCAAGGTGCTTTGACTTGGCACTTGATACTCCAGCCCATACGTCATTGTCGAGTAAGTTTTAGCTTTAATCAAGAATTCCATCTCCATACACACAAACAAAGAAGAGAAGCTCCACTTGAACAATCACATAGCGACCTTTCCTCTTACTCTCATCAATATTTTCAATTCAGAACAAAAGCCTGAACAAAGGACACTCGTATATTCGAATGTATTGTTGGAAAGTCGGAAACTCTTTTTTGGCGAGGGGAACTGTTCGAAAACTCTTTGTTTTTGAATTATTTAATCTGATTTTCGAGGTTTTTTGTGTTATTACGAAATGGGGAAAACAAAAAAAAAAATCCAAAAGGATTATCGGAATTTTTTCTTTGCGCCCTTGCTCCTCTTTTAGTGTCTGTGGTTGGCCACCTTATTTGTATGTTATACCAATACCGACCTTGTCTGTGTAGAGAGAGTAGTTCAGTTGGTTGTGAAGTGGCGGGTGACATAATGTTTGTCAACAAATATTGTGATGAGGATAGATATATCTAAAAGTAGTTCTAGACGAGAATAGAAAGCAGGATGAGGAAGATGATTATCGTGCACTTTAAACTTTGTATGTTGTTGCAAGAAGGGGGGCTAGGGCGCTAGGCCAAGTTGTGGACCATTTAACTTTTAGGGAAAAGTGAATTTTCATTGGCATTTGCGGTGGTGAAACTATTTCGGAAGCAGTTAATCTGTGATGATAAAGGAATAAGTGATGTTGTAGGTTGTAGTTATTTGAAAAGATGTAAAGATAATATGTCGTATGGCGTATACGTAACATTTAACCTTTTCTTTATATACCATAAATGTGGAATGGGCAAGGATAATATCTATTGAGAGTCGGTGAAAAGTGTTTTGTCATGTGGATAGGTAGGCACAGGTTGCAGTTAAATCGGAAAAGTTTAAAAGGGGTTGAATTTGGCGTTGTGGCTTTGGTAGAAGGACGGTCTAGATACTTTCATGAAATGGTTTCCTTTTCTGTGTGGGTAGGTACGTAAAACCACACGTAGGTACGTAAACGTGCGTTGAAATTTTTACGAATTACATTCACGTCTTTTCAGGTTCAGATTTTGGCACTTGACGAAGTTTCTAGGCTGCTATAAACTATTTTTGGATGTGGGTTGAACCCTTGACTGAATTTTGTCGCAATTTTTCATAAAATTTTACTTTCTGTTGAGAGAAAACCCTGTTGTGTGTAATTTCCTAATAAAGCCTCCGTCATTTATAGGATAACGAGTAATTGGTTTATTGATGAAATCTTTGATGATACCTTTGGTTTAATTTATGATGCTAAAAGCAGAAGTTCCCCGTGATGGTATGGAGCTAAAGCACACTCAAAATATTTATGTATGGTAAATGGTCTTATGAGACATGAGACCCACAACAGTGCACTGTTAGGTTTGGCATTCGCGCTAGAAGCATCGTTGGCTCTAGTGTTATTTGCAACTGCCAATGTTATCGGATAATGATCAATAATTACTTCCTCGAAAATGTGGACGACTTTAATTCAGACATTATGTGGTTCTATACTACACTGTGCATGAAAATATTTACTTACTTAATTTGACAACATTATTTCCATTATTTCCAGAAATGGAACAGTGAATCGGCCATCGAGATTGTGCTACTTGAGGCCACTCGATTGGCCAATGTAAATATGTTCTTGTTTTTTATTCGGTATTTCTTGACTGAGGTGCTCTTCCAGTGTTTCTAGTTCCTCCAGATTTTGTATTTTCTTGTTTGCGATGGTGCCCTTAACTTCATTCCATAAATTCTCGATTAGTTTTAGGTCCGGTTATTGAGCCGACCACGGCATAACCGAAACACTACAGGGTGACTTACTCGAACTATAACTTTTTAAAATGCTATAATTTTTTTATTTTTTGATAAATTTTATTGTGCCAGAGCAAAAAATACATCAATTTTCAAATTGTATCAGTAGTTTTCAATATGTCCACCTTTGGCGCGAATAATGGCCTTGAGACGGCCGAAGAAAGCATCGCACGCTGCACGCAAATGGCTCTGCGGTATTTTGGCCCATTCGAGGCGAAGTGCTTGTTTGAGGTGGTCCAAATTTTGGTATTTTTTAGTACCAACCTTCGCCTTCAAAATCCCTAGACAGAGAAATCCAACGGATTTGCATCCGGAGAATTTGCAATCCATTGTGTCGAAGAAATGAAGCTGCCTGCTTCCTGGTGGCCGTCCGAAGGTGTACATTTTCGAAAGACCTCTCTGGCAAGTAAACTCGGTCATTTTGTTTGTTGACATATTGTTCGATAACAAATGGCGACTCATCGGAAAAAACCAAATTCGGCAACTCAGCACTTTCGTGCAAGCGTAGCAACTCCTTCGCTGTTTCGACTCTAACTTTTTTCTGTTGCGGTGTAAGATCGTGTGCTTTTTGGAACTTCAATGGCTTGAGCTGAGCCCAAGCTCATTTTTCAGTATGTGTTGCATCCGTTCCAACGATATGTTGAGCTCACGAGCCATTTTTCTTCCACTTCGGCGCAGATTTCGCTCAATTCGAGCCTTCGCTTTCCGAACCATTTCTGCCGATGTTCGAGACACAAATGATTTATTCACGCTGAGGTGCTGGAGGGCTCTAACTATAGCTTCTTGTGGTTTTCCAGTCAAATATAAAGCAATCACACTATCACGTTTGAATTTCATCGCGGATAAAATTTTTTCAACACAACTGAGACGCAAATCGCTTAAAAAGCTTGAAAATAATAAAATTATCTGTCATGTGTCAAAATTTGAGCTCACTGTCATGAACGGTTTGAAAATTATAGCAGTCTGAAGTTGGTTGCAGTTCGAGTCATTCACGGTGTAGTATCTTGGAACCATCTCTTAGCTTTTCTTGCTGTATTCTTTGGATCATTGTCTGGTTACAATGTCCAAATTATTGTATGGATAGTATGTTGAAGAATATCAACGTAAGTATCTGC
The DNA here is from genome assembly GCA_963966105.1 of Volucella zonaria. NCBI lineage: Eukaryota > Metazoa > Arthropoda > Insecta > Diptera > Syrphidae > Volucella > Volucella zonaria. The sequence goes on along the minus strand of CAWYQB010000001.1, from coordinate 4,618,974 downwards.
TGTCATTGTTGCTTCTATACGACAGAAAGGACATGAGAAATATCCTCATATCATTAGATTACCTCCACCATGTATGACGTTTTTTTCTTGTGTGGCCAAGTAGTAATTCTATCTTGGGTGGGGTCTAAAAATGTCTTAACATAGGGGCCTTTTAAATCAATTTAATTTTAATTTCGTCCGTCCAGAGGATGTTTCGCCATTGATTAATGCCCTGCGTTCCAGTCCATTCTGTGTGATCTCTAGCGAAGTGGAGCCTTTGTTTTACACGTCTGGGTCTTAAAAGAGGAACTTTTCTCGCATTTGCTTCATTTATCCCTCTTCGAACAGTTCTAGCGCTGATATTGTTGTTCTACAAAACATAAAAGGGTCAACCTTAGAAATTTGAATAATTTTTCGGTTAGTTCTTGTGGACGTTCTTCGAATTTTGCCTCGTTTGGCCTCAAGTTTTTTTCCGGTTTCAATGCATTTGTTATCATATTCTGTGAGCATCTCATTAATTTTGCAATTTCCCTGTAGGTTTCAGTCTTCTCTCATCTTTGGAGCAATGTGGTGCACGTGCCATTTGTACAGCAAATTATCTTAACGATACATTGTAAATATGAATATTCATTTATAGAAATGCCAGGCTATCTCATACTCCCGGAAGTGTTCAACATTTCATGAACGATGCAGAACTTGGGCGTTATCTGTGATACTGAACTCAATTTCCGCATCCAAATTGATTCCATAGTTAGCAGAGCTAACTCCGCGCTTGGCTTTTTTAAACGATGGTCCAAAGAGTTACTTCACCCTTACATCACAAAATCCATGTACAACATTTTTGTAGGGCACTTCTCGAATACGTCCACTACATCCTTCCGCCCTATGATGACCGACTCAAATTGATGGGCCTACTATCTCTGGAAAAACGTCGCGAATCCGCCGATATTCTCTTTATACACCAACTATTAATATGGTGGCCATCGACTGTCCCTCACTGCTAGGTCAGATTTAACAACATATGGTTTTAACCACTGTCTCGTATGCTACGTGAAACTAACGGAACTTCCCATGTGTTTGATTTTCATTGCAACAGAAGTACCCTCAAAAACACCCTCAACTATCACCTTTCCCGACCCTTATCTTTCCTGTCCTTTAGTTTTGGTTTAAAAGCAGTTTGTACTAAACTCATTAAAGTCATCCGGGGTTGACCCGGGCCTGTTAAATTAGGATATGAATCGTACTCATTTATTATAAATAAAACAATTTTTTTGCTGCTTAATTAAATTATTGTTATGCACTTAAAACAAATAGCTCACCTATTTCTATGTTCAACTCCATCTAAAGCTCACTTAAAAGTGACAAATCTCCTTTTTAACATCATGAAATACAACTGCTTTAGTAGATGACAGAATGTAGTTAACATTATGACACACATTGTGAGATAAGAGCAGATATGATGTGATGAAAAAATTAAGAAATATGTAAAAATATGGAAATGCGTGAGACGCACCTATTTGATTGACAATAGCTATACATAACTGCTTGCTACTACTGAATTCGTATACTCTTTTGCCTTACTTTCTGCTTTCACATTCTTTTCTCTTCGGCTGTCTATAGCACAACATTGGTAAACAGTGGTTTTGTTGGATGAAGTTTTATACTTAATCAGAAATGTATTTGCCTCGCTGATTTCAATAGCAGCTCTAGTTATTGAGATATGAAGGAAAGAAGTTTTTAGAAAAATATACCAGTTTTCAACGTAAGATATTTTATTACGCAAAATTAATTTGAATAAAACTTTCTTTTATACGACTTTCTTCCATGAATTGAACTAGGGAAACCACTATGAATAGTCCAGCAATAATCAGGCATTATACTCGTATTTGCATTCCAGTAACCCTGGTATCGCTCTTCCATAGTGCGAATGTCCTGATGGAATCGTTTTCCTTCCTCTTCGCTTAAATCACTTAGATTTTCAGGAAAATGATCTAAATGACTGAAGAGGATATGTAGCTTAATGCTCATGTTGTATCCAAGTTGCTGAAAGCGCAGCATTTGTTACTCAATAAGTTGAGGGTAACCGGCCGAAATTTTTAATTTTCTGATCTGAGGACCATCAACAAACCAGTTTTTGTCTTTTCAGTACTCAATTTTGGAAACATTTTTGTAATGTACTTGAAACATTTGTTAAGAGTTTTTATATACTATTTCATTAACCCTAACTTAATATGCAAAGGAGAGAGGTCAATCTTTCTTAATCCAGTTTAAATTTAGCTCTGCTGTCCCATAAGCATATTGAACAAGGATGTTTCGGAGATATTTGTGCGTGGTGTTACTAGATTTTTTTCTTTCAACCGAGAAGCTAGAACTTCTAATGCTTTTTAAGACAGTCCAAGATCTCTGATCAAGTCATCTAGATCATTTTGATTGAGTGGTCTAAGTTCGAAAGGCCGGCCACCAAAATCACTATCTTTATCATTATCAATATTTTCTGAACGTTCTTGAGATGTTGGATTGGATGTACTGGGTCGGGACTGTGGTACTGAACTTAGAACAGGTCTAATAGCAGATTGCAAGCTAGGATAAATCCACTTGGAAAGATTTTTGCTATTTATTTCGATAATATTCACAACACAAAAATAACAGTTTCACGTCAGGCCACTGGAATTTTGTATTTAAAATTACATAGGCCTTTGCGATAAACGCAAATACTCAACACAGTAGTTACTCGCCAAATTTGGGGTCCAGGGCTTGATATTTATTTCTAATGGTTTCGCAAAGTGGTCCATGTAGGCTTGTTTTATAAAGTCAGACACATTCAAGCGACATTCTTTAAAACAAAAACTATTTGGATTGTTTACACAAGTTCTTCTGGGTGACGACATCGTGGAAAATTTATAAAATCTGTTCGTAACATTTTTTCGACTAAGAAGTAAAGTTCAAGGGGTACTTGTATTCTACAGACTCGAACTTCTGTCAAATTAGTAAGAAACAGTTGAAAAACCTCATGCAACAGAAAAAAAGTGTGATTTTGTTTATCAGTGATACGAAAAATCTTATAGACGCTCATATTGACCAGTCAATGGACATACATAACAGGTGGTTCGAAAAGTCCCGAGACTCTTTTGCCGAACACATTGCACGCCTTTAAGACCGTGTAAAACGAGCTTCGTTATTTGATGGGAAAAAATACCGTTAAAGCTCAAGAATGGCTTGAAAACTTTTATAAGGAATCTGCTCCGTGCGTCGAAAGAAACCATTTGTCGCTGGTTTGCTGAATTCAATCCCAGTCGTAAAAACACAAATGATGCTGAACGCTCTGGGCGCCCAAATGAGGCTGGTACAGAAAAAAAAACGACACAAAATCGTTTTGAACAATTGTAAACGAAAGTGCGTGAGATAGCTGACATCGGAAAGATATCAATAGACCGTGTACATAATTTTTTGGATCATATTATTTGAGCATTAGAAAGGTATGTTCGAAGTGGGTATCCTGTTTGTACCAAAAACGACAACGTGTTGATGATTTAGAGAACTTTTTCATGGGCTATATAACAAGGGATGAAACATGGATCGTATTACCTGTTCACAAACAAAATTATATAACATAAAATGATATGGCTCCAATGAAGAGTTGATCGTCGAAACTGAAGCTTATACCTGAAGGGTTGGACAATTCGTTCTATTAGAGCGGCGCTGGAATGATTGTATCACTCTAGAAGAAGAATATGTTGATGAGTAAAGTCGAATTTTACAAAATAATCGTGTTTTCATATGTTGTTTATAGCGACTTTTCCAACCACATGTTACGAGTACATTACTTTATGGTTATTTTTACCACCAGTGAACAACGAATTTGTCAGTGGAATTCCGTCACCACATACAGTGTTGGCCAAAACTATAGTACGAAAAATGGTCATATAGGGAAAAAGTAAAGAGTATTAAAAAAGCTTATTAGAGTTTAAAAACTTTTATATTTTCGTTTTCACAAAATATTACTCTTTGATTTACAATTATTCATTTAATGTTAAATCTTATCTAATTTTTAATAAAATAAAATAAATAAAAATCCGTTGAAAAATAAGTGGGCAAAATTAAAGCACATTTTCGAATTTATAAACAAATAACACAAAAAAAAGTTTTTGAAACTAATACTTAGTGGCATATCCATTATTTTTGACTACCGCAGCACATCGACGAGGCATTGAGGCAATTAGATTGTCAATAGTATGCATTGGGATGTTATTCCAGACAATTTGTGCTTGTCGTAGCAGTGAGTCCAAATTATTGCATTTCGTGCGATCAATCCTTTGATCTACAATTCCCCATAGATTCTCTATGGGGTTGAGATCAGGGGATTGCGCTGGCCACTTCATTACAGTTATTTCGCTTTCGTTAAACCAATTCTTCACAAGTTTAACGGTATGTTTAGGATCGTTGTCATGTTGGAAAATCCATCGCAACGGCATATTCTCCTCAGCATAGGGAAACACGACGTTTTGAAGGATATACCGGTACACGAAACGATCCATTAATTAATTAATCCTATGAATTGGCCCGATTCCATGACCGGAAAAACATCCCCACACAATAATACTGCCACCACCGTGTTTCACTGTACCCTTGGTGAATCGTGGATTTAGGGCTTCGCCTTTCGGTCTCCGTACCGAATGAAAACCATCAGATCCCTTTAAATTGAATTTAGATTCGTCAGAAAAAAGTACAGTTTTCCATTTTGCTACGGTCCAGTTAAGTTGTGCCTTTGCAAACTCAATTCCCGCGCGTCGATTTTTTTAGAGAAATAAATGGCTTTTTTTTGATATGATATTATTTTAAGCCACTATCAAGCGCTCTTCGCCGGATTGTCCTACTTGAGATCTCAAGGCCCAGTTCTTTTTGTACACATTTTGAGGATATAAAAGGGTCCTTTTTAATAAGCCTTATAATTCTTTTATTCTCGCGGCTGGTCGTTTTTCGGGGTCTACCGCCACTGTGCACCGTTTGGACATTTCCCCGAGCACGAAATCGAGCTATTACTCGCGAAATCACCGAATGGCTTATACCGAATTTTTTTGCAATATATGTTACTGATTTACCGCTTTCAAAATCTTATTACGAGCCATTTTATCGCCTTTTTGTCACAATTAAACACAATTTAAGCTTCCGATTTAAAACGCCGCCGATCACACACAAATAATTTTTTTCCATTGTTTAGAATGTTTTTGGAAAGAAAAACAGTAATCTTTGATGCATATTATAAGTAAACGGTAAAATTTGCTGACTGAAGGCAATAACAGGGTGCATGTGCTTTAGTTTTGTCCACTTATTTTTCAATGGATTTTTAATTATTTTATTTTATTAAAAATTAGATAAGATTTAACGTAAAGTGAGTAACTGTAAATCAAAGAGTAATATTTTGTGAATAGGAAAATATAAATATTTTTAAGCTGTCACAAGTTTTTTTTTAATGTTCCTTACTTTTTTCCTAAGTGAGAATTTTTGGTGCTATAGTTTTGGCTAACACGTACCTTGAACTATAGAGACGATTCTCGTAAGAGTTCTCATTAGGAAACCATAACGCCTATCTTCGTACGTATTTTGCAACACTTCGATTCCTTTCTATGTTGTGCGAAGCTCTTTATTTCGTGGTTATTTATACATTAAAAAGCATTCTACTTCATTTTGCCCTCGTCTGCGCTGTGTACAAACATCTTAAGGATATTCATAAACGTTTAAGCTTACGCAAATTATAAGAAAACAAATCCGGAGGGTCTCTGTCCATATTCTCTACGCCTTCTAGGTGAGTGTACAGGCCGTACAGCGTCAGAGTACACTGGACCGAAAATCGTTTGAAGTACAACTAGTACATCTTTATCCATTTTTGATGAAATGTAGGCAGAACTCAATGCCATATAGAGCATTATTTTATTTGTTCTAGAGAGTACGTATGCCAAAGAGGACAAGAGTTATTCTTCGCCTGTTGTATACGGCGTGGTAAACTCGTGTTAACGGTAGACCTTCTTTAGGCAACATTTTTAAATATTGGCGTTAGGTGTTCTTTATGTAATAGGGCGTGTACAGACTGCTAGATTAGTTCTTACAAATCTTTAAAATCAACTTGTGTCAGACTTTTGAAAGACTTTGCTTCGATACGATTTTCCTAGTCGTAAACTGAATGTATACAGATCAAAGAAAGGTTTAATACATTTACAGATTACAAGAGATAACGTCTTTCAGCAGCAAGAGATAACATCTTTCATTTCGCCGAGCTAATGTGCTCTAGATACGGGTTTAAAACGTCATATAATATAACACATGGGCTGAAAATTCCGTGCCGTTTTATAGTAAAACAAATTTTTTTTTGCAAAAATCAACTTTATTTATCAATATAGTTGCCTTCGAGGGCGATACACTGACTGAAACGGTTTTTCAATCTTTCGATTCCAGTTTTGTAGTACGATTTCGGTTTAGCCTCAAAATAGGCCTCTGTTTCGGCGATTCGGTCTTAAATCTCTTTCCGGCGAGCATTCTTTTGAGGTCTGCGCTGGGGGAAAAATCTGGAGAACACGGTTGGAGGGGAAGCAATTCGTAGCCGAATTCTTTCAATTTTGCCATCGTTTTCATCGACTTGTGACGGTGCATTGTCTTGATGAAACAGCACTTTCTTTTTCTTCAAATGCGGCCGTTTTTCTGCGCTTTCGTCTTTCAAACGCTCTAACAACGCAATGTAATAGTCGCTGTTGATAGTCTGCCCCTTTTGGAGCTAGTCGATGAAAATTATTCCATGTGCATCCCAAAATACGGATGCCATAACCTTGCCAGCCGAGGACGAGGTTCGTCGTCTGCTCGCCACTCAGCTGACTGCCGACTTGACTGTGGTGTGAAGTGATGGAGCCAAGTTTCATCCATTGTCACATACCGACGCAAAAATTCGGCTTTATCGCGGTTGAACAGCTTTAAACACTCCTCTAAATCATCAACACGTTGTTGTTTTTGGTCGACTGTGAGCAAATGCGGCACCCACTTTGAACAGAGCTTTCGCATGTCCAAATATTCGTGTATGATATACTCGTATCCAACACGTTCTTTTGATATCTTCAGAGCCTCAGCTATCTCGATCAACTTCACTTTTTTGATGTTTTCATCTGAAACAGCCTCTTTTGGACGTCCACTGCGTGCATCATCTTCGGTGCTTATATGACCACTTTTAAATTTTTCAATCCACTTTCTGAAACCTACACTGTATCCTTGTAAAAATTAATTTTGTGCACTATCTTATAGCCTAGCGATCGCAATAGGCGTTTCAATTTGTAAAATGTGAACATTGAACGGCCTACTGTTGTGGGCAGTAATTTGTACTTCGCAATAGAAATACTTCACAGAAAATATGGTACCTCTTATAATTTCTTATGTCACCTCTCTTTTTCCAGCCAAATGCAAAACCTTTGAAAATTGAAAAATTGAAAAATTGAAAAATTCTAGATACGTACTACCTGTAACAAAACACGAGTAAGAAGTGAGTGAAAAGACTACACCGATTTGTTAACTTACATTTGTTTATTTTCAACTGGATTAGGAGACTTTTACAAGCAACTATTTTCCTGTTTTTCATTGTAATAAAAAAAATTGTGCAATTTTTGACCCCCAGTCTTCATTAGCTTTCGCAATTGAATTATAAATTTTAGCGCATAGATAAATCCAGGGGGACAGGCATACTCGTATTGCTGGAAATAGATTACAATGATGAGCGACTTTGTGGTTTTTTTTTCAATTATAGTCGTCAATCTTTAAGATTCCTTCGATCTGATTTCTTTTAGTTTGCTTAGTGATTTCTTTAAATTGGCTGTGAAGACTATGGTCTATAGACCACTACTTTTGTCAAAGCTTGACTCGTACATATCACAGGGTCCAATGGCTCTCATCAGCTTAGGGGTATCCTATTGCCGATTAAAAGTCATCAAAAGGTTCTCAGGATTACAGTTCTCTTTGATTTCGATTTTTTTAGTCTTTAAGTACCTCGGTGATCGCAGCCAATGGGTGAGGGTAAGGTTCAGGTTTCTTCTTGAGATGATTATGGTTTTTTTGTGTGTCAAAATACAATTCCCGCGGTTTACAAATAGTCGGTATTGTATGATAGATAATACTCAAAAATATAGGTTCTTTTCGATTGTAAATTTTTTGGGCAATTGAAAGATTGAGATTTTATCAAGAAGCTATAACGCATTAGGTGGGAAATAAAGTTATGGAACCGATTTCGTACGCTAAATCTTCTTGTCCATACATAACTTGCATTCTGTTTTGAATATTCTTTACATATTTTATTTTTTTTTTTTATATAAATATTTTAACTCATCTACACATAAGTATTCGTATCTCATATCTTCTGTGCATGGCTATTATTACCATCATCATCATCAAAAATCAACCATATCTTCATTCCTGTATACCTGTGTGTATTTGTCGCCACAATTTCTGTAGTCCAAATATTTCGGCCTCCAGGCAAATCAGCTTTCAGATATTCTGTGCCGTGGCGCTACAGTTTCATCGATACAATCGGCTAACAACACACTCACTCGAGGCGTGTCGCTACGAAGCGGTGGTGGAAGCGGTTCGGTTGGATGCCTTCAGGGTAGTGGCAGTGTAGGAATGCTACCTGGGGCAATTGATACCGGAGACTATGATGTACCGCATCCACATCCTTATACACATCACTATATGCAGACATCATCTATAACACCCCCGCACTCGACTATGAGTTTGATAGGCTCAAGGCCTGGTTCAGCGGGACCATGCCCTGGACATGATTCTGGATCAGATTCCAGTCAAGGTGGTGGCTCTGTAATGGGTGGAAATATTTCGGCACAAATTGGTGGCGGTAGCGGCAGTCTAGGACGTTGTTCGAGTCGTTGTAATGCCGATGATTCGGGTGGCGGTAGTGGCGGAGGTGCCGGTAGTACCTGCAGCGGCCATAATGGCGGAAGAAACAGTGTTCTCGGAACTATACACAATGGGCATCATCAATATCACCATGAGTGCATCCATTACGAGAGATTACCTATCCCGGTGCCTATACCAACAGTGCCGGTGTCAGTGTCGCAAATGCACTCTGAGGAGGAGATCGAACCGGCCTATGCAACAGGTACATACGCATGAAATGAATTTGTTTACTCTTTCGTTTTTAGTTTTTTTTTTTTTTTTTGTTTTGTGACGTAAGTACATGTACGAGTAGCATGTGAAGTTCGTTTTTTAGTTCCATTTCTATTCACTTTATTCGTTTTCTGTTTTTCAATTTCCTTTGTGCAATCCCTTGTCAAGGTGAGTGATGAATGAGAAAGAAGCTGGCAAACGGCAATGAAGGGATGGCAATGGCAATAATGACTTTTAAGTTTACTTGTTATTTGGACGAGCACTGATAATAAGCCTGAGCCTGAGCTTGTGCCTGGTAGTAGAGAGCAGTAGAACAGCTGTAGAGAATTGAATATCTTTTTTTGTCCGTTTTATTTTTTGCTAAGTGATTGAACCCTGTGGTAAGACGTACGGGTAATCCGCTTATGCTATATGAAGATTAACTTAAATACGTTAAACGTTTGTTGCTTTTATTGATGTCAGAATTAAATTGTGGAGAAGAATTACAAAGTAGGCACCATTATAAGGATTATGGATAATTATAGGATTAGTTGGGTGTTGATGTTACTTTTTAAGCTTTTCTCCCTTGGACATAATTATTATTTTTATTTTTTTTTTGGTTATGAAAGACTAGAAGTCGTTTTGGGTAAGATTAGATGACATTTGCTTTGTCCTTTCTGATAAACACATAATTAATAGTGGCAAAACCAATTATAAGAAGTTCCAATGTAAAGGGCACTTTTTAACTACAATACTTTTACGAGCAGCTTGCGCCGTATATCGGTAATACTGTTGACGTCCAAATCGTTCATCGCCTTTGATTTGACTTCACATATCTCCCAAGAAAATAATTCAATGGTGTTACGAGGGCGGGTCAATAAGTCCGTAATTTTATTTTTCAACGTAGTCTCCCTTGAGCTCTATACACTTTGTCCAACGCTTCTCCAATTTTTTTTATCCCTTCCAAAAAAAATGATTTGTCGAGGTCCTCAAAATAGGCCTTTGTTTGCGAGATGACTTCATCATTGGAGTCAAATCTTTTTCCACCAAGCCATTTCTTCAGGTTTGGGAACAAGAAGTAGTCGCTCGGAGCCAAATCTGGAGAATAGGGTGGATGAGGGAGCAATTCATAGCCCAATTCATGGATTTTTGCCGTGGCAACTGCACATGTGTGCACCCTTGCATTGTCTTGGTGGAAAAGAACTTTTTTCTTGGCCAAATGAGGTCGTTTTTTTTTCAAATCGTCATTGAATCGGTCCAATAAGTTGGCATAATATTCCCCATTGATTGTTCTTCCCTTTTGAAGGTAGTCAATGTGGATTATCCCGCGTGCATCCCAAAAAACAGTCGCCATAACTTTATTGGCAGACAAACCCACCTTGGCCTTCTTTGGCGCCGATTCACCCTTAGAAACCCACTGTTTTGACTGTTGTTTGTTCTCTGGTGTGTTGTGATGGATCCATGTTTCGTCCACGGTTACAAAACGGCGCAAAAACTCCTCCATATTGCGATTAAACAACGCCAAACCTTCCTGTGAAGTTGTTACACGATTGCGTTTGTGGTCGACTGTGAGCAAACGCGGCACCCAAATGATCATTCAAAATTGAAACCACTGAGCCATGCGAGATCCCTACGGCTTCCACAATCTCTCGCACTTTCAATCTTCGGTCGGGCAACACCATATCGTGAATTTTTTCGATTGTTTCGGGTGTAGAGACCTCAACTGGGCGTCCAGGACGTTCGGCATCTTCAGTGCTTGTACGGCCACAACGAAATTCAGTAAACCACTTTTTTACCATTGAAATCGATGGTGCAGAGTCCCCATAGTATTTATCAAGCTTAGCCTTGGTCTCGGTAATGGTTTTTTTTCGCAAGAAATAATGCTTAATAAGCACACGAAATTCACTTTTTTCCATTTTCTCCTCAAATTAGTGAGTAGTCTGATAAAAATAGCTGTCAAACACAAACTAACTGACGCAGCAAGTTTAAATTTTGACAGGAGTCAACTGACAAATGCCTGTTGACAGGAGCAGTGTTGCTGTTTCAGTAAAGAGGTCAGAAATTCAAAAAGTCACGGAATTATTGACCCGCCCTCGTATATCACACGATCTTGGAGGCCCATTATGCGACCATCGAACGTTTTCTTCAATTAATGAATTGGGGCTTGCGCTGTGTGAAATGTTGCACCGTCTTTTTGAAACCACAGCTAACCAAATTAATGCTATTCAATTAGGAAGCGAAAAGGATCTCCAGCGCTCTCCATTGACTTAAAGAACTAACAGCATTTTTGAAGAACTATGTGCCAATAATCACCCCAAACAGTGACTTTTTTTTATATGACGCTTCAAGAATGACTGGTGGAGAACTTTGTGGTGAAAAACAGAATCAGGCGTAATCTCGTTTTCGACCCATTCATTGAATTTACGACGCCAAGATCTACCATAAAGTGGATGGACACATCTTCAAGTGCTGCTCACGATGGAAAATCGAATCATTCGTCGTCCTTAATACTATGCTTCACAGAAGCAACAGTTTTTTCGGTGGTCGAATTACTTACCCAGATGAACGACTATATCGACCGTAAAATGGACGTAGCGCACAGTAAGTTTCAATCTTTGAAATAAATTTTAATAATTTGCAATAGTTCTTCCTTTGTTACTCTATCCATGGAGAAAAGGCAAATCAAACAGAGCACAAATAAGGTGTCAGCTGTCGCATTGGCACATTTCTTCCAGCCAGGAATATGTATTTTATTTCCAACAAGCTTAATAAGATAGCAATTGTATTAGTATACATAGAGAGATTATAATTAATGTTTATTTATAAAGTTATTCATGCAAGTAGTATCTTCGTCAGAGACAAGCAAGCAAGCAGTAAATGTACGCTACTATGATGAACAATTATACAGTTTTTCACAGTTTCAATTGAATTTACAACGCAAACAATGCTCTATTACATTTTCCTGAAATGCAGATGCAGCGTCATTGATGTCCTTTTCACTAGGTACTAAAATAGCTGTGGCGCGAATAAACTCATGAACGCATTTTAATCTCGTCCTGGTAATTTTCGGTTTCTAAAACCCGTTTCGCATAAGAAATTCCAATTTGTCTTTGGGAAGATTTAATTATTTGATCAATTTACAATATTAATCTTCAGAACCGACAGATAAAACTGCTATATATACTTTAAATATTTCGTTCTTTGTAGCAATGTTGCTTTGGTTGGTTTAAGTGCTTCAAAATTAGCATTCACATTGAACCGAAGTAAATGCCTGAAACGCTTTGAAATAGTTTGAATATATTCCGGTGTCTTTATATCTGTGCTGATATACTCGTTATCGGCAGTTATCTTCGATTTTGCGACAAAATCTGGAATTCAAATAAAGACTTCATCATGTATTCATTTTTACTGAAAGCGGTATGGTTCCTAAATGCTGGAACAATTATTTTTCTCCAGCTTTAGAAATCATTACCGAGCAACTTATCTTCGATATCATTTGAAATTTATAGATTCAACAAGCTTCTTTCCAAGGTCATGGAAACGCTGATAAACCTTCAGCTCATGAAATATCTCGAAACACGAAAACTGCTTAATAACCGGCAGTATGGTTTTCGTAGCAACAGGTCTACTGGTGATTTGATGGCATCGAAGCGTACATCAATCTGGCGAAAGCAAAATAGTTGCACTTGATAGTTCTAAGGCATTTGGCAGAGTTTGGCATCAGGCTCTTTTGTCGAAAATGCGTGCTTTTGGGATCGATGACTCTCTTCTTCAATGGATTAGAAATTACCTTTCGCTCAATTCAAGTTGTCTTGGACGGTTTCAAGTCTGATATTTACAAAATAAATGCTGGTGTGCCGCAGGTCTCCGTTCTGTCTCGGACGCTCTTTTTGATTTTCATTAATTATCTCTTGTCTGCTACTTCTAATCCAATTCTAATCCAATATATGACAGTACTCTCTGCTTTTCATATCCGTTCCCGGACTCACATCCCTGCTCTTCGGCTGTAGAACGGGAACGGCAGCGTATGTTAAGCTCATTAAATTCCGATATTAACAGCATAACCGAGTGGAATTTAAAGCTTCCAAAACTCAATGCTGTCTGTCTGCAGTCATTAAAGCGAAATTCAAATACCCAGCCATTATCCCTGAACGGATTTGCATCCGGGGAATTTGCAATCCATTGTGTCGAAGAAATGAAGCGTGGAACATTGTTTTTTAACCAATCTTGGTTGACGCGTGCTTTGTGAGACGGTGACGAGTCTTGTTGAAATGTCCACGGTCTCCGACCGAAATGATTGTTTGCCCAAGGCTTCAATACTGCCTCTAAGACAGTTTCACGGTATACGATCGCATTAATTTTGACGCCACGGTTCAAAAATACGAGCGGAGAGTGACCATCGGCGGTTATGGCGGCCCAAACCATAACCATTGGTGCTGCCTGCTTCCTGGTGGCCGTCCGAAGGTGTAAATTTTCGAAGGACCTCTCTGGCAAGTAAACTCGGTCATTTTGTTTGTTGACATATTGTTCGATAACAAATGGCGACTCATCGGAAAAAACCAAATTCGGCAACTCAGCACTTTCGTGCAAGTGTAGCAACTCCTTCGCTGTTTCGACTCTAACTTTTTTCTGTTGCGGTGTAAGATCGTGTGCTTTTTGGAACTTCAATGGCTTGAGCTGAGCCCAAGCTCATTTTTCAGTATGTATTGCATCCGTTCCAACGATATGTTGAGCTCACGAGCCATTTCGCGGATTTCGCTCAATTCGATCCTTCACTTTCCGAACTATTTCTGCCGATGTCGCTGTTTTTTTATGACCACCTCCATGGCGTTTTGCAACGCTACCAATGTCACGGTAACGAGCTATGGTTGGAGACACAAATGAAATGTTTGAGGTGCTGGAGGGCTCTAACGATAGCTATTTGTGGTTTTCCAGCCAAATATAAAGCAATCACACTATCACGTTTGAACTCCATCGCGGATAAAATTTTTTCAACACAACTGAGACGCAAATCGTTTAAAAGGCTTGAAAATAATAAAATTATCTGTCATGTGTCAAGATTTGAGCTCACTGTCATGAACGGTTTGGAAATTATAGCAGTCTAAAGTTGGTTGCAGTTCGAGTCATTCAGGACGTATAAGGCATTCATCCGCCCAAAATTGGAGTACAATGCCCACATCTGGTCAGGTGCTCCTAAAACATCCCTGCATGTGCTATATAGGATTCAAAAACGTGTGATAAAACTCAAAGGTGATAATAATATCAGTCAATCAATTGACATCCTCGAACATCGACGTAATGTCTCACTCAGTTTTGTCGCTATTTCCACCACCAGTGCTCCATTGAAATCGCCAGTAGCATTCCCCCATTCAAACTTTCAACCGTAACACCTGTCTCGCTATGAATGCTCATCAATATACCCTCAAGCCTATCTTCGGACGTACTCCAAAATATCGTGATTCTTTCCTAAGCCGTACATCTCGCTTATGGAATGCCCTGCCGATCTCTGTGTTTCCTGGTCGTTATAACTTACTGACCGCCAGAATGCGCTGCTATTGCAAAAAAGGTTATAGTGCCTTGAAGTCCGTTCATATTTAGACAGACATGCCAAATCTCAGTGCGATATTGTCTTTAGTTTTGTTTTGACAGCTGATTGTTGTTGACGTGTTTGGCATCATGTTGAGTATGGACAAAAACATAAAACATTATTTTTTGAGAGGCAAAACGGCGAAGAAAGGAAACAAAAGAAAAGTTGGATAAATATTATGGGGCTAATGCTCCGTCAGATTACACCGTCAAATATTGGTTTCGAGAGTTTCGTGGTGGCCGCAACTCCACTACCGATCAAGTCCGCAGCGGCAGGCCCTCCGATGCGGTTACAGAGGACAATGTCAAAAAAATACATGAAATGGTGTTGGCTGACCGGAAAGTGAGGGTGCGCCAGCTAGCAGATACCACAAAGATTAGTACTGAACGCACACGCCATATTTTGGGGAATATTCTGCATATGAAAAAGTTATCCTGCCGCTGGGTGCCGCGAATGCTCACTCCTGACCAAAAACACGAAGGCGAGATCACTTCGAAAGAGTGTTTGGACTTGCTGATGCGGAATCGGGCGGACTTTTGGCGTCGATTGGTAACTGGATTTGGATCCCTCGGACTATTATCTCTTCCCAAACCTCAAAAGATGGCTCATCAATAAAAAATTCAGCTCACGCGAGGAAATCATCGACGCCACGGAGGAGTATTTTGCAGACCTTCCGGAAAATTACTTTTCGGACGGGATCAAGAAGTTGGAAAATCGCTGGAAAAGGTGTATCAAACTAAAAGGGGACTATATTGAATAATATAAAAAAAAACATTAAAAAAAAATTTTTAATTCCCAAGGAGGTTACTTTTCACTCCACCTAGTACAAACATTTCAAAACAATGTACATCGATACCTTTCTTTCTTCCTCCCTAAATTTCCTTCGCCGCGCTGTGTATAAACATTTTAGGGGTACAAAAACCTATTGAGTTGAGCGCGCGCTGATTATAAAAAAAAAAACTCTTTTAAGAAAGTTTCTGAAAACGGTCCTAACATAGGCTATTGTAGCGTATCAACTAACAGAAAACATTATTAGCAGTATTTTTTTTGCACGCATGTTAGCGATTGTCACAAATAGGCCACCAACTCCTCTTAAGAGTTTATTCTAAAAACTTGATTACACAGACGTAATGTGGAATGTGTCGGTTTTCGCTAGGATCTCCAGAACTGTGAATATTTGCTCAATTGTGGACTTACTCGGTCTAAAACCGCACTGATATCGGTCAGTCGACAAATGGGTTCAGACGTTTAATATAATACGGCAGACGACACCTTGTACGCAGTGTTCTGTTGACTGACGTCCCTGTAGCTAGCGCTTCAGTTCAGAAGTCCTCCTTTTTTGTGAGGTTTATTCATCAGGCATATTTTTCGTCGACCAAATTTGCCAAGGTATCTTCTGCTGTTTCGAAAAGTTCGACAGTTCATGGTCATTGTCATCCAAGTTTCGTTCTTCCTGCCTGACATTGAAATTTTAGGTCAATATCACTGATCTTTAGCACCTTATACAGTTTGTAAGCGCGTTGACAAGTGGTTGAGGGATACTCTATTGGCAAAAAATCTGGCGGTATGATGTTAAATCACCTCACAATTCACCAGAGTTTTAACATCTACGAGTAAGTTTATCCGTAAATGTACTTTTCCTGCAACTAGTTCGTGTCTCCATTGGTCGCCCGGAATATCCGAATGATCAATTTCGTCTTGGATTGTTTTATGGTTACGTGGCCACCATGTTCCTTTGTGAACATTGAGGTGAGGAAACCATGTGCTGCCCTGTAGCAAAGCCAGCTGGTACGAGGGGCGTTCAACATATTCTCGATATCGGGGTGAAGCTGTACAACCACAGCTATAAATTGACTTATTTATTAAGTAATACTATTATTTTAGTGCATTCATGTAAAATTTCATATAAATGTGATTATTAATTCGCGTTTTATCTCTAGTTAAACAGAATCATAATGGCAACTGAGACGATGATGGTGAAAATTGAGCATCGCGCTGTAATTAAATTTCTCACTAAGCAAGGAAGGAAAAAGTCAAAAAACTATTCATGAAGAGATGGTGGCTGTTTACCAGGGTTCCGCACCTTCATTATCAACTGTGCAAAAGTGGTCAAGTGAGTTCAAGAGAGGCAGAGAGAGCATTGAAGACGACCCCCGCTCCGGCGCCCCGGCTACTGCTTGTACGGGAGAAAGCATCAAAGAAGTCGAAAAACTTGTTCTTGAGGATGCCCGAATAAAGGTGAAAATGATGGCAGAGATCACCAAGCTTTCAATTGGTACCATTCACACCATTCTTCATGACCATCTTAACCTTTCAAAGGTCAGTGCAAGGTGGGTGCCACGAATGCTCACAGCGCCTCAGAAAAAAGTGAGAATCGCATGCTGTAGAGAGCTTTTAGAGATGTGTAGTGAGAACGCGGACGGTGTTATGGATCGAATTGTTACTTGGGACGAAACATGGGTCCACCACTATGACCCTGAAAGCAAACAAGAGTCCATGCAGTGGCATAAAAAAGGAACAGACCCTCCGAAGAAGTTCAAAGTCACTCCGTCTGCCGGGAAGCTCATGGCCACAGTTTTTTGGGACTCAAAGGGAATCTTGCTCATTGAGTACAAAAAAATAGGTGAAACCACCAACGCCACATCCTACGCTACCACTTTGCATAATTTGCGGGAGGACATTAAAAAGAAAAGACGGGGTAAACTCGCAGCGGGTGTGTTGCTTCTTCATGACAACGCTCCTGTTCACACGGCGCGAGTTTCCAAGGCTGCTGCGCGAGATTGTGGTTTCGAAGAAATCCAACACCCACCCTATAGTCCAGACCTTGCCCCTAGTGATTATTTCCTGTTTCCGGATTTGAAAAAATGTCTTCGTGGAAAAAGATTTTCGGATGATGAAGAACTCAAGTCGGTATTTTGCAGAGAAAGAGGAAATTCATTTTTTTGAGGGTTTAAAAAAGCTTAACTCAAGATGTAACAAATGCATTGATGTTAGGGGAGATTATATTGAAAAATAAAAACAATTTAAATTGAATTCGCATTTTCCTCCATATCGATACCGAGAATATATTGAACGCCCCTCGTACATTTGCAGAGATGGTGTCGTATAGGCTATGCTGCTTACCTTACATCTGGCATAGATGTACTGATGTTTGGTGAGCCTTGTTTGAATTGTTCCAATCCATTTGCTCACGTGCCGAAAGCTCAATATTTCTTTTGTTAGTCTGCCGTTTAGAACAAATCCGCATCCTCATCCTCCCTTTCTTAATAACAGTCTTGTTATTCCCCAGTTGCTCGGCTGAACGTGGCCCGTCTAAGGTCCGAATATTCCATATGTAAATCCAAACGTCGTTATCGTTTTTTCGCTTTGCACGATTGTCAACACAAAATTTTGAGCCTAGGCTATTGGTTGCTTTGCAACAACAGCTATTTTACGTTACACCCAGGGTTGACGGTCAAGTCCTTTCTGTGAACTGTTCGGCAATAAGGAGCGGATATTCCGGAGCCAGTAACCCCTGGGATCTTCAGCTCCAAATACCTTGAAGTATTATATCTCATCGAAAGGAGTCTGTCAGGCTGACTGATTGACGGCACCGTTGATACAGTCACGCGAATTCACCCGCCGCACGTCCCCATTCTGAAGTTCAGCCATTTCGGGCAAAACGTTATTCGGCGCGCCTTGGTATCCTCTTTTAATTTTGAATGCTTTACATAAATATAATAAAAGTAAAAACTTTAGATATTTGTACGTGAAAAATGTTTGCGGAAAATTAATTAAACCAAAAAAAGGAAAACTAAGAGTGCATACAGATAATTTTCGCTAAATGTTTGTCCGATTACCTGATTGTACGTTTGTTTGTGAACGCATGATAATGTTTGTCCGATTGATTAATTGTACGGAAAATATATGGCTTCAGTTGGTGTAACGTTTCGTTTTTATTTCATTGCATTCGGCCTAATCAATTAGAAGATATGCGAACAAATTAAAGATTAGAATAAAAAAAAGGTATACAAATAAAAATAAGATGAAATATTCTTAAATGCCGGCAGCTTTATCAGTATGCATTTGCTCCCGTAAATTATAACCTCCGCGTATCAATAAAGTAAGCCCTCGGTAAAAGCAACCCTCGATAAACGCAATACCTCGGTTAAAGCAACACTCAAATTTTTACCATTAGTGACTCAGTAATTGCAACTTTTCAAAAAAATGTGACTCAGTAAAGGCAACTTTCCATCCATGATCTCTTTTTTCCTTTTAACTTTGTATTCTTTGATGTTTGGTTTTACTGTAACTGATCAGTTATTTTACAGTTACTTCTCTCAGAATTTTTTACACTCGTATATAGATCATAGGTGCATTGTATTTGCGTTTTAATTTACCAGTGTTCAGCTAATTTGCTCTCAGTTTAGTTTTAGTTTTATTTTAGAAATCATGGCTATCGTTAAAAAAGTTTCCAAGCTGTCTATAAAGTAGAAGGCTGAGATTTTAAATAAATTGAGTAAGGGTGCATCAGTTAAATCGCTTTGTGAAACATACAAGTGCAACAATCAAGCATTAGCAGAATAAAAAAGAGAAAAAATGTGCTTAAAAAATTTGTTATTAATTAATTAAAGGGCGTAACTCTAAAAACCTGTGAGTATCCGAGGATGGCAAAAACCTTGTACAATTGGTTCCAGAGGCAACGCAGGCAAAACGTACCCAATTGCACACAAATCCTTAAATGAAAAGCATGCATGCTTCACAAAAAAATCTCAGAAAAACCAGGAGCTTTTAATGCTAGTAATGGCTGGTTTTCAAATTTTAAAAAACGGAATGGAATCCGCATGCTTAAAATTTGCGGAGAAAAGCTGTCTAATAAGCCAAAACTGGTGGAACCATTTTTGATAAAATTAAAGAGTCTGGTTTATTTTTGAAGCTTATGCCAAACAGGACGTTTGTGGGTTCTGAAAAAGGTATTGCTCCTGGTAGGAAAGTAAGTAAAGAGAGAAACACTTTTTCTTGCTTGCACTAATGGGTCTGGTATGCACAAAGAAAAATTGTTTGTTATAGGAAAAGCTTTAAATCGTAGAGCATTTAGGTATTTTAAAAACAAGCCTGTCGTTTATAAGGCCAACAAAAATGCGTGAATGACACACAAATTTTTTAAAGATTGGTTTCACTCAACATTCGTGCCAGAGGTAAAATTATTTTCGAATTGATTTGGTCGAATATAAATTTTTTTTTATATTTGTTCCTTGGTTTAGGTAAGACAGTTTCTGGAATCGAAAATTGCCAAAAAAGGCTCTACTGCTATTGGACGTGTCATCCAAAAGACGGGGAGATAAGTGATGATGGAAAGATTGTTACCATGTGTTTGCCAGCTATTCTACTATTCTATAACCAATGAACCAAAATGTCATCAACTTGACAAAACTGTTCCACCAAGAAAAAAGACTTTTGGCACATTTAGTCGGAAGCCGAGGTTCAGATTTGTAGAGTAAAATAAGGGATTTTAATTTAAGGCGTGCCATATGCCTCCTGGCTACTGCATGGGACAAGGTTAAGTCTTCGGCTATGCAAAAGTGCAGGAAGCCTTTGATGTCTCCTGACAGTGAGTGGAATGAGGAGGATGAGCTACCGTTGAGAGTCATAAGCGATAAAATCATTAGTTACCGTGAAATGATGACAACCATTAATGACTTTCTTCAAGAGTTATTTTCCACTGAAACTTTTGTCACCTAAGCAAAAAGGACGTAGCTTATAATTTTAGTTAGATGCATATTTGTTACCACTGAAAATACATACCTACCAGCGCAGTGGAGAAGAATATCGAGTCAAAAGAACAGATGAAAAGAAGATTCTGCGTAAAAAGAACAAGGCCTACGCAACCGCCCAGCTCAAGGACATCTAAGAGTCCCGTGATAGGAACAATTTTTGGATATTTTCATACAGCATACGTGATGGGGATGAGGTGGAGAGAGTGATAGGACAAGAAGAGAACCCACTTCTAGTTGACGAAGCAGCCATCCCCCTCACAGTATAAAAGCTGAAAAACAACAAGGCCGCCAGCTCCAATTGGCTACCAGCGAAGCTATTACATGGATGTAATAATATTTTGGTATCGATGAAAGCATGCCCGATGACTGGACTATCAGGTATAAATGCGCCATCTTTAAGAAAGGCGATCCCATATTTTGTATTGGGTCTACAAGTAAGTTTCCAGCGTTTGTCAGAGACGGCGCCACTAGTGGATCCCGGGCAGAAATGTCAGACCCCATGTGTTTTATTTGTAGGTTTTGTATCTGTCAACAACTTTGCAGCGTTATATTTGAGCAGTTTTACCGGTGTCGTACATTTTATCGAGCTAAATCATGGCAAGTTTCCAGCCAAATAAACGTCATTTGCGGGAAGCGCTGCTTTTATTCTTTAATATGAAGAAAAGTGCGGCTGAGGCCTATCGTTTGCTTTCGGAAACTTATGGGGCGGAATGTATTGGTGAATCGACGTGCCGCGAGTGGTTCAAACGGTTCAAAAGTGGTGATTTTGGAGTTGAAGACAAAGATCGCCCCGGAAAGCCGAAAAGTTTTGAAGACGAGGAATTGGACGCTTTACTGGATGAGGATCCGTGTCAGATTCAAGAAGAACTTGCTGCATCATTGGGCGTCACGCAACAAGCCGTTTCCCTGCGCCTAAAAGCACTGAGATTCATTCAAAAGGTTGGAAACTGGGTGCCGTACGAATTGAAGCCAAGAGACGTCGAACGGCGATTTTGCATGTCCGAAATGTTACTGCAGCGGTATAAAAATAAATCATTTTTGCATCGTATTGTCACTGGTGATGAGAAATGGATTTATTATGATAATCCTAAACGCAGAAAATCGTATGCAAAGCCCGGCGAGCCCGCCCAATCGACGCCGAAACGAAATATTCACGTGAATAAGGTCATGCTCTGCATATGGTGGGATGAAAAGGGTGTCGTATACTACGAACTGCTTCCGAGTGGTGAAACCGTCAAAGGACCATTATATCGAACCCAACTAATTCGTTTGAAGCGGGCATTAAAAGAAAAACGGCCAGAATATGAGACCAGGCATGAGTCCGTCATTTTTCATCACAACGCTCGGCCACATGTTGCGGTTTCGGTGAAAAACTATTTGGATAATAGTGGATGGGAAATTCTGCCTCACCCGCCTTACAGTCCAGACTTGGCACCATCTGACTACCACTTGTTTCTTTCGATGCAGAACGCTCTTACGGGAATACGCTTCAGCTCAGTAGAGGAAATCAAAAATTGGCTCGATACGTTCTTGAGCTCGAAAGACGAGAAATTTTTTTGGTCCGGAATTCATAAATTGCCAGAAAGATGGGGGAAAGTTGTAGCTTCCGATGGACGATACTTTGAATAAAGCATTGTAACTATGTTTTCATAATAAAACTTCAAATTTTGGAAAAAAACGCTGGAAACTTAGTTGTAGACCCAATAAGAACTATTGAGACATATCCCTGCTTAATGTCGCATACAAGATTCTATCCAAGGCATTGTGTAAACGTCCCAAATTTTTCAGCAACCATCCGATCCACCAAATTATCACACTAAGGTAAATCCTGGAAAAGGCTAACGAAATTCAAGTCTCATTATCTTTTCATTAATTTAAAAGCCACATATGATAGCATTCATCATATTGCCCTATAAGACGATGGCTGAATTTAAGATCCAAGATCCCCGCAATACTGATCCAACTGTACCGCGTGATGCCAAAACACGCGCTGAAATATGCAATTTAGAAACAGTTTCTCCGAACTAGTCCAAACGTGTTCCGCATTTCGGCAAGGGGATGTACTATAATGTGATTTCTTCAATCGGGTGCTGGAACAAGTCCATTTTTTTTTAAAACATTGGTCTTAAATCGCACAAAATTTACTTGAAAATCGTCGTCGTCATAATTGTTCTCACAAAATTGAAATCCATCGATTCTGTGTTAACATATAACGGCACTCGATTAAAAGATATAAATCTACAACAAAAGATGATAGAAGCTGAGATTTTAACGTAATGCGGTGAAAGTGATAGCATTTTTATAGTCCGGGTCCTCCTCATTCAAAAAAATGGCCCGTTCAATTTTAAACGTATAGATAGTTCGCATTTAGCTTATGTCACGATACTCGTATGACCATCAATAATACGTTGTGCATTACCGACGGCGTGTACGTACCTCAGCGTCAGATGTGCTTCAAACAGCTCAGATGTGGTGCTCTCTTGTGAGGGTAAATCCGGCAATCTTTAATCAAATATTCCTGGTGATTCTACTTAACATCTCTTTTTTTTTCATTTTTATTGAGACTTTTTTTTAGAAATTGAATTATGAAATAAGTTTTTCGTAGTTGAGATAAGTAGCCGACTGTTAACATTATGTCTGGCTAAGTCTATTTGCATAGCTACATACTAGGTGGCGCAAAAGTCAACACGCTATCGGAAGATGCTATAATTTTGCAAATAGCGCAAATGTCAATTCTACTCTGACCCTTGTGAAGTAAACAGATACAAAATACACGTCAGCAAGACATGAATCGCTATACTCCTAAAGAGAAATAATTGTTACGATTTTTTTGCGGAATAATTCCGACACTTGCCAGATCTGACTGGCACCGGAGCAGCCGTTCTGCTGAGAATATCGCAGCTGTGGTTTAAGATCAATCGGTGGCCTTTACAAAGAATTTTGGTGAAAGACTGTAAGAAGTTCCCTTATAAAGTGCAGACAGTGCATCAACTATTAGCTTTTGACCGCCAAGCGCCATCCTGAATCTCGACCACGAGGCAGACAACTTTTCATCGAAAATCTCTGTGGATATGTGAATAAGCAAAATGATCGCTTCTGGGGCACCGAAAATCCGCGTATAACCCACGAACAGCCATTACACCAGCTCAAAGTTACTGCATGGTGTGCTGTTTACGCTGAAGGCGTCATCGGGCTTATTTTTCCGAAAACTCCGCGGGCCAAATGACTACTGTGGACAGCGAGCACTACAGAGCCATGCTCAACAACTTTCTCCTTCCTCATTTGCATGAATTGGGACTGGAGAACATGTGGTTCCAACAGAATGGAGCAACGGCGCATACTACGTTAGCCATAACCGAAAATCTGAGGGCTGCGTTTCCGAGTCGCCTAATCTCTCGTTTTGGCAATTTGCACTGTCGGGCAAGATCGCTTGATTTAACCGTTCCAGACTTCTTTTTGTTGTTTTTTTTTTGAAGTGACGAGTTTATATCAACAAGCCTCAGACTCTTGAAGCCCTCAAAGAGAATATAAGTCAGGAATGCCAAAAATCGGGCCCGAATGGTCATCAATTCTGGCGGCGGCCACTTAGCCGCGATCATTTTCTCGATTTAATGGAAAACAATTTAAGACATCAAATAAACATAATCCAAAAGCAGAACCAAAGTTTTTCATTCATAAAAAAAAAATTACAGCCAAAGAACATCGGGTAACAACTTTTGCGCCACCTTATACTCGTACATATAACATACGTAAGTGTTCAACGCTAAAATATTAATAACAACTAATGACGATACGCTTGCTCTGAGCGTACTAAACATTTCTTATAGGACGGCCTTGGGGTGGTGAAACTAACTTATTGTTGAAAGAAATACATTTTAGTTGTTCCTACAAAAATTGTAGATTTAGTAGTCTTTTTGGGACATACCACGTTGATCAAAAAGTTCCCGCACCACACCACCGTGTGGCGCTCCCATTGTTCCGATTTGAATTCTGTTTAGTTGGTAAATCTGTTGTTAACATTCTCTCTAAATCTTAACGTCATAGCTTGACATTTGCAAAAGTTACGTAGCCAAGAGTACATCCTGTCACTGTGTGAGTTGGTGATTTTTTACAATTTTAGAAATGGATTTAAATTTGCAACAACGAACTTGTATTAAATTTTGTGTAAAAAAACGGATTTAACGGTGCGCGAACCTTGGAAATGTTTTAAAAGTGTTTCGGCAACGATTCTCTAAAGAAAACGGTCGTTTACCAGTGGCACGAGCGGTTCAAAAATGGTCGTGAGTCAATTGAAGATGATGAACGCAGTGGCAGACAATCGACATCGAAAACCGACGAAAACATTGATGAAGTAAAAGAAATGTTGGTCAATAACCGCAAATTAACCAACATAGAGATAGCGGAGGACTTGAACATTGCCTATGGATCCGTCCAAGGTATTTTGGTTAATGATTTGAGTTTCCGTCGTGTAGCAGCAAAGTTGGTGACAAAAGACCTCAATTTTATGCAAAAAAGAGACGGTGTTGACGTCGCAAAAGAGATGATTTGCGAGGCTGAATCCGATCCCACATTCATTAAAAGGATCATTACTGTACTGGAGACGAGACGTGGGTTTATGAGTACGACACGCAATCCAGTCATAATGCAAGTGAATGGCGTTCACCAAATGAGCCGAAACCAAAAAAACCACGACGTTTCCAGTAAAAAAAGAAGGCAATGCTCACGGTTTTCATGGATTACAACGGTGTAGTGCATCATGAATTTTTGCCAGAAGGCCAGACAGTAAACAAAGAGTATTATTTGGGCGTTATGAGACGTTTGCGTGAAGCAATTCGCCAAAAGAGACCAGAATTGTGGGCAGAAAACTCGTGGATTTTGCACCATGATAACGCACCGTCGCGGTCGCACAGTGCCATCATTATTCGTAATTTTTTGACGAAAAATGCAACAAATACCATCCAACAGCCACCGAATTCACATGATTTGGCTCCCCGTGACTTCTTTCTGTTCAATCGAGTTAAAAAACCATCACGGGGAACGGGGAGAGGAAGTAATGGAAAAATCGCATGAAGCACTGATGAACCTACCGAAAACCGAATATAAAAAATGTTTTGAGGATTGGATCAAGCGCTGACATAAGTGTGTTGCAGTCGATGGGGATTACTTTGAAGGGGACAATACTAGATGGAGTGAAAAGTGACATCCTTGACCGCCAGAATGCGCTGCTACTGCAAAAAAATGTTATGGTGCCTTGAAGTCCGTTCATATTTATGCAGACACGACAAATTTCAGTGCGATACTGTCTTTACTTTCGTTTTGACAGCTGATTGTTGTTGACGTGTTTGTTATCATGTTGAGTATGGACCAAAACGATTTTCGTTCTCTCATAAAACATTATTTTTTGAGAGGCAAAACGGCGAAGAAAGGAAACAAAAGAAAAGTTGGATAAATATTATGGGGCTAATGCTCCGTCAGATTACACCGTCAAATATTTCGAGAGGTTCGTGGTGGCCGCAACTCCACTACCGATCAAGTCCGCAGCGGCAGGCCCTCCGATGCGGTTACAGAGGACAATGTCAAAAAAAAAAATGAAATGGTGTTGGCTGAGCGGAAAGTGAGGGTGCGCCAGCTAGCAGATACCACAAGGATTAGTATGAAAAAGTTATCCTGCCGCTGGGTGCCGCGAATGACCAAAACCACGAACACGAGATCACTTCGAAAGAGTGTTTGGACTTGCTGATGCGGAATCGGGCGGACTTTTGGCGTCGATTTGTAACTGGATTTGGATTCTTCGGACTATTATCTCTTCCCAAACCTCAAAAGATGGCTTATCAATAAAAAATTCAGCTCACGCGAGGAAATCATCGACGCCACGGAGGAGTATTTTGCAGACCTTCCGGAAAATTACTTTTCGGACGGGATCAAGAAGTTGTAAAATCACTGGAAAAGGGTGTATCAAACTAAAACAGGACTATATTGAATAATATACAAAAACATTTAAAAAAAAATTTTTTTAATTCCCAAGGAGGTCACTTTTCACTCCATCTAGTATACTATAGATTTAGATGAATAAACTTGTATTTTCAATTTTCTGAATAATTGAACTTTTTGATCAAGGTGGTATGTAAAAGCTATAGTAATCCTAATTTGTAATTTCCGAATGGACCTTGATTCTTGAATGGTGGTCATTCAGAATTGCGCTAGTAGTGAAGGTTATTCAAGGCTAAGCAGGTTTTATAAGTTTCAGTTCTGGTTTATCATCTTGTCTCTTGGTGATGCTTTTAAACATATGTTAAGCTTTCAAATATCACCAACATTCCGTAAATAGTCGCCTAAAGCCGTCATCTATATCTGCAAGTACGTACATCATTTTCATTGGAATTGCAATTTATCAATTTACCACCGATTGGTGTCAGTTAGTACTATTAGGCAGGTCATTAGAAAGTTAGTGGCTGGCACTTTTTTCAGGACCTTTACTTGCACTTTCTGCAAAATAAACTTGGATAAAAAATGCTGTACTGTGAATAGGGTTGTGCTTAAATCCCTCTACTTTCTCCACTAATAAAATTACGTAAAACGAGCAAGTTCCGAAATCGTTGTTAAAACTATTCTCATCCCTCTGTCTCCCACACCCACATAGTGGTACACCGTCATAAGCCTTCTGTCGGGAGAATATATGTATGTACTCGTACCTTTAGTAATCTGTTAACGTTATTCCTGTTCAAGTGAAATTCATGTTGAATGACGTCATAACAGCTAACAACTCATTTTAGTTAACCCGTATCAAGGAATAGTTGCAGAGGCGTTGCTATACACACAACCGAAAGTAACGTGGGGTGAGAGCAAATGAAAACTAAAAATACAAAATCTTACAAATGCAAATCGTGGGGGGCAACTGTGCATCAAGTAAGTGAGAGTTCTCTTCATAAAAACTTAATAGGTCCGCGTCGAAGGAAACATCGCCCCAAAATAAACAACTGGACAAAGATTTTGAAGTTTCTCCTCTATTCTCTGTTAATTTCGTTCGCTAATCCCGATGTCTAAACATTCACTTTAATGATCGGTCACAAGTCAAACTAATCGATTTAGTTTCCTGTCTCAGTGGCAAACAAATCATGGTCATTAATCGTTAACGACCTTAACTTCCAATCGCCCAATTCTAAAAGTGTCACCAATGGATAACGCCCACACTAAGTCTTTGTGCATTAAATCGACTACATATAGAGTATACATATATGTTATGTACACACAAATCTCGATGTGTGGATTTGATAACTTTATGAACATTCTCAAAGGCACAGAAAAAAATATAATGAGATTAGGTTTCTTTGGGCCGACTACACAACGTTCGTCAGTCGATCGATTGTTATTTTATTTTTTACCCATTACTAACCAATTCAGCTGAGGGTTTTTATATTATCATATGAAGCAGAATTGTTATCTGACTATTTACACTCGCCTTGGTTGCTTTATCTATCGTAAAGTCTCCAGATAAAGATGAGAGTGCGCGCAAGAAAGCCCCTTCATATGGGGATACCAGCGGCGGGTTGGGGCTTAGTCTATCTGTTTTCTCTGAATAACCCAAATAACTTAAACCTCTATCGCATAGATATATTCTTTGCCAATTGGGGTCGCAGTTTTTTGTTAGAGCTGCGTCCAAGTAAAATCAACTTGTGACAAGTAAACCAAACAAGTTGTATGCAAAAAAAAAAACGACTAAGTACGGGACGGGACAACAAAATAATCGCCAAAAAGTCGAAAACGAAAGCGAACGAAAAAGAAAAAAAAATTGAAAGACTACTCGCACCTATACGTATCTAGAATCTACCCGAAATTTTAAAGGGAATTTTGTCGAGTTTACTAGTATGAATGGACACATAGATCCAGTGTTAATGTGGAACGGAATTTGTGAAGCAGCGTACCAGTACGGGTCTCAGCTATCGTTGTTCTCCATCAGTAGTGGATGTTAGTAGACACCTCTCCTGTGATATTACTAACATATATTTGTAACTATGACTATGGATATGATACTGATTCTGATACTGATAGTCATGTCAAAATAAATTTGTCCGTAGTGTCTACCCTGGTTATCTATTCGGTTGTTGCTGTTGCTGTTGCTGTTGCTGTTAGTTTTCTCTTGTTTCCATCTATAATCCCTAGAGTGATAAAACTACCTACACAGTACACAAAGTGTTCCATGGTGTGTATGTCATACTGGTTTGTTTTGTAATTGGTTATTGCCCCGTTTAGGCCGGTCTTATTCATTTGTTTCCTTCTTTTTTGAGGATAGAGAGAAACATGTTTTCCCTGTGCGCGCTATCAGTGGTGTGAGTGTTTGTTTTTATACATATATAGTATATGCTCAACATGATTAGTTTCTCTAGGGTGGTGGGTGCGAGCGCGAGTTTGAGATATGAAGAGGGTAACATCAGTGAGTTTTCTAGGTCAAATGTAACCTACCTACAAGTGTGTGTTTCATTTAGTTCAGTTTTTCCACCTGAATAGACGACAGAGGTGGCTAACCGACCGACACCTTGGCCAAATGTGGTGTCGATGGTAATCAGATGGTCGTCGTAGTTGTGGTGAGTGGGGTGGTAATTGAGTTCTTTTTTGTTTGCTTCTTTTTTTTTTTTTTTGTAAATTCTCTTTTGGCCAATGTGTGACGTCGTGTTAGCTATTAATTAAAAATAAAATATGATCCCACAAGCGATAAAGGTTTCCCAATTTAAATTTGTATCGATATTTCAACATTTTAAGGTCTTTTATTTTTCAATTTTTTTTTTCATTTAAAGTGTTTTAAGTGTTGAAAGCGTGGTGATTTAATGCGCTGAGGAGTGATGTGGCATGGAAAAACGGCGTTTTTAAGTAAATAATGAACAGCAGAAACAAATCATTGTTATTTTTGTTTTCAACTCGATATGTGAATTATTGGTTCTCGATTATTTTGATAATAATCAAAGAGTGGAAAGAAATTTGCTGATTTCGACTTTAAATCAAAAAAAAAAAAAAAAAAAAAACAAAAGAACTGTCATTGTTTTAAAGAGCCATATATTTGTGTAGATAAGAAAGCTAGCTCTAGATGTGTCATTTTTAAAATGAAACTGTTTTATTGTAAACGATTACGATTACAATATCTTGTCGATACGGTGACACATGCATATACGAGTACATATGTATGTTGATACTTGGGCATGTGCATGCCTCTTAATGGCGGTGATTTTACGGCGGTATTAGATGAAGCTAGAAGTTGAATTGTTAAGGACAGACTTTGACCTTTTTTTTTTTTTTTTGAAATAAACGTGACGTGAGGTAACACACTCGTACTCGTAGGTTTTAAGAATCTTTAGAAAATAGTAATGAAAAATTAAAAACCAAAAATGACGGCTTTCGACAACGTAATGGTGAACACTGCCTTGTTTGGATGTAAGTTTAGTTTTTGAGCTGGAACCTCTAGATGGGATGATATGAGGAAGATCAACTCTAGGTTTTTGATTCGATTTTCAAATAAATCAACCATTGTTTAGTGATTGCCATTTGCCTTTAGTGATCTTCTTTTTTGGGTCATCCACATATTATTTCTAATAATTCGCCACAATCTGGTTATACGGTACTTTCCAGTGATCGGCTACTCTTAACCGATCAATGACTACCTAGTGATCCACCATTCTGTAGCGGTCAGCAGTTTCCTAGGATCGGCAACTTTCTAGTGATCCCATTTTTGTTTAAGATTAACTGCTAGTGGACAGTAGTAATCTATAATTTTCGAGTTTTGAAGTGATCGGTGCTTTTCTTGTGATCGGCCATTCTGATGTAGTTCTCCCAGCGAACTTTTTCTAGCGATCAGTCATGTTTAAGAGCCACTGGTATGACTGGTAAGACATTCTGTAATAATTTCCCTAATTACCCTAATTTTAGGGTAATCGGCTCCTTTCTAGTGGTTGGTGTGTTATTGTAATTCACCTTTTTTTAAAAATTGGGAATTCGATCGTCTCATGATCGAATACGTACCTGTTTAAGATCAATTGCTGTGATCCATTTCTTTCTAACGATCGGTGTTTTCAACTGTTCGTTTTTTTTTTCTATTGTCTGGTTTTCCGATTTCTACTGACTTTCTACTGGTCATTTGTCCTTGTTCTAGAATAATAGAATTATGTCAAAATTACTAAAAATCTAATCGAGATGATTGCTTAAATGTTTCGCGATTTTACTAAGAAAATAAGTGCTGATGTTTTTCTCATACCATATATCCTTATGTAGTGACATTCTCTAACTACCATTTATTGTAATAATTTTGGTTATTTGAATCACTAAGTATCGAGTATATGGTGTTTACATTTGAAGCCAATTCTTTTGCCAGAGAAAAGGGCTTACAATCAAAATAGTGCTCATGATCCATCGGAATGCATGGTTCAAATGTTATATGACTGAAGAAATGCATAGTTAAATCTGGCCGCAATCAATAAATATAATACTGGTTATCTGTGCCTCTGAAAAATCAATAAATCAACGGATGTGCCATATGATCTTGTAATGAAGCAACCATACGAAAGAGTATCACAAGTTTTTTTTATTAGGCTTTAAGGATCAAACATAAGAAAATTAATTTTTTTCGAACTAGGTTGTTCAAAATAATAAGGAGATTCAAAGTAGATATTAGCTTTGGCTAATAAAGTACGATTAATATTTTTTTTTAATTAAATAATTTTTTTAGATAAATCATTAAGCTAATGTTCAGAATGACCACCTTTATTCTTTAGGACAGCATTTATTCGAAAAGGCATAGAATTTATTAGTTTCTAAACTTTTTTGAATGCCGTTCCATTCAACTTTAACCACAGTCCAGAACTTGAGCTGAAAAGATTTTGATAGTTCCTCCCACAAATACCGAAACTGATGGTCTTGACATAAGCGTACGGTAGCATGAAATATGAAATAAGATATCACGATAAATACCTTTTTTATGACCAAATACTAAACTAAACTAGCAACCTCACAGCGTCACGCTACCACCTCCATATCTTTGGTTTTTTTTGTTTTTGGTGAACCGTAAGAGTAATTCTTTTCCATGCGTACGCTAAACATTTCGACCGCTGTCAGAACCATATATGTATGTATTGTAAATTGAACACTCCAGAAAATGTTACACCTCTCGAAGTGCTTTATAGATCTGAAAGCGATCTTTTTTTCTTGCTTTTGTGTTTCTCTTACCTAGTAGTGTATCTTTCCGTGCAGATAAATCACTTCCGCTTCAGCGAGAAATCTACGGAGATATTTATCCTGGTTCAGGCTAAACTATCGGTTAAAACAGCTGAAGAGCTTCGCATACATATTTTGTTTATGTTTTTAAATGGGTTCATCATCATTGTTATTTGTAAAATATCTAAATTTCCGGTTGCAAGGGACTAACACGCCTAAAACTCCCGGATAAAAAGAATTTGTAATATTCTCTTATGGTTTTTGATATTTCATATCGTATTAGAATTTAGGACAAGCTAAAATGAAAATGGTCAAAAAACAAGTCACGCCTAATCGATTAAGCTGGAAAAGCTAAGAAAAAAAGTGTGGTAGGTGGGTTTATTTCCCCTTTCCGCCGAGCAAGAGTTTAATATACACCCTGAATGACTCAACTGCATCCAATTTCAGACTGCTATAATTTTCAGACCCTTCATGACAGTGAGCTCAAATTTTGACACATGACAGATAATTTTATTATTTACAAGCCTTTTAAACGATTTGCGTCTCAGTTGTTAGAGTCGAAAGAGCGAAGGAGTTGCTACGCTTACGCGAAAGTGGTGAGTTGCCGAATTTGTTTTTTTCCGATGAGTCGCCATTTGTTATCGAACAATATGTCAACAAACAAAATGACCGAGTTTACTTGCCAGAGAGGTCCTTCGAAAATGTACACCTTCGGACGGCCACCAGGAAGCAGGCAGCACCGATGGTGATGGTTTGGGCCGCCATAACCGCCGCTGGTCACCCTCCGCTCGTATTTTTGTACCGTGCCGTCAAAATTAACGCGATCGTATACCGTGAAACTATCTTAGAGGCAGTATTGAAGCCTTGGGCAAACAATCATTTCGGTCGGAGACCGTGGACATTTCAACAAGACTCTTCACCGTCTTACAAAGCACGCGTCAACCAAGATTGGTTAAAAAACAATGTTCCACATTTCATTTCTTCGACACAATGGATTGCAAATTCCCCGGAAGCAAATCCGTTGGATTTCTCTATCTGGGGTAGGTTGGCACTAAAAAATACCAAAGTTTTGACCACCTCAAACAAGCACTTCGCCGGGAATGGGCCAAAATACCGCAGAGCCACTTGCGTGCAGCGTGCGATGCTTTCTTCCGCCGTCTCAAGGCCATTATTCGCGCCAAAGGTGGACATATTGAAAACTACTGATACAATTTGAAAATTGATGTATTTTCCAACATTTTTTGCTTTGGCACAATAAAATTTATCAAAAAATAAACAAATTATAGCAGTTCGAGTCATTCACCCTGTATACTGCCAAGAGCTTCAATTAATGATCCAAGCTGAATATATTTCTTTTAATACGTAATCGGTATACGGACTTCAGAGTGTTTTTTGGAACAATAATATTAATAACTTCAAAAGTCATGAACATGTTTTCATCTCCCTCTTACTCAGAGCAGAATACGCCAAAACCTACTAGTCATAAAAGTTTGACTGATTAGATCTAAAACTCCCTGTATTTACAAAATCGTAGTTAGTACCGCACTGACGGTTATAAAATGTTTGTTATTCCTTGAATAATTCAGATAATTCTGGTCCGATTTGTTTTTTTTAATTTTCGTTAAATGTGTGCTATGTTAATAGATTTAGATTAGTACTGCAAACATTTCGAAACATTTTTAAGAAAAAATTAATTGTATTTTGTGTATAATTTTTTATTTTAATAACTTAAAAAGTCATCGACGGATTTTGGTCAAAATCTAATTACCGCGATTGGGCATGAAGACACATCATAGGACAAAAATTGATAGCACTGTCCGTTCGCGAGTTATCGTGGGCCAAAAAAACTGACGCATACGGGCACACACACGAAATTTTTGTCAGACGATGCGTCTTCATAGCAAATCAGCATTGTTTGTCCGATCCCCAAGAAAGAAGACCCTCTTAGCTACGCTAACCACAGAGGCATCAGCCTTCTTAACATCGCCTAAATGATTCTCTCTGCCGTATAATCTGAACGCCTGAATCCGTTCGGCAACAACCTAATTGGTCCATATCAGTGTGACTTTAGGCCAGGAAAGTCCACCATCGACCAAATATTTACACTACGGCAGATCTTAAAAATAATCCATGAGCTCTAAATCGATAAACACCACCTATTCATCGATTTTAAGGCCACGTATGACAGTATCTATAGAGGCGAAAGCAATTTGGCATCCCTGCCAAAGTTCGTCCGTTTGTGCAGGATGACGATGGAAAATGCATGCTGCTCCGTCAAGGTCGGTAAAGAAATCACCGAGAGCTTTGATGTCAAAAAAGGATTTCGAAAAGGCGATGCGCTATCATGCAGTTTATTTAACATCATTCTTGAAAGAATAGTGCTAAACTCACGAGCCAAGACAAGACTCACATCTTTCCAAATTCCCGCCAATTATTCGCATACGCCGATGATATTAAATAATCGGAAGAAAGCAGCGTGATATCAGTTGGGCTTTCACGAGTCTTGAGGCGGAAGCGGCGAAGATGGGTTTAACGGTTAATGAGGGCAAGACCATGTATAAGCTGTCAACAAGAAAGGACACCGATGTCTCGGACAGAACGTCACCCCCGACAGATATTACTTTGAGGTAGTTAGGGACTTTGCTCCGCTATTACGAGTAATTCAGACAACGATACCAACACTGAGATCGAACGAAGAATTACTCTTACTAAGGAAGCAGTTGACTAGCAAAGCCCTCTCTCGAACAACAAAAGTGACCCTATGTAAAACGTTAATAATCCCAGTCCTGCTTTATGGCGCAGGATGTATGAGGGTGCTCTTGGCTATTTTGGGAAAAAAATTCTTCGGGCGATTTGCATAGACAGTGAATGAAGGAGGAGATACATTGACGAACTGTACGGGGTGTACAGCGACATTGACGTAGCCGGAAGAGTAACGGTCCAAAGACTGAGGTGGCTGGCTCATGTAGAGCGGATGAACATCAATACTCTGGTCCGGAAAATCTCTGTTGTTGTTGTTCTGTTTGTCTTGCCTATCACAATGAATGGGATATCGATTTTGTTCTGCTAATGTGTCTTTCCTGTCTTTAACGTGTTAATCTATTTTTTTCGTGTTTTCGAAGAGTTTAGTCGTAATATAATAATCGTGCAAAAAATGTAATCGGTTGCATTAATTTATAGTCAATTAGGATGACTTGTTAATTGCGCACATGAACAATAAAGGGTAAAGGTGCTGCTGAGTCAATAAAAACAACGCAAAGGAATTAATTATCAAAATTTATTTTGTTTGTTGCAAAACAGGCTCCATTGAAAACGATCTATTGAATTGACTCAACGGGTCCCAGAAAGTGGTAATTTAAGTTTCGGAAATAGGAAAAACCCACAGGGTGTCATATCTGGAGAATACGGTGCTAGCTCGATCATATTGACGATTTTCGAATACCATTTTCTTCTCTAATTCGATGTTTTCTTCAGTAACTTCCGTTACAGTCCGCCTCGGATTAGGCGAGTTTTCAACAACTTCACGGTACGCTCTGTACCACTCAAATGAACTTGTTCTCGATATTACAGAGTCCCCGTATGCTTTCTCCAACATTTTCAATGCGTCCGAACAAGAACTTCCTTTCGCAAC
The DNA here is from genome assembly GCA_963966105.1 of Volucella zonaria. Taxonomy (NCBI): domain Eukaryota; kingdom Metazoa; phylum Arthropoda; class Insecta; order Diptera; family Syrphidae; genus Volucella; species Volucella zonaria. The sequence goes on along the minus strand of CAWYQB010000001.1, from coordinate 4,583,696 downwards.
ACAAAATTTCAAACAAACTCTTTGCTCAATATTTGTTTTCATAGTAAAAATCGCCGATAGCACTTGAGATTAACTAATGTCTTTGTCTATTGTGTTTGGCTATTGCCAACAAACTAGTTGACAGATGGCGCCCAAAATATATGACAATTGTACCAACATAGGGAAACGATATTTTTTAAGAAACCATTACCGAGGGCCATTTGAATGACTCAGTTCCGATTATCTTTTGAAAGAATGTATATTTTCTTATAGCCTTAGTGAAATACTTTTTTTTTCTCTTATTGATTTAAATGCCCTTTTCATATGTAAGTGGTATGCGTATATTTTCTTATCTTTCTCTTACTTTTCTGTATTATTTGATTGACTGTATGGTGTGGTCTAAAAAGCTATGTGGCAGACCTGAAGCCACTTTGTATGCTTTTTAGTTTTCCTTTTACTACTTATTTGGGTCTTTTACCTGATATCGATTCATACGAGTATACTTTACGAGCTATATGTCCTATAGCTATAGGAGGAATCCACTTTCGCACTCGTTTAATAGCAAGAGTACTTAAAGATCTCAACATACATAGATCCGCTGGTCCAGATGGTATATCTACCCTTCTTCTGAAGAGGTGTTCTTCCTCGCCAGCAAAACCACTGCGTACGTTTTTTCATCAATCCTACTCTTTACGACTCTTTCCGAGCAGATGGAAAACAGCATTTGTCCAGCCCGTACCTAAAAAAGGCGAATCTTCTTCCCTCTCCTCCTACAGACAGATTGCACTTACGTCCCTTCTTTCCAAGGTCATGGAAACGCTGATAAACCGTCAGCTCATGAAATATCTCGAAACACGAAAACTTCTCAATGACTGGCAATATAGTTTTCGTAGCAACAGGTCCACTGGTGATTTGATGGCATGTCTCACCGAAAAGTGGAACCAAAGCGTACATCAATCTGGCGAAAGCAAGATAGTTGCACTTGATATTTCTAAGGCATTTGACAGAGTTTGGCATCAGACTTTTTTATCGAAAATGTCTGCTTTTGGGATCGATGACTCTCTTCTTCAATGGATTAGAAATTACTTTTCGGAACGTTCAATTCGAGTTGTCTTGGACGGTTTCAAGCCTGATATTCACAAAAAAAAATACTGGTGTGCCCCAGGGCTCCGTTTTGTCTCCGACACTCTTTTTAATTTTCATTAATGATCTCTTGTCTGCTTGTCAATATATTCCTTTGCTGATGACAGTGCTCTCTGCTTTTCATATTCGTTCCTGGACTCACGTCCCTGCTCTTCGGCTGTAGAACGGGAACGGCAGCGTATGTTAAGCTCATTAAATTCCGATATTAACAGCATATCCAATTGGGGGACTATCAACCGAGTGGAATTTAATGCTTCCAAAATTCAATGCTGTCTGCTGTCATTAAAGCGAAATTCAAATACCCAGCCATTATCCATGAATGGCACTTGCATCGTCGAAACCGATAAACTTTCCATTCTCAGTATGTGTGTCAGTGACAACTTACGTTGGGATGACAAAGTATTCTATGTCGTCAAAAATGCTGCGAAATGTCTAGGTTTCCTCAAACGATGTAAGAAATATTTTTCTCCTTCTAATCTGGCCTCAATATAAGGCATTCATCCGCCCAAAATTGGAGTACAATGCTCACATCTGGTCAGGTACTCCTAAAATCCCTCTGCTGCTGAATAGGATTAAAAACGGTGCGATAAGGTTCATAGGTGATGCTAATATCACCAAGTCAATTGACAGCGTTAAACACCGACGAAATGTCTCATGTTTCACCTTGCTCTATCGCTATTTTCATCACCTAGTGCCACTAGCATTCTGCCCCTTCAAACCTTTAACCGTAACACTCGTCTCGCTATGAATGCTCATTAGTTTACCCTTAAATCCATTATTTTCGAACGTACATTGAAATGTTGTGATTCTTTCCTAAGCCGTACAAATCGCTTATGGATTGCCCTGCCAAACTCTTTATTTTCTGATCATTATAATCATCAAACATTCAAAACGAGCGTACATCTGTTCCTCTCTTTCTTTCCTCCCTAACTTTCTTTCGCCCGCGCTGTGTGCAAACATTTTAAGGATTCCTTAACTCCTTGAGCGCGGTGGTGGATACCTCTATAAATCCCACCATACTAAATGCATTATTTTGAAGAATTACTCGTAGGTCTTATAGGGAGTTCCAAATAATGTGTAGAAGGCTTTAATGGGAGATTCCTTGACATGTGAAGAAAATCGTATAGTTGGGGAGGTCGAAAATGTATATCCTCCGAGATAAAGAGGTTTTAAGCTAAGCTTTACGCTGCCTTGTTTTGACTTCTCTTAAAAAGAACATCTTTCACATTTATCCGTGTATGGTAATAAATGGGGGATCGTAACTATGAGTACTCGTACTTTAATTGTTTTAAAGTAAATGTTGCCCTAAAATTAAAATCATTTTTTTCGAAAATATATCTTTTTTGCAACTTTAAAACGTGTATCTACTATTTACGAAAAAAACTCAACTCATTTCATCTTAAGTCAGTAGTTTTCAAGATACGACCCAACTTCTTCAAACTATAAAACTCAAAAATGGGTCATTCTTTTACAGCAGCCCTATAAAATTAACAGATCTCTTTTCGGAAGAAAAAAAATTAAGCGGATCGCTGACGAAATAATACAAAAAGAATGCAACATTATTTGCATAACCCGTTTGTAGTCTTTAACCGAGATATTGACTCACTTAATTTCTTGAAACTTATCTCCATTAGGATTTATAGGCATTGGTTTCAAGAATTAAAGTAATTGATTAGTCTGTTTGAGAAAACACCTGCATCTACCCCATCATTAGTCTTAGAATTTATATTTTGGTAAAATACTGTTGAATTGTGACACAATATATTTTCACATCGTCTTAACTGTATTCACATCTTTTCTTCACTGGACAAAAGTCAGGTGTAGGGAGCCACTCTCGAACTATTTTGATTGTTGTTCAGAGAAATATTGTCTTGAGAAAGAACTGAAACTCAAGTTAGCTTTGAGGGATAAAGGCAAGATTTTCATCCTACATTTTTGTAATCGCAGAAAAAGAAACATACGAGTATGTACATATGAAGACCAAACTTTAAGAAAAATTTAGATTTATATCATTGTCTGGTTCAATGATAACTTTAAAATCTGGGTCATTGAAACAAATGCAATAAGGACTGAAATGAATAAAATTTGGAAACTTCAAAGTAAAAAAAAAAATATTTTCATAATTCATGTAAATTTTTTTTATTTGCTTTAAAATTCTGTTTTTATTAAATTCATTCACAATCACAAAAAATAAAAAAAATTATTTGGGTTCCCATTCTTTCCTCAACTTCCTTCGAATGTCCTTCATAAGGTTGTTGACAGTTACTATACATCCGTGACCTTTTTGGATGCTCTTTTCCATTTAGCACTAAAATCTTTTACGTACTTTGCACACTGCTTACTTTTCGTCAATTTAGCTTTGACCAAAGCCCAATACCATTCAATGGGACGGCACTGTGGAACATTGGGTGGATTCATGTCTTTTGGGACAAAGTCGTCATTTTTAGCAACAAGAAAGCTCAACGTCGCATGAGCATAGTGAGCTGAAGCTAAATCTGGCTGAAATAATGTTGAACCCTCGTGTTTGTTTAAGAAAGGAATCAACCGTTTTTTTTAGGCACGCGTTAATGTACACTTCTCCGTTAATTGTTCCCGTTGTAATAAACGATAAGCTTCTGTGTCCACATTGGCAAATGGCCTGCCAAACGAGATATTTTGACCCGAATTTTTCCATCCCAATCGATGTTGTTGATTGCGGAAGAATCTCAGCTTCAAATGAGTTGTAAAACTGCGCACCTGGTAGAGTAGTAAAGTCGGCTTTGACATAAGTTTCGTCATCCAAAACCAAGCACACTTTCTTGTTGCCGATCAACACGTATAGCTTTCGGGCTCGTGTTTTTATGACTTTTTTTTGTGTTTCAGTAACTTTTTTTGTTTTTTCGTGGTTTTAGACCGTTACGTTTTTTAGATCTTCCTACCATTATTTGGTTGGTATTACATTTCCGAGCAACATCTCTGGATGACATAGTCCGGTTTTTTACGATGTTACCCACTATTTTCCTGTCCAAATCTGTATCATGTGGTCCACTTTTAGCTCCACTTTTCTGTTGTTGCTTAACTGTCAACGTCTCCAAATATCGTTTAATAACAGAATCCACTGTATTGCGTGCTATGTTTAAATTTTTTGCGATGAAATGGTTTGGACGCGAAGTACTTTCGAGCCATTTGTCGATGATCTTTTTACGGCGTTCCTCTTGACTCAGATTTTATAAATATTTTAAACTGCACCGAACTAAAATCAATAACAAACTGAAACTAGAGAATATACAGGCTAATTTGGGTACAAAATGGGATTGCAATTTTTGGAAGTATAGCCCGTATTAAAATTTACAGATTTTATTCGTTTCAGTCCTTATATTAGTAATATTCGGTAGAGAATCACAGCATACGTTTGGTCTTAAATTTTAAAAATAACATCGATTTTTACGGCACTTTATTACCATAAGCTGCGTAACATTCCTATGCAAATGAGCGGATTGAATTGTTTAACAAAAACCGCAATCAATCCTGCAATTGGTCACTATTTTCTCCATTTTCTAAAAATATGTATTTCAAATAAGACCGTCATGTTAAAAGCGAAAACGGTTTTCTAATGTTATTCCTTTGGGCATTCTGTTATTAGCTCATCAGCAACAGGAAACACGTAACTGTGTAAAAATTGCAAAACAGAGAAAAAGAAACATCTCAAGGAAATCGGAAAAGAAAGAAGTTGGTATGTTTCTCACAAATAAAAGCAAAAAAAAAAAAAAAAAACGTATACCTTCAGTAATTATTGTCATTATTTAGTAATAAAAACAATTTCACGCACAAATGAATAATACGACGTGCACAACACCCTCTAAATGGTCTGCTTCCTCTTCCTTTCCTATTAACTCATTAGAAGAAATGAGCTTCATTATGATTTTCCTTTTCTTTCTCACCCTTACTCTGTGCCCATTACTATGGTCTTGGTTTTGTTGCTGTTCTGTTGTTTTAATGCTGACTTTAAGCAAAAATTGGTAATGGCACAGCTTACGGGCTTAATTGACTTTGAAGCAGGATACTGCAAAGCATAATGCGTAATTTGACTCACTCTAATCACACAAAAGGATGGAAGCTTATCGAAATCTTCTGGTAATTTATCTCAAAAAATAAGTTAGCTAAAAGGCTAAGAAGATTTTTTTTTTTCTTGAAGTAAAGGACAATAATTTTGAAATTGTTTGCCAAAGTAATTGGGGCACATGAGGATACTTCTACAGTCATGTAGTTTTGATGTGAAAAGAAAGGACATTTAAATTTATGAATAGTGTACACTGTGGGAAATGTGCATTTTCAGTTATTGTCCTCACAACAATTGGCATTAGACAATGAAGGGCAAATACCCAAATATGAGGAAATATTTTATAAGCTCACTAGTCGTACCGACCGACTTTGGCTATGTGGACATATTTATTATTATGGATACTTTACCCTTTTCAACATACTTAAATGGTAAATACATATTTTAAAAGGAATTCCTAGTGTGCATCAAAGGCCTTCGTCTAATTTAGTACCTAATACCTATATAGCTTTAGCGTTTTTAGCATTTCATTGTTTGCTCCATAAGAAATTCCATCTGCATACGCATGTACCATATGTGTACGTAATCAATTTTTATTAAGGCTAATAGGGACTTTCTGTAATTAAATTTCTGTTAGCCTTTTTCGTTTTTCTAAATTCGACCATATGCACGAGGGTAGTCCCAGAAGTACCCGACCTAACAAAGAAAACACAAAAAAATTGGGGAAAAATATGTTTATCATATTTCTCTACGTAGTCTCCTTTTAGTTCAATACACTTTTTCAAGTGATGTTCAATAGCTTTGATACGCTGTTTATAGTGAGAATCGTCGAGCTCCTTAAAATACTTATCAACCGCAGACTCCACCTCCTTAATGTTGGCAATTCTTTTATCACCGAGCCATTTTTTCAAATTCGGACATAGAAAATAATTTGAGGGGGCTAAATCTGGCGAATCGGGTGCATGAGGAAGAATATTAGAACTTTAACGCATTGATTTTGGCCATTGCGATGACGGATGAGTGCAAACTGACGCCATGATCTTGCCAGCAGACGGAACTGTGTTCGTCTTTTTTGGAGCCGATTCTCCCCTTGAAGCCCATTGTTTTGACTGTTCCTTCGTCTCGGGTGTAAAGTAATGGACCCATGTTTCATCCATGGTTATGAATCGACGCAAAAACTCGGCTTTATTGCCGTGAAACTTCGTCAAACACTTGATTGAAATATTTTCACGACGCTGTTTTTGTTCCATTGTGAGTAATCGCGGCACCCATCTTGCGAACGGCTTTCTCATGTGAAATTTTTCGGTCAACATGCGATGTACAGAGCTTTCTGCTAGTGTCAGCCAATACCATTTTGTGGATTTTTTTTAAATATTTCTGGTGAACTCACCTCATTTGGTCGACCATTGTGATGCTCGTCTTGGCAACTCGTTCGGCCTCGCTTAAACTCTGCCACCCAATATTTTATTGTTATAAACGAAGGAGCCGACTCCTCCAGAGTAGAATCCAGTTCCGTTTTGATGTTGTTTGGATTGAGGCCTTTCAAATGAAAGTATTGTATCACATAATGATGACCAATCTTTTCCATATTTAAAAATTCATTGATAGCATTTAATATTGGTGGCTGCCGAACAAATACTAAACAACGTCAAATTTCAAATTTAAGCTTTATAAGGTTGGTACTTTCTAAAATTGTCATTCTTGTTAAACAACAACCGCCATCTATAGGCCAGGTCGGGTACATCTGGGACTACCCTCGTAATTGTGTAATAATCGTTTATTAGTGGTTAAGCCTAGAATGTTTGGCTGACGAACCAAGTAATGGTAAAATAACATACAAAGTTTATGCAAAAAGTTCCGGTACTGATTTTATATAAAATGTATTGATGGTGCTACTATGTTTTACTGTATGAACTGTGTGGAACAGTTTTCGCTTGAAGTGCGCGTGCCGTGAGCTGCTGTTAAATTTTATTTTAAATTAGACAAAATCGCCAAGGAAACGCTGTAAATGTTGATAGCTGCGTATGATGATGAGTGTTTGAGTTGAAGCAAGGTATTTGTATGGTATTCATGGTTTGAAAACGGTCGCCAGTCATTAGAAGAAGATCTAAGAGAGGGGAACCCATTCACTTCCATTATAGACGAGAATATTTAATCGCTCTGTCGTCTAATGCACGAGGCACGGTTAAAATGTTGTCTGAGCAACTGAATATTAGTAAAGGACACGGCGCATGTGTTAGAAACTGTGCCGCACTGGCGATTGTTTCTTGCTTCATGATAATGCTCCTGCTCATTCGTCGTTATTGGTAACACAGTTTTTGGCTAAAAAAAATCAGTTCATGTAATCAATCAATCGCTGAACCTGGCTCCGGCCGATTGTTTTTTTTTTTACTATTTGATAAGCTGGAGTAAGCGTAACGCTAAAGAGAGCGTTTTGATGACGTGAGGGGTATTCAACGAAAAGTGTTGAGGATGTTCTGGAGCATTCCGGAAGAAGAGGCTCTACGGCCGGTTAAAAATTTGTATAATGAGGGCAGAGTACTATGTTGAAAAGTGAATAAAAGTTTTTGTCCTAAATCGTTTTTTCTTACAAAACAAGAAGAAAATTAGGGCCGGAACTTTTTAAAAAAACTGTGTGTGTTCACTTAATTATACCTTTCCTGCATTCTTCAATATGCAAGCTCCTTCATAGGAGAGCGTTTTTTTAAGTTTATGATTAATTTGCCAATTCAAGCATAATTGTAGACTTCTTGGATTAGCGTAAACTTTGTTGTTTTGCTTAGCTGAAGCCAATCAGGTTTTTGATACAGAGTCTCGTTGATGCCATTTTCGAGTCACGTGAAAAATGTACGTTTTTTTTTGCACGAAGAAGGGAATCTCTTTTAAAGGTGAAACTAAGACCGTCGCGATCCACATTGGTTGATTTCCACTCAATAAACCCAACGCCCTTTTCCTGAATCTGTCCTTTACGTCCAGTGGCACTACTCCCAGATATTTAATCGCGGAGTAGAATTTCTTTGGAGGCTTGTCTGCCCCTTCCAATTTGTTCGCCGAAATTATTTTAAGGGAAGACTTTTTTAATATGGGTTACAATGTGTGTTGCTTACTTCTAAGCAAGGTTTGATCTCTACATGCGTAGCCACGTATTATTTTGTTGTTAATTGCAGTAACACTTTGGAATTATTCCAGCAATCTGATATAGACGTCTGACAGTATATCTGTCAGTCTGTTTACAAATTGAAATTGATGAAAACAGGTGCAAGTTGATGGGCTTATAAATTTTGAGTAAGTCTTCACCCAATTTGGTATCAAAATATGTTTGAACTGTATGTTTGTATGACAGTGTGCTACTTTGTGTTATTTATACTAATTGGAACAGTTGTTTATGATGGTACTATTTTATTTGGCCATTTCATTGCCAAGTATTCCTTCCTATGGTTAAAGGTCGTAGTATAGGTATTTGGAAAGCCTCAGTATTTTTTATGGTTCTTAAAAATTGTCTGCATCACCAGCATGCTTTTCATGGTATGCCTTTTCACCTGATCACAGTCATCGACACTTAATCGATTTTGTCTGAGCCTAGTCCCCTCAACGAAGGCTGAAGAATTGAGCATATTCTGTTGGTCATCACTTGAAAAATTACCTGTCTTAGAGCAGTATGGTACTGTCGGTTTGCTTGCTGACGGTATTTGGCACAAAGTAATGCAAAGGCATATGTTGAGCAGATTTAGTGCGCTTATTCACAAATCTGGTGAAAGGTTTAACTCAGACTAATTTTAGGAAGAGTTGAGAAACGTTTATTCTCAATGACCATCTTCTGGGAGACATATCTGTCTGTCATTACTTCTTTCCCGTCTTTTCATCCGGATTATCAGAAAAACTGAAGCATGACTTTTTCTACGATGGAGTTCTGCCGGTTATGTATTTTTGTTTTTTTTGCAATGCATGCTCTCATTTCTATATTCGTTAGTCTATCTTTATTAATGAACAAAATAGTATTAATAAATTTCGAACCACATAAAACATTTATTGAATTTCTCTTACTTGTTTGTTGCTAAGGGGCAGTGAGTATAATAAAAAGAAGCTGTTATGCATACTCGTATGTATGTGTATGCTGATCCTTCGTGCCACACCTCCGTGTTCAAAAATATCCGTATGAATCATTTTAAATTCAATTCGTCATATGGTTTGTGAAGTGGCCTAGATGCAATTTATCGACAAACTAATTCCTTTATTCGACGAGGTGCGTTAATCACTCTTATGAGAATACACTATCTCTGATGTGTCACGAATATTGCGGTCATTATCGTAAAATCGACATAACGCCCAATTTATGTGATAATGTTTTGCGTCTCCGATTACTCAACAGTTCCTAGTTAATTTTATAATTGGTTTTATATGTTAAAATTTAGGATCTCTTAGGGAATGGTATCGTATCATTTATTAAATTGCCCACCCTCTTTTATTTGAATGTACTCGTACAATTTCTCTAAGTACTAAATTTGCAGTTGGTAAAAATCCAATCGAATTTTAATGTATTATCTTTTTAGTATTTCCAAATGTTCCATCAGCGCCAGGAATGTCATGTGTTGGTGAAGACCGTAAGCTTTTCATTTATTTTTCATAGCAATTACAATTGTTGCAATATATGTTGTGCTTATAGGTAGCATCTACAGACGAGGAGCAAGAAGATGGCGTAAATTATACCGCATTAATGGACATATTTTCCAAGCCAAACGCTTCAATAGGGTAAGGGCCCAATAAATTGTTCACCAAGGCTAACATTTTTTTTTTTTTTTTCTTAAACCATGTAACTTTTTTTGTTTTGTTTTTAGCGTGCATTCTGTGCCTATTGTCAAGATCGCATTTGGGGTCTAGGTCGTCAAGGCTTCAAGTGCATTCAATGCAAATTGCTTGTGCACAAAAAATGTCACAAACTGGTACAAAAGCATTGTACCAATGAACATGTCGAACCATTGGTTAAAGAACGCGATGATATAACAACAGATCCTGGTTTACCCGAGGTATTACCACCCATACCCGATTATCCGCCAGCTGTATTACCCGATCCGTGTGACTCTGTGGCCGTAGAAGCCGTCCAAAATATCGAGGAGCAACTTGAGCCGGGTACTCAAAGGCAATACTCACTCAATGACTTTGAGTTGATTCGAGTTATCGGTCGCGGAAGCTACGCTAAAGTGCTAATGGTCGAGCTAAAGAAAACTCGTCGCATATATGCAATGAAAGTGATTAAAAAAGCACTCGTTACCGATGATGAAGATATCGATTGGGTGCAAACGGAGAAACATGTTTTCGAAACAGCATCGAATCATCCATTTTTGGTTGGTTTGCATTCTTGCTTCCAAACACCATCCCGTTTGTTCTTTGTTATTGAGTTTGTACGTGGCGGTGATTTGATGTTCCACATGCAGAGGCAACGACGATTACCCGAAGAACATGCACGATTTTATGCAGCTGAAATAAGTTTGGCATTGAATTTCCTGCATGAGAAGGGTATTATCTATCGTGATTTGAAATTGGACAATGTATTGCTTGATCATGAGGGTCACATTAAGTTAACCGATTATGGTATGTGTAAGGAGGGCATACGACCTGGTGATACTACATCGACATTCTGTGGAACACCAAATTATATTGCTCCGGAAATATTGAGAGGTGAAGATTATGGTTTTTCGGTAGATTGGTGGGCGTTGGGTGTGCTTCTCTATGAGATGTTGGCTGGACGTAGTCCATTTGACATCGCTGGCGCTTCTGAAAATCCAGATCAAGTAAGTAGTACAGTTGGTCAGTCATTATTTTTGACACAATTCAAATCGGTTTTGTTTATTTTTTTTTTTGTTGATTTTTATAGAACACCGAAGACTACCTATTTCAAGTTATATTGGAAAAGACAATTCGTATACCACGTTCATTGAGTGTAAAAGCCGCATCGGTCCTTAAAGGTTTCCTGAACAAAAATCCAGCTGATCGCCTTGGCTGTCATCGTGAATCGGCCTTCATGGATATTGTCAATCATCCATTTTTCAAGAGTATTGACTGGGAAATGGTAAGGCTACCAATTAAGTTTTTTCTTTTCTCCAAAACATCAGCTATATATTCTCTCCTGAAACATATAATATTGCACGGTATTTTGTTTTATACCCAACAACTACTACAACTACAGAGATTAGGGCAAAATTCTGCAATAGGTTTAGGGCTTTGATTTGATTTGATTACTCCCCTTGACTCCACAATGGAAACAACAAAATTCCCCTCACAGAGAAAAGAGAAAGAGAAAGAGAGAGAGTGAAAAATATTGTGTGATAAATATATACCTATAATAAACACATATAAAATAGAACTAAGCATGCGATTTTAAAACTAAAAACAAATATCTTCCACACGTTTCAATCCACTCCATTCCAAACAGATATTTAAATCTTGTCTATTATGTTTCTTTTATCTTTTCTTTGGTTTTTTTGGTTTACTTTTCTCTCAACACTTCCCCCGTTTATGCATACTATGTACTTGTACGATTAAAAAAAAAAAAAAAACAATATTCTTAAGATTGCACAAAAGGAAGTTCAACCGCCTTTCATACCGACATTTGATCCTGGCGATCCAGATATGTCAACAAATTTTGACCCTCAATTTACCAGAGAACCGGCTGAATTGACGCCAGAGGATTCGTAAGTGTTCAGTGTTATGGGAGCGGAAAAAATGTGCTATTAAATATTAACTTTTTCCTTTTGTTAATTTTTTTTTTATTTACTTCTTTCGTTCTTACCTGGTTGTTTATGAAAATTATATCCTTTGAACTAAACCAATACTCGTACTGCATTTAAATTTTGTTTAAACTGATTTATTTTCTTTCGCTCTTTGCCGTTGTCTATCATAAACGTATTGAATAATCGTATCTATAGTGATCATTTAATCATCGGATATGTTAAAGACATACATAAAACATTAATAGCTAAATGTTTCATCGCATTTTCGCTATATAAAAAAAAAAAAAAAACAAAGTTTAATTTTTCTTTTTGTGTATTAATTAAACATCTAAATGTTTATATTCTGCTTGATTGTAAATATTTTAGATGTAATGTCCTACCCTTTACACAGTATGATTTCCATTATTCGTATGTCTGACCATGGCTATGCATTTAGAGATCTTCATTTTGTTATTTTTTGGAAATGTGTTAGTAGAAGTAATATGTTTTCAGATTCATGGAAGCCGCCAGTAAATGTTGGGGTTTGTTTGCTTTCCATTAATTCATTAAGCTAACGTTTTTCATTAGAAAACGATGATTTTAATTTTTTTTTTCATTCCGCATACGTTGAAGATGGAAAAAAGTAGAAAGTTCGTTCCTATGATACGTGAAGGAATATCAATTCTTGGAAAATATTTAAAATTGCTAAGTTAAAAGTGATGCATCATTAAATACTTTTGAAATTAATTTAAGATACCAGAGTGGGATGGTATGGTAAACATAATTTGTTTTTTTAAACAATAATCAACAATTTGTTTTGAATCAAACATCTTTATTCATTATGAAGAATGGTTCATGGCATTATTTTTCGAATACGATTTTAGGTGTATAGCTCGCTCTCTCGCCTGTTTTTGACGAAATAACTAATTCACTGCCCCATTTTCCAAATAATGTCCCGAATCGTCAGTTAGTTAATGGTGGTTTCATGGGCAGTATGATACATATTAGTTTCCAATTGGATCCGCATATAGTTCGGATCAAAGTCGTTCATATTTTCTAAAAAGTAATCATTGATCTTTGTCCGGTAACATTGGCTGTAACGCGAGTTCTACCCTCATTTAGTGCACTTCTGGTGTAATTGAATCTCATAAGTGCCTTCTGAAAGTTCTTCACTGCAGAAGCGACAATTTTGGTTGTTTACAAATCTATTGAGCCAAAAGTGAGTCTCATCACTAAACATGATTTTTCTATGAAAATAAGTGCCGCCTTCAAGCAAATCAAAGTGCTAATCGCAAGCCACGGTCTCGTGATTTAAGTTCCTGTACCAGTTGGATACATACGCCACGTTGTCTTGGTTTTTCTGACACTGTCTGCACTTTTCAATTGTGGCCTTGAGTTTATCTAATTTGAAGTGAAGTTTCTTATACTTTTAATTTGTTCTTTAAGATTTGAAGACAAGAGATTTTTTTAGAAGAGCCGCATTAGCGAAAAATTGTCTGTCGTATGATAGTAGTTTCTTAGGTTTCTCTTTTTTTAAATGGGGTTTCATGAATATCCCTAATGGATATATTTAAATAGGATTTTCTGTCATCAGAAGAAGCTATTTAGTGCTTTGTATTAGGTCCTTACAAGTGAAATTGTCGATTTTCTTCTACAAAACTGTGCAACCCTAGTTTAGAAATCCACAGGGGTTATTCCATAAAGTAATCTCACTTTGCGTCTATCGTCTTTTTCCAACGCTCCACTTAAGCAATATGCCGTGTATTTGGGAGTTTTTGGACATGGACAGTAAATTAGATTTGCAATGAGCCAAAAGCGTTATTTTATTTGGTACCTCTGCATAATTTTCTTAAATTGGATAAGATTTCGACCATTGGTCATCGAGCAATTGAAACCTTTTGATATTTTCAAAACCATGGAGAAAACGAGTTTCGTAGGTTGATAAAACACTGTTATTTGATGGGGAAAAATACCGTTAAACTCAAGAATGGCTTGAAACGTGTTATAAAGAACCTGCTCCACTGAAAGCAACCATTTGTCGCTGGTTTGCTGAATTCAATCGCTGTCGTGCAGACACAAGTGATGCTGAACGCTCTGGGTCGCAAATGACGCCGTCATGCCGAAAAACATAAAAAAAATCCGCAAAATCGTTTTGAACAACCGTAAAGCGAAAGTGCGTGAGATAACTGACATAAAGATATCAATAAACATATTTTGTACGAGTATTTGGGTATGCGAAGCTCTGTTCGAAATGGGTACCGCATTTGAAGCACAAACAATAACGTGTTGATGATTTACAGGCGTGTTTGGAGCTGTTTAAGCGAAATAAAAATAATTGTTTATGTGGTAAGTGACGATACATGAAATATGGATCATATTACGCAGTGCTCAAAAAAGTTTTCGCTGGAAAGAGATATGGCTCCAAAGAAGAGGTGATCGCCGAAACCGAAGCATATTTTGAAGGTTATGTTGGAACAGCGCTGGAATGATTGTATCACTCTAGAAGGAGACTATGTTGATGAATAAAGTCGAATTTTCCAAGAAAATTGTGTTTTTATATGGTATGTTAGAGTTGAAACTTTCCGAACCAATGTGCGAAGTTTGAAAGAATGGGCCGAAAATCTTTGGATTATCCAATTTGTGAAATATTTTCAAGTCACTCGTAAGCCTCACACATCGAAGATAGATTTGACCACGACAGCAACCAATTTCGCTTATTTGGCCAGTCGATTCAATTAATCCAAATTCGTTCGTCGATTGTCGATAATGATATTTTTCCACCAAGAAAAATAGGAAGTTGGTAATAAAATTGAAGTTGATGATTTTTTATTTGCCTTTGGAGTATCTTAATAGATTAATAGTATATCAGTGGTTTTTCAAGTAATCAGTCATCAAACCTCTGTCTTGCTGGTTTTAAGACATGGATGCATATTTATGACGAATAACTTGGCTACAATTAATTGAGTTATTACGCGTAAATTTCGGGTTTTGCATCTATTCTCAATCACTGTCGTTGCTTCTTTCTTGGTCTTATCTTCTTGTCAAAAAATAGACAAATTTTACAATTTACGCTGGAGTTATAAACACTTTCACTGTCAACTATTGAATCGGCTTAATTCAAACTTATGAGGTTGCGACATGTACATACACTTTTATGATATGTATTGAAGATACTTGAGCAACAACTTGAGTTGAATAGCAAAACTACGTCAGTTAACCTTTCTGCAAAATTTATTTTACAAACGGATATGAAAGCATAAACTGTGGTGCTAACTTATTGTTAATTGATTTTTGCTTCAGTCTAGCAGTATAAGTAGACATGTAAACATTATATAGATATGTAAAGCCGGGTGTAGAAAGTGCATAGAAAAAATGCGCACATTTTCAATTTAATCAATGATTCAAAAATGTTGGTGCAGATAGCCTAATTTCTCACGAGTAAGTCAGTATTGTATGTTATGTACTGAAAAACCCATATCCTCTGATCGTACTTATAAAAAATACAATAAAATTGAATCCAAATGAGTTTTTATTGCAACCACAAACAATTTTTATTCTTCTAAATACCAACCAAATAAGTACAGTTCAAACAAAGATAAGATTTCTTTGTCAGTTATTATCGTTTAGGAATTTCCCAATCGAAATTGATATCTCACCTTCACCTAAAGAAAAAGAAAGGTCAAATTCATTGAACATCTCCCTCTGTCCCCTTTAGCTTAGTTTCATTGGTTTTATTTTACATTATTATTTTTTATTTTGTTTTTGTTCTTTCCTCTTTTATCATCATATGTTTTCTTTTCGCACCATGTAGCTAGAGCGTAAGCAAGTATCACCTCCATTTAAGCCACGATTAGATTCCGACAGGGATTTGGCTAATTTCCCTCCTGAATTCACAGAGGAGGCCGTACAATTGACCCCAGACGATGAGTAAGTATAGAGCTAATTTTTTTTTAATTAATCTAACTTGTTTTTTGTATTTTATTTCCATAAATTAATTTATTTTCTTTTTGTCTTTTGATAAAAGATAAATGTAAGCTTTTAGTGATTTAAATTTTAAATGTGTATTTTTGAAGGTCTACTTTAAACCGGTTCAATTATAATAATTTCTTTAATAATTCACTTTACAGCCGTGTCATTGAAAAGATCGATCAAACTGAATTCGAAGGATTTGAGTATGTGAATCCACTACTAATGTCCCTGGAAGATTGCGTTTGACATCACGCATCATGTGAGCTACATCCATATAATTTACGGGTGAGTACATTTTGAAAAAATAAATAAAAAAAAAAAATTATTATAGAGATAGATCTCAGCAAATATTTTATAAGTGTGAACATGCATTCTTCTTGAGGAAGTTGTCCTTGGCCTTTCTATCTATAGATTTGGTAAACTTGTTAATACATTCGACTGCGTGAAACTGTTCTGTTGAATGGAGACGGGCTTCACACAAATATTGGTTAGCAATTGCTTTGAGCCCATGCTGAAGCACTAAATTCTTCCAATATGTATTCTTTAAATAATCGCGTTGAGCCCTGATTTGAAGTTGTGGTGAAAATTCTTTCGATTCTTTCGAATAAAAATGTACACCCTTTATTGGAAAAAAGTTGAAGCCGTATATTTTTGTGTTGGTTTCTGCTAACAGTAATTAAGAAACCAGTGCGCACCTTATTTAAGAACTAGATTAGATCAGACTAAATTTATTAGGCGATGTTATTGTCGAATATTTCCAGTTTTAAGATAAAATCATGTAAAGTGGATGTTATGTTTAGTTTCTGTTTCGTATTGATAAATTAGTTCTTTTCTTTCT
Organism: Volucella zonaria; assembly: GCA_963966105.1. NCBI lineage: Eukaryota > Metazoa > Arthropoda > Insecta > Diptera > Syrphidae > Volucella > Volucella zonaria. The sequence goes on along the minus strand of CAWYQB010000001.1, from coordinate 4,567,021 downwards.
TTTATCGAATATTTATATTATGCGAAAGTTATTTATTAAATAAGTGTTGAATAAACACAGCATAAGAAAAAAAAACTTACGAACTTAGTAAACTCTTAAAAATATGCATCCCTCAATTCGAATGTTATTGATCTCATATCGAAATGTATAGCATTGAAAACTTATTATGTTGGGGTGGGTCAATACTCTTCCATGCGCGTCATGGCACACTGCAAATCAAACAATGCAGTTTCTGCAATGAAAATACCCTGAACGTGTGCTGTCAAAAAATGGCGACATTGACTGGTCACCCAGATCTCCAGATTTGACCCCTGCGGACTTCTTTTTGTGGGGTTATTTGAAAAGCAAAGTATACGCCAGCAAGGCGAACATTCGTGTCGTGATGGAAATCATAGCAAAAAGGGCACATTTTGCTTTGGTCAATAAAGGCGGCCACCTGATTGATGTTGTATTCAAAAACTAGTTCAAATAAATTGTAAAGGACGAAATTAAACAAAAAGTACCTTATATATGCAAATGGTATTTTTTTTTTTTTTTTCAAGTTATTCAATATACTACAGTATAAAAGATGCCGCAACCTGTACGTGTGTGGGGTTTTGCATGTAAAGGATGTTTTTTTTTTAGAAGTATACAAATTCAATATGAAATAAAACACTTGAAGTTAATGTTAATGTCTATGATATTAGCTTTATTTTATGCCATTAATGTTTAAATATGATATCGAGCATATGCGCGCCGCGGCTAGCTCGAATGAAGCGCAATCGTGAAGTCCAATTTTCGACAACTTTATCGAGCAACTTGGGCCATATATCAGCACTAATACGGCGAATGTTGACTTTCAAATCGTCCAACGTCTCTGGTTTATCGGCATAGACTAGTGACTTCTCATACCCCCAAAGAAAGTAATCTAAAGGTGTGAGATCATAGGATCGTGGAGGCCAGTTCAGAGGTCCATTACGCGAAATTATGCGCTCAGCAAATGTTTCCCGCAATAAATTGATGGTGCCACGCGCCGTGTGTCATGTTGCGCCATCTTGTTGAAACCAAAGCTCTGTCACGTCAATGCCATTCAACTGAGGAACGAAAAAGTCAGAAATCATGTTTCTATAGCGCTCTCCATTGACGGTAACATTCTGGGCGGCATCGTCCTTAAAGAAATCTTGGCCGATGATTCCACCAGCCCATAAAGCACACCAAACAGTGAGTTTTAATGGTTGTAAGGGCGTCTCGACAAAGGCTTCTAGTTTTTCTCTACTCCAAATTCGGCAATTTTGCTTGTTTACATATCCATTTAACCAAAAAAGAGCCTCATCGGAGAAAAAAATTTTGCGTTGAAAATGAGGATCAAGCTCAATCATGTTTTCGGCCCATTCTAAAAAAAAAAAACAGCCTTTAAATGCTTTAATTTTAGAGTAGTCTTCGATTAATATGCCCAGTGGTCTTGGGGTAAGATTCCGGGCTCAATCGCGTATACGGCGATCGTAATCCTTGTTTAACTAATATTCAGTTGCTCAGAAAGTGTTTTAGCTATGGCATCTGGATTAAAAAATGGATCGAGCCGCAAGCGTTTAACAATATCGTCCGTACTGGGAGTGAAGAGGTGCGTATGTCTTCGATTCCAACGACCGGTGGCCATTTTTAAACCGGCTATTTCAAATAACTTAGTTCTGCTCGAACACCCGGCATACATAGTTTTCAATATTGAAAACGTTTTCGTAACGGTTTTATCAAATTTAAAACAAAATTGAATGACAGATCTTCGTTCCATTGTAAAACACGTGGCACGACAAAACAAACAATCAAATTATTGCATTGCAACTTTTACAGTGGCTTTAGTCAAATGGTGCGAAACAACATAGTTCCATCCCAAAACTCAGTCCCGAAACTTTTTGAATAAACTGTAAATTTTGTTTGTCTTAAAACCTTGAAGCGTGAAAACATTAAATTTATAACGTACAACTCTACTTGTCTTACTTATGTTGCTTATTTTTGCTCTATAATGAAAGTGCTATTATAAAACTATGCTGAAGTAAAGGCAAACTATCATTAGTAGTACCTTCTCCCTTACTCATCTCCGTCTACGTTCTACTGAAGAGTAAAAAGGTTATTTATATATTTTTAATATTTTGGCAAACATTGATTGTCTAAATATATTACACTTAGCAAAAAAAAAGAAAAACTCATCTATGAACGCTGGTGGAATGATAATTTAATAATCCAAAAAGCACAACATGGCACGGCTTTACCTAAAAAGAGATCTACGAGGGTAGACCCAGAAGTACCTGGGTCCTCCTTTTAGTTCAATACATATTTCCCAACGATGTTCAATAGCTTTGATACACTGTTTATAGTGAGAATCATCGAGCTCCTTCAAATAGCTATTAACCACAGACTCCACCTCTTTACCTTTGGCAAATCTTTTATCACTGAACCATTTTTTCAAATTCGGAAATAGAAAATAATTCGAGGGGGTTGTCTTAATGAAAAAAACTTTTTTCTTCGCCAAGTGCGGCCGTTTTTTTTCTTGATTTTTTTTCCTTTCTGAAGATAATCAAAGAAAATTATCCCAAAAAACTGACGCCATGACATTGCTTGCAGATGGAACTGTCTTCGCCTTCTTTGGAGCCGATTCTCTCCTTTGAAACCATTGTTTTGACTGCTTCATTCATGGTTATGAATCGACGAAAAAACTCGGCTTTTTTCCTGTGAAACTTTGCCAAACACTCGATTGAAACATCCTCCCGACGCTGCTTTTGTTCCATTGTGAGTAATCGCGGAACCCATCTTGCGCACAGCTTTGTCATGTCTAATTTTTCAGTCAACATTCGACGTACAGCGCTTTTTGAAATGTCTACCATATGTGCTAGTTCACGCACTTTCAATACCATTTTGTTGATTTTTTTCAACATTTATGGTGAACTCACCACATTTAGTCGACCACTGTGATGTTCGTCTTAGCAACTCGTATGGCCTCGCTTAAACTCTGCCACCCAATATTTTATTTCTGCAAACGTGGGGACAGACTCCCCCAGAATTGAATCCAGTTCCGTTTTGATGTTGGTTGAATTGAGGCAAAAAATATTGTATCACATAATTTTTTCCATATTTAAAAATTCATTGAGAGCGTTCACTATTGATGGCTGCCGAACAAATACTAAACAACGCGGCATCGTCAAACTTCAAATTTAAACTTTATAAGGTTGGCACTTTCTACAATACTCATTATTTTTAAACAACAACCGCCATCATCAACATCAGGACGGGTATTCCTGAACTACCCTTTTGTTGCTGTTGTCATGAAAAATTATAATAAGTTGGATCCACTAATTTTAGCAAAACCACTGAAATTTTAGATGTTCTTGCCGTATCCATATCTATAAATCATAGATATGCTTTAAGGCTTACCACATTTTCCTCGCACTCGACTACCTTAAACCTATTTCTATACAATCTTCATAAAATTGTATATGTAACAGAAAAAAAAGAAAATTATTTCTCCAACAGATATTTTGGTATAACAATTTTTTTGTACTGCGTTTGAAATAAATTTGGAAAACCCCTTCAAATACATTTTTATATTGCAAAGAGAAAATAATAACCCATCATCTTTTCACACAAATGGATTTATAAAACATTAAATTAACATTTTGTTTGCGGTTTCTTTTTTATTTTTTCAGTTATACGGAGAGGACTCCAGTGACTATGATTCCGTTGCTGATGATCTAAGTATTCTTCAATTACCTCCTCCAAACTCTAATAATAATAATAATATTAATAGTCATACAAATAATAGTAATAATAATAATAAAAGTCTACTTCAGCACATGTTTTGCCTTCCATTAAATTAAGTAAACAAGAAAAAGAGATTAAAAACAATACAAAATATTAAAAAAAAAAAAAAAAAAAATAAATAAAAGTGAAATAATATGAGAAAAATGCAATTATCTTATATATTTACATAACAAAATTTTAATTATATATTTATTGATGACAAAAAGGAAAACTACATCAACAGCAAGAACAAGAACAAATTAAAACTATAGAAATGCCTAGTGGATTAGATTAATTATTTTTTCTCGTTTTATATTTCTGTTTTGAAAACCAATTGATAAATCAAATCAAGGCATTAACCTAATGTAAATGCAACTACCTAATCCTAAATAATCTTTTTAACAAAAAGAAAACAGTAATATTCAAGGAATTTCACTTAATAAAATCTAAACTATACATCAACAGTAACAGAACAAGAAAAAAATATGTTTCGTAGTAAATTAAAAAAATAAAACAGAAAAATAAGAATAAAAACTTATATTGAAAAAAAAAAGAAAAACACAAAATACCTATATTATTATTATTATTAATAAAAATTATAAAAAGAACAACCTTAAAGAACAATGTTATATAACAATGTTGCCTAAGACAACATTGTGTAAATAATTTTTTTTTTTAAATTCAATATCTGTTATAAACTAAAAAGAATAAAATACAAGAAGAGATAAAGTAAAAGAATATTTTCAATATAAAATGTGTGCGATTGGTGTGTATCAAATTTAACGAAACAAATGAGGTAAAATTAAATAAAAACAAACAAAAAAATGTTAAAAAGTGATGAAGAGTATTAAAGAGGAAAAATGGTATATTTTACGTGTTTCGTAATGTGATTGCTAAGATAAACTTATTATTATTATTATTACTGTTATCATGGAAATCACAATTTTTTTTAGTATTCTATAAAAATAGTTATTTTTCTATATAAAAGGCAATGCAACTTAATTAAGTGTATTAAAGTTTTATCAAGAGTTTTTTTTTTACAAGAGAGCTGTTTTTTTTTATTTTTAAAAGAAAAAAAAAATAGCATCAATATGAGAAAGTCAAATTTAGTTATATATATTCTTGACTTTTGAATTCTGGACTAAACTTTTAGAATGTTACGAAGATAAATTAATGAAGACAAGTGAATTGTAAATTGCACAATTTTAGCTTATGAAATCGGCAAATGTTCTAAATATAGCTATAGCCACGAAGATGATAGTTTTGCGATTTAAACTTAAATTATATTGTTACTGGTTTTCGTAACAAAATAGCAAAGGTACTGTACAGAGGGTATTTTTGTAGCTATGAGAGTTTTTTTTGACTTTGATTTGTATACTTGACTAACAGTTCCACGACCATTCTAGTATAATAGATACCTTGCAACACCACAACTAAACTCTTCTGTATCCGCTTTATACTACCAATTGAATAACGCAATGATTTCTTTCAATTCGAATGATTGATTCCAGCCCATGGTGTTGTTGGTCTTATTCTGCATTGAAGGCCTACTAATCTTTTTGTCGTATCTGAATTTCAAAACTTGAAATCTTTTTGAATTGTCAGTTTTTGATGTGAGTTCACGATTTAAAAGGACAAACCGATATACGAATATGTATGTGCCTCGTTGACCACACCATTTGGGTATAATTAAACCTGAAAACATATTCTAAGACTGGTTTGATTATAAGTGATTAGTGTCCATTTATCTAAAGCAAAACTGTTGTGATATTTATGGGTGCTATATTACGGCTTTTTGCCCAGCATCTTGTTACTGTAAGCAGGCTCTAAAAATTGGTTATAATTTCTGGTTATTTAGTTATATAGTAAATAGAGAAAAGTTGGCCAGTTGGTAAAACGCTTATTTTAAAACCAAAAGCACGAAACAACAAAACAACTTTAATTTGATTTATGACTGACATGTGATTAATGTTTCACAAGGTAAATTTCCTTATTTGAACAAGTCTCCCCTTCTGTTTTAATGCAATAAAATATATATATGTATGTATATTATATATGTATCTCCTAGATTCAAAAACAACGTATTCCACTTTCTCTAGTTTTAAGAGATTTAAAAAAAACGTATTTAGAGACGAGGCCTTAGAGAATCTTGCAATAAAATTGTTTTAATGTTTCTGTTTAGATCTTCAATCCTTACTGCATATCATTTTTCTTTTGCAGGCGTCTTTGAAATATTTTACAATGCATTTTGGAATACTGTTGTTTTGAAAGTCCGTAAATTGAATAAATGCGTTTTGAAATTTTCTTTTCGGAATAGATTGTTTTTGAAAATGAAACAGATACAATTTGGTTTAATTTTTTTTATTAAGTTTAGATTTATATAAAATAAAAATTAACAAAAACGTAGAAAATTAAAGAAATTCATATATTATTATAATATTTAAAAAAGCTTACATACATATTTATATAAAATCTTTTAATTTGTATTTTTATTTTTTTTTTAAAAGAAGAATAAGTTATAAAAAAATGGTGAGAAAAAAATGAATAATTTAAATTAATTAAGTCCTGATGAAACGGAGTTCATGGGACCCGCAAATAGGGTCAGCTTCGGTGTTGTTTTGTTTTGTTTGAAACTCATGGGTTTCATTGACGTCTAGAATATTCTTATAAAACTTAAGCAATGCCAATGATTTCCAGTTACATCCAAAGTGTTTTTTCAATAAATTGTCAACGTCATTCAGCTTTGCATTTTTATGTTTTATACCTAAAGGCAGTCTTTTTGGAGCCATTGAAGAAAAGAGTTTTCAATTCTTTGTATTTGGCCTTGTTTCTCCAATGTCTGACTTATAAAAAGGTTCACTCCGAACGCCAATTAAGCCCGATTTTCCTCTTTTTAATATGAACATTTTTGGTGAGTTGAAATTAAAATGCCATCGGCTTGGTGCCTTCGTAAATTTTATAACTTCGTCCTTAAAGTCTAGAACAGGGCATTCATCAGATCCCAAGTTCACAACAGTGCCATGTTCCTGGTAAATGGACAAATACTCATCAGCAGCCACGATGGTTTCCTTTGCTCTCACTTTTTTTTCGATTTGAGAAAACACTCTATCTGGTGGTATGTAGGAGTGTCCAGTAATAGGGAAAATCAATTCCAGAGTGATAATGTGACGTGGTGCTCTTTTTGCCAGCCTGTACTCACACATTCCTATCATGACGGAGTTTTTATTTTGCCCACCACATCCATCAGCAACCAAACGAATTGTTTTAATGCCTTCCAGATTTGTAAGGCAAAACTGGTGAAATACGGCTGAAGCAATTTCGTTCGACCTTTTGGGTCGGTTGTTTTCTGTCCAATAATATAGGAAGACATTTTCTTATGTTAAAGAAGAGTTAGAATGGTGCCTATAATACGGTGCCTGATCTGAAACTTTGGGGAGTGTCATATTTTTCTGACAGTCAATAGACATTGTTAACAAATCATCCCTTTCCTCTTTTAACAGGTAAAAAAAAGCTTTTCCACGTAACTTATGGATCCGAAGCTTTGTCATCAACGGAATCTTGTTTTCTTCTTCTCGTTCGATTTTTAAGAGTTCTTTTAGTTGAAGACATGTCGAGCAGACATCTGATGACGGGGGCTTAAATTCCATATTAAAGCATGTGTTAAAAACCATACGGAAAAAACTTAATTTAGCTTGGTTGTGTTGATGGCTCTGATTGAAACCTTTCCACATTTGAGTAATGGAAAGATCGCCAGGTAGGTATTGTCGTTTTGTGGTTCTACTCCGACAATAATGCACTTCGTGGGTTTTAAATTTTTTAATAAAATTAATAATCAGTTCCCTCATATCTCTTAGGTTAAAGCCTTTGTGGCCACTACCACGTTTCTCCGAAGGAACTGATCCCGTTTTGAAATGGTTATTACAAGTATTTCTTACGCAACTGGCTATAACTCCAATTACATTCAAAAATGTCTTCTTGCAAACTTTAATTGTGTGCTTTTGTTTTGCTCTGACATTATAACTTACAGGAAATTGTTTTCTTGGCCCATTCTTCGGATTCCGGTCAGTACGGTCAGGCTTTTGAATGTTGCAATAGCTTAAAATAAATGCATCCTGTGCGACTTTTGAAAAATATAATGCATCTGCTGTTGTCAATATTCTGCATTTATAAGAACCACTTCAATGGGTACATGTAGTCATAATTGGCAATTGCTTTCTTTTGTACCTACATAGTGAAGAAAAATGATATTATAAACATACTTAATTTTGCCATAAAAGATTTACTTACCGTTCTACTTTAGCTAGCTGACGCTTCCTATTAGCAATATTTGTCCTTTTTTTTGCGTAGATATGCAGTAAGAACAGGTGATTCGATTGATTCCATGTTCACTCTTTACAAAATTTCATCCGCACTTTACAACACAATATATCGAACTAAAAATAATATGAAATTCATGCATAATAGTTTGACAATAACCGATTTTCGTGTCAAAATTTGGAATACATTTATTTTGATTCAAACGACAAAAAACAAAAAGAATTTACTTTGGAATAGATTATAATTGGAATAGAGTTATTTTGATTCAAAAGAGCCTAAAGAATACGTTGCTTTTGATTCTAACCCTCATATTCACATCAAAACATCTCTGGAATAAGTATACTTTTGAAAGTTTCAAATACAGTGAGGGATAGATTTTAAAAAAATGAAGTAAACTGCATTGTTAACTCGATTTTTTAGAAAACTGGAATACGTTGTTTTTGATTCTAGGAGATACGCATGTCAAATGCTATCATGCATGGATTTACATATATTAGCTTGGCTTGCAGACAAAGATGTTATTCTAGATTCCAGAAATGATTAATTGACATAATGCGAAATGCCGTTCTTCATTGCTACAACGAAAATGTTATGTTCGATAAACTGAGTTTTTTTTTTTTTTAATATGATAAACTTCTATTTGTTCATAAATATAATTATTAACAGAAGGCTGGTAAGAACTATTGTATGATACGATAAAGTTAATGTCTAGGCAGATGGTGGTGACAAATTTGATTTTTCTCCCATTGATGCTATTCTATTTTTGATCACTTTGTTATACTGATTTTATGAAAAACCTAATTTTTAGACATCAATTTTATGAATTTTTTAAACTTATAATAAATAAAGGAAAATCTCTTAAGGTAGGCAAAACTATACTCGAATTGGTTTCAAAACACTTCTTCCTAAGACAACTTGTACCCTGTTTGCCATCCATTTTGATTTTCTACTTTATAAAATATACACTTGATATGTAAAACAATTATCCTGTTAAGTTTTTTTAGAAAAAAAAAAAAAAGAAATAATTTTTATTAAAAAGACTAAAACTTGTCCAAACTTATATCATTCCTTGTACTTAATTTCATTACAAATACGAGTATTACAACATAGTTTTTTTCTTTTAATTTGTATTTTCGTCCTTTCTCTTTAATTTTTATATCGGAAACAAATAAGACAACAACTCTGAGTGTGTGTATTAAAATAATAAAAAAAGGGAAAAACTTGGAGAGAAAAAAAAAACAAAAAAAAAAATAAATAAATAAAAAATAAAATAAATGGAATGGAGTGTATAGTAAGTAAGAAAATAAATCAAAATGAATTATATTACGTTTTAAAGATAAAAAAAAAGAACAAAATCCACATAAAAATATACAACTTTCTGCACTATACTCTAGGCAATCTAAAGTAAAATTAAAAACAAAACAAAAAATAAAGTTTTAAACAATTGAAATAGTATTCAAAGTAACAAAAAAAAAAAATAATAATAATGATAAAACTAAATAAAAAATATATATTTCGTAGTTAAAAGAAAATTTTAAAATATACATACAGACTCACATCCTCTTGTTGTAATTTAATTTTTCTCTCAAAGATATATATTTTATATGGAATTTTCGAATTTTATGGGCGTTTTTTTAAAGTTTGACGGTTATTTGTATTTATTTTGCCATGGTTGAATCGTGATGAAGTTGGCTGTCTTCGACCGTTGCCAGGACAAATGTGTTTTCTTTGAGAGCTTATTTGTTTCGTCTTTCCGATATCTTTCCATAACAGAACCGAAGTTGACCGCTTGGGTCTAACCAATGTAATCGACTGCAGTGGCATTATTATCCCGAATAAAGAAATAAATTAGCTTCAATCCAAATTGAAAATACCTAATTTGTTGTTTTACCCAAGTCAGACATTCCACAATTTTTCTAGCTATGAAGTTCCATTAAAAAAAAGATTTATATTTCTAAATAGCTTCAATCCTTCAGCAAACTTAGAACAATTAATGGTCAAGAGTTCATACAAAGTAGGGCCAGATTGATGTTATCTCTTGGTCAGAACAAAAGCCAGTTTTTCTTGTCTTAGCCCAGAGCTAAATTCATAGATTTATTTGTAGTTGAACTTCCGTTTTTCTAAACGAAAAAAAAAACAGCTTATCATCACGGTCACTGTCACAAAGCTTTTATTTTCGCTAAAAGAGTTTGCAACAAGCCATTGCTTGTGATTTTTGAATGTGTAGTAAAGCAAAATCTGAAAACCAAGCACTACATTGGTTGTGTTTATCCAAAATCAGGAGAGTAAAATAATTTGACGATCGGTTTATTAAGTATCTCGCAATGGTAATGCCAATGTTTGTTTTTGGTCCATATATTTCTAGCTATTATTAGGATAAATAAACGATAGCGTGATAAATGTATACATAAGACTCAGTTCTGTTACAGTTTTTGGAGTAGAAACTAAATACTTTACACCATAGTTTAAATGTTATATGTAATTTTGCTGAAGTCACACCCTTGTTATTTGTAGCGTTTACGTTATTGAAATTAGTTTTCTTGGATTGTCTACGTTCGAGAAAGATTTTATAAATGTTGTATCTTGTCCATCGATGGCTTTATATATTCGTGCCAAGGTTTTGTTGGTTATAAATCCGTGTTATGAAATTAGTCTTCTTTTTTCTAAGAACATACATTTAAACATACCACAATTGTACTCTATTAAGCGGTGCTTTACTTCTTTTACTTACTTCTCTCTAACTCTTATATCACATAAGCAGTAAAGGGTATGGGGTGTGCTAGTGGGTAGAGATTGGGCCACATTTTTCCAGCTAAATATGGTACACCATACTTGCAGACCCTATGCCAACAGATCACTGCATTCTATTAAAATCAACGGCTCTGGAGTTGGACGACGGTACAAGTTTTTGTAACGATAAGAACCAAGCCGTGGCCTACCCGACTAATTATAGCATGATAATACACGAGTGTCATTCCTTAAACCGCCAATTGGCTGCCACTGCTTAATTGAAAATCGCAATGCAAATGACGTTTTCGAATTCTTAAATTTAAACTATTCTCCCCTTTTTAAATGAATTTTATTAAACTTAAAACAATACTAAACTAAACCAAAGGCAAATAAAACAGTGTAAAAAAACCATAACTATTAAAACGCCCGAAATGTTTTGCTCTATTATCTTGTTTATTGAAGAGAAAAAGTTTTTTTTATTAATTTATTTTTACCCTATTAAAGTGATGTGCTGCACTTAAATCAGTTTACTGTTGTTATTTAAAACGAAAAAAAAAATATATTATTATGTATAGAAAATTGTTACAAACAAATTGTCTAGGTTTAAAACTAAAAATTACATAACATCTCTTCAACTTAAAACAGAAATTATTTAAAAGAAATTTGTGAAAGCAATAACAAAATCCGATTGTTTCCATTTATGAAATAAAAAAAATGCAACCCAAAATGATCACACATTTTACAAAATAAGAGTAGTTAACAATTCATTAAAAAGCAAATTAATTAAATGATGATGTAGAAACCGAAAGAATTTAGTCTAAGATTAAAAAAATTCAGAATAAAAAGGAAAACATCTGACAAAACACGAGTAAAAAGGTAAAAAGGAATAGCAAAGTAAAAGAAAGATAAAAAACTGAATCCTTAAAGAAATTTTAATCACACACACCATTATTATTATATTTAATGTAATTAATTGAATAAAAGACAAAACAAAATATACTTATATATATATATATATGGTATATACATATATATACATATATATACAAAAAAAAAAAACAAGAAAAATTGAAGAAAACAAAGATTACGTTGGAAGACTCTCCTTTCTCCTTTAAGTCTTAAAACTCTATGAAAGAAAAAGCAAAAGAAACAAACAAAACAAAAAAACATATAATTTATGAAAAATTATTATTATTATTATTAAAATAATAACACTATACAAGAATTTAAAATAATAATACTGTTGTTGTTGTTTATTTCTTAGACCTTTTTAAAACGTTGTACGAAAAGACGTTACTGGACTAATTGAGTACTTCTTGCTACATAGCTCAACGGTATGAAAACTACTGCCGTAACTCGTTGTTCTTGCTATTCTTCACTTATAACCCCCGTCATCGATGCTTCATATACCATCGGAATAACCAATTCAAATTGTCAAGTAATAGATGATAGATGAATACTTTGGATTTTCAGCATATTTTAGGAACATCGGCCGTAAATTCATTAGATAATTTTTATAATTAATGAAGGTATTCCTAGGTCGAATTTTAAGTAGTACTTGCGAAGACCACCAGTGATCGAAACTGTTTTATTTTAAATATAAAAAAAATCCTAAGAGATTAGTCAATTTACGATTAAGTTAAATATATCATTAATCATATTCATAAGCACTAAAAGCTATCCTCAAGAATTAAAATTATTCGGTCAAGCAATTTTCGCGAAAGAATGGTTACCGATTTTGTGAAAAACAGAATCGGGCTCAGACTTCATGCAAATGTATGAATATAATACGTGAGTCAAAATAAAACAATAAATTGGATTAGAAAAGTTAAGAGATTATTTCTTAAAATTAAAAATAGTTTCAGAGATACTATATAATACAATGAATATTAAACTCAAAACCGAGTAAGACAACTTTAATTGAAAGTTTCGGAAGGTAATTTCTAATGCATTGAAGAAGTCATTCATTAATACGAAATTCCTACAATACATTTTTGGTGAAACATTTAATCAAATTACCATTAGGCCTGTTGCTATAGAAATTAAGAAGTTTTTATGTCTCGGTCTAGATATTTTACGAGTTGACGAAAGAGGAACCTAAGTGCTATAGTTCTCCAGTCTTTTTTTTAGCGACGGGTTGGTCAGATGTTGTTTTCCTTATACTCAGAAAGAATTTGTTATTAAGCAGGAGGGAACTCGAGTGTTGTTAGCATTCAGAACAGATGGAGTCCAATAGACAAATGGAGTGCTACGATCCGAAAAATATTTTGTAGATTACCACGTTGATCAAAAAGTTCCCGGCTGACACCACCGTGTGGCGCTCCCATTGTTTCGATTTGAGTTCTGTTTTTGTTTTTGTTAAGTTGATAAATCTGTTGTTGACATTCCCTCTAAATCTTAGCGTCATAGCTTGACATTTACAAAAGTTACGTAGCCAAGAGTACATCTATCTCTGTATTGGCGATTTTTTACAATTTTAGAAATGGATTTAAATTTGAAACAACGAATTTGTATTAAATTTCGCGTAAAAACGGATTTAAGGCCAAGGCCCATAGAATCCGTTGCGTCCGTTGCATCGACGTTATCGACTGACAGCTGAATAGAATATACACTTTGTTAAGGAAGCAGGCCCATAAACAAAGGATGCGACGGAACGGACGGATAAAGTAGATTTACTTTCTACTTTTCAATCCGTTGGCAGTTCATACATTCACACATTGAGGACCATACATTTACATTTTGAGGTTCACGTATTAACAAATTGAGACTAAGCACTTTCATTGGTTTATACATTGAGAGAATGAAGAGAAATTGTCGTAGCTTGAAAAGAAAACATTGAGATTAATTGACATTTCAATTATTTTGTTTCGTTTCGTTTGTTATTGTGCATACGTATGCTACGGATTCTATGGGACTGTCCATTACGTCAAATATGTCAACGTCAACCTATCCGGCATCGTAACGGACGCAACAGATTCTATGGGCCGGGCCCTTTAATGGTGCGCGAACGTTGGAAATGTTGGAAAAGTGTTTCGGCAATGATTCTCTAAAGAAAACGGTCGTTTACTAGTGGCACGAGCGGTTCAAAAGTGGTCGTGAGTCAATCGAAGATGATTAACGCAGTGGTAGACCAACGACATCGAAAACCGACGAAAACATTGATGAAGTAAAAGAAATGTTGGTCAATAACCGCAAATTAACCATCAGAGAGATAGCGGAGAACTTGAACATTGCCTATGGATCCGCCCAAGACATTTTGGGTTTCCGTCGTGTAGCTGCAAAGTTGGTGCCAAAAGACCTCAATTTCATGCAAAAAAGAGACCGGGTTGACGTCGCAGAAGACATGATTTGCGAGGCTGAATCTGATGCCACATTCATCAAAAGGATCATTACTGGAGACGAGACGTGGGTTTATGAGTACGACACGCAATCCAGACATCAGGCAAGTGAATGGCGTTCACCAAATGAGCCGAGACCAAAAAAACCACGTCGTTTTCAGTCAAAAAAGAAGGCAATGATCACGGTTTTCATGGATTACAACGATGTAGTGGATCATGAATTTTTGCCAGAAAGCCAGACAGTAAACAAAGAGTATTGTTTGGGCGTTATGAGACGTTTGCGTGAAGCAATTCGCCGAAAGAGACCAGAATTGTTGGCAGAATACTCGTGCATTTTGCACCGTGCCATCATTATTCCTAATTTTTTGACGGAAAACGCAACAAATACCATCCAACAGCCACCGAATTCACCTGATTTGGCTCCCTGTAACTTCTTTCTGTTCAATCGAGTTAATAAAAAAACACTACGGGGAACGCATTTCAGCAGTCGAGAGGAAGTAATGGAAAAATCGCAGGAAGCACTGTTGGACATACCGAAAACCGAATACGAAAAATGTTTCGAGGATTGGATCAAGCGCTGGCATAAGTGTGTTGCAGTCGATGGGGATTGGTATAAGGACTGAAACGAATAAAATCTGTAAATTTTAATACGGGCTGGAAGTATAGCGTATAGTATATGTGTATGTGTGTAAATTGCAATCCCATTTTGTACCCAAATTAGCCTGTATATTCTCTAGTTTCAGTTTGTTATTGATTTTAGTTCGGTGCAGTTTAAAATATTTATAAAATCTGAGTCGAGAGGAACGCCGTAAAAGGATCATCGATAAACGGCTCGAAAATACTTCGCGTCCAAACCATTTCATCGCAAAAAATTTAAACATAGCACGCAGTACAGTGGATTCTGTTATTAAACGATATGTGGAGATGTTGACAGTTAAGCGAAAACAGAAAAGTGGAGCACATGATACAAATTTGGACAGGAAAATAGTGTGTACCATCGTAAAAATCCCGACTATGTCATCCAGAGATGTTGCTCGGAAATGTAATACCAACCAAACAATAGTACAAAGATCTAAAAAACGTAACGGTCTAAAAACAAAAAAAACAAAAAATACTAAAAGTTACTGAAACACAAAAAAAGTCATAAAAACACGAGCCCGAAAGCTATACGTGTTGATCGGCAACAAGAAAGCGTGCTTGGTTTTGGATGATGAAACTTATGTCAAAGCCGACTTTACTACTCTACCAGGTGCGCAGTTTTACAACTCATTTGAAGCTGAGATTCTTCCGCAATCAACAACATCGATTGGGATGGAAAAATTCGGGTCAAAATATCTCGTTTGGCAGGCCATTTGCCAATGTGGACACAGAAGCTTATCGTTTATTACAACGGGAACAATTAACGGAGAAGTGTACATTAACGCGTGCCTAAAAAAACGGTTGATTCCTTTCTTAAACAAACACGAGGGTTCAACATTATTTTGGCCAGATTTAGCTTCAGCTCACTATGCTCATGCGACGTTGAGCTTTCTTGTTGCTAAAAATGACGACTTTGTCCCAAAAGACATGAATCCACCCAATGTTCCACAGTGCCGTCCCATTGGAAGGTATTGGGCTTTGGTCAAAGCTAAATTGACGAAAAGTAAGCAGTGTGCAAAGTACGTAAAAGATTTTAGTGCTAAATGGAAAAAAGCATCCAAAAAGGTCACGGATGTATAGTAACTGTCAACAACCTTATGAAGGACATTCGAAGGAAGTTGAGGAAAGAATGGGAAAGAATGGGAACCCAAATAATTCTTTTTATTTTTTAGAATTGTGAATGAATTTAATAAAAACAGAGTTTTAAAGCAAATAAAAAAAAATTACATGAATTATGAAAATATTTTTTTTATTTACTTTGAAGTTTCCAAATTTTATTCGTTTCAGTTCTTATTCAATAAAAAGCAAATTTTAATGGAACATAATTCGTAACATTTTAATAACAAAAAGAAATGTGTAGAAATGACAACCTACATTTACTACTTATTAAATGTCTCCAAAAACTCTCCTAAATGTCTAGGTTTTCTCAAGCGAAGTAATAAATACATTATCTGTCCAAAAATGGAGTACAATTTCCGCACCTAGTCCGGTGCTCTCAAAAAGTCTCTGCATTTGCTAGATAAAGCTCAAAACCATGCAATAAAAATAGGTGGCTTTAAAAATGCTCAGGTAATACTAGTCTCGCTATGAATGCACATCAGTTTATCCTTAAATCCTTCACCGGATGTACTTTGAAATATCGTGATTACCGACGATATCGTATTTCTTAGCTTATCGTAATGCTTAAATAAACGTTTCAAGCCAAAATACATTATTATCTTCATATCTTTCTGCCTTTGATAGTTTTATAAGTAAAAATGGAATCAACTTGAAATTTGCATATTACGAAAGTGTCAAAAACACCGTTTCTTACCCTTAAATCTTATTTTATTTCTTTAGTTTAAATTTCTTTCTTGCTTTTATGAGGCATAAATTCATAATTCGTTTCAAATATTTATATTTTTTTGTAAATCATTGATTGCGACTGAGAGAAGGTGCATTGTTCACCCGTTTTGGAAATGTTCTAAAAATCAGTAGTGAACCTCATTCTTGTCACTCTTTTAGCAGATTTCAATATTCCAAGTGCGTTTTCGATACATGTGATTCTTTTCCGGCATTTGCAAGCTTACTGTTTCAGTATACTCTTCTTCGTCTTCACGTCATCGGTAGCATCAGCAGCATGGACTTTTAAAATTAATTCAAAACCGACACCTTCATCAATTTCAAGATACCATACTTACTCACTTAGATGGCGCTAGTACGGGGTGAACCAGGGCCTCAGCTGCGTTGTCCTTCTGGATTTGAGTTGAAAACTGAGACGTCCTGAGGTGTCCGTACGATTAAGGTGATCTACCCATCTAAGCCAGGTTGTCCGAACTTTTCTGAAAAGGTCGGCATCGATGTACAGCCCATACAGTTCGTTGTTGAAACGTCTCCTTAGTTCTCCATTGATGCAAATGAGGCTGAAAATTATCCGAAGAACTTTTCTCTCGAAGCGCCTGAGAGCATTTTCAATATACCATAATTCTTCCGAAACACCTTTGAAATTGTAGTCTGTTTCTACATCTCGTTAAGTTAGGTGATTTCATCCCCATTCCCATAGCTTGACGTGCATCTTTTGTGGACTCAGCGTCGACATGAGTAACTTGTCGCGATCCGGCACGTTTGGGGTCGAGCTATATTTGAAGAGCGGTAAATCATTTTTTCGTATGCATCGCAGTTTTTCCTCCCTATTTCATGTAAACGCATGTAAACTGCTAGATTTTGCTAGAATGAGAGCTATTTACAGGTAAAATTCAATATGTGTTGGTAATGTGGGTGACGTTTTTGTGTAAAATGTGAGGGGAATTAACATTGTTTACAATTCGGACGTATTCATAGACATGGTCACACGGATAAAGGCAATCAGTGGAAACCGGGTTTTATTGTAGATTTCCAATATCTGGAAAGTTTGTCATTTATGCGATTTCCACTGATCGCCTCTATTCGTATGACCCTGTCTGTTCACATAGATGGCAAACTTTAAAGATATTGGAAAACGAAAACCCGATTTCTACTGATCGCCTCTATCCGTGTGACCCTGTGTGTGAATACGTGTGAACTGTTATCAGTGCAACTTCTCTCCCATTTTACACGAAACCCGCCCATTTTGCTCAAAAAACGTCATCCACATTACACACACTCGTGCAAATCGCTGTCATTCAAGCAACTTTACTTGTAAATTGCTCTCATTCTAGCAAATTCTGGTAGGTTATAGAGATATACAAAGTGTTGGTAATTCACTTACATTGTGTCTGTGCGAAAGTAAACGGTTTGCAAAAGTATTACAATAGTAGAGTTTGCCATCTACTTTTTGCAGACGATATTATTATAATGGCGAATACCTATGAGACATTGCAGCGTATGATAAACCGCTTGTACGGATTTCGTAAAATTCAGAGTCTTATAATAAACCTAGAAAAATCGAAGGTTTAATTTTTAAAAAGGATGTGCAATAACGGGAAATGGTTTCTGAATGGAGAACAGACGAAATAGTAAAATGGTTTTCACACAAAATGTGAGCATGGAGCAACACTTGAGATGCAAACTATAAAAGGCCAAGACCGCGATAAATACAACGTGGAGAAATTGTTTTTCTGACGAATACATAGCACATAGCAATAAGTTTCGTGTTAAGCGGTAGCAGAATCAACTTTGTTAGACGCAGCCCAGGTATGGGGCGGAAGTCAGTTTGAGGCAGTAGAAAAAGTATTGAGGCTCTATATCAAAAGGATATTTGGTTTACCCCCCAATACCCGTAACTATGTCATAATGCTTGAGACTGGACTTTCGTTACTGGCTATAAAAAAGGGAAAACTAGAGATAGGGTACTGTATATAATAAAAATATTCAATATGCCCTCGGCAAGAAAACTAGCACTCGAAGAACTACAATGCAATACTGGTTGGTACAGCAAATGGAGGGACTTTGCGCACGAGTGTGGACTAAGACCGGATTTGGATGAAGCAATCTTAGAAGCATGGAAGCCAAAGCTGTGGTTTGCAGTAATTACAATAGATTTCAACTTCAGAGCGCAATTTGTAAAAGAAGCATCAGAGTCAGCTGATTTATGATTTGGACGATTGGAACTACTATCACGATAATATTGGCTGCGAGAAACATCTCTTATGATAAAATTGCGAGCGGAAGTATTCCCACTAAATTATCAGCCGCATAGAGTAGATCGTAATATAAACATGACTTAGAGGGAGTATATATTACATTTCGTGGAAAGATGTACCTTGCTCCGGGAAACAAGACACCACTTTTTTTTTTGGCTTAGATCGAGTCCCCGATGAAGGGAAGGCAATAAAATCGAATCTGATCTAAATATAAAATTATCATCAAATCCTCTTTGCTCTACAACTATTCGACCTTCACCTAGTATGGAAGTGTTCCATGTCTGAAAGGCCCTAATTTCCATTTGAGCAGAATATTTATATCCAAATACACTATAGTTGGTATTTTCAGCGACTACATAGCCAGATTCAGTGATTTGTAACGATCTGCGCAAGAAATCACTTGACCAGGGATATGTTTTTTGGCTTAAAATCGCACTGACAAGAGTCATTGAAGCTGCTATAAAAAGGTTGCAGGTGCTAAAAGATTACAATACATGCAATTTAGGAGCTGACCAATCATTCAGAAGAGCTGTTGAATAGTCCTAACAGAATAAAATTCGATGCTTCTAGCAGATCGAAAGCGAAGTTGATAGTTCTAGCAGTAAGTCCAGTTCAAATCAACCATATGGATGAATACGTTACCCATAATTTTCACACAAAAAAAATAACGCATTTGCATTCCGCCTACTCTACACATAAACACATCTAAAAATTTTTATTAGAAAATATCTTTCGCTGCACAGTTGCAAACTATACAATCACAATTTCAAAAGAAAATCTATCGTATATGCATGTTAAGCCATTAAAATCACAATTTTGCACTTAATTATGTTACTTGCAAAGCTACTGAAAACATTCCACGCCTTCATCCATTAAACAAGTTTCTGGTATAACCTCTCCGTTTACCTTTAACGTATGACGAATTCCATCATGCTTATTTCCGCTAGCTCGAGCGCAAAGTTGAAATTTAACTCCATTCTCCTCGAACAAGGTGTCAGTTCCGCCATCAACAAATTCACCCTAGAACATATTTGAAAGTTTAAAGACACACAGATCTTTGAATACATACTGTTTCATTTCGTAATTGGTCATTCAAGTAAATGTTTAATGAATCCACTTCTGAAAATAAACCAAGGTCACAGAAAATCCGTTCATGCTTTTGACTATTTTGGAGTCTTACCCAAAACAATCCTGTATTCGATATCATCTACAATTGTTACCCATGTCTTGTATGCTCTTGCCTGATCCTCAGTAAATTGCTTGCAGGTCTTGCCATCGACAAAAAGTGAATATTCATATTTAAAACCAGGTGCAGGATCAACTCTAAGTATGAAGCGGGTTTCATCGATGTAAAATGTGTCATCGCCTACGAGTCGGAACATCCAATCTCGTCGAAGAATTTCCTATTAAAAAAATATAATTCATTTTAAAATATTGGGAAGTCAAAAATGATCAAATATGGTATCACAACTTTTACCTTCCCATTGACCCAAATCATCCTTCGTCCAGAAGTTGTTCCATGATCTAGTTCAATACGATTCATCTTTCCATTAACAGGAACGTGCCATTTAGCAACAACATTACTCTTAGCATAACGATTCTCTTCCGGTATATGATCTTGAGTCAATGTAGGTTCTTTGGGGAGGTTGTCAAGTTTCAATAGTGGTGAGAGGTAAGACATTTTTCTATAGCCTTCTTAGTCTATAAAGGTATTATTGTTTATTAAAACATAAATTAATTTACATCTTAATCTAGATACCAGAGCTATCGGTTAGTCTATAAAGGTAAAAAAAAAAAACATTGTAAAACTAAAAAAAGAGACGTTGCTCTTAGAACGAATTGAAGCAGCTATCATTACTGATCTGTGGTGTCAAAGTGATTTTAAGATTGGAAATACCACTGGAATTGTGAAAAGACTTTGTCACCAGTTCACAGAAGGAATATCTAACTAGGAAGAAGTCGTTAACAAAAAACAACACAACAAGACCAGTGTTTCGATAAGAGGAATAAGGTTAATCTTCGATAACTCTTCTACTTCAATTTCGGAACGCCTACAACCAAGATAAATCTACTTTGGAACCAGACCTCTGATTGGAAGCGACCATGAAGAGAATTTTGATTATACTAGTAAATCCCAGAATACAGTGGAGATAAGGGGTCTCCTCAATTGTGAAACCATAAATTGGGTATTAAATGACGACATTCTAGGGGCGCTAGAACATTAAAACCTTTTTCAATTCATGCAGAAATCGGAATATCACCGTTCACCAAATTATTTGATGTACTTTAACATGCAACATTTATGTCGAAAACTCCTTTATATTCTTTAGTTAGTGAGGTGGAAAAAAGTGCGTATTTTTTTGTCATTAATAATAAAAAAAAAACAATGAACCCGAATGACCTCTATGACCTCTGTTGCTATCCATTCACGGACATTGACTTCGAGGGTTTCAATCATCGACTAGGAGGTGTTGCCATAAACTTTTACTTTCACATAACTCTAAAAAAAAAAGCTAAATGATCTGATCTCGGCGGTCAGTTTTGATCACCATTTCGAGAAATGACGCGGCCAGGAAGCTTTTCTCGCAAAACAGTAATGGTTTCGCCACTTGCATGACAAAAAAAAAATAAGAAAAAAAAAAACAAAAACACCGCGCGCAGGTGCAAATAAAAAAACCAAAACTATAGTGGAGTGCAGTGATAAAAAAAATATATCACACAGTGCGGGTATCCCACCTCTCCCGATCCTGGTCGAACTACTGTTGCTTGCACTGGGTCACTGCCGTTACTGCATTTATTATACGGTACGGGCAGTGACTGAGTGTATGTAACGACTGATGGATAGCGGGTTGTGATGCACTGTTTCATATTGTTGTAAGGGCATAACACCTACAGCAATTTGATTCGGTAAACCAACGTCAGAATTTTCACTTCGCAACTTTGCTTAGTATCGTCGGTATTTGCGTTTACTGTGTTTGTTTGTAATTATGACTAGGGAATTCAGGGTGGGCGTAGCCAATATACGCGGGCTAAAAAGTAATCACTTTTCTGCGTACGTCCACCTCTGTAAGTACCGACCAGCTGTTTTGGCACCTTGGCACTTTGGCACACAGGTAGATCCCCCCCCCCCCCACACCTCTCTGATCACTCTGATCTGAAGCTACCTGGCTACGAACTAGTGCCAATATTCTTTCCTCATCGCGGTCTCGCCAGCTAAGTCCGTAGTGATGTAGCTTACCAAATTCCACCACAATGTAGTCCCTGTTCCAATCCGGAATTCAATTTCATGTGGTTAAAATTCCATCTCCGTAAGCAAATTATCCACTACTGCTTTATTTACAGAAGCCCCAAACTGGACAGCAACTCGACCTTCCACGAGTTTGATGCGCTGTCTGATTCCATTCAAAGAATTGTATCCCTGTATCCTCATACTGAAATCGTGATTACGGGCGTTTTCAATATACACAACTCTGATTGGCTTCGACATTCTGGACAGACAGCACCCGAGGGACGGTGTGTTGAGATCTTCGCTGCGGAAAATAATTTAACCCAGCTTGTAAATGAGTCCACACGCATACCAGACGTTGATAGTCATACCGCTAACACCCTGGACTTGTTTTTAACTTCTCACCCTGATAAGTACTCCGTTGATGTGCTCTCCCCTCTAGGCTCGTCGGACTATTGTGTCATATCAACTAATTTCTCGTACACCCACCACATAGTTAGAGAAAAGATTCCTAAAATAGCCGTATGGCAATACGAGAAAGCTAATTAGAGCGGTCTTAACAACTTCTTTAGGAATTTTAACGTGTGAAATTCCAATGCGACCAAAAACTGAGGCAAAAAATACTGCAATGTCCCAAAGGCAGCAAAAAGTTTTGGTCGTTCGTCAAAAACATTGGAAATTCTGCCTCATCCTCCATTACAACGCTCATTTACAATGACATTCCAGCTGTCAGCTCTTTGGACAAGGCCAATCTGCTTGCCGCACACTTTGCTGCTAACTCAACACTCCTAGATTGTGCTTTATCCCCGCCTACACTTGAGTGCGTCGAATCTTCAATGGGACGAATCCACTTTCGTATTCGTGTAGTACGAGTAGCAAGAGTACTTAAAGATCTTAATATACATACATAAATCCGCTGATCCAGATGGTATATCTCATCAATCCTATTCTTTAGGATTCTTTCCGAGCAGATAGATAACAGCATTTGTCCAGCCCGTCCCTAAAAAGGACGAATCTTCTTCCCTCTCCTCCTACAGACCCATTGCACTGACGTCCCTTCTTTCCAAGGTCATGGAAACGCTGATAAACGGTCAGCTCATGAAATATCTCGAAACGCGAAAACTTCTCAATGACCGGCAATATGGTTTTCGTAGCAACAGGTCCACTGGTGATTTGATAGCATGTCTCACCGAAAAGTGCAACCAAAGCGTATTTCTAAGGCATTTGACAGAGTTTGACATCAGGCCCTTTTGTCGAAAATGCGTGCTTTTGAGATCGATGACTCTCTTCTTCAATGGATTAGAAATTCCCTTTCGGAACGTTCAATTCAAGTTGTCTTGGACGGTTTCAAGTCTGATATTTACAAAATAAATGCTGGTGTGCCCTAGGGCTCCGTTCTGTCGCCGACACTCTTTTTAATTTTCATTAATGATCTCTTGTCTGCTACTTCTAATCTAATACGAGTATCAACCGAGTGGAATTTAATGCTTCCAAAACTCAATGCTGTCTGCTGTCATTAAAGCGAAATTCAAATACCCAGCTATTATCCATGAATGGCACTTGCATCGTCGAAACCGATAAACTTTCCATTCTCGGTATGTGTGTCAGTGACAACTTACGTTGGGATGACAAAGTATTCTATGTCGTCAAAAATGCTGCGAAATGTCTAGGTTTCCTCAAACGATGTAAGAAATACTTTTCTCCTTCTGATCTGGCCTCAATATAAGGCATTCATCCGCCAAAAATTGGAGTACAATGCCCACATCTGGTCAGGTGCTCCTAAAACATCTCGGCACCTGCTAGATAGGATTCAACACCGTGCGATAAAACTCATTGGTGATACTAATATCAGTCAATCAATTGACTCCCTCGAACAACGACGTAATGTCTCCTGTCTCACTTTGTTTTATCGCTATTTCCGCCACCAGTGATCCATTGAAATCACCAGTAGCATTCAGCTCATTCAAACTTTCAACCGTAACACCCGTCTCGCTATGAATGCTCATCAGTATACCCTCAAGTCCATTTTCGGACGTACTCTAAAATATCGTGATTCTTTCCTAATCCCAACAAATCGTTTATGGAATGCCCTGCCGATCTCTGTGTTTCCTGGTCGTTATAACTTACAAACATTTAAAAACAATGTACATCTGTACCTGTCTTTTCTTCCTCCCTAAATTTATTTCGCCCGCGCTGTGTACAAACATTTTAAGGGTACAAAAACCCTTTGAGTGCGCGTGTATAACAAAAAAAAAATGTATTGGCGTTTTGTTGGAAATCCCCATCCATACCATAAATTTCGGACCATAAAAATTCATTTTTTATGGATCAATAGCGCAATCCATTTATGGTAGCAGCCACTCAATTTTGAATATATAAGATCCCATGATGCCTACTACCACAAACCCATTCAAACAGTTATACGTTCAATAGAGAGACTTCTCGACCATAATTTTTGGATTTTCTAAGATCCAAATGGAGCAATTCTTCTTGGAGATGAAAATGTGCTTTATCGCTCAAATTCACTTTTCGGATTAATTCTTGATCTATTCCAAGCGTTTTCAGCACCCAGTTGGCAAATTCACGACGCGGTTGATGATCGGCAGGCTGAAGTTCTTGGGTCAATTGAACCTTATAGGCTTTATGACCTAAGTCTTTATGCAGAATTCGGTGGATTATTTTTTGTGATATGCAGAATCTGGGTTTTCGACCACACTTCGAGTTACCAAGTATTTTTTACCTACCCTTAATTTACAGTCAGGAACGTCCTGGACTACAATATCGTAGGAACCTGAAAATAAAAAAGAATCATTAAATAAGGGCGCGTCTATTATTGTAAAACAGACTGTATGGTGAATGATATGATTATCAGTGGGAAAATTTAGAGT
Source organism: Volucella zonaria (assembly GCA_963966105.1). NCBI lineage: Eukaryota > Metazoa > Arthropoda > Insecta > Diptera > Syrphidae > Volucella > Volucella zonaria. Next base: position 4,542,012 of record CAWYQB010000001.1, on the reverse strand, counting down.
GCTGTAAGACTGTTTATGTGCTTAAACAACACTTATCAAAGCGTCTAAAAGCAGCTGTTTGATGAGTTCCCGGATTGGGAAATTGATGGCGCTACTGAGCAAAAATGAGTGTACCATCATTTAGAATAACCTCTTTTAGCTCGCCACCAAATTTTGACAGGTACCCTCATTTTGGCATACCCGGCATCAGATTTTTAGTTTGAAATAAGGATGCTCGAAAATTGTGGCTTCAAGTTCACTAAAGCTTTACCTTTCATAAAGCAACGAAAATATCTAAACAGATGAATGACCAAACATGGAAATCCATGAAAAAAGACTGGCTACTATCTTCACCAGCAACACATGTGCACCTTCGACTTCATCCCGAAAATAATCTATCACTATCATTTCTTAAAGGTACGTGGTATCTGAATTGAAGTTATTCGAATCGTCCTCAAATGGTACCTCAATGCAACCAGTACATTGATGGTTAGCCGGAATTTTCCATTCCTTCCTGTTTCCTATGCCATTCTACTGCTATCTTTGGAGCAAAGATGCTATCGAAATTTTTGTCAGAGAAGAAATTTTTGAAGATCACATGTCTGCTGTAAAAGTTCCAAAGTTTGGTAATTTTGAGACTAAATTTTCTTGAAACTATCTACAGACTTTTCTGCAGTTTGCATGCAATAAAATGACACCAATGTAGTTTTATTGGCCCTAAACTTTTTGTTGCTTTCCTGCCAACCAGATAAAGATTGTGCTTTTTAACGTGGACGTGAGAAAACTGTATCTGACTGAAACTCACGAACTGTCTTAAGACATGACAAGAACACAAAAAAACTAATTAGAACACATGCCAATGCCAATGAAGAAAAAGAAGGTTATACCGTAACATACCGACTATGCCTTGAAGACAATAGCCCAATAATACATTTCCTGCCACTGACTGGCTCAGAATTTTTATAAAGTTCGAAAACTCATTTTTGGTAGCAGGCAGTGTAATAAATACCTAGCTCTATCAAGAGACAAGCAGGAAAGGGAGCTCTTCAAATTGATGTCCTTTCCCTTTAAAATTTATACCCAACGAAGGGTTATACAAGCTTCATTAAATAAATAAAATTAATGGAAAAACAATTGCGGTCCTCGTCTTAATCTGACCAAAATTTACCTGATCTAATCTGATGTTACCCTTTTTTTCACTGCCCATTACCCACACTGTATGTAGTCTCTCAAACAACGCCAGCTCTTTGGGTTTACAGATAAATATACTCGTACATCAAAAGTAGGACTGGAAAGAAAAACTTAAGGAACGTTCCAACACAATCACAGTTGGCCCGACTGCTATTAAAAGCGGTAGGCTTCTTATGGGACTACGCCTGAGTAATTTTCAAAAAGTCAAGTAACAAGGCACCCAAGTGCAATATTCGAGCAGACTTAGGGCAGGGGCATTAACCACAAGTTACAGGTCATTTATCGTTGACGTAAGTGCCTTCAATGTCGGCTTCAAACACCATATTGGGCAAAATATCATAGATCGAATTTAATATTAACCTGAGGGGAATTTAGCACAAATACTTCAAACAAATTTAGCACGCGCACATCATAGCCTCCCTGTTTGAGTTTTAAAGCAGCTCAAAATTAACGCTGACTTTTCTCAAAACATCGTCTTTTCGGGTAAGGCGCACTTATAGAACAAGGTACAACAACGTAGTTGGTGCTAAAAAACACACACGTAGTCCTAGAGAATCCAATAAATCCTCAACGTGTGAATGAATGTTCTTTGAAGATAAAGCCGCAACAGCGCTACAGGCGCGACAAACGATTCGTTGGGTTTATAAATTAATGAGTTGAACTTGGACAATTCTGATTCTAGGAGTATGGCTTTACATGCAACACAAGCTACCCAATAAAATTCAATAATTGTGTAATTGTGGTGAGGCATAGCCTACGCGGAGTTGCCGTCGAAATTTTGTTTGTAGAGCGCCGTTGAGGATGGATGTTATGCTGACAATCAAAAAAGTCAGCCGAGGCAGCATTTGAATTAAGCATATTACATTCCATAACAAATAAGAAAATTTAATCTTTTCAATGAAACAACACACTTTCAAAAATATTAAATGATGACGTTTGCTAAAAGCCTTATCCACCCCGATACACTAAAGCATTCAAAGCAAAGAGCCAAGGACCATGTTTGCCCGCCCATTCATATTTCGTAAGAATATGAGAGCTTAGACTACTTTAGCTCATAGTATGATAATCTAATACCCTTATAAGAGACGGATTCTCTACACTTTCAGTGATATTGATCCAAAATAGGAGAAATAATTTTCGAAACTATCCATGGTAGGCGTTAAAAAAGAACTCTGATTGAAGTCGGAGTCAGTATGGGTATAAAATACCAAATCCCATCGAGTTGTTCCCCTGTCTATCCCTCTATACATTCGAACTTTTGGCCAAGTCGTATTCGCTTGCCAAGGAAAAACTTCTAACGGTCAACCCCAACAATTTAACACAATTTCACACAAACACATGTCATTCCACTCAAAAAACAAATACCAATCCGATCGATAACTGCGGGTAGACAGTGTATTTAAGTATAATTTTAACTTTGGCTATTTTAAAATGCAAAACAGAAAATCAATAGTTGTTTTCCTTTTTTTTTTTGGAAAAAAAAACTTTTAACCACTACACTATAGTAAATATGAGTACGTACTTTATCTATCCCTTCAGCGGTTATATAGGCCACGGAAACTTGAAAAATATTAAGGAACAACTTTTTGTAAAAAAATGCGAGAAAAAAACCTTTTCACAAGCACTCTGCATGCGCCAAATCCTTCGAATGCAACAGTTTTAACGCCAAACTCTTGAGAGGAGACTTCCGTTTTTTTTAGAAATTGACTCCTAACGGATCAACTTTTAAGATTTTTTTATTTGTAATTTTTAGCATCCAGTCAAGTGTTACTACGTCCTTCCAGCACAAAATTCAACCGGGAAATACTTTAACCGCCAAAGCACCATCCAACACGAGGACATTGTATATTGTAAGTCAAAGGACACAACAACAGGGTAGCAAAACCAAAACCAAAACCACCCGCAACCCAGGCAATAAAGTATACGTCAAGGTCGTCATTAAAAATGGCCGCATGCTCATTTGTATTTTAAATTATTAGAACGTTATATGCAGTGCGCTTTATGACTTTGCAATGCACTTAACTGGTGTGGTTCCGGGGTGACGGCGCCGATGGCACAGTACCACCCCTTTAGATATAAATCCCGTCACACCATTCCAATTGCCTCGGCAACGGATCGAGACCAAAACGTTGTCCTTGGATTTGTAGGCAAGGAAGCTAAGTAACTCTTTAGAAAAGTTCGTCTCAAACAGCTAGAGGTGAGTTGGTATAAAAAAGTTGAGATGTAGCGTTGAATGACGGCCGCGCCGCCAACGATGGAACGTCATAAAGTGAAGTGTTGGCACAATCGACGCTCCGGTAAATTGATGCGGAATGGAAATATCCTTATGTTCGTGTATACGAGTACGATGTATGTATGGTACATTAGAACGAGTTCCTAATTTAAGGTAAACACTGAAGGCTTTTCAAAATACAAGAAAGTGTAAACCAACCGAGGGATTGGGTTGTTGTAGATGGCTAAGGGTGTAGCACAGTACTCTATTGTGTATTATCCGGGGGTAATGACGTTTGGAGAAGGTGCTTGAAGGGCCAAAGAGGCAGCAGAACATTCTCATGTGGATTTGCTCGTTACATGTTAGTTCTATAGCTTTTGTGCGATTTTATTTGATGTGCTTGTTTCCGTTTGATTTGGATTGTTTATTATTGCCGAACATAATGGCGGAGCATTGTGAAAAGGGGGCAAAAAGTAATTTTCGAAAAGGTAATTAAATTTTAAATGAAATATGTTCAAATGGTTGGTCGATGCAGTGCCATGGGATTACGGGCAGTTATTAGAATTAATTTATAAATAATTTAAAGTTGTCGAATTGGGTACTTAAAATATTATATATTATTGGATGCAGACTTTAATTAAAAAGGTTGACCAAGAGGAGTGAACGTCATTGGATATGTGGATGACATTGCAGTACTTCCATAGAGGAAGTGACACAATTCTACAATGACACCATAACAAATAACATATAAAAAGAAATCTTCGCTTAACTGGCATAGCTTAAATAGCCGCAAGAAAGTTGAGCGCATGACCAGGTTGGAGAACATAGCAATGAGTTAAAGCTCCACATTCAGTAACTAGGTGGAGATACAAGCGAGAAGGACAATCGAGTTGTTACGACAGTTTCCAGACTAATGCCAAACATTGGAGGACTTAGGCAGCGACCGACGGTCAACAAATCAACCCTGTTGGACACCAGCCACAAATAAGAGGGTTGCCTGAAAAGTTTCCGACCGAACGATGATACAAGACATGTTTTCTGAAAATTTTTTTTTATTTTTCTACATAGTCTCCTTGTAACTCTACACACTTCTCCCAGCGATGCTCAAATCTCTCCAACCCGTCCAAATAGTACTTGGCATTTTTCTCTGCAATATAATTGTTCACGAAGGTGATTGCCTCCTCATTTGACGAAAATCTCTGTCCTCCGAGCGCAGTTTTTAGATGAGGGAACAAAAAGAAGTCGCTTGGGGCTAGATCTGGTGAATAAGGTGGATGGTCGAGCAGTTCAAACCATAATTCATGGATTTTCGCCATGGCAACCGCTGAGGTGTAAGACGGCGCGTTGTCTTGGTGAAACAGGATTTTCTTTTTCTGCAAATGTGGCCGTTTTTCCGCAATTTCTGCCTTCAGCTTGGCAAGTAATGATGCGTAGTATGCTCCTGTTATGGGTTTTCCTTTTTGAAGATAATCGGTTAAGATTACTCCTTTACTATCCCAAAAAACAGTAGCCATCACTTTCCCAGCCGAAAAAACAGTTTTTGCTTTTTTTTTGGAGCCGGCTCGCCCTTTGCAGTCCACTGTTTTGACTGAATTTTTATTTCGGGCGTACAATCGTGTATTCAAGTTTCATCTACAGTAATTAATCGGCGCCAAAACTCGGATTTATTGCGCCTAAACCGCGCCAACAGAGCGTTGGAAATGTTCATTCGAAAACGTTTTTGGTCTAAGGTAAGCAAACGCGGCACCCAACGCGCGGACAGCTTTCTCATGCCTAAATCTTGATTTAATATGTAACAAACACGTTCTTTGGACATTTTCATAACCTCTACTATCTCTCTCACTTTAATTCGGCGGTCGTCTAACACCATTTGATGAACTTTAGCAATGTTATCGTTAGTGGTTGCGGTTTTTGGACGTCATCTCTCAAGCTCTTACGGACACGTTTAATTTCAGCTGCCCAAATTTCACTGTGGTAAATGATGGTGCAGAGTCTTCATACACAGAGTCCAACTCATTTTTGATTTGCGTAGGCGTATTGCCTTTCAAAAACAAGGATTTAATAACAGCTCGACATTCAATTTTTTCCATTTTCACAAAAAACACTCACATCGACTCACTCAAACGACTGTCAACTAAAAACTGCGGGTCCAAAATGACTGAAACTTCAGTAAGTAACTGTCAAAAGAGCTTTTATTTTATCGACGAGTGCCGCTATCTTTACGTTGCGGTCGGAAACTTTTCAGACAACCCACGTAAACATACTCGTACATGAGAAGGATAAACTCTTTCCACAAAAGAGCATTACTCAAAGTATGCTGCACTTTAGATAGTAGGACGAATGGCTATCGTCCTAGAAGCCCAAGTTTTAACATCAGTATTTAATGACGAAAGTACAGAAAGGGTGACAGAAATATAGTAGTAAAAGTGGCGATACACTTCACCAAAGCGACATTGGATGAAAGAATGGATAAGCAGGAAACATGGAGAGGTAAACTTTAACCTTACCAATTGGATGTTTCCTGCACTTCCTTTATTAATAAAAAAATATAAACGACCCATCCCGCGAGAATTGTAAATATTGTGAATATTAGTCAGAGAACGCAGAATATGTCCTGTTGAATTGCGAAAACTTTACAGCAGCTAGAAACATCCTGGGAGGACAGAATTGTTAGCGAAGCCTGGGAGACCGCAAATAATGTCATAAGGACAATGATGCAAACATTTCGTACAGAAGATGAAGGGACCAGAATCGTAAAAACAGACAACAGTAGAAGATACTCGTTGGCCTAATAAGCTTACAATATAACAAAAAGTGCACTAGACAAACATGTTAATGAGTTCAAGCCTAGCCGCGGTCCTGCAGGGTTAACACAGGGACGATGATTTCATGCAAAAGTAAGTTTAAGTGAGTAGGAATGTCATACTGGCACCAGCATGGGGTTCGTCTATAAAGACAATCTCTTCGTTAAGAGCATAGATTGGCATTTTTTATTTTGTAAAGTTGTCTTGTCTACTTTTGTATTCACTGAAATCGTCAGCGGCGATCATTTATCATCTCGCAAGTGATAACCACATACGGATTACGTTTTGATACATGACAAGGCACGTCTCACAGTTCTCTCGATGGACATTGGTGGCTTGACGTTGTCAAGATGCCTACTTACTCTTAATAATCCAAGTTTGGCCAGTTCATCAGCGACGTCCCAGTGTCACGGAATCCTTGATACATCTTGTGCAGTTAAATCTTAACAATAAGCCACATTTTATGGTATTCAAGGTTAGCAATATAAATTGTAAAATACGATTCTTGAACGCAACTAAACCCTTGCAAACAGAAACAAAAAGACCAGGAAGGCAGCCTTGGTATGATTGGGAATGTGGAAAAGCTAAAAAAAAAATCATTCGCCTACCTTCGTCTGCTAAGACGCATAGGCACCGACCAAATAAAACATATGTACCAGCAAGCAAACAGAAGCTTTAAAATCATATGCCAAGAAAAACAAAAACTCTACATAAATAATTTGTCGTTAAAACTTCCGCATACCAAAGACAGCAAGTCCTTATGGAAATTGGCTAAAGCTTTGAACGGTACGTTATTTGCCCAAGGAATCAAGGTTGAAGAGAGTGCTCTGGCGGAATACTTCGAAAAATTGCTGAATCCACCACTGGACCGGAATGAAATACAATTTGCACTGTCGTATTCCGAAGTAAACTCCTTAGACTCCCCCATAACCCTACAGGAAGTTGAAAAAGTTATAGATAGGTGCCGCCTGAATAAGGCTCCAGGGGAAGATCGTATTGCTTTTGAGTTCTTCAAAAATGCAACTGACCACTTCCTGCAGAAGCTCACGGAAACATACAATTATATATTTATAGTACAACCGGCGAAGTTCCAGAAGCTTTCAAAAAAAGAATAATTTTTCCGATTCTCAAGAAAGCAGATTCGAATGATCCATCCAACTATAGAGGGATTTCGTTTCTACGAGGGGCGTTCAATATATTCTCGGTATCGATATGAAGGAAAATACGAATTCAATTTAAATTGTTTTTATTTTTCAATATGATCTCCCCTAACATCAATGCATTTGTTACATCTTGATATAAGCTTTTTTAAACCATCAAAAAAATAAATTTCTTCTTTCTCTGCAAAATACCGACTTGAGTTCTTCATCATCCGAAAATCTTTTTCCACGAAGACATTTTTTCAAATCCGGAAACAGGAAATAATCACTAGGGGCAAGGTCTGGACTATAAGGTGGGTGTTGGATTTCTTCGAAACCACAATCTCGCGCAGCAGCCTTGGAAACTCGCGCCGTGTGAACAGGAGCGTTGTCATGAAGAAGCAACACACCCGCTGCGAGTTTACCCCGTCTTTTCTTTTTAATTTCCTCCCGCAAATTATGCAAAGTGGAAGCGTAGGATGTGGCGTTGATGGTTTCACCTTTTTTTTTGTACTCAATGAGCAAGATTCCCTTTGAGTCGCAAAAAACTGTGGCCATGAGCTTTCGGGCAGACGGAGTGACTTTGAACTTCTTCGGTAGGTCTGTTCCTTTTTTATGCCACTGCATGGACTCTTGTTTGCTTTCAGGGTCATAGTGGTGGACCCATGTTTCGTCCCCAGTAACAATTCTCACTACACATCTCCAAAAGCTCTCTACAGCATGCGATTCTCACTTTTTATCTGAGGCGCTGTGAGCATTCGTGGCACCCCCCTTGCACTGACCTTTGAAAGGTTAAGATGGTCATGAAGAATGGTGTGAATGGTACCAATTGAAAGCTTGGTGATCTCTGCCATCATTTTCACCTTTATTCGGGCATCCTCAAGAACAAGTTTTTCGACTTCTTTGATGCTTTCTCCCGTACAAGCAGTAGCCGGGGCGCCGGAGCGGGGGTCGTCCTCAATGCTCTCTCTGCCTCTCTTGAACTCACTTGACCACTTTTGCACAGTTGATAATGAAGGTGCGGAACCCTGGTAAACAGCCACCATCTCTTCATGAATAGTTTTTTGACTTTTTCCTTGCTTAGTGAGAAATTTAATTACAGCGCGATGCTCAATTTTCACCATCATCGCCTCAGTTGCCATTATGATTCTGTTTAACTAGAGATAAAACGCGAATTAATAATCACATTTATATGAAATTTTACATGAATGCACTAAAATAATAGTATTACTTGATAAATAAGTCAATTTATATATGCAACCACAGCTTCACCCCGATACCGAGAATATCTTGAACGCCCCTCGTAAATGTTGTTACCAAAATTTTTACAGGAGTCATCTTGGAGCGCTTAACAACCTGGATATGTGAAAACGACCTGCAAAGCAAGTTCCAAGCCGGGTTCCGTAAGGAGTACTCCACGATTGACAACATACCACCTTGATCAAAAAGTTCCCGACCACACCCACCGTGTGGCGCGCCCATTGTTCCGATTTGAGTTCTGTTTTTTTTTTTGTTAAGTTGATAAATCTGTTGTTGACATTCCCTCTAAATCTTAGCGTCATAGCTTGACATTTACAAAAGTTACGTAGGCAAGAGTACATCTATCTATGTGTGTGTTGGCGATTTTTTACAATTTTAGAAATGGATTTAAATTTGCAACAACGAACTTGTACGAGTATTACATTTTGCGTAAAAAACGGATTTAATGGTGCGCGAACGTTGGAAATGTTGGAAAAGTGTTTCGGCAACGATTCTTTAAAGAAAACGGGTGTTTACCAGTGGCACGAGCGGTTCAAAAGTGGTCGTGAGTCAATCGAAGATGATGAACGCAGTGGCAGACCATTGACAACGAAAACCGACGAAAACATTGATGAAGTAAAAGAAATGTTGGTCAATAACTGCAAATTAACCATCAGAGGGATAGTGGAGGACTTGAACATTGCCTACGGATCCGTCTAAGACATTTTGGTTAATGATTTGAGTTTCCGTCGTGTAGCAGCAAAGTTGGTGCCAAAAGACCTCAATTTCATGCAAAAAACAGACCGTGTTGACGTCGCAAAAGAGATGATTTGCGAAGCTGAATCCGATCCCACATTCATCAAAAGGATCATTACTGGAGACGAGACGTGGGTTTATGAGTACGCTGGAGTCGTATTGTGTGGAAATGGGTTTAAAAAATTTGGTATCGTCAGCATAGAGAGAAAGTGCTGAGTAGTGAATGACCTTTTCAAGATCGTTAATGGTTAGGATGAAGAGAAGTGGACCTAGGTGACTACCTTGAGGAACACCTGAAGTAGCCAAGAAAGGGGCCGATAGGACAGACCTGAAACGAACACTATAAAAACGATTATCCAGGTAAGAAAATATCGATTTAAGCAAAATCCGTTCAAGGCCCAGGACGGACAATTTGAACAGGATTATGGGATATCTTGTCAAAAGCCTTACTGAAATCAGTTGTTGTAACGTCAATTTCTTTACCACTTCCTAAGGCTGAGAGAACAGAGGGCACGAATTCGACGAGGCAGGTTAGTGGTAGTTGATCTACCTTTTAGAAAGCCGTGTTGATTAGGGGAAATAAGAGATTTGCACTGGAAGCTTAAGGTTTCGTACAAAATGCTTCCGAGGAGTTTGGGTATATGTGAGAGTTTAACTATGGGGTGGTAATTAGTGACTTCGCTCTTTAATCCCTTTTTGTGTATCAGTGTTATGAAAGAAGACTTCCATATCTGAGGAAATTCACCTTGAGAGAGCGATAATCGGAAGAGATTTGCAAGGGGCCGGGACGGTACTGAGGAACACTTTTTAAGAAATATGGATGGAAGACCATCTGGGCCGGGTAAGTATTCATCATTAAGTTGTAATTTATTTTCTATTACTGTATGAAATAGAGAAATAGAGGGGCCAATGGGGAAGTTAAGTAGGTATTTGAAATAAGAGGAATCCGGTACGAAGGAATTATCGGTAAAAAATGTTTGCTTAAAAAATGTAGCAAAATAGTTGGCTATAGTATGCGGATCGGTTGATGACATGTTTTCGTATGAGAGCGATTGAGGAAAACTGTCAGATTTGTTTTTGTAGTTAACGAATTGGTAGAAAAACTTAGGATCGTTTATAAACCTTGATTGCGCAATATCAAGGTATCGCTGGAAAAGAACCTTATAAAGATGGGCGAATTGAAGGTATGACCCGAGATAATTTGAATAGTCAGCAAAAGAGTTGGATCGGAGGAGAACTGCACATAATTTGTTTCTCTTGTTACATAAAGAGCGAAGTTTACGATTGTACCATGGGGGGCTCGTAGAAACGGTCTTATTGCGCGAAAAGGAAAAATAGAGAGAAATAGAATTGAATAATTCTCTATAGAAAATAGAGAGAGCACTTTTAAGGGGCCTATTGGCGAAATCAAAAGAATACTTACTAAGATAAGCGTTAATTTTGCGGAAAATCGCTTTATGAAAGAAAGAAAGTAAGAAGAGGCAGCTGCAGATGGGGTGGGTTGGATAGGAGAGTGGTGGAAAAAAGCAAGAAGCAGTGGTGGGTGAAAGTTATCAATGGTCGGTAGTGAAAGGGGACAGAGCGAGACAGAGGAGTTTATGGGGTCAGTGGTGAAAATGAGGTCTAATTGCCTACCCATATAGTTGGACACCCCACTAACTTGGCATAAGCTAGAGTCTGTGAGCTCATCCAAGAAGAGACATTCTTTACTGGAGTTAGGGTTTGCGATAAAAAAAGATTCATCATCCGATTGAGTCCAGTGCAGTTGGGGTAGATTGAAATCGCCGAATACGAGGATATCATCGAGAGGATCAGAAAAGTTAATTATTTCATCAATTGCATCGATAGCGAGTTGGTAGCATTCGATTGGTTGTGCCGGTAGGATATAAAAACACATAACGTACAGGGGCCTGTAGGGGAGTGTTATCTTTATTGAAACGTAGTCAAGCTTAGAAGAAGTCGCAGTCCTCTTACGTTTTGATAGTAGAAGGTTAGAGGAATGTTATTTTGTGAGGAGGTAGGAGTGGATGGTTGAAACACTGGCACTGGTAGCAGGTTAGGGACACATAACGTACAGGGCCTGTAGGGGAGTGTTATCTTTATTGAAACGTAGTCAAGCTTAGAAGAAGTCGCAGTCCTCTTACGTTTTGATAGTAGAAGGTTAGAGGAATGTTATTTTGTGAGGAGGTAGGAGTGGATGGTTGAAACACTGGCACTGGTAGCAGGTTAGGGACGAAAAAATTTGTCGTTGTCAGCTCTGCTCCGTTGAAGGTGTGAGATCCTTTCTGAGTGCACATAATCACCGAAAACAGCAAGGTCGTCTGAGACTTTTTGGGGAGACATATTGAAAATCTCGGGGAATTTGATATATAAGTTCCTCAGACTTGTAAGGTCAGTAGGGAGACCTTCCTGTTGTATGGAGACCATGACGCTTGTTTCAGTTTTTCTCTCGTAACAAAGTAAGTCTGATTTGTCATGCAGATACGCTAGAAGGAGACGTAAATTCTCGTACGTTTTTTTTTCTCTAAGCCTAGAAAGTGCATAACGACATTCTGTTGTGTCAAAAGTTTGTTGGGTTATTTTAACTGTGGGAGGCAGAAGGGGGTCAAAAATGGGGCTGATCGACGAAGATTTTGAGGGCGATGCAGAGGAAATTGAAGTGGCATTAGACATTTTTTCAGATGAGGGATTTATAATGTGGGACCTAATGAAATTGAAATATTTAGCTCCGGTTTTAAGATCGAAATTTGGAAAAGAAGTGCTTGTAGCGGCATGTGCAGAGGGGTTAGATATTTCAGTGGAGTTAGTATGAGTGGTTGGGGTCAATTTGAAGAACACGCGTTGACGATGTGGCTTGGGTGAAATGGAGGCAGCTGGTGCAATATTATTGGAGGACTGATGAAGTTGGTTCGGAATGTGTGTGGGAGGGGCGAAATTAGGGAATATATTTGTTTTAAGTCTCCAATTAGAGTTAGATTTGGAACTGAATTTGGAAACGGGTTTCGGTATAGAGTCAGGTTTGGGACGAGTTTCGGTATTTTGTTAGAGTCCGGTTTGGGACGGGAGTTGGAAATGGGTTTAGGTAACTTAGAATTAAGCTTCTTTTTATCCTGTTTCTTTGTAGGTGTGTCGATCCATTTACAGATGCGCATCTTTCCAATCTTGAAATTAGCACCAGCAGGGTTTTTAAATAACCAATCGTATCTAGCAGGGAGGTCGAATTTAAAGTTTCGATTACCTTTGTGGTCAGATGGCAGGAACATTTTACATTTGCTGATGGTGATGTCGTATTTGTTTGCGAAGAACTTCGTAGTCCAAGAAATATCAGCATTTTGGGGTTAGCCTTTGACTAAAAATGTACTCATATCGGTTTCAATTTTATCCATGTTGTACCAAAATGCTTGAAGAGCTTGCGTGGGGTGGCGACGGGGGAGTTGATAGTGAAACAGTTTCGGTCTCTTGCATTGAAGGGGCAACGGGGGAATTTGTAGATTTACTTAACAGTGGTGGACGAGGAGGTGGTGGTGAAAGTGGATCTACTTCGGTTTCCAGTAATTCAGCCAAAATTGATGTATTGTAGTAGACATTCTGGTGGTGTTGCGTATGGGTTGGTAAATTGTCAATTTTGCTGCTTACTGTTTCGATATAATTCTCGATATCGAAAATGGTTGATTGTGCGGCAGCTAGATCGTCACCAACACCGTTGATTCTATCAAAGATTACTTCGAGCATAGGATCAGGCTGCATTAGAAATGGTTGTTTCTTTGAGGTGGATTGAAAATGAGTCTCAAGATCTTCACCCAGGTTGTTTATCGATTCGCTCAATTTAAGGTTAGAGATATTTTGGGCGGAACAAACTGATTTAAGATCATTGATCGCAGTATTCATCTCGACCAGACTTGCAGATTGTTTATCGATATTGATGAGCTTGGACTTAATTATTTCGGTTGAGGACAGAATCGAGTTGCCTAATTCATCAACATAACTGACACTACTTTCGAAATTGGACTGATTCGTCGTGATGACTTTTGTGAAACTTTTTTGGTATGAGTCATTAGAGTCACTGAGGCACTTTATAGCAAGCAACACGTGCGATAGCGAGGTGATCTTGCACTCATCATAAAAGAATAGAAGGTAGTCTGAGAACTCTTTGATGTATACCGTATTCCTTTTATTTAATCCGACACAAATTGCATGGAATGATTTTCCACAGATGCTCTTACAAGTAACAAAGTCAGCATTGTCATGAAAGATTAGGCAGTTAGTGTTTCCGCAAGACATGGCAATTTTATCAAAAGTAAACGAAAGAGGTAAACAATGAACTCTACGCACCGTTATGCACTGCGAGTGGAAATTCAGCAATATCGAAAAATTGGTCAACACTTGGGGTAATGCACTAAATATATGCGGAACCGATACCAGAAGTGGCACAGCGAGAGTTATTGGTAGATATGGAGCAAAACGAAAACACGTCCGAACACGACGAACAGTAGAGCATAAGTGGATAAAAGCGCTTAAAGGTAACGGACTACGAATCAGCAATTGTAACTTATAAAAGCGAATATCAGCATTGCCATTTTTCCGATCTCGCAAACTCAACTCCTGTCATTTTTTAAGAGGAGTCTTTGTCACCGTGCCGATATGCGGAAGGGTTAAAAATTCATGTAGGGAATTGCGGCGTCTCGCATAGAATTAGCGTAGGGTGATGTAGTACTTTATGACAGAAAAATAGCGCTTAGATTCGTTAAACATGACAGTCATACGATACGATAAAAGAGAAATATAAAGGAGAAATAGGAGCGAAAATGAAAATCTTACCAATGTCAGCGGATGTAACAAAGTGTCATTTAAAAAGATTGGGTACGATTACATTAAAGATGCGATAATAGAAAATCCAATCAGGTGGTTTTGCTATGCTTAACGAAAGTCCTCAGAAAACACCATCGAAAACGAGGTTCGAAGAAATGGGCTGAAATAAATATACATACATATATACGTGGACGACAGCAAAGCAAAAGCAGGAGAAAACCCTTGGTCTGATTAACAAACGAGGTTATCTTAAATAGTGAGGGTTGTAGAATGATACTAAAATTTCCAAATCCAGTCAACCCCATCTTATGCTTGATGTCGTATTACGCGTTATGTATTCTAACAGTAAATAATAGATGAAGAAAAAGACAGTTTTATGGAAAACGCAATCAAATCTAAATTATCTGCTTTTATTGTGACCGTGACATATTCCTTAATTTTGGATAATCTTTCATTAATTCTTACAAATTACTAAATATTGAATTCTGGTGGTATGGTGGTAAACAATTAACCTTTTGCTGGGTAGTAGTAGTAGTAGTAGTAGTAGTAGTAGTATTTTCTTACTAGGACCCTAGGGGCTATTAAAATATAAAATTTGTTTTTGTATCATTTGGCAAATCATTAAATAGTTCGAAACCGTTACAAATAAATTAATTTTGTATACACGTACTTAATATATTTGGCAGTCTAAAATCGCTACTCTTTCTTAAAGCATATGGCTGGGCATCTCTTATATATTGCATATATTATATATTATAATAAATATTTTGGAATTAAATTATTCTTAATTTTATATAAAAATACTAGGACAATCATCACAATTCTTTGGTTTACTGACGACCACTTTAACGAATTTAACATAATATAGGGTCCGCAAAAATGTTTTTTTTTTTTGAAAATGCTATAAAAAAAAACTACTGAATATTTTCTGAAATTTCTTTTTTTTATTTGAAAGTACAGTCCTTCCGGTTAATAATGGAAAATAATTTCATTCAAATGGCTGCCTCGGCTGGCCATGCAGTAGCCTACACGATCGGTCCAATTTTTAAGCACATTATCGTTTGTGTGCAGCTGTATTTCACCAATGGCTTCACGAATATTGTCCTTTAAAGCGTCAATTGTCTCTGGCTTGTCGGCGTTACACTTATCTTTTACGGCACCCCACAAATAATAGTCCAACGGTGTCAAATCGCAGCTCCGGGGTGGCCAAACGACATCAGCTCTGCTGCTGATGCGATCTTCGAAAACAGGGCGCAAAACATCGAGTGTAGCTTCGGCTGTGTGGCACGTAGCGCCGTCCTGTTGAAACCAAATGTTGCCAATATCCTCCTCTTCAATTTTTGTGAACAAAAATTCGTTCAACATGGCCCGATAACGATCGCAATTGACTGTAACGGCCATTCCTTGCTCATTTTCGAAGAAAAATGGCCCAATTACGCCTCTGGACCAAAATCCGCCCCAAACAGTGACTCGTTTTGGGTGTATCGGCTTTTCAATGTATGCGTGCGGGTTTTCTGAGCCCCAAATGCGACAATTTTGCTTGTTTACATACCCGCCAAGATCAAAATGAGCTTCATCTGAAAAGATGATTTTTTTTGGCAAAATCGGCATCTTCTCTAAGTCGATCGCAGGCCCACTTAGCGAAGCATTGCTCAAGCGTATACACAACCATATTCGTTCAGCGGAAGGATAAAACTAATTATCTGTCAAATCAGACATGAGCTAAGTGTTACCATTCACGAAATAAGCACTAGTTGAAAAAAAAAAACGTTAGATGGCGGACCCTATATTAATAGCAACATTATTATTAAGAAAAAAATAAACTAAAAAAAAATGGAATAAGTTAAACACATTCATTGCACTTTATAAAACTTGCATCCTCTTAATTATACTATCACTACATAGAAACAAAACAGTTGAAAAGCACTCAAAAAGGGGTTTGACAATTACGTTATATATATATACTCCATTTGATGTTGAAACGTTTCGTATTCTCTTTAAGTTTGTTTTGTTTTAATCACTTATCAATTGCTTTTAAGTCTTCTTGCATTTTTCAGTGGTACTCGTCACAATCCGTGACCGTCGGGTTGATCATCCGCATCATCCATGAATAGAGGATGGTAAAAAAGAAAAAAAAAACGAAAGAAAAAAATACCGCGTGCTGTTTTTATGACCTTGGTCACACTATAATCTTATATTTATAATTTAGATTTAACCGTCAAATTGTCATTCCTATCAGTATTTCTCAACCCCAATTCGAATTCCCATTCACTTTTCTGAATTTTCACATTGTGATGTTGCACATCTGCCATTCTAATCCACCCTCTTTCGTGCGACGCTAATTTTCCAAAAATCACAAAAAAAAAAAACCTCTCCACCTGGCAATACCGAAATGACAGCAATTCATCGCTTTCACCATTCCGTTTCATTCCATGCCGCTAGCGACAGTATGTCTATTCACCATGTTCATCGTTTCATTCATTCGCAAGTTGAATAAACGGCGGACTGTTAGGCTATTACAGTTACATGCGTGCTCGTAACTTTCAGTTGTAAATCCTTCATCTTCGTGTTACTTTGGTATGCGCTGTGCGCTCCGTTAATTCATCTTTGTGTGTGGTTACTTTTTTTTTGTTGTATTATCAATTTTCTCATTGCTCGTTCATACGCAACAAAACGCACTTTGTTTACATGCTCTCCTTTCTCTCACTCTCCCAGTTGAATTCAATCAGAAACAGAAGCGAAAGCAAACGTAGAAGCATAAGCAACACGCGTCTTGCAAGGATTTCCAAAAGAGAGGGAGCCGCAGTCCGATTTGCGTGTTTTTATCGAAATTCCTTTTTTTGTGAGTGTTTCGCATTTGTGAATTATATAATTGAATCGTCCTTCACCCTCTGTGATATACAACAACAACAACAACAACAAACACGAGAAAAGTAGAATAGGCTTGGTACAGTGTCAAGGAGAGAAAGGCAACCAAAAAAAAAAAGAAAAAAAAGTAGACGACAAGGAAATTCCGCAATAATCATCCTCGTTTGGCAACAAACTCGTCGAGAGAGAAACGAATTTGAATTTGAAATCGGAAATCTGCATCCTCGGGGAAACTCCAAAGTGACGCTGTCAGTGTGACAAGACAATAAGTGTGATCTGTCGAATTTGATTTATTTTTTTTTTGCTCTATTTATGTAAATGCAGACTTTTCTGCAAAGGAAAATTTTTTGTGATTAACGAATGTGACAAAACGACGACGTAGAAATTTGAATCAAATAAAAGAGAGTAGAGAAAAGAAAAAAATACATTAAAAACCGGTGAAGCCTTGTTATCCTTGCTGTGAATGACGTCAGTCCTCGCTCGGTGTGTAGGAGTTTATTTTCTCCTTTCGTTTTGCTTAGAGAATAAATAATTGATTGCCCTCTTGTGCCAGTGTTTTGTGCGAAAATAAAAGCAAACGCAAAGGGGAAGTGGCAAAAAGAAAATCGTAATCCTTTGTTGTTGTTTTTGCATACACATTGTGTCCTTCCTTTGACGTTTCCATTGACCAACAAAAAAAAGAAAGTGTCTGATCCTGAACTTTCAAGAGGAACAACCGTACGAGCAGCAGCAGCAGTTAGACGTTGTGTACTTCATTTCGGAAGGTAAGTGAATGATTTGTTGTTGTTTTTTGAAAAAGAAAAAAAAGTGGTTAATCTGGTTTCCCATTAGACTGTAGATTCCTCTATTCATTTCATACTTTTACTCATTTTTGCTGAATCTGATTTTGTTCTTTTGCCTCGGCTCCACTACCTACTACGAGTACTCTGCCAGGCCAACACAGTCAGCCCAAACATCTATCGTCGTGGTACTCTACAAACACCAAACACCAAACGACGAACTCTTATTGGTCTTCATCCTATCATCGTTTCATCGGAGCCTCCTCTCGTCCCCCTGGGGTTTTATAAATCTCATCTGCCAAACGTTTGGAAACATTTACGAGAATTCGTACACTCGTCGCTACACTCGTAGATCTCAATAGCTACAGCTGCCTGTTTTTGGTACGAAATTGTGGATGATGAGTGTGAGTGGTAGCGCAGAGTATAGAATATGGGTGCGGTGTGGTGTGGTGTGGTGGTCGTGGTCGGAGCGATGTGCTGGAAGGTAATTCAATCTCAACCTTCTATCATTTTTATCTCGAGTTCATAGCGAGAGAATAAAGTAAAGATATCGGTTGAGAGACGAGGTCGGGTTTGGGTGTTGAACTAGAATTGAAGTTCAAAGACAGCTTGCTCAGCGCCAGTCAGCCTTCACTAGCTAGCCATACACGCAAAAAAGGAAGAAAGAAAGAAAGAAAGAATAGAGAATTCTACAAAAGAATCTAACACATGACTTGAACCATTTCACGATTGTTATCGGTTGTAATCGATTGTAATTTGATGTAAACTGGTTCGCAAATTTCGCAGGATTCCTGGTTTTTCCTTTGTTTTTTGCTCTCATTTAAGACTTGTTTGTTATTATTGTTACCGCTGGAACCATGCTGTCACCGTTGCCTTGAATTAACGATTTTTTTTTTTAAAACGATAATTAATTGAATAAACGATAACCCGCTTGGCGACTTTGCTTAATTAGGTAGTATTCGTTTGCATACAAACTTTGAAAAGGTTTCGAATTCGTTCTTGTTTTTTTTTTTTTTGAAGAAAACTTGTCCTACGAGTAGGTGTTTGTTGACGAAACTAAACCAAGGCTTGTGCTGCAGAAAATTGTGACTTCGAAGCAGGTGTCAGTATGACTTTGGCGGCACAGCCGTTGTCGGATAGGATCTCGATGCAAAGATAAACCGTTGATTAAGTGAAAGATTTACTTGTTGCTTCGATAGTTGATTGGCAATAAGAGGAGTCCAGGTGGAAACTTTTTTTTATTCGATAGTGTTAAAACAATTTCTTTGGATACAGTATCTGCATCATCTATCTTAAAAACGTTCTAGTACTTTCTCTACATCTTAATCCGCCCAATCGATTGGATGTATTAGAAAATATACTTTCTTTTAAAATCAAAGTCAGCTATGCCAATTTTCTGGCAACTAGGTGTAGTCTAATTAAAGTTTAGATTCGAAAAGGGGAAGCCACCCATTCATAGTTGAAAGCCTTTGAACAAAACTTAATTCGTAATTTGAAAATGAAGAATCTCCGCTTTATGTCTAATCAGCATATGAATTTTGCGTAAATAAATAACAAATCTGACGGAAGATTTAATTACCATCTTCAAAAATGTCTCGAGTAAGCACTAAATTCTCGCAGGAATAGTCTGCGTTTCATATAACTAAGAAGAGCAGGATTACTCCTTAGGTGGTACTCTTCAGCGGCAGGGGACATCAACTATAATGTAATGCGCAAATGTAGCCAGCTGGCCATATACCGTGATAAAGAGACAGATTTGGTGGTGGAAGCCCAGCTCCATCCCGAACTGCAACGCCTTGTAAGTCTTAATTCTGGATTAGAACTAATTCTGTCTATTAGTTATAAATGTCGACTATACTCCAAGAGCTACATGTTATTTCATATTTAGTTATGTTCACACACGTACATATATATCACAGTCGAAAAACTTTAACAAAAAGGCAATAAATTAACAAAAAGAGACAAACTTATAATACAATTTTGTTTAATATTTGATGGGAGAGAGTTTGCTTCTAATTACCTTCACACAACACTCGGCAAGCGTTCGAGCAACCGCTTTATCTCTCCGAAAGCAAACTATCCCATTCTGACTTTGGTTCCAAAATTCTTTGGATTTGAGCCTGAATTCCACAATACAGGTCCTGAATGGTTTTGTACTTGTTTTGATCTAGAAAGCCACCAATTTTTACTATTGATAAGATATCGCGGCCAATAGCATTATATTCCCACCACCATGTTAAGCAATTGTTACGATGTATGTATCTGTACGCTCGCCATCTTACGTACATTTTTCTATCCGATCCCAGGCGATTGAACTTGATTTCGTTCCTGCGCAAAATATTTTTGCAGAAGTGGTAAGCTGACTGGCAATGAACACCATTGTGTATGAACACCACTGTACATATCTGCGTGTAAGATTGAAACAATATTTACTCCGAGCCGCTTATTGCCGAAAATCAAACGTTTTTCTACAACAGAAACTTACAACAAAACCGAACTTTAGAAAAAAGGTCCATTCAACACCGTATTTTCTGGCACATGTGGCAGCAGTCACGAAATCCCCAAAAGTGTATTGGGAGTAGGTTAGTTTATGTTGATAAATGACGACACTAGATGCATACCAGGGCCGTTAGCGCTACCTGATGCACCTTGCACTTTAGGCAGAGTAGGACGGAGAGAGCGGAGGGGCTTTCCAATTCCGAAGTCGATCTTATACTCAATTTTGGATGTTTTCTCCTACGATATGGTGGACAAAACCAGCGTTGTGATAAAACGTCACTTTTCACTGCAATATGATGTGAAAAGAAATATGTAAAGTCCTTTTGTCAAATCTGTAAAGGGGTACTATCAGTAATGGATCATACGCTGCTGTCTGCTTGTATCTTTCTTAAGGTCTGAGATCGTTTCAATCTCTCCTGATACGGTTGCAAGCTGTAATCTATTATAACCCTTGTTCCTATCACTGTATTGCCTCTTTTAAGAGCGACCAGGTTCTTTGTGCATTTCCCTTAATCTTAGGCCATACTGTGTTGATTTGCTCGCAGTTATGGGCACTGTGTTATCTACTTGCTGCAACGATTGGTAATTTTCCATTGTCTTGTGGATTGTTATGCGCTATCTTCCACTTAATCCGGAGGTTATTCTGACTGCTTACAGCCGTTAATCCTGAGTGCAAAAGTTAATTTTCTTCCAGGAAAACGTTGCAGTTGTTTGATATTTTCGAAGATATTGTAATATTAGATCTCTCTGAGTATATACCTACTCCTTCACCATTGTCCAATTTAGAGAAATCGGTCTAATTCTCTCGGTTCGGGATTTTTATCTTACAATTGGGATCGAAGTCCTCTTTCCGGATAGTATAGTCGGTTTTTTGTAATCTGTTTAATAAGGCCCAGTGACCATCTGTTAATTGGAAAGATGTGCATGATTATCACAAGACCAGCTGTGGGTTTCTAATTGAGAAAACCTGCAATAAGAAGAAATGTTGATCGTTGCATCTTGATTAATAACTTTAAGTTATTAGTTTTGGCAGCCTTTATAAGTAAAGATTTAGAGCAGGATATCAGGAGTTTCATCGCCGATCCTTACATTAGTAAGGATTTTTGCTGAGTTACCTCTAGCGTTGCCAGATGTCCCAGTTTGTGCGGGTTGTTCCACATTTCAGCCATAGATTCGGGGATGGATAAAATTGCCGATAAAATTTCAGCCGAACGCATTTAGCTTAACAACGCGTAATTTCTGCACACTGACAAACAACTTGGTTTCAAGTCCGATATTCACGAAATAAATGCTGGTGTGCTCCGGGGCTCCGTTCTGTCTCCGACACTCTTTTCAATTTTCATTAATGATCTCTTGTCTGCTTGTCAGTATATTCCTTTGCTGATGACAGTACTCTCTGCTTATATTATTCGTTCCCGGACTAACGTCCCTGCTCTTCGGCTGTAGAATGGGAACGGCAGCGTATGTTAAGCTCATTAAATTCTGATATTAACAGCATAACTAATCGGGGAACCACTGACAGAGTAGACTTTAATGCTTCCAAAACACAATGCTGTCTGCTGTCGTTAAAGCGAAATTTAAATACCCAGCCATTATCCATGAATGGCACTTGCATCGTCGAAACCGATAAACTTTCCATTGTTGGTATGTGTGTCAGTGACAACTTATGTTACGTTGGAATGATCGCATATTCGATGCCGCCAAAAATGCTGCGAAATGTCTAGGTTTCGTCAAGCGATGTAAGACTTATTTTACGCCCTCTGATCTGGCCTCAATATGTAAGGCATTTATCCGCCCGAAATTGGTGTACAATGCTCACATCTGGTCGGGTGCACCCAAAACATCTCTGCATCTACTAGATAGTATTCAAAACCCTGCGATAAGACTCATAGGTGATACTAATATCACTTAAACAATGGACAACCTCAAACATCGACGTAAAGTCTCGTGTCTCACTCTGTTTTATTGCTATTTCCACCACCCGTGCTCCATAGAAATCGTCAGTAGTATTCGTTTCTAAGCCGTACAACTTAGTTATGGAATGCCCTATCTAGCTCTTTATTTCCTAGTCATTATAACCTTCAAATATTTAAAACCAACGTTTACCGGTACCTTTTTCCATCCTCCCTGATTTTCCTTCGCCCGCGTTGTGTGCAAATATTTTAAGGGTACTTAAATCCCTTGAGCGCTCGCAAATTATATAAAAAAAACTATCAGCCCAATTAGCAAAATATTAGGGCTGTTCGCCTAATATGAAAATCTACCAAAAACAACAACAACCACATGTATTTTTGACAGTTTTAGGCTTTTTTTCCCCTAGTTTTTCACGGTACGAGCAGATGTACGAGCAGATGTTTTATTTGCGGCTTACAGCTTATAATACTGAATGGTATTTTGTCGCTTGTCCCGAAAAAAAATTTCATGTGGTCACGGAGGACAAAATGATTTGAAAATAGTTCCGAAATATGACATTTTCAAGTTTTCTAAGCCGGAACAGTCTACGACAGACTCAGAACTAGAGAACAAAGGCTGTGGTGGAATTAATTTCTGTCTTTCACACGGTATGACATTCTTAAAGTTATAATACAATAGTTTGGATTACGAATACAAAATACTGCCATTTATTTGAAGCGACTCTAAAATATTCCAACAAATTAACTGTGGAAGCACTAAGCACGAAGGCAGAAGCTTTAGTTCAAAAAGTCCTTTCTAAAGAATCGGTTAAGGGCATTTTTAAAAAAATTCGTGATAAAAACTTATACTTTTTTATCGCTACTGATAGCAAGCAATAGAAAAAATAAGGGTAAGGGTATTTTTTCCGATGGTTTTGAAATGGGCTGATTTAACAAATGCTCACCAGATTTAATTAAAGCCGAGCTACTTTCATTCGGGGGACCTAGCCTCGAAAACGAACCATATGAGAAACCAGAAACGGTAATTGACGGCAATGTTTTAAAAGCAACCGTAAATGTAGACCCAACAAAGACGGTGCGGAAAATTGCACGGAACATGGGAGAATCTCCCATCACAATAAGTCGACATCGATTTCTAATAGCAACTCGAAAAGTGGGTGCTGCATAATTGAACGAGGCACAAAAACTACGCCGCTTAGAAATCTGTTTAAGGCACCAAAAGGAACCGTTTTTGCACCGTAGAATCACGTGTGATGAAAAGTGGATTTTGTACGTCAATTTCAAAAGATCGGGACACTCCCAAGCTAGGTCTTCACTCAGAAAAGGTTATGGTGACAATCTGCTGGACATCGAAAGGACCAACTCACTTTTCATTTCTTCATCGACATACTACAGTGTGAATGACTCGAACTCCAACTTTTTAAAATGCTATAATTTTTTTATTTTTTGATAAATTTTATTGTGCAAAAGCAAAAAATGTTGGAAAATACATCAATTTTCAAATTGTATCAGTAGTTTTCAATATGTCCACATTTGGCGCGAATAATGGCCTTGAGACGAAGAAGAAGAAAGCATCGCACGCTGCACTCAAGTGGCTCTGCAGTATTTTGGCCGATTCCCGGCGAAGTGCTTGTTTGAGGTGGTCCAAACTTTGGTATTTTTTAGTGACAACCTTCGCCTTCAAAATACCCCAGACAGAGAAATCCAATGGATTTGCATCCGGAGAATTTGCAATCCATTGTGTCGAAGAAATGAAGTGTGGAACATTGTTTTTTAACCAATCTTGGTTAACGCGCGCGTTGTGAGACGGTGCCAAGTTTTGTTGAAATGTCCACGGTCTCCGACTGAAATGATTGTTTATCCAAGGCTTCAATACTGCCTCTAAGACATTAATTTTGACGCCACGGTCCAAAAATAAGCGGAGAGCCACCATCGGTGGTTATTGCGGCCCAAACCATCACCATCGGTGCTGCCTGATTTCTGGTGGCCGTCAGAAGGTGTAAATTTTCGAAGGACCCCTCTGGCAAGTAAACTCGGTCATTTTGTTTGTTGACATATTGCTCGATAACAAATGGCGACTCATCGGAAAAAACCAAATTCGGCAACTCAGCACTTTCGTGCAAGTGTAGCAGCTCCTTCGCTCTTTCGACTCTAACTTTTTTCTGTTGCTGTGTAAGATCGTGTGCTTTTTGGAGCTTCTATGGCTTGAGCCCAAGCTCATTTTTCAGTATGTGTTGCATCCGTTCCAACTATATGTTGAGCTCACGAGTCATTTTTCTTCCACTTGGACGCGGATTTCGCTCGAGCGAAGGCTCGGCTTTCCGAACCATTTCTGCCGATGTTGCTGTTTTTTTATGATCACCTCCATGGCGTTTTGCAACGCTGCCAGTATCACGATAACGAGCTATGGTTCGAGACACAAATGATTTATTCGCGTTGAGGTGCTGGAGAGCTCTAACGATAGCTACTTGTGGTTTTCCAGCTAAATATAAAGCAATCACACTATCACGTTTGAATTCCATCGCGGATAAAAATTGTTCAACATAACTGAGAAGCAAATCGTTTAAAAGGCTTGTAAATAATAAAATTATCTGTCATGTGTCAAAATTTGAGCTCACTGTCATGAACGGTTTGGAAATTATAGCAGTCTGAAGTTGGTTGCAGTTCGAGTCATTCCGGGTGTATTGTGCATGTATAGTGCAGCAATTTATAGTGAAGTTTTTGTCGACAACAACGACCAAATCTCCTTTAGCAAGGGGCTTCGTCTTTTCGAACCATTTTCTCCAGAACGGTGCGGCCATGACTTGCACCTGCCTACATGTTCAGAGTTTTACAAGTTTATAAAAAAAACATCCATGAGCTGATAAAAATGGCTAAAGGTTCCTTCAAGTATACAAATAATTTAATATTAAATGTATGATTTTTGAAAGTATTACAAAAAGACGGAATATGTTTAGTTAAACAAGATGCTTAAATTAAATTAAATTAAAGACATTAATATGCAGTAGTTTTAAAGTTTTAGGTTTTCGTGTTGCCTTTATTATTACTAATTATATGAATTATTACTATTTATATTAATAACAATGACGCAAAATTATAGTCACCGTGTATTAGGTAGGTTTAGTACGCACTAACTAATATCACGTTAACTTTAAAACCAGCTCCTAACTTTGTATTTAATTATAAACACTTTTTAACCTACCTACAACTAGTATTGACTTTAGAACGTACCCCCGATGAGTTTTAGTCGAACAAACCTAAAAATTTACAGTTTGGGATATCAAACACAGTTTAAGGGTTACACTTTTACAAAATTGAAATGAATTTGACAGAAATGTCAAAGGAAATAGAAAACTAGTTTTTCGAATTTTGAATTTGAATTTGGATAGCAGTTTCTCAATAATGGAAGCAGAAAAGGTGTTTAATTAAAAAAAACTGAATTATGAAATAATAAATGAATATGAATTAATAAATATGTTACATTGACTTTATCAAATGTTCAAAGAGGAACCTATCACATAATTTCACTTTAATAAATGTATTTATTTTCATTGAACTATGTATTTTTATTTTGCTCCGGGGAAAATGTTTAGATCCCTTTTTGTTTCTATAACATGGCCATTTGTCCCACGTGACTGTAAACAATTTCTGGCAAGTCTTACCTCCAAAAATATAGAAATAAGACTATTTCAATAAGCCATTTAAGGAGGCTTGCGCACCATATTGAAAGGAGAACTACATTACCAGTGTAAGCTACTTTTAATGAAGTAGCAAATTTTTTCATAATAAAAGTGACAGAACACTCCTTTGGGGTTTTGCTTATTGTTATGGCGGCAGTCCACGTATATTCACTCACAGTGAGTAAGTTGAGAGCGTTTTCCATTTAAGCGATTGACAAGTCGTTTAAGTTAAGCGTGGTTGTCCATTGGAGCACTATTTGCTGCAGTTTTGATATTACAATTCGTTGGTCCATGTTCATGGCGCTATAAATTTCATAAATGCAATTCTCCTAAGAGATACTTTTTTCAAAAAATAAAAATCAAAAAATTCATTTCTATCGGGTAATTTTTATTATTATACAAAAGAGCCAGCCTTAACATTTATTTTTTAAATGTTTATATTGGCCGTAACTGTGGCTAACATGGTCCATTCTGAAGTCCCAATTTTCGATGACGAGTGGTGTTTGACCAATGACGCGAGTAATGCTGGCCTCTAATTTCTCAATCGTAGCCGGCTTATCCATGTCTATACCTAACCAGCCATACACCACATAAAACCGTTGTTTTGTCTGGATATAATGGCAGCTCTTGAATCCCTTTGGGTTGCTCCATACCCCAAATATGCCTATTTTGCCATTAAGTAGACGTAGCCAGAAATGAGCCCCATACCTAAACAAAATTTTGGTCGAAAAGAGTGGATTTAATTGAAGGTTTTCAAAAGCCCAACGACTGAAACGGTGGCGATTCAGAAGGTCCGTCGGCTTCAGTTCTTGTAAGAATTGAATTTTGTATGCTTTAAAACCAAGATTCTTACGTAAAATACGACAATTTGTTGCATACGACAAGGCAAGCTGTTGAGAACGGCGCCGGTTTTCACGGTCATCGCGTATACTCTCCGCTACCGCCGCTATACCATATTCTCTTCACTACGTGCTAGATGTAGTCTGTTTGGTCACGTATTATCCAATAAAGAAAATTTGATTTCAAACTTTTCGATGGTATAGCGAATTGTGCGTTCAGTTTGCCGATTACGTGGACCATAAATTGCTCTAAATGCACGAAACAAATTCCTCGTAAAACGCTGATTTTCGTGTTTACAGCTGAATAATTTGTAAACGTTGTGCCGGGATAAGTCTTTCATGATAAAAAGTCAAAGAATACTGAGCATATCAGAGTGGCACGACTCATGATCTCTCAAGCCCTGTGGAACAAGCACCTCTAAACGAATCAACCTTTATAATGGTTTCGACAGCAATTTAATGTCTTTGATGACTACGAGTATATTTTCAGGATACTGTTTAAAATTATTCGATTGGTTGGTCTTTACCTCTGCTCCCCTCCCCAGTTACTTTAATTAAAGTGTGCCAACATCAGCTATTCGAAAGACTTCTGCTTCTCAGTTACCGCAAAATCCTTGCAAAAATCCATAAAAATAATTTTCATTTTACGTTGTATCCCTTTTTCTTTCGCTGTTAGCTTGACATTGAACGGCGACAGCATCTCAGTTTTAAAGAACAATATCTGACAGCAACTAACCGGCAAGGAAAATTGATTTCATGTAAATTTTCAATGTCCTGTGCATTCTACCTGTAAGACGAGTCTACGATATGAACCTTTGGGCCTTTTAACAGGTAGCAAATAGGCTTACGGGTTTTTTGTATTACTTCCAACTGGCTTTTCGGTAACTGGATCCTGTTTATTTTTGAAAACAGTTTGCACTTGGGAAACCTTTCTAATTTTCGTTGAAAGAAAGGCTGTACGTGCCAAATTCTTATCGTTGTCATTCTCTAAAACTTAATTGACATACGATCCTGATCAAAATGTTCCCGGGGGACACCACTGTGTGGCGCTCCCATTGTTCCGATTTGAGTTATGTTTTTTTTTTTGTTAAGTTGGTAAATCTGTTGTTGACATTCCCTCTAAATCTTAGCGTCATAGCTTGACATTTGCAAAAGTTACGTAGCTAAGAGTACATCTATCTCTGTGTGTGTTGGCGATTTTTTACAATTTTAGAAATGGATTTAAATTTGCAACAACGAACTTGTATTCAATTTTGCGTAAAAAACGGATTTAATGGTGCGCGAACGTTGGAAAAGTGTTTCGGCAAAGATTCTCTAAAGAAAACGGGTGTTTACCAGTGGCACGAGCGGTTCAAAAGTGGTCGTGAGTCAATCGAAGATGATGAACGCAGTGGCAGACCATCGACAACGAAAACCGACGAAAACATTTATGAAGTAAAAGAAATGTTGGTCAATAACTGGAAATTAACCATCAGAGAGATAGTGGAGGACTTGAACATTGCCTACGGATCCGTCCAAAACATTTTGGTTAATGATTTGAGTTTCCGTCGTGTAGCAGCAAAGTTGGTGCCGAAAGACCTCAATTTCATGCAAAAAACAGACTGTGTTGACCTCGCAAAAGAGGTGATATGCGAGGCTGAATCCGATCTCATATTTATCAAAAGGATCATTAGTGGAGACGAGACGTGGGTTTATGAGTACGACACGCAATCCAGACATCAGGCAAATGAATGGCGTTCACCATATGAGACGTTTGCGTGAAGCAATTCGCCGAAAGAGACCAGAATTATGGGCAGAAAACTCGTGGATTTTGCACCATGATAACGCACCGTCGCACCGTCGCACAGTGCCATCATTATTCGTAATTTTTTGACGAAAAATGCAACAAATACCATCCAACAGCCACCGAATTTACCTGATTTGGCTCCCTGTGACTTCTTTCTGTCGGGTTAAAAAACCACTACGGGTAACGCGTTTCAGCAGCCGAGAGGAGGTATTGGAAAATCGCATAAAGCACTGATGGACATACCGAAAACCGAATATAAAAAATGTTTCGAGGATTGGATGAAGGGCTGGCATAAGTGTGTTGCAGTCGATGGGGATTACTTTGAAGGGGACAATATAGATTTAGATGAATAAACTTTTATTTTAAATTTTCTAAATACATTCCTTGATCAAGGTGGTATTCTGTGTTATTTTTTCGCAGCGTGCTATAACATCTTACTTAAAACCGAATAACTAAAAATGAAAGTCCAAGTTTTGCTGTGTTAAAAGTTGGTCAATGGCAATTGCACAAAATTATTCAAATTATTCTGTACAGGCGTCCGAATATCCCAACCGCTTCACACTTGACTTGTCGAAAATCTTACAAGATAAAGGGTGGGCCTTACCAGAAATTACCTTCTAAAGGAACAAAATCTCATAGGAATTTCACCGGAAAAAAAAAACTTCCAAATTACAAGGGCATTCCACCCTAACCAAAATGATAGAAATTGTGCATAATTCAGGAAGCTATCAAAACAAATTTACCACTTCCAATCGATTTTGAGCAACGGACCTGCTGTTGTCTGACTGTTATAAGTAAAAATGAAACCAATTTCTACTCATCCACCCTCTGTAAATTAAAAAATCCGAAAATTTGTGGAGTTTTATTGAGGAAGCATGCCATTTAATTGGAATTGCGCACGCTCCCCCTTTATACGTATGAATGTACATAAAATTTCTCTCTCCCGAATTACGAGTATTATCCCAAAGTCTGCCTGCCTCCGTATTCCCATTGCTTATTCCCACAGTTGTGTTATGTAACATCCCTTGGAATCACATTTATTGTGACCGAGACAAATGAGTTTGAGCCAATATATTGGGTTAACTCAGCTTCTGCTTCTCCTACACCGACCAATATCCATAGTAACTGTAAAAGCCATTACATTTTTCGTTGGTGCGCTGCACAGTCCTGCGCCTTTGTATGGCGCCACAATGTCCCGAAGTCGGCACTGCGCCCATGTGACACACAAAAATAATTCCTCAAGTTTGTGCTGAATCCAAGGCAATAGGGAACCCATAAAATCGTAACGCAGGTCTTATGAGTTGTAGCGTTGTTCCCAGGGAAAGAGTCAATGGATGGTGCAAAAAACGAAACCAGAAAAAAGAAAAAAAATTATACTAATCAAGACTTGAACTTAGACAGTATCTCGTTAACTGCTAGAGGGCAATTAAATACTCGCTAAAGGGGAGCAGTTCAAAGGGTATCAACGCACGGTTTTA